>CM074667.1:32381666-33760833 GCA_037349125.1 Eucalyptus regnans | reverse complement strand
GGTCCAGGAACCAAACTCCCCCGACCCGCCCTTCCTTCGTGCTGGACAGATTGCTTTGTCCCGAAGCACATCGACAGTCCCAAAGTCAACTCTTTGACCAGACCGAACGCCAAGATTACTGCACAATCTCTCTTTGGACGATCGTCTTCTACATCCCATCCGAAGCGAAGACCGAACTGTCCCGTGATCGCGATGGGGTTCAAGTTCATCCTGCACGCGCCGTGTCGTCCTCCGACGACGTGCGGCTCTTCCTTCGCGTGGTGCTCGTCCTGCCAGCCGCCGCCGCTCGGCTACCACCGCGCGCCCCGCGGCTTGTCCGCCATGTTCGCCGCCATGATGCTCGGCGGACTGTACGCTCTCTTACTCTTCCTTTTTCTCTTCCGCCTCAAAGCTCACCGACCCAAAAGATGGAAATGAAAAGGCCAGTCTCCAAACTTCGTTGCATCTTTGTCAGGGCCTTGGGACTGCTCGCTCCGACCGTGCTCGCGTTCGTCAAGTCGAAAGCGTCCAAAATCTTCCGCAAGCCCACCGCGACGGTCAAGAGGGAGGAGAAGAACAACCCCGGAGCCGCGGCGAGTGGCGGCAACGCGCCTGCGCCGGCCGGCGAGGAGTACGAGGTGTTCCTGAGCTTCAGGGGGCCTGATACTCGCACGGGGTTTACCGATTGCCTCTACCACGACATGCTCGGTGCCGGAATCCACGTCTACCGAGATGACGAGGAGCTCCGCGTCGGCAGGGAGATCGGCGGCGAGCTCATGCGGGCGCTCGACGTGTCCAAGATCTACGTGCCCATCTTCTCCAAGGACTACGCGTCGAGCTCGTGGTGCCTCCGCGAGGTCGCCCACATGGTGGACTGCGTGGCTCGGTCGAAGGGGAATAAGGAGATCTTGCTGGTGTTCTTCCACGCGTCGCCTTCGGATGTGAAGCTCAGGAATGCCATGGCCAAGCACAGGAAGAAGTTCGGGGTTGAGGAAGTGAAGAGGTGGGAGGATGCTTTTGTTGAAGTCGCTGAATTGAAGGGATGGGACCTCAAAACGAGAGGGTAATTACTAATTTTCCGATTTTCTGTTCTTTTGATATTATTTTCGTGTCATTTATACGCAATCTGATTGTTGTATTAGAATGTGCAATTTGAATTCCTCAGTCTTTGCCATTTTCTGCATAGGTAAGATTTCTGGGAATTTCGACAGTTTGAAATGCGGGAAGAAGTTGGCCGTAATTGTACATTGTCTGGGGTCTCTGTTGGATGCTAGTATATTCTGTTTCTGGCGTGGTCATTGATGTATAGACTCATGAAATCTGGCAGGCTCCATTTTAGTAGTCAACAACCAGCTTTCAGAATTAATGAGCCTGGATAATCTTTATTCTGTTCCTGACTTTGATAAGCCTTTCATCAGTGGTAAGTGATAATTGATAGGAGAAAACTGATGAGTTAATTAGCTTTCCATTTTGGTCATGCTTACTCGTATACCAACCAAATCAGGAAGTTCCACAAAAAAATTTCAGTCATTTGGCTAGTCTAGAATGCAATTTCAAACTTCAGAGTACAGTTCAAACAGAGACCAAGCAAAAAACATCAGGTGGGTAAATCATAATTAAGCATCATATCAAGAAGGCATTTGCAATGACATAATATTGCACACCTCCTCTATCATACACGTGGATTCTGTAGATCTAGAACCTACATAAACTCAAGGGTGAGTACAAGTTCCAAGATATTCAAAGCTTTTGTCTGAATGTTATTTGCCTTGTCTGAAATCTAATATCACAAATTTACTCTGATGTTTTAAGGAGTGAAGCAACTAGTGGTTTCTGAGGAATGCTTCATTTTAGCAAGCCTCCTTCTTTTCTTTGCCCCTTGTTTACCCTTCACTGGATATTTTTCACTCTTTTTCTCCGTCTTCTTTTCATCAATTCTTCTTCTTAAGTTTTCTTTCTGCTCTGGCTCAACTCAATTTTTTTTGTTAATTTAACTTGTAAGTCCAGTTATTTATTCCATCCTGCTCAATCTAGCTTGGAAATCATTCATGAAGCAGGAAGAACTTTAAGCTCAAGTTGCATTTCCTATTGATGGTATAAAAAGAACTAAAAAGAAAAAAAGGAGAGAGCTTGAAGACAGATTTATATTGTTGGGAAAGAGGTATAAACATTGGAACTCCATCTCATGTGTAAAATTTTACCTTCGTATCATGTGCATGTTTCTTTAACTGACTCCTTGTTTGCGAATCATCTATGCATTAATCCAAATACTTTTGCTTTGACTTGAAAGAAATGATAACATCTCTATTTACTGTCTTTTTTCAACTGAGGCTGTTCGTATATGTGCCAGGCATGGGGAAACTATATAGTTGATCATCCGAGAAGTTTTGGTTAAGTTGAAGATAAAACATAAGTATGTGACAAATCAGCTGGTTGGAGTGGATGATCATGTAGAAGACATAATTAAACTGTTGGATGTTGACTGTGATGATGTTTGTTTTGTCGGTATTCATGGGATGGGTGGTGTTGGCAAAACAACTTGCGAAGGTTGTCTTCAACCAGCTCTGTTCGTACTTAGAAGATTGCTGCTTTCTTGGAGATGTTCAATAATCATCCGTAAAAGGGGGCCTAGTAAATTTGCAGAAACAGTTATATTCGAACACTCTTGACTCTAGATTCATGGACAACATTCGTGACATTGATGATGGGATTAACCAGATCGGGACCAGATACTGTAGTCCCCGAATGTGAATCGCTGATTCTCTACTACTCAAGGAAGAGGACGAGAAAGAGAGTGTAGTTGGCGGGAATTCGAGATGAACAGTCTTCGGCGGCAAGGTGAAGCAGTGTCTTGTGGGTTCGAGTGTTCATGGCTGGGTCAGGCGATTTCGAGGTGGTCCAGATGACGAAAGGAGAAGAAGGGTGTTGTGGGGCAGATTCGAGAGAAAGAAGAGAGGGAATTTGGCAATGGGCTGGGGAGTCTGAGCGTTTCGAGGATAAGATGAAGGTTGAGGATGGTTCGTCACACACAGTCAACGGGAAGGATGAATCAGGTGATGATCAAAAACTATCTCAAGTTCTGAGCTTTTTGTTGTGAAAAACGTTGTTTTTCAATGCTAAGTTTCCTGAGTGTGGACGATCTGTCAGAGCTTTGATTGTTTGCAAGTGTCTTATGCTATGTATGGTTTGAGGGAAATGGGATGGTATCAGAATTGGAGTTGCTTTTCATGACATGCATGCGTAAATACAACGCTATGGCTAAATTATACCTGTTTCATTTGGAAAAATTGTACCTTGTCCGTGTTGACTCCCCCCCTTAATCCTTTTGATGTGCTGTAGAATTTAGACCAAATCTGAAAAAAGATGTTTTTATGGACATCTAACTGGTGGGAAACCAAAGCCTTGTTTTTGCATGTAGTTGTGATGTAGATGGTAGGGGTGTGCAAAATACCCGGGAACCGCCCGGAACCGCCTGGAACCGGCGATTCTTGAGGGAAACGGTCCGGTTCCCGGTTCCAATTTATGGGAACTGGTGGGAACCGGTCCGGTTCCCGGTTCCATGGGCGGATCTGCCCACCCGCCTACTCGGACCGGACCAGAACCTTTTTAATATTAAAAAAAAATTACTAAAAGAAACCCTAGATCTCATTTCATTCCCTTCATCTTCGGCTCCTAATCCTATCACCATTTCGCTGCGTTTACTTCTCTCGCCGTCCGCATCTCCACGTACTTAAATTTGGTTTTTCTTTCTTTGGCTTGCTTTGATGTCATGTAGTCATTCCATATTGAAAACCAAAATTGTTTCGCGTCAAGATCGGTTCCATGGATCCACTCAGGAACCGGACTGGACCGACGGTCCAGTTCCCGGGTGGATCCATGCAACAAACGGGTGGATCCCAGTTCCAATTTTTCGGAACCGATCCTTAGCGGGTGGTTCCTGGTTCTAGGTCGGGAACCGCCCGCCTGGACCATGCACACCCCTAGTAGATGGTTCAGGAAAAACGAAATTAATGGTATTAATGCGATAACAGCTTGAGGTCAAAGAACAATATTGCAGGGTTCCCAGCCTATTTTGTAACACTGCTTAAGTGATAGTTCAAAACCTCTTTATGTACAATGGAAGCTTCTTAATGGAGGTTGTCTTGTGATTCTGATCACAAATCTTTATTTGTGGAAAGGGTTCTGTACTTGGCGCATACTTCAGTGCTTCCATGCAGCTGGTTGAACCAATATGAGTTAAACAGAATGAGGATTGGTGGTATGGACAATTGAGCCAACTGAATTTGTTTTGCTGGTCATAACTGAAGATTATATTCGCTGTGGATAAACATATCCAAATAAGCCCAAACAGTGAAGCTAGGACGTGAAGGTTAAGAGGTTTCAGGGCAAGAGGCTATGTGCTGAAGTTGGACTGGGTGTATCCAACATTAGTTTCTCCTTTTAATCTTTTATAAAGTGTACCAGCCATGTCCAAATGGAAGAAATCTGGTTACCCATGTAGGAATATTACCTCTTTCAGCAATTTGATTCACCATAATAGCTAGGGATGTGCATGTTAGTGGAACTGGATAACATGCCTATTCACATCAAACACCCCAGTTGAGACATAATAAGTGATAAGTGACATCTTCTATACGCTCCCATGAAAATGTTCTCTTTCATCACTATTAAATGAAGGATTGTGAGTGATTGTTGCTTGCATGGTCCTCTATCCAGGACAATAGAGGAAAAGAGAATATGTTCAACCTGGAATTTGCAGGGAGTCTTTTGTATCTCTGCGAATGAACTCAACAAAATGGAGGTTTTGCAGAAAGAATTGGAACTTCTTCTTCAGAACGTGAAAGAAAAAGTACAGAGGAAAGATTCTTCTCGTGAACCATCTGAGTTGACGGAATGTGTTGCCTCTTTTTTCACTGATATAAAGGAAGCCTTGAGCTGTGGCAGTCACCTTTTGGAACAATCCCATAGAACGCTATCTCTTTTGCCAGAACAACATAGACATATGCAGTCAAATCAGTCCAGTGGATGTGAGTCTAAACAAGAACCTGTGGAAGGGATTGAAGAAGTGGAAGCAGAATTAGAAGCTGAGTTAGAGCGCTTGGAGCTTCAGTTGGATGCTGAAGCCTCTTCCAAGCAATTATATCAGGAAATGATAAAGGTAAGGTTCTATGTCTTCTGATTTTCTGTGTGATTCCTGGATGTAGGGGGCTCTCTGAGGAACACTAGCTTTCCTTGATGCTTGCCTGTGCATGGAATTGGTTGCAGAATTTTTTGTATTCTCACTGTCAAAACCATGATATTGTTTCAGTTGTTTTGGATGTCTTGGAATGTAAACCACCCTCAATTGAAGTTTCCTTCAGTTATTCCATGGAAGGTGGTATAAGAGCAATCATTTGGATTGATTCCAATTTTGGATGCATTAGTGTTAACAAATGCTGCAGCAGAGTCAACATCTGAAGGTTTTAGGAGAAAAGTTTCTGAGCTTTAGTTTATTCTAATTCTGCATGTTTCACAGTTTGTCCCCTAATTTGGTCAGATTGAACTCCACATGGCAGTCAGATTTTTACTTCATTTGCATTCCTGATTTTTACTTCCATGCCGTTGCTACCTATCATATGTTCAAGCCTTTTAGTACTTAGCACAGAAGGCATGGAGAACCTGTCTTCATCACAAGTTCTCTTTCATCTGCATTTGTTCTCTAGTCAAATGCAGAACAGTTTTTCTTTCTATCAGAGTGAAGAGAACCAGTTATGGGCATCAGCTTTTCTGTCACATTTTGGTTTGGTTTGTTTCTGCAAATTATATATACATGACTGAAGTCCTGTCCTGTTTCCAACCTCCTTGTCAATTTACATGCTTAGTGTCTCTTGGTGCTACTGCGAAAGGGAAAAAGGAGGAAAAAAATGTATCTTCTTGGCTATTATGTGCAGGGCTTAGAGTTTTCTACAAAGATGGTTGGTCAATTTTATGGTCATTCTTTGTGGTCACACTCAATTTTTGTGAGCAAAAATGTTCTTCTGCGTACCTGTAGAAGGGTGGCAATAGAAACTGCCGAAGGATTTTGAAACGAATGTAAATTTATGCATTGTCTGCTCTCTGATTTTCCACTTTTTTGCTGTCTTCTCATTCCTGTGAAATACGATTGCTTTCTCTGTCCCTAGACATGAAGGAGGAACTCCAGAATCCAAAGAGTTAAGTACTCTGCTCGCTTACGCCTTTTTGTAAGTCCAAAAAAAGTTCTCTCTGATGCATATGTTGCTGTTATAGCTGAACCTTCAGTTCAAGGCCATTGACGGGGAACAATAGTCTCTAGTTCTCTCTTGTTTCAGTCATTATGTTTGTGCCGTTGAAGGAGTACATTCTTTTTTTATTTGGTTGTCGAAACAAAAGTAACGCAAGGATCTGCTGAAAAGTCAGACCCCTTTTTGGGATAAATTTTAGCTACAGTTGTTTGAGTTTGGTTGATGATTATCTCTTCATCTGAATGTTAGAGCTTACGATCTATAAACTCAGTATAGCAGGTTGCCCCCAAGGAATCTGCTTCAGCAAGTGGCTGTAGCCTGTAGCACGAGGTTTGGGAAATTAATGAACCCCGGAGATGAAGGGGGTGCATGACAACATTTCTGTTCCAGAAATAGTTTCTGGAACAGAAATGAATTTCTCTATTTCTATTTCTGGACGAGTTTCTGAGGAAAAAAATCTGTTTGATAACGATACAAATTTTCTGTTTCAGAAATAGAAATTCGTTTGATAACTGAATAAAATTTCTATTTCTTAAAAGAAATTTTTCTTTTTTTGGAGCAAATGAGCGGTGCTTGGCTTCGCTTCGCAGGGGAACGAGCGGTGCTTGGGCTTCTGGCTTGGCTTCGCTTCGCAGGGGAACGGGCGGTGCTTGGGCTTCTGGCTTGGCTTCGCTGAGCAGGGGAACGAGCGGTGCTTGGGCTTCTGGCTTGGCTTCGCTGAGCAGAGGCGGAGGATGAGGCGGAGGAGGACGCAGAGCAGAGGCGGAGGAGGAGAGGCGGAGGAGAGGCAGGGCGGAGCAGAGGCGGAGGATGAGGCGGAGGAGGACGCAGAGCAGAGGCGAAGGAGGAGAGGCGGAGGAGAGGCGGGGCAGAGCAGAGGCGGAGGATGAGGCGGAGGAGGACGCAGAGCAGAGGCGGAGGAGGAGAGGCGGAGGAGAGGCGGGGCGGAGCAGAGGCGGAGGATGAGGCGGAGGAGGACGCAGAGCAGAGGCGGAGGAGGAGAGGCGGAGGAGAGGCGGAGGCGGAGGCGGAGGAGAGGCGGAGGATGAGGCGGAGGAAACGATCTCGTCTGAAGAGGAAGACGCAGAGAGGAGGCTGATTAGGGTTGAAGAAATAGAAATTGATTTCTCCTCAATTTCTATTTCTGGAATAGAAATCTATTCCAGAAATAGAAAATCTTATTATTTTTATCATGCAAATTTCTGTTCCAGAAATTGGTCTGGAACAGAAATTATTTTTATCATGCACCCCCGAAGTGACTGAAGTTCAGGGCGGAGTTCCCCCTGTTGAGCTCGAGAGGAGGTTGCATGAGCAAGATTGCAAGAACGAATCAAAGAGCTTGAAGCATCTTTAGGGCGTTTGGAGCACAAGCTATCTGAGAAAGAGAGAGAGATCTCGTGGGGGAAAGACACTGCCCTTCTCCGGTCACAGCATGTCTCTGAGCCTTCTCATGGTGGTCTCGCTGACGACGGAACTTTGAAATGTTGAACTCAAAACTGAAAAATTGATTTGAATGGTGTGCTGCTTTTCTTTTCCTTTCCTTATCCTTTCTCTGACGGATAAAGGGACACATAAAGAAATGCTATTATCTGATATAGAGCTTGAATTTGCTCGCTCAAATACTATCATACTCATCCAAAGCTTTCTTTTATTAATTTGAGAAGAGAGTCCCATGTGCATTACCCTAATTTACCATATGGTAGTTTTGGTGATTTATGTCAACTAATTTTTTACATATATAATATTTGTGATTGTTCTCCATTTGGACATGCAAAATGTGGCCGGAAAGTTTGAACTGAAAATTTACTAAAATACACATATAATAGAAAGAAGAGTTTGAATATTACTAGCTTTTTGACAGATTTGATTTAATTTTCATTTTAGAGTGTATGGATTTCAATGTCATATTCTCTGAACTCGAGATCATCTGTCCTCACCCATTATTTATATTCTGTTTGACATGTGAGATTGAAAGCACGATCTGTTAAACAATAAAGCCCATGGATTTTTCTCTTATCTCATCTTTATAAATCAACTTCAGGTTCAGGTTATGTCCAAAACTATAAAATGCCCCTGCCGGGGAGAAATCACCTGCACTTTTTCGCAAAAGGGATTTGCTTTACATGACAAAAGCTATACTTAGAATATGCTGATTTCAAAAGAGGTATATAAAACTAAATGAAATATACATGTGTATGTTTGAAATTCGGCTGAATTGAATAATCTATACCATTTACTTCAATCTTCATAAAATATTTTTAGTTGAATTAATAAACTATAACATTTAATTATGAATTTGCATTATTCAAAATTAGATTAAGATGAATTACCCCTACATTATTTAAAAAAATGTAAGAGATATTTTATTTAGATCTTCTTCTTTTTTTGAAACTTAAATTTAACTAGAAATGGAGTTTAACCATTACAAATCAATAAAATCAATACTAATCAATAAAGGGAAAATTGTTCAAAAAGTCCTAAACCCATTACAATTTTGTTGATTTAGTTCTAAACATTTTCACTTCTTGCCAATTGAGTTCATTTGGCCAATTTTGGCTGAAAATTGCTAATATGAACGCCAATAGTGCTACGTAGAATTGCTGACGCTGATATCGATAATTTTTAATAATATTTTAATACTTTTAAAAAAATTATTATATTTTTCTTTTTTGCTTTCTCCTTTTCCTTTTGCCGGTGGTCAGCCACCAGCCAAAAGTGACAGCCAAGCAAGCGTGAGCCCCAATGAGGGGAGCCCTCACCCAAGCCAAGTGAGATTGACTCTCACCCAAATTAGGCGAGGCCAACCCTCGCCCAAGCCAAGGCAGCCTCGTCGAGCGTCGGCTTGGCCACGGTGACACCTGGCAAGGCTGCCAACCACCCTAGCTTGGGCGTGGGCCAGCTTTGCTAGATCTAGCCTAAGCGAGGCCAACTCTACCTAGGCCTCACTTGGCCAAGGCCAATCGGCCCACCATGGCCAGTGGCTGATTGTCACCTGTGGTCGATGGCCAGTCACCAGCAAAAGGAAAAGACAAAAAGTAAAAAAAAAAATAAAAAAAAAATTAGAAAAAATAATAAAAATTCAAAAAAATATTAAAAGATTATTAAAATTTGTCCACGTCAACACTGGCGGTCCTATGTGGTATCGCCGATGTCCACATCAATAATTTCCAGTCAAAATTGGCAGAATAGACTGAATCGGTAAAAAGTGAAAAAGTTTAAGACTAAATTGGGAAAACTAAAATATTTATAACTGAATTAGCAAAAGTGCAATAGATTCAATACTTTTTAGACAATTTTCCCACTTAATAAATGTGAGACACATGGCAAACGCCACTCTCCCAAATTTTTCATCAAGGTTGGAAAAGGAAAAAAGGCTTAAAGGTAATGCCCAAAAGGTATGCTGACGACTCTCAAATAGGCACGGGCTCTCCCAAACCTTTGGATTTCTTTTTAAGCTTGAATTAATCTTAAATGATTCTTCATGAAATGAGAGTCGCCATTAGCCTTTCGAGATCGGCTAGAAACTAAGTGAGACATAAGAACTTCTATTATTTCCAACATAACTAAAGATTAACTAGGCTCGAGGATTGCTAATAGTTTAATTAGCGTCTTTACGGTACCTCTAACTTGGCATGTTCATCTAACTGATCAAAACAACTTTTTATTAATTATAAGTCCTAAAGGTTTTTCAGGTCACTACGTGTCCATGCAATGTTTTTTGAGGGTTTACTACTAAGCTTATCCTAACCATTTTAGAGAAGAAAAGAACAAACAATGTATTGAATTTGCGATAATTAAACACCCAATTTATTGAAAGCGCCTAAAGTAAAAACATGAGAAATAAAACCTAATACTTGTCAAGCAAAGAAGATACATGTCCTTGTTATAGAGCCCCAAAGCTGGATTCCTCGTGAGGTAAATGAGAATTTAAATGTGTTCGAAATTACTTTAAATGTATGAAATTACACTAATAAATTCGAATCTATGCCAAATGAATTATTTACAAAAATGATTACTCTAATCCATAAAACACCCAAAAAAGAATTAAATTAGAAATATGACTTTAGAAAACAAAGAAAGTTCCAAAATTTTCATTTCTGCCCTAATTTAACACTATCTTACATTTTTGGAAAATTTCAGATTTTTCATTTTTTATTATTCTTTTCATTTTTTATATGTTTTTATTAAAAAAATAATTCATTGAACTGAACTATGCTTGATTTAAATGAACAGGGAGCAACTCAGAACATGAATACAACATTAATCAAGTTCGAATCAACCTTTTCAAAAGTGAAACTTGGTTAGAAAAGATTTGAAACTTGTATTGAGCATTTCGTCAAACATTTGGTGTGCATCAAAATACTCAGAACAGTTTCTCCGAGCCATGTTTATGCCCTTCAATCACGACCCGGAGATGATCTTAAGAAGAAATAAGAAACAATGCTATACAAATACAGACCGAGAGAATAAAACACTCAATAAAAGATCACAAAACCACCAAATCGTGCTAAAAATCCCCTTCAAAGTCACACTGTTCCTGCAAGCGGGTTTAAACCCTGAACGGCTAGACCCGTGCATGCCCAGATTGACGTCCTTATATATAATATATTAAAAGACTCTAAGAAAAGTCCACTCAACCCAAATGAAATCATGTAACGTATAATTTCGAATACAACAAACTTCTCATAGAATGATCAAGTAGATACTTCAAACCAACCTCTCCAAGTGGCCCACCCGCATGATCCACACTGGCCAGGCGTGGAGCAGTCATGGCCCATTTTGGATCAGTCCACGGCGTATGAACTGCGAAGACAGCAGGCATTTCAACAAACACCTAGAACGCACATCTAAACCAACAAGCTCAAACAGTTACACGCGGGTGACAACTTATAGGCCTCTCTTCATGAATGAAAAATACCTAAGGATCAACTTGCAAGACCAAATCACACATTTAAATTTGCAACAAAGAGGGATTCAAACGGTCATGCATATACCCAGCAAGCACCACTGGCTCGCGGCCCTCTTTCATTCATTTTTAAACAAATTGTTTCCTTCGATATCTCCCGAAAGCTGAGTCAATACCCTAAACTTGACTCCTAGTGGTTGTATCTGCTCCTTTAATACCTTCTCCAACTATATGTATCCTAGTTTAACTATGAAGTTTTTTTTACATCGATATTCCTCCATTTTTCTCAAAATGTCCCTCTTTCCCCGTCTCATGGCCACCCTCCCAACACTGGCGAAAAATTCACACTTTCTGCCTGGACCAGCGGAATAAGGTGTTTTTTCAGGGGCTCTAGGAGGCCTCCCTAATCTCCATTTAGAACGTGCAACTTATAGTTTGAAAGATATTTGAGTCTACTTTAACTCTCGTCGAAGGTTTTGGCTAGTTTTGGCTCGAAGGTTGTGAACTTTTCATTTTTTTTCAACGTGTCACTGTGGAACTCTCCGGGACGAAATTGGTTTTTTGGTTTGGTTTGTCCTCACTTTGCTCTCTACGTTGGCCACAGTTTGCCCTCACCCTGCTCTCCAATTTTCACCTTCAAGCTCTAGAGGATCTTTTTGGTCTGGTTTGTCCTCACTTTGCTCTCTTCTTTTCGTTCTACACTTCTCTGTGAAAGCCCCCGGCCAAAATCCAGGCGCTTCCTTTTACCCGGTATCTCACTCGGTTCCCCCTTCATTTTCCTCTGCATTTTTACCTTTTTCCCCCTGCTGCAGCTCTGATCTTTTCAACAAAGAACTGCCTATTTTTGCAAATTTTCAGCAAAGTCTGGTCTTTTCTCTTTGCTAAAACTATCTATGGAAGCCCCTTGACTTTTGGCCACCGACAGCCACATGCACTTCCTTTTTAAGGCTTAACTCCCATACGCAACTGACCCCTGCAAGAGATGGTTGCACTACACCGAGGGAGAGAAAGTTCCAGTTGAACACCACTTGGTTTTGTCTCTCTTTCTCTAGTTCTTTTTCAGTTCTTTTTAGCTCAATTTCTAGCCTAATTTGGACTAAAGGATGGCCGGTTCTACGATGCTTATGGTGTGCAAAATGTGGTGGGTGCTTAGAGGGTTGAAAGTTGAAGATATGCAACTTGTGACAGAATGCGCAGTTGCGCGGAAACAGCAAGCGTGCACTCGTGGTTCATTTGATTGGGCTGGAATTTTGATGGGAGATATTCAACACATCAACTTAGCTTGCATAAAAATTTCACTCCCAATGGACATTGATAAACCTACTTTTGGAGGCCATACATTACCGGTTTTCGCCCAGGGGCCTGGTGTTGGATCAGCTGCCGTCAGCTTGGGAAATGGCAAACCCGAGAAGCTACACTTGGAGCTAGCGCACATGACATATATCATTGGAATACACACTTGAAGATGCTCGTCGTAAAGAACTGATTTGCAATTTTCCAGTTTCTTTGAAGCCTTCAATTGATCAAGGAAAGGCAGGCCAAAATTGCGGGAGAGGAGTTTGAGACCAAGTTTGAACCAGGGCAGTCGAGAGGAGTTGCCATTGACCGAAATTTTAGCCGTAGGGCCCAAGACTCTAATATTACGATGTCCCAAGCTTAAAATGTCGAAGAAACACAATGGAAAAAATGGGCGTAAAATAACATAGGCGTTTTCAATTAGGGGTCGAGTTGCACCAATATTGGCACAATTAGATCGCTAATCTTCACAAGATGCACGGGTGGCCTACACAAAATGAACAGTAGCTATTGATGAACTATCACGCTTACACAATATACTTACAAAAGGAACACGGCGAGAACAAGGAACGCAGGGTCATATAAATTGACTGTTTTTCATAGGGGTCACCTCCTGCCCTTACCTTGATTCCTGAAATGATTTTCTTTGGAAGATGCATGATGAACTTGTTGATGAAATTCCAGTGTCAAAAATGGCAAAAGTGTGTCAAGTGTAGGTATGAAGGTAAAGTGAATTCTCATGTGGTGAGCATTATATAAACTATCTCCCAATTGTTGATATATGTATTTTGTCAATATGTCTTGACGTTTTTTGAATGTTATTTTTATCTGTGTTAGCATAACTATTGTCACTTATGATACTAATAACGTTGCGACTTATGTTATTTCTACAACTGCGTTGGACCTATGTATGTGGATAAATACTGATTTTTTTTTTTTTTGTAAAGTCCCACATTTAAAAAATTGAAAATGCTTAAAGTTAAATGTAACAACATGAAAGTTTTTACAATTAAAATTTAGAAAGAATGCATACACGATAGAAACATTAGAAAAGTTGAGTTTAGAACATATCAGCATCTTGTTCAGTTTGTTTTTATTTAGAATACGGACATCTTTGTTGGTGCTATATTCTTTAGCTCAATTTTTTAATGACTAAGTTAAAAGTCAGAACTATTTTTATTATCCTTATTTGACGATAAATGGATGTCAAAAGTAAGAGTAAACACATGAATAATAACACAGTAAATCACTCATTTCCAAAACTATTTGAAACTGTGTATAATATTAAATTACTGGGAATTAAAATAACCCACGCTTAAGATATCTAAAACTGACTAATGTTGTTATTGTTTAAATTGAGTGATTTCTTTGTTTATTTCAATAATCTAATGCACCATACTATTAAACTAAATTCACTTTAAAGTTAGCATTTTTTTTCTAATACCACATGCCTTTTTTAATGGGAAAATGACACCAATGGTCCCCAAACTAAGGTCCAATGTGCAACGTCATTCTTGAAACTTTAATTTGTTCAATATACTCCTTGAATTTTGACCCAACGTGCAATTTCATTATAAATTTTTAATTTGTTTAATGTGATCCATGAACTATTGATAAATATTTATTTTAATATCTAAACTATGTGAAAATGACACAAATAGAAGGACTACAAAGAACCTTAACAATAGTTCATGGACTATATTGAACCAATTAAAAGTTCAAGGACGGTATTACACATTGAGCCAAAGTTTATTGACTACATTGACGAATTAAAAATCAATACATTGAACCAAAATTCAGCAACTACTTATGCTATTATCCCCTTTTCAATTCTACTTTGTTTGCGGCAATTGAATGAAGATCTTTATTGTGAGCTCTCTTTCAAAAACCTAATCTCTCCGTCGGCAAACTCTCTTTCCCAAAGAAACCCTCCCTCAATCCGTGGGCTCTCAACTTTAATTTATGAAGCTAACATCCTACTTTGCTCTGCTTTTCTTTTTAGGCTTTGATTTCCTTATTTTTTCTCTTCCGATCTAATATGGGAGTTTTTTTCATCTTGATTGGCATCTTTTTTCGCTTGTTGATGTTGCTTTTCTTCAATCATCGTGATGAATAAATCTACTTGCAGCTGAAAATTTCGTAAGAACATTTTCACTAGTCCAGCTAGCAAGATGGCTCGGACATGGTTCTATGACTTCTCCGGATTCGGTGAAAGCTTTTTTCTTTTGATTTAGCTATAGATCTAAATCTAAGAGTTTTTTAGATGCGTACAGTGATAGTGTTAAGGACATTGAATTTAGGCACATATTGCAAGACGTTGTTTCTAGAAGTAAAAATCTTGGTGTAATGCCCATCATTAACGGTTTCAGTGATCGATCGCCGATTGATTTTTAATGTAATGACAAATCTGGCCTTTTGGGACAAGAGCGTATTTATCTTATGGATTTTGCTTTGTTTTGCAGCTTTTTTGGGATTTGTTTTGCTTGGAAGTTTTCCATATTCCCCTCATGTTTGATTATGGCAAATGAATGAAATTTTCTTTTGATGAAAAATAAATCTACTTTGTATTTATATGAATTATAATGCGACGTGTTGAATTATTTTTAGTTCTTAAGTTTTTTGACTCTATGAATTCATTGTAAATTTCTTGTAAATGGATTTCAAAACTACTTGACTGTGAAACAACAATATATTCATGTTATAAATACACAGCTTTTATTCATTGATTATTTACTTTTATTGTAACCTCAAATTGACAAAAAACACAATTTGTTATGTTTTAAATAGTCTATGATTTTTTAAATTTGTGCGATGCTTTTCCAAATTAAGTGAATTCTTTATTCAGTATAATGTTTCTATATTATATTAAATGAAATCGCTTGAACAAATTAGGCTATTAAACTATTGATAGTTTACCGACTTAACAACATATATCTTTAGCTTTTGTAAATTGAATTCATGATAAGAGATTCCTATATACACTGAGTTAAATTACTTACATCAAATCAGTTAAAATTCAAGAGTTTCTCGAATCTTTAATCTTTGTTGATCTATTGTAAACCAATTTATTTTAATTTTATCTTACTAAAATAAATTTTCTTGTAGGAAATATTCTTTATTTAGAGTATGAGAAATTTAACAGCAAAAAATATATATAGATAGGCGTGCGTGCATATATACACACTATTTTCTAAATAATGTTTTTCGGTTTTTCAGCTATTCAATTCATTGTGAGTTTATGTTAAGCAAATTCAACATTAGCAAGAAATATATTTATTTTATATATGATGCATATCTCATTTTTATCCTTTCATTATTCAATTTACTCTTCTTCTTTTTTTTATAAAATAAAATGTTTTGTACGGTGTAACTTATTCACTTAAACGCGGTAAGCTATAATTCAATTTTACTCAATTGAAAATAACAATTCATTAAAAGTCATTGCATATAATGCTAACTTGTTTTCTCGTAACTTTACATTGTGATACGAAATCCTTTCAAAAATTACATTAACATTTTCAGCAATTTTTTTTTTGTTTGAAAATACTAGTACTTTCCATTTTTTTTTTCTTTTGGTCTAACTCCTCTCTTCTATGTACATCTAGTACTTTCATTAACTTGAGCAAAGTTTGTGAACATCTGACCATAAAAATATCCGGCAGAACTTCAAAAGACAATATGCTGGTATGGATTAGGAACAAGTGTGGGATCAACTCAGCTAAAAGTGCAAGTAACAGGCGATACTTAAACGAATCGGCAGCAGCAAACCGACCAAGCCTCATTATCCTATTAGACACCCGGAACACTGGACGAAAATCTGGAAATTGAACACCCTCCCCAAAATTTATTTCTTTGTGTGGAGCTTATCCCAAAACACTATACCCACAAGAGAGTATCTCTTCAAGAAGAAAATCTTAGCTGACCCCATGTGCCCTTCATCTCACGAAGCTCCAAAAACAATAGAGCACATCCTCCTCCTTTGTCACTGGATAGGAGCCATGTGGTCGGATTCAAGACTACACAGTCAAATTTCAAACCAAAACATTACCAGAATGGATCAATGGATCAGGCAGTGCATTGAATCAAGCATAGACCTACATTCAAATGAGGAACTCGCGGGGGGTATTGTGGTTTATTCGGAAAGCACGAAATGCCCACATCTTCCAGTTCCGCCGATCAGAATCAAGCCTAGTTATTGACGATGCACTCCCGATGAACATTGAGATGGAACCCCAAAAGGAACGTGAGAAGAGGGAAGCAAGCTGACCAAAGCCCTTAGGACGTGAGGGCCTGGATTGAAGATTGCAAGAGGAAGTTGGCCCATCTCAAATTCGTTCTCCAAGAGAGGCAAATCAGTTTGGGTAGCTAAGGCCCATCAAAACAAAAGGACTTCTTTTTACCTGGCTGCCCACTTTGAACAGTAGAAGATTAACCAACACATCTGGATGGCGAGTTAGAAAATCCACAAAAATCGTTGGGGGCGAGTAGTAATTGTCCCCAAAAGCTAGTTCCTAGCTCACTCTGTACGCAAAGGTAATAATTTAATCAAATGAAAAATCATTGCTTGAAGATTTTGACAAATTCCGAAAGGAAAGGTTCCATCTGTAAGCATGTGGGATTCAAATTTTTAGATACCTCGACAAGGAATGAAACTCCTTGCGTTAATTATATGCAAAAGACATATTCAATTATTTACACCGTGAATTTTGAATTCTACATGATATAATTTATGAGGTTAGCTAGGCTACGTAATAAAAGTTTAATTTGACGAAAACTTGATTTCAATGTGATTTGTGATAACAATTCATTAGGATTCAACATTGAAACAATTGTACCGGCCGAGAAGGTTAAAAAAAAGTAATCGATTGCCTCTTGTTGAGGGGACTTTTGTACTTCTAGTGAACATTTTAATTTTCCTTTTATTTTCCAACTTTATCAAAATGTGGGTCCATTTTAGATTCAGTACATTTTGTCTCGATATCAGTATTTCACTTTATCAAAACGTGAGCTCCACTGTAAAAATCAAAATTATTTTAATTTAAGTTAATTCTGGTGGAGCCAGTCCTTTTCGGCCTTTTTCTTTCATCCTTATTCTCTTTTCCTGTCCACCGCCCACGGCCACTGTCTTTTCTTGTTGACATGACCCAACGTCTGTTTCTCTCTCTCTCTTCACTCGCTACTCACGCGCGCGGCTTAGCTAAATATTCAATATTGTACTCGCTTGCAGATTGGGTCCAAGAAAAGTCGATGGAAAGGATCCATGGCGACTAGTAGATCAACCCGCTTTTACGTACGTTCTCTCTTGCTTTACTTTTCAGTCAAAATTTAGAAGTTCCTTCACTTGGATCACCTAACGCAAGGGAAAAAGTTATTAAAAATCCCAAACTTTGCTTAAAGTGATAAATTTACTCTAAACTTTTTTTTGTGACATGAAAAACCTCAAATTTTGCAAATTGTGACACATTTACCCTATTAAGGGCATTTTCGTCTTATTTTTTCTCTTTTTTATTTTTCTTTTTTTTTAATTTTTTTTTTCTTCTCTCTTCCTCCAATCGGCCATGGCAGAGCCCTCACCTGACACCGACGAGGGCGGCCCTCGCCAGACACCGGCGGAGGGAAGAAAAAACAAATAAAAAACAAATAAAAAACAAATAAAATAAAGTAAAATAAAAAGACCAAAATGTGTCACACAAATGAAAGTTCAGGGTTTTTTGTGTCACAAATAAAATTTTGGAGTAAATGTGTCAAAATTTGCAAAGTTTGGGAGTTTTCATGTCACAAAAAAAAGTTTGAAGTAAATTTGTCATTTTGGGCAAAGTTTGAGGTTTTTTGTGACTTTTTCCTTTATTAAAAAAAACGCAGTTGATTAACTACCGCATTTAGATACTGCCTCTTTTGATCTTTTGGCCTAATTTTTTTTATAAAAAAATCCTTTTTAAATCAACCCAATTCGGCGTTAATCCTTTTGTCTAAAAATAAAATCACAGATTTTCATTATAATTTCAAATCTATGTAGCATCCAAAATCAACATTGATTTATTTAATTTTATCAACATCGTGAACATTGATTTCTTTAAAATTATCAACATCAGGTGACTGTCGATGTTTCATATGTAGGTGAGGATGATGATGAAGATGCAGGATTTGATAATAAATCTCTAACTAACCCAAATATTGATAATTTTAAAGAAGGGTTAATATCCTGAAAAATCCAAACTGGTACACTTGTGATAAATTTACCAAAAACTATTTTTTTGATCATGAAAAACCCCAAACTGATACACATGTGACAAATTTATCCCGACTGATCATAAAAAACCCTAAAGTAGTACATTTATGACAAATTTACCCAAAACTAATTTATTCGACCACAAAAAATCCCAAACTGATAAATTTGTGACAAATATACCATTCGATAAATTGGATTAATAACACAAAAAAATCACAAAAATTGTACATTGTGACAAGCGAAACAAAAAATCTCAATTTGATATATCAATCAATTGTCACATATCATTTAACTTAATAATTTAACAAAAAAAATTAATGAAAACTAGTAAAGAGTAAATTTGTCACGAGTGTACCAGTTTGGGGTAAATTTGTCACAAGTGTATCAGTTTTGGGTTTTTTGTGGTAAAAAAAACAGTTTGAGATAAATTTGTCATAAATGTACCAGTTTGGGATTTTTCAGAGTATTAACCCTTTAAAAAAAGAAGCGGTGATTTTTGGATGCAAGATAGATTCGAGATTATAGTGAAAGTTTACGACTTTTATTTTAGATAAACAAAAGTTTGAAATATAATTGAAATTGAACTTAAAATTGGTTTGGCTTTAATATTTTTCCGTCCTTGCTGTATATATTGTATTCCCTTTTTTTGTTTTTTTTCCCCTGTTGCTTACATCAGATTATGGCCCAAAGGTTAAAAGTGAGTTTGCTTTGTCAAGGGAGGCTGGAATAGCTTGCAAAATCTATCCACTTCACCCGCTTAATTGCCCCCGGCCTGTTCTCGCATCTCTATCGAAACAGAATGGTTTCATATTCTCTGCTCATATCCCTTTTTCCAATTTCGATCTTAATTAGTTTACGAGATTAAATGGTCAATTCTTCTTTGGACCCTTGATTTGACTATTTTGCAAGAACGTTGGGCCGGCTATGTAAAGCATCCATCAGGAAGGAGCTTAAAATAAGGGATTTCTTTCAATATTAAGGACGCTGCATTTAGATGTGTGTTCCAAGCCATAGTTTCTAGATGACAAAATTTTTGCAGTTCTTTTCTAAATTAAGTGAATTCTTTATTCAGATAAATGTTTCTATAATACATCGAATGAAATTGCTCGAACAAATTAAGCTATTAAATTATTGATAGTTTACCAACTAAACAACCTTTGTGTTCAGCTTTTGTTAATTGAATTCACGATAAGAAATTCCTATATACACCGAGTTAAATTACTTGCATCAAATCAGTTAAAATTCAAGAGTTTCTCAAATATTTAATCTTTGCTGATTTGTTGTAAACTAATTTATTTTAATTTTATCTTACTTCAAAAAAATTGTAGGAAATATTCTTTATTTAGATTAAGAGAAATTTAATAGAAAAAATATATATATAGACACAAACAGATGCGTAAGTTCACACTATCTTCTAAATTATGTCTTTCGGCTTTTCAGCTATTCAATTCATTGTGAGTTTATGTCAAGCGAATTTGGCATTAGCAAGAAAGGCTACGTAAAACTGTAATTATGCATTTTTTATATGAGGCGCATCTTATTTTATCCTTTTATTACTCAATTTACTCAGTTTATTCTATAATGTAAAATGTTTTGTGCGATGTAGCTTACACACTTAAACGTAATAAGCTATAATTTAATTTTACTCAATTTAACATAACAATTCATTAAAAGTCATTGCATATAATGCTGACTTGTTTTTGTAACTTTACATTGTGATCGAAAATCTTTTAGAAAATCACTGTAAGACTTTCAATAAGTTTTTTTTTTTGGTCGAAAATACTAGTACTTTCGTTTTTTTGTTTTTTTTTTTGTTCTAACTCCTCTCTTGTGTGAACATCTAGTAATTTCATTTACTAGAGGAAAGTTTGGGAACATCTAAACATGAATATATCAGCTAGAATTTAAGAAGATGATAGGCTGCTATGGGCTAGCAGTAAGTCTAGGATCAACTCAATTATAATTGCAAGATACAGGCTTCACTCAAACGTACCGGCAGCAACAAATAGACTAAGTCTCATTATCCTATCAGACACAGAATAGTAGGGACCAAAATCTGGAAATTGAACACCCTCCCCAAAATGTGTATCTTTTTGTGTAGCATATGCGAAAACGCTATTCCCACAAGAGAGAATCTCTTCAAGAGGAAAACTGTAGTTGACCCTATGTGGCCTCTATGTCACCAAGCTTCAGAAACATAAGAGCATATTTTCCTTCTTTGTCATTGGACAGTAGCCATACGGTCGGATTCAAGACTACACAATCATATTTCAAATCAGAAGATTATCAGAGTGGATAAATGGATCGTGCGACGTATTGAATCACGCACAACCTACCTTCAAATTAGGAACTCGTGGCGGTACTGTGGTATAATTGGAAAGCACGAAATGCCCTCCAGTCCCACCGACGGGAATCAAGCTTAGTCATTGGCAACGCATTCGCAATGAACACAAATTTCTTGATATGGAAGGAAGCAAACTGACCAAAGCCCCTAGGACGTGTGGGTCTAGATTGCAAGAGGAAACTGGCCCATCTCAAATTTGTTCGCTTAGCCCAATGTGCGAGAGAGGCAAATCAGTTAGACAGATCGAATAGCTAAAGCCCATAGTAAAAAAAAAGGACTTCTTTCTACTTGGCTGTCTAATTTGAATAATTATTTTTTAAATAAGTTCAGTAGAAGATTAACTAACCCGTTTGGATGGCAATTTAGGAAATCCACAAAAATATCGTTGGGGGTGAGTAGTAATTCTCTTGAAAAGCTAGTTCCTAACTTACCTTGTACGCAAAGGAAATAATTTAATCAAATAAAAAACCGTTGCTTGAAGACTTTGCAAAATTCCAAAAATATATGTTCCATCCACGAGCTCTCAATTTTTTGATACCTTGACAAGGAGAAAAACTTTATTACTTCTAAATGGTAGAAAATCATGTTGTGATAGTCGAGGAATGAAATTCTGGGTGTGAATTACACGCAAGATATATATTTAATTATTTGCACTATTAAATTGAACAAATAATTAAATCATTTAATTGGATTTTGAATTCTACATTATATATAATTCGTGAGGTTAGCTGGGCCATGTAATAAAATTTAATTGCGAAAATCCGATTTCGGTGTGATTTATGAAGGCAATTCGTTAGGATCGAATATTGAAACAATAATATCTATCCATTGAATTAAAAACCGTCATTGATTACCTCTTATCGAGGGAACTTTTGTACTTCTAGCGAAAATTTGATTTTTTTTTATTTATTTTCTAGCTTTATTAGAACGTGGGTCAATATATAGACCCAGTCCGTAATCTCGATTTAAGTATCTCTTTGTCGAGATGTGAGCTCCACTGTAAAAATAAGAAATATTTCATTTTAATTAATTCTGGTGGAGCCACTCCTTTCGCTCTTTTTCTTTCGTCCTTATCTCTTTTCCTGTCCACCACCCACTGCCGCTGTCTTTTCTTGTCGACGAGACATGACCTGACGTCTTTCTCCCTTCGCTCGCTACTCACGCGCCATTAGCCAAGTACTGTACTCGCTTGAGATTGGGTCCAAGGAAAGTCGATGGAAAAGGATCCGATGAGAAAATATTAGGTAACTTTCGGCTGCATAGCGATCGAAATCTGCTTGTGTTGAGCCGGTGCGACGCCGGTGATTAATTTTCTCTGCTACTGGATGAGATGGAAGGGTGCGGCTATGAAGTGTTCTTGAGTTTCCAAGGGCGTTACATGCGATGGGTCTTCGTCGATATTCTCTATGCCTCTCTCATAAAGGCAGGAGTCCGTGCGTACGAGGACCACGAAGAACACGTCGTGGGTGAATACATTGGCGGGGATCTCCTTTGGGCGATTGAGCAATCGAAGATCTTCATACCCATCTTGTGTAAAGGTTATGCTTCCAGTAGTCGGTGTCTTAAGAAGTTGGCCCTGATGGTGGAGTATCGGAAAAGGGAGGGACGGTTAATTTTGCCCATTTTCTACGATGTCAGTCCATCCGAGGTTCGACACCAAACGGGAGGTTACGGTGAGGCCTTCCTTGCGCACGAAAAGAAGAAGCGATGTGACCATAAGACTATCAGCGAGTGGAGAGATGCTCTCCAGGTGGTTGGAGAGTTAAGAGGAGTGGACGCACATGACACGTCTTACAGGTACCTCATTATCTTCCACCCTTGATAAACCACATGATATAGGAGACCATGAAATTCAGGTGCAAAGGCTTTTTTGTTGAAAACTTCCTTTTTATTTTTTTAGCGTGGAAAAATTGTAGCTAAATCGGTTCCCTTTGTTTGAGTAGTGTATCAACAATTTGATCTGACATTAAATATTTATGACACAAAATATGAAATAATTTTTTGTGTATTTATGTAATGAGAATACATATTAATGTTCGTCGAAATTAGCTTATGTTGTATGCTGAAAGTTAAAGGATCTCTTATTTATAATTCATGACACTTGAGGCGTGTACTATATGCTAATGATAAGGCTATTTTATGAAGAAGAAGCTTGTTAACAATCAGAAATACGGTAAATATCATCAGCCTATTTTCTTCTAATTAGCCAGATATAGTTATCAGTTACTGTAGTTTGACGGTTGGGTAACTGTTCGAATGCTGCACAACGTTTGAGCATCTGCCTAGCATGTCCATAAATTTATTCTTCCGGATCAATGCAATGCGGTATGTTCCATTTGCAGTTGCAGTTGCACTTCTTGTTGCATGCCCTGGCTTCCAGAGACTGCTATTAATTCCCGCTGTCATAGATTTCAGCTAACTTTCTACTTTACCCTGGCCTTTTTGTCATTTTTTCATTAGGCACAAAGAAGAACTAGCTAGAGAGGTGGCTGCCAAGGTTTTAAGTAAGCTGAAGAATTTGGAAAAAAGTCATCTAGCAACTACACTGCTCAAGATGCAAACTGAGGTATTTCATCAAAATATGAATTATATACTATCTCTTAAATGCCATTTTTTAAAAAGAATTGTCTTTCTCATTCAGTGATAAAGTAAATGACACTAATTGATTGCGGACTTCTGTCTCAAATTTGAGAAAGAGGAGAATCATAAGTAGCATGGCAATAGTCTGCCATCTGAATTTGAATATATAAGTTCCATTTGCATAATGCTCATTTGCTAAATGGAACTTATTTACACTTCAGAGATTAGAGTAGCATTAATTTCATTAGAGTGACCATCGTTGTGGTGTGCATATCAAGTCTTCTTAAAAGTTGAAATATCTGGTGAGTAAATAAGCAGATCCAACTTCCAAGATAATAGTTAGATTAAATGACTAGCTAAGTTTCCTTATTAATATTGTATTAGATCAGATGTCAATTTAGTTATCAGAGTATGCTAGAATAAGTGTCTGCACATTTTTTGCATTGACAATAATTTTTTTTATGACAAATGAATATCTTGTATCTATGTGTGGGACTGCAGCAATGTTGTGAGAGAGACTGATCAGGTGATGTTTGTTCTTTTCTCCATCTACTTATAATACTTTGCTGAAGAAATTCTGTTTTTCTTGCAGAGCACGGAGAAAATGAAAGATGAAGCTAGATGGCGAGCAGCAGATATGGAAACCTCATATGGGAATTATGCAATTTTACCTGTTCAAAATTTAGTTGGAATTGATGATAATGTAAAACACATGACCGACTTACTGGAAATGGAAGTCAATGATGAGGTGCACATTATTGGAATCTATGGAACTGATGGAATTGGCAAGACAACTCTTGCAAAGGCTGTATACCAGTGCATCTCTTCTTGTTTCGACAGTTGTAGCTTTCTTGCAGAGGTCGAAGAAGCCCAAAATTCTCATGGTATTCAGTTTTTGCAAAATAAGTTGATACGTGATATCCTTGAACGAGATCGTGAAGATCTTTCTTTCGATAAAAAAAAAATAGAAGATTACCTGGATATATTTTGTGGAATGAAAGTTCTAATAGTTGTCGATGATGTGGAAAGGCCATCAGACCTTCATGCTATCGTAGGGGACCACCTTCATTGGTTTGGTCCAGGTAGTCGAATAATTGTGACTTCCAAAAATAGTGGAATTCTCAAAGAGTATGATCCCAAGAAGGCTCGTACCTATATGGTTAGTGCGTTGGATAATGGTCAAGCTTTTGAACTTTTCTGCAGGCATGCATTCAGGATGCAATCTTCAATTCCAGATTATGATGGACTCGCAAAATGGATTGTCAATGCTACAGCAAAACTACCATTAGCAGTTGAAGTCCTTGGTTCATTTTTGCGGGGTAAGTCAATACAAGAATGGGAAAATATGAAGAAGTCGTTGGAAGTACGTATGATGAGATATCAAGAGACTTCGGTTGGTCTTGAAGAGATATGGGATATATGTTACAAAGAATTAGATCAACAGCAAAAAGATATATTTCTGGACATAGCATGTTTTATCTCTGGTTTGGATGCCCGAACTGCTTCATATATGTGGTCCAATTGTCATCTTCCATCTTCTGGTTGCATTCTAATGCCCTTGGCAAAAATTGGAGAAAACGATGAATTGCAGATGCACAGGTTACTAAGATGCCTTGGCAAAAGAATTTTAAATCAAGAGGGATCTGGAGGTCCAATTGGGAGTAAATTTTACGTACAGGATATGGTTCCAAAAGCAATAAGCAGGGAGAAGGTAAAACCTTTTGGTTCTGTTTGTTCTCGGCAAAACAAATATCATATATGTACACTTTAGCACGCAGGGCAAGGAAATATCCTTTTTTCGGATGGGTATTTGAGTTAACAGCTTCTGATGATTATCTTACTTTGTCAAATGTAGGGAAAGGAAAACGTCGAAGCTCTCCCCATTGACTTCACAGCTGGAGATTTTAAGGGGATGCAAGGCATAAGATTTCTCAAGTTGAATAATGCCAAAGTTTCTGGAAACTTCGAAGGTGCATTTGCGAGTTTAAGGTGGCTCTGTTGGCAAAGGTGTCCTCTGGAATTTGATGCAACAAATTTTATATTAAGAGAGTTGGTCATTCTTGATCTGTCTTGGAGCAAAGTCACGGAAGACTGGGGAGGTTGGACTAAAATCAAGGTGGTTTAGTATTTAGTTTTTTTATATTTGCTTTCTCGAATTAAATATCCGCGAATTGACCGTGTGGGTTTCTGTTCTGACTGTACAGATGGAGAAATTAAAAGTCTTGAATCTTACTGGGTGTTCTGGCTTATTGATCACTCCCAACTTCTCCGATTACAAAGATTTGGAAATCCTGATTCTTGAACGATGTTCTCATTTGGTGAAGCTAGATCCTTCAATTGGCCATTTGACACGTTTAGTCTCCCTGAATTTGAAGTTCTGCTCCCGCATGGACGGGTTGCCAGAGGAACTGGGTCGGACGACAGCTCTGAAAGAACTTTTTATTGACGAGTGCCGCTTATTGACTCACCTGCCCAGGTCAATTAGTTACCTGAGTGCTCTCTCCGAGCTCTTATTAGACGGTGCCAAAATGATTGAGCTCCCAAGCTCACTGGAGCGGCTGCTTAAGCTAAGACGCTTGTCGTTGAGGGAGTGCTGTAATTTAAAGGAACTTCCAGATTCAATCGGTGCAATGGAGTCATTAGAGGAGTTGGATATATCGGCGACTTGTATCCCTGGACTCCCTGATTCAATAAGATGTCTGAAAAGATTGAGAGTGCTGAGAATGGATTATTCTTTCATTGAAGAATTTCCTGGGGGGATTGGGAATCTAACCAATCTGGAAGAACTACACGCTTCCTGGTGTTTGGCTTTGCGAGGGGCCATTCCCAGTGATATCAAGAAACTACATCGTCTGAGATCATTGACGCTGGGGCGTTCCAGTATATCAAACCTACCCCCCGAAATCTCCACCATCTCCGGCCTTCTCACCCTGGATTTAAGTCGGTGCAATGAAATCGAACAGTTGCCGAAGCTTCCTCCTTCTCTAATTTGTCTGCGTGTGAGTTCTGAAAGGATGAAAGCGATACCCCTTATTGAAAATTTAAAGAAATTGGAGGAGCTGTGCCTAAGTGGTGGGGGCCCGCCACCCTCTGCGATAGACAAGATTGAAGGGCTTGAAGGTCTTGAAGGGCTTGAAGCCCTGAAGAGGCTAGATATATCAAATTGCAAAATACGAAATCTTAATGGGATTGGCCAGTTAACCTCACTACGAAGTTTGATCCTATCCGACTGTGATTGCCTCGGTAGTTTACCTGATCTTTCAAACTTGACGCTGCTGAAAGTTTTAGAGATCAGACGATGTAAAATGATCCGTCAAATTGAAGGCCTAGAAAAATTAACATTTTTGAAAAAGCTGAAAATCAGTGAATGTCCGGCTGAGTACTTAGTGCAAGTACGGAATGCGATTAAGGATAAAAAGGCACGATCAGTCGAAAAATGGGGGCATGGGGACTTCATCAAACAAGGTGCGACATCTTCGAAGCGTAATAGAGAGGAGATTGTTCTGGATGCATCAAATAAGGTGCGATATCTTCTTCATAAATATAAACTAGATGCACGTGAATGCATGGGTTTGAAAATTGATTTGTTATAATTTCAGTTTGATGCTATAATTCGGTAAAACTACACAAATTGTGAAAAGTTTAATATTATTCTGAAATTTACGTGGACTAAAGTATGTCTTCTAATCAAATGGAGAAAATTTATCAGGGGTGGTCTGTAAATAATTTCATATACGTTAGTGTTCCTTCGACATGTTCTTTTTAATTTGAAATGTTGTTTCGTATAAATTTAGTAAATGCACAAATGAAAGTTTTAATATTATAATTTTTAAATTTATTTCATTGTTATATAATTGAGCGTTGGAAATAATGTTATTCCATATGTGGTTTCATAATTTTTAGCAATAATCGCCCTCTTAAACTTTGGTATTATTACGCAATAGACCGTAAACTTTCAAAAGTGATAGATTACCTCCCCTTCACCCCACCCAAAAGAACTTGATTTATGTTGCGTCCATTAGTTTTTCAGCAGGCATAGCCGTTAAGCAATAATTGTACTACACATTAATTCACTGTTTTCCCGGTGCATGCTTGTATAGTAGGCTAGACTAGTTTCTCACTTTTGGCCACCGATTGGCTTGATTAGTTGATTTTGCGATTCTAGTACTATAACATATTGCCACCACAGGGGATTCGAGTCTTCGTGATACGTGACTATTTCAAAATAAGTTCAAGCCCATATTGATTGAGCAAATAGTCATTAATTATATCATGATCTAACTTTTTATTTTTCATTTTTTGCTTAACTTGGAGGAGGTGCGTTTTCGTGTCACATTGTTCGATAGCCCTTTGCTTTTACTTGGGGAATGTTTGGAGGGGATTTTGCTTTTATCTTTAGGGTCTTACGTTACTCGATTTTACAGTCGGAATTAAAATTTCATTTAATCGAACATAGCAAATCTTTACAAACGTTAAATACTGACAGTTAGAGAATCAGATGATTTAGTTGTTTCCATTTTGGTTCGAGTACTATGAGTTTGAATTATTCTCCCTCAAGACCCTAAATAATGAAAAAAAAAAAAAATCAAAACGAAGGCCACGTATGCTACAACTGGTCTATAAAATCGGTATACTCAGGAAAACAGAGAAATACGTTTTGGTCCTCATATTGTTTGCGACTCTTTACATTGTCCATGTACCGTACTTTCTTTATCTCAATCTCTCAAAAAGTATTTCTGTTTTCCCTTCGATTTGGTCCTCTAATGACTTCCTCACGTAAATGTGCTCGATTAACAAACGATTTGCTGACATACATGTGCCATGTACTACGGTTTTGCAGTTTTTGCATCAAAAAGTCATCGAAGGGATGATTTTGGAAAAAAAAAAAAATCTATTTGGGGAAAAAATGAGGGAAAAAATGGGACTGAGATGAAGAATAAAAAAAAAAAAAAGAGGAGCAAAATTTTATCTTTCCCCAAAAAGATTCCGAGTTTATTCACCCGAGCAGCATGTTTTACCTCATTCCCCTAGCCATCTTTTGTCCCTACAAATGTGGATGCTGATCACTCGCCCACATACCAATCTTTTTCAATTCTTTCTCGATTGTTGATCTTTGTCAATTGGTGCTTGTCTCATGAAAAAGATGTAAGTGCCAATGTAAACAGGCAACACATGAATTGAACGAGAAATTTGCAAAAATCTGTAGCGAATAGACAATATTCTCAATTGACAATTGACATTCTATTGAAGGATAGAATTGCATGTAAAAGTAACCAAGTGACGAGAAGGAACCAATCAAGAAAAGCTCAGTACCTGTAAACGAAAGTGTGGTATCGGACATACTTGTATATGGAATTTAGTAGAATATTTAAGCATTGCTTTCAATTAGTCCAAGATAACTATCGCCAAAAATTGAAATAGATCATTCAACTTGGATTAGCAACAGAAGAAAATGTGAGGAAAGATGATGCAGAAGGAACAAAAGAAAATAGTATATATTTGAAGATAAAATGAACTTAACATCGATCATTGCATAGTCAGAGTCTAAAAATGGTCTACCATCTGAAATTTAAGATGTTTGTCCCATTTCCATGATGCTCATTTGCTGTTGGTAACTTATTTACACTTCAGAGTTAGAGCATAATCAATTTAATCAGCGTGATCATTGTTATGATGTCCATATCAAGATTTCTTGAAAGTTGAAATATCTTGTCTGTAAATAAGTAGATCCAACTTCCAAGATACTGTTGTCACCTAATTAGATTAAGATACTAGCTAAGTTTCCTTATTAATATTGTGTGAGAGAAGATATTGATTACGTATTGGAGATTGCTAGAACAAGTGCCTGCATATTTTTGCATCAACTAGAAAAATTTGATGACAAATGAACATCTTGTATCTATGTGTGGAACTTAAGTAATGTTATAAGAGAGATTGATCACGTCATGACTGATCACGTCATGTTTGTTCTTTTCTCCGTCTATGATAATCTGTTTTTCTTGCAGAGGATGAAGAAAATAAAAGATGAAAGAGGAGAGCAAGCAGCAGGCATGGAAACCTCAGATAGGAATTATGCAATTGCAGCTATTCAAAATGTAGTTGGAACTGATGACTGTGTAAAAAAAATCACCGACTCACTGAAAGTGGAAGTCAAGGATGAGGTGCGCATTATTGGAATATATGAAACTGATGGAATTGGCAAGATATTGTATTATGGATCAGATTATGCTAAAATAGTGTCTGCATTTTTCTGCATCAACTAATAAAGTTAGATGACAAATGAATATCTTGTAGCTATGTGTAGAACTGAAGTAATGTAATAAGAGAGACCGATTGGGTGATGTTTGTACTTTTCTCCATAACACTTTGGTGAAGAAATTCTCTTACTATTGCAGAGCATAGAGAAAATAGAAAATAAACCTGGACAGCAACCAGTAGACATGGGAACCTCAGATAGGAATTATGCAATTGCAGCTGTTCAGAATGTAGTTGGAATTGATGATCGTGCAAGACAAATCACCCACTTACTGGAGATGGAAGTCAATGAAGAGGTGCGCATTATTGGAATCTATGGACCTGATGGAATTGGCAAGACAACTCTTGCCAAGGCTGTATACAAATGCATCTCTTCTTGTTTCGACAGTTGTAGCTTTCTCACAGAAGTCGAAGAAACCACACAAAATCCTTGTGGTATTCAGTTTTTGCAAACCAAGTTGATACGTGATATCCTTGAACGAGATCGTGAAGATCCTTCTTTTGATGAAACGATAGAAGATTTCGTGGATACATTTCGTGAAATGAAAGTTGTAATAGTTGTTGATGCCGTGGAAAAGCCATCCGATCTTCATGCTATTGTAGGAGACCCACTTCATTGGTTTGGTCCAGGTAGTCGAATAATTGTGACTTCTCAAAATGAGGAAATTCTCGAAGGGTATGATCCCGAGAAGGCTTGTAACTACATGGTTGATGAGTTGGACGATGGTCAAGCTTTTGAAAGTTTCTGCAAGCATGCATTCAGGATGCAATCTTCCATACCTGATTATGATGGACTCTCAAACCGCATCGTCAATGCTACAGAGAAACTACCATTAGCAATTGAAGTCGTCGGTTCTTTTTTGCGGGGTAAATCAATACAAGAATGGGAAAAGATGGAGAAGTCAATGAAAGCACGTACGATGAGTTCTCGAAAGACTACGGTTGGCCTTGAAGAGATACTGGATATATGTTACGAGGAATTAGGTCCAGAGCAAAAAGATATATTTCTGGACATAGCACATTTTATCTCTGGAATGGATGCCCAAATTGCTTCATATATGTGGCCCAATTGTTATCCATCCTCTGGTTGCATTCTAATGCCCCTGGCAAAAATTGGAGAAAACAATGAACTGCAGATGCACGGATTGCTGAGATGCCTTGTCAAAAGAATTTTTAAGCCAGAAGGATCTGGAGATCCAAGTTCAGGAAGATTTTGCACAAAGGATATGGTTCTAAAGGCAATGAATAAGGAGAAGGTAGAATCTTTTATTTCAGTTGGTTTCGGCAAACAAACATGTTGATTGTTGACATATGGGCTGCATTTTTCTTTTTATATCACATTTTCTGAGGGAATAATATCATGTACGTACTATTTAGCATGCAGGGCAAGGAAAGCATCCTTTTTTTCTGATTGGTATTTTGGTTTACAGCTTCTGATGATAATGATACTTATTTTATATGTAGGGAATCGGAGAGGTTGAAGCTCGTGATTCGTGCACATTAACAGCTGAAAATTTTGCCATCATGCCAGCCATAAGTTTTCTCAAGTTGGATGACACAATTGTTTCCGGAGATTTTACAGGTCAATTTCCAAGTTTAAGGTGGCTCTGTTGGCAAAGGGTTCCTCCAGATTTTAGTGCAAAAAATTTTGTATTAAGAGCGTTGATCATTCTTGATCTGTCTTGGAGCAAAGTCACGGAAGACTGGCAAGGGTGGAGTGAAATCAAGGTGATTTGGTATTTGGTTGTTTTATAGTTGCTTTGTTGAATTAAATATCTGCGAATTGACCACGTGTGGGTTTCTGTTTTGACTTTACAGATGGAGAAATTGAAAGTCTTGAATCTTACCGGATGTTCCGACTTACTGATCACTCCCAACTTCTCTGATTACAAAGATTTGGAAATCCTGATTCTTGAACAATGTTCTCATTTGGTGAAGCTAGATCCTTCAATTGGCCATTTGAAATGTTTAGTTTCCCTGAATTTGAAGTTCTGCTCCCAATTGAACGGGTTGCCAGTGGAACTAGGTTGTACGACAGCTCTGAAAGAGCTCTTTATTGACGGGACTTCTGTACGGCAGATCCCCATCTCCATAGGCAATTTGAAGCAACTCGAAATTCTCAGTGGCTTGAAGTGCTTCCCATTGACTCACCTGCCCAGTTCGATTTGTTATCTGGCTGCTCTCTCCGAACTCTCACTAGATGGTGCCAAAATTTCTGAGCTCCCGAGCTCACTGGGGGAGCTGCTCAAGCTAAGACGCCTGTCATTGAGGGATTGCCGTTGTTTGGAGAAACTTCCATATTCTATCGGTGAAATTGGGTCATTAGAGGAGTTGGATATATCGGCGACTAATATCTCTGAACTCCCCGATTCAATAAGAAAGCTGAAAAGCTTGAGTGTGCTGAGAATGGACTCTTCTTTCATTCGAGCGATTCCTGGGGAGATTGGGAATCTAACCAAGCTCGAAGAACTACACGCTTCGTGGTGCCGGAGTTTGAAGGGGGCCATCCCCGGTGATATTGAGGCGCTACATTGTCTGAGATCATTGACGCTGGGGCATTCCAGTATATCTAGCCTACCCCCTGAAGTCTCCACCATCTCTGGTCTTCACACCCTGGATTTAATTCGGTGCAATAAAATTGAAGAGTTGCCGAAGCTTCCTCCTTCTCTAATTTGTCTGCGTGTGAGTTCTAAAAGGATGAAAGCCATACCCCTTCTTGAAGATATGAAGGAATTGGAGGAACTGTGCCTAAGTGATGGGGACCCGAAGACACACCGACCTCCCTCCAAACTGCCAACGCCAGAATCCGACGTGAAACGAATGATTGGCAAACCATCCTTCTCAATATTGTTTCCTAAACTGAGGAAACTAGAACTTTCTCTTTCGCAAGTTATCGAGCTGAAGTTTGGGCTGACGGATAGCCCTCCCCTCAAAAGGCCCAAAACGCTTCCCCTCCCTGGTTTTAGCTGTAGAGATGTATCTGAGCTTCCCAAGAAGCTGTTAGCGTTCAAGCTCTACCACTCTGCGATAGAAGAGATTGAAGGGCTTGAAGGGCTTGAAGCCCTGAAGAGGCTAGATATATCAAACTGCAAAATACAAAATCTCAATGGGATTGGCCAGATAACCTCACTGAGAAGTTTGATTCTATCTGAATGTGATGACCTCAGTTTACCTGATCTTTCGAACTTGAAGTCGCTGAAAGTTTTAGAGATCATTCGATGCAAAATGATCAGTCAAATCGAAGGCCTAGAAAAATTAACATCTTTGGAAAAGCTGAATATCATTGAATGTCCTGCTGAGAAGTCGGTGCAAGTACAGGATGCATTGAAGCGTGTAATGGCTCGTTTTCCGGTTATGTGATGCTGGATTCTCCTCAGTCCTAACTGATATCTGTGCATGGCCATCCACCCTGTTAAGGGAAGATAGGGGAGCACGCGAATAAGGCAAATTTGTTGGAGTCAATTTCAAGCTTGACTTTATTGAATTCCCTTTTAAGACAGGTTGAGGCCAAAATCAACCGCCATGAGCAAAAAGCAGCCCCTCCAGGTGAGCACATCGGTCTCTTCCGGAAGGAAAGTTGTGCACCGGTTGATTTTCTCCTAAAAAAGTTCAGCTGGCAAAATCTGTAACGCGTCAAGTGTATGCTACTTTCTGGCAAATTTGTCACTTAGAAAACTGGGTCACTTTAACCACTGGGGGCCAGTGGCCACATTTCCATCTTGGAAATGGGAGGTTGGGGGTTCAAATCCCCATCTTCTCAGGGAGGATGGGGGTGGGGACGATTTCATTTCAGGAGTGGATTTCGACTCCAACGCCCTGCAAGGAGGCAGGGCAAAAGTCTGAGAGTAAGTGTTAGAGTAGGATTAGTGTAGGACAGACAAAAAAAAAAAAAAACAAACTGGGTTACTTTGATGTTTGGAGTTCTCATTCTTTATTTACCTATGGTTTATGACGTTATGCCTCTAGTTGATTTGTCAAATTTTTAGTTAGCATTTGTCTCCTCACTTCTAAATCAAGTTTATGAATTCCCCTGCTAAATCAACGCTGTCATAGGCTTATCTGAAAGGAAAGGATGTTTTGCATCTTTTGACATGAGCGACGTGGTTAATTTTTACATTTATTTTTCATTACATGCCGTTCAACTTTTTTGGTTCTTCTTTCAATTTAAATATAGCATTTACACTTAAATTTTTGCTTATAGATTATTTGTGCTTTTCATAAGAAAAATTAGGGATCAAATTCATTTGGAATCTGATCCTAACCAAAAATATCTATATTGCATTAACTTCAATATTGCATTTTGCGTGGACCTATGTAGCACCGACACGCGACACGACACGAGTGTCCGACACGACATAACACGTCGACACGTCATTTCTAAAAAATAGAGAATTCCGACACGTTGCGACACGTTGAATATTAAATGAATATTTTATTTTTAATTAATTTAATTCAAATTCATAAATAATTAATTAATTAAAAAAAGCCTATAATAAATTTACACTGATAATATTAATAAATCAATTCATTTGAAATTCGAAAGATATATTCATAATTAATGCGAAACATGTTTTTAATTTTAACAAAAGTTATTGATAAAATTAATAATTAATAAGAAATTAGAATCAATTTATTTAAATAAATTCATGATTTTTTGGAATGATGAAAGTTTATTATTATTCAAAATTCAATACTTTTACTTTTCGAAATTAGTTTTCAATTTCATTTATTTAATTTTTCTATAAAAAAAATCCCCAAATCCACTTTTTCTTTTCTCTGTACATTTCCCTCCACCCAAACTTATTTTACTTTTTTCCCTCCTCCCAAAACCACTGCACCTGTCAGCGCCATCCCCCTCCCCCCACCCCCCCCCCCCCCAAAACTCAAAATACACGCCATCGTCCCCTCTTTTTATTATTTTTTATTCCCTTATCACAAACCCTAGCGACCCTCTTCTTCCTCCTTCTACCGCTCGCACAAAGAAAGCCCGGACCAAGACAAACACGCAGACAGCACACCTCGCTCCCCTCTTTCGCACCTCGTATCGTTTCTCAGCTTCCGACGATGGAGCGGATGCGACGCCGAGGAGGAGGAGATGCCGCCGCCGCCGCCGCCGCCGCCGCTCGGCGCCCAATCGGGCCCCGATCCCTTCCTCTTCTCTTCCTTTCTCTAGTCGTCTCTTGCTGTCGCTCGTGGCCTCTGCTCCCTCCTCCTCCCTCGCCTCCACCCGGAGTCTTCCGGACACGCGTCGACACGCGTGTCTAGAAAAGTTGACCGCGTGTCCGACCGTGTCCGAGCATGTCGACGTGTCCGACTCGCTCCGACACGTGTCGGACACGACACAGAAGCACGGGCAACGTGTCCGTGCTTCATAGGCGTGGACTCGAGTTCATATATCTCATTTTTGCGTTATCATCTACTTTTAAAATTCGTCCAAATAATGACCACTCTCGAATCACCCATTTTGCTTCACATTTTCGCATCCTTAACCCTTTTAATTTGCCTCCTTTGTACATTTGCTTCTTGAAAAGAGTGGATATGCCGCTAATCCAAGTCCCACAAAGGAATTGCTTTCACAGTAGTAAAGGCTGCCCTCCTTACCTTAGCCCGAAAAGCCCCTGTCCTTATGTCTTCCCCTTCATTCCTAAGAAGCTAATGAACAAACGGCGGAACTTAGAGAAAGCGCATAGATCCGCCTGTTTGTCTACGTCCTGATCGGAAAGATAAGTGTGCGTTGGTGATTAAATAGGAAAAGATTGGACAAGCAAATAAGGCTTTTTTAGGTATACCATATAGGGAAACAATGGCAAATTAAATTTGAACCAAATTAGTCAAGATAGAATCTCCTTGGTCGGCCATATACCTCCAAGTCCAAGGGGCAATAGACTTCTTGAACCCCAAGCATGGCACAAACCCTTGGGCAAAAGGGCTTCCTCTTTGGAATGGAAAATAACCCAGTATGGCACGAACCAGTGGACAAATCCCCTCCCCTTTGACCGGCCAATAACCCCATGCATAGTATAAACCATCGGACAAAAGACCTCACCATATTGAGCTTGGACAAGGATCTCCATTGCACCCCAAAAATGGGTCCAAACGGTGAGCATAAATTGGGAAGTATAAAGAAGAAATTTCTTCACTTCGTAACCATTCAAGCCATGAAAGAGAGAGGGAGTAAGGGAAAGAGAGAGTGAGCTGGAGAGCATCTCCCATAGCTCTCCCAAACCGTGAGTGAGTGAGTGAATGAGAGTGAGTTTGGCCGTGAGCTATAGGTTGGCCGACAGCACGAGAGAGTGAGTTGAGAAGGAAACGAGAGTGAGAAATTTAAGAGAGGTCCATCCAAGCTTGTTCCTTTATTTCCTTCCATCATTTAAGGTAGGAGTCTTATGTTTTTCGTGTGTTCCCTGTCATCTTTTGTTCATCAGATCCGCCGAGCGTGAAATCGTAGTTTGAAGCCAAATATGTCAGTCTGCCTTGCCCTATTGGGTGTTGCAAACTCATTATCTCGGTCCTACCAGTTTGATTAGCCCGGATGTGAGGTTTTGATAATGTCTTGTTTAATGCTTACATCATGTGCTTGCGTCTTAATGTTCTCATCAAAACCGACCATTATGTTTGCTCACCCGAAAACAGCGATTTTGCCTTGAAGCCGTGTTCCCCCTTAGCGAAGAAGCTCATCATGTCACGTTAGTTGATTTTCTCATATTCATGTTTATATTGATGTCTACTGATGTTATAATTAGATTCCGTTTGTTTTGCAAAAAATAAATTATTAGAAAAACAATTTTCTAAATTGATCGCTTTTATCACTTACAAAAATAAATAAATGAAAAATATTTTCATGATTCACAAAAATGTTTAGACATAAATTGTGGTTGTTGATTAAAAACAAATTCGTTAATTAGTTATTTCAAGCTGTACAAATGAGCTTTTTTAGAAGAAAAAATATTTTTTAAATCATTTATTTTCCGCAAAACAAACATAGCCTTAGTGTTCGCCCATTCATTTTGCACCGGGCACTTATGCAATCAACATTCAAGTGTCATGGACCGCTAGTTTCTTGGCCATGAAACAGCCTGTGCGATGCCTAGTGAGCCGAAAACATCAGACCGGCATTCTTTTTATAATTTCCTAAGAAGAGTACGGTGAATCGCATCATCACATAGGATTGTATCACACTTAGTTTAGCTCAGGCATCCAATGTCTTGAGCAAGACACACAGAACATTAAGGAGTAACAACTGGTTTCAGCTTGCCATGGTATTATTAGGAGAGCAACATCAACTCCTAGTTAGTCTACACATGGGAGGCCAAACCTGCTTTTAGAACTCCTAGTAGTTATAATCGTCTATCATAGAATTCCTAGCACAAATACCCCGATGCCACCCCTAAGAACCAGTTGTATTATCCCTTCTACATCACTCACTCTTCACCCCAATCATAACAAGCTCTACTCACAAGGGTACTTGAGTACGGGAGAATCCGGTCCGTGACACAAGCCTCTCCTATGTGATTTATTGTGGGTGTTATGTGCGCCCTCATCCAGATTGGGCCTTGGTCCATCCAGTGTGTGTTTCGTCTCCCTTGGATGTTATTTGTCGTGATCTAACCTTGGGTGCACCACTTAGGATTTGACTAATGGATTACTAAGCCTAAACTTAGCCATACTAATTCACAACTTAAGTTCGAGTTTTTAATATGCAAATGATTTTTCAATTAGTCGCCACCAATCAATTTACGGTAGGTCGACTAGACACCTAAGTAAAATAATGAGATAATTATTTTTCTCTTATGAACAAAAGATTTTGAGCATAAGGACTTGATTATACTATATTTCTCTAATGCATTTTCGGTACCATTCTTTCCATGAAAAAAAATGTTTATTAGACAACTTGAGTTTATCTTATTATTCCCTAATATATGAGGTGACCATGCGGATGTGTAATATACCAATTTAACACCCAAATAAAATAATAAATAGATTGCAGGACTTATCTCATAATAACGAAAACATCTGCAATGTTAGCTCAGAATTCATATCATCGGTCCTAGATATAATTTCTAATTAACACGCAGTCACTCCATCTTTTTTTTTGGATTTTCTCTTATTTAATGAAACTTAATCTTCATGCATGTAATGATGTATAAAAATGTATGTTTACTAACATGACATGTATCGTACAACTTAATATGCAAACTATATGTCACGCAACGTTACTTACATGACTTAATCTAATGATGGGCATATATTAACACAACTATCCTAATATATCACGTGTAAATGATCCTAAGCATGCAATGACTAAATGATGTGTAAGGGATGACCTAATTTTTCGAGACACGTGTATGATATTTTTTCTTTTTTCTTTTTTAAGTGAAATTCGAAATTAAAATTACCTAATAATTAAACATGCAATTTTAGTTTAAAAAATCTAATATCCTAAAGCAATTTTTTTTTGTATTTTTATTTAAAAAAATTCGAAACAAATAAATAACTTAATCTAAACATGCAATCTAGCCTAAAACAAACAATATTCTAGCAAGAATCGAATCTAATTCAAAGATATTTTTTTTGGACTTTCTTCTTTAAGGAAAGAAATCAAACAACGTATAGATATTTAATTAAATAATATAATCCACATCCTTATGTTATCTAAGTGTTATATAATCCACATCCTTACGTATGGATGGTTTTTTGTGAAATAAGCCAACGATCATATCCAAGTGGTTATGGATATTGATGGAAGGCTTCTCATTCAAATTTGGAAACGGGTAAATCAACAACTCCAAGCATCGTATCTCGTAGTTAGAGATCAGAGGGTCATCCAGGTACGTTGTTAAATTAGGAAAGTTTCCTAACTTAGGGGTTGTCTTAGGATTTTGCGGATTATATTATTTAAGTAAATATCTAATAGAATATTCTAACATCCGATAGAATATATCCATCGATTGCAGAATATCCAATCACTCAAATAAGGTCGTAAAATATTACAAATATACTAGAGATATGCATTTTACCTAATTTGAGGATTTTATTTCCAAATTTGAACGCAATGCAATTGGTTTGGAATCGCGATTGGTTCCTTGACGGTGAATGGCAACGAATGGTGGCGAGCAACGGTGGCGAGCAGCGATTCACGGGCTAAGACGACAAGATGCAATTGGAGACGTCAAGGATAGGAGGGTCGATGGAGATAACGCCATCTCGACTAGCTTGCTGCAGTAAGAAGGAGGAGCACTTGACCAAACGTCCAAACTGTTGGATGCAAATTGCGCAATCCCAAGATTCCATAACTAGAACAAGAACACACATAATTGAGTATAAAGATTAACGCATCTGTTTTGGAATCCATCGTTCTTAGAGTGGAAGCGGAAAACTGATGTTCCACGCGCAAGTCCTTCTCCTCTATTCACCCTTTAATGCTAGGTAAACGCTCCTTATGTGAAGATACTTGTGAGAATTAGGGTTAGAGAAGAGACTTGAGTACTATTTATAGAGTTTCCAGTCAGGCCCTCTCATTACGGGCTAGGCTTAACTCGACCTACACTAGCCAACCCCATATTAGACTAATTAAGAAACCTTCTATCTCACCTTAGACCAAACCTCGTAAAACAGTAAATTACAACGTCAATTAATGTAACCCACATTAGGAAAACTCTTACATTCTCCCACTTATGCTATATTAATTGAAATTGTACTGTATGTGCGCACATTAGTCTAGAGATAATTCTTAATAGCCAATCCTATCCCATAAAGTCTCAAACACCGAATCATGGCGGTAACTGCATGTATACACACAGAGCCTTCCATGGTCACGAGTGCTTTCAACTTTATTGATATAGATTCAATATAGTAGTGTGTCAAATAAATAACACCTCTTATAGAGAGATCCCATTTGTCAGTCACAATTCTCTTACCTTAAGCATTACAAAAAACTTGTGCCACTAGAGAATGTCTTTATGGTTCCAATGAACCCACATATGTCTTGTCCTTACGGTTAACCTTTTTATTTTTATTTTTATGTATAACAAGACATATGCACAAGGCTAATAACTGGATGCCCCTAGCCTTCACTCAATGTTTAAGTAATATATCGAGACTTTTACCAATATATATATTCAACATAATAACAATCCATTCAAAAATATTTTATTAAATGCAAAAGTTGACATATGGGAGAAGTACACTATTGGTGCCATAAGTTATGTACGACGCTCACTTTGGTGCCACCGGCGAGAAATTCCGGCCAAAATGATTATGTGGCATTTATATTTAAAAAAAAAATTCGACAACTCTTATTATTGTCCACGGTGGATGGCATAAAACGACGCCGTTTCCTTTTCTTTGTAAGAAACGACGTTGTTTTACCATTCCACGTGGATTACCTACAAAACGATCGTCGTATAGTGGATTCACTACGGTAAAAAACGATGTGGGCCAAAAACGGTGTTCGTATAGGATTCTCGCTTGATGCCGCCGGCCGTAGCTCGCTGACCCACCGTCGTTCACTCGCCCGCCGTCACTCGCCCGCCGTCGCTCGGCCACCGCTGTAGTTGCACCGTCGTTCACGTTCGTTCACTGGCTGCGTCTTCAACTCTCGCTCACTCAAGTTTGTCATGTTCTCTTTGTGGGTCAATTTAGTGAAAAATTAGGGTTCCGACGGGCAAGTTAGGGCGTGGAGGGCAAATTGAGGGCTCGGCTCAGGGGGAAAGTGGTGGAGAAAGTGGTGGGGACCGAATAGAAAATTTGAGGGTTTCGCCATTCATTCTCTTTCTTTTGTGGGGACCGAATAGAAAAATAGGGCGCGGAGGGGAAAATGGGGGCTCGACTCGGGGGGAAACAGTGGTGGGACCGAATTTATTTAATTAATTGGACTACTTTCGTGGGGGAAACAAGGGGACCGAATGTGATTGAATTGAAAAATGGGTGGTGGGACCTCACTTTGTTCATTCAATTCGGTTTCTTTTGTTTCTGTAAAAGCACCGAATTTGGGAGATTAGTTGCATTTGTTTCTTGACAACAAAACGACAAGGACCTCCATGTGAAGTTGCTGATTCTGTCATGTGGTCCCAACAAGTAATGACATTTGTTTTTTTTCATTGGGTGCAGCATCGACATGGACGCGAATCAGGTAGGCATTATTGTTTGCTATGGTGGAGAGTTTCTTATTGACACCGATGATTGACAATATACTGGTGGAAATGAAAGTACTATTTATGTCAATGTTTGGAAGCCATAATATATTACTTTTCTGAGGGATTTGGTGTATTTTTTACGATGCAAAGTACAAAAAACTACATTACCGTGTTCCTGGGAAGAAATTGAAGGATGGCTTGAGATTTTTTAATGACGACAATGGTATTAAGGATATCATTTACCATTATCTTTACGGCGAAGAAGCTAAGGTATATGTTGAGTATTATAGTGATGGTGAGGATGAAGACGATGGTGAGGATGGTGAGGATGAGGATGAGGATGGGGATGAGCAGACCACCACTAAAAGAGGAGAAGTGAGGGATCCTATTCAAGTGAGTAACCAGATCGGGGATGAAAGAGATGAAAGGGAGAGAACTCACATTGATAGAGATGAATATGGGGTGTGCATGGTCCGGGCGGGCGGTTCTCGACCTAGAACTAGGAACTGCCCGCTAAGGACCGGTTCCGAAAAATTGGAACCGGGATCCACCCGGGAACCGGACCGTCGGTCCGGTCCGGTTCCCGGGTGGATCCATGGAACCGATCTTGACGCGAAACAATTTTGGTTTTCAACATAGAACGACTACGTGACATCAAAGCAAGCCAAAGAAAGAAAAACCAAATTTAAGTACGTGGAGATGCGGACGGCGAGAGAAGTAAACGCAGCGAAATGGCGATAGGATTAGGAGCCGAAGATGAAGAGAGTGAGATGAGATATAGGGTTTCTTTTAGTAATTTGTTTTTTTAATATTAAAAAGGTTTCGGTCCGATTCGGGTGGGCGGGCGGGCGGATCCGCCCATGGAATCGGGAACCGGATCGGTACCCACCGGTTCCCATAAATTGGAACCGGGAACTGGACCGTTTCCCTCAAGAACCGCCAGTTCCGGGCGGTTCCGGTCTGGTTTCGGGCAGTCCGAGCGGTTCCCGGGTATTTTGCACACCCCTAGAAATGAACAAATAGTGAGGTGTCCTGAAAACTTGGGTGAAGATTTGGGTGAAGATGTGGGCGATGAAGACTTCATTGGATTAGGATGGGAAAGTCCAGTGAATTGGAAGATGAATATTTTGCTTCAGTAAATTTCCCAAGTGACGAAGATGATGATGAACTCACACAAACAAGACAAAAGCAAAGGGAATTTCTGAGAAAAAAACATGCACCTTCAGCAAAGAGGCCCGAGCCAGTAAATAGGGATGGAGTTCCAGCTGAAGATAATAGAAGTGAAGATGAAGAAAGCTGCGGCGATGAAGTTGCTGGTTCGGAGAATGAGCTTAACAATGATGATGAAGAACCTGCTCGTCGAAGATAAAGTAAGTACACTTACTATGATCCGACTATTGATAAACCTATTTTGTCTGTGGGCATGAGATTTGACGATGCAAAACAGTTCAAGGAAGCTGTTGTGAAGAACTCCATTGGTGAACAGAGGAGTGTTCAATTCATTAAAAACATAAAGGAATTTGTGAGAGCTAAGTGCTCACAACCCAATTGTCCATGGAAGCTCTATGGCGCACTGAGTAAGAATGGGTCATTCCAGATTAGGTCTTTGCAGGAGGAGCATACTTGTCAAATTATCTTTAACAATAAAAGGGTAACAAATGTATGGTTATCGAAGTATTTTTTCAACACTATCAAAGCAATGTCCGAGATCAAGAGTCCTCAATTTTGACAGTTAGTGAAGGAGCAAGTAGGGGTTAATGTGTCAAGGAATCAATGCAAAAGAGTTAAGATGAGGGTGATGAAAATACTGATGGGTGGGTATAAGGAAGAATATGCGTAGGTATGGGACTATGCTGGCGAATGCATGTTTCAAAACCCATTTATCAGGGTGTATGTAGAGGTTGTGGAGAGACCACTCCCTGATCTTGGGCCTAGATTTGATAGATTTTATGTCTGTTTTGATGCATGCAAACGGGACTTCTTGGTTGGTCGTAGAAGAGTTATAGGATTGGATGGATGCTTTCTAAAGGGTTTGTGCAAGGGGAAGTTGTTGGCTACTGTGGGGAGAGATGCAAATAATCAAATGTTTCCGATAGCTTGGGCAGTGGTGAAGATAGAAAACAAGGATATTTGGTCATGGTTTCTAAAAAATTTAATGGCTGACCTTGAGATAACCGATGAGGGGGATGGACATTCATGAGCGACCAACAGAAGGTAATTTCATTGTCAACTAATTCACTCCCTTTTAATATTAATCATTTGCATATTTTTCCTGACTTGTATTTATTGGTTTGAATTTTTGTAGGGATTTATTCCTGCATTGGCTGAGTTGATGCCACATGCTGAGCATAGAATGTGCGCGAGGCACATATATGCAAACTGGTCAAGGAACTTCAAAAGAGATAGGCTGCAGAAGCAATTCTAGCAGATAGCAAAGAGTACCAACATGGCTGACTTCAGATTAGTCAAACAAGGATTGTTGCAGCTGACAAAGGAAGGTTTTGATGCACTCTTCCAAACAGAAGCTAAGCACTGGTGTCGAGCCTTCTTCAGCAAAGAGTTCAAATGCAACATCATTGATAACAACCTCAGTGAAGCTTTCAATGGCAGAATTTTAGAGGCCAGGTGCAAACCAATCATCAGCATGCTTGATGATATTCGAGTGATGGTGATGACTAGACTGCATAGGCAAAGAGATGAGGCTACGAAATGGACTAGAGATTGTGGACCTAGGATTATGAAGAGATTGGATGCCAATATTGCTGCTAGTAGGTTCTGCCATCCAATTTAGAATGGAGATACTGGATATGAGATTATTCAAAATCAGAATAAGTATATTGTCAAGTTGGATAGAAGAAAGTGTTCATGCCGAGCCTGGCAACTAAATGGAATTCCCTGTGCCCATGCAATTTGTGCTATTCAAATGAAGCAAGAAAACTTAGATGATTACCTACATGATTGGTACAAAAAAAGCTCATACCTTGCTTCATACCAATTCATGATGCAGCCTATCAGAAGTAGCAAATATTGGGAGCCAACAAATCATGAAAGCCCTCTACCTTTGCCGTTGAAGAAGCAAATTGGAAGGCCAAAAAAGAAAAGAAGAATGCAGCAGGAAGAGGCATCAAGTCAAAGGATGAGTAGGACTGGCTCAAAGATGAAATGCTCCTATTGCTGCAAGGAATGACACAATAAAAAAGGTTGTGAGCTGAAAAGACAGCATTAACAGTAAGATGTAATGGCTGAAGGTAGGACATAAGGCCCTACTGAAGAGCTTCTTGTTGGGCCTAGTGAAGGTAGAACAGAAGGCCATGTAGTAATGCCTACTGAAGGGCAAACAGAAAGCCCTGTTGTAAGGTAAGTATCATCTTTACCTCAATAACTTTACATTTCCTATTCGATAGAGTTTGATGGTTGACCATGTGTACTGGCTTCTCTTGTATTTTTCCTCTATCATGCACTTGTAATTTGATAAGTTTTATCCATTTATTTCCACCGTGAAAATGAGTAGATGTCTAATTATTCATTGTAGTTGGTCATGATCCTGATATAGTACATTATTGTAAGGCCTTCTAAAGGGCCAGAAAAAGGCATTGTTGTAGGCTCAAGTGCAGGGACAGGGACTGAAATAGGCAGGACAACAACAACAACTGAGTCCACTGTTGAGCAAACGAGAAGACGAGCAACTGCACAAGTTGCAAAGGCTGCTCCCCCATCTGTTGCTGCTGAAAATGATGCACCACAGCGAACAAGAGGGGCTATTGGAAAAAGATTAAGGCAATATGGTTATGAGATTTACATAGATAAACGAACTGGAATGACTATTTTGAATGTAAGATTTGTAGGCCTCATGCATTTAATTTGTTGTACTTCAATTCATTTTGTTGACAATATCGCTATGTTCTTGTAGCCTAGGAGAACTTCGGATGTACATCTCTCTCAAGGTGGGCCAACTCAAGAATCTAGGGCGCAACCAAAGAAGAGTGCTCCAAAGAAGAAGATAGTGGGTATAGCTGCAAAACAGCCATCCAAACAGAACCCAGCACCAGTTCCATCTCAACAAACGATTGGACGCGATAGTGATGATATGGACCAACACATGACACATGCTAGAACAAGAATAGCCACCGTAAAAAACAAGGAAAATGAGGTGACAGAATGCCCAGTTAAAGAACCTGCACATCTAGTTCGAAAGAGTCTTCGGATTATGAATCAATTCAAAGCTCCAAGACAAAAAGGAGATCAGGGTGTTGTCCATATTAACTAATGGGAGGGTGGTGGACATGGTCTCTTTTTATGTGGTGCTGGACATTGTCTCTCTTTTTATGTTTTCTTTTTTTAGGAGGGTGTTGGATATTATATCACTAATGGTAGTTGCTGCCTCCATATTGCCATTGGTTTTTTTTTTTAAGAGGGTGCTGAACCTTCAGTGATTGGGAAGTGAAGTTCATGTTTTTTTTTTCTTTTGTAAACAATCAATCAATGTCAATGACAAGAGCTATTTCTGTTATTTTCTCTTGGCTTGGTTTTGGCTAATAGCTAGCAAGATAGTTATCAATTATGCTGTATATTTTTTTGCTGTTGGTGCAATATTCTTATGAGGTTGCTATTATTTTTAGATTTAGATGTGTGCATATAGTGTTGCTGGTTGAAGTTGTTGATGCGTTGATGCTATTTGTGGGGTTTTGGTTGTATGTGCTGGAACAAGATGCAGTTTTAGGTGCTGGTGCATCTCGTTGCAGGGCTGTTGTGTTGTAAGAAGATGCACCAGCAACCCAACTGGTGCAAGAACAAGATGTAAGATGCACAACGACTGGTGCAAGTTTAAAATTGGCACTCAAGCGATCACTATTTACAACTTGTGCAACAGAAGTTATCACTTTGTAATCGCGACTGGCATTTAAATGATCACTTTTATAAAAACTTGGCACTCAAGCGATCACTATTTATAACTTTTGGCACTGAAATGGTCAGTCGTTAATTTTGCCATAGTTTGCAGTTGCAGCAAACCAGCAAACCATTACAACGATAAAAATGCAGCAACTATTCTATTTGAAGCAAAAACTAATCAAAACAAACATTGCCAATACACAACTAAACAATAAAAAGTGCTTAGAATTAATGCATTCCAACTCCAACCTTCCATTTCGCCATGGTTTGCAGTTGCAGCAAACCAACAAACCAGCAAATAAAAAATGCAGCAAGCAAACATTGCATTTCTGAAGTGCTCACAATTAATGCATTCCAACTCCAACCTTGCATTTCTACCATGGATTACAACAAAACCTTCTGCTTCATACAAAAATGGTAGACATACAAACTTCGACTATGGTAGACATACAAACTTTTTTTCATTATTCACTTCACATTTGAATAAACTACCAAAGAGAATAAAAACACAATAAATGCTCGATAAAAGTGTCTTTCAATTTTCAGCCTTGAAACCTCCCTCTTCAAATGGTCGACCAGAGATGTTAAACCCTTCATTTGAGCTTACATTGAGTCGACATCCTCCAACTCGTCCATTAACGCATGTGGAGGTTGATTTCGGCCTTCAAGTAACTCCAGGATCACCTCTGTCGCTCGATCAGAGAATTTCCTATCAACCCATTTGAAATATTTGCACTTCGAGCCTTCTCTATATTTGCCGCACCCATGGAATCTTCTCCCGGGATTCAACCAAGTCCAATATGTTCTTCTCGGACTCGGTAACCCACAATAACAGTAACACCCACCATCTAATTCGCTTTTTTTTTTATAGGAATGTAAGCCGCTGCTGAAGCTTCTGCCCTCCATTCGCAAGAGCGAGCTGATAATTTTGAGAGAAAATCGAAATATGCACTTGAATTAGTCGAAATGGGGATTTAGGGTTTTCAATTTCCGATTCTACTCGAATTTAGGGATTTAGGTTTCTTATTTGGGGGAAAAGACATTAAACGACGTCGTTTTGTTGTTTGCATGCTGATTGTATTATCCGGTGATCCACATCGGCTTCAAATATTAATAAAAAAAAATGCCACGTCAGATTTCCGACCAACCAGATCGGAGTTGGCACCAAAGTGAGCGTTTTTCAAAATTTTTGGCACTTAAGTGATCCGATTGAAACTTTTGACACCAAAGTGAGCGCCGTACACAACTTATGGCACCAATAGTGTACTTCCCCCTATATATCAAAGTGTTACTAAATTGTAACAAATACAAATGTAAACTTTATTCAAGGAAAAATAAAACACAGCTCTCACTAAATAATAACATTCTAGGATGCTTCTAGGCCCATGCTAATGACATGTCGCTCAAATACACACGAGCGTAGGTCTTTAGTTAGTGGATCTGCAACCATATCATCTGTAGGAATATGATCTATTGCAACGTCACCATTCTGTACCGATTCCTTTATGGTCAAAAACTTGACCTCCATGTGTTTAGACCCATTGAGACTTCTATTGTTATTAATAAACAACACTGCAGAATTATTGTCACAATATAGCTGTATGGGCCTATCCACAAAATCAAAAACTGATAACTCCATAATGAGGTTCCGGAGCCAAATTGCTTGAGTAGCAACTGAAAAACATGCTACAAACTCCGCTTGCATGGTATAAGAAGATATAGATTTCTATTTCTCGCTCTTCTATGATACTGCATCTCCTGCCAACATAAATATGTATCTTGTCGTTAACTTCTTATCATCTTGACAGCCAGCAAAGTCTGCATCTGAATACCCTACTAGTTGCAAGTTTGGAAGATGTCTATAAATTAGCATATAATCTCTTGTCCTCTTTAAGTACCTTAAAACCTTTTTGGTAGCAACCCAATGATCACATCCTACATTTGACTGATATCTGCCTTAAAGACCTATTGCAAAGGCAATATTTGGTCTAGTGTAAACTTGAGCATACATGATACTTCCAAGCACACTAGCATAGGGTACATTCTTCATTTGAATTCTCAAAATCTGAATTAGGGCATTGTGAAAGACTCAATTTATCACCCTTAATAACATGGGCATTTCCTAGTTTGAAATGCTGCATATTGAATCTTTCTAAAATGTGATAAATATATGCCTTTTGAGACAAACCCAATGAACGGCGAGAAAAATCCCTATGGACCTTAATGCCAAAAACAAAAGACGCCTCACCAAGGTCTTTCATGTCAAAATTTTTCGATAACATCCACTTTGTCTCATGTAGTAAACCAATATCATTACTTGCAAGCAAGATATCATCCACATAAAGTATGAGAAAAATATATTTCCTCCCACTGACCTTGGTGTATATACACTAATCTACTTTGTTCTTAATAAATCCAAATGAAGTGACAACACTATGAAACTTTAAATCCCACTATCTAGAAGCTTGCTTAAGGCCATAATTAGACTTTTTCAATCTACAAACAAGCTTACTTGAGTCATCTGCTACAAAACCTTCAGGCTGCACCATATAAACCTTCTCATTAAGATCTACATTTAGAAAATTAGTATTAAATCCATCTAGTGTAACTCCATATCAAAATGAGCTACCAATGCCAAGATCACTCTAAAGGTATCTTTAGAAGAAACTAGAGAAAATGTTGCTTCATAATCTATTCCTTCTATTTGAGTGAAACCCTTAGCTACCAGTTTGGCTTTAAACTTTTCAATCTTCCCTTTACAATCCCTTTTAGTCTTGTATACACATTTGCAGCCAATAGGTTTACAACCTTCAAGCAATTCAGCAAGCTCCCAAACACCATTGTGTTTCATAGATTGCATCTCATATTTCATCTCATCTAGCCACAAATCTAATTGAGGACCTGAGATGGCATCCGTATAAATCACTGGATCAACAACACAGCCAATATCATAATCATACTCTCCTAGGTAGACTACATAGTCTGGTGGTATAGCTGAACGTCTTTCCCTAGTCAATCTTCTGAGTGGAGTTACTTTATCCTCATTCTAAATTTAAGGGGCTTGTGGAATTTCTTCAGGAATTGTCTCAACAATAGGATCCTAGGCCGCAACAGGCTCAGTTTGTGGCGCAGAAGACTCCATAATTATCTGCAAAGGATGAGACATGGATCCAGTAATCCCCACCATATTATCATCTTCAATAGTTCGTGAGCAACTACCATTTTCAGCTACATCAAATTCCAGAAATTTTGCAGTCTGAGATTCCACAATTCTTATACCTCCATTAGGGTTATAAAACCAATACCCCTTTAAATGATCTGGGTAAGATACGAAGTAACACCGAGTAGTTTTGGAATCCAACTTACTCAATGTTGGATTATATAACTTCACTTTTGCTGGACATCCCCAAACTTTAAGATGATTCAAACTAGGTTTACGTCCAGTCCACAACTTAAAAGGAGTCAATGGAACCGCTTTAGTAGGAACACAATTTAGAATATAAAGAGCTGTTTTCAAAGCTTCACCTCACAGAAAATCAGGTAAATTGATCCTACTAATCATACTTCTCATCATGTCCATAAGAGTACGATTGCGCCTTTCAGCTACACCATTTTGTTCAGGACTTCCGGGCATAGTAAACTAACCTATTATCCCAGAATCCTCTAAGTATTTAGCAAACGGCCCTTTAAGTTGTCCAGCATCACCATGTCTACCAAAATACTCACCACCACGATCAGATCTGACAATCTCTATAACTTTTCCCAACTGTTTCTCCACTTTAGTCCGAAAAATCTTGAATTTGTCAAGAGACTCGGACTTTTCTTTAATCAAGTATAAGTATCCATATCGGGAAAAGTCATCAATAAATGTGATGAAATAAAAATTTCTGCACAAAGTAGCCATGTACGGTCCACTAATATCAGTGTGAATAACCTCCAATAAGTCAGAACTTCGTACGGCGGATTTCTTCTTTATCTTAGTCATCTTACCTCTACAATAGTCCATGCAAGTCTCTAGATCACTTTTAAGAGTAGGCAAGATGTCAGCCTTTATAAGCCTTTCTACTCTTTCTTTAGAGATGTGACCAAGACGTTTATGCCACAATGCATAAGATTGTTCCTTAGGTAGAGGCCTTTTGGAAACAACTTTTTCTACTGAATAAGCAACGTATATGTCGTTGGGAGATAAACTCAATCGATATAATCCATTGGATAAATTGCAACACCCAATCTTATTTGAATCATAAAACATGGAAATAGTATTGCTCATTATTTCAAAAGAGTATCCACCCATGTCCAAACAAAACACAAAACTAAATTCCGCCTTAAAGAAGGTACGTAAAAAGTGTTTCCCAATATCATCCTAAAACCAGAATCTAAAATTAAAATAACATCTCCCACGAACTCGACGTCAACTCCAATGTTGTTTCCCACAGTGAGCTTTGATTCATCCTGATTTGGCGTCCTTCGGTTTATGAACCCCTGTATGGTAAACGCAACATGATTAGTTGCACTACTATCTAGCCACCAAGAATTGGTTGGGGTTTCAGATAGATTGGATTCACAAACAAACGCCAAAGAATCATTATCTTTAGACTCACTCTTGGTTCTCTTGGACAACCAAGCCTTATACTTATTGCAGCGTTTCTTTACGTGTCCTCTCTCCCTACAAAAGTAACAAAGAACACCATCCTTCTTGGAGAATGCTTTCTTAAGACCCAAACTGTTAGAAGGACCAGCACCTTCAGAATTTCCTTTATTGTTGGAAGGACCAACACTTTCAGAATTGCCCTTGTGGGTATAGTTTTTCAACTTCTTACCATTGTCACTACTAGAACTAGAAGCATAAAGAGCAATGTGCCCTTTATCTTTCTTCAATTTCTCTTCCTCTGCCACCACCCTTGCAATCAGGTCATTAATTGGTCTTGATAATCCCAAAATCAGGAGGAAGAGTATTTAGAGCTTGATGCACGATGCAAGCAGTAGGAATAACAACATTGAGAGCCTGAAGCTTTGTCTGCAAATCTACCATCCTCAAAATATAATCTCTAACACCACCAGAACCATCATACTTCATAGTAAATAGTGTTTGCAAGTGTGTCCCTATCTTAGCATTAGGCGAGACACGGTTTCTAGCCATCAAAGCTTCCATCATTTGCCTAGTAGTGCAGTCTGCAGGCAAATCACTTTTCAAGTGTTCTTGAATGAAACGCTTCATGGATAGCAAGCAAATTCTATTGCTCTTTTCCCAGGCAGGAAAATTTGCTTTCTAAGCCTCTGTACTCTCGATAATAAGATCTGCTGGCCGATCGGCAATAAGAGCCATATGAACATCTGCCATGTCCATAGCAAACAGAAAATCTTCTCTCTATCTCTTAAAGTTTGAACCAGCAAGAACCTCAATAGTGACGGAGTTACCGTTTACAGAAAAGGTGACTGAAAGATAAGCAATGTATATAATTAGCATCATGTGAGCACTGTGTAACTTGACGTACAAATACACATCTGGAGAATTACATGCAAAATCACATAATCATCTTTGGGCAAAATATATGACATGCGGTTATACACTCCCCATATGATAGCGGTTAGGGGTGTGCACGGTCCGAGTGGGCGGTTCCCGACCTAGAACCAGGAACCGCCTGCTAAGGACCAGTTCCAAAAAATTAGAACCGGGAACCGCCCGCTAGTTGCATGGATCCACCCGGGAACCGAACCGCCGGTCCGGTCCGATTCCCGGGTGGATCCATAGAACCGGTCTAACCTCCGCGCCTTTCCCTTTTCGCCCTCCCCACATCTACTTATTCTGGCTCTCCCGACCATGGTAGCTTTATTCTCCTCGAGTACTAGCGCCGCGGCGGCGGCGATCGCGACCCTCGCGCCCCTTCCGCCCCAACCACCAACAGATCCCTTCCCTTTTGAACCTTTTCTCATAACAGAATTCACCAGCTTTCCATCAGCGTTTTCCGAAGATTTACTAGTCCTGTTCAAACCTGCATAACTTGTTGTAGCATTTTCCACTGAAGTAAAGGTAGCTTCTAACAATTTATAGGACACTAATGAGTGACAATGAAGAATGAAGAGGAAAGATACACTACCTGGAACTTTTAGTCTTTGTGTATTTTTGATAGAGTTGGATGGCTTGGAGAAGCATTCAACAGCCAAGATCAGAATGGTTTGAGCAGACACTATGAAAAACAACCACACAAGAAGCTTCATTTTCATTTTGTAACCTCTGTGTGCGCACGCGTGCGCGTGCGCGTGTGTATGTCTGCAGAGTTGAGCTAGAAAAGAGTGAGTGATTCAATGATTTGTAGGAGAGAAAGAGAGAGCCTGCTTCAAATACCAGAAGGCTTTAGAGAAAGATGTGCAGTTTCTTTTTGCTAATTAAGAAAGATTGCATTGTCGGCTCCACGGGATAATATTTCTGATAGAAGATTAGAGAGAATAAACAACTATGCTCGGGGAAAAATGAAAAAGGTGTGGAGGATGGCCTAGCGATATGATGTTCGAGCGAATAAAAAGAGAATGGTCCATAACCGGTCCGGTCCGGGTGGGCGGGCGGGCGGATCTACCCATGGAACCGGGAATCGGACCGGTACCCACCGGTTCCCATAAATTGGAACCGAGAACCGAACCAGTTTCCTTAAGAACCATCGGTTCCGGGCGGTTCCGGTCCTGTTTCGGGCTGTCCGGGCGGGTCTCGGTTCTTTTGCACACCCCTAATAGTGGTTATGAGAATATATTACAATCTTTATGAATTCATCACCTTTGGGCATATGAATCACTAGGATCAGTCACTCCTCTACCACACCATCATGTATCCCTCCATGAACTAATACATAATCACCTCCTTTGAGAGTATGACTACGCATTAGACCAGAAGACATCCCAATCATTATACGAGACTGAAATTTCTCAAACCCAATCAAGTGTGCCACTTTGGCGGTTACAACTTAATTGAATCCTTGAAACTCTCTCATACCAGTGATATAATTTTTATTTCTCACATACACCATATACATGTGATTTTAACTTTAGTGATATGGACAGTAAATCACTAAAATCACATATCATGCTAATTACATTGCTTTATTCATTAATAAAAATTAAATTTTATTGTGTATTATTAATGAATAACACTTTTATGATGTTTATGTGATAGCATATCAATAACCCAACACTTGCATTTCCAAAATTACAGAAAAATACAAGAAAAATACGCAAAAATACACTTAAAATACACATTTAGGGTTTCGTATGCATTTTCACATCCATCAAATCATCAAACATGTCAAATAAATACACCACAAGATAGTAAATGATCATACAAATCCAATGCCGCCAGCCACGTGCTGATCAGAGCATCCATGCGCCCGCACGCGCTGCCTAAGTGCGCGACACGTGGAGCTCACGCACGGGCGAAGAAGGCCGGTCAAAACCGGTCCGACCGGTTCCTAGCTCGACCGTCCAGTCCTACCAGTTGACTAGGTCGAGTCGATCAACGGGTCAGATCGGATCCTCGGGTTGGGTCAGCCCGCTTATCTGGTCAGGTCAAGTCCGGGATACTGACGTCATTGTGACGTCAGCACCTGCGTGCTTAGCACGCGCGAGCCGCGCCCCATGCGTGGGAGCGCGTGAGGGCGCGTGACCGCACGTGGGGCGCGTGCTTGACGCCCTTAGCAGCGTGTGGTCGTGCGTGGGGGCATGTGGGGCCTCCCCCAGCAACACGCCACCCACGGTTTTGCTCATCTCAGCGAGCCCAATCCGAATATATAGTTTAATTTAATTTTTATTGAACAAAAAAATCTCGAAAATCTCAAATTAGGGCAAAATTTTATGCGTTCGAGTTCTAGGGTTATGGTTGCTCTGATACCATGTGTTGGATGCAAATTGCGCAATCCCAAAATCCCCATAACTAGAACAAGAATACACATAATTGAGTATAAATATTAACGCACCTGTTTTGGGATCCATCATTCTTGAAGCGGAAGTGGAAAACTGATATTCCACGCACAAGTCCTTCTCCTCTATTGCCCTCTGTATCACTGACTCAATGAGACGACCCCCTCACCTTTTAGCGCTAGGTAAACGCTCCTTATGTGAGGATACTTGTGAGAATTAGGGTTAGAGGAGAGACTTGAGCACTATTTATAGAGTTTCGAGCCAACCCTCTCATTACGGGCCAGGCTCAACTCAGCCCACACTAGCCAACCTCATATTAGACTAATTAAGAAACCTTCTATCTCACCTTAGACCAAACCCCGTAAAATGGTAAATTACAACGTCAATTAATGTAGCCCACATCAGGAAAACTTTTACACAAACTTCTCACTGTGTATGTTGGGGTTGACCAAATAAACGTGGACAAAGATCTATGCTGTTTCTTCTACTTTGACTATGAAACCCACCGCTTGGCTCTGGATTCTCTCTTGCCGATTATGTACCTCCCTTGGCGGGATGCCTTTTCCTTGACCACAGAATGGAAATTTTACTTACCCGGAAAATATTGGAGATTTGAAAGTCGTCGGTCGTTCTGGACAGCAACAATGGGCTCAAGACCAGCACCCAAAACTGGTTGGAAGCTTGGTATGATGGTCTCCGGAGCTGGGAAGCTGGCTCTTGCTGGTGAACGACCGACGATGGAAGGACTCTTGCTGGAGCTGGGAAGCTGGCTCTTGCCAGTGATCACAGTAACGCTGAGCATCGTCAAGTGGCTACGGACGATGGAAAGACTCGACCACGAGGGATCTAGCATTGACCAAGCGTCGCGGCCGCAAGGAGGGTCTCGACCGCAACCCTTTTCTCTTCTTCTCTCTTTTCTCACTCGTGTGTCCCTATGTGCTTTAAGAATAGAGTCCGCTGACCTCTCTCTTTGCATTGTATCTTGCTTTTTATAGGGATGGCTTGGGCTCTTAAAGAAAGAAACAAGATCTCCTTTCCTCTCAGAATGTATCTTCCTTTCGTCTCTTTCCTCACAAATGTCTTGCATTGCAGAGGAAGATATGCGAGTGTAGGAAAGAGATTTTAAGAATAATAAGCAAACCACTAAATTTTCAATTCCCTTTGATATCTCACGGTTTCCTATTGGCAATGGATTTGTTCCCTCAAAATAATATATGAAAATGAGGGGGGGAATCTCGCCGATCAAAATCTTTGCGATGAGAACACTCACATGTAAATTCGGCCATCATGGAAGAATTGCGGGCCTATTCTAATTTTCCGCTTCATGAGCTTGGTCCAATTAAACTCAAAAACATTCACTCGAGTCCGTCCGCCGCTGATCCAAATTAATGCAATTATGTTTAGAACTTAAGCTCATCTTCTACCAATCCATGAATATGCAAGTATATTGAAACATGCTCCTAATGACTATATGTAATGCGATTTAATATTTTTGTTTAGGGGCTAAAGTTCAGTTCTTAATTTTTATACAATAAACAATAAACTAAGTCATCAAAATTTAGGTGCTAACATTATTTTAAACTTAATTTCACATCTAAGTTTAACGTTTCATTATCGCCAAAGTTTAGGGAAATTTGCATTCATTAGCCTAGACTAATTGCATTTTTTATGTCAGGCATGGCTGGGATCCTGTTTGAGGCTTAATATAAAGGCGGTCTTTAATTTTGCCCGACACAATTGGGGTTCTTTACTCTATTAATGTCATATTGATATATCTTGTTCGACTTTCAGTGTGTTTAAATGTTGTTGGTTGAGCGCTCTTGCATGATAATGTAGTTTTCCATGTTTTATGAAACGTAAAAGAAATTGAAGGAAAAAGAGATTGTGAAACTTTTCCCATAAAAGAGAGAAGATACAAAATTAAGTGTTGGATAATTTCTAGCATAATTAACTCCGCGTTCCCACAAGAAATCCCATTCCAGCAATAGAAATCAAGCAATAATAACAAGAGAACGGCCGTTGCATTGACTTGAGAGTAAGAGAGAGAGGTGAGGCCATGACCGCGAGGGAGGGTCGTATGCAAGGCCACGACTGTGATGTAGCGATAGAGGGCTGGAGGTGAAAGTTTAGCTTAGAGGCGACTGAGAGCAAGACGAGGCGAGAGAATTAAGATGATCTTGCATGAGGAGGATTAAGAGGGGACCAAAGGTTAGGGTTTCTTTTTGAGGGAAAGTGCCTGAGGAGTGTTGAGGACTGAAGGAGGCGCACCGACCCTGAGAGAGTTAATTAGGGTTTTCAAAATATAAAAATGAATATATATCGATATTCCACAACCTAAATCATGAGGAAGAGAACATGAAAATGATAGGCTCGCTTGTCCTTCCAACTAACAGAGTGAAGAATAATAAACAAGACAGGACTGGGCGATCGCCATTCACTTTTCCTTCTGAATTTTCTCGCTGATCATCTCTTTCTCTCCACCCACTTCCAACCCGGCATTCAGAACATTATACACCCTAAAGCCCATGACTACAGAAGGCAGATTACTTACAGATTAGCAGAGTCTCTAATGGGGTGTCATCGATTCCCACATTTTTTTTCTTGCTTATCTAATCTTCTACTACTCTTTCCATTATTTAATTGGTGAGTTCATTCTTATCATTGGGACTTAGGTGCGGGAGAAACCAAGGCGGGAGAAACCAAGGCAGTTCATCTTGGTGGTTTTTTTTTTTTTTTGGGTAATTAGGCCTATATTAGATATAGGTGTTTCAGAGAAAGGATTAGATTGTTTTTAGAACATTCAAAAGGAAAAAAGAAGAAGAAGAAGAAGAAGAATAAGAAGAAGAAAAGGTCATGGAAAACATTCCATTGTAACACTCTTTTATGTTTTTATTAGGGGTGAGCGGTTCCCGGTTCCTTACAGGTTCCACTTGGAACCTGGAACCTACCCTCGGGTACAAGTTCCTCATTTTTTGGAACCTAGAACCTACCCGTCAAAACCAAGAACCTAGAACCTACCCTGTCACAGGTTCCAGGGTCAGTTCCAGGTTCCAACAAGTTCTTTTTTTTTTTTTTTTTCTTTTTCAAATTTGAACTATAACGAAGAAGGAAAGAGACAAACCAAAGCTTCTATGTCCATAAAAGAACATTAGACTATTAATTCAAAACCGAACAGCATTTTGTTGAGATTCAAAGGTAACATAGCTTTCAAAGAACGCATTGGTGTGATGAATGTGTAGTGACACGTACTAGACTCATCCAAACTAACTAAAAAGTAAACAGGTCGCGTATATGCACATAATAACATATGATGGCCATTAACCTGTTCACCAGTAGCAATTTGTAGCGTTGTCCATCTTGACCAACGAGATGTACATAACAGAAACCAAAGACAAAAAAAGAAAAAAGAACCTCAATAAATTGCCACATAACAAGAAAATCCAAAGTTTAGGCCTCAAAAGCAACCATGGAAGATGAGTGAAATTACAAACAAACAGACAAATTGGACAGCCATGAAAAAAATTCTTACCATCTCTTTTGTGAAAATCACCACCCTGCAAAAAGCAAAGAAAAAGAAAAAGAACAAAAAATTAATAAAAAATCCAATGGTGACAAAGATAATATTCAAAGAAATGTATGTGAAATGTTAACCAAAGAAAAGATCAAAGGGTGGACAACATGGTAAGTACAACCTTAAAACTATATCACAAAAAAAGCAGTCGTGAGCATCAACCATGTATCCTACAGCATAAAGAAAGGTAACTAACCAAAAGAACCTATTTAGCCTTACACAATCATAAAGGCCAAACTTTCTCTAGAACAAAGCTCGTACATGAACAAACAAACATACCTGAGCCATAGAGCCTCTAATGATCCGATGGAAAAATGACCCCTTCAAGTGCAGTGGCCTCCTTGTCTTCTGGCCAATTCCCTTCTCTCTAGTATAGAGTGCTTGGAAATTTTCTGCCATCTTTGGAGCAACTTCAGGAAAAAGCTGTTGAACCGGATTCACAAGAAAGCCAATCAACAGATAAGGATTGTGAAGAATTTGCAGCAAATTTCAAAAGAAATGCAATAACTGAGGGCATACAGATGTTAAAAAAATTTAAGATTCGCATTCACAAATGAGTACTTCAAAAACCATTCTTTTAGCAGGGTCCCCATCAATGGAGACATCCATAAAAACCAAAAGATCATTCTTCTTCATCATCTACTCCGACTCTAAAACAGCTCACAATCAAAGACTTGATGGAATAGTAAAAAGCTAGAGTGACATTTCATAAGAGAAAAGAGAACAGAAGACATGCCATTATCCTCTCAAGGGTTCGATACATTTACTGTACCAAAATCTTTTAGGTAAATAATGTGACTCAAACGCTTCTGTGTAACCAAACTGCATGCTAGATATCAATCAAACATATCACGTGAAGGACAAAAAATAACAGCATAAAAATCAAAAAAGATGTGCACAGATTGTTAATCAAGTCAGCTACCAATTCTTAAGTAGTTATGACTCGATTACAGGATATAACATAAGCAACAAGGGCCCCTTCCCTAAAAAATGAAAATTCAGTACAAGATGAGCAAATATGCTTGCTCATGACTTAAAAACACATCCCATCCTTTGATTTGGGGAAGGGGTGGTGGATCAACAGCTCACCTCGTAGATGTGCTTCATCCAAAAACAAGTATAATCAAATCGCATAAGTATTACAAGTCCCATCAGATCTACTTGACACGAACTAGACAAGTTATGCCTCATCACAAAACAAAAATCACAGAGCAAAATGCAAATGGCGACCGCCAACCTGAAGAACCCAACTCAAGTGCCCATGAATCATAATCTCCAGGTTAAACCATCCAAATTAGCTTATCCTTACAAGCATATCGAGACAAAGACTTGGGACGAGCGTCGTCGACTGGTGAGCAGCGTCAAGGGCCGACTGGGCCAGCGGTGTTGGGGGCGGCTAGCTAAGCGGCGTCGGGGGGGAGCAACGTCGAGGGCGACCGAGCGAGCAAAGTTGGGGGCGGCTGCGCGAGTGGCGAGCGGCCTCCATCGAGGGGACGAGTGGCGTTGACGGCGAGCGGCGTCCACTGGCGGCATTGACGGCAAGCGGCTGAGTAGCGAGGCAAGCGAGGGGTGATGGCGTCAGGGAGCAGGAGGCAAGGGTGAGACGAGTGCGGGGCGACTGGTGTCCGGCGGCGTCCGGCGTCGGCGACGGGCAGAGGCAGAGAACGGGAGGGTCCGATTCGGTTCACCGATTCCCGGTTCTACCGGGAACCGTGCTCACCCCTTGCAAGAGGAAGGAAGAAGAAGAAGAAGAAGAAGAAGAAGAAGAGGAGGAGGAGAAGAATGGGGGGTTTCGGCCGAGAGAGGGGGAAAGAGAAGAGAGAGAGAGAGAAGAAAAGAAAAAAGTAGGGGTAGGGGGCAGGAAGTGACGTGAGGAGGAAAAAGAAGAGAAAAGAAAGAGAGAGAAAAAAGAAAGAAAGGGGAAGGAGGGAAAATCGAGGGGGAAATCACGTGGGGGAAGGGGGGAAAGGGAGGTTTAGGGTTTTTTTTTTGAATTTGACCGGTTCCGGTTCCCGTTCCAGGAATCGGAACCGAGAACCGCCGGTTCCTAGAAAAAAGGAACCGGGAATCGGAACCGGCCTCTTCAGAACCGAGAACCGAACCGGACCCTCCTCCGGTTCGGTTCCGGTTCCTGGTTCTACCCGGAACCACGCTCACCCCTAGTTTTTATTGCAAATGCTGCATTTGGGACCAACTTTGCCAAGTACCTTTGGGTGTCTAAAGCCCATTTGCTCAAATATTGGGTGTTTGGGAACATTTTCGAAACCTGCCTTGAAGGAATGCTGGCCTTCCCAAGGCTGAAAGCCCAAGGCAGGCTGCCTTGGGCTTTTAGCATTTTCAGAAGGCCCAATGCACTATTCATCTTCTCCTTTGTCAGATTCTCAGATGTCGGCCAACGAGGTTGCAATGGGTTGGCGACGGGCTGGAGAGAGGCTGGCATGGTTGCAGCACCTCGGCGACCGTTGCCAACCAGTCGCGCAACCCAGATCTGGGTGGCGCGACCTTGCCGCGACCTCCGGCGACCCACGACCTCTCCGTGACCCAAATTTGGGTCGCAGAGGTCGCCTAGGTCGCGGTGAGGTCTGTCGCCGCGACCTCTGGCGACCCACGACCTCGTCACAACCCAGATCTGGGTTGCAGCGAGGTCGCCAGAGGTCGCTGCAACCCACGACCTCGCCTGGGTCACTGGCGACCTTCGCGTCGCGGTGGGTTGTGCAATGGCGACCCTCGCCGCGCCGTGTCCTCCGCACGGTGACCTAGCCGAACACTGCCCTTCGCCGTGCTGCCTCCCCCTCGTCGGATCGCTTACCCTTCGCCAGCAACCATTAGCTCTTGGCCGGTGGTAACCGGCAAAGCCCTTGGCTGGCCAACTCTCATTTTTTTTCCTATTTTTTTAATAACAAAAGTCTTTTGCAAATCTAATTTACCCAAACACTATTTTGCTCAAAGATACTTCACAATGAACTTTCACAAAGAGATTTACCAAACACACTTTGCATTTTGAAAACCTCCTTTAACTCAAGAGCCTTTATATTTTCTTAATGACTTTTCTCAAAAGTCTTTCCAAACGCACCCGAAGAAACCTCTACCAAGTCCTTTTCTCAAAACTTTCCGTCCCATGAGATTGATACCGACTGATGGATAGGTTTTGTTTTATTGCAGTACGGCTTCTTAGTTGAGGAGTTCTGGGGCCTCATAAAAATATCGTGACATTCCAATGCCGTCCAAGGATGGCCATCCCTGAAACTGTTGATTGCAATTGTGTTTTGAGGTTCTTCTAGTCCCAAAGCCGCGCTAGAAGTAGACAAGGGGAAATAAATGGAGAAATTAGGAAATCTAGTGTGATCCATTAGCAAACAGTAATCCAAAAAAAGAAACCAACTTGAGTACTCTTTTCTGGCCATTTCATAATTATTAGGCAAGTAACTTATCTTTCTTGAGGCTTGCTATGTCTTGTAGGATGTTTATGTCTCAAGCTTGTCTTAGTTCAGTAGTTAAAAGAGAACAAGTGAATAGACCGATTAAAGTGTTTTCTCCATGATCATGTCTTCTATTTTCAGATTTATCCTTGCAGTATCCAGGAGTTGTGGCCTAAATGCGGGGAATGTGTTTTGGCATATATTAAGTCGGGTAAAGACCTATGTTCTGTCATGTGGTATCCATCTACCGTATTTACCCTCTGCCTTCTTTAATTTTCAATTCGCGAGTGGCTTGTCTTGTTGTAAGCATTAGGTGGGTTCCAAAATACATCGAAACTGCTTTACCTTTCCTTCATTGAGTCCAAACACACTCATTTATTTGATATTTTTTAGCGAGGCAACATCACCTGTCATAAAAGTTAAAAAACTAACATCTTAGTAAGCTTTAACGATGTTGCTATTCGATTATATGCCAATTAAATAATTATTTATCTCATCTTTTTGGACAAAAGAACACCCGAAAAATTTCAAATAAAACTTAAAGTGAGCTCATTTTTTTTGACAAAAAAAAAAAAATCATAGTGGACTTTGTCTCAAATAAAGGCCTAGTGAGCATGTGTATCTCACATGCCACTTTCCAAATCATGATTAGGGGCATCTTAGCCCAAAGAATTTTTTTCTTTTTAATTCTTTCTTCGTTTCTATGTTTATCTTCTTCTTTCCCTCTTCCTCCCGTTGACTCTTCTGCTCATCTTGTTGCTCTTGAAGGCATGAGCATCTTCATGTCTCCCAAGAAAAAAATGAGGTTTCGAGTGGAACAGAACAAAGGATGTCGAGCCAAGAGCACCTTCATTCCTATATAATAAAATAAAAAGGGTGGGTGTAAGAATCGACAACTGATCATGTCCTTCAAGTCACGCGTTGCTTTCTACCACATCGTTTCAAACGAAGTTTTACCATAACATTCCTCTAGTTTGGAACTGATATGTAATTGATTCAATTAGGGAATCATGAATAGTCATTTGTTCGGTCGTTCCATTGGTTTCTAAAGAAGTCTTAGAAAGAATTCAGATTGTCAGTGAAATCCTCTATTCGGATTATATGATAAGTTCTTTTCTAAGGTGCTAGAACCCCTTGGTTCAATCTTTCTCTATTGCGTTCGTCTACCGTAGACAATGGAAGGAAATGCATTGTTTTAGCTCAGAAAAGATGGCATGCTCTGTGGGATGTGTACAATTTTTTCTAATGTAGACTACATTAATTGATATTTTTATTTACCGTTTTACGGGGTTGGTCTAAGGTGAGATAGAAGGTTTCTTAATTAGTCTAATATGGGACTGGCTAGTGTAGGTCGAGTTGAGCTTGGCCCGTAATGAGGGGGCCTAGTTGAAAACTCTATAAATAGTGCTCAAGTCTCTCCTCTAACCCTAATTCTCATATGTATCCTCACATAAGGAGTGTTAACCTAGCGCTAAAGGGTGAGGGGGCTGTCTCATTGAGCCAGTGATACGGAGGGCAATAGAGGAGGACTTGATGCGTGGGTAATCCCCTTGATGCGTGGATAATCCATTTTTTGCTTCCACTTTAAAGAACGATGGATCCCAAAATAAGTGCGTTAATATTTCTAGTTCTTGTTCTAGTTATGGAGATCTTGGGATTGCGCGATTTGCATCCACATGTGGTATCAGAGTCTCCATAACCCTAGAACTCAAACACATAGGATTTTGCCCTAATTTGAGAATTTCGAGATTTTTCGTTAGATAAAAATTAAATTAAATCACAAATTTGGACTGGGCTCAACGAGACGAGTAAATCCATGGGTGGTGCGTCGCCGAGGGAGGCCGCACGCGCCCCCACACATGGGGCGTGGCTCGCACGTGCGAGGCACACGCGGAGGCTGACGTCAGCGATCCACAAACTAACCCGATGATGTCAACGACCGACCCAACCTGTTGACTCGACCCGACCCGACCCAAGACCCGAACCGACCCAATCAACCGGTCAAACACGAGTGGCTGGACCGGACGGTCGAGCCGGGAACCAGTCAGACCGCTGCCGGTCGAACTGGTTTTGACCAGTAAGTACGCCCACGCGTGGACTCCACGCACTGCACACTCAGGCGGCGCGTGTGGGCTCGTGGATGGTCCGATTGGCGCATCTCATTCTCTATCTTGTGGTGTATTTATTTATATTTTTGATTATTTTATGGATGTGAAAATACATACAAAGCCCTAAATACGTGTATTTATAGTGTATTTTTGCGTATTTTTCTTGTATTTTATGTGATTTTGGAAATACAAGTGTTGGATTACAGGTATGTTATCACATAAACATTATAATGGTGTGATTCATTAATAAAAATTAAACTTTATTGTGAACTGAAGTTGGCTTAATGAGATACGACCATTATAAGATAGTAATTGAACAATGTATTGAGGTGATGAGAAACAATAAAAGGTATGAAACTTTTGTTGCTCATGCATACTCATTTACATGCCGGTCATGTTGAATGATGGACGTCTTAAGAACCTGTGACCAAACCGATTGTACTAATTAACACTTCTGCTGAATGTGGGTAATGCATGTCAGTTAAGTCATTGCATATTGTACATAAACTTATCTGGCCACTGGTTAATGTCCATTAAGTTGAATATTTTTTATGATTAAGGAGTATGACAACATTTACGCAGAGCAATAGTATCTATTGTTAAAGTTTAGATATTTAGTTCTCTGGTTTGACTCAATTAATAGGCCACTGGTTGATTACAATGATAATTTGTTACTTAAAAATTGGCTAATAAATCGGTTGTTGGCCTTGGAGTCATTTTTTGCCTTATGAAACTCATGATTGATAATGGATCAGCTGTCAGGCTTGTCGATTTGGTGTACCATGTATTACTATTGATGCTAATTTGTGAGAGATCTTCTAGATCAGCATTCTTTTTATGTTGTTCTAGTAATCTGTAATCGAGGTGCATAAGAGATGCTTTCTTCTCTGTTATGAGAAGTTTCTTGTGTTGCTGTGATCGGTGATCTCATTGGAATCTGTTTTTCAGGTTTGCTATATATATGTATGATTAATTTTTATTAATGAATAAAGTAATGTAATTAGCATGATATGTGATTTTAGTGATTTACTACCCCTATCACTAAAGTTAAAATCACATGTATATGGTGTATGTGAGAAGTAAAGTTTATATCCCTAGTATGAGAGAGTTTCAATTATTCAATTGAGTAGTGACCACCAAAGTGGCATGCTTAATTGGGTTTGAGAAATTTCGGTCTTGTATGCTGATTGGGATGTCTCCTGGTCTAATGCATGGTCATACTCCCAAAGGAGGTGATTGTGTATTAGTTCATGGAGGGATACATGATGGTGTGGTGGAGGAATGACTGATCCTAGTGGTTCATATGCCCAAAGGTGATGAATTTACGAAGATTGGAATATATTCTCATAACCTCTATTATGTGGGGAGTGTACAACTGCATGTCATGTATTCTGCCCAAAGGTGATTATATGATTATGCATGTAGCCCTCTAGATGTGTACTTGTATGTCAAGTTACACAATGCTTACATGATGCTAATTTTATACATTGCTTGTTTTTCAGTCACATTTTCTATAATTAATAACTCCACTATTATTGAGGTTTTTACTGCTTCAAATTTTAAGTTGTGGACATATGATTTGCTGCTTGGGAAAAGAGCAATAGAATTTGCTTACTGTTCATGAAGTGTTCCATTCTGGAACACTTGAAAAGTGGTTTACCAACTGACTACACTGTTAAAAGATGATGGAAGCCTTAGTGGCTTGTAATTATGTCTTGTCTAATATCGAAATTAGAACACATCTACAAAGATTGTGTTTAAGACATAATGATATATACGTCTCGTATACAGTTGAAAATATTGTTTCCAAAAGTTTTATATTTAAGGAAAATGACCGAGATAAAGAATAAAACAGTTATAATTAGTCTTAAAGGTTGTCAAGCCTAATAATGGCGGTGAGTATTTTGGCAAGTATGACAATACTGAATTGCTTAAAGGGTCATTTGTCAAATACTTGATAAATTCTGGGGTAATAACTTAATTTACTATAAATGAAAATCCTGACAAAGTAATTTCGCCAAAAGACATAATTGCACCATAATTAACATGGTGATGAGTAAGACTAATTTATCCGGTTTTTTGTGGGTTGATATTTTTGAAAGCAAAATTTTCACATACAAAAGGTGTTTCTGACCTAGGTTGTTCCATAAACTTCTTTTGAGTTATGGATTAGATGTAAATTACTTGAATTATATTAAATTTAGAGGTGTCATACAGAAGTGAGGTTATCTAATCCAATTTTAAGTGCGTTGCAATTCAGATCCACTCGGAATTATTTTGTATCTTACCCAGATTATTAAAAAGGGTATCAATTTTATGACCCTAAAGAAGGTATAAGAATTACAGAATCACATGCTGTAAAGTCTCTACAATTCGACGTAATTGTAGAGGACAATTGCTCTCAGACTATTAATGATAATAGTACGATGGAAAATCACTGTGTTTTTGTCTTTGCCTATACAAATAATTATGGTACAAACAATTATGGAATCTCCTGTACCATAGACTAAACTTATTGAGGTTTGAGGAACTATTATTGATATAGTTTATGATGAAATTTTTTCAATCCTCTCAAGTATAGAATGAAGTGATTGTAGCTTTACTCAGGAGATTTGTTAGGGAAATACGATCAGTTATTCCATTAGACTATATAGTCTATCTATGAGAGTGTGATTACAATATCCACTACATGGTTGATTTAGCGATATATATATATAAATGTCGTTTCTTGTTCTCAATCAAGCATATGATTAGATGCCATAAAAGGCGATATACAATCTATGAAACATCATAGCGTTTGGAAACTTATTGACTTGCCTAAAGATCACAAGTTCATTAGTTGCAAATTGGCGTACAAAACTAAAAGGATTTTCAAAGAAAGATTGTGCAATTTAAGACTAAACTTGTAGCTAAAGTTTTCACTCTGAAAGAGGGGTGGATAGTTAATAGTGAAGAAATAATTATTTCTTTCTAGTATTTTTTAAAGATTCTTTCAGAGTGAAAGTGGCATTAATAGTTCATTTTTTATATGGAGTTATGTCAAATAGATACAAAATCTATATAGTGCAACCAGAGCATTTTGTAGCAGATGATTTAAGTAAACTTGTGTGTAGACTGAAAAGTCTTATTCATAGTTTAATGCAAGTTTTCAGACAATATTATTAAAGTTTCATAGTGTTGTTATTTTATTCAATTGGGAACAAAGTAATTCAATATATTGCAAAGTCAGTGGGAGGAAATTTATTTTTCTCATACTCTATATACATGTTATTTTGTTTACAAATAGTGACCTTGAGGCATCTTTTGTCCTTTGCACTAAGGTCCATAAGGATTGTTCTTGTCATATTATATTAAATTTTCTCAGAGGACATTTGTTGATCGTATTTTGGAAATATACAATATACATCATTGTAAGCGAGGAATTGATCCTATTGTTAAGGGTGGTGGACTGAATCTATCACATTGTCCTTATTTAGATATTGAAAAAATCTAATTAAAGGGTGTACCTTGTGTTAGTACACTTAAAAGTATAATATATGCTCGAATTTGCACTAAACTAAATATCATCTTTGCGACGGGACTTCTAGGCAAAAATTAGTCAAATCCAAGACGCGATCACTGGGTTGCTGCCAAGATGGTTTTAACAAAAGATTATATGCTAATTTACAGACATGTTCAATTCTTGCAGCTAGTAAGGTATTTAGATGTAAACCTTGCTGGTTGTTAGGATGACATGTGATCAATAATAGAATACATATTTATGTTAGCTGGAAGTGCATCAAATAAAGTTCTATGTCTACTATGTAAGTAGAGTTTGTAATATTTTTTTAGACTGTTACCTGGGCTATTAGGCTCCGGAACCTCATGAAGGAGTTGACCGTTTTTTTAACTTTATGGATAGATCCATACATTTGTATTGAGACAATAAATTTGTAGTATTATTAATAACAGAGGTCTCAAGGGATCTAAATATATGGCGGTCAAATATTTTTGACTATAAAGAAACGGTACAGAAATGTGATGTTATAATATAATATATTTCCACAGATGATATGGTTGTAGATCCACTAACTAAAGGCCTACGCCCATGTGTATTTGAGCGACATGTCATTAGCATAGGCCTAGGAGCATCATGAGATGCTGTTGTTTAGTAGGAGCTATTTTGGCTTTATTCTGATAAAGGTTTCATTTGTGTTCGTTACACTTAATAACGGTTTGATATGTATCAACTTTTGCATTCAATAAAATATTTTTGAATGTGTTGTTATTATGTTGAATACATATTGATAAAGTCTCAAGGTACTGTATAAACCTTGAGTGAAGGCTAGGGGCATCCGGTTATTAGCTTTGTGCATATACCTTGTTATACATAAAGAAAGGTTAACCGCAAGGACAATGCATATGTGGGTTCATTGGGACTATAAAGACATTCTCTAGTAGCACAAGTTTTTTATGACGCTTAAGGTAAGAGAATGTGGGTTCATTAGAACTATAAAGATATTCTTTAGTGACACAAGTTTTTTGTGACGCTTAAGGTAAGAGAATAGTGACTGACAAATGGAATCTCTCTATGAGAGATGTTATCCATTTGCACACTACCATATTGAATCCATATCAATAAAATTGAAAGCACTTGTGACCACGGAATGCACTATGTGTATACATGCAGTTACCGCCATGATTCGGTGTTTAAGACTTTATGGGATATTGTTGACACCTAAATTTTGCCTAATCATTTAGTAATTAGTTGCATAAAAAATAAATAATAAAAAAAAGGGGTAAAAGAAAAAAAGTTGGGGCCAATGATCTAAATGTGACTAGCCAAGCCCAGGAGGTCAGATTGGAATTAAAATGGCAAATTGGGGCCAAAATGCAATTTCCAAAAGTTGAGGGACCAATTCGCAAATTTTGCAAAATTTTGCCCGAACCCTTAAATCATCATCTTGGTCACCAATTAAGTTGAAATTGAACTTGGGCCAACTAGAATCAATTAAATCGGGCCAAAAAGACCAAGTTTGTATTGAAATGGGTATTTTCGGATAAGAAAATGACTAACTTTGAGGGACTTTCTTGCAAAATTGGGTGGGTATAATTGCAAAATCTGGTCGAGATCTTAAAATACTATATATGAGCTTGCTAATTGATCAAAAAACGCAGCTAAATTGATGGATTAAAGCACTCAAACGAGCTACCAAAACCTAGCCCACGGTTTAGCCTCAATTCGGAGTTGCTGAGTAAGCAACTTGGTGGCCCCACCATATCCCACTCAGCCGCCCATCCAGCCTGATCTTTGCACGTGATTGAAGGCCATAATGAGTAGTGCCAGTGGACAGAAATCGGCCAGGGATAAGCTGGTGAATGCACGGGAAAGTCGCAGCAAAATCCGCACACTCAACAGCTGCAGAAGTGGAAAAATTGACTAAGTCAGAAAGTTGTTGAAGTAGCCCTGTTGACAGGCTTGGTAGGTGGACAAAAGACCGACCAAAACTCCTCCAATTCGGGGGAGAACAGGAGGGAAGCAAGTTCTTTCAGGGCAAGAGAGAGAGGAGACGGGAGAGAGAGGAGAGAGCTCGGAATCGTTCCCCAAAGACACCTTCAGAAGCAACTCCAGAAAAGCAAAAACCCAGAAATTCCAGACCGACCTGGAGAGAGAAAAGTGAGATTTTCACACACCTGCGGCCAAAATTAGCCAAAACCTTCAACTAGAGAGTGAAACTTCACTCAAATTACTTTCCAACCATAGGTCACACGTCCAAAATGGAGATCGGGAAGATCTCCTAAAGCCCCCCGAAAAACTACCCTCCTGGCGGGCCAAAGAAAACCTGATTTTTTCTAAGTGTTGAGCCCGGTTGGTCACGAGTGAGAGAAAGCGGGTGTTTTTGAGAAAACTGAGAGACAAATGAGGAAAAGCTTGACTTTTACCCCAAACTAGAATATATTTTGTTTGGTTTGGTGTTAATTTTTCCAACAAAAGAGGTCTTGAAGTCTAATTTTAGAGGTCGACAAAAACCTTCGTTGTCATTTTTTCTTCTGCAGATCTCACTTTCAGTTTGAAGGAACCAACTTCCACGTGCTCCCAGAGGACAATTTCTTGGTTTCCTTGGCCAAGAGTCACTTGAAAGGGAAACTAGGAAGCAAGGTAAGCATCCTAGATGTATTTTGGTTTAATTTTGAACATGTTTTGATCACGAAAATCAAGAGGAAAACTAGTCCGGAGGACTGATTTTCGAGGTGGAAATTTTTCTAAGTGTTGGAATCTCTTCAAGAGTTTTGCATGTGTGCTTCTTGAAGAGGTCGTTTTGATGTCTTTCGGTGGGCCATTCTCTATGATTTTTGTTGCATTTGAAAGCTCATGTTACCTACTTTCACTCGGATTAAGTAGTGTTTCCCTTAGATCTTGCATGTGATAAATGTCGGGGCTTGAACATGGGCATGCAACCTGTTTGCTTGACTTGGGTTCAAACCCAGATTTGCAAAATCAGCTCAAACCCGTGTATTTGAGGACGATTTTAGCTGGGTTCTTGTGTGTTGTAGGCTATGATTTCTATCTAATATTGTTCCTTGCATGTGATAGTATAATCTTGATGCTTTAGTTCCACATAATATTGCTCATGGGTGAAGATTGAAGGCCGCAAACATGGCCCGCGAAGCTGTTTTGGGGTGATTTAATGCACGCCAAGTGTTCGATGAAATGCGCAAACCAAGTTTCAATCTTGAAACGGTCGATTTGAGCTCGGTTATTGTGATATTCATGTGATGTGTTACTCCATGTTAGCATAGATCGGTTTAAGGAATTATTATTAATATTTTTTTTAAAAAAAAAAAAATATGAAAATTTCAAAAATATCAAAAAATGTTGGATGTTATCAAATTAAGCCAAAAATGACATCTAGGAGATTTTCCTAATTTTATAAAGTCATTTTTTCCTAATTAAATGATATTTTGGTATTTTAGAACCATTTTTGTAAACAATCTATTATGCGTAGATTAAAATTAATTAGAGTAATTGCGTGCATCTAGAGTAATTCCATGCATATTTAAATTCTCATTTTGCTCACGGGGGTCCTGTCCCGGGGCGTGATAACAAGGCCATGTAATATTATTTGCCCGACTTGTATCGGGTCTTTCTTTTTCGCATTACTTTCAAGTCCTTTCAATGTCTTGGATGTTTACTTATGCACCGCTTTTCATTGATTTGAGTGTAAATTTCTTTTTCTAGATTATGTTAGGATTAGTCTAGATATAAAAAAAAACCTACAAAAACATTTGCATGGACACTTAGTGGTTTCATAAAGATTATAATTGGTAATCAAGAATGTGTGGCCATTTAGATAAATAACTTTTCAAGTTAGTGGTACCGCAAGGGCGCTAATAGAAACATTAGCGTAAACAAGTCCCCGTTCCTAGAAATCTCTGGTTGCGTAGGAATTGAGACAACACTCCCGTGTCTTGATTGGTTTCTAGCCGACCCCAATAGGCTAGTGGCGACTCCTAGAAATACATAGGTTGTTAAGAACTAAAAAACAAAATCCAATGTCGCGCGAGGTATGGGCTTGGGAGAGCCCGCGCCTAATTTAGGGCCGTTGGTCTGCCTCTTTAGGCAAATACCCCTAAACCATTCTTTCTTTTCCCCCGAAGGAAAAAAAGAGGTCGTGACAGCTTGGCGACTCCGCTGGGGACTTGGTTGCAAACCTTAGAGGACTTAGGCCGTAATAACTTGATTGGTTGTTCACTAACATGGTCTTCATTTGATAGCGCGTGTCAAAGTCGCGTGGAAAATAAGGTTAGTCCGCTAACAATGTGTTAAATGTTTTTGTAGGTTTGGAGTAATAAGGGGTGGAGTGTCTGTTGACCCATTTCTTTTGCAGAGAGGTGTAGGAATGTATGTCTATATGGATGAAATTGAAGTGTTGTTTGGATATCAATTGTTGTGCGTGCCTTCATGCTTGCACTACACATTTACACACACGACCCGCGATCTAAAACCCCGATCGCACTAGGAAGCCCATAGGAGGTGCCAAAAGATGAAACCCGTGCGGGGAATGACCCATGGTTATCCACTTTTGGTCCCGCTCATTATGATTAATGATAAAGAGAACTGTCCGACGCAAGTGCGGAGTGGGGAAAACTCTTTTGATCTAATCAAAATGGGGACCTTAAGCCTTTAGAATTCCACCTTTATGCGTCAAACCTCACAAGTTTACATCCGCATGTCTATGTGATTGAAAAAAAAAAAAAAATGTCTCTTCACCCACTGTAAGTACGATTTCTCCATCTACTTGCTCACTTCGGATTGAAATTTTCATTTTTTGAGATTCACGGAAATCAATGGAATGCCCTTGAAAATATAGGCTTGCCACTCACTCTTGATTTCAAATGCATCTGATCTGGCCTAGATTAGAACATATGTTTTTGTTTAAATTTTCAATTACAAACCCAAAGTCACATTTTGTATAGAAATTCTTCCAAGTCAAGATCACATTTCGGGGACATAGACTTAAAATCAAATTTCCAATAAAATTCTTTATTGGTCACATTTCGAAATTAAAATTCAAATCACATTTTGTGTATTGATTTCTCAAAATTACCTCACCTTTGCATGAGTGAAATTACAAATTAATCTTTCAAAATCAATGCCCCATTTGTGTATGAAACTTTTGGAACAAAATGGGCATTCAATTGATAGCCGTGGATCGATCTTTTAATGAAATCTCCTCTTACTAATAAAATCTTGATGAAATACCAAGTTCTTCTAAGTGGACAGTACGAAGAATGTATCGTCGCCTTGATTTCATTGTAAGAGGCGGCTTTATTGAAAGATCAATTTTTCATTCATGTACTGACATTATCTTCCTTTCGCAGGTCATGCGTGACAACTATTCCTTGAACTCTTTTTGCTTGACCATGCTAAAAGTGGACTTTAAAGCTAGGACGAGAATGGTTGATCCGCAGAACGATGCTTTAAGGGGGCAAACTGCCGGTTTTGTTCAAGATTAACATTTACTTCCTCTGGAAAGACAAAAAAAACAAGAAGCAACTGCAATCCCTACACTTCCAATGGTTTCTTGGCATCCAATCCTGTATGGAGATGATTATTGGGGGTCTGCAAGACAACACTTCAAGATGTAGATGTACACAAACAAGAATCAGTCATCAAATGTTGCCTTCAAATAAAAGGTGGTAATCGTTTCAAGTTAATTTCAATTTATTTTAGGAATGACTTGTCCCTACACTTTGTGCAGATTTTAGTAAGGCAAATTACTGGCAAGCAATAAGACTACAGGGGGAGAACAAGCTGGTTCAGAATCATACGATCTCTAAAAGAAAAGGGTGTGTTCGTTCCAAAAGTCAAAACAACTCATTTATAAACTGACATAGCCATCCATGCTTACAGATTGTGAAGTGGGAAATGCATTGACAAAAATGGCGAAATATCACCTAGCCTAAAGGGGGAAATTTTAATTGGGGGCAGATGGCCACAACATGGATCAGGGAAACATAATGCTTGAGTCATTTGGCTTCTAAAAAGGGAAGGATTCGAATGGAATAAACATTTGCCAAATGAATTGCTGTCAATCAAGAGAGCAAATCCCTCTCCATAGCCAAGGAAACGGGATGGAACATAGTCATCAGATATGCCGTAAAAGGGAGTATACTGTTCCTAAAATGAATCATGTCGAGTATGAAAATAACATATTACGTATTTTTTCCTTGCAGTTGATAAATGGGGCAAGTCACTCAAAGTAGAGTAACTCTCACCCATGAGCAAGATGAAACACAGAAAAGGTGTACATTGACCACTGAAGCAACACCTTATACCAAGAAGGCATGCTAAGGCCCAACCATCCATTTTGATGGAATAAATGGAGTAAAACATACAAGGAGCAATGCCCTCACATATCTTCAAGGAAATGTTAACACCTAAAGAGCAAAGGCACATGAAGATGAAACACAAGACATTTAAAGTCAGATATAGGAGAAGGGTATTCGGTATCGTTTCCAAAATGTCTCGTCTAACTTCATTTTTGACGTAGTTCCCTTGTTTGACAGGAAGCGTCGCTATTCGAGGAACAAACTCGAGAAATTGATTGAAGCATAATCTATATGGACCAAGCAAGCATATGGAGGTAACACATGTCAAATTCACCTAACTTGGTGGAGTTCAAGAGTCAGTTCCATTAAATGAAAAAAGAAATGCTCTGAAGACACCACCAGCGCCTCGGCCTGGTGGCATGGGGAATGAAAGGGTCCGAGAACGACCGGGGTTCGATCCCTAGAAACGGCAACAAGTTTGCCAAACAAAAACAAAAACAAAAACAAATTTTTCTTTCTTTCTTTCTTTTTTCAATCATTTACTTTCTTTTCTGAGCTGCAAACTCTTTGTGCTCAAAGCTGATGAGTTCATGAAGTGATTGTGACCTTTCAAAGGAGAATTTTGCATTATAGTTTTACCTGTTTAAATTACCAATTCCACTGAGGATTATCGCCGCAGATCAAGTTAATGAATGATGTGGAATGGATTGAACATGCTAAATGAGACATGTCAGAATGATGAAAGGCAAGTCCTATCCTATACACAATCCCTTGCTCATACACCGGTGAGACGAGTGTAGGAAGTTCCATGTCTGTGAGGTAGAGAGTTCTCTCGCGAAAAGTACGATGATCGAAATGATGAGAGACGGTTGATTCTCTATTCCAAACACTACATGTCCATTGTTTAAACCTTTTTGAGCTTACACACGTGGATAATTTTTAAATTACCCCTGTCAAGAACCACCCCACATTGGGGTAGGCTGGAGGTAAGATGATATCATGAGGTGAGGAAATCGATAGGAATATTCTTGCTCTCACTTGCATCAATCTTCGAGTATTGTTATTATATTGGATTCATACGGTAATTTAAGTGCCTTAGGATGATGAAGAGCAGTTCTTTCTCTATCCTACACACTTTATCCATTGCGTAGCCCCTTGAGCCTGTAAATTCGTTTCATTTAAACCCAATTGGTGATCATCCCCCACACTGGGGCAAGGCAAAAGGCAAATGTTCAAGCAGCAGAATCCCAAGTGCCGACAAAAAATGAAAAAATCCTCAAGAACCCAAATGTCAAAGCATTACGTGGTTATTAAAAAAAAAACAGAAGGGGCATGAAAAAGCAGTGTGCCTAGTAAAAGCAAGGCCAATGCCCATAGAAAATGAAAGAAAGAGTCGAAATAGATGATGATCAATTGTAAAAGGGTGAATTCCCAATGGAGTGGTACTCAAAGAACTCAAATGTCAAGTTTTTATAGTACCTATGAGAAAATCCCAATGGTGAAGAAGAACACCCGTGACAATGCCAAGATGAGCACCAATTCTCATCCCCCTTATACACATTTTGAGCCTAATGATCCATTCATTTCTCAACCCATGAACTTGACCTACGTTACGTCCCTTACAAAGTCTCTTCAGATTAGGGCACTGAAATTAATGTAGGAATTCATATGTTTATAAGCATTGCTCGAAGAAGTGTGAGCAAGACCATTTCTATCTCATTTCGCAAGTTACTTGACTTGTAAACCCGGAGATGATTGCAAAGTATTGTTCTTTCGTTAGCCTTGACTCGAAGAGTCCCTCTTTGTTGAGCCATTGACCAAGCCCACATTACAGTCTTGATAAAGGCCTCTCAGATTGACAAGGTCGTACCGCTTGCGAGAATACTCGAACCCTTGTTGACATGATGAAAGTAAGATTGAGTGATTCCTGTGATCCCACATTAATGGTTGGGACAAAATAGCCTTTTTAATGAGAGTGAGTGAAAGTCCTTTCTAACTGAAAGTCTCTCATTTGGTATTCTTGAAAAATCCATGTCATGAGTGAAAATTGTCTTAAGCGATGATTCTCCCCAGTGGAAATTTGGTGGTGCAAATATGGTAAAACCATCATGCATAAATCTTGATTGAATGAAAAAAAAACTTCAGTGGACTTTGGAGTGTGCTGAATTGCTTACTTCTTTGGTAAATGCATGTATTTTTTTTGCTCTAATCATGTCTGACAGGTAATGTTTCCTCGAAGACCCAAGAGCTCCTAACATTCATTTTCCTTTCAGAAGCCTCGAGGTAAGAAACCTTCACGAATATTTGAGGTACATTGTCGATGTCCCAAAACTTCTTTCTACCAAGAGGTAAGTGACCTTCACGAATATCTCAGGTTTGTCCTAGGTATTCCCAAATTCTTGATATATGTCTCAAAAATCTTCGTTAAGCATTTCATTCTGGATATGAATGCTTTCCGATCCTTTTCGTCATACCTTAGTCTGGATCTAGGTATTTCGAGTCCTCTTAATCCAATATTCATCTCACCTAACATTGAGTGTTTATTGGTTAAGTTCACAATTTCTTGACATCTCAGTCTGGATCTGGATGTCTCAAAATTTTTGTTAAGCATTTCATTCTGGATATGAATGCTTTCCGATCATTTTCGTCATACCTTAGTCTGGATCTAGGTATTTCGAATCCTCTTAATCCAATATTCATCTCACCTAACATTGAGTGTTTATTGGTTAAGTTCACAATTTCTTGACATCTCAGTCTGGATCTGGATGTCTCAAAATTTTTGTTAAGCATTTCATTCTGGATATGAATGCTTTCCGATCATTTTCGTCATACCTTAGTCTGGATCTAGGTATTTCGAATCCTCTTAATCCAATATTCATCTCACCTAACATTGAGTGTTTATTGGTTAAGTTCACAATTTCTTGACATCTCAGTCTGGATCTGGATGTCTCAAACCCTTTGTTAAGCATTTCATTCTGGATATGAATGCTTTCCGATCCTTTTCGTCATACCTTAGTCTGGATCTAAGTATTTCGAATCCTCTTAATCCAATATTCATCTCACCTAACATTGAGTGTTTATTGGTTAAGTTCACAAAGTCTTGACATCTCAGTCTGGATCTGGATGTCTCAAAAAAAAAGTTTTGTTAAGCATTTCATTCTGGATATGAATGCTTTCTGGTCCTTTTCGTCATACCTTAGTCTGGATCTAGGTATTTCGAATCCTCTTAATCCAATATTCATCTCACCTAACATTGAGTGTCTATTGGTTAAGTCCCCAATCCTCTTAATTCAATATTCATCTCACCTAACATTGAATGTCTATTGGTTAAGTCCCCAATCCTCTTAATTCAATATTCATCTCACCTAACATTGAGTGTCTATTGATTAAGTCCCCCAAAGTCTTGACATCTCAGTCTGGATCTGGATGTCTCAAAATTTTTGGTTAAGCATTTCATTCTGGATATGAATGCTTTCTGATCTTTTTCGTTATACCTTAGTCTGGATCTAGGTATTTCGAATCCTCTTAATCCAATATTCATCTCACCTAACATTGAGTGTCTATTGGTTAAGTCCCCAATCCTCTTAATTCAATATTCATCTCACCTAACATTGAGTGTCTATTGGTTAAGTCCCCAATCCTCTTAATTCAATATTCATCTCACCTAACATTGAGTGTCTATTGATTAAGTCCCCCAAAGTCTTGACATCTCAGTCTGGATCTGGATGTCTCAAAATTTTTGGTTAAGCATTTCATTCTGGATATGAATGCTTTCTGATCTTTTTCGTTATACCTTAGTCTGGATCTAGGTATTTCGAATCCCCTTAATCCAATATTCATCTCACCTAACATTGAGTGTCTATTGGTTAAGTCCCCAATTTCATGACATCTCAGTCTGGATCTGGATGTCTCAAATCTCGTCTATCTTACTCGCTATACCTTAGTGTGAATCTAGGTATTTCGAGTCATCTGAATTCAACAAGGCATCTCACCTAACATTGAGCGTCTGTTGGATAAATTCATGTGGACTCTTCAGGAAACCTGGACACTTGCCGAGCAGATGAAAATTCATCCTGTAGTTCACGATGCTCTGACTGGTAAGTAATTACAGGTATGCTCTCCTCTTCAATATCTCACATTTACATTACCATTTTCATGACATTGCATTTAAAAAAAAAAAAAAAATAGTCTCGCCAAAGTATCATCCATTGCATGTTCATGGTCAAAATTTAGGTATCATATTGTCTTTGAATGCAACCTCTGCGAGCTCACCTTCAAAGAGGGGCAGCTGTTGACACCTAAATTTTGCCTAATCATTTAGTAATTAGTTGCATAAAAAATAAATAATAAAAAAAGGGGTAAAAGAAAAAAAGTTGGGGCCAATGATCTAAATGTGACTAGCCAAGCCCAGGAGGTCAGATTGGAATTAAAATGGCAAATTGGGGCCAAAATGCAATTTCCAAAAGTTGAGGGACCAATTCGCAAATTTTGCAAAATTTTGCCCGAACCCTTAAATCATCATCTTGGTCACCAATTAAGTTGAAATTGAACTTGGGCCAACTAGAATCAATTAAATCGGGCCAAAAAGACCAAGTTTGTATTGAAATGGGTATTTTCGGATAAGAAAATGACTAACTTTGAGGGACTTTCTTGCAAAATTGGGTGGGTATAATTGCAAAATCTGGTCGAGATCTTAAAATACTATATATGAGCTTGCTAATTGATCAAAAAACGCAGCTAAATTGATGGATTAAAGCACTCAAACGAGCTACCAAAACCTAGCCCACGGTTTAGCCTCAATTCGGAGTTGCTGAGTAAGCAACTTGGTGGCCCCACCATATCCCACTCAGCCGCCCATCCAGCCTGATCTTTGCACGTGATTGAAGGCCATAATGAGTAGTGCCAGTGGACAGAAATCGGCCAGGGATAAGCTGGTGAATGCACGGGAAAGTCGCAGCAAAATCCGCACACTCAACAGCTGCAGAAGTGGAAAAATTGACTAAGTCAGAAAGTTGTTGAAGTAGCCCTGTTGACAGGCTTGGTAGGTGGACAAAAGACCGACCAAAACTCCTCCAATTCGGGGGAGAACAGGAGGGAAGCAAGTTCTTTCAGGGCAAGAGAGAGAGGAGACGGGAGAGAGAGGAGAGAGCTCGGAATCGTTCCCCAAAGACACCTTCAGAAGCAACTCCAGAAAAGCAAAAACCCAGAAATTCCAGACCGACCTGGAGAGAGAAAAGTGAGATTTTCACACACCTGCGGCCAAAATTAGCCAAAACCTTCAACTAGAGAGTGAAACTTCACTCAAATTACTTTCCAACCATAGGTCACACGTCCAAAATGGAGATCGGGAAGATCTCCTAAAGCCCCCCGAAAAACTACCCTCCTGGCGGGCCAAAGAAAACCTGATTTTTTCTAAGTGTTGAGCCCGGTTGGTCACGAGTGAGAGAAAGCGGGTGTTTTTGAGAAAACTGAGAGACAAATGAGGAAAAGCTTGACTTTTACCCCAAACTAGAATATATTTTGTTTGGTTTGGTGTTAATTTTTCCAACAAAAGAGGTCTTGAAGTCTAATTTTAGAGGTCGACAAAAACCTTCGTTGTCATTTTTTCTTCTGCAGATCTCACTTTCAGTTTGAAGGAACCAACTTCCACGTGCTCCCAGAGGACAATTTCTTGGTTTCCTTGGCCAAGAGTCACTTGAAAGGGAAACTAGGAAGCAAGGTAAGCATCCTAGATGTATTTTGGTTTAATTTTGAACATGTTTTGATCACGAAAATCAAGAGGAAAACTAGTCCGGAGGACTGATTTTCGAGGTGGAAATTTTTCTAAGTGTTGGAATCTCTTCAAGAGTTTTGCATGTGTGCTTCTTGAAGAGGTCGTTTTGATGTCTTTCGGTGGGCCATTCTCTATGATTTTTGTTGCATTTGAAAGCTCATGTTACCTACTTTCACTCGGATTAAGTAGTGTTTCCCTTAGATCTTGCATGTGATAAATGTCGGGGCTTGAACATGGGCATGCAACCTGTTTGCTTGACTTGGGTTCAAACCCAGATTTGCAAAATCAGCTCAAACCCGTGTATTTGAGGACGATTTTAGCTGGGTTCTTGTGTGTTGTAGGCTATGATTTCTATCTAATATTGTTCCTTGCATGTGATAGTATAATCTTGATGCTTTAGTTCCACATAATATTGCTCATGGGTGAAGATTGAAGGCCGCAAACATGGCCCGCGAAGCTGTTTTGGGGTGATTTAATGCACGCCAAGTGTTCGATGAAATGCGCAAACCAAGTTTCAATCTTGAAACGGTCGATTTGAGCTCGGTTATTGTGATATTCATGTGATGTGTTACTCCATGTTAGCATAGATCGGTTTAAGGAATTATTATTAATATTTTTTTTAAAAAAAAAAAAATATGAAAATTTCAAAAATATCAAAAAATGTTGGATGTTATCAAATTAAGCCAAAAATGACATCTAGGAGATTTTCCTAATTTTATAAAGTCATTTTTTCCTAATTAAATGATATTTTGGTATTTTAGAACCATTTTTGTAAACAATCTATTATGCGTAGATTAAAATTAATTAGAGTAATTGCGTGCATCTAGAGTAATTCCATGCATATTTAAATTCTCATTTTGCTCACGGGGGTCCTGTCCCGGGGCGTGATAACAAGGCCATGTAATATTATTTGCCCGACTTGTATCGGGTCTTTCTTTTTCGCATTACTTTCAAGTCCTTTCAATGTCTTGGATGTTTACTTATGCACCGCTTTTCATTGATTTGAGTGTAAATTTCTTTTTCTAGATTATGTTAGGATTAGTCTAGATATAAAAAAAAACCTACAAAAACATTTGCATGGACACTTAGTGGTTTCATAAAGATTATAATTGGTAATCAAGAATGTGTGGCCATTTAGATAAATAACTTTTCAAGTTAGTGGTACCGCAAGGGCGCTAATAGAAACATTAGCGTAAACAAGTCCCCGTTCCTAGAAATCTCTGGTTGCGTAGGAATTGAGACAACACTCCCGTGTCTTGATTGGTTTCTAGCCGACCCCAATAGGCTAGTGGCGACTCCTAGAAATACATAGGTTGTTAAGAACTAAAAAACAAAATCCAATGTCGCGCGAGGTATGGGCTTGGGAGAGCCCGCGCCTAATTTAGGGCCGTTGGTCTGCCTCTTTAGGCAAATACCCCTAAACCATTCTTTCTTTTCCCCCGAAGGAAAAAAAGAGGTCGTGACAGATATGATTGACTATTAAAAATTATCTCTAGACCAATATGCGCACATACAGTACAATTTCAATTAATATAGTCCAAGTGAGAGAATATAAAAGTTTTCCTAATGTAGACTACATTAATTGATATTTTAATTTACCGTTTTACGGGGTTGGTCTAAGGTGAGATAAAAGGTTTCTTAATTAGTCTAATATAGGACTGGCTAGTATGAGCCGAGTTGAGCATGGCCTGTAATGAGGGGGCCTGGTTGGAAACTCTATAAATAGTGCTCAAGTCTCTCATCTGACCCTAATTCTCACATGTATCCTTACATAAGGAGCGTTAACCTAGCGCTAAAGGGTGAGGGGACCATCTCATTGAGTCAGTGATACGGAGGACAATAGAGAAGGACTTGATGCATGGGTAATCCCCTTGATGCGTGGATAATCCATTTTTTACTTCCGCTTTAAAGAACAATGAATCCCAAAATAGCTACGTTAATCTTTCTAGTTCTTGTTCTAGTTATGGTGATCTTGGAGTTACGCGATTTGCATCCAACATTATGTCCCAATGTAGGACAATTAACCCCTCATGTCCACAATGGAGAGCATCACAGAATGTAAATGTTTTAGATTGCAGAACCTTTAATGCCCACCTCATCCTCGGCCTCATGGAGTGTCCTGATGGGATTTCGTGGTGCCTTTTGCAAGTTGAAGGCGCAGTTACATCATTCTGTCTTGCTGAGTTCTCGATTTGTCGGCAAAATTCATATCGTCCGTTGTTCAACTTGAAAAGAATCCAAAGTTCTACCGCCATGCTCTTTGAATTAGCTGTACATCATTATGATCCGGATCCCGGGTGTTTTTATCGGTTGGTAAGAGTGATGGAATTTGGATAATGGGCTTAGAGTGGGGTTTATGGGCTAACCTTGCGGGCTAAGGTCCGATGAATTAGACTCATGCAAATTGGAAAATGGACGAATTGGGCATTCTTGATATTTATTTATTTTTTTTTATTTTGGTATATTTAAAAAATGAAACCTTGAATTAGTTGGCTAAAGTTCAAACATCGATAGTCATGGTGCATTTGATAATCATTCTGTTCTCGGAAATAGTTTCTGCTTGGAACTGATTCTTTTTTATTTTGTTCCCAGAAATAATTTATAAATATTTGAAAGTGTTTGGTAACTATCCAAAATTGATATCCGCATAATAGAAATGAGTTTGATAAAACTTTTAAAATTTCTAATCTAAATCATTTTCTTTTAATATTTTAATAATTTTATTAAATTTTTCTCCTTTTTCATTTTTCTTTTCATCTTCTCCTTCCTCCGATTGTGGGTTGACTTCGCGCAGCCAAGACAAGGCCAAGCCTCGCCTAGCTCTTGGCAAGGCTCGGCCCTCACCGTGGCTTGGGTCGCTAGGGGCTAGTAACGCTCCAGCAAGGTTACCAACTCTCGTCTAGCCGATCACCAACCATGGACAGACGAAAAGGAATAAGAAGAAGACAAAGACGAAAGAGAATAAAAAGAAAGAGAAGATAAAAGAAGAAAAATTAAGCTTAATTTTATAATTATTCTCAAGAACAAAGAAATAACCCTTTTTTTTTTTACTTTTGGAAACAAAAAATTTTGCAAAATGATTTTTGTTCCAAATTTATTTCCGAAAATAAAATAATAGAATCAATTGCTATTTAACTAGTTACTTAATAAATAGGCCCTTAATGGTCAATGAACAAAACTTTGGGAATGAATAAGGTGCATGTTACATATTCGATTATTTGCACCATCATATTTAACAATTATTAGATCATTTGGTTGGATTTTCAAATTTTTTACTATATGATTCATGAGGTTAGCCACGCTATTTAATAAAATTGTGATTAACAGTAATTTAATTTCAATGCTATCATCTGAAATTTAACAAGTAATATCTACTTAAATAATTAAAAAAAGTCACTTAATTTTCTAAATTTTATTTTCATGAGGGAACTTTTCTACTGTCGGTGAAATTTGAATTTTCTTTTTGTCCTCCAATTTTATCATGATACCGGGGAACAAAAAGATAAAGTTACCACCACCGGCCGTGGTGGCTCCGCTGGGTAGGCTTCAGTGAATCTTTGCGAGGGAGGTGAGGTGTTCGAAACCTTTGCAACACAAAGGCTTTGGTAGAGTTACTTGGTGTCTTAAGTGTGCTTCCGGGGGTGGTGGGTCCTCCCGCTTAAGTAGCACCTGGGGGTTTACTCTTCGACTACCGGTTGAGGCGGTTCCTCCAACACCAAAAAAAAAAAAGATAAAAAAAAGATAAAGTTACCTTGAGGTATTAGAGTAAATAATACTTTATCATGATGCGGATCGCACTCTTGATCGAGTACATTTTGTCCTGTCTATTATTTCTTTATTTATTTAATTCTCGTGGGCCACTCTCTTTTTTTTCTTTTTATCCGAGTCACATCTATCTGTCACCCACCGCCACTTTTTCATAATAGTCCTCGTGACCTGACATCTCTCTCTCTCTCTCTCTCTCTTCCCTCGCTACCCATGTGCGCGCGCATCCAATGGCAGCAGCGCACCCAGGCGCGCGATTTTCTTGGAAATTCAACTCGCTTATAGATTAGGTCCAAGAAAAGTTTAAAAAAAAAAAATAGGACCCAGTGACTATTAAAAGCCTGTTTAGTAACATTTCTATTACGACGAGTAATTTTTTTTCATAAATATTTTTTTATTTCTATTTTTTTAAATATTTTTTGAATAAAAAAATGTATTTGATAACTGTATAAAATTTAACCACTGGGATTCGTCCTAGTGGCCACCCTTCTAACATGGAAGGGGGAGGTGAGGGATTCAAATCCCCACCTTCTCAGGGGGGTGGGGTGGGGATGCGTAAGTTTCAAGAGTGGGTTTCGACTCCCACGCCCTGCAAGAGGCGGGACAAAAGTCTGAGAGTGAGTGTAAAATAGGAATAGAGTAGGACTGACAAAAAAAAAACTGTATAAAATTTTAATTCTTAGAATGGAAAAAGAATAAAAATATATTTAGTACAATTCACAAAATTTATATTTCTTTTAATTTTTTAAGATTTTTTCTTTTCTTGTTCTTCCTTGCCGACTACCGGTGACTGCCGCCTGCCGGCCGATAATCAATCGTCACCCATCACCCGCTAGTCTACCACCGGCCACCAACTGCTGCCATCAACCTCTGACAGCCAACGTTGACGACGGAGAGTGGCGAGAGGGCGGGCAGCAGGTGATAGGCAATGGGCGGCTGGGGGGCGGTAGGTAGCAGCCGATGGTGGTCAGTTGGCGACTGCGATAGTCGGATAGCAGGGGGCAATAGTAAGGGGCAGGAAGGAAGAAGAAAATAAAAGAAAACTTATGTCTATAAATTATTTTCAAAAATAAGAAGTTACTTTTTTTTTTTACTTCTTATTTCCATTCAAAATCTATTTTCTAGCCACTTTTCTATTTCGGAAAATAGAAAAATTAGTTGACGTTACTAAACGGATTTCTGTCTTTTTTTTTTTTTAATTTCATGGGGCAAAAGAATAGAAAAACTAAGGAACAAAAACGTTCCCAAACAGCCTCTAAACCAATGTGCTTTTCAAATATTGAAGGAACTTTTTCCACCTTTAGAGGAATTTCTCAACTTTAAAAAGTCATCAATTACGAGAAAAAAAATTTATTTGATTGACTAAAAATTTGAATTAATAGTGAAAAAATAAATAAATAATCATGAGAGTCGCATTTCATTACAGGTGTTCCTAATGCGTTGATGGTATGACTTATTCGTAACACAAAGAAATTAATTTAATCAATAAAATAATCATTGCTTGAAAATTTTCCACGAGACCAATGCGTATTCATGTAATGTCCCCCAAAGAAATTAGTTTAATTTTTTTTTTGGTCGAAAATTTTAAAGCCTTTTCTTAAATTAAATTAATTTAATTAATTCAATAAATTAACACAAATACCATCATCATTAGGAACAAACATGCGCCAGCAAGGGACCTTCATGATACTATAGATTGAATCGGACATTGCCATCCAGCAAAACAAGAGAATCTAATACTTTTATTAAATTAGTCAGTGGAGAATATGGGTCTGTTTATTAATGTTTTTATTTCTCAAAATTTCTTCTTCTTTTTTTGTTATCTAAAATTGAAAAAGAACATAAATTCATTTGGAAACGTTAGCTAATGTTCCATTCCCCAAAAAAAAAAAAAAAAAGTGGTTAGGAAATAAATTTTGAACAGAAATAAGAAAAGAAAAAAATTTGCGTATTGTTTCCGGGAATAATTTATGAAATAAGTTATTTTCTTTCTTTTCTTTTATTCTTTTTCCTTTTCTAACTGATTATTGGAGCCTTGTTGATCCCCAGCAAGGCTCAACCTTGCCCAGCCACAGTGAGGTTGAACTTTGCCTAGCCACGATGAGGCTACGCCTCGCGGGGCCGGCGAGGTTGTCGGCTCTCATCTCTAGCTGATCGTCGGCCATCGTCGAGGCCCAACAATCAGTTAGAGGAGGAAGAAGAAGAAAGAAAAAAAGAAGAATTTCAGAAAATCATTAAAAAATTCAAACAAATTCTACGTAAAAAAAAATTGAATATTGTACAAAGCTCATTTATATTCTTTTTTTTATTTAAAGAATAAGAATTTTGTGTAATTATCAAGTGTATTTTTTATTATTTCAGAGAATAAAAATAAAAAATTTATTCCTGAAAACATAAATATTATCACATCTACTTATGATTATCAATTAGGAGCATTCTCATTGTTTTTTTTTCTTTGGTTGTTTTGGGGGTAGGAAGACATGTCCATTGGTTGTCTATTATGTTTCCTTTATTAATAGAAAAGCATGTCAAGTCAAAAAGGCACCTGCAGAGGCTCTCTCCACGCATTACTGCGGAAATTGTGCGGCCAATAATTTGCATCATAGCGGTTCGATCAGCATGAAGAGTCTTGGACCGTTGGATGGTAAGAACCCAACATTGTTCTTTTTTTGGTCGAAAAAGAGTGCAGCATTGTTCAAGCACACGCCACAGAGTCACTGTATTTTGGGCAAATTGTACAAAAAATCATAAATTTAATATATTTTTATTAATTTAGTCATAAATTTTTTAATTTAATCATAAAAATTTTTATATTCTGCAAATTGAATTCATCCAATCGATTTTGATAATGAATTGTTGATGTGGATGGTGGCTATCTTATGTGGTGGGATTGACATTAATGTAATTTTTTTTAATAATATTTTTATTTATTTATTTATCTTCCATTCTTCCTCCTCTAGCCAGTTGTCGAGCCTCAACGACCACCCAGAGGTGAGGGCTGGCGAGGGCAAGTCTCGCCAGTGGTAAGGCGACGCTTGTTTGAGGTTGGCAAGGGCAACCTAGCTAGCTAGAAGAGGAAGAATGGAAAAAAATAATAAAAATTGAAAAAAACTAGGATATTATTAAGAGTTATCTACGTTAGCACCAACCGCGCAATTTATATATTAGCGATTTCCCATCAAAATTGACTAGGTGATCAAAACTTAAAAAAATTTATGACTCAACTAATAAAATTGATAAGTTTATTACTGAAGAAAAAAGTACAATAAGTTAGTTACTTTTTGGATAATTTTTCCGTTGTGTGTGTTAGTGATAAAATGTGGTATATAGCATTTTTTATGGTACGAAATCACAATATAATGTTTTTGAAAATAAATTAGTTTATTTATTAATTTGCATTTAGACATGCTTTTATGATATTGTGATCGAAGAAATTTTCTTTGTGCTATTGCCCTCGTGATATTATAAAAATGATGGGACATTGACCCTGCACATTCATCCGGCTAAAAGAGTCCAGTTATTATCAAATTTTTTTGTTTAGAGAATATGATTACCAACTGGACTTATGTTCAAAAACATATTCTCTTTTATTTGGAGCAAATTTATTATTATTATTATTATTGGAGCATCTTTATTGATCATTAGTTTTCTATTTTGTTATTAATGCAAACTGCAAGTCAAGTCAAGTCAAGGCGTGTTGGATCTCGTATGTCAATCGAAGCACGTGATCATGTTGGTATTGCAGCAGACATTTCGAGAAAATATTGGTAGGCCTGCCCTTCCACGTAACACTGTGTTGTAGATAGGTCCCACTTTGTTGAATTTTTCAGAACTCATCTCGCTTTCGAGAAAATATTATATATAACAGTTGTGCCACATCATGCATGCACAAGTTCATTTACTGTGCCACACGTGTTGTTTGCGGGCCCACCTTTTTAAAAAATTTCAAACTCTCGCGAGCTGTTGTCTCTCTCTCTCTCTTTCAACTCGCGATTCCGCTATGCTCTCTTCGTTAGGGGCTTGTACGGACAGTGGTCTTGTTCAGCGATATCATCTGTCACGAGCATTGTAATCATAGTCCGAATCATTTGAGTTGTGCATTGTTACTAGGAGATGTTCATCATATTTTTGTTTAAGTGCCTCGAGGTCTTCTGGTGAAAGGATCGGAATCTCATTCCGAATTTGCTCAAAAGTGTCCTAATCCTTTATGGAAAAATTCAGAGTTCTTTGTTCGCATTCATTTCAAAAAGAACGAAAACATCAATCCAACCAAGGCAAGTCATATGGGGACGTCGGAAAAACAGAATGGTGTGAACTTCAGGGTTTAGTTGGGTAGTTCTCAATTCTTTTTCCAACCACCTTGAATGCTAGAACAATCTTTGTGACTTTATATCCAAATTTCAACATTGCTCTATCAGATCCACAGCTACTTTCCTTTATGAAAGTTCAGATCCAGCTCACTGGAGCACCCTAAACTACTGACTCTATTGTTGCTAGGGTCAACCTGGACCGGCCCAACTTTGCTGATCCTGGTTCGGTTCCTAGGAAAACTAGGTCGATTCTTGATCCTAGAATTCCTAGACCAACACTGTACGGATCAATTATCGGTCTTGAGAGTTCCAGGTCAGTCCTCGGTTCTGAGAATTCCGGGTCAATCCAATCCAAATCAACCCTGAATATATATAATATTATTTATAATTTTTTTATATAAATAAAATCTTAAAATAAACGGCGTCAACAACACTAACTAGCTCTTTAATGAAGAGTTCAAGTAATTTTACATTGTTCTTTAATAACTTAGATTTTTAATGTTTTTTACAGCGTCAATAGTCATAATTTATGAAAGATGAATTTTTTTTTTTTGTAAGGAGTCCTCACGACGTTCAAAAATGTACAAACAACTCCTTATGTCATCCTTCTTTAGTATTCGTTTTCTTTTGTCTTATTTGTTCTCTTAGTCTTCAATTTGCCAAATTCGAAATAAACAACTTCTTTGCCTGCCACTTGACACTCGGCTTGCTGCTTTGGGTCACTCGTGCCGCTTGCCGCTTGATGCTCGCTTGGCTTGTGGCTCCCCGTTCAACATTCGATACTCATTTTGTTCGATGCTCACCCCACTTGACCCTTATCGTTTGCTTTTCTTAGCTGACTTCGCTCATCATCGAACCCATTAGGTCGGTACTGTATTCGATTGCCCTTTCAAGGAGTACAAAAAATGAAATAAAAAATCATTGATTAGTCCTAGGTTGACCTTGAAATCGAACCGAACTTATTTGGTTAGTTCGGTCCTCAATCGTTTTTTTTTTTCAGGAGTACAAAATATGAAATAAAAAATTATTGGTTGGCTTCGGATTGATCCTGTAACCGGACCGAACCCATTGGGTTGGTCCAATCCTCGGTCCCAAGCTCAATAAGGTCGGTCCGATCCTCGGTCCCAAGCTCAATAGGGTCAGTCCTTGATCCCAAAAATTGAGGACCAACACTCTATGGGTTGGTCCTAGGGTTAGGGGGTGGACCGGCCCAACTCGGACCATGCTCACCCCTACTCTTCGTCCTCTCGACTCGCAACGGAGAAGCCCTAACTTTGCTTTCTCTCATCTAACGAATCACATCGGCATATTCGCCCTTCGCGACTCCGTCTCCTCCTTTGCTTTTGCCGTCGCTAGGTCGTGAGTCGTTTTTTCAAGAAGGAATGGTAATCCTTCATCATCGAGCCATTTTAATGTAGTTTACGAAAAGCTCAGCCCCGATTTGACTTGAACTTTGTTGGATCTGATCGAGAAAGACTTCTTTGAAAGTTCTATTTACGTTCGAGCCATCGTTCTGGTTTCGTAGACCATTGCCATTTTTCTGAAGAATTTTGTAGGCAACGGTCATTAAGAATTGTCAACGAGCTTTATATATCTTTCTCTTTGCCTCAAGCTCTTTTTGGATGTTATCAGATCTGAGATGGCTCCTCGAAGAAAAAGAGAAGAAACGGGAACGACCGGAAAAAGCACGCTTTGCGCCCCCCCAGTTGGCTCCTCGATGTTTGTTAATTTTCACTTCGCTCCTTACAATTTCAAAACCTGCATCGATGAGACTCAAATCCTTATCCTTATTTTAATGTTTTTTTACCCAAAATTCTATCGATCCTGAAGCGTGTCCGCAAACATAGAAAGGAAAAGACTGTCGCAGGAGTTTTATTCTTTTGAATAGTTATTAGGACGTTCATATGATTCACGGTTTGCTTGAAAATATCGCATTCATACCCCCCCCCCCCCCGGGGGGCCAGCCACCAAAAAAGAAATCAACTGACCTAGGCTGCGAAAATGCACTGTAGATGGCAACGTGGCAAAATAAATTTACGAGAGAAACTTTAGGAGCTTGTGTACAAATCATAAAATTTGTATATATATCGTAATCTCTCTCTCTTTCTCGACTGCCCATTGATTCCTTAAGCTTCTTCCGTTACTCTCTTTTTTTAACCCACAATCCATTTCTCTCCAAGCACTCCCAAGACACTTACTAAATATAATTGAGAATGAGTGTTTAATTTTGGATTGTTAGAGATATTCAAGATTTTTTTTAGGATATTTTACTATGTCGTCTAACATAGACGATGCTTTGACGTAATATGAGGAGCAATCCGCCAAACGCTGCAAACCTTTCCTGATCAGAATATTCATGGGGAACTTGCTATCAAACTCCACCTTAAAAGTCAACGACTCTGGGGATGTTTGTTAACCATCCGAATAGTGACTGATTTTGATTTTTTATTTTTGGGAATAGTTTTGGAATAGAATCGCGTTTGATAAAATTTTTGTTCCTGGAAATAAATTTTTATTTTTTTGTTTCCGGAAGTAGATTTAGAACAGAATCAAGAATAAAAAAAAAGTTGATTCTTGCTCCCGGGAACAAATCTAAGAATTAAGATATATTTCTCTTCTTTTTCTTCCCTTTTCTTTTTCTTCATCTATCGCCATCCTATGATTGCCATCTGCCATCCGTCACCCACTGCCGCCGGTCGCCGGCAATTGGTCTGGTGAGCTCGCTGGAGGCTCGCCAGGCTAGGGTGAGGTCCAGCGAGCTCGTTAGAGGCAAGCCCAGCACCACTGGTGGCCAGGCGGGCCTCGCACAGCCCTGGCGAGGCTTGGTCGATGAGGGCCAGCGATGCTCCGATGAGGTTGTCGGCCCTCATCTGGTTGGTGGCTGGATCGGCAACCGGTCACTTGAAGAAGAAGAGCAGGAGAGAGAAAGGAAAAAAAAAAGAAAAAAGAAAAAAATTATTTAAAAATTAAAAGAAAATGATTTGGAGTAGAAATTTTGAGCACGATACCAAACACAATTCTATTTCAGAATCATAAATTTTGGATAGTTACCAAATGGCTTAAAATGCTTAGAAATTGTTCCTATGAACAAAATAAAAAAGAATCATTTTTTGATCAGAATTTGTTCCCGGGAACAGAATCGTTACCAAACGCGCCTTTTGATAGCCCTTCACCACTTTGCCTTGTCCTTTGCCTCGCCCTTCACTGTTGCCCACAATATTTTCTCTAAGACGTTTGTGTCTTCTCTAGACTTATCAAAGTGGATCTTGAATATACTCTGGACCCATTTAAATATAAATTGATTATATATAGATCACTCCAATTTAGAAGTGCCTATCTCAAATTAGTTTTAAGACTTAAATAAGGGGAAAAATGCACTAAAAATCTCAAACTTTATTTAGAGTGACAAATTTATGTAAAACTTTTTTTTTGACACAAAAAATCTCAAATTTTACTAACCATGATATATTTACCACAAACTCTATGGCCAATGGCATTTTTATCTTATTATTATTATTATTATTATTATTATTATTATTATTATTATTATTATTATTATTATTATTATTATTATTATTATTATTATTATTATTATTATTATTATTTTTCCCGTTTTTTCTTTCTTCTCTCTTTCCTCCACCGGCCATGGTGGAGGGCAGCCGGACATGAGAGCCACTTGACCTGGGTCGAGTGAGGACAACCCTCACTGGTGTTGGGTGTGGGTGATCTGGCGAGGGTTGTCCTTGCTTGGGTTGGTGAGGGATGCAAGCAAGGGCAGCCCTTGCCTGAGTCTGACTTCCCTTCACTATGGTCGACGAAGGGAAAAGAAAAAAGAAAAAAGAAATAAAAATTATAAAGTACAAGACAAAAATGTCATAAAGTTTGGGATAAATATATCACACGAGTACAAATTTAGGGTCTTTTGTGTCACGAAAAAAGGTTTGAGATAAATGTGTTATAGTTGACAAAATTTGATATTTTTTTTCACAAAAAAAGTTTAGTATAAATTTATCGATTTGGGCAAATTTTATGGTTTTTAATGACTTAATGGGTTTTAAACATTTCCAAAAAACTAGGCTCCGCATACTCTATCTGCCTTTTCAGTCTTATAAAATATCAAAATTATAATTATTTCCTTTTCTTTTTATTCTTTTCTTCTTTCTTCTTCCATTATCTGGTGACCGGCCAACCTTACAGGCGAGGGACAAGCTCGTTGGAAGCCGGCGAAGCTTGAGCTTGCCGAGATCTGGCACTGGCGATGCTCAAGCTCACCGATCTGGCGAGGCCGAGACCTCGCCGACGTCTAGTGAGACGCCTCGCTGGCCCGTGGCAAGGGAGAGCATGGCGCAGTTGCACTCGAGGAGCTTTCGGGTTGTGCCCTGGGGCTTCCAATGTTTCCACCATGACCAGGCTTTCGCTCTCTCTCTTTTTTTTTTTTTTTTTTTTTTGGAGACAGGAGGAACCAGCTTGCAGCCGACAGCCGCGCCGTAAACCCCCTGGTGACGCTAGCGCAGGACCCACCACCACGGCGTCACACTTAATACACCTAGCTACTCACGCCGGGATTCGAACCCCTCCCCCCCTTCCCAAGGGGTCACAGGAGCCTATCCAGCGGAGCCACCATCCCCGGAAGAAAAAAATGCATATGAAAGAAGAGGGAGTGCCTCGTTCTTTACAGTGCAGGTGGGACCCTCTCATGGCACATTGAACGAAGAGAGGAGGCAGACACGTCGAGGCGTTTTCAAAATTTCTACAGATGGGCGTAATATGATGTGGTACACTTGTGTACACAATATTTTCTCAAAGCTGGACATTCCGGTGGTTTGAAATATTACCAAGATATTTGTGCTTTAACAACTTTTATAATTGAAGAATCTACCTAGACACGGACTCGAACGGTCCATTTTCAACTTTGGGTTCCAGCTGGAGGACACCGACCGAGCCTAGCTCTAGACGGGAGAACTCATCCTGCTCGACCTGCACGGAATGCATCCTCGTTGTCCAAGGTGAGAAAGTAAAATATATATATATAAAACCAGGACTTGACAGGACAACCAATCAGTTCATTGCGTCGTCTTTGTCGATCCGATTGAATGGAACTGACTTGAGAGCGCTACCCACTCGGTTCATTGCATCTGCTTTATCGATTCCAACCACTGGAAAGTCCTTTTCGTCGCTTTTTTTTTTTTTTTTTTTCTCGAGCTTTTGTAATGACTTCTTATAATTATTAGTCACGTGGGACAGGGACTAGACGACAATTTTCCCTCTAGTTGTCCAAGCGCGTTGCCGGTGCCTACAAGTCAACGGTCTTGGTCTTGGTCATGGGTAAAATGCGAACTATAATGTTGTCTAATAATGTCTGTAGACCTCCTGTGCCCTCTGCAAGAGAACGGGAGAGGGAGAGAGGGAGAGAGAGAGAGAGAGAGAGAGAGGGTGAATAGGTCCGTGGCGTTTCTAATAATTCTCCCAGTTATGGCTTCTGAAGATGTGGCTGCTGGAAGGAAGAGAAAAAGAGCGGTTTGTTTCCTCTGTATCCTTGGGATTTGTATTATTATTTCTTCGACATGAGTATGGTGGAATCGATCCTCTGCTTGGAGTTCAACCCCTCAATTGCTAAACATCGTCTGGAATGTTACAAATCTTCTTTAAACGTGAACGATTGAACCAATATATGTTCGAAATCATGAGATCCTGTCAAAACTCCGAGCACTAATGATGTTATACGCTGGGTCTGTTGAGCACTGTTTTGCTTTCCTCTATATTTAAAATGTCCTAAATTTCAGAAAATTATGAAAAGATTGCATGTGAATTTATGCACGGACAATTTTTTTTTTTTTACAGCAGCGGCATTTGATTGTCAAGAAAGTTGTGAGAATTTTGGAATTATCAAGACGAGTCGCAAAATTCAGTTGCTAAGGTTGCTTGCTGTGTTAGGTTCATCATAGGAACCATAGAACTTTATTTTCTTTTTTCCCTTGATTTGACAGGAATCACCTTCAAACTCGTCGTTGGGATTCACTTATGAAGTATTCTTAAGTTTCAGAGGTCCTGATACTCGCGAAGGATTCACGGATCACCTTTATAGCCGATTGGTAGATGCAGGGATCCAGGTCTTTAGAGATGATGAAGATCTCCCTGCCGGAGAAGAGATCAAGCCGGAGCTAAAAAAAGCGATCAAGCGGTCAAGGATCTCCATAGCCATCTTCTCCAAAGATTATACTTCCAGTGAACATTGCCTCATGGAGCTGAAACAAATGTGGGAGTGCAGACAATCAGATGGACAGATTCTTATCCCTATTTTCTATCATGTTAGTCCCTCCGATTTAAAAAACCCGGCTGGAGCTTTTGTAAGGTCCTTAAAGAAACATGATGACAAAGTCGACGCAAATACCATCAAAACATGGAGGGAGGTTCTTGCGAAGATCAAGAAATTAAGGGGATATGAGCCGAAGAACGTAAAGAAGGGGTAATTCTTTTACTTCTGGTTTCTATTTTCTTTCCTAGATAAGTGGAAAAACTATAAAAGGTATAGGATGATGTGAAAATGAACCCCAACCATTTCCAACAAATATTATATGTAAGCATATCGATTATGATGCGTCCTAGAGAGATCTTCGAGGCTATCCTTAGGAAATGGATTGGTGTTTAATAGGTTAAAGTTTTATGTGCCTATTGAATGACGGAAAAATTATATGAATAGTTTTAAATTTATTATATTTTTATCAATTCAATTCTAAACATTTTAATTGTACCAATTGAGTTCAATTGAATCTATCTAATCAATTTTAACTGGAAATTACTAAAGAGGTGATATTGCTAGGATGATTGGTATATGATGATGATTTTTAATAATATTTTAAAATTTAAAATTTTTCTTCTCTTTTCTTTATTTTTATTTTTTTACTGTGAATGGCAAGGGTCGCTGCCCTAGCCAGCTCGCCCAGATAGTGGGCGAGGCCATTGCGGCCGTGATGGTCTAGAGGAGGGTTGCGAAGCCCTCACCACTCGCACGGTGGAGCTTGAGCCCTCTAGATCTAGCGGCTCGACCTCGACGCCGTGACAAAGGTTGAGCCTTCCAGATCTAGGGTTCAAGGTCGCGCGTGACGGAGCGCGCAGTTGTCCAGCTTGGTCAACATCTCGAAGACGCCGACCTTGACAGCATTTCGAGGGAACGATGGAGGACAAAGTAAGAAGAAGATTGGTTCGATTTTTTGCTTCTACGTTCAGCGAAGATAGTGAACGCAGATGAACAGTAATCTCGAAAAGAAATAAAAAGGAGAAAGGAAAAAAAATAAAAAATAAAATAAAAAATAAAATAAAAAATTCAAAAGTAAATATTACAAAAAATTACTCATATCAATGGCCACTACGTAGGATGGTAAGCGATTTCCAGACAAAATTAACTGGATGGATTCAATTGATAAAATGTAATAAGGTATAAGACTTAATTGATAAAATTAAAATGTTTAAATATAATAAATTTAGGACTTTTGGCTGATTTTTTCATGAATAACCACTTACTCGATTGAAATGGCCATTTGAAAATGGCTCGACTTTTGACACGATGCTAGTTAGACCAGCCAACCTGGTCCTCCACACTCCGTCCGTTTCCCCTTGGCGAGAACTTCTGTTTTGGAGATAGCATGACATCAATGTCGATATTGGTATGTGCATGAAAGGGAAATAGACCATGCATTAAAACTTGCTCTCCATATATATATATTAACTTTGTTGTCATCCCAGTGCTTCATCACTTATGTCTGCAGGTATGAGTCCGAACTCGTAAAAGTAGTTCTTCGTCGTGTCAGGGAGGTGTTGAAGAAGGATGACCAAGTTTTACCCGACAAACTAGTTGGAATTGATTGTCATGTTCAAGAAATGATGAGAAAGCTTGGTGTTGTCTACAGAGATGGACAAGCGAACAAAGTATGTGGAGGAGACGTACGTGTCGTCGGAATATGTGGTGTGCGGGGTGTCGGGAAGACTACACTTGCAAAGGTTGTCTACAACAAAATGCATTTTTTGTTTGACGAATGTAGCTTCCTCGAAGATATGAAGCTGGAAGAAGTCACGTCTTTGCAAGAAAGGTTAATTGCTACCCTTCAAAAAAGAAAACGTGAAGCATTGAATTCTTATAGTGCTGGAATTAAGAAAATGAAAAGTTTTAGTCAGATGAAGGTTCTCATTGTGCTTGATGATGTGTGTGAGGATAAACAAATAGAAGGGTTAGTTGGGAACCCCACTTGGTTTGGTCCAGGAAGTAAAATCATTGTGACCACTGACAATGAAAATGTTTTAAATGGTTACAATGGAGCAGTTGAAAAATACAAGGTTCGACCAATGGAACCTCACCATGCTCTTCAACTCTTTCGTCAGTATGCTTTTCAAGGGAATGCTCCCCAAGACTATGAGTATGATTCCCTGTCCATAGACATCATCAAAGCTATTGGAGGGCTTCCTATGGCTATTATACTTCAGGCTTCAAATTTAAGAAAGAAAAGGAGCGACATAGAAACATGGAGATATACCTCAGAGTATTTAAGAAATCACCCACCAGAGGATGTTACACCTCTCTTTAAGGACGGTTACGAATCTTTAAATTTTCGTGAGAAAAGGATATTTCTCGACATAGCGTGCTTTTTTACTGGAAATGATGAGAGGATTCCCCCTTACATGTGGAAGGCTTGTGATTGCTATTGTCCGTTGGGAATAGATTCCCTTCGCAACTTGCATTGGTTGGAAAAAGGAGAAAATAATGAATTAAGAATGCACAATCTGATACGAGACTTTGGCAGGGACATTGTCAAGAGCAAAGTTGTTCATCAGCGCTGCAGGTTTTGGAATCACAGTGATGCACTTGAAATTCTAGAAAATCCTAGGGTAAGTTTTCAAAGCCTGTAGATATTGTTGAGTTTGGGGTATCGTGATTAACACTCAAAATCTCACTTTCACAATTACATCGGAGCAAACTAGCTGCTATAATACTCATAGAGGACACTGCCTCCTACAAACACTCAACTCTTCCTATTTTTCGCGCTCTCGGACTGATTACTCTCTCTATAGCCTTGAGCCTCTCTCAATCTTAAGGCTTTCTCTGGCCTCTCTACTTTTCTCATCTCTCTATGTTACTAGAAGTGTGAAGGGGGAACCGTCTATTTGTAGTAGTCCTACGTCAGTGGAGTTACCTTAATTGTCAAGCAAGTCGACTTGTCAACTTGTTTTCTAAAAGTGACAGCTTGGTGCCTTAATGATTCACGGCCAGTTTCTCTTCCTTCTTTACTAAGCAAGTGGACTAAGATTTCGAGGCCAACTTTAACTTGTCTTCCAACAACTTGCGGCTTGTAGAAAATATGATACAATTCTGGAAAGGTTTGATAGAGAGGCGGTGCCTCTTCAACAGATATTTTTAGTGGTTTACTAAAGATTTCAGATAAACCTTCCATTCCCATCAGCATAAACTTTCTTGTCTTTATTCAATCTCGAGTGGAAAAGAAAGGATTTTGTTCTTCACAAAATTTAGAACGCGTAGTGGATACCCACTAATTTTGTAATTTTGATTTGTCTCATTTCATTAAAAGGAATAATAGAAATTAAAGTTTTTCAAATTACTCATACGTTTTTCCCCATCCTGAGACTTGACAGGGTTCTGAAAGTGTTGAAGGCATTGGTCTCACAGTTGAAGAGGGTCACGTCGACAGTTTTAAATGTGAAGGGTTTCGTGAAATGCCGAATTTGAGGTATCTCAGACTGAACCGGGCCAACATCCAGGGAGAAACTAAAAATCTTCCCTCAAATTTGAGGTGGCTTGATTGGCGAGATTGCCATTCCATTCCTGAGCTACATGATACGCATTTGAAGAAGTTAGTCATTCTAGATCTGTCTAGGAGTTTGGTCGCCCAAGATCCAAAAATCTGGAGTCGAATCATGGAGGTATGGCCAACATTTACTTTTTAAATCTCGTTTTAAGATGACAGGTACAAGCGAGTAAAGTTTGACATGCTCTTTTGCACGTTGCAGAAGGTGGAGAAATTGAAAGTCTTGAACCTACAAGGATGTGGTCTGTCAGGTGCATCATTGAAATTTCAAGCTCCGATCCATTTGGAGATATTGATACTGGAAGATTGTACTCAGTTATCTGAAATTGGGACATTCATCAGTAAACTGAAGGGGTTGAAGTCCTTGAATTTGAGAAACTGCAAGGGAGTCAAGCAGTTGCCCCGACAACTGCACCTTATGAAATATTTGAAGGAACTTCTGATTGACGGAACTGATATAAAAAAAATTAATATCGAGAATGGTTCTTTGAAGGACCTTGAAGTACTTAGTGCTTGCCGCTGTGGAAAGTTAGAATATATATCCCCAATTGCCCACCTAGCGAAACTCGAAAGTCTTGCTCTGGATGATGCTACTAATTGGCGTCCGGAAGCTTTTGAATTTCCTCCAGATCTTCGGAGACTTTCCTTAAGGAATTGTCCAATGTTCGAAGAACTTCCACCTTCCATCGGGGAGCTAAAGAAGCTGGAGGTAATGGACCTTTCAGATACTAAAATCAAAGAACTACCAGAGTCAGTCAAGGAGTTGGAAAATTTGAAGACGCTAAAGATGGTGCGCACTCACCTGCAAAAATTTCCAAAGGGTATTGTGAACTTAAAGAACCTGGAGGAGATAGATTTCTCTTTCTGCAAAAATTTGGAGGGCAACATTCGTTGCTATCTTTCAGGACTATCCTCTTTGAGATTTTTGAGATTAACATCATCCAGTATGTCTGGGCTGTCTAAGAGCATTGGCCGTCTTTGTCACCGCCTCCAAGACCTTGACATACTTGAATGTAACCAACTTCACGAACTACCAAAGTTGCCCTCCAGTTTAGTTAGTCTCCGCTGGGGATCCAAAATTATGACAGTCACCGACTTGTCATACCTGACATATCTAAAAGAGCTCTGTTTGAGAGATATCGAGCAGCCAAAAGCGGGGTTATTGAATCAAGAAACCCCAGATATAAAGTGGATCACGAGATTAACAAGTCTAGAGTCCTTGGAATTGTCTCTTCGAAATGTCTCCAAACTCCCTGGGAATTTTAGTGACCTTACTCAGCTCCGGGAACTCTCTTTATCCTACATGAAGGAGCTAGACCTCACACAATTTTACTCGTCCTCAAGCTTATGGACTCTGCGTCTCAAGCACTGCAAGATTCCAGAGCTAAAATTTTCTAGTCTGAAACATCTGTCAGAACTAGAACTAGAGGACTGCGATTTAGCACAGATTGATGGTCTCGAAGATTTAAAGCTTTTGGAACTCCTGAAAGTTTTTCATTGCAACCGAATAATAAACCTAAATGGGCTTAAAGATTTACGACGACTCAGGAAGGTGCAAGTATTCCCTTTTGATGCTGACAGATTTTCAGAATTACGCGAATGTGGATGTGAAGTGGACACTTGTATCCCGCCTTCTTCTCGGTCTGTGGCTGGATAGTCTCTGTCCTGTACGAACTACCGTTGAACTTTTGAGTCTTCGACATGACATCTCTTAGTCTGAGATACCGGGTGGCCACCTCTCTAAGGTACTCGCTCCATTTCTGTTTACAATTCATTTTAACCGAAACAAAGTTGGATTTTATCAGTTCCGTTAACTCCTTATGCGTATATTGCATTGGATCTGTGCAGGGCCACAAATACCCCAGGCAAATTCTTCTCGTCAGGCGATTGTCAGTGGCATCAAGGATCTCACATCAAAACCATTGCTGAAGGTAACGCCTCCCCTCGAATTTCTGCATATTTTGTTGGTGTTCTATTTGTACTGTTTATATGAAGGTGTGATTCACCAAAACACCATTTACTGTTATTTGTAGCCTTAGGATGCATCATCCAAAAGCCATCCGCTGCCTCTCAGCTCTTCAATCACGAAGAAAGAGAAGACGAAGAAGAAAAACAAGATGCAGCATCCGTGTGCAACGTTGCGAGGACTTCACGGAGGTGAACCATCACGGGCCTTCACTTTTTTCAGCTCTGCTGGTGAGATTCGTCCTCAACACCGCGTTCAAGTTTTGCTTTTATTCTTTTCAGTTGATCAAGTCATCGGGTTCCTGAATCTCCAGGAGTTCATTATAGGAAAAGGATTTGACGGAGATCTAATTAGAAGGAACTACAAGAGAGTGTGCTCGTGATCGTGAAATTGAGTAGGATGATTGCGATGTTGAGAGAGAAATAGAGAGATGCGTCTTTGGATTGATCTGCTGCATGACAAAAGATACTTTTTATCCATCGTTCTCTTCTCCTCTTCTTATTCGATTTTCTTCCCTCTCGCACCTCTGGATAGAATCCGAGTTCATGGTGATGGGAAGCATGCTCTGTATCCATCTATACATCTATAAATAATAACAAAGCATGGAGAACAGAGCTTTTTGTCGAGCCATACCTTATTTTTTCTTCTGCTTCTCCTCTTCACATTGCTAAAAAATACATATTGATTGAAAAAAGCAAAAGTATTGTTTTAATTAAAAATTAAGGTTCCTACTTTTTTGGGTCATTGATTCATTTATGCTGATTTTGTTTAAGAACAGATAGAATCTGTAATTGGCGATTTGTTGCAATTAATGTTCTTTTTTTGGGTCAAATAATTAATGTTGTCGATTCGCATGTATAAATTGCTATACACATTACCGTCAATTTCAAGATCTATTATATTGAAAAATAAAACTAATGCAATACATTTCGCTTGGATAAATGTATTCTAATCCACCTACATTCTCTTCTGTCGCTATTTTTGCAACAATCCATATTCCTTTCTGATGATTTAGATGATCTTCTGGCATCTAATAATTTCTATGTATAAACCAGTAAGTATTATTCAGTTGGCGTCTCTGTCCAGTCCCCACCGGTTCAACAGCCCTTTACCACAGAACTAGCATTTAATTGATAATTACTTTCATTTGTCATCTTTTATACAGTGCTTTTGTGCGATAATTGAGGTGGGATTGTCATTTGAGGAGCCAATTCGAATAACATGGTGGTTGGGAGAAGATAAAATGGCTCTTGAATTTCTATTATTTTTCTTTTCCACTCTGACATTTAAAAATAACATATTGGGTGCAGCTGGGATAGTCACATCAGCAATGCACTAATCCATTTCATTTTGTCAAACAATTAATGTTGTTGATTAGCATGTGTAACTTGCTATACACATTAAGGTCAATTTCGACTTCTATTATATTGAAAAATAAAACTAATGCAATACATTTCGCTTGATTTTTGTAAATCTAATTTGTCTCGTTTCATTAAAAGGAGTAAGAAATGAAAGTTTTCAACTTACTCGTACGTTTTCCCTTGTTGACACTTGACAACCTAATGCATGTGTCAAAGGCATTAGTCTCCCAGTTGGAGAGGCTGGCACCGTCCATTTTACATTTGAAGCGCTTGGCAAAACATTGAATTTGAGGTACCTGATTGGATGGGGCTGAGATTGAGGGAAACTCTAAGAATCTTCTTCCAGATTTGAGGTGGCTTGATTGGCGAGAGTGCCATTTCATTCCTGAGCTATGTAATATGGATTTGAAGAAGTTACTCATTCTGGATCTGTCTTGGAGTCCGGCCACCAAATATTCACAAGTCTATAGGCAAATCATGGACGTATAGCCGATATTTGCTTTTTAAATCTCGTGTTAAGATTTTAGGCACAAGTGAGTAAAGTTTGATATCTTCTTTTGCACATACATTGCAGAAGGTCAAGGAATTGAAAGTCTTGAACATGTGATAAGTTACATGTATTGTTGAACTTTCAAGCTCCAATCAATTTGGAGATTTTGATACTAGAAGATTGTACTCTGCTATCGCAAATTGGGACATTCATTCGTGGACTGGAGAACTTGAGTTCCTTCAATTTGAGAAACTGCAGGCGAGTCAAGAAGTTGCCCCCAGAACTGGCCCAGATGAAATATTTGAAGGAACTTCTGATTGATGGAACTGGCATCAAAATAATTCATATCCAAAATGATTCTTTGCAGAAACTTGAAAAACTTAGTGCTTGTGGCTGTGAAAAGCTGAAAGATATATCCCCAATTGGCCACCTAACGAAACTCGAAAGTCTTGCTCTAGATGGTGCTATTAATTGGCATCCAGAAAACTCGGAAACTTTTGAGTTTCCTCATAATCTTCGAAGACTTTCTCTAAGGAATTATGAGAGGTTGTTTGAACTTCCACCTTCCATGGGGAATTTGAGGCTGCTGGAGGTGATGGACCTTTCATACACTGGAATTATAGAACTACCAAGGTCAGTCAAGGATTTGAGATATCTGAAAACGCTGAAGATTGAACACACTCACCTACAAAAACTTCCTGAAGATATTGCAAAGTTGGAGAAACTAGAAGAGATAGATTTCTCTGCTGTAGAAGTTTAGGGGGCCAAGTTCCTTGTGATATTTCAGGCTTATCCTGTTTGAGAATTTTGAGATTGTCATCATCCAATGGGGCTGGGCTGCCTCAGGGCATTTGCGGTCACTCTCGCCTCCAAATCCTTGACATCCTTCAATGCAACCGACTTCAAGCACTACCAGAGTTGCCCTCAAGTTTACTCAGTCTCCGCTGGGGATTTGGAAACATGGCAGTCCCCCAACTTGTCATATTTGACAAATCTGAAAGAGCTATGCTTGAATGATGATGAGCAGCCAGATGCGGGGTCATTGGGTCAGACTCCTAATGTTGAGCGGATCACGAGATTACCAAGTCTAGAGACCTTGCAACTGTCCGTTTCAAAGGTCACCAATCTCCCTGGGAATTTTAGTGCCCTTACTCAACTTCAGGAACTCTCTTTATCCCACATGAAGGAGCTAGACCTCACACAACTTCCCTCCTCAAGCTTATTGACGTTACGGCTCAAATACTGCAAGATTCCGGAGCCAACATTTTCTAGTCTACAACATCATCTGTTAGAACAAGAACTAAAATACTGTGAATTAGCAGAGATTGATGGCCTTAAAGATTTAAATCATTTGGTAGTCCTGACAATTTTTAATTGCAAAGGTGTGACAAACCTTAACGGGCTCAAAGATTTACCACCTCTCAGGAAGGTGGAGGGTATCTTAAAAGATCGACCCAGTCTATCAAAATTATCCAAATGTATTAAACAGGACATATACCTAGCGGCTTAATAGTCTTGTCCTGTACATGTTAGACAACACATATAATTCTTTAATGCGGAAATTCATAATAAAACAGTGATATTTGATCTTCATAATTTTCACAAATAGATGAAAGCGTACCTTTATCTATAGCATTATCCTTGATGATAATCGTTGTGGAAAACTAAAGAACTTGAACCAAATGAAGAAATTTGATTTATCTCCCTTAACCCACTAAACTTTAATGTATTCAATCGATGGAGGAAAGAATACCGAATTCTTTTCTGTTATTGTTGTTCATATGTGGGTGGAGAGAGGACCGGACTCTATTTATACGTTCTATCAAAAGGTGCCTTCCATCAAAGCGTATACCATTTCGTTTCATTAGAGTCGCAACTTCTCATAACCAATATCTATTTATTTTATTGCATTTCAATAATTTATTAAACCATATAATAAATCATATCATGTGGGCCACAATAATTCTTACATTCTCCCACTTGGCCCATATGATTTTCCTTTCATGGTTTAATAAAGGCACAATAACACTATGCTATAAAATTTCATTAAATTGACAATCACATAATAATCACAATTAAGTAAAGAAAACTAATGCGAGTCATAGTGGTTGTATGTCATTAATCGACATAGTCCTTTCTGTGCACTACAACTATAGCACTTTACTTAACATGATCTATAAATGAGAAGTACAGTAATAGTCCAACTATAATGTTTCTTTAGAAACTATCCTGTTTAACATTCATCTATTTCCATAATGTATACTAAATAGAAAACATGAAATATCATAAACACGTAAATGAGCTCAAAGTGTCAAATACATAAACTTAATACAATCATAATACAAACATTAATGACGTTCAATAATGCCCATCTTTTCAACATGCTCATTAAATGTTTTGGGCGACAGTCATTTTGTTAAGGGATCTGCTATCATAAGATTGATGCTAATGTGCTCAATTGACACTGTTTGTTTCTGAACTTCTGTTTTAACAGACAAGTATTTGATTTCTATATGCTTAGCACCCTTAGAATACTTGTCGTTCTTAGAGAAGAAAACTGCTACAGAGTTATCACAATAAATTTTCAGCGGCTTGACAATACTGTCGACAATCACAAGCCCTGAAATAAAATTCCGCAGCCGTAATCCATTAATAGTGGCCTCAAAGCATGCCACAAATTCAGCTTCCATAGTGGATGCAGCAATAACTAACTGCTTCGCACTCTTCCGTGAAATTGCCCCTCTAGCCAAAAGAAACAAGTAACCAAACGTTGATTTTCTTGTATCGGCACATCCAGCTAAGTCTGAATCTGAATATCCAATCATCTCGAGATGATCAGATCTTTTATAAGTGAGCATATGATTCGTCGTTCCTTGCAAGTATCTAAGAATTTTCTTTACGGCTTTCCAATGATCCATTCCAAGATTACTTTGATACCTGCCCAGCATTCCAACAACAAAACTAATGTCTGGTCTGGTACAAGTTTGTGCATACATTAAGCTCCCCACAACAGATGCATAAGGAATATTTTTCATTTGTTCTCGTTCCAATTCATTTTTTGGACATTGCGTAAGACTAAATTTGTCACATTTCTGAATTGGTACTATTCCTGCTGAACATTTACCCATATTAAATCTCTCTAAAATTTTCACAATGTAAGCTTTCTGAGACAATCCTAATAATCCTTGTGATCTATCATGGAATATTTCTATTCCTATCACATACGTTGCCTCTCCCCTATCCTTCATTTCAAAATTCTTAGAGAGAAATTTCTTGGTTTCATGTAACAAACCAAGATCATTAGCAGCAAGCAAAATATCATCAACATACAAAACTAGAAAAATAAACTTGCTCCCACTAATCTTCATATATATACACCGATCAACAGTGTTTTTCTTAAATCCAAATGAAGTTATGGTATCGTTAAACTTAAGATACCATTGTCGGGAAGCTTGTTTAAGTCCATATATTGATTTCTTTAATTTACACACCATGTGTTCCTTTCCTTTAACTGAAAAGCCTTCAGGTTGGTCCATATAAACCTCTTCTTCTAAATTCCCATTAAGAAATGCGGTTTTTACATCCATTTGGTGTAACTCCAAGTCATAATGAGCCACCAAAGCCATAATAATTCTAAGTGAGTCATTCTTAGAGACTGGTGAAAATGTCTTTTTATAGTCAATGCCTTCTTTTTGCGTAAAACCCTTTGCAACAAGTCTGGCTTTATGTCGTTCAATATTGCTTTTTGAGTCGCGCTTGGTCTTAAAGACCCATTTACACCCGACCTTTTTACATCCTTTAGGCAAATCAACAATATCCCAAACTTAATTTTGATGCATGGATTTTAACTCTTCATCCATGGCATTAAACCATTCATTAGAATTTTCATATTCCATGGCTTGGGAAAATGAATCTAGATCATTTCCAATTCCTAAGTCAATTTCTGACTCTCATACATAAACCATATAGTCATCAGAAATAGCCGACCTCATTTCTCTTTGAGATCTTCTTAATGCTATTTCTTGTGACTTAGCTATTGGAGGTTCAATATTGACATCTTCATTATGGAGTGTTTGTTCATTAATTTGTTATTCTCGATTATTGTTAAGTTGTACTATAATATCAGGAACAACAACTTTAGAAGTCTTGGGTATAGGAACTTCTACCCTTACTTATTGAATGCAAGCATCACGCACTCTTTCACTCTCACTGATGTCACCATTCTCAATGAACCTAGCATTTCCAGATTCAACAATTCTTGTACTATGATTAGGACAATAAAATTTATACCCTTTGGATTTCTCTGCATAACCAATGAAATAACCACTGGTCGTTCTTGAATCCAATTTTCTTTCATGTGGATTGTAAATTCTTACTTCTGCTTGACAACCCCAAACACGCATGTGTCATAAACTAGGTTTCCTTCCCGTCCACAGTTCAAAAGGAGTCTTTGGAATTACCTTACTAGGAACCATGTTTAATAAATACATATAAGTCTTTAAAGCATACATCCACAAAGACAAGGGTAAAGATGAATGACTCATCATACTCCTAATAATTTCCATTAAAGTACAGTTACGCCTTTCTACTACACCATTTTGTTGTGATGTACCGGGCATTGTGTATTGAGCACAAATGCTATGTCTTTCAAGGAACTTGGCAAATAGACCTGGACATTGTCCCAATTCATTATACTTTCCATAATATTCACCACCTCTATCCGATCTTATTATTTTCACTTTTCTATTTAATTGTCTCTCAACCTCTTTAATATACACTTCAAGTGTATTCACAGATTGAGACTTATCATGCAATAGATAAATGTAGCCATAACGTGAAAAATCATCAATAAATGTGATGAAATAGCTTTTCTTACCAAAAGATGGAACATCGAAAGGACTACATATGTCGGTATGTATAATTTCAAGAAGCTCTGTGCTTCTTGTGGCACATTTCTTAGTGTGTTTTGTTTGTTTACCTTTAATACAATCAATACACACTCCAAGGTCAGTAAAATCTAACTTTGGAAGAATTTCATTCTTCACTATTCTTTGCATTCTTTCCTTGGATATATGACCCAAACGTTTATGCCACAAGATAGCAGAATTCTCATTCACCAAACTTCGTTTAGTGCTAACATTATGATGCAAGGTCATTAATGTCTTAACAAAAGTATTATCAAGTCTAAATTTATAGAGACCATCACATAAAGTTCAAGTTCCAATAAGAATATTACTTTTAAATAAACTGAAAGATTCATAACCAAACTTACAATAAAATCCCGCTACATCAAGTCTTGGCAAAGAAACTAAATTGCGAGAAAATGTAGGTATATAAAGGGTTCGAAACAAATCCAAATAATTCCCAATATCTAAGATCAAACGGTATGTGACAATGCCTTCAACTGGAGCTTTGTTTCTGTTTCCCGTAATCACATAACTTTCATTTGGCTTTATAGTTTGGATCGTAAGAAATCCCTGCATCGTATTTGACACGTGAGTGGTAGCACTAGAATCAATCCACCAAGTATTATGAGGAACTTCAATAAAGTTTGATTCAAAACATACTAAAGCACAATGCTTACCTTTCTTTTCAAACCAAGCCTTACGTTTCAGACAATCTTTCTTCAAGTGTCCAATTTTGTTGCAAAAATGACACTTAATAAAATTGTGTTCCTTCGTGTGGATTTGAGAAGCCTCTGAAGAGTCATTCAGGATGTATAATCCTTTCTTCTTGCTCCTTTCATCTTTCCTCTTGAAATTCTTTTGAACTTCTTGATGACTTGAGAGATGAACAGACTTTATCCTTGTTTCCTCTTGAACTAGCATACTGGCCAATTCATTTACATTCCACTTATCCTTTATAGTGTTGTAATTCATTTGAAATGGCCCATATTGCTCATGAGGCAAGGAATTAAATATAAATTGTACTAAAAAGTACTCATCCATGTTCATTCCCAAAGTTCTTAACTTTGTTGCTAAATTCGTCATCTCAAGTATATGCTTATGCATGGTATGCGAACCATCATATTTCATGGTGGTTAGTGTGCTTATCAATGTATCAGCAAGTGACTTATCAGCAGTTTGAGAACGCTCTTCCACAAATTTCATAAATTCCTTAGCATTATCAGTCTTGGGAAGAGAAGTCTTTAAGTTGTTTGCAACTGTCATTCGCATGAACATTAAGCTCAGTCTGTTCGATCTTTCCCAAGTTTCATGAAAAGACTTTTCATCATCGCTACTCTTATCAGCAATAGCAGCTGGTTTTTCAACTTGAAGCGCTAAATCAAGATCCAGGACACCTAAATGAAACTGGACTTGTTCACTTCAATCAGGAAAATTCATCCCATTGAATAAGGGAATAGACGAGGCATGCGAATGGAGTGAAACAAGTATAGATACCGCAAATGTGCAAGAAAATACTCATACATTAATGCCTTGAGAATATCACCTAATCAGATTCAAACTAAACTACACATGTACATCATAGTTTTCCTTTGGGCGATCCTATGAAATATAAATATATATATATATAAAAACCATAATGATGCTAATAACTTTCATTTGGTAATTGTAAATATATCTTATTAAAATTTATTTGCTATCTTTGGATATACAAACAAATTTAACAAGTCATATTAATTACCAACTATCATGTTCATGATTTATAAGAAAATAATTAACCTTTTGGTTAATCCCTAAGTTCTTATAATAAATGAACTTCAATGTACCCATAACATCAATAATGATATGAAACATATCAATTTCATATATAGCATCAATTAATTATGGGTAATTGAATAAAACAATTTACAATATCAAAAATTCAAAGAATTCAAGGTTTAGCCACTTTGGTGACTAACAAACCATTCATAATATAGATTATTTTAACATTGTAAAATACAAATATTTACCAAATTACACACAAGGACAAAACCGTAATCAAAGCGTAAGGGCAAAATCGTAAAATCATAATTTCATAAGGGCGGAACCATAAATTTAAAATCCAATGGCAAAATGGTAAATAATAAATTGGCGTTGGCGTAGGGGCAGAAAATAAAAAACAGCGCCGCGGTACGTCAAGCGCGTGCCGAGCACACGCGCATCCAATGCGCAGGCGCGTGCAACGCACCCACCTGCAACTGCGCGCGCGGTTGCGCGCGCGTAATGGCGCGTGGCGCGTGGGTTCCACGCGCCTGCAACTGCAGCGCACGCATGGAGACCACACGCCTTCTTCCTCGCGCACAGAGGCCATTTTTCGCCGGTTATCGCCATTTTCAGAAGCGATTTCGCCGCCGTTTCTTCTCTGGCAGCTCGCCCCAGACACAAATAAATAATGGGTTTTCAAGAGCATGCCGGCACGACCACATGGGTCCAAGTTTCGGCGAAAATGACCAAGAAATAGGCCTCAAATCAAACGAAAATTTCCCAAAATGTAAATCCTAAACCACCGCAACTTCCGCTGCCTGATTAGCCTCCGACAAACACCAATATACCAAAAAAACTCATAGCCAATGTTCCTCATGGCAGTGCAACCATATGGGTCTAAAATCAAGCAGTGGGTCGCTAGATTTCACCCGGAATTGGCGAATTTCTCACTTGGCCTCAAAACTCCAAATTCCTCAATTTTCGTCCTTTTTTTTTTTATTTAAGAAAACGTTCCATCATTCGACAGAACCCATCGAAAACATTTCAACAACAACAAATACTATGAACAGGATCGTTCAACGAATCATCATACATAAATCATAATATTTCTATAAACGGAAAAATCATGAGATCATAAACCTTGCTCTGATACCAACTGTTAGACAATACATATAATTCTTTAATGCGGAAATTCATATTAAAATAGTGATATTTGATCTTCATGATTTTCCAAATCGATGAAGACGTACCTTTATCCATAGCATTATCCTTGATGATAATTGTTGTGGAAAACTGAAGAACTCGAACCAAATGAAGAAATCCGATTTCTCTCCCTTAACCCACTAAACTTTAATGTATTCAATCGATGGAGGAAAGAATACCGAATTCTTTTATGTTATTGTTGTTCATATATGGGTGGAGAGAGGATTAGACTCTATTTATACGTTCTATCAAAAGGTGCATTCCATCAAAGCGATATACCCTTTCGTTTTATTAGAGTCGCAACTTCTCATAACTAATATTTATTTATTTTATAGCATTTCAATAATTTATTAAATCATATAATAAATCATATTATGTGAGCCACAATAATTCTTACAGTACGAACTACTGTTGTACTTTCTAGTCTTCGATAGGACATCTCCTTTTAGGCTACGAAACTGGAGAGCGACCTCTCTAAGGTACATGCTCCAATTCTGTTCACAATTCTTTTTATCCGAAACAAATTTGGATTTTATCGGTTCCATGAATTCCTTATGTGCATGTTGCACTGGATCTATGCAGGGCCACAAAATACCCCAGGCAAATTCTTGGCATCCGGCGAATGGTAGCGGCATCAACAATCTTGTATCAAAACCATTGCCGAAGGTAACCCTTACACTTGAATTGCTACACATATTGTCGGTGTTCTATTTGTATTGTTTTTTAGAGGAGCCATTCACCAAAACACCGTTTACTGTTATTTGTAGCCTGTCGGATGCATCCTCCAAAAGCCATCCGCTGCCGCTCAGCTCTTCGATTGTGATGAGAAAGAGAAAACGAAGCAGCAACATAAGATCCAGCATCCATGGGCGACATTGCCGGGACTCCATCATCGTGAGCCATCACGGGGCTGTGCTTTCTTCGGCTCTGCTGGCGAAATTCATCCTGAACACCGCCTTCGGTGTTGCCATTCTCCATTCGAGTTGATCAAGTTGTCGGGTTCCCAAATCTCCCGGAGTTGATTATAGGATGGTGATGCGAAAGTTTCACCAAGACGGAGACTTTTGTTTTCTTTTCTCAATTTATTGCACATGAATTTTTAACTTCTGTAATAGACAAATGTTCGATCTAACGAGCTAAAAGATGTCGAGTCTGTTCCTTACTCATTTTCTGCATTTGCTATCAAAGCCTCTCCTTCTCAAAGATGAAAAAAAAATTGGAAAAATCAAAAGAATAAATGAGACCTTTGTAATTTTACAATTAACTGGGCAAACATATAACCAAAACTTGAATGCCGGCAAAGATTATGATTTCTCAATTCGTGAAAATTTAGATTTTACTAATGTTGAAACAATGATATCATAAAGACAAGCACATTCATCACGAAAAATGATTCAGGAAGAAATTCTGAAAATTATCGAATTAAACAAACACGGGTGGTTTGGCAAAAACGGCCATCGCCTGTGTCTTTGTTATGCTCCTTCAGCTGTACATGAAGCTTCCTTGCAGTAAAAATTAGCCTCGCGGCCAAAATTGTTGCTTAGCTAATGGATGGTACAGTAGTGTGAGCAATATGATAGGCATCAAAATGAGTCAAGAGGTGGAAGAAAAAATGAGTTTGGTACTTAAATATGTTCTCTCCTGAAGCATTGTTGAAGTGTCGTAAAAAGCTTGTAGCACACTCTTAAATTAACTTATCTGGGAAATTGTCTATGTTGATCGATTTCACATTGAGCGTGACTAATTTTGTGCTTTGATACATAAGTAGACACTTTCTCAAAAGGTCACCCAAGCTTCATCTAATCTAGATTGAAATTCCAATGTTAAACGTTACCACTATGTTAGTCTCCCGTGAGTTTGTCTCACATTTGAGCTAGGAATGCTCCCATCCTATTCAATGTGCAATTTGGTCCATCATATTCCCTTCATCATCTTTGAAATCTACTAGAAGTGAGACCTTATTCGAACCCTATTGTCCCGCTCTCATTGACCAAGTCGTTGCAACATGAAAGTATAAGGATTAAAATTCTGTAGACTTATAATTGAAGTTCATTTGGTCCCATCCATTCACATTGTTCTCACCTAGGAAGAATTAAAATCCATCGAGGAAAAAAAACAAAGGAATGCCGAGATGAATGATTTGAGATTCTATATTTCGATGTACTCCGGGGAGAAGAGCCAAGTTGGGTCCTACGCGTACTTGAGAAAACTTGGAACAAGAAAAAAAATTAAAACACCGCATAAGGCAATATAGCAAATTGGTTCACAAAAGAAGGCAATATAACATATTGATAGCATTTTGGGAAGAGAGATGGTAAGAGATGCAGTCCTGTTGATGAATTTTAAGGTCATTAATATAAATCCATGCAAAACGCGTATTCCATAGTGCAATTTTTAATGCTCGATTATTTTTACCATAAGAAAAAGTACCAAACTTTTCATGTATTTAAGGTATTTTTGACTCATTAATAATATCAACTCGTGAATAACGAATATTTTCTTTAAAATAAAATTGACTTTCAATGTGCATAATCAATTTTTCATAGAGAAAGAAGTATTCATGTAAATGTGCATAATAACTTGCCATATATTTTTATGCTGGTTCAAAAAGTTTCTAGCATCAGTTTTATGGAGTTCTTGACAAAAAAGAAAGAAAGAAAGAAGTCTAATGGAGCCCAACATTTATAATGATCCTCATTCAATTTATCTTATGATTATTCTATCAACACGAATTAAAAAGCCAGTGTTTATGGGAAATTATTGACGTGTATGAAATGCAAGTTGCTCTTAATTCTTGAAATCCATTTGGCTCTCTCTCCTTCCCCCAACTCTTTGAGAAATATTTACTTGCGATTCGGATACAACGTACCGAATGAATCACGGCTCATAATCTCCACGTGTGGACCAGGCGGGCCCCACCTGCCTGCCCACAAGATCAGCGGCCGAGATTCAATTGGTCCAGGAATAAATTCCCCCGACCCGCCCTTCCTTCTTGCTGGACAGATTGCTTCGTCCCGAAGCACATCGACAGTCTCAAAGTCAACTCTTTGACCAGACCGAACGCCAAGATTACTGCACAATCTCTCTTTGGACGATCGTCTTCTACATCCCATCCGAAGCGAAGACCGAGCGGACCCACGATCGCGATGGGGTTCAAGTTCATCCTGCACGCGCCATGTCGTTCTCCGACGACATGCGGCTCTTCCTTCGTGTGGTGCTCGTCCTGCCAGCCGCCGCCACTCAGCTACCGCCGCATGCCCCGCGGCATGTCCGCCATGTTCGCTGCCATAGTGGACTGTTAGTCGCTCTCTTACTCTTCCTTTTTCTCTTCCGTCTCAAAGCACACCAATACAAAAGATGGAAATGAAAACGCCAGTCTCCAAACTTCGTTGCATCTTTGTCAGGGCCTTGGGAATGCTCGCTCCGACCGTGCTCGCGTTCGTCAAATCGAAAGCGTCCAAAATCTTCCGCAAGCCCACCGCGACGGTCAAGAGAGAGGAGACGAGGTGTTCCTGAGCTTCAGGGGGCCTGATACTTGCACGGGGTTTACCGATTGCCTCTACCATGACATGCTCGGCACCGGGATCCGCATCTACCGAGATGACGAGGAACTCCGCGCCGGCAGGGAGATCAGCGGCGAGCTCATACGGGCGCTCAACGTGTCCAATATCTACGTGCCCATCTTCTCCAGGAACTACGTGTCGAGCTCGTGGTGCCTCCGCGAGGTCGCCCACATGGTTGACTGCGTGACTCGGTCGAAGGGGAATAAGGAGATCTTGCCAATGTTCTTCAACGCCTCGCCCGCGGATGTGAAGCTCAAGACTGGGCTATACAGGAATGCCATGGCCAAGCACAGGAAGAAGTTTGGGGTTGAGGAAGTGAAGAGGTGGGAGGATGCTCTTGTTGAAGTTGCTGAATTGAAGGGATGGGACCTCAAAACGAGAGGGTAATTACTAATTTTCCAGTTTTCTGTTCTTTTGATATTATTTTCGTGTCATTTATACGCAATCTGATTGTTGTATTAGAATGTGCAATTTGAATTCCTCAGTCTTTGCCATTTTCTGCATAGGTAAGATTTCTGGGAATTTTGACAGTTTGAAATGCCGGAAGAAGTTGGCAATAATTGTACATTGTCTGGGGTCTCAGTTGGATGCTAGTATATTCTATGTCTGGTGCGGTCATTGATGTATAGACTCATGAAATCTGGCAAACTCCATTTTAGTAGTCAACAACCAGCTTTCAAAATTAATGAGCCTGGATAATCTCTATTTTGTTCCTCACTTTGATCGGCCTTTCATCAGTGGTAAGTGATAATCGATAGGAGAAAACTGATGAGTTAATTAACTCTCCATTTTGGTCATGCTCACTCGTATACCAACCAAATCAGGAAGTTCTGCAAAAAAAATTTAGTCATTTAACTAGTCTAGAATGCAATTTCAAACTTCAGAGTTCAATTTAAACAGAGACCAAGGAAAAAACATCAGGTGGGTAAATGAAAATTAAGCATCATATCAAGAAGGCATTTGCAATGACATAATATTTGCACACCTCCTCTATCATACATGTGGATTCCATAGATTGAGAACCTACATATACTTGAGGGTCTGTTAAGTTCCAAGATATTCAAAGCTTTTGTCTGTACGTTATTTGCCTTGTCTAAAATCTAATATCACAAATTTACTCTGATGTTTTAAGGAGTGAAGCAACTAGTGGTTTCAGAGGAATGCTTCAATTTAGCAAGCCTCCTTCTTTTCTTTTCCCCTCGTTTACCCTTCACTGGATATTTTTCACTCTTTTTCTCCGTCTTCTTTTCATCAATTCTTCTTCTTAAGTTTTCTTTCTTCTCTGGCTCGACTCATTTTTTTTTTTAATTTAACTTGTAAGTCCAGTTATTTATTCCATCCTGCTCAATCTAGCTCGGAAACCATTCATGAAGCAGGAAGAACTTTAAGCTTAAGTTGCATTTCCTATTGATAGTATAAAAATAACTTAAAAAAAAAACAGAGAGAGAGAGAGAGAAAGCTTGAAGACATATTTATATTGTTGGGAAAGAGGTATAAAACATTGGAACTCCGTCTCATGTGTAAAATTTTACCTTCGTATCACGTGCATGTTTCTAGAACCGACTCCTTGTTTGTGAATTATCTATGCATAAATCCAAATCCTTTTGCTTTGACTTGAGAGAAATGATAACATCTCTATTTACCGTCTTTTTTCAACTGAGGCACTTCGTATATGTGGCAGGCATGGGAAAGCTATTAAGTTGATCATCCGAGAGGTTTTGGTTAAGTTGAAGATAAAGCATACGTATGTGGAAAATCAGCTGGTTGGAGTGGATGATTGTGTAGAAGACATAATGAAGCTATTGGATGTTGACTGTGAAGGTGTTCGTTTTGTTGGTATCCACGGGATGGGCGGTGTTGGCAAAACAACTCTTGCAAAGGTTGTCTTCAACCAGGTCTGTTCGTATTTCAATGATTGCTGCTTTCTTGGAGATGTTCGAGAATCATCAGAAAAAGGGGGCCTAGTAAATTTGCAGAAACAGTTGTATTCTGACATTCTCGACTCTAGATTCGTGGACAACATTCATGACATTGATGATGGGATTAACTAGATCGGGACAAGATTTCGCAGCAAAAAGGTCCTCATCGTTTTGGATGATGTTGATAAGGAAGAACAACTAGAGAAGTTAGCAAGGGAACGAGATTGGTTTGGTTCAGGAAGTAGGGTAATCATTACAACCAGGAACGAAGCTACTCTAAAAGTCCTGGATGAGGATTTGATATACGAATTAAAGGAACTGAATTTTGATCAAGATCTTAAGCTTTTCTGCATACATGCTTTTAGAAAAGATTCTCCACCATATCAATACGATATTCCTGCATCAGAAATTGTTGTCACAACAGGAGGGCTTCTTTGGCTCTTGAGGTCATAGGCTCATTTCTCTATTGCCAACCAGAAGAGATATGGAAAGAGACTGTGGAGAGGCTAGCAAGAATACCTCATAAGGATGTCCGACAGCAGTTGATGATCAATTATGAAGCATTAGAGGATGAGGAAAAGGAGATTTTTCTTGACATTGCTTGCTTTTTTGTCAACAACACCAAAAAGACGAATGCAATTTACATGTGGGAAGCTTGCAATTTTTTTCCTAAGACTGGGATACAGGTTCTTATGCAAATGTCTCTGGTAAAGATTGTTGATGGTGATGTATTATGGATGCATGACCAGCTCAAAGATCTTGGGAGGCAAATTGTTCAGAAGGAGTGCTTGCATGATCCTGGACAGCGTAGCCGGGTGTGGATTTGTGAGGAAGCCGTGGACATTGTAAGAACAAAGCAGGTAAACAAAATTCACTATTATGATGAGTTGGATACATGTAGAAAAGAGTTTACATATCCACTTAGAGGCCTTTCGATTCTTTTACCCCAAAAGAGAATCTGAAAATTTGTCAAATTCTTACTAATATATATATTTTTGAAATTCATGCTTTTTCATTTGTGTTTGCTTTGGCAGAGAAAGAAAAAAGTTCAGGCACTCATATTAACTGGAAGTGATTATCAACCACTTGTAATTACGCATGACGAACTTAGTAGGTTGCCCAACCTAAGGTTCCTTGAATTAGAGGAGGGAACCTTTGCCGGAGACTTTGGGGATTATTTTTCGAAGTTAAGATGGATTTCTTGGTATTCTCCTAGGCCCCTTGATCTTGAGGTAACCAATCTATCTATGAAGAATTTGGTTGTCTTTGAGATCATTGCAAGCAGCATCACAGATGACTGGAGCGGATGGAGCCTAATCAAGGTATGATATGCATTCGCTTTGATTCTGATTGGCATATGATGTAATATATACTATTTTCTTCTCTTGATGGTGAATCATTTTTGTTAGATGGCAAAGAATCTGAAAGTTCTAAACCTCAGAGGTTGCGAAGGCATAACTAGAACACCAGACTTCTCTGGATGCATCAATCTAGAGAGGCTGAGTTTCTATAATTGCATAAACTTGGTTGAGATCAACCCCTCCATTGGGAAGCTAAAGCGCCTAATTCACTTAAATCTTAAAGAGTACCTCTCTCTTAAGGATTTGCCCGAAGAAATTGGAAGGCTTACGAATCTGAAGCTCCTTGCTTCTAGTCGATGTTTTCTTAAATTCCCGGGTTCATTTGGGAAATTGACATCATTGAAGGAGTTGGATCTGTCAAACATACAAATTGAATGCCTTCCTGATTCTATTGGTGGTGAGAAGTTTCTGTCTGTCCTTATTCTAAGGTACACACAAATCACCACGCTTCCAGAGACTATTGGGAAGCTTGTCAAACTTGAGTGTCTCTCTCTCTTTGGGTGCATTAAGTTGAGAAAACTCCTAGACTCAATTGGGAAGCTAGAGTCTTTGCAGGAGTTGAATTCATCTAGTACTAAAATTGCTGAGTTACTAGATTCAATTGGAAATCTGAAGAAATTGAAAGTGATATCGATGGAGAATACTCCAATAAGGAAATTGCCCAGTACTGTTGGAATGTTAAAGAATCTGGAAGAGCTCCATGCTAGTGATTGTGAAGAATTAACTGGTGAAATTCCAATGGAAATTGGCGGCCTTAGGTTGGTTTTTCATCATGTAAAGAATTTTCTTTAGAATTTCGAAAACTAATTTGATATTGGCCTGAACTGAACATTTTGTAGCATTGTCCTCTTTGAAAATTCTCAAACTATCAGGTGCCCATATTTCTGGAGTGCCGACAACAATCAATCATATTCTCCACCTTGAAAGACTGGAGTTGACAGGTTGTAATGAGGTTCAAGAATGGCCAGAGCTTCCAAAAAGTCTAATCTATCTGCATTTTCAATCATCGACATTGCGCATAGTTCCGGATCTCTCAAACTTGACTAATCTGATCGATTTGCTCTTATCCGATGGCTCTAAAGATGTGCTTCAACCTTCATCAGATCTGTTGCCAAGTTCCAGCTGAGGGTGGATTAGGAGGTTGTCCAAACTGAAGAAGTTAGGATTGTCTCTTTCTAGTGTCCCTGCACCACCTACTGAGTTTGGTTCTCTTCCTCGTCTAACTGAGCTTATTTTATCCGGACTAGACTTGCAATGCATCACGAAGCTTCCTCCCTCCTTATCGGAGTTGCAACTTGTAAAATATGGGTTTGACCCAGCCAAAAAAGAAATAAAAGAAAAGAAAAGGTGGTGGGACCCACTTTTAATAAAGAAAGAAAAGGAAAACAGAAAAAAGGGGGAAGAGATAAAAGGGAAAGAAAGCCCACGTTCGAGCAGAAAGAAGAAGAAGAAGAAGAAGAAGAAAGAAGAAGAAGAGAAAGGGGAAGAAGGAAAAGGGGTTTTGGCACGTGCACGCCTCGGATGCCTCGCCAAGCCTACTTGACTCCATAACACGGCACCCGGTAAGAGATTAGGCCCCTCGTTCGTCCAATTGAAGTTATTTATGAGTTTAGGGCTCAAATTCGGAATTGTTGGAAAATCAAGTGGCGAAGTCCGATTTTGGAGTCATTGAGCCGCGCATTTTCATAGAAATGATAATTTAGGGTGTTGTAGAGCCATGGGATTTTACGGATCGTGATTTGAGCTTGTGGTTTGTCCGAAACAAAATTTCAAAGTTTCCCGCGCGCAGTGAACAGTAGCGTCCAGCAGCTTCGGGCCTATATTTTGTTACCTTTCAGCTTGATTTTGAGACGGTGAAGTTGGGATTCTTGTAATATGTGTCAAGGGCTCTCTATGAACTATAAATTCGTTTGGATCGGGGTTCGGAGAAGGAAGTTAGGGCGTGATCAAGTTTTGCGTTTAAACTCCGTGTTGCGTTTTGTTAGCGTGTAGTCCTTTTGTTAGCGTTAAGGCATAAGTTAGTAATTTCGTAGTTAAGATAAGAGTTTTATTAGATTTTAACATTATTTCTCGATTATTTGATAGGGCCTTGAGTTCGACGATACGAGTATCGTTCGTCGTTTGGTCATAGACGACGAGGTGAGTGGTACTATATCTTCTTTGGTTTTATAAAATCATGTCTTGAAATATATATATGTATATATATTGAATCGAGAATAGCATTTTTATTGCATAAAAGTCGGATCGAGCATTTACTACCCTTTGGTTGATTATGAATGTTTGAAAAGCATGTTATACAAAGTAAGTGGAGAAATATATATATATATATATGAAATTGCTTTGCGATTGATTTATGGAAAGGTTTATAATGATTTGAGAAATTGATATGAAATGGATGATGGGCTATGTTGCAAATGTTATTTGTTTGGTTTAAGATATTGATTTATGGATTGGATTTATGGTATTGGAGGATGGTTATTTATGCTCAATATGACTGTGAACCCAATGAGGGATTTTTGGGGTATGCATACCAGGTTTAGGATATCCTTCTAGGCCCAACCATTGGCTTTGTAGGTGGAGACCTTGCCAAGGGGAAAAGCTTGGTCGCCTTGTCACAAGGCGTTGTGTCGTGATCATGGTGGAATATTGAGCAATAGATTAATCAATGGTTGGACCATTGATATGTGATATTTGATGGAGATTATTCAATGGACTTGACCATTGATACTTGACTTTTGATGGTGATTTAAATGAGTTTTCCATATTAGTATAAAGCTTTGATGATATTAAATAACTCTTTTATGATTCAATATGTATTTTATATATTGAATTGGCGTTATGAAGTTTGGTATTGCTTTGTATACATGCATAGTGGTTGTTCGATCTGCTTAGAAGATATGTACTACTCACTGAGCTGTTGTTGCTCATCCCACTCCTCCTTTAATCTTTTCAGGTTCCTCGGTTAGCGGCGAATAGAGCGAGTGCGCCGTCGGTGGGAAACTTTTTGGGGAGTTCTATTTTTTTTGGGTATGGCCAAAGGAAGTGGTGCACTTTCCTTGCTAGTGTTTGGTTTGCCTGAGTTCTATTTGTATATTTCTTTTTGGTGGATTATAGACACGCTGATGTTGCAACCAATTTGTTGGTCTATCTGATATGTATATATATGGTTTGTGATATATATATAAGTTGATATCAGGTTGTTGGTTGTGTTTGAGGCTGCGTCCTTCGTGTGGAAGGACGGCCGTGTCATCCCTATTCTTTGTAGTTTTGGGGTGTGACACAACTTGTTAATTTCAACTCAATAATATCTTGGTCAATCTTTTCCAACTTGAAAAACTTGTCCAAGCTACGACTTTCTCAATCTCAGCTTCAAGAAATTGAGCTTAGTGGACTCGAACAATTGAGAGCATTGTCAGTGACTAAATGTGAACTCCTCAAGAGGTTATTCATCCCGGCAAGCTTAGAGAAACTTAAAGAATTGTGGCTATCAGAATTTCCGAATCTAGTTGAGATTGAAGGTCTGGAGGCCCTAGAGTCCTTGGAAGAAATGGATGTACAGTACTGTGGTTCCATTGAAAGGTTATACGACCTGTCAAACTCAAAGTTGCTTAAGCTTTTGGTTATATCAAACTGCTATGAGCTCCGTACTGTTGAGGGCCTCAGCGGTTTAGAATCTTTGAATGCATTACTTGTTTATGAGTGCAGTTCACTGGAGAAACTAATTATTCCATCAAACTTAGAGAAGCTAACACATTTGGAGGTTTCAGGATGTGAGAAGCTGATTAAGATTCCAGGTCTTGGTGCATTGGAATCATTAGAGACTTTAACCATTAAAAAGTGTCCTATTAGCAAACTATGTGAGTTATCAAACTTACAGATGTTGAAGTCTCTGTCAATCGTTGGATGCCATGAGCTACAATCTATTGATGGTGTTGATGAGCTAGACTCTTTGCGCGATTTCTATGTTTCTAGCTGTTGGAAACTGGAAGCTCTGATGGACGTATCTAACACGAAGTTGTCTGATGAATGCCTAATAACAATTCGGAAGTGTCGGAAATTACAAACCCATGGCTATCCTAATGTCAATGGCCTTCCCTACAGGGATTACAAGGACATGATTGTTGCAACGGCAAACTCTCCTACGGGGTCACTCCCTTTAGAGACATCAGACTAGGTATCCATTTACTTCTTCATAAGTAGAAGCATAGCCCTTGCCCCTTTTTTATTATCCTCTACATAAATAGGCTGGTCTTGGAGACTATAAGATCTGACTTGTTTACTAATTCCACCTTCACATATTACATTTCTTCATCAAATCTATCAGGAAAACTCAAAACATGGAAAGCCAAATAATAGAATTAAGTATGATGATATTTAATTGGAGAAAGTAGCGTTTTAAGATGCAGCAAATTTGCATTTCTTGTAGGATGAAGATGAAACGAACGATGAAGCGGAAGAGCTGGAGGTGGATAGAGACAGCTTTGACAATAATAGCTCACCTACCATCATAACTTCTCATGAACCTGATACCGAGCTTTGACGCCGAATTCTTTCACCCGCGAGTTCTCAAGATGAAGAGATTCCCATTGTAAGCTATGGTGAATGAGGGACCCCAATATGACCACAATCTTTTTCGATTGCACCAGGGATTTTCATCTTTAGTTTCTTCCTACTCGGGAAAAAAGAAGGGATAGAGTCACCATAGGCCCCTAAACTTTTCAAACTTGTTGGATCGGATTTCTGAATTTTTCTGAGCAATTGAATCCTTAAAGTACATGTTTTCCTTTTGTTCCAGTTGATCTTTCTGTTAAATTGAAAATGGAAATGCTGGCGTGGACTGACCCATTGGTTCCTCATGAGCATTGACCAGACAAGTTGGTACTTACGTGTAATTTCGTACAAGAGAAAAGCGAAGAAATTGGATGCCACAGGGGCAGGTGGCGATGCCGCCAACGCACTGGCAAGGGCCATCGAGTCTTTGTCGGCTGTCACATGCCCATGTCAAGGGCAGGCGATAACTAGGGTTGCTTGACCCAACTGTTGATCGCTTGAGTCTTGCGATTAGGGTATTGATTAGGGTATTGGAGATGGAGATTAATTTGTTGTTTTAAGTAATGCTAGGTAAAATTGAATTGCTATAGAGATATGAAGTAAAAAAGAGGTGGTAAAATATCTTCAATCTTGGGGTGCCCCACATCATAGAATAAAGTGTGAATGGAATGGATGAAACATCAAGAAAAATAATGTAATTGGAAATAAAAGTGGGACAGGTGGAAATTAAATGCAAAACTAGAGCTTTGGGCAAGAAAACTAATGGAGATCAAAGTGGTGCAGAAACTAAAGGCATTGTGAATCTATTAAACAACGATCGAACGAAAATGCAGTAGAGATTCTGCATAATTGAGCATGTCCTTCTTTACCACTTGCGTATTTCATCATGTTCTCCTCTGCTTCAATCTCTCCATAATGTGATCATAAATTTGCCTTGATTTAGCTCATTTTTCGTTTAACTTGAGCGGATTGCTCATATTTAATAGAATCATTTTTCTTTGAGTTCTTTCAATTATACCAGAGTCATCTCGAGACATTTCATTTTTCTTAGTTATGTCTTGTCCCCTTTTTTTAAAAGCCCGCCCACCTATATTCTCTGTGGCCATGTGGAGAAATCCGAAGGGGGGTTCTGTGGACCCTCCCTGACCTCTAACCTTTTTTCTATTTGAAGAAAAACAGTAACTTTTTAGCCTTCTTCGAACGGCTATGACTATTCAGACCGATTCACAATCATGAGATCAGAAGGAGATCCGGCGGCTGAAATTGAAGGAAAGACGACCGCTGCAAGGGAAGCACCGTCAGCTTCATAAAGGAGAAAGGAGAGACAAGAGTTCTTATCATCATCTCTTATTCCACACGATCTCACTTTGAGAGAGAGAGAGAGAGAGAGAGAGTTTTGCCTTGCCCATCAGATTTGAAGAAGCTTGTTCTTTGGTCAGGAATGGCTTTAAGACTCATCAATTTCTAGTGCAAGGTATTTAGATTTTGGGTGACTTTGCCCTCCTTTTCTTCTTCGCACAGTATTCAATCTCTTTCCGCAACAATTTCTGGGGTGATTTGCTTTAGGAAAATCCCTGTTGGACTCATAGGATTCTCTGGGATTTTCTTGATGATCCTCTCACTGTAATCTTGAAAAAGTAATAGCCCTATGCGCATCTCCTTGGTAAATGATCTTATGATCTACCAAAGCCATCGTGTGATGTCGGCTGATCCTTGTGATTGCATACAAATGGGTCACGGGATGAACCTTTCCCTGCCCTTCATGGACTTTCAACTTTCGAGGGAAGGGATAGAACAATGTTTCGCCAACCGTACTTATAGCTTCCTCATCGCCTCATGATTCATACACTAAATTATTATGTTGATTGCCTAATTTTGAATTTTCATCTTATTTATTAGTGAATTTCCAATCTCTTTTTTGTCCACATGCCTACCCCAAGCTCGACCAAGAAAAACACAATTTCAGAAGCTTTGAGACCTGTCATGTGTGGCGACTGCATATTATCATGTGTTTAATGGAATCAACTCTGATGCACTGAAATAGAATGTCCATCCTCTTAAAATTGACAGGACTGATGAGGCCAATGCGAATCGTTTGGAAGTGGAAAAACTCAAAAGCTACTCGACATGGACCAACCAAGTACTGATGTTCCAAACTTCTTTGTCATATAGCTAACACAATTTCTTTAACGTTCAGATACCTTAAACTTACTAACAATGTTAGTAGTACAATTGCAAAGGGTGTTTAGTTTTGAATCGTGTCCACTAGGTGACATTTTGATATTGCATTGCATATCTGACAAATGTTTTCTTTAATTTGTTACAACTGTTTTGCATGCATTTTTCCTGAAAACAAGGATTTTCTAGTTGTATGTGTGGTGTGATATATATGGAAGTACTAGTTATATGAGAAATTTTCGAGGTGTCATGGGTCCTAACATCTTCATGTTCGTCTCTATCTATCAGCAAGTTTAGCAATGGTTGTTGGTTCTCATATATGTATGGTCCCCAACATTACCGTTTAGAATATATTGCTAAGATGGATTCTCCCATCATGTGGGTATGTTTGCCGGTTTTATCCTACTTTCTTGATCTCCAGCAACGGTGCTTATGTCCACTTGGTGGGGTTTTTATGACTTAGAGATTGCGAGTCAAATTTTAATTTTTTTTCGGCTACAATCGTCATTGGTTTTCGTTTGTTTTTGTAGTTCATCTATTTTGAAGCTAGATTTCCGGTTAATTTGTTCTAATTTTGGCTAAATCTTAAATGATTTTAGCAGCGTATTTTTTAACATTATATGATTAGATACATCATTATCTCTCTGCTTCAAGCAGAGAGACTCGATTCCTTTGTATCTTTCTTTTCTTAATTAAGGAACAAGCCACCATTTTCTTGATTATCAAACCCTAAGTGGTGATATTTATTTCCAAAGCTGAAAACTCTCTTCCTGGAGAGCTTCCCAAAACCCTAAACCTTAAAATCCTTTTTACCCGATCTTTCCACCTCATTCCCTCATTCTTTACCTATGAAAAACAGAGGAAACCACACTTCTTCCCATCCCCTGGCTCCTCTGCAAAGTCATTGGTGAGTGCTCTCCTTGCCACTAGAGGAGAAATCATAAATCTTTGTTGATTATTTGGCTTCTAGCCTCTCGGTTAAAATCTAGCTATGATAGAAATTAGGTTGGCATTCTTCCCTTCCTCGGTCCCTACTATTATGCGCACCGGCTCTTCTACTATTATAATGGTGCTTCACCTGGAGGGCTGGGGTGAGTTTGAGCAATGGATTGTTATCCACTACTCAAACTCACCTCGGAAACCCCTCTATATCAAACACTAATCCTCGAAACCCTTTCTACCCAAACATAGAGCTCCCTTCATCCACAAAACTATGACCTCACCCTCCCGGCCACAGTCTTGTCCCTGCAATTCCTGTGCAACTGCTAAACTCTGGGTCCAACCCTTTTTGTGACTTGGCTGTTGTATTGCAAGTAGGTCGATTGTTAGCTTTTCCGCAGCTGATTCTCTTGTCGGCCTTTATTGATTGTAGTTGTCCTTAACCTGTAAACCAAAAATGGAGGAGTCAAGTGAAAACTCATTAAGAGCGACAACTCTTTATAAAAAGGTTGGGTAATCTTTGGTCGGAAAATGATGAAGAGGCGGCAGATGAGGAAATACCAGAGGAAAGAATGCACGAACGCAATTGAACCTTTATGGGGAAACTTTACTCAAAACCTAATAATGAAGAGGAGAATAAAATAGTGTTAGAATTGGGTTCTTGGCCTTTCTCTAGCAACCTGTTAGTCCTCAAACAATGGGAACCTAACACGTCGTTACATTGTCTCAACTTCACGCAATGTGCATTCTGGGCCCACATCCTTGGCCTTCCCCCAAGGAATGGTAATTAAAAAAACTGTGGTTGACATGACTTCCAAAATTGGGGATGTTTTGGAAGTGAGACTATAAGTGAAAGGGAATAGCAGCTATAGGGAGGATAAATTGAGGATAAACATGGAATTGACGGCCTCTTTCAAAATCAGGAACCTTTATTAATGCGGCATGCAAAAAAATCTAGCTTGACTTTAAGTATTATAGGCTGCCACACTTCTATTATTCTTGTGGGGTTGGCTATTATGCAACCTATTGCAAGAAAGTGACTTATGAGGAGTCAAGCTTGAATAGCAGCTACAGGGAAGGTAAAATGAGGATAATCATGGAATTGGCAGCCTCGTTAAAATGAAGTACCTTTGGTAATACGGCATGCCAAAAAATATGGCTTGACTTTAAGTATTAGAAGCTATCACACTTCTATTATTCTTGTGGAAGCATCGGCTATAGTGCAACCTATTGCAAGGAAGTGGCTTATGGGAGTCCTGCTTGAAGGAGAACATCGAAGGAAGGTTTGGGCAGTGGCTAAATAAAAGCAGAGGCTAGAGAATACAGTCCTTATTGGGACCTGGCATTGGTTTCATGCATTGACAAGATGACCCAAAATTTGTCCCAAGATGTTGTTAAGGAAGGTTTGGGCAGTGGCTAAATAAAAGTGGAGGTTAAAGTATATAGTCCTTATTGGGACCTGGCACTGGTTTTATGCATTCGCAAAATGACCCAGAATTTGTCCCAAGATGTTGCCGAAAATGATCCAGTAGAGATAGCCTCAGAATAAAAAAAAGAACAACAAAAATCCCCCGAACAAGAAAGTCCTAAGATATATTATGCCATGTGAAACTTAAAGGACTAGCGCACACCTTGGTTGAATCCTTCCTACTTGAAACTCCCATACTTATGGTGGATGACGTGAAGGAATGTGTTGTGGTGGCTAGCCCTAATAAGTCACTAGGGTTCAAATGAAGTTATTATCGGAATTGTCAGGGGCTAGAAACACCTTTGACATTCCAAGCATTGTGAGTCCTCGAAACTCATGAAAGGCCTAATATGGTGTTCTTGATGTAAATAAATAAAAATAAAAAAAACAAGAAGGAAGAGTTAGTATGAAGAGATGACTTCAATTTCATAACCTAGTAGTTTTCAATCCATCAGGGATTGTAGGAGGATTAGCGATAATGTGGAGGGAAGAGGTTGCCTTTAAGATAAAATTGAGTTCTAAAGATTTTTCTGATATCACTTGCAAGGATCCGGGGAGTGGAAGGATGATGAAGGTCACCTTCTTATATGCATCGATTGTTTTTCAAGAGAGTGTAGCTATGGCAACGGCTACACTTAATTCACTCTAACAATATTCTTCAACGGGTGTGCATGGGGGACGTCAATGAGATCTTATACCAATGGGAAAAGGTAGGAAAGATAACGGTAGATCATTATAGGTTAGCAGCCTTCTATGAGTTTATGAAAGCAAAAGGTGTGCTAGGCAAATGCTAAGGAGGGAGAGGACTATGTCAAGAAAAGGTTAGACAGGGTCCTTTGTAATTTCGAGTTTAAATGTAAACCGAATTGGCTGGAGGATGGTGAATATAACAACATCGTGAGAGATGCATGGAAGGATCCAACTTTGAAATAGGGAGGAATAGTTAGAAAATATGAAAATAGCTAGGATATAACAGTTTGAAGTAAGAAGAAGTATTCTAATGCTGCCTGCCAAATAGAAATGCTGAAAAATCAACTCACAGAGCTCGCAAACTAAAAATCAGAACCTAATGATAGAGAGGCGATACTAGCATAGCAATCACTATACAAATTGCAAACTTATGGAGGCGGGAAGAAATATATTGGGGCATAAGATTGCGGTTTAGATGACAATTGGTGCTGTGAACCCATGGTATTAAAGCAACATGATGTTGACTTTTATCGGTAACTGTGTTGGAGCGGTCCTCTTGCACCGTACAGGACATAACAAATGAAGCTTTGATGGCTCTAGTCATGTCAAATGAGGTCAATGAAGCAGTGTTCCAAATTGTGCCAACAAAAGCATCAGGTCCTAATGGACTCAATGGGCAATTTTACCAACACCGCTAGGTTGATTTTCAGCAGGATATTTTCTAGATGGTCAGCAACTTTTTTAGATAAGTAACTTGGACCTAGCACTAGATATGACACGTATTTCTCTTATCCTCAAGGTCTCTAATCTAGAATGTATGAGCCAATTTAGACAAATTAGCCTTTGCAATGTCAGCTATAAAATTATCGCAAAGTATCTAGCAAATCATCTCAAACTCTGGCTTCCTGAGTTGATTGTGATCGAACAATGTCCATTTATTGGTGGACGACAGATACAAGACAATATTATGATTGTCCAAGAAGTTTGCACTAACTGAGGATTAGGAAAATGAAGAAGAAATTCCAAGTAGTCTTGAAACTCGACATGCAAAAAACTCACAACAAAGTCGAGTGAGACTTCATAAGTACTTGTATGATCAAGATGAAGTTTAATGAAAAATAGGTTGCATTGATTATGAAGTGCATCTCTTCAGTCACCTTTAGTATAAAATTCAATGGGGAATCTTAATAGTACTTTTTACCGTCCCAAGGAATTAAATAGGGAGATCTACTTTTCCCGTATCTATTCAAATTGATGGCTAATGCACTCTCCTTCCTTATTAACAAAGCACTCCAGGATGGCAGTATAATAGGAATACAACTAAACAAATGATGTCCTACTTTCTCACATTTATTGTTTGCCGACGATGCCATTTTCTTTTTGGATGGAAAAATCAGGGAGTGTCAAAATCTAGTCACAATGTTGAACCAATATTGCTTTACTACAAGACAAGGCCTAAACTTGAATAAGTGAGGCATCTACTTTAGTAATGGCAAGCCTTAGAGTTTGAAGGAAAACATGGCAAGAGAGCTAACAGTTCATATCATTGAAAATACAAGGAAATATATGGGCATTCTGTCGAATTGGAGACATGCAAAGAAGCAACTTTTTGCTTGGATTCTTGTAAGTGTAAACATGAAATTAGAGATGGAAGGAAAAATTAATGACAAAAGCTGGGAAGGAAATCTTGATCAAAATAATAGTGTAAGCACTGCCTCAATATGCAATTTTCATCTTCAAGATCCAAATCTTAGTTTGTAAAGCCATCGAGCAGAGAGTAGCATCATTTTGGTGGAGACAAAAGAATTAAAATTAGGCATTCACCGGAGGAGATGGAAAACCCTTAAGAAAAGGAAAGAAGAAGGAGGTCAAGGCTTTAAAGACTTCATTACAAAGCGATGTTAGGAAAGCTAGCATGGAGACTCATACAATCCCATTAGCTTTGTGAAGTCAATTATTAAAAGGAATCTATTTTCCAAGAGGGAATTTTTGGATGACGGGGAAAGGTTCGAGACCGTTATGGGATGGCAAAGTTTACTAATGGGCATAGAAGTGTTATCTCCAGGCATATGCTATTCAGTGGGTAATGGTAAGAAAATCAATATCTGGGAAGATAAGCGGCTCCCTGGTGGACCCATTGGTGGACCAGTGATTTGGGATGATCCATAACTTGCGGAAGAGTTGATTAACCGGAAGGAAATTGCTTGGAAGAAAACGGGTTAAACAGCCTTTTTGAGGAAAATACAATGAAAGAAATCATGGCAATCCCTATAAGCTCTAATCAAAAGGAGGATGAGATTGTATGGACTGGACACAAGTCGGGTTGCTACTAAGTTAAAAGTGCTTGTCACATAATCATCCTACTTGACCAGCAAGAAACTACAAGCCAGGCATCCAGCTCATACCAACCACCAAAAGCCCTCTGAAGAAACAAAAAAACCATGGGAGTGCATATGTACCCAATCATCAAAACTTTTATGTGGAGCCTATTTCAGAAAACACTTCCTACTCGAGAAAATTTATTAAAGGCCGTACTAGACCCATTATGCTCGTTGTGTCATCAAGCCTCAGAAATAGTAGAGCACATTATCTTGTTCTGCCGGTGGATAAGGGAAATCTTATCAGACCCACACGAGTATCACAATCATAAGTCAAGAAATCACAAGAATCGAACAATGGGTACTGAACGTCATGGAGCAAAACGACATATGTGCTTGCTATAAGAACCCTAACCCTTTGGTCATTTGTTGACCAAATCTAAAGGATTCTATTTAGTTAATTGACTCATAAGCCTTTTCAAAAAAAAATGTTCAATTGAGTCCTAATCTCCCCGTTGGTGACATTTACTCATCGCTAAATTATGTCCTTTTAGTTTTTCCACAAAATTAAACATTATTTTGACAATAATGAAGGAATAAAACATTTAAGCATTGTTGAAAGTTGAGTAACTTTTTTTGTAACTTTATGTGAAAGAAAATGAAAATCATATACTTTGAGTTTTTCCTATATGTTTAAGTAAAAGATTGAGTGATATTTTTTCTATAGGAAAAATGACACAAATGGTCAATGACCTTTCGCTCAATATGCAATGTTATTCCTAAACTTTTAATTTATTCAATATAGTCCTTCAATTAATTTAAGTTCAGGACTATATTGAACATTTTTCATTAACCAAATTTTATGGAGTTAATGTAAAGATTTGATTGCACTAATTCGATAATTTTTAGAATTTGATAGCAATTTTTGAAAGTTTTGAAATTCGATTGCACTTCCACGATAAAGTTTAGGGACTTTTCTTTTTCTAAAGGGCAATGCCATGTCCATGGCCTATGCGACTGCTTACTACAACAATGACTCCATATTCACGGAGAAACTACTGTTATTTACCAAAATAGCATATACTGTTATTCGTACTCTGTAGGATCCATCCGAAAGCCGTCTGCTGCCACTCAGCTCTTAGATCGCTATGAGAAGGAAAAAACGAAGAAGAAAAATGAGATCCAACATCCATGGGCGAAATTGCAAGGACTCCACGTTCGTGACTCGTCACGGGCCTGCACTTTGGCCGGCTTCGTTGGTGAAATTTGTCCTCAACACTGCCTTCAGCATCACCATTCTTCATTTGAGTAGATCAAGTCGGCGGGTTCCCAAATCTCCAGGAGTTGATTACAGGATGGTGATCCAAAATGGATACGACGGAGATCTGGAATTCCAAGAAAGTTGCTCTCGTGATTATGAAATTGAATAGGGCGATTGCGGTGCTGAGAGAGGGGAGGAGGTCTTTAATCTGCTGCTAGGAAAATGAAACTTTTTGTCCATCGTTCGCTTCTCCTCTTCTTATTCCATTTGCTTTCCTCGCATCTCTGGATAGAAATCCGGATAATGGTGATGGCTCAACTCTTCCAATTGGAAACGGTGCTTGTAAGTTACAAGAAAGTTTGCTAGAATGAACTTTTGTGGTTGAGTCGCTTTATCACGTCACAAGGTTTCGTTCTCTCCAATTTCTCCTCACATTACTTGAAAATACAACTTTGAAAAAATAATAAAAAATTAATGTGCCCACTAAGAATTTTTAAAATTAATTTAATAAAAAAAGATTCTATTATTCCACTTTACTAACATTCATTTCCCAAAACAATTGATATGTAAAGATGTTATTAGTAATAAGTTATATATCTTAACATCAATTTTGTTAGTTAATTTTACAACATCTAATTAAGTAGGATAAAATTTGAGACGAAATAATAATGTAACCATCCATTAGTACTTAATCGCTTTTTGTTGTTATATAGATATTTTTAATTCTTGGGTAATTTTTTATACACAAAATTAAAAAAAAAAAATGTTAACTAGTGACATGTACATGTAACTAATTTTCATTTAAATCAAATTGACTTTTAATGTAGATAGAATTTTTTTAATAGAGATAACAATTAGAATGAATATGATTAGTAACTTTCCATTTATCAATAATACTCAAAAATGTGATCTTATATATATATATATATCTTTGTTGCAAATAAGTTTTTACACGATCAAATAGTTTTTTAAGGACCAACATAAAAAGTTCACAAAAAATAGTTTTAGTGGACATAAAAATTGGTTAAGTAAATCTCGTACATTTATTTGAAATATTAAATCTGATGGACCTAGTATGTATCGTGTGTGTGTGTGTCTATATATATGCATCTTATTTTCTTATATATATTTTTAGGGTAAAAGCCACCAAAAATTTCAAAGTGTATCCACCGTAACATATTTACCATAAACTTTATTTTGTGACATAAAAAATTCCAAACTTATACCTATGTGATATATTTACCTTTCATTAAAGTTCCGTTAATGAGGACCGTTAAAAATCTACCTACATTGACTTTGGAAACGTCACTAACATGATGCTTGTGAAACGATGTTATTTTAACTAAAAAATTATCTGATGAAATATTGATGGAGGATAAATATATTATGTAAAAACAATTTTAAGTTTTTTTTTGTTATGTTATGAGAAAAATTTAATGGTAAATATGTCACGGTATGCATAATTTTGAGTTTTTTGATATCATAAAAAAAAATCCTCGTAAATGTGTTACAATATACATAGTTTGAAGTTTTTGGGTTAATATTATACTAGTGACAAATTGACCCATAACTAATTTTTTTACCACAAAAAACTCCAAACCAATACACCCTTCCCTAAATTTCATCAAATATTATAGTTAAATTGCTAATTTGGATACCACAAGACAAGTCCATAAATACCATGAAAAGCATAAAATTAGTACAAATATGACAAGTTTACCCAAAACCGGCACATATTTGACAAATTTACCCAAACGAATTTTTAGGTTATTAAAAACCTTAAATTGGTATACGCATGACACATTTACCCATAATTACCTTTCATCAATTTTTATTGTTAAATTCATTGAGTTCATTGTCTTCTTTGTCTAAGGTTGTGGAAATTGCGAACATCATTTAGCAATGACTCTTTTGTGACACTTTTAGTAACTCTAGTATTACTCTTAATAAAGTGGCTCAACCAAGTACCACTATATGGCGTAATCATTGTCTAATGTGGCATCTTGTATAAGAACATTAACAATGGATTAAGCCCTTGCGAGTTTCATTTGACTTTCTGTCGATATTCCTTCTTCAAGTGTTACATAGTAATTGTTGGAATTTCAAAAGAGGGCACTAAGCGTTTGGAGTAACAATTTTTCTTGATAAATCTAAGTAAAATTTGATAGAAGCTAGTAGAGGGTAAGAATTTTGCCTATGACAATTTAACGATAGTTAACAAAGACCATTCTTTGTAACCCCAAACTAATTTTACCTATGACAAATTTTCAAATGTGCAACTCTCCAAAAGCAATTCCTAAATGTTTCTTTTTTATAATTTTTTCTAGTTAGCATAAATGTGCCGAGTACAATTCCCATGCTTGGCCTTGTAGCCTAAACTATGGTCATCGAATAATGCTAAGTGACATAATTTTACCAAAATATACAAGTGCCTCGAAGCATGAAATTATTGGCATAGGTATGGTGCTCAAATAATGCGCGATGACATAACTTTTCCCAAACATTTAGCATGAACTTGTTTTGAGGCACTTAATTATGTAGGTGAGATCATAATTTTACCTATGGCAATTTGACGCAAGCTTTCAAATACCAAAATTTAATAGTAAAATTTAACGAAAGTTAATAAAGAATAAATATGTGATGAATTTTTGGTAATATAAATTAGTCTTAAATAAATTTATCATATATGAACTGATTTAGAATTCGAATACATTAAAGTCAGTAATTTAAGAGTGACATTTGATAAAACTTAACAAAAGATAAATATATCTTGATATTAACTCAAAGGTCTTTTCGTTCCATTTTTTTTTCCTTTTGTTCTTTTCTTAGTGAACACGTTAAGAAGCCCGTACTTGGGGGCATGGGGGTATCGAAGCGATCTAGTTGCTTAAACCTTACAGCCGATTTGACGTTCCACATTCCCCCTATTTCGGAAATATTTGCACGTACTCGAATACATTGGGACAAATGAATGACGACCGTTAATCTTATTGGTCCCACCTGCCGCACACAAGATGAAAGGCCGAGATCCCCCTCCCCCGTGCTGGACGGCATGCTCCGCCCCTATACACATCCATAGCCCCTAAAAGTCGACTCGCCGACGGAACGTTCCATCAAGAAGTGTAATAATATCTGACCAGACCGAACGCAAAGATTACACACGAGCTCTCTCTTCGATGATCGTCTCCTACATTTGATCCGAAGCGAAGAGCGAGCTCACCAGCGGTCGCAATGGCGTTCATGTTCAACCTCAACGCCCCATGTCGTTCCACGACGACGTGCGGCTCTTCCTTTGCATGGTGTTCATCTTGCCAGCCACCACCCCTCGGCTACCGCCGCACGCCTCGCCGCGTGTCCGCCATGTTCGCCGCCGTGATGCTCGGTGGACTGTGAGTCGCTCTCTTCTCTTCTTTTTCTCTTCCACCTCAAAACTCACCAACGCAAAAGATGGAAATGAAAAATCCAGTCTTCAAACTTCGTTGCATCTTTGTCAGGGCCTTAGGACTCCTCGCTCCGACCATGCTCGCGTACGTCAAATCAAAAACGTCCAGAATCTTCCGCAAGCCCACCACGACAGCCAAGAGAGAGGAGACAAACAACCGCGAAGCCGCGGCGAGCGGCGGCGACGCGCCGGCACTAGACGGCGAGGAGTATGAGGTGTTCCTGAGCTTCAGGGGGCCCGACACTCGCACTGGGTTCACCGATTGCCTCTACCACGACATGCTCAGCGCCGGAATCCGCGTCTTCCGAGACGACGAGGAGCTTCGCGTCGGCAGGGAGATCGGCAGTGAGCTCATGCGGGCGCTAGACGTGTCCAAGATCTACGTGCCCATCTTCTCCAAGGACTACGCTTCGAGCTCATGGTGTCTCCGCGAGGTTGCGCACATGGTGGATTGCGCGGCAAGGTCAAATGGGAATAAGGAGATCTTGCCGGTGTTCTACGACGTGTCGCCTTCAGATGTCAAGCTCAGGACTGAGCGGTACAAGAATGCCATGACTAAGCACAGCAAGAGGTTTGGGGCTGAGGAAGTGAAGAGGTGGGGGGATGCTCTTGTTAAAGTTGCTGAATTGAAGGGATGGGACCTCAAAGCGAGAGGGTAATTACTACTTAGCCAATTTTCTGTTCCTATGCTAATTTTCTTTTTTTGTGTCGTTCATACACAATCTGATTGTTTTATTAGAATGTACATGAAATCTGGCAGACCCCAATTTTTTAGTCAACAACCAACTTTCAAGATCAATGGGTTTGAATAATCTTTGTCCCGTTCCTGACTTCGATCGGCATTTCATCAGGGGTAACAGTAAACTAATGAGTTGATTAACTTTCGTTTTGGTCATGCTCACTCATATGTCAACCACATCAGGAAGTTCGAAAAAAAAATTCTGTCATCTGGCTAGTCTAGAATGCAATTTCTAACTTCAGAAGGAGATCAAACAGGAAACATGTTGGAGTGAATCATAATGACAAATTATATCTATAAAGTCTTGGCAATGAGATGATATTGCACACTTCCTCCTGTGTCATTGTGTGGATTCCATTGATGTACAACCTATAAAACTTGAGGTGCTTATAAGTGCGTTTCACACAGCTTTGCCAAAAGGCTTTGAGGTCATAAAGGCCTTTGGCAGAATATTGAGGAGTTTGTTAACAAAATTGAAAAGGTCTTTGAGCCAAAACTAGCAATTTCTAAATTGTCAACTCGCATTAAATAAAGAAGAGAATTAGCGAGAGGTAGTTGGTTTTCTGACCAATCAACTGAAGTGACATTATGTAACCTAGTCATCTTAGGATATAATCTGTATTGACCAATGGGAAAGTATCCGACTAAAATATATGATTGTCATAAAGTCAATGTGTACATTTTCAAAATGTGTCGTTGATGATGGCCAGGTGACTCTATTTTGGGTCCCTTTTGCCTCATGCATAGACTGCCGGAGGAAGAGCGTTCTAGGTTGAGATGAGATATCATAACATTGACGATTGTAATTTGTAAGATGATTATTATAATCTGCTCAATCTAGCTTGGAAATCATTCATTACACATGAAGAACTTTAAGCTTGACTCACATTGGCAGTATAGAAAAGTTCAAATAGAGAAAGCATGAAGAAAAATTAATTTTGTTGGGAAAAAGGTGTGGAACATTGGAACTCCATGTAGTTTGTAAAGTTTTGCCTTTGTACAAAGTGTCCATGATAATGAGACATTCGTTGCTTGAACCGTCTCATTATCATCTATGTTGAGCAAATCCAAATATTTGTGCTTCAACATGAAAGTTATGACAACATCTCTAGTTACCATCTCTTTTCAACTGCGGTAGCTCATATATGTGGCAGGCATGGGGAAGCTATTAAGTTGATCATCCGAGAGGTTTTGGTTAAGTTGAAGATAAAACATAAGAATGTGACAAATCAATTGGTTGGAGTGGATGATCGTGTTGAAGACATAATGAAGCTCTTGGATGTTGACCGTGAAGGCGTTCGTTTTGTTGGTATTCATGGGATGGGCGGCGTTGGTAAAACAACTCTTGCTAAGGTTGTGTTCAACCAACTGTGTTCGCACTTTGATGATTGCTGCTTTCTTGGCAATGTTCGAGAATCATCAGAAAAAGAAGGCCTAGTAAATTTGCAGAAACAAATATATTCAGACATTCTCGACTCTAGATTCGTGGACAACATTCATGACATTGATGATGGGATCAACCAGATCGGGACAAGATTTCGCAACAAAAAGGTCCTTATCGTTTTGGATGATGTGGATAAAGAAGAACAACTGGAGAAACTAGCAGGGGCACAAGATTGGTTTGGCTCAGGAAGTAGGATTATCATTACAACCAGGAATGAAAATACTTTAAAAGTATTGGATGGTATTTTAATTTATGAATTAAAGGAGTTGGATTATGATCAAGCTCTTAAGCTTTTATGTATACACGCTTTTAGAAAAGACTCTCCACCATATCAATATGATACTCTTGCATCAGAAATTGTTGTCACAACTGGAGGGCTTCCTTTGGCTCTTGAGGTCATAGGCTCATTTCTTTATCGCCAACCAGAAGAGATATGGAAAGAGATTGTAGAGAGGTTAGCAAGAATACCTCATAAGGATGTTCGACAGCAGTTGATGATTAGTTTCGAAGCATTGGAAGATGAGGAAAAGGAGATATTTCTTGACATTGCATGTTTTTTTGTCAACGACACAAAAAAGACGAATGCAACTTACATGTGGGAAGCTTGCAATTTTTTTCCCGAGACTGCGATTCAGGTTCTTATGCAAATGTCTTTGGTAAAGATTGTTGATGGTGATACATTATGGATGCATGACCAGCTCAAAGATCTCGGGAGGCAAATTGTTCAGAGGGAGTGTTTGCATGACCCAGGAGAGCGTAGCAGGGTGTGGATTTGTGAGGAAGCCCTGGACATTGTAAGAACAAAGCAGGTAAACAAAATTCACAATTCTCATGAGTTGGGTACGTGTAGAAAAGAGTTTGCATACCCACTTAAAAGCCTCTCAATTCTTTTACCCAAACGAGAATCTGAATATTTGTCAAATTCTTACTAATGTATATATTTGTCAAATTCATGATTGTTCATTTGTGTTCGTTTTGGCAGAGAAAGAAAAAAGTTCAGGCACTCGTATTAATTGGAAGTCATTATCAACCACTTGTGATTACGCATGACCTACTTAGTAGGTTGCCCAACCTAAGGTTCCTTGAATTAGAGGAGGGAACCTTTGCCGGAGACTTTGGGGATGATTTTTCGAAGTTAAGATGGATTTCTTGGTATTCTCCTAGGCCATTGGACCTTGAGGTAACCAATCTATCTATGAAGAATTTGGTTGTCTTTGAGATCATTGCAGGCAGCATCACAGATGACTGGAGCGCATGGAGCCTAATCAAGGTATGAGAAGCATTCCCTTTAATTTTGATTGGCATATGATGTAATATATACTATTTTCTTCTCTTGATGGTGAATTGTTTTTGTTAGATGGCAAAGAATCTGAAAGTTCTAAACCTCAGAGGTTGTGAAGGCATAACTAGAACACCAGACATCTCTGCATGCTTCAGTCTAGAGAGGCTAAGTTTCTATAATTGCATAAACTTGGTTGAGATTGACCCCTCCATTGGCAAGCTAAAGCGCCTGATTTACTTAAATCTTAAAGAGTGCCTCTCTCTTAAAGATTTGCCTGAAGAAGTTGGAAGGCTTACGAATCTGAAGCACTTTGCTTCTAGTGGATGTTTTCAGAAACTCCCAGATTCATTTGGGAAATTGACATCACTGAAGGAGTTGGATCTGTCAAACATACAAATTGAATGCCTTCCTGATTCTATTGGTGATAAGAAGTTTTTGTCTGTCCTTATTCTAAGATACACACAAATTAACATACTTCCAGAGACTATTGGGAAGCTTGTGAAACTCGAGTCTCTCTCTCTCTTTGGGTGCATTAAGTTAAAAAAACTACCAGACTCAATTGGGATGCTTGAGTCTTTGCAGGAGTTGAATCTATCCAGTACTAAAATTGTTGAGTTACCAGATTCGATTGGAAATCTGAAGAAATTGAAAGTGATATTGATGGAAAATACTCCAATAAGGAAATTGCCCAGTACTATTGGAATGTTAAAGAATCTGGAAGAGCTACATGCTAGTGATTGTGAAGAATTAAGAGGTGAAATTCCGAGGGAAATTGGCGCATTGTCCTCTTTGAAAGTCCTCAAGCTGTCAGATGCCTATATTTCTGGAGTGCCAACAACAATCAATCATATTCCCCACCTTGAAAGACTGGACTTGACAGGTTGTAATGAGGTTCAAGAATTGCCAGAGCTTCCAAAAAGTCTGATCTATTTGCATTTTCGATCATCGGCATTGCGGATAGTTCCAGATCTCTCAAACTTGACTAATCTGGTGGATTTGCTCTTATCTGATGGCTCTGAAGATATGCTTCAAGCTTCATTGGAACTGTTGCCAAGTTCCAGCTTAGGGTGGATTAGGAGGTTGTCCAAACTAAAGAAGTTGGAATTGTCCCTTTCTAATATCCCAGCACCACCAACTGAGTTTGGTTCTCTTCCTCGTCTAACTGAGCTTATTTTATCTGGACTAGACCTGCGATGTATCACAAAGCTTCCTCCCTCCTTATCAGAGCTGCAACTTCTTAATTTCAACTCTACAATATCTTGGTCAATCTTTTCCAACTTGAAAAACTTGTCCAAGCTACGACTTTCTCAATCTCAACTTCAAGAAATTGAACTCAGCGGACTCGAACAACTGAGAGTATTGTCAGTGACTAAATATGAACTCCTCAAGAGATTATTCATCCCAGCAAGCTTAAAGAAGCTTAAAGAGTTGTGGGTATCGGAATGTCCGAAACTAGTTGAGATTGAAGGTCTGGAGGCCCTAGAGTCCTTGGAAGAAATGAATGTACAGTACTGCGGTTCCATCGAAAGGCTATATGACCTGTCAAACTTAAAGTTGCTGAAGCTTTTAGTTATATCAGACTGCAATGAGCTCCATGCTGTTGAGGGCCTCAGCGGGTTAGAATCTTTGAATGCATTACTTGTTTATGACTTATGTTCACTGGAGAAACTAATTATTCCATCGAGCTTAGAGAAGCTTACACATTTGGAGGTTTCAGGATGTGTGAAGCTGATTGAGATTCCAGGTCTTGGTGCTTTGGAATCATTGGAGACTTTAACCATTAAAAAGTGTCCTATTAGCAAAATATTTGAGTTATCAAACTTACAGATCCTGAAGTCTCTGTCAATCGTCAGATGCCATGAGCTACAAGCTATTGATGGTGTTGATGAGCTCGAATCTTTGCGCGATTTCTATGTTTCTAGCTGTCGAAAACTGGAAACTCTGATGAACAAATCAAACACGAAGTTGCCTGATGAATGCCTAATAACAATTAGGAAGTGTTGGAAATTACAAAGCCGTGGCTATCCTAATGTCGAGGGCCTTCCCTACAGGGATTACAAGGACATGATTGTCGCAACAGCAAACTCTCCTATGGAGTCCCTCCCGTTAGAGACATCAGACGAGGTATCCTTATTCTTTTTCATAAGTAGTAGCATAGCCCTTGCCCCTTTTTTGTTATCCTCTATAATAACATAACTAGTCTGGTCTTGAAGACTAAAAGATCTAACTTGTTTACTTATTCCACCTTTGCATAATATTATTGCTCTTCGTTGAATCTATCGGGAAAAACTCAAAACATGGAAAGACAAATAATACAATTAAGTATGATTTAGATTAGTTATGGTTCACTACAGCAAATTTGCATTTCTTGTAGGATGAAGATGGAACGGATAATGAAGGGTAAGATCTGGAGGTGGATAGAGACAACTCTGACTATAATAGCTCACCTCCGATCGTGACTTCTCACGAGCCTGATATTGAGCTCTGACTTCTATTTCTTTCATCTGCGAGTTCTCAAGATGAAGAGATTTCCATTGTAAGCGATGGTGAAGAAGGGACCCGAATATAACCACAATCTTTCTCGATTTCACTGTAGGCCCTTAAACTTTTCCAACTTGTTTAATCGGTTTTTGAATTTTTCCTTGCAACTGGATCCTTAAAGTATATGTTTTACTTTTGTTCAAGTTCATCTTTTCGTTAAATTGAAGACTACAATGCTGGCATGGATTGACACATTGGTGCCACATTGATATTGACTGGACAAGTTGGTATTTATGTGTAATTCCCTGAGAGAAAAAATAAAAAAGAGAGAGAAGAAAGAGAAGGCTGCAAGGGCAGGTGGCAATGCTGGTGTGCCGCTTGCATGCCGACAAGGGCCATTGAGTCTTTGTCGGCTGTGACATTATAATGTCAGAATTAGGCGATTGTTGGGGCTACACAAACCAAGAGTTGATCACTTGGGTCTTGCGACTAGGACATTTGAAATAATTAGTCAATGAAAATATTTTTATTATCATTAATAATTTATATCTAAATATTTTCATGGATGATAAAATATTGTTCATTCATTTATTTTTGTAAGCTTGGAGAATTTTTCGATTTTTATCTTCGAAACAACAATATTGAGCCTTGGATTGATATCGATACCAAATACAAATACTAAATCCAGGTTAATGATTATCAAATAATTGATCAAATGGATCAAAAAAATCTTTCTTGTTTTGTTTTGTTAAATACCATAATTCCTCCATTTTGAAAAATTTTAAGATATACAAGCAATCGTGTTAGAAAAAGTTATTTTTCAAATAATTATTATTTACAAAATAAACGAAGCTTAAATAACAGAATTTAAGTTTGATGCAAGATGAACGATAAAATTAATCCAAATCAGTCGTATTGCCAAACAAGGTGATTCTTTCGATTTTAGTCCTACGGACTCGGGAATTTCGGTCCACTTTCTTTAGTCGTTAACTTGTAAGTAAAGAACCACTGGGGGTCCGCCCCAGTAGCCACCCTTTCATCTTGGAATGGGGAGGTTGGGGGTTCAAATCTCCACATTCTCAGAGAGGATTGGGGGTGGGGAAGATTTCATTTCAAGAGTGGGTTTCGACTCTCACGCCCTGCAAGGAGGCAAGGCAAAAGTCTGAGAGTGAGTGTTAGAGTAGGATTAACGTAGGACTGACCAAAAAAAAAAAAAAAAAAAACTCGTAAGCAAAGCACACGTCATTAAATTGGGATTCTCTGGCTCTGGCCATGGCGAAGACAGGAAAGTGACAGAAGAAGACCTTCACTTCCTGTCCGGCAGCTTGTACGAAGAAGAGAAACCCTGTTGGTTTCAGCTTTCCCTCGATTTTGTCGAAGCTCGTGTCAGCTCCGAGCATGGGCAAGCGAACCGACATCCTCTTGTTGGGTGACAACAAGGAGAGAGATGGAGAGAGGGGCCGAAAACTTTGATGACGTCTGTGGCTGCTGACCAAGAGCCTCCAATGCCCACCTCGGCGGCCGGAACGAGCAGCGGCGCCAGCGCGCTAGGAGCCGGCTTCCAGGCTTTCCTGAGCTTCTGAGGGCCCGACACTCGCCGCGGGTTCACCGACACCCTCTACCACGCCTTGGTCGACGCCGGGGTCCGCGTCTTCAGAGACGATGACGAGCTCCACGTCGGCGAAACAATCGGGGGAGCGCTTCTGCGGGCGATAGACGACTCCAGGCTGTACATCCCCATCTTCTCCAGAACGTATGCTTCCAGCAAATGGTGCCTCCGCGAGCTCGCGCGGATCATGGACGACACGTCTAGATCAAAAGGGAGCAAGAAGATACTGCCCATTTTCTTCGACGTCGAACCCGACGATGTGAAGCTTAAGACTTCTCTGTACAGCGATGCTTTGGTGGGGCATCAAAAGAAATTTCCCGATGAAGTGAACGCGTGGCGAGAGTCTCTTGTAGAGGTTGGTAAAATTAAAGGATGGAGCTTGAAAAATTTTGGAGGGTAAACTCTGCAGATCCTTTAACTTTCTTTTGCATCGTCTCTATAATTAATTGACAGACTAATCTCCATGCGTGTGCAAATGGGATGTCTAAAGGAATGAAATTTCGTTCTTTTCTTATCCCATATTGTTAATTCAAACTTTCTCTTAAGAAACATTGACATTTGGTGAATTTGCTCCCCGTGACTTGATGAGCTTGGTGAATTTGCTCTTTGGTTTGATTCCGAGTCTTATGAGTTATCTTGCATTGTCGAATTATGTCCTGGGAGGTTGTGTTATGCATTTTTAAATGTATAAGCCATCCTAATTTCGCAAGTTCAATGAAGGACACTGACCTGCACTTGACTCAGGAGTCAATACCTAAGTTCTTCAGCTCAATTAACAAAGGATGAGCAAGAGTAATAAATTCCATTTGGTTATAGTTCCCCTGATACAATAATGTTACTCCAAACCGGGGTCAATATTGCTTTAGGGACATATTTCAACCTGCTCTTGGTGTATTTGGACTATTTAAAGATTAGCAAGGAATGACAAGACCTACCCAGTCTGATAAATTTTGAGGCAACCCGATTGGACATTGTCATGAGTTTCGTGATGAAAGCGGAGGGCCTAGTCGAACTAATTTTGTATTCCTTTTTTGAGTTCTGATATGAAAGTTCTCTTTGTTATTATAGAGAGTTCATATGTATTGAGGTATTGAGAGTTCTTTTGTTTGTGTACTCTGAATTTGATAATGGTCATACCACATAGGTTATGATAGCAATTTCTCCCTCTGTCTATTTATTTTCTTGTTTATTTGTTGGTTTAAGATTGACAGTATCATATTCAGACTTCTTCCTCAAATCCTCATCAAAGACACATAATGTTGAAATCCGATTGCATTGGGTCCTGTCATATACATGCTTGCAGGTTACGAGAACTTGCATATATCATTCTTTCCCACTAAAAAAATGTATTCTTGTTGACAGCCAAGGAGAGCTTACAAAACTGGTTGTTGAGGAGGTGTTGGATGAGCTCAAGGCTAAACACAGATATGTGACTGAACATCTAATTGGAATGGATGACCAAGTAGCAGCCATAAAAAAATCATTAGACATTCACGCTGGTGGTGTACGGCTTTTTGGGATTCACGGGATGGGTGGTATAGGTAAAACAACCCTTGCCAAGGTCATCTTCAATCAATTATCTTCTGAATTTGGAAACTGCAGAAGTTTCCTTGACAATATCCGAGAAGAGTTAAAGAAGGATGGGTTAGTCAAGCTGCAAGCCAAATTAATATCCGAAATTGTTAATTCCAGAGTTATAGGCAAAATTGATGACGTTGGTTATGGAATGAAGAGGATCGAAGAAACACTTTGCAATAAGAAGGCTCTGATTGTTCTTGATGATGTGGATAAGAGCGAACAAATTGAGAAATTGATCGGAAGTTCTTTATATTCGGGAACTAGAATAATTATCACAACAAGGAATAGAAGTTTGCTGCAAATTAGGGGATTTAAGTATGATATTCTAGCTTATGAAATGCTGGAGATGAATTCTAAGGATGCGCTTCATCTTTTCAGTCGACATGCATTCTATGGAGACTCACCACCAGATGATTATAACCACCTTTCAAAAGAAATTGTCTGTGTCACAGGAGGACTTCCTTTGGCTCTTGAAGTTATAGGCTCATTACTTTACTGTAAAGAGGAAGTAATATGGATAGAGACATTGGAAAAGCTACGAAGCATACCGGAGGAGGAGGTCCAAAAGAAGTTGAAGATAAGCTTCGATGTCCTTGATGAGTTTCAACGGCATATTTTTCTTGATATTGCATGCTTTTTTATTAGTGAGGATATTACCGATCCCATTTACATGTGGACTGACTGTAGATTTTGCCCACAAAGTGGGATCAAAGTCCTTATTAATATGTCCTTGATAAAGATATTAAAGAACAATAAGCTTTGGATGCATGATCAGTTAAGAGATCTTGGAAGGGAAATTGTTCGTCAAGAAAATCCGATAGACCCTGAGAAGTGTAGCAGGTTATGGATCAGAGAAGAGATACTCGATGTCATAAGTTCAAAACAGGTAAAGTGAGAAAAACTAGTACTTTTGGAAATGAAATATTATATTCCCTGTTATTAGAAATTCAATTGTCCGCTTAGTAGCTTTCTTTTCCTTGATCCTTTTATTTAAGCTGTGAAACAGAATAGTTATTTGTCAACAAAACTTCTTCTCATCGTCCTAAGTCTTTATGGGCAGAGGAAGGGAAAGGTTCAAGGACTTGATTTAGATGGAAGGCATACTCAGATCTTACTTACAAATGATGAGTTTGAAAGGTTCCCACAATTAAGGTTTCTTAAATTATGCAATGGAACCTTTTTTGGAGACTTTGTGAATTGCCGTACAAAGCTAAGATGGATATCTTGGGATTCTTCTCCTCCAGATATTAGGGTGACCAATATGTATCTACAATATGTAGTTGTTCTTAAACTGTCTACCAATCACTTCACTGATCTGGATGTATGGAGCCTAATCGAGGTATGCTATATGTTTACTTGTACTCTAATATTCTCTTCTCAAAATCATTAGATGTTCCGTCATTTGGAAGCTTCATTTATTTTGGCAGAGGGCATGCAAATTGAAAGTTCTATCTCTTCAACGTTGTCGTAGCATAACAAGAACTCCAAACGTCTCTGGATGTTCTACTTTAGAGAGGCTGACTCTTTGGGTATGTGATAATTTGATGACAATTGACAGTTCCATTGGGATGTTAAAGTGCTTGGTTGACTTGGATATTTACCACTGCCCCCTCGAAGAGTTGCCTGATGAAATTGGAGGGCTGGTGACTCTTAAGCGCTTCTCTTTAAAAGGCTGTATTAGGCTGAGGAAACTCCCCGAGTCTATTGGTAACCTAAGATGCCTATCAACTTTTGACATTTCATCTACCTTGATTAATGAACTTCCAAATTCTGTTGGAGGGCTGCCGAAACTTGAGTTTCTGTCCATGGAATTGACCAAGATAAAGGAACTCCCAAAGCCTATTCTTAACTGGGCATTATTGCTTGAGTTGGATTTGTCGATTGCAAAAATCATGGAATTACCTGAATCAATCGGAAATCTAAAAATGTTGAAAGTGTTACGGGTGGGTCATAATCCAATAAAGAAGTTCCCTCATGCTCTTGGAACATTGAAGAATCTTGAAGAGCTACGTGCCCGGAGTTGTGAATTGGAAGGTGAAATCCCTACCGAAATTGGAGAGTTGTCCATGCTGAGAATCTTAGATTTGAGTTTTAATGGAAAAGTTAGCCTGCCAAGGACAATTGTTATGCTTCCTCTCCTGCAAATGCTGGACTTACATACGTGTAATGAGATTCAAGAATTGCCAGAGCTTCCCTCTAGTTTGACCAATCTAGTGCTCAAATCCCGTTCTCTGCGATTTGTCCCTGATCTCTCAAACCTTACTAACTTGGTTACATTGGTCCTCTCTGATGAATCTATGGTTACAGGCACAACAAGCATAAGACAAACTTGTGACATGCGATGGTTACAGAGTTTATCCAAACTGAATGTATTGGACTTATGCCTGTTAAATATCCCTGCACTGCCTACAGAACTGGGCTCCCTTTCTTTTCTGGAAAAACTTGCTTTGTATGGACTAGACCTGCAATCCCTCACAGAGCTTCCATCATCTCTGTCGTACTTACGAGTCCATAGTTTCAACTCAGCAGTAATACCCATGTCCAACTTGAGACACTTGTCATTTTTCAGACTCTCACGATCAGAGGTGAAGGAAATTCAGCTTGATGGGCTTCATCAATTGGCAAGTTTCAGTGTGTCGGACTGTGAACTCCTGGAGAGGCTATCCTTTCCACCAAACATAAATGAAATTTCTGTTATTGGTTGCCCAAAGCTAGTTGAGATTCATTTTCCTGGTGTTTTGGAATCGCTTGAGAGATTGGGTATCGAGAAGTGCGAATCTTTTGAAAGGTTAAGTTTTCTGCTGGAGCAAGGATGTGATGAGCTGACATTTTGTGAGGGGAGATTGTCCCTTTTATCAAGCGCCTTCAAGAAGCTCAAAGAATTCAGTGTTGTAGAGTGCCCAAAGCTAGTTGAGATTCAAGTTGTCGGTATTCTGGAATTATTGCAGATATTTTCTGTGGACGGGTGTCTGGCTATGGAAAGATTAGGTGGTTTATCAAACTTGAAGAACCTCAAGTCATTAAATATGAGAGAGTGCAGTGCTCTTCAAGCCGTTGAGGGCCTCAATCAATTGGAGTGCTTGTGTCGATTGCTTGTTGGTGATTATGGGTCATTGGGAAGGTGGATTGATGTATCAAGTGCAAAAATTCCAGATGAATGCGAGATGTTAATTTGGGATTGCAGTGGTTCATTAAGTGAGATTTGTCCACATAAAATTGATTGTGTCTTATTCAATCACTACAGAGAGAGGATTCTTCTTGGACCAAACCAACCAAACCAGGTGCACCTTCTCTTCCTGGCTTATGTTTCTTCGTTGCAAGTGCAACTCGCCCTTTCCCCTCTACCTGTCATTTCTTCCATGTATCATATTTATTTTCTGTAGAGTATTTTACTCTGGTAGCACTTAGAGAGTATTTTTTGTGTTCTAATATCAATTGTTGGTTATGGTACTTTAACTGTTATGTGTATTGGGTGTTTAACTGATACCATTTCTCATACGCTGTGGTGGGTAATCAGAGAATAACTGTAATAGGAAAATCAAGACACTTGTACCATATTGTGGTGTACGTAAAATAAAACAATTTCATCTCACACTCTGTTTGTAAGACATTACCTTTTTTTGGACGACACAGAGACATTACTTTACCATGACAATCTGTTCACTCGTACCACAGACAAAATACTTACCTTTTATGAATGAGCATATTATGTGTACTACATAATTAATAGCATGCCTCGGTTATATTAAATGGGCCGTATTAATCCAACTGCAAAGAAATTTTTCTCAATAAAAATTAAACTATGAAGAACCTTCATTTCTCAATGCATTTCTTTAGACAAAGACTCCGTTTTTTCCTCTTTCCAGATGGTAGATATTTCTTAACATGTGAAATTACGTCTTTATCATCTCAGAAAAGTAATTGTATTTTTTTAAAATGGACTTATTGATTCAAAGCAAGATTAGCTAATCAATCTACAGATAGATTGCTTTCATGTCTGCCCTGCTTCTGACTTGCTTCTTGTTTGAAGGAAGGTCTAGTAGTAGGCATGTTGAATCAACTTTGCAGGCCGTTGTTCCTACCATATGGAAAAATTGAAAGGGGAAACCCATGATTCTGCTCATACAGAGGACGATGTAACTATAGAGCTAACATAAATCCTGGCCCATCACCAGTGTCGTTTCAGGGAAAATGCCCCACAAGTTTAACCTACTAGCCCAAGGCGAAACTCTGACCATTCAAATTGAATTAGAGAGAGAGAGTCTCTAGTTGACAATTTATTCTGCCACTCATTTGTCTGTAACCTCATTTGCATACTGCTGAATTTAGGGACAACATTTTGAGGAATGTAGAATCCTTTTGAAACAACAGCTTACTGTAACCTTATTTGCAATCGAATAAGTGCTTGCACACTGATCTTCCTAACAGAAAGTCCCATTCAGAGTTGATAATATTTTTGCCATCTCCCCTGTTGCATCTAGTTAAAACCACCTATTAGTGTTCGAAGCAAAGAAGTGCTCATAAACTAACTTGACACAGGCTTCTCACTGAAGGACAATTCCTCAAGCAGTGAAGTAAAAAATTCAAGCTTGTTTTCATAGAACTGACAATCTGAGGATGCCGAGAGTTTCTCACAAATTGTGCTTCATTTATTAGAAGCTTTGTACGTACAACTATTGGATGTCACTACTTCTTCGATCAGAAATTGTGTTTCTCAAGATTTTTCTGATAGTCTTAAGGACCTGGCCTTTGAAAGCAGGCTTCTATTGGATGCCTTCTTTAAGGTTTTAAGTTTATGGACCCAAAGAAAATGTTTAGCTCTTAGAATCTCTTAATAGCATTTCTATGCTTCATTAGTGTGAATGTGCTGACACCAGTCTTTTGTGTCTTTTCAGAGGAATTTAACTTCGAAGCAGTTACTGAAATTAATCATTTAACAACTCTAATTACGTGTGTTGTGAATGTGGAACTTCTCCAATGTTGCTTATGCTTATGCTTAGTTTTATGCAAAAATTTCACAACCCCATTTTTTATTTCTATATGACAGTCAAGCGTTGGACTGTTATTTATTTCTTATAATTTATCTGTTGCAGCGTCCATGGTATAGATTCCTGTGCTGTCTCTTATAGCTCAAGGAGACACCGTTGTTGCTCGGAGGAAAATGAGGAGTCATGTCACTGATTCCATGCTTCGTTGGTTTTAAGTATGTATTCCTTTTTATTATTAGTGTAGTAGGACCTGTAGTGTAGCCCTTCGTAAGGAGTCCATGAAAGACTCAATTTTGTTTTGCTTCTGTTTTTAGTGTGCTCTAATATGTTGCCGAAATACTGAAATTGTATGTTCACCCAAATATTTGAAGAATACTTCGGTAAATGACTTTGTTATACTTTTTAGGTGCATTTTGCCAACAGATACGAAAGTTCGTTCTACTGGTGATATTTCTGTTCACAACTCCTGGTTTTCTGAATCTCATAACTATTTTCGTTTCTTTTTCTCAGTCAAGTTTTCTTTCATCAAGTGTCAAATGTTTGAAAGTATTATCATTAGAGTCGCTCAGCTTCTGGGCTTGTTATGATTTGATTGAAGTTTCCGGCGTCAACATGCTCGAGATAATTGTGTATGTTGCTATGTCTAATTCTTTGTCAAATGTTTTGATCCCGAATCTATTAACTACAAGGAAGAAGGCTAGGTACATACTGCACCTGTAAGTCCAATGCTTTGCACTCTCAATGAAATTAATGACTAATTATTGAGTGTTGATTTCTGATGGTGGCAAAGAAAATTGAGTTTCTATTTGGAATTCCGAGCACAGGACTGATGGCACATGACACATGTAGAAATGCAATAGTTACGGAGATGAGAGCCGTCTTCAGTTTTATCAGCTTGTTTACTTTCTCTTGAAATCTGATCTGCTTTTGACTAGGGTGGATTTGTTGCCTTTCCTTTCGTCATTGATACTTGTGTGTTGTGTAGCGTTAACTTTGAGTCAAATGGGGGTTGCAAGCTCATAATGTCGATGAATGTTCGGTCTTTGCTGTTCAACACCTTGTGAAGGGAGATCAAAAATGGGAACTCAAATTTGAACTTTTGAAATGCCTGAGGGGGCCTAAATTTCACTCAAGGACTCGAACTTGTTGAGTTATGAGCCCAATTTATATCCAACGTGAAATCATTCATTGCATTCACACCTGAGCCACCCCTAGTGCTCTCGCATGTGTGGTAACGAAGACCCACCTATAGAACCCAACATGATTTTCAGCTTTGGTTTCATTCATCATAATTTTCTTAAGAAAATGAGCCTCCCCTTGTAATTCAGTTTTGGATGCCATAGAAGAGAGTTCACCTCCTATCCTAGTCCACCGGGAAAAAATAAGTGCAGACTCAATTCCTGCACTTCCGGTAGTTCTAAAATGTTGAATTTACTTGGCATCATCTTGAATCTAATACATAGATGAGCATATTCAAAGATACGAATATATTTTTTATGACAGCTAATTTTTTTCTCGATGTCGAACTCCCGGCCAAAAATATTTCTTTCCCATCTTTTGCCGAAAGGAGAATTTAGTTCGTTCTTGCAAGTTCTATAATACTGAAGTCATATTATACGTCATCCTCGTGCCGCATACGGCTACTGCAGGGAATTAAGCGGACGATTATTTGCGCTTTCCGCGTAGCGTGCATTGCAGCGGTTCGGTCGGCATGAAAAGTCTTGGACAGTTGGATGGCAAGAATGCAGCATTGTTCAAGCACGCGTAATAGAGTCAGTCATGTTCTAAATTATTATGCTTTTATTAATTTAATTTTAAATATTTTAATTTTATCAATTGAATTATAAATTTTTTCTTCTTATTAATTGAGTTCTTATGATATGACTGATGTTGACTTAAATAATTATTAATAATATTTTAATTATTTTTCTCCCTTTCTTTTTCCTCCTCTAACTCTAACGTCGCCTCCCACTAGCCAGTAATCGAGGCCTGATGGCCGGCTGAAGGAGGAAGAAAGGAAGAATAAAAAGAAAAAAAAAATGAGAAGAAAAAGTATCCTCTCTTTTCCTTTTTCTACACCTGCTCCCAACATCGTTAAACGAGGAGCATTGCTCGTCCGTTGCCTTTTCTGTTTTCTTTATAATAGAGAAACCCAAGTCAAGTCAAGGCGGCCACTGCAGAGGTCCTCTTCCACGCGCGTACTGTTGCTGTGGGGAATCACGCGCGCAATTATTTTGCTCTTTGCGTGCAGCATGCGTAGCAGCCGTTCGATCGTCATGAAGAGTCTTGGGCCGTTGGATGGCGAGAGCGCGGTGCAATTTGGGTTTTTGGGTTTTATGACTAAAGAAGATACATTGCTTCTAGCAACATTTACGATTATAAAATATAGTCGGGCTCGGTCGGACGGTTGCGAATTCAGAAGCGGATCCAATTTCTTATTGCCCTCATGATATTATTATAAATGGGATGGGACATCTAAAGCTTATCGGTGGATTGCAAGAACCTTCATGCACAAGTAGAGAACGTCCTCATTCAACGTCACCCACGAAAAGCCAATCTAGTCGGATTGTTAAAACCCACTGCTTCTAATAAACTTGCTAAGCCCCCCAAACCTTCTGAGCTATGATATGTTATGTTTTGAATTGTATTCTCTTGAACTTTATAATTCTAGTGGATGAATGAATAAAGGTTGTCTTCAATAAAAAAGGAAAAAAGAAAGAGCTTTCTAAGAAAATTTCCAGCCAAAATAATTACATGGTGTTTATAATTAAAAAATTATAATGAGTTGGTATATATTTAAAGAAATCCAGACCACATGGATGTGCAAAACAACATTGCTCAATCCAACCGAGCAAAAACATTGCACACAAGGAAAGTTATAAGGGTAGACTATCTTCAATGTTGGCTCACTGTCACACCACTCTCCCTGTTACTTGCTGTCTCTCCGTTACTTGTTGTCGCTTGCCATTTATGTTATTCTCACTCATTCAAGTCCGTCATTTTTCTCTGAGTTGCTCAATTGATGGGAAAATTTAGGCTTCTAAGCCAAAATTAGGTATGGAAAGGAAAAATTAGAGTTCTTGGTCAACCGTGGGGACGACGGTGCTAGAAAAAGAATCGTGCAATAGTAAAATTGCCAGTGCATGGTCTTCAATTTGTCGTCTCAATTCGGTGCTAGTTTTGTTGCTTTCCGTCCACTAAACGATAACTATTAATTCATTGTTTAATCAATTAGGTGCAATTATAGGACCTCCATGTGAAGTTATATCATTTTTGCATTGTGGTTTCAAAAGTTTTTTTTTTTTTTCATTAGGTGCAGCATCGGCATGAAAGACAGCATCGTAGGCATCATTGTTTGTTTGTTGTTGGCACCGATGGGAAGGAACACGCTAGTGGAAATGAATGTAACATTGTTGTCGCAATAAGGAGGCCATTGTATATTGATTGCATGATAAATATAATGTAATAGTTACAATATAAAATAGAAAGAAAAAAATGCACTATTGTGATATTGGGAAAAGCTGGAAAAATGATTTAAGATACTTTCACGATATTAATGGTATAAAAGATATTATTTATCATTATAAGTGTATATTAAATATTATGGTGACGATGAAAATGATAATAGTACTCATGTATAAGAAGTATGAAATGACATTAAACCAAAGATTAAGGTTGAAGATAGATTTATTTTAGACAGGAGAATATGAGAGGAAAGAGACGGAGGCAAGACATATAGCGATTATGTTAGAGAAAGTTCAACAAACGAAAACACATCTTAGAATCTTTGATGAAGAAATAGATGATGGAGAATTGATTGAATTAGATTAGGAAGATATTCTATCCAGTGAGTTAGATTAAGAAGTTTTGTCAAATATAAATTAGTCAAGTCATAATGAAATGAGAAATTTGTACAGTCGCACAGAAACCAAAGAAATTTCAGAAAAATTAAATTGTAATGTGGAGAATTGCAATTATTTATCTTTATTGGAATGCGAGTTTGTCATAAAACTACTGTTCTTGATTTATTCAATTCTCGTGGGCCACTCTCTTTTTTCTCCATTTTAACCTTATCCCCATCACATCGCGTCTGTCACCGACTGCCACTCTCTACTTTTATAATTGTCCTTTGTCCTCCTCATGATCTGACATTTCTCTCTCTCTTCGCTTGCTGCTTTTTATGTTCTCTACTTTTGCACACACCCGCGCGCGCGAGCGATGTACTTGAACATTCTACTCGCTTGTAGATGAGGCCAGAGAAAAGCCAGTAAAAAGGATCCAATGATGATGAAATTAACTAGGGCTGATCGAATCTAGGATAGGTAGGGTCTAGACCTAAATTTTATATCCGACTCTATTATAATCAGTTTCTATTTTTTGGACCATATACCCGACTCTATTTGTATTGGACCCTGTACCCGACCCATCCTGTTTTTCCGATCCGGTTCCGGGATCAACCCTGTTTCCATTAGAACCTGTTTTGCAATCTCCGATATCCTATAGGACTTCCAATTTTATATTAATAAGCGAGAAAATAACGTAATACTCCTAATTTATATTGAAACATTAAGCACTAGTAATAAATTAATACACGAACTTTTTGATTAAACGAAAAATTCAGAATCCATAGGACTAATTATAATAAATAAAATCATAAGACAAAAAATTAGCAACAAACATGAGTCTAATATTAATCTTATTCCCACAACTATTACATGAAGCTACTCATTTATGCAAGCATAACTCCTCCTACAAAAGAGAAATTAGACGAGCCAAATTCTTGTGTATTGAATTGGCGACAACAAACATCGTCCGTCCATCAGACGGTGCAAGAGGGAGATAGTGAGGGAGGGAAGCAAGCGAGGAAGGGGAGTGACAAAGGAGGAGTGTCGTGCGTGTTTGAGAGAGCCAAGAGGAAAAATATCGTGTGATTGCGGGAATAAGAATATAAATCAGGAGAAAAAAAGGGTTTTGGACCTCTACTTACAAAACCGGTCCGGAAACCGATTCCAAAACAAGTCCGGGAACCGGTTTCTGGGTGGATAATCACTCCTGTTCCCGGACCGATTTAAACCGGTTTTGAATTTTGGGAACCGGTTCCCGGACCGGTTTCGGTTTCAATGGGAACCGATTCCCAACCTTGTTTTCTGAGTGGGCCGGTCCGGTTGCATACCCCTAAAACTATCCACGTTTTTCAACTAGCGAGGATTTTTTATTTTTTTTCACTTATAGTGAAATTTTGATTTTTTTTTTATTTCTCAACCTTATCACCTAAAATTTATTTGATTCACAAAAAAGAAATTATTGCATTTCACTAAAAACTTGAGATGATAGTGGAAAAAACGAATGAATAATCATGGAAGTCACGCACTTCATAACAACTGCTCCTAACTCATGCTGTGTTCGTGACTTATTGACCACAAAAAAAAAAAAAACCTAATTTAATTGATAAAAATAATATTTACTCCAAAATTCCTAAAGATGAATGCATTTTCATGTAATGTCCTGCATGTCCTGCGAACGAATTAATTTAATTTAATTGATTCAATCAATTATCTTCTATTTTCTTTATTAATAGAAAACGCAGGTCAAGTCAAAAAGGCCCCTGTCCCCACAGAGCTTCTTTTCCACCCACCTCCCGTCCCGCATCCGGTTGCTGCCGGAAAGTCCTCGTGCCATTATCTGCGCTCTCCGCGTGGCATGCATTGCAGCGGTCCGATCGGCATGAAGAGTCTTGGACCGTTGGATGGTAAGAACGCAACATTGTTCAAGCACGCATAATAGAGTTGGTTGCGTCCTAAATTTATTCTATTTTTGCAAATTCAATTCTAATTTTTTTAAATTTTTCAATGCAATTATAAAATTTTCACATCTCATCAGAAATCACGGACGTAAATGCCGACATTTTCACGTAAAATAACTGGCTTTGATATAAATGATTTTTAATAATATTTTTGAATTTTTTGATTTTTTTTTTCCTTTCTTTCTTACTCCTCTAGTCATGGAGCATAACTTCGCCTTACACTGGCGAGGCTCGCAGGTCCTCGCTTCTGGCGGGGCATGGTGACCGACTAAAAGAGGAAGAAAGGAAGAATAAAAAGAAAAAAAAAAAGAAAAATTGTCCTCTCTTTTTCTTCACCTTCTTCCTCCATCATAAAACAAGGAGCATTGCTCGTTGGTTGTTTTTTTCTATTTTTTTGGTTGTTTTTTTTTTTCTGTTTTCTTTATTAATTGAAAAAAGTAAGTCAAGTCAAAAAAGCCCCCACAGAACCACTAAGGTTTACTCCAGTGGCCACCCTTCCAACATGGAAGGGGGAGGTAGGAGGTTCGAATCCCTACCTTCTCAGAAGGTTTGGGGTGGGGACGAATTAGTTTCAGGAGTAGGTTTCGACTCCCACGCCTTGCAAGAAGGCAGAACAAAAGTCTGAGAGTGAGAGTTAGAATAGGTATAGAATAGAACCAACAAAAAAAAAAAGGCCCCACAGAGGGGCTTTCCACGCACCTCCCGCCTGCATATTACTGCTGCAGGGAATCACTTCGGGCAATTATTTTGCGCTTTCCATGCAGCATGTGTAGCCACCGTTCGATCGGCACGAAGAGTCTTGGATCGTTGGATGGCAAGAACGCCGGGCAATTTGGGTTAAGGGTTTTAGGACTGAGAAGATACATTACTTCTACAAGAAGCCTCCCCGCAACATTTTCGATGGAAAGATCTAGTCAGACCCGGACGATGCAACTTCAGGAAATGGGTCCAATTTTTATTACCCTGGTGATATTATTACAAATGGAATGGGACAACGACCGATCACGCACAATTGCACATGTGTCGAGACTGACTAGGCGTTGTAGTAATCTATACTCTCTTTTTTTTTTTGTCTAAAACAGAGATTTTTATTCAAACTAGCAAAACAGGACAACCCTTACCCAGGGCGTCAGAACATAACAAATCCAAGAGGGGTGGGGGAGGTGAAATAGTCTAGTTCGAGGGAAGGGTGCGTCGACCATGGGCTTTAGTAGCCCAGTTGACGATACAATTGGCCTTTCTCCTGCAGTGCTAAATCCGAAGGCTGGAGAATCAGGGGATCAGCGCCGCACACTTAATAAACAGACCATGAATCTCCCATGGCGTCAAACTGGGGTTATGCACGGTAGACACAAGTAACAAACAATCGGACTCCAACAGTAAGTTCTTGTGCTCTTTCCTTTCTGCATCAAATGTTTTAGGGTAAGGGTTAGCACTTGTACCTCTGCCTACAACGTTGAAGAAGCTTGGATGCCGCTGGTGAAGCTGTCGACGAGTTTTCCAGAATGGTCACGGCACACGCAAGCCATTGCGCCCTCGTTGCTTACCGTTGGAAAAGCCCCATCAACGTTCACTTTCACTACACCAGGCTCCGATGGACGCCACACCAGATCCGAGTTTGGAAGGTTTTGCTTTGGTTTCGACACCAACCGATCGCAGCTACGGGCGATCTGTGCGTTTGCGAAAGCCACCTCCACCACTTGTTCTGGATTTGGGTGCTGCTTCCGGAAGACAAAGTAATTACCGCCTTCCAGATCTGCCATAAGATGGATGCTAAAGTCTCCAGATCAGGTTCTCTGTTCCCTATCAGATCTGCAAGCCAGGCATCTATTCTGTTCACTCTCTATTGTGGTATCTTGATTTTGACTTGTGGGTGTGACCAAATGCCTTGTGTCCATGGGCATAATAGAAAAATATGTTATGTTGTTTCTGAGAGTTGAACTTGGCATAAATTACATATCGGATCTAGGATGATTCGTCTGTTATACAGGTTCTCCTTTGTAGACAACGCATTGTGGCATAAGGACCACATGAATATGCGAATTTTAAGGGCTGTCTTCATGGTCCATAGCTGTCTCCATAGTTTCCATGGGGTTTGATAGGATGAGGAGGAACAGTCTGGTCGTCAAAACTGTTGCGAAGTAGGGGAACATTCCATATACTCTATTCCGGAATAATGAAATTCGCCACCTTCACAAGTTCTCCTCTAGGTGCATGCCCCCCTATAATGCCTTTTGATAGCCATTTATCTTCGAGATACGGACACCTGAAGTGCCAAAACTTGGCATAGAGGGACATTTAAATGTCAAAAGTTTGGAAAGTGACACTTAAGTGCCAAAATTATAGCAAAATAGATCACTTGAGTGTCACTTTGGCCAAAATCCGGCCAAAATGCTGATGTGGCGATTTTCCGGCGAATGAAGTGCAAAACAACGTCGTTTAGGTACTGACGTGGTAAAAAAATTAATATAAAAATTAATTAAATTTAATTTAAAATTTAATTTATTTAAAATATTTGAAAATAAAATAAAAATATTAAAAAAACTAAAAAAATGGTTGGGGGGGGGGGGGGGGGGGAGGTGGCTGAGGGCTGAGCCCTCGGCCGCTGCCGCCACCGGAAGGGTCGGCGGCGGAGGGGGGAGGGTCGGCCGAGGTCGCCGAGCCTTGGCCAAAGGCCAGCAACCCCGGTCAACCGACAGTGAGGGCCCGCGAGCCCTCACCCAGGTGGCCCTCGCCCAAATCCGGCGAGCCCGGCTAGGCCAAGGGCCAGCAGGGATTTGGGCGAGGGCCGCCGACCCTCCCCCTCAGCCACCTGCCCCCCCCCCCTCCCCTTTAATTTAGTTTTTGAATATTTTTAAATGTTTTAAATAAATTTAGTTTTACATTTAATTTTATTATTTTTTATATTATTTTTTTACCAAGTCAGCACCAAAACGACGCCATTTTTGTATTGTCTAGCCACATCAGCGTGCAAAACGGCGTCATTTTGCACTTCCTTCACTGGAAAATCGCCACGTCGATATTTTTGTCAAATTTTGGCCGGAGTGGTACTTAAGTGATTCATTTTGCTCCGATTTTGGCATTTAAGTGTCACTTTCCAAACTTTTGGCACTTAAATGTCCCTCCATGTCAAGTTTTGGCACTCGGGGTGTACTTCTGCCATTTATCTTCTCTAACTCTTATCATTTGCCCGTCACCGACCGACCACTGTAGTTGATTTGATATTGAATCCCTGCCCATCATTAAACTTTGCCAACCCCATGATGATCTAGCTCTTTTTTCCGCATGCCAGAAGTCCTTAGAATGGAAATAAACTCCTTTGAGGATTCTACTCCACGAGGAGGATGGGTGTTAGAGGAGTCACCACGCTGTTTACCCATTAAAGCTCTATTGAAAGTGATTAAGTCTCAAAAGCCAAGCCCCCCTGTTTCCTTTTTGCATTTGAGGATGTCCCATTTCTTCCAGTGGATTCCCAACTTGCTACAATTAGTTTGCCACCAGAATCTTGCTATTTTATGTTCAATGGATTTACAGATAGACACGGGAATTTTAAATATCAACATGGCATATTGCGGGAGTGTCCGTACTACTGTCTTAATCAGGATTTCTTTACCACCTTTGGAAATTAAATTATATTTCCACCCTTCTAACTTAGCATTCACTCTGTCCAGAATCCAGGCAAACATCTCCTTTTTGGAGCCTCCCCAATCAAATGGTATGCCTAAGTATTTACCAGTCTTTGCAAGCACAGGTACTCTTAATTCTCTCGCCATGTTTTCCTGCAACCTAATAGGACAATCTTTACTGAAAAAGATCCCTGATTTATTCAGGTTCACAGCTTGTCTCGTAGCTAAATAGTATTGATTCAGCACATTTGCTAAGTTCTGACATTCCTGGAGTTTTCCATCTAAGAAAAAGATAACATCATCCGCAAAAAATAGATGAGATAGGGTAGGACACCACCTGTTTAGTTCGATTTCCTTAATGTTTCCCATGTCGATGGCTTGTTTAATAAGGGTGGATAATACATTCGCCAACAGGATGAACAGGTACGGAGAGAGAGGATCTCCCTGTCTGAGCCCTCTTGATGGATGAAAGTAGCTCAAGGATTCTCCATTAAATTTGACACTAAGGGAAACTGTTATAATGCATTGCATCACCCACTTTACCCATTTGACATGGAATCCCAATTTAAGTAGATATTCCTCTAAGAAGTCCCATTCCACCCGATCATAAGCCTTTTGCATATCTAGCTTCAGTATTGCCTAAAATTTTCTCTTTCTTTTTCTAATCTTGAGCTGATAGAGTACCTCTTGGACCACTAGTATGTTGTCTTGGATTTGTCTGCCACTCATGAATGCACTTTGTTCCGTAGATATCAACTTAGGCAACCATGGTTTCAGACGATTAGCTAGCACCTTGGATATGATTTTATAAACAAGATTGCATAGACTAATTGGACGATATTGATCTAGCCTTTCTGGATGTGGTACCTTGGGAATCAGGGAAATGATTGTTCTATTGAAATCTGGGTGCAGCACTCCTAAGATAAAGAAGTCTTTCACTGTGATGAATATGTCTTCATGTATAATATCCCAGTGATTCTGGTACAATAATCCATTCAAGCTGTCTGGCCAAGGAGCTTTAGTAGCCACCAATTGAAAAGTTGTTTGCTGTACTTCCTCTCGAGTGACCGCAACTATTAAGATATTATTCATTTCCTCCGTTACGACTTGTGGACATTGTGCCAGAATAAGCCCAAATTCACGATGTCCAACTGATCTATACAAGTTTTCAAAGAAATCCATCGTCATCTCCTTCAGTCGCTTATGGTCTTGAATCTACTCTTGATTTTCATCCTACAACATACTTATTCGGTTTCTTTGCTTCCTTTGGATAGCGATGGCATGGAAAAATTTTGTATTCTTGTCCCCCCATCTAAGCCAATTAATCATTGACCTCATCGCCCAATACTATTCCTCCCATTGCCATAATTGTCTTATTTCCTCTTTCAGTCGACTAAACATCACTTTGTCATAGTGGCCACTGGGTTGATTTATATGATTCTGAATTTGCTGCTTCAATGCATTGAGTTGATGATGGCCCTTGGAGAATTTCGATCGACTCTAGTTAGCAAGGGCCAATGAGACAGCCTTTAACTTTCTGGGTAGTGTCGTGGCGTTCAACTGTAAGGATGCCCAAGAGTTTGCAATGACCACACGACACTCCTTATCCTGTATCCAAAAAGCTTCCAATGTAAATGACTTCTTTTTTCTGACTGGGGTTACTTCAGTGGTTAATAGTATTGGACTATGATCAAAACCCAGAGCGGGTAAGGCAAAAACTTTAGCTTCTGGAAATGTCACTTGCCATTCCATGGTACAAAGCACCCTATCTAGTCTTTCTTTAACAAATTCCTCACATTCTCTATTATTTACCCACATGAAGGCACATCACTTACTTTCCACATCCATCATTGAACAATCATTTAAAAGTTCACGAAATGAATGCATTCAATGCGATTCAGCTAGCCTTTTGCCCACTTTCTCCCAATGATAGATGATCTCATTGAAATCCATAGTGCAAACCCACGGTAAGGTATTAGAGGAACTGATTTGTCACAATTCTGCCCATAAGTTTTGTCTTTGCTAATACACTGCTTGCGCATGAAGACATGTGAGACGCACTGGAATTCCACAATTCACGTCCTTGCAAATCATATCGATGAAATCTATAGTGTGACGATCTACACAAAGGGAAACTTGATCATTCCAAAACATCGCCAGGCCTCCAGCCAAACCAATAGGGTTTACCACATGACAACTTGGGAATTTCAATCTCTTCTGAAGTCGTTGGATCACCACTTCCTGATTTTTTGTTTCCATCTAAAACACTACGTCAGACTTTCCTTAAGCCACAAGGGCCCTTAGTGCTTAAACTGTCAAGGGATTGCCCAAACCCTGATAGTTCTAGCTTATTAGCTTCATTTGTCACTTGGTGGCTTATTAAGGCTAGCCACCATAGCCCAAAGTCTGGAACCCTCCACCTCAAAAATCGGTGTATCCATTAGCTAACTTTCATCTATCCCCTCTTGCATATAAGTTCACAGCCCATAGGATTATACCTTTTAGCTTTCTTGATAGGGCCAGCGTTTGTGCTCTTCAGTTTCTTGAAATTTGTGGATCCCTCTGCTAAGTTCATGTTATCTTCAAGCTGTTTGGGTGCATAGGACTTGGACATAGTAGCTGCAACTCCTATTGGTTCGTCTTCTTGATGACGCTATTTTATATGTTTTGTATTGGTATCGAGTTTGCTCCCTGCTGGTAACTCCATGAGCTTAAGCAAGTATGTAAATTGATTAAGTCTCTTTATGAGCTTAAGCAAACTCCTAAGCAGTGGCATGAAAAGTTTAATTCGGTCATATTATCAAACGGTTTCATCAATAGTTATGCTGATAAGTGTATATACTCTAAATTCACTAAAGACTATGGTGTCTTAGTGTGCTTGTATGTTGATGATATGCTTATCTTTGGAATGAATATGACTGGAATTATTGAGACTAAGAAGTATCTAACTTCCATGTTTAAAATGAAGGATTTTGGTGAAGTAGATACTATCTTAGGTATTAAAGTTAAGAAACATAGTGGGGATTACTCTTCAAGCCAATGTAGTTATGTTGAAAAATTATTAAATAAATTTCAACATCTTGGTTTCAAGGAAACAAGTACTCCATTTGATTACGGTATTAAATTAAATTATAATACTAGTAGAGTGGTGGCACAACTAAAATATGCAAGTGCTATAGGGTCTTTAATGTATGCGATGCATTGTACTAGACTTGATATTGTTTTTTCTGTATGCAAGTTGAGTAGGTATACTAGTAATCCAAGTATAGAACATTGGAGAGCTATTACTAGAATTTTTTATTATCTTAAGAGAACTAAAAATTTAGGATTGTTCTATAATAATTATCTGGCTGTATTAGAAGGATATACCGATGCTAGTTGGATTACAAGTGTGGGAGATGAGCGTTCCACTTTTGGATGGATCTTCACACTAGCTGGAGGTGCTGTATCTTGGGCGAGCAAGAAACAGACGTGTATAACTCACTCAACAATGGAATCTAAATTTATTGCTTTGGCAGCAGCTGGGAAAGAGGCTGAATGGATTAGGAATTTGTTGTTGGTAATCAAATTATGGCCTAGTCCTATGCCTCTTATTTCTATCCATTGTGATAGTCAGGCCACTTTGGCAAGAGCCTATAGTAGCACTTATAATGGTAAGTCTAGACATATTAGTCTAAGACATGAATATGTGAGACAATTGATTAAAGATGGTACCATAACAATTGTCTATGTGAGGTCTAGTAATAATCTTGCCGATCCTTTGACAAAGGCTTTACCAAGACACATGGTAATAACGACCTCACAAGAAATGGGGCTGAAACCCTTTAATTGAAATCACCAATAATGGTAACCCGACATTTTTCTAGAACATCACTAGTTACAAGGTTTAATGGGTAAGAACAAGTTATTGAATGTGATTGTTTGATACTGACGTAGCCCTGATATGAGAAGTCAGTATCGTCTGTTATGTTTTGTAGGTTGAATTGAATTCTTAATGAAGTACGATACAAATTTGTAGTGTGTTGATAGTAACAGAAACACATGGTAGATACTTCACCTATATGAGCTTAGAAGTGGTGCCGCTTCTTACGAAAGTGAGGGTTACTTTCTAGAGAGCTTATGAAATAGGATTAAGCACAAGGCCATAATAGTGCGGAGTAATATAGAACTTCTCGCTGAAACAAGAGGTTAGTGTATGTGCGGTATATCCGGTTCCATTACATAAAATTACAAGTTTAAAGCTGAGCTACTTGTCACTTTGATAGAGCTTTGATATACTTGCATTAAGTAAAGGTTTAACTCGAAAAAGACATTTATGTATGTATATTAATCTTACTAAAATTTTGGCTGTACGGCTTAAAAAAAAAAATTATTTTGAAATCTTTGTTTTACAAACAAAGTGGAGGATTGTTGGAGTTTTTGTTTGTTAAAACAAAAATTAAGTGCTTTTTACCTTGTCCCACATGGGAAATGTGGGAAGAAGTAAACCAATTTAAAAGTGTGGGATTTCCTTTGTATATTTAAAGGAATGATGGGGTGGGGCTAGACCTCATCATACTCGCGTGCGGGTGCGTGATTATTTGGCGCACTTAGCACGCTTGCGCGCCCGTGGTTTAATTAGCACTAATCCCTCTATTATTTATTTATTTATTTATTAATTTTAATCAAAGGTTGTTTGTTTTTGAGAATTTTCGGAAATAAAATATAAAATGAAAATTCGAAATTTTATTTATTAAAAAAAATAATTAAAAATAATTAATTATTATTCCGAATTTTGTTTGTGTCTTTTCAAGACAACTTTTCCCGAAGGGTTGCGTTTGTTCGGATTTTGACTTCTTTCGAAGGGACGCATTTGTTTATCCGAACAATTTTCGAAAAGACACATTTGTTCATGTTTTGCCATTTTCACGAAGAGCTGCATGTGTTTTAAGACTGTTTTATACTTGTCAAATTTCGGAAGAACCAGAATGATCATTTTTTCTCGAGTCTTTCTTCTGAGAAAAAAAAAAGGCAGCCATTCTTTCGATTGTTTCCAAGAGAGATCTTGGAAAAATACTAGAATTGTTATATAGTATTCTTAATTTTTGAGATTTTGTTGTATCCTAGAGGATTTTTGCCGGTGACCATTAGCAACGTTGTGGGGCAAATAAATCCTTAAAGAAAGTGATATCACACATCAAAGTCCGATTTGTTTACTCGATCTGACTTTATCGTTCTACCCTATTCGAAGCCAAATTTCCAACATTTTCTTCATCAAAATGAAAATATTTGCAGTACATAGCGTAATGGCCAAATTTTCCACACGAGTAGCAATAGTGTGATAACCTTTCATATCAAAAATCCAGCCAGATGTTCTTGCCTTCCAGTTTGATCAGCTTGCCTGTTTTAAGCGGTTCCTATAGTCTAATTTCGACTCTGGCCCTCCTAGCTCTGAGAGTGGTTCCTTCTTTAGTCTCAATTTTAATATCCAGCACTCTACCGACATATCTCACAGCTTTGCATATCATACTCTCGATACACCATTCCAGTGGAAGCCCAAATACTTGAATCTAGAAAGCGCGAGTTGTAAAGTCATAGCAATGTAGGGGAGTATTCAGTATCCAAGGCTTTAAAATCACTAGGTGATTCAAGAAGAGCCAAGGACCATTCTCCAGTACCTTGTGTTTTTCCCCTTCAGTTTTGAACTTAAAAACATACAGGCCAGCTTCACGTTGAGATATTTCTACTTGGTCGGTTCTCCATGCTCTTTTCATTGTATTTTGAAATGCTTGGAAATTAATGGATGGGTTAGAGAGAAGCTTACCCACCATTATAAGTTTACATTCCTCTAGTTTTTTCGTTGGGGCCGCGTCATCCCATACCTCAATTTCCTATTCTGACCATAGTTGGCCTAATCTATTGCAGAGTGTGGCGAGACGTGCATCTTCTTCTTGCTCAATGTGTTCCATCAGAAGTCCGGCACCAGGTTGGTTCACTGGAAAGGCAATCCAAATCGACAATCCCACATGCAAAGCTGCCGGGAGCTACAGGGTTGGAATCGTGACGGGCGAAGGATGCAACCTGACGGAGAAATTGAGGCATGCGATGGTCAGAAGATGGGGGTGTAGAGAGTGAAGGACACGATTGTAATGGTGATGGTCCCACTTTGGGGAAGTGAGGTGGGTCTGAGAAACGAGCGGTAATAGCTAATTGAGGGAAGAGATGTATGGTGAACAAGTGAGTTCCATAACCTATACTAGAATGGAACGATGGGAAAGTGAATGGGTTATCTGAAGGACGATAGAAGGAAGATGGTGGCAATCATCGGTGGGCTTGAAGGTTTCTGTGGGAAGGTCTACCATTAAGGTAGAAAGAGCTCTACATTTCGAGAGAACTCGTGGTAATCTATACTTTAATCGAAATTTTGGTGGATAATATGGAGATACCCACTCGAGTAGGGAGCATCTACAATATTTATTGAATTAATATTACAAAAAAAAAAATTAAACCGATATGCCTAAAATAAATTTATCTCAGACTAATCTAAACTCAAATTTACCACAAAGTAATTTTTAGACTATAAAAAATCATAAATTGTTATATTTATAATAAATTTACTTTCCGTTTAGATTTATATCACGAAAAACTACAAACTAATACACATGTGATAAATATAGCATAAAAGCTCAAATTAATATATTCGTTAACTATCGTGTGTCATCTAACCAGTCATTTGATGGAAACTAATGGAGAATTATTATAGATATATCAATTTGAGATTCTTTATGGTTTTAAATTTTATTTCTTTTTATTTTAATAAAAAAAGTAAATCAAGTATGTGTCAATATTGCATGTGATAATGTGAGTAGTACTCGTTGCGTCCCACGCACCTTCCTCGGAATGTCGCGGAAATTACGTGCGCTATAATTATCCACCTCCAATAATGGGGGTCAGAGTTTTATATTTTCAATCGATTCACTTATCTGCGGGGAAATTGTTTTTATTTGAGGATCCGAAACGACTACCGCAGCGTTTGGAGAGAAGACAAAATAGCTCTTGAAGAGCGATTTTTATTATTTTTCTTTGCCTTTATGACATTAAGAAATTCTCACTTTATACTTCATATATGTGCTCTATTATATTCCCCTTGCACTTTGTTTTGTCCTTTATAGTAACATTGGAACAAAATTTGTATCGGTATGTTTTTCGATCCTAACAGGAAGTTTCCATTTGCCCTTGTCCTTAGAGTCGTTGGCCATGACTATTTGACGAATTGATTGAGTCATTACGTTTGTCCAAGAAGGTGGAGTGAAGAAATAGGAAGGATGGTGCCGTTGGTCCTGTCACGCGCGAACACAGCTCTTCTAAGAAGAGTGTAGATAATAAAGCATGAGATCTTCAAAGAGTGCGAGAAATTTGTCGTGATTATGGTCTTGATCTTAACTTTCCGTCATTTTCACGAATTTGAGACAAATTTACTAGTAAAAAACAACTGTAGGAATGAGATCAATATATAATTATAAACATTCGTCGGACTCTATGTTATACTCGTATGCAAGAGGATTATGAGACATATAAATGCCATTTGCCATCACAAAAAAGAAGAAACAATTAACGAGGACATGATAATGGAGGAACAAACCCTAGCATTTTGCTTTAAAATGATTTAACAATATTTTATGATTTTTGCAGGATTATTTTAATGTAACACAACTAGGCATGTTAAAAGTACAAACATAAAGATTTCTTGAAACTTTGGTTAAGGGTATTATTAATAACGGTTGGACATTTTTTGGTTTGGTTTGAAATATTGTAATAAGATAGATGTGTGCAAATTCAAATTTGCGTTCTCTTTGACTGCAAGGAATCAAACCTCGTTTTCCAAGGTGAGGAAAAAAATATTGAAACCTAAATGGAAGACTTGGTTACGACTTTCGTAAATTTGTCTTTATTGCTGTTCTTTTTCAAGAAACTAATTATGAATTAAATCCGAAAATGAACTTCTATCCGCAAGGAATGTGTCCCCTCGTTCTTTAAAGTTTTCTTTTCTTTTTTCTCTAGTTGTGGTTACACTCATATGAAAAAATAGCTTTCAATTAAACATTGTTATGAATGATGAAGATACTTTAAATTCATCTATTTTATAAACTATATCAATAATCATTTTTAAAAATATATTTATAATATTATTTCTTTTTATAAAATAAAGGAAGCCTTAAGTGAAAATTTGAATTTTCTTTCGTTTTTTCAACTTTATAAGAATGGGGATCACTTTATAGCACATTCTTTTCGTCCTTACCCTCTGCGCGTCTGTTCCTCGCTGCCACTCTCTCTCTTCGCTGACTACTCGCGCGCGCGCTAGCGCACACCCACGCGCCGGCTCCCCAAATTCTTTTCTCCAAGAGAAGTCATTGAAAAGAGGATCCGTGACGACTAGATAAAGATCAGCGAGTTTTAAGCAAGTACTCTGTACATTTCGTTTTACTTGATTTTAGCGAGGAACGTTCAGAGAGAGATCGAGAGAGACGTTAATTTGCAAAATAAAGCTCCTATGGCGAACTCAGATGCTGGAACGAGTAGCAGCAATGCAGGAGGAGCGGAGTATCAAGTATTCTTGAATTTCCATGGCAGAGATACTCGAGAGGGATTCACCAGCTTCCTTCATCGAGACTTGACAAAAAATGGTATTCATGCCTTCATAGATAACGAAGGACTTCGAGTTGGCGAAGAAATTGGTGGAGAGCTCCTGCGAGCAATCGACGACTCCCAGATCTACATACCCATCTTCTCAAAAAATTATGCTAGTAGCAAATGGTGTCTCCGTGAGCTCGCAAGGATGGTAGACAACAGAACCACCAAGTCAGAGAAGAAAAAAATCATGCCCATCTTTTACGACGTGGATCCAGATGATGTTGCCCTTAAAAACGAATCATACAGAACAACCATAGAGGAGCACAAGGAGAAGTTTCCGCACGAAGCAGAATCCTGGGAGGAGGCTCTTAAGAAGGTCGATAAAATCAAGGGCTGGGTGCTGCCCAAATGTAAAGAGTAAGCTCTGAAGATCCCTTACTTTTCTAGCTCTTGAATCAAGCCAGTCCTATTCAAGGGACGTCGGGAGTTAATTAAATTACCAAATCTTTCGCATCTTTTAAAAAAATACAGGTACAATCATATGCAAGAGTTATTAAGGGTAAATAAAAGGAGTACACTGTTTTTTTGGATTTAGAGGCATACATGTTAATCTGTATGATCAACATAGCTTTTGTAACTAATGAACTTGCTTCTATTTGTGGCAGCCAAGCGAAACTTGTGGACTTGGTAGTTGAAAAGGTTTTGCAGGAGCTGAAGGTAAGACACAAGTTTGTGACTAAAGATTTAGTCGGACTTGACGGTCGAGTGGCAGAAATATTGGAAAAGTTAGATGTTAACTGTAGTGATGGAGTGAGGTTGCTCGGAATTCATGGAATGGGGGGTATCGGTAAAACCACTCTGGCCAGGGTTGTCTATAATGAACTTTGTTCTCACTTTGGAAAGTGTTGCGCCTTCCTTGACAATATTCGAGAAATGTCAGAGAAGGAGGGTTTAGTCTCGTTGCAGAAGAAGTTATTGACATCAATTGATAGTTCCGATGCTGCAAAAAGTATTGATGATGTTGATTACGGAAGGAAGAGGATGGGAGAAATACTTGGTCGTAAAAAGGTTCTCATTGTTCTTGATGATGTTGGTGAAGAAGAACAAATCGAGAATCTAATTGGACAACGTCGGTTGCATCCTGAAACAAGAGTAATTATCACCACTAGGAACGCAAGTATACTGGAGTTTATTGAGCAAATAATGGCTCCTGAAATAAAGGAGGTGAATTCTGACCCTGCAATCCGAATTTTGTCTTATGAAATGGAGGAGATGAATTTTGATGATGCACTCCAACTTTTGAAGAGGCATGCGGCTCTGGAAGGCTCTCTGGCAAAGGATATTGACAGCCTCTTAAGAGATATTGTCCTTACAGTGGGGGGCCTTCCTTTGGCTCTTAAAGTTACAGGTTCCTCACTTCGTGGAGAGCCTAAAGTGAAATGGGAGAATACATTAAAACGATTGAGAACAATACCGCATCAAGATGTACTAGAGACATTGAAGATTAGCTTTGACACTCTAAATGATCATCAGCGCAGTATTTTTCTCGATATCGCATGCCTTTTCATCAATGAGGATATTACTAATGCCAAATACATGTGGGAGGCTTGTGAATTTTATCCTGAATTGGAAATTGATGTCCTTGTTAGGAAGTCCTTGATAAAGATAAAGGATGACAAAAAATTTTGGATGCATGACCAACTGAGAGACCTGGGACGAGAAATTGTTCGTAGAGAAAATCCTAAAAATCTCGGGAAGCGTAGTAGGTTGTGGACTAGTGAGGAGGTCCTTGATTTAGTAAGAACTGAAGAGGTAAGACATCTATTAGGTTCAAGTGAAAAAACAGACATCCTGCTTTTGAGAATTCAACTTTTTGCTAATGATCTTTTCTTCCATTTCATTCATTCAAATCGCAAATTAAATTACTGGTTATTGACAAATTGATTTATTGGCAGAAGAAGAAAAAGGTTGAAGCACTTGATCTAGAGGGAAGGAGTTCTCATATCTCAATTAGCCATGAAGAAGTTGAAAGGTTTAACAATTTGAGGTTCTTGAGATTATCTAATGGGACCTTGCATGGGGATTTCATCATTTCTCTACCAAACTTGAGATGGATTTCGTGGCGTTCTCCCTTTCAAAATTTTAGTGTACCTAATATGCATTCAAAGAATTTAGTTGTCTTTGAACTTTTTAATAATTGCTTCACAGATGATTCGAAAGTATGGGACGTAATTAAGGTATGGTTTCATCTCAATTTATAACAGTCATCTCGAGCATTATTTGACTTCTCTTTGTAATGTTTGTACTTCCTTTTTGCAGATGGCAACCAAACTTAAAAATCTTACTCTTGTAGAATGTCATGGCATTACTAGAACTCCAAACTTATCTAAATGCCTAGATTTGGAGAGGTTGACTTTCAATGATTGTTGCAGATTGAAGGAAATCGACAACTCTATTGGAAAGCTAAAGTGCTTGCTTGACTTGAAAATCAGCCATTGTGAGCTCATTGAACGAGTGCCTAATGAAATTGGAAGGCTAGTGAAGCTTAAGTGCTTCTCTTTGAAGGGCTCCTCCAAATTGAGCGGACTCCCCACCTCTATCTGCAACTTAGCATCATTAAGGAAGTTGGACCTTTCATATACTAGAATTACAAGCCTGCCGGAGTCCATCGAAAAGCTACGGTGTTTGTCAGATCTTCGTCTGAAAAATACTGAGATCATACAACTTCCGAACTCCATTGGAAAATTAACATCGTTGTGCACTTTGGATCTGTCAAACTACTTGCCCAATTTTATTGTAGGTCGTCGATGGGAGTTACCCAAAGCTATTGTAATGGTGGACAAACTGGAGGAGCTTTATCTTGGTCACCGCAAAGAGTTGGTTGGCGAAATTCCTGATGAAATAGGACATTTATCATCTCTAAGAGTTCTAGATTTGTGTGAGACCAGAATCTATCGAGTTCCGAGAACAATCAACAGGCTTTCTCACCTCTCAACACTTGACTTAAGAAAGTGTGATAAGATTACAGAGTTGCCTGAGCTTCCAGTGAGTTTAGTCCATTTACAAATTACATCTCGCTCATTGCAAGTGGTCCCAAATCTCTCAAAGCTTACCAATCTAGTAGAGTTGGTCCTATCTGATGGCTCTAAAGGTCAAAATTTGTCAAACCTCAAGCACACATGTGACTTGGGGTGGATTGGCAGGCTATCTAAACTAAAGAAGTTGGAGTTGTGTCTTCTTAACATCGCCGCGCCACCTTCAGAGTTGGGTCTTCTTTCTCTTCTAGAAGATTTTACTTTGTTTAGTCTAGATTTGCAACCCCTCGAGCAGCTACCGCCTTCTTTACAGTATTTAGAACTTGACAATTTCAGCTCGACAGGACCGCCACAATCCAACTTGGAAATTCCGTCAAATTTGACGTTTCGTCTCTCGCGATTGCAAGAAATTCAACTCTATGGATTTTTGCAATTGCAGGACTTACATTTGAGCGAGTGTGACCTTCAGAGCTTATCCATACCATCTAGCTTACGGATACTGAGTGTATATAAATGCCCTAATATGATTGAGATTCAGGTTCTTGGTATGTCGGCATCACTGGAGGAATTAGAAATCGATGGGTGCCGATCAATTGGAAGGATAGTATCATGCGGTGAGGGAGGATCTCTTGGGATTCTCGATCAATCAGAGTCTCCTTCGAGTGAGTCGACCTATTGTTCACCGGGAGTACTTCTTCTTCCCAATGCCTTGAAGAAACTAAAACAACTTTGGTTGACGTCCTGCGAAAACCTACTTGAGATTCAAGTCATCGGTACACTGTTATCATTGCAAGACATCTCTATTGACGATTGCATTGCTATGGAAAAGTTAACTGGTATATCAAACTCGAAGAACCTTCGTTGTTTGTCCATCTATAGCTGCACTAAGTTGCGGGTCGTTGAGGGCCTTGACAAGCTAGAGTTTTTGACTGAGTTGGATGTTTTAGATTGTCCTTCACTGGAAACATTGCTTGACATATCAAACTCGAAAATACCGGACGAGTGTGAAATACATATTAAACGGTGCAGGGAGTCGCTTAACTCTTTGCCAAGAGGTGCTATTTTTTTCGAGTGTTACAAAGAGACGATGGTTCAACAAGGTGCGCCTCAATCAGAGACAAACAAGGTGAGCCTTGGCTAGGATTTTATTGTAACACCAAAAAAATTCACCTAAATTGCGACTAGATGTAAAAAAAAAAAAATTAACAACTTATTCAAACATAAAGTAGTTAGAAGCATGCCATTGCACATACCTATCATATTCTAAATAAGTTTACAGAATGTTCAAGAATTGAATCGACAATGTAAATTTACAAGAAAATATAATAGCTTTCAAGCAGTCCATAGGATCATTTCTTCACTTGCAAATGTCTAGAATTCTCAAAATTTCCCTACCATAACAAGCTAAAAGTCGCCATATGAGAGGAGATATCTCATACAAGCAACGGCGTTGGGCTTTCCTTTCCATTTTCTTTGGTCCCCTCTCTTTGGTCATATTCCTCAATCCATTGACTCTATCTACAATTTATGTTCATATAGACCTGAAAACGGAACTTCCAACTCGTAGACTGAATATAGATATCTTGTTCCATATAATGCATATTTATTTTAGATTCCTGTAGAAATACTGTCTTTTCCTTTTGCCTCTTTCATCAATACATTCAAGTTTAGTCGTCTGAATGGGAGAAATTCAAGGTTAGAGATTTTCACTTCTAGACATTCTGAGGTGAAGGATACGGAAGGTCATAATGTGCTTTGTACATGAACTTAATTTGGAAAAGTAAAACGACTTTGAAGGAAGAAAAGAAGAGACTTTACACTACATGGATTACTGAATCATCATCTTTCAGCAGCATATGTAGACTCATGATGTCTTGCATATAGGAGTCATGAGTTTGCTGGGCCCTTGTTTGTGAAAAAGACAAAACCAATGTTAAGAAAAATATTTGTTTGATAACATCTGCATTTTCTCATCCTAGAGTACTGCCTAAAGAAAATCTTATTTTTCATGTAGGGGAAGGCTAAAATGGAAGGGGATGCCGAAGAGCCCAACACCGAGCTTCAGCTTCAGTTCCATCCATTTGCAAGTTCTCAGGATCATGACATTAGCAAAGAGCCTCCAATTGACAATGTCAAAGAAGGGACTCTGCCTGGGAATCAAAATAAGATGAGGCAACAAGACTCGAATCCTTCAAGTATATCACCATTATCGTCCACCAAGCTTCAGCTTCAATTCCATCCATCTGCAAGTTCTCGGGATCATGAGATTATTGAAGAGCCTCCCATGGACGATGTCAAAGAAGGGACTCCACCTGGAAATCAAAATCAAACGGGGGAGCAAGACTCGAACCCTCTAAGCAATTCACCTTTATTGTCTACCGGGCTTCAGCTTCAGTTCCATCCATCTGGTTCTCGGGATCATGAAATTAACGAAGAGTCTCCCATTGACGATGGCAGAAAAGGGACTCCACCTGGAAATCAAAATCGGACGAGGAAGCCAGACTCAAAGCCTCAAAGTATTTCACCACTATCGTCTATGTTTCAATATGTTGTTCTCATGTCACACGGACTGAAGAAGTATATATTGAACTTAATCACAACCTATTTTTGCAGGTCTTGATGAACTTGCTCAACCAAGAACATTTTCCGATAGTTTCAAGACATGCTTAGTGAGCATATTGGAATGTTTCTGCAACCGTGACTTAACTTAGCTTTAAAGCTGAAGTTTTTTGAAGTTCGAAACAAAGGAAGCATATGAAGGACAACTGAGAATCCATGGAGATGGAAAGACCAAATCAAGTATCCTCAGTTTGGTTGATTGAAGAACTAAGTCATGGCTTTGGAAGATAACTTTCAAACTCCTCTTGATCAAACTCAAAGGCAACTACAGTCGAGTGACAATTTTTCCAGAAACAAGAACTCATGTTGCATAGGATATTCCTCTGCGTTGGGGATTCATTAACTATTTGTCCGAGGTAAGTCTTTCTACAAGTGAAGTACAAATTGATTTCCATATGGTTCAACTAACGAAGTATTTTCTAATATTTGGCTTGTGTATGACAGTTTCTTCAACCTTTGATGGCATGTGATAAACCAACTGATGCACCGAAAGGCAGCTGATCGATGCTGAGATACATTTCCATCCAATGATTAGGTGGCTGGTTAGCAATTACCTTTGTTGACATTCATTACCTGAGATTTAATAGAAGCTGCCTGCTAAAAAAAGCAGCGACTTCCTACATAACGAACTTCACTCATTATGTACATAAGTCATTTTTCATCATCAAGTGTGCACTTTTTGTTGTTAATCGTTCTCCAAAGTCGATAATCTGGCAGTTCTTCGATATCTGCTAAAGTGCTCGTGAATTGCTTGGTCGGGTAGCAAGCAAGCCCAGGGAAAGGATTGCACGAGTGTCCATGAGTTGTTAAGGACCTTGATATCCAGCTTTCTCTTGGCTCATTCCCACTTGAAACTTGACCAAAGTAGGAAGATTTAAACTCTCTTATGAAGTCCCTATGGCTATAATTGTAACCATCATGTCATATAGATAAAAGTGCATTGAACATATAATTCTAGCCTAACTCTGCAGGTTCCGATGTATCTCCCCCCACCAAATACGTAGATCTCTGTACAGGTTGGAAACCATTCCACAAGGAAATTAAGACTTTTTTGCAGGACTAATTTGAAAGAATTTCCCACCACCGACCTTACAGATTTTTGAATTTCTGAAGGCCATATTGAGATGGTAATTTTAGCATTTTCCTACGCTTGGAGGATTTGCAGTTTTTCGTACTTTTGGATCCTTTTCCCGTGACTTTCCTCTTTATAATTCTGGTAGTCGCCTTGTCCCATAGATATGCCTTTTGATTTACCCCTCGAAAACTACATAAAATTTTCTCTGCACCAGCTCTAATTAAAGCAGCGAAGAAGAATATTACGCTAGCGTGGCTTGTAATTTCAAAGAATCCCAGAACCATTGATATATGCTCTAGCAGTGCATAAACAAATAACCGACAAACCAGAGAGAGAGAGCGCTGGTAATTAAGGTGGAGCTGCTGATCTCATTGTGCTGGTGCTTTGCCTGTGGAATTTTTGGGAGAAAGATATGAACATACAAGGAAAACAAGATTGACAGATCTTGAATTGTCGAGGGTATGCGAGATAAAATTATCATACGGTGTAATACCTAACCAACAAAACCGAAGTTGCTGAAAAAATTCATCCGCGTTCATACCTCTGTCATACAGAGGGTTCTCGCGACGCAGTGGGTAGTTCTAGCTCAGGCTTAGATATAAGTGGAGAGACATAAAAGTTGACCATCTCCTTGGTTACTTCTTCCAAACTTGGAGGATCCCACTGCACATTATTTGATAAACCCACCATGATTTCTCAGTCATGTAAGTTGAGAAAAGTTGTAAGGTTGGAAAAATTGGGACTCGATTTTACCTTTGGAGCAAAGTCCTTATCCACTAACCATGCCCGAACACCCTACAGATGGCAAAGAGCACTATTAATCAGAACATAAACCATTTTTGCAACCCCACAGATAGCAAAGAGTACAATCATCTGACAGTAAGGACAGGAAAAAAACCACAAGATTCAATCATACAATTGCTGCGGATGTCCAAGATTTGCGTACCTCGCAGAAGTCTTTGGAAACTTCTCCAGAGATTGCATGAAGGGATATTTGGTATTCCCGAGTTAAACATTGATCAAGAGTTTGGAATCTGCCTTCACGAATCTGAAAGTAATAATTATAACCAAGTCAATGTCTGAGAAAAGGAATCTCTGTCCAACAAAAGAAATCAAAAGAATGGTAACTCACAGATCTTAAGGTGACTTTTAAGCTCAATGGAGAAGCTTCCCTTAGTTTCTTGAGGGTCATTGCACACCATTCATCATAAGAGTCAGCTGCTTCAATTTCCTAACCAACACCAATTTAATAAGATGGTAATAACAGAACATCTAGGATATTAATTATGCTGACTCATTGCATTTCTCAGTTGATTAGTCCCAATTCTACCATCATGTCATCTGGCAAAATAAAACATCAGTCATACCATCTCAAAAACCAGTACGATGTCAAGCATTATGGATTTTCCAATGATAAATATAAGAGTCCTTTTCAGGGTCTCTCATCCAACTTACCAGTGCATGAATAATTTCCCCGACTGTGTCATGGCTAAAGCATTTATCGATCACTTCAATCCTGAGCCCGTGAACAAGAAAAAAATACTCCATTTAAAAAATTATTTGACACACAGTTCAATAGCTGCAACAAATAAAACTGAAGAGATTAGGAAACAAAAGACTTCCTGGTAGTAAGCAAAACAAAAGGTGCAGGTTTAATAAAGGTGAGAAGAAATATACTTGCACGGAGGAAGAAACTTTTTTCCATAAAAGCAGCAATCACTATGCTATGTGGAATATTTACTTGTCCCTTCCATGGTCCTAATATGCACAACAACTAGCAACATGTCAACTAATAACTTATTATGTGGATTTTTAGTGTTTAGAATTACTGATTCATAGTTTTACTCAGGTTTGGATAAAACAGAATCAACCACATAAAGTGTGAAAATAGCTAGTACAAAAGTTCTAAGCATATAAAACCTCTATTTGCCTTATAGCCAACTGCACCAAAAAGTAAGAAAGCTATAGTTATGTGTGGTAGAACGCAATCTATTCGCAATGTACATCATTTATTAGCTTCATCACAAACTTCTCTAGTCTGTTCCCCCAAACAGGTGCATAACGTAAAGTCATAACATATAGATCCAAAAAACATACAGTCGTGCACACATAAAAGGCAAAAATCATGCCACGAAGATCCTGGAAGCTGTAGACTAAAGTAGAACATTACTTATGAATGATACTTCTCCTGTTGGGATAAATAAGATCACCATATTGTGAAAGGGATGTCTCTATAACAGACGGATCATCAGTAGTCAGTCTACCAAGACGCTCTTCAATCAAAGCCAATCTCTGTCAAGGTCATTAGTCATAACTCAGAAGAGATTATCAAGATGTTAAGTGTAAAAACACTGAAGCAGCAGCCAAAGGCGCATTGAAAACAAACTGCATTTAGCGAATAGTGAGTAGCCAAGTGGCAGGCTACCATTTCAACACCATTAAGCTTATCCCCCGTGAGAGCCAGATATTCCCCTGGAAGAAGAAGGCCACGGCCTCACGTCAGATCTGCAGTGGTTCTGCTGGGATTTGAACTGGTCCGAGAAACACAGACTATGAGAATTTCATGCATTCAAATCATTCACTTGTTGCCAAACCGTTGTCAATAAATAACAAAAAGTAGATCATAAGGATTGAGTGAACCACAAGTGCTTTGTGATTTGGAGGATTCAAGAATACTCTTTTTTACTTTTTTGTGGTCTATGATTCAGAGTGCACAGCTTGAGCGCTCGTCATCGTTGTAGCCACATATTCTTGTTCTTCTGTAGTGGGCTCAAACAGAGTCAACCACCTAAAAGAAAAGAATTTGGTATTTCCTTTATGCTATTTTTGTTGATGCTTTGTTAAGTTTCCTCGATTTAGGTTGATGGTTATGCGAAGTTTGATTGTTACCATTAGTTCTGGCTTCCTGTTTCAAGACTTTTGCCATGTCATGTTTGTGGACCCAGTTATTTGATTCCTCTTGTCTAGAAGATTCCACGTTGTGCAAACACAAGGTCAATGCTCTCTCACACACTCGTTCTGTCTCTCTGTTGCATGTGGCATTCAAAGGCGATGGCCGCAAGTGCCCAGTCACCATGACCCCAGCTATGGCTGGGCAACACTGCCTCCACTGGCAAGCCCAACCCCAACAACCCCCCCCAACCCCTGCCCACAGGGCTGGCCCTTGGGGGAAAAGAACAGTCACCGTTACCCTGACTATCCCCATCCTCTCTTTCTCCCTCTCTAGGCTTTGCTTTATTTTTTTTATTCCTCCTCAGAAATTTGCTCAAGTAGAATAATGATGTGGATGGGCATACCAGCATTCCAGACTGTTTGACGGAAGGACTAACTTGAACAAACAAACATATAGTTCAAGGACTTGATTGTGCCCAAAAAAAGTCAGAGGACGACAATGCAAGTTGAAAAGGTTCAAGGACCTCCACTTCTATTATCCCATATATAAAATCTTTGTTAATACCAATTCCATGACAATTTAGCTCATTGGTGTCGCCAGAAACCAATGTTCCAGCTCAGAAGCAAATTCACATATAATGACAGCCAATGGCATTGAACCTCACTTTACATTAAGATAAGAAATAAGTTGGCAAAGGAAGTTGAATAAACACAACCCCAGCAAGCACATATATGAAAGCTGTTAACATCTATATCAGTATTTAGAAAAAGTCACATACAGTTTTATCAGTTGCTAATCGAAACATTCCGGGGAGAGAAATCCAAGCTCCGCTTACCATGGTGACACCGTCCAAGATAGCTAGCTGCCCAAGAGTGAAGTAAATAAAAAGTGACCGACTCATAAGTTGAAACTAACACAACTGCTGAGACATTCAAACAACTTTGATCGACTAAAAATTAAATCCCAGAAATTGAATATTACACCTACTAAATGGTTATTGCTTACAGTTTTTACTGTGAAATGGGTCTACAAGTTTATCTCAAGTAAACAAACACTTTGATTGAATATTAAATGCCAAATAATAAATTACAAAAGCAACTTGGAGTACATCATGCAATTAATTTTAGAAATTGAATCCTGCTTGACATGGAAGAAACTGTGCCTATAAGATGACTACTACAAACCAATTGCAGTAGATGTCACTTTATATTTGACTCAAGGAACAAAGAGGGAAAATGTTAATGATTTTTAATTGTTCTTCTTTCTTAATTAAGCATAGAGAAGAATCATATCGAGAATCACAAGGACCTCTCACCATGAATTACACATAAAGATCGTGGTCATGCAGATCATTAGTCAAAGATTGTTTTACTGATCATGCCACCAATGCAGAGGTATCTCATCCACTTAAGATTCATCTGTAACAAAGTATGTCCACCTTAGTGACCTAGACTGCTTATGCTACAGAAAATGTGCTGAAGCAGAATGGACTCGATTACATGTCAAGAAGCACAATATCCAACTAGTAAGTTCATTAATTTCAATAATTTAGATCGTGATAGAGCTCCAAATATTCATCCACCATCACTCACTTTGTAACACGGAAAGTTTCTTTTACCAGTTTTTGTTGGGTGATTATGAGTTTAGAGAAACATTTAATTTGATTTTACTATAATCATTCATCCCAGTTATTTCCAAGATTTCAAAAGTTCGTGTAAAGACTTTCTAAATGTATAGTGAACTGGTTATTGTTCAGATTGCCAATTTTAACGATCGACTATGTAAGGGTACCCTATATCAGCAGTGTAATCGGATTCATGTAACGGTAGAAAGGTTTCCCATTACTTACCCGGAAAAATATGTGGCCATGAAATAGGGATTAAGTGGAACAGAATTGACTGAAATTTAATATTTTAATATAATTAACATTATTATAATATTAATATAAATTGTAAATTGAATTTTTGCAAGTAGCATTCTTGCATCACTGGAATCCAGTAATACCGCAAGATGTGAGATTCAAGCATTTCATCCATGACAAGAAAACTAACTCTTATGCATACTCCAACCACTTATTCACAAAACTTGAAGCATCATCAATTCAAAACTATAATATGAGATTCTTATAGTATCAACTATATAATTTATCAGAATAATAGGAATCTAGGGTGAAAGTTCTGTTTCTCATCCAGCCAGGAGAAATCATACCCTACTCTATGATATCTGGCCAATAATATATTGTGTCAAGATGTCGTTACACAAACCAAGATAAAATCAGAGGAAAATGCAAGCCCTAAAATTATCCATTACACAGTAGACTGACACTACATCTCAAAAGAGCTAACAGTTTATAAACTTTGAAAGGAGATACTTACATGTGGTTTCAAATATGCCCCTTGCAGGTAAACGAACTTATATAAAGTATCCAAAAAAATTTTGCACTCCTCAATGTTCCCTGCATATGTGTTGACTATTTGATTAGAAACATCAATTAGGAAAGAAAAGTAAAAGAACCAAAAGATCATAATCAAGGGAACAAAAGCAAATTGATAGCAAAGTTGCGTGCTCTTTGAAGAGCAATTGAGGGCCATTATTTCACACCTTTCACCTTAATCTATCTATCATATCCCACCTGATTCAATATTTAGTTTCACTCTAGCTCCTAATCCGACCTTTACTTCTAATAACTAATTAAATAAATAGCAAAGAAAAATAAAATAAAAACAATCAGGAAAAAAAATTGTTTAGAATAGAAAGCCAGGTAAATGAAAGGATTCATCACCGTCTGACCTTCAGTGAGCAAATGACAAAGGGTAATGACATCTCCACCTGAGCAGAAAGCTTTGCCACTACCCTTCAGATCAGACCAAAAAAGTTAATGGCAATTCAAAGATTGTGAACCCTGACAATAATAAAATGAATGCCTGAAATGTGAATCCATTTCTCCTTCTATTTAGACTCTAGACAAAACAAAACCAGGATCTATTTGAAACTATCAGCTTTTGTATGAGGGCATGTAATGGCAATACCTTCATCAACACAAACCCGTTGTTTGGATTCTCTTCCCATGATTCATAGAGCCTCTTTAGCCTCGCCACCTGTAGAAAACATCAGCATAACATTTCAAGCTTTAATTATTCTAGAAAAGATAACTGAACCGGGTACCAAGAAACCCGAAAGATGAAACTGGCTTTTCGTCCTGACTGGTGTCAGTGAGGAATTATTTCGAGTTGGAGAGAGGAAGAACCGAACCATTGAGGTGGTGCGAGAATTAAGAGCAGATGGCCGGTTGAGTATCGCAGTTCTTGAGTTGGCTCTTCCATCCACCAAAACCTGACGCCAAAAACCTACACGAATCGAAATGTAAGCTCCCAATCTAAACGAACCCGCCTTTTGCTATACACGAAGTAGACACTGCGACTAGACTCCATCAAGTTTCCGAACGAATCAAATTGACTACCTGGACAAGTTGCATCAAAACAACAAACCGAAACACATACCTGGTCTTGGACATCGTCGTAGCTAGCGTAATGGGGCAGAGCAGAGAAACTTCTCCGGTGAGGGAAAGCGCCGAGCGTGGGAAGCGAACGCCTGGCTCTCACCAAAACCTTCAAGCTATGCATCTCTCTCTTTCTCCTTCCTTCTCCTGCTGTTGTTGGAACACTCTATAAAAGGGTTTTCGAAGGGCGTTTCTCCGGAGCAATGCCTGAACCCGTCACCCCTTGAAGAGAGAAGCGAACGCTGAACGCTGGACACTGCACACGGAGGCAAGACAGAAAGAACAGAGCAAAGATCAGGCGGCCGTTCAATAAGGTTATTGTCTATGATTGGGCTTTTTGTCATCTGGGCTCATAAGCATAAGGCCTACCAAATCAAGCTCGTACAGTAACTCCTCCCCGAATTTTGGGAAAATGGGACGGATACTCCATCAACTTTATTTTTACATGTAAGTAATATGATCTCTTAATTTTTTGTGTGTGTTTAATTTGGTCTCCGAACTATATGAAAATATTTAATGTCGTCCTTCCATCAGTTCAAGTTCAAAAACAGTATTGAACATTTTCATACAGTTCAAGGACTAGATTGAACATATATCATATTGAATAAATTAAAAATTTAAGAAACGATATTGGACGTTAGACTAAACTTCACATCGAGTCAAAGTTCAATATCTGCTCAATTTTTGTTTAGTCCCATGGCCAAATTATGAGTTCTTTAGTTTTTTTTCCCCTTTGATTTTTCTGCAAATCCATGCTTGTCTTCCTGCATTTCATGTTCAGCTAGTGTCAACTTTATGTTCTTAATAAACTCTACACGCTTTCATCTTGTGTGTGATGATTTTGGTGTAGCTTTAAGAAATGCCTTGTCTTAAGATAATGAATTCAAAAGCAATGAAGTTGGTTCATTTTTATTTTTATTTTTTATTATTGTAATCGTCAGGAGATACCAATAGTTTCAGTTTCAGATTACAAAGTGTAAAAAAATGCTTTATTGCACTGCTTATTTACAAACGAATCATTCTGGTCAAATTAAGTCCAAACAATGTCCTCATCTCAAGAAGCGGCGCAACTCTATCAACGAACATAATAAATTTCACTTAAAATGCAATCATTCATTCTATATATTTTGATTAAACAAACAATTATAGGATTAACCATGTCTAACCTGTAATGGCTAATATTCTGATGATATCAAAATGCATTTTCTTACTTACTATATTAAGACAAAATTAAAAATAGTCCTACTCTACTCCTCGTGACCTGACATCTCTATGTCTCTTCACTCGTTATTGTTCGTGCTCTCATACTTTTGCACACATCCCCGTGCGCGCGCGATGTACATGAGTATTCTACTCGTTTGTAGATTGGGCCCAGGAAAAATTAGTAAAAAGGATCCAATGGCGATTAAACCAATCACATTTTTCAAAGTAGTTAAGGAACTTTTTCTTTTTAACTTTTAGTGAAATTTTGAATTTTCTTTTTATTTCTCAACTTTATTACATAAAATTTATTTGATTCACTAAAAAAAGAATTGTTATTTGATTCACTAAAAAATTTAAATTAATAGTGAAAAAATGAATGAATAATCGTGGGAGTTATGCACTTTATTATAACTGTTCCTAACTCAGCAGTGACTATTGACGACACGGCAAAAAATTAATTTAATCAATAAAAAAATTCATTACTCGAAAATTTCTAAGAGATGAATGCATTTTCATTTAATGTCCCGCAAAGTAATTAATTTAATTTAATTAACTCAATCAATCAACACACATGCCACCATCATTACGCCGCAAGGGACCTTCCTGATATTATAATAATTAATAAACCGGATCGAACATTGCCACCCAGCAAAAAAGAGAGAATCTAATATTTGTATTGAATTAGTTAGTAGTGGACATTGCTCATTGGTTCCCTCTCTTTTTCGTTTTCGTTTTCCTTTTTTTTTTTTTTTTGGTCAGTCATACTCTAATCTTATTCTACACTCACTCTTAGACTTTTGCCCTGCAAAGGCTCTTTTCCATGCACCTCCCGCGTACTGTTGCTGTAGGGAATTCCGCCCGCAATTATTTGCGCTTCCCATGCAGCATTACATCACAGCCGTTGGATCGGCACGAAGGGTCTTGGACCGTTGGATGGCGAGAACGCGGCATTGTTTACAGCGAGTGCAGTGGAGTGCGTCGTGCGTCGTGCGTTGGTGATATAGAATGTCAAAGGCTTAGAATCGGCGGAGGTCACGTGCTATACATGTCTTTTTCGTGATGATGATCACTGATCTTTTAACATTTATATGTTTGTGAAATACAAGGTGAAACATGAGATGTTATCCCATAATACGTTTCGATACTTTGTTAAACTCTTGCGAAGTCTCGTCGTAATCTTCAATAAAATGTACATATCAATAAATAATTATTTTAAATATTTGTTCCCAAAATATTCAGAATCATGGAGTATTACCGATTAAAAATCGAAATATGACAAACTATTCTATTATGATGGTACCTATACTATTTTTCAATCATAAGAGTCATCGAATATTATGTGTTTCCTTGTTTTTGAAATACACACAATCATCCAATAGTATTCTCCTGAACATGCATTGTTTCTTTGGTTGTACATATAACCATGGGTAACTCTATTATATTCATTTATTTGTAAAGCGTGTTATATATATACTTATTTTGAATATATACATAGACATGCATCAGATTTCTCTAAACACATTTGTTGTCCTTCTATTCATAATAATGGTTGGGTAAATTTATTACATTTAATAAAAATGTGATTTACAATAGCATAATTATCTGATAGTTAGATAAAAACATCTACCCAAATAATTCAAAAACATCATTGATTACCTAAATGTCATTTTAGGGAGGGAACTTATTAACTTTGAGTGATAATTGGGAATTTTCGTTTTAGGTTCTAACATTGTCATAATGTGGATCAGCTCGACACTTGTTAGAAAGGTCATTGATAAGTTAACACGTTTTGGTGTTATCTTTTACTTTTTCCTCTTTACCCTTTCCTATCATCATATCTTCCTAAATAATTATAAGAAAACATTAATCCAATAAATATTATAATGATACGAATAGCGTAACGCGTTTATTAAGAAAGTCATTAATGATGTGACTCGTTTGTCATGTAAAATTTCTTTTTGTTTTTCTATTTACCTTTCTCCCTCAATCCGTGACCTAGTGAGGTCCTATCAACTCTGGAAATGGGGGATTGGAGAAGACCAAAGGTTTCGCGAGTGCTCGTCTCTTTCTTTAGTCGGGGTAGTAGGAGCCAGGAAGATTTGGTTTGCTTTTAATATTTAAATTTGAGGGTGCTTTGTTTTATGTTTTCTTCTCCTTCTTCTTTTGATAATTTTACCGACATCAGGACCAAAAAAGAGGAATTAATTTAATTTAATTAATTGAATCAATCAACACAACATGCCATCATCATCCAGCAAGGGTCCTTCGTGATATTATAATAAATGCGATGGAACATTGCCATCCAACAGAAAAGAGAGAACATAATATTTTCATTGAATTAGTTAGTAGAGAGTGTGCTTACCAACTAGGGGCAAGCTCATTGGTTTTCTTCTCTTTTCTGTTTTCTTTATTAATAGAAAAAGACAAGTCAAGTCAAAAAGGCACCTGAAGAGGTCCTTTTCCACGCGCCTCCCGCCTACCGCTGCTGCAGGAATCACGCACACAATTATTTTGCGCTTTTCCGCGCGGCACGTGTAGTAGCCGTTCGATCGGCAACACGAGTCTTGGGCCGTTGGATGGCGAGAGCGCAGTGCAATTTTGTTTTTTTTTTTCCTTTGGTCGGACGGTGCTATTTGGGTTGAAGAGGGTTTTTATGATTGGGGAGATACATTGCTTCTACCAACATTTACGATTGAAAAATCTTACTCGGACTCGGTCGGGCAGTGCGAATTAAGAAGTGGATTCAATTTTTATTGCTCTCGTGATATTATTACGAATGGGATGGGATCGCGACCGACCATACACATGCTCCATCCGAAAAGAGACTAAGGCATTATCCCTATATATATTTTAATCAAAATTAGTTTATGGAAAATATGTTTACCCAATCGAGTGGAGAGCGTCTATATTGCCCGTTGGTTTTCTCTTTAATTTGTTGGATCGATATCATGAAAAAGTGCAAAGTGATATGTTTATAATATATTTATTCCAAATTAATTTTTAATCGCAAAAATCCCTAAACTAATATATCCATAATAATTTTATCTCAGACTAATTTTTTGCTACCAAAAATTCTATATTTATGACAAATTTATCATTCATTAGTTTTTATTAAATTAAATTAATATCATGAAGAAATACACATGTGAAAAAATGGACACAAGTACTACAACGGCTGGAGAGAAGTTAAAATAGCTCTCGAACTGTGATTTGTGTTATTTTTCTTCTTCCTTTATGGCATTAAGAAATTCTCTCTTTGCACTTCATATTTTTACCCTATGATATCCTCTTGCACTTTGCTTTGTCCTTTATAGTAACATTGGCACAAAACTTGTATCGGCACATTTTTTGATCCTATTAGCAAGTCCATTTTCCTTTGTCCTTTGGAGTTTTTGGCCATGACTATTGATGAACCGATCGAATCATTGTGTTTGTCTGAGAAGGTAAAATGAAGAAGTAGAAGCATGGTGCAATTGGTCTTGTCATGTGATCAGAGCTTTTCCAAAAAGAACATAGATAATGAAGCATGACATCTTCAAAGAGCGTGAAGATTTCGTCGTGATCAATTTGAACCCGAAAACTAATTATTGTCATTAAAGAATCTAGCTGTCGATATGTGACATAAATCTCATGTGTCCTCTTGTTTTTACACTCGTATGAAGGAAATAGCTTTCATATATGGAGGATCCAATTGAATGGAACAACTTGGGATAGGGAGGACTACCATTTAGTTTATTGCATCGTCTTTATCAACTCCAACAACCGAAAGACAAAATCCCTTTTCGTTTCAAATCTTTTCGAGCTTTTGTAATTACCTTCTTATAATGTTAAATCGCATGGAACTGGGATGACACGACATTGCGTACAATATACATAAAGACATGTTTTTTTTCAATATTTCGGCTATTCAATTCATCGTGAATTTACATTAAGCAAATCTAAATATTGCAAGAAAGGCTGCGTAAACTGTAAATAAGTATATTTTAAATGGCACATGTCTTCTTTTTCTCTTTTCATCATCACTTTAATGAATCAAGTAAATCATTACACTTGACATAATAAGCTATAAAATAGCAATCCATTAAAAGTCATTGCATATTATACGATTTGTTTTTGTAATTTCTCATTATAATGGGAAATCTTTTGCAAAATCACCCTAGAGCTTTGGGTGCGTTTGGGATCTACTTTGGGAAGGGGTTTTGAGTGTCCAAAGCCCAATTGGCCAAATATTAGGTATTTGGTAAAAAATTTGAAATCCACATTAAGGGAATGTTAGTCTTTAAAAGGCTGAAAGTCCAAGGTAGATCCTAGGCTATCTTGAGCTTTCAGCATTTTCGGAAGTCCCCACAGGGTTACTGTTCATCTTATTCTCCATTCACGTGGCGTGATTGCTTGTGGCTGGTCGGCGATGGGCTTGAGAGAGGCTAATGAGGTTGCCACTACCCTAGCAACTGTCACTAGCCAATCATGTGACCCCGACAACAACCATGAGTCATGTCACCGTGATCCAGCTTTGGGTCGTGCGACCCTCATGAAGGGCCGCTTGAGATTGCGCGACTAGGTGGCCCTCGTCGAGGTTGCGAGACCTCAGGCGTGACCTAGATTTGGGTCGTCGAAGGTTGTGCGACTCGAATCTGGGTTGCGTGACCTCAAGCGTGACTCAAATGTAAGTTGTGACGAGGTCACGTGACCTCTGTGAAGGGCCACCAGGGGTAACCTAACCCCAAGTGGCCCTTGCCGAAGTCGCTTGAGGCTGCCAACAACCGCCTGCCCTTGCTGGCCAACTTTTTAAATTTTCTTTTGACAAATTTTTTTTTTTTTTTGTAATCACAAAATGTCATTTGTAAATATAATCTCTCCAAATACTATTTTACTCAAATGTACTTTACAATGGACTTTCAAATTACAATTTAATAAATACAATTTGTATTTTGGAAAATCCCTTTTAACTTAAAGTCTTTTATATTTTTCCAAAGATTTTCCCCAAAAGTCCAGTCAAACGCATTCTTCATGTAAGCTTACGTTGTTCCGATGGCAAGTTATGAAATCCACAAAAATCACGAGGCGTAAAGTATTAATTCTTCCGAAATGCAGAGTTCGAAGCAATGAACCTACAACTGTAAGTTTGTAATAGGAAAATATTTGTGAAGAATAATCCGTTCCTAAATCACGTTGTACGCAAAGGAATTAATTTAATCAATAAAAAAATTGTTGCTCGAAGACTTTTACAATATATATATATATATATATGTAGGGGCTCAATCTGCATGTACCATAACTATGGCAAAAACTCTATTACTTCTTTATTATATAAAATCTCATGTTAATAGTCAATGAAAGAAACTTTATATGTGAATTGCACGCACGGTGCATACATGACAATTTACATTATCATTCTTAAGGAATTCATTTGTTTTACAAAAAATAAATGGTTTAGAAATTATTTTTTAAAATAATGAACGATTGGGAAAATATTTTCATTGTCCAAAAAAATGATTAGATATAAATTTATTGTTGATAATGAAAATATTTTTTATGGACTAATTATTTCAAGTAAGACATGCAACTATTTTTTTGAAAAAAAATAATTTTCAAATTAGTTATTTTTCCTGAAACAAATGAAGCCTTGAATTCAATATTGCACAATTTATGACATTCACTTGGCTATATAACAAAAAATGTGATTGGTTAAATATGGTCTATGAGAATTTGATAGGATCTGTATCGAAACAATAATATCTACCCAAATAATTAAAAATGTTATTGATTAACTTTTAGTGAGAGAACTTTTGTACTTTGAGCAATCAATGAGAAAGTTTTCACTATCGATAGCAATTTATATAGAAATATTATAATAAATGATAAAGATATTTTTAACTCATCTATTTTATAAGTGATAAAAAATATTATTTTCAGAAATATATTTATAATATTGTTTATCTTTACGAAATAAAGGAAGTCTAAAGAGAAAATTTGAATTTTCTTTCTGGTTTTGCAACTTTATTTGAACGGGAATCACTTTATAGACCAAGTACATTGTTTTCGATTTAATTATTTCTCTTTATTGATGTAAAGGGGGTCCCATTGTAAAACCAAATTATTTTTATCTAATTAATTCTTATGGAGCCACTCTTTTTTATCTTTTCTTTCATCCTTACCCTATCACCCACTGCTCATCTTTTCTTGTGCTCATGACCTGGACGTCTCTCTCTTTTCACTCAGTACTCACGCGCCACGGACTCGCACCCCCGCGCGCGTTACGCAAATGTTGTGCTCGCTTGCAGATTGGGTCCAAGAAAAGTCGCTGAAAAGAGGATCCATGACACGACTAAATAAGATCAACGAGTTTTCAAGTACCGGTCCCACTAATCTTAGACTTCCGGTTTTTCCAGTAGCTTTCACTCCATAGTCCTTAGGAGATACCAAAACCCTAAAATTTAGTCTCAAAATATTAAACCAAACACATCTTAAAAGATATTGATACTAGAGATACAAATGCATTTATCGTGATTATTACAATCTACACGAGCATCAGTGTTTGGCTGATGAAACTTGGTTAGAGATGCAAGTAAAAATTGAATTAATACTTAGATATGCTCTCTCACCGAAAACATGGTCAAACTTTTATAGAGAACATGTGTCACACTCCTAAATTACTCAAAACATGGTCGAACTTTTAGAGAAAACATGTGTCACGCTCCTAAATTAACTCACTTGAGAGGTATTATCTAATTAAACAAGTAGATTTAATTTGTAGTCAACTTTAAATAGCGTAATGAGATGACTCTACATTCTAATAAAATAAGTTTCTTCTTCACAACTAATCATCATTATTATAGATTGGATTGCTATCCATATAAAGAGAATCTAATTTAGTCACGATAAATCTTTAACTTTGCCAATTGCAACACATTCATTCCAAACTTTTTTTTTTTTTTGTGGCACAACAAACTCTAGACTTGTATTTATGTGACACATTTACCTTAAACTTGTATTCATGTGACATGTTTAAAAAAATTGGAGTAAATATGTTACATGGATATAAGTTTAAGATTTTTAACGTCACAAAAATATTTTTATAATTGGTAAATTTTGAGATTTTTTGTGACTTTATGCCATTTTTATTAATTTAGTTAGTGGAGAATATGATTACCAATTAGGTGCATACTTGTTGTTTCTCATTTCTATTTTCTTTATTAATGGAAAAGCAAGTCAAGCCAAAAAGGCACTTGCAGAGGCTACTTCCCTGCACCTCCCACGCACTGCTGCGTAAATTATGCATGCGATAATTTGCATCATAGCAGTTCGATTAGCATGAAGAGTCTTGGATCGTTGGATAGCAAGAACGCAACATTTTTCAAGCACGCATAATAGAGTGCGTTAATATGTTGGTGATAAAGTGTCGACGGCTTAGAATCAGTGAAGATCACGACATTGATAAAGTATGTTATATAACTGTTTTTCGTGATGATGACTGCTAGTTATTTTTGTTCGTCAAATATGAGATTGATCTTTTAACATTTATCATTTGTGAAATATAAGTTGAATGTGAGATATTATATCATGATAGGTTTCGCTACTTTGTTAATCTCGTTCAAAACCTCATCATAATCTTTGATGAAATCTAAATATTAATAAATATTTCTTTTTAACATTTATTCCCAAAATATTCGAAATCATGGAATATTATCTATTGAACACTGAGATATGATTAAGTATCTCATTCTATTGCGTGTCCATACTTTTTTCAGTGATAAGAGTCATCAAATATTACGTGTTTCGACCACCGGCTCAAGTGGCTCCGCTGGGTGGGCTCTACAACGTCCTCCTCGGGGAGGTTGGGAGTTCGAAGCCCCTGCAACTTGCGTTGCAGGGAGGCTGGCGGATCATTAGGTGATTTAAGCGTAGCGTCGAGGTGGTGGTTTCCCTACTAGCGTCACCAGGGGGTTTACGCCGCATTGTCGGTGCAAGCTGGTTCCTTTGAAATACACCCAGTCATGTCGCAGATTTCTCTTGAACATGTACTTTCTTCCACTGTCCTATAAAGATGGGTAACTATATTATATTCATTTATTTGTAAAGCATATTATATACTTTTCTTCAAATATTATATACTTCGTTAACTTGTTTTGAAAATATACATAGTCATGCAACGGATTCTCTAAACATATAGTACATTTCCTTCTCTTTGTAATAATGGATGGGTAGCTTTATTACATTTAGTAAAAGTGTGATTGACAATAACCTAATAATCTAATATTTAAACAATAAAATCAGCCCCAAATAATTAGAAAAGTCATTGATCACCTAAATGTTATTTTTGCGAGGGAAGTTTTTAAATACTAGTGATAATTTGAAATTTTTGTTTTAGGTTCTAATTTTCTTATAATATGGGTAAATCACATTAACGCTTGTTAGAAAAGTCATTGATAAGCTAACGCATTTTCATACTCTCTTCTCTTTTTCTTTACCCTCTCCCACCAGCATATCTACATAAATATTACAAGAAAACATTAATCACATAAATATTATAATGATGTGAATTGCATAACGCGTTTATTAAGAAAGTCATTAATGATCTAACGTGTTTTTCATGTACAGTCTCTTTTGTTTTTCTATTTACCTTTCTCCCACAGTCCACACGATCAAGTGAGGACCTATCAACTCTAGAAATGTGGGATTGGAGAAGACCAAAAGTTTTGCGAGTGATCCTCTTTCTTTGGATGGGGGTAGTAGGAGCCAGGAAGATTTGGTTTGCTTTTAATATTTAGGGAAAAGACCACAAAAAACTCCAAACTTTGCCCAAAGTGACAAATTTACCCTAATTTTTTTTTGTGACGTGAAAAATCACAAACTTTGCAAATTGTGACACATTTACCCCATCAAGGACATTTTCGTCTTTTTTTTCTGTTTTTTTTTCTTCTCTCTTCCCTTCGCTGGCCATGGCGGAGTCGATGGAGGGAAGCCGGCATTCAGCGAGGGCTACCCTCACCAGCGTCAAGCTACCCTTGCCTGGGCTAGCTAGGGCCGCCCTCGCTCGACGCTAACGAGGGCCGCCCTCGCCAAATCTGGCGAGGGAGGCCCTCGCCCGACCCAGCCAAGGGCCGCCCTCGCCTATGTCGGGCGAGGGCGGCCCTAGCCAACCCAGGTGAGGGTGACCCTCACCCGACGCTAGTGAGGGCAGCCCTCAATCTTCCAGACCCTTTTTATGATTGAACCATGTGTTCTTGAGTCAATTTTCGAGCCATACCCAAAAAAGCTTGTCAAATACTTTAAAAGTGATGGGCATCTAGTCCATTACTACAAAGACTAGTATAGTCACTATTATTGGGATCCTTTTTGTCAATGCTCTTATTGTATAAATTCTCCTGATGAGGTAGATCCATTTGCAAAACCTCCACCTCGAAGGAAGCACAAAAGGCCAAAAGATCGGATGTACCAAAGATACTTGAACGGAGATCCCTCCGTTGATACTCTTGGTGAGTATGATAAATTTCAGTTTATGGTTTCTTATGCACCAACTCCACCACCAGAGTTCAATTCTCCTCCCTTTGTATTATCAGATCCACCTTCATCACCGCCTCCATCTCCTCCTCAGAAAAAGCCAGCTATTTCTCCATTCTATAAGCCAATTGTAAAGTGGGCAAAGAAATATTCCTACCCACTTAAGGTTCCAATAGAAACACCCCCCAGTTCTTCATTGCCATGTTTCACGAAACAAACTTTCCTCCTCTTGTTAGGGAAAACTCCAAACTTTCGTTTCCAGCTCCAGAAGAGTTTATTGATCCACAAGGCAGATATAGGCATGTTCCTAAGATACCTACCCCTACTGATGTGGATGAGCATGGAAGGCAGAAAAGAACTCCTATTGCTGAAGCTGTCTTAAATTGGCAATCGAAGACCCTCCTTGCACATAATAGTGCATTTAAAGTAATTGATTCCAAGATTGGAAATGTGCAACAAGACTTGCGAAGATATGATGAAACCACCAAGAAAATGCTTTCAGATTTCCAGAAGAGGCTTCATGCCTTGGAATCTGGACAACATTTGGGGTAGAATATCTTGAAAGTCCTAAGGCTGAAATAGAAAAGCTCAAAAGGCAAATCCAAATCCTCGAAGAAGGTAGACTCAATCCATTCCTAATCACTTTGCGAGCAGAGCCTCTCCCCCCTCCACCACCTCAGACATCTATCTTTGCTGCTATCATAGATATTCCTGTTAGACAAGATAAAACAAATGTGGTTGAAATGCGAAATCGTCTTAAAGAACTGGATCAAATAAGGAAAGAAAAGGGAAAAGAGAAGAAATCTGAAGAATCCCCGCTTGTCATAAGAGAATGGCCAGATCAACTAATGTTGTCAAATCCATTAGAATCTTTTCTCAGAGATTTGGGTAATCAGGAACCACAACCCGATCCTGTTACTCCACAGCCTCCACAACAGATTGATCCTATCATTCTGACAAACTAGATTATGTTTCCAACAGAATCAGCCTTTCCAAACATTTTTTATACCAAATCAGACTCAGTATCCCTCTCATCTTCATCGTCTTTCTCACTCCCTTCTGTTGATCCCTCTCCCATACCACTAGTAATTTCATCAATATTCATGGTCGATCCTCCAGACCATGACATAGAATCAAACCCTTATGAATCAGAGGTTATCCAGCCAAACAATTCTTCTCAAAATGTCTCCACTTCATCAAAATAGTTTTTCACTATTGATGACATTCCTTATCACAAATGGCCAGAAAGACTTGAAGAATTTTATACTTGGCTGAATACCCAAGCCATTACCAACCAAGACAAGTATGATGTTCTTTTCAACTTTGTCACAAGATTCACAGGTAGCCTCAAACTTAGGTGGCAATCTGTGTTAGAACAAGATCAGCTTCATTTTTTACTTTCGCAAAACTTTCAATATGCCATTACCCTTTTATACCATTTCTTTGTGGGGAAACCCGTTGACCTCATAGAGCTCAAAAGAAGAGAATTTTTCGAAAGAAAATGTTGCTCTCTTCAGAAAAAAAAAAAAAAAAAAAAAAAAAAAAAAAAAAAAAAAAAAAAAAAAAAAAAAAAACATACATCTTGATAAGCATTATCGTGACATGCTTAAACTCTTCTATCAGATTGGAGCTGATGCTAATTTGAAGCATGTCTTTTTGACTTCCATTCCCAATGAATTATCTCAAACAGTTGAGAGAACCTTTCTCTCAAAACAAAGAAGGATCCAAGATGTTCCGTTGGGAGAACTCCAACAAAAAATTCATTTGTGCTCGGAAGAATTGTGTATCAAGCGTCAAATGATCCAGACTTATGTCAATGACAACATAGAACTTGATAGAGCCTGTTCTCGCCAGAAGCTAAAGATCAAATGCTCCAAAAAAGATTATGATGGTTCTTGTGGCAAATCCTTCGGGAAAAAGAAACACTTCAAAAAGCTCTGGATTATCAAATCCAGGCATGTCTCTAAGCACTTCCGAAGAAAGAAGAAATGGCGATACCTACGCAAAAGGAAAGATCGTTCAGGCCACAAAAAGTCAAATAGATGCTTCATCTGCAACCAAAAATGACATTTTGCCAAAAACTGTCCTCAGGCAAAAAAAAGTCAAAATCATTTGATACATCATATAGAGAATGAAACCGATATTTCTCTTGAAAATAATGATATCGAATCTCTATTTTCTGCGGATGAAGAACCATGTGAACAAACCCTTTGTGTTATCCCTTGTTACCAAACTCCTAGTGAAACTGATTCGGATTCAGATCCAGAAGATATTTTTCACATATCTCTTACTCCTCCAGAAGAAAGCACTGACATATTTTCAAGCCAGACTCATTGCCCCCATTTCCCTGTGAAAATATTCACTTTAAAGTTTGCCAAGCCAATCACTGTCATTGCTCTTATAGATACTAGATCAGCTTCTTCAATTTTAGATACTAAAGTTCTTCTTGAAGAATATTGGACTTCCTATGTTCGATATTTCAACTCTGTTTCAGGAGATACTTTTTCTACAAACGTAAGAACCACTCCGATAACTGTCCAGTTTTTCCCACAATGTTCCATAACCACAAAAATCTTTGGCTCCAATCTTCCCAACAAAGATTTGATCATTGGTTGGGACATCATGACTCAAATTTCTCAACTTCGCATTATTCCTGGAAAAGGTCTCAAGTTTAAAGATCAGTGTTCTGAATTTGTCAATATTCAAAGACTCTTTTCCATTCAAATGAGTCTGTTAGATCCAATCATGCAAAAGTTGTTGGAATCCTGTTCGGAATCTCATTCTGAATTTGCTTAGAAATGTTCCCATCCTTTATGGAAGAATCCAGAGTTCTTTGTTCGCATTCCTTTCAAGAAGAATGAAGATATCAATCCAACTAAGGCGAGTCATGTGACATCTCGATTTTTCCAATTTTATTTTTAGTAAGTTGAGACGGACATTTCATCTGCACGCATATAGTTCATTTCCTTGAGTTGGCCACTCATGTGAAAACCAGTCTATCAGGTGAAGCCGGTAAAAGATTCTAATGCATCAGACTCGAGAATTTGACCAGGAAACGACCTTTCGACCGAGCTAATCTGCAAGGGTCATTATGGCACAGTTAAAAATCGATTTGAAGCCGGAGATAGGTCGGCTCAACAGAGGCAAGTGATCGAGTGTGGGTGATTCCACCCGATCACACTATTCTTGTCGGTCGGCACTGGACCGACTTTTCTGTCGATTGGGTCCCCTGTGTCCGTATTTGAAATCTTGAGATTTTCACGACAACCGAGGGTCGCCAATGTGTCAAAAATGTACATTGTGGCTTGAGATTGATCAACCACAGGTTGAATGCATAAAAATTTCTAAAAGCTACCCGATAGGTCAGGACGCGCTAATATCGTGCTAGAATGAAATTAACCGTGAAATTGTGACTGAATTAAGAAATTGGAAGTCCTGGGGTGTCACATATCTTATGAGGAACATGTATTAATTTTATGGATTTTAATTGGGTTCAATTGGAAGAGAATTGATTGGAATTGAGAAATCAAGGTACAAAATTTTATGCCCCGGCGGAAAATGAAATTTGGACCCATTGGACTAAGGTTGTGGGAGGTTGGAGCGAGTGGAGTGTGACATCACAAGTGATGTCATGGTGGGCCAATTTGTGGAATTTAAGAAAGAGAAAAAGAAAAGAAAATGGCCCTTCTCTCTCTTCCCTCTTTCTTCTTCTTCCCCCGTTGGTTTCCTCCTCCATCTTCCTTCTCCTTTGAGCTTCAAAAACCAGCAACTAAAGAGGAGCTTGGAAGGGGACCAGCCGCCGCCGGATCGCCGATCGCCGCCGCCGCCGTCGGACTGCCGTCGCCGCCCGTCGCCGCGACGCCCGCGCCCGCGCGCCGCGCCGCCCCAGCCCCTTCGCCGCCCCTCGCCGCCGTCCGTCGCCGCTAGCTCGCCGCCGCCGCTTCTCCGCCTCCCCGCGCCCGAGCCGCCCCTTCTTCCCCTCCATTCGGCCATAGACGGAGCTTGAAGTTCCAGCCTAGATCTGGAACTTCGGGGCCCGCTTTGGCCGGTTTCCCGGCCCCGATTGCTGGACCCGCCTTGAGGAAAGTCGATCCTCGCGTCGGCCTCGTCGTTTTGGCGTGCTCGGCTCGCTAATCCGGTGAGTTTAGCTCACTAAATCTTGATTAGAGGGTTAATGATGCCCTAAGTGTGCTTAGCTTAAGTTAATTGTGTTTAGGTGGTTAGTTTAGTTTATTTAAGTGTGATTTGGATTAAGAGATTTAATTAGTATTAAGTGTGTTTAGTTTAAGGTTAAGTAGGTTTATTTAATATAAGCATTGATGTGACTTAAATGGTTTTATTTTTTATTTATTTTTATGTTTCGAAATTCTGGAAAATAGAATAATATATTATACTCCGAAAATCATTAAAATATTATTATTTAATTTAAAAAAAAAACTCGAAAAATTATTTTTGACCCCAATTGCTTATAATTTCGTGCCGATCGTCGCTGTGCTCTTATAATTTGAATTTGATGAACGGATGTGGCAAAATTGAGTGTTGACTATTATTATTATTTAATAAAAAAAAACTTGAAAAATTATTTTTGACCTCAATTGCTTAAAATTTCGTGTTGATTGTTGCTGTGCATTTAGAATTTGAATTTGATGAATGTATGTGGCAAATCGAGTGTTGATTGTGATAAATAGGGTTTTTAGTCATAAAAACCCGAGTGTTGGATTTTGATGCAGAAATTTGATTGTTATGGTTTACTATTGAAATTGAAGTATGTGAATGAAATGCGGAGTGTCCAAAAGTCAATAATGTTTTGTCATGTGCTGGTTGATAGACCCGGTCGCAGTAGTGGCTAGGCCGACTGGACCTGTATTCTTTGTGGATTGCCGTCAATGTGTGACGTGGCTCGGGTCGCAGTAGTGGCTAGGCCGACTGGACCTGTATTCCTTGTGGATTGCCGTCAGTGTAGTGACGTGGCTCGGATCGCAGTAGAGGCTAGGCCGACTGGATCTATGCTCCTTCAGGAATGCTGTCGACGTAGTGACGAAGCCGCGCTCCATGAGGGGGGGGGGAGGCGATGCTTGACATGAGTGTCAGTAGATAGCTGAATTGCGAGTAGGTTATGCCCTTGTGTGGCGGTGAATAATTGGAATGTGTGCTGAGTGCGATTGTGATTTGTTTGAAAGTGATGCCGTTCCAATTCTTTAAATTCTTATCATTACCTAAGATTGTGTGATATAAATTGTGCTAACCTGCAGGAAAGGAATTAAGAAGAGGTAAGTCTTCTGTATGAGGTGGCGAGGCCACCCTGGGTGTATTTGCTTTCTAATAGGGGTTTAGGGGGTTGAACTTGCTGAGACGATGTCTCACCCCGTTGTGGGCCAAAATTTTTCAGGACCGTAGATGGAGGAATCATCGCCTCTGGAGACTGTCCAGATTGAAGTGGGATTGAAGAGCGTGTCCGACTAGTAGTCCTAGGACTGTTTATTCTTTTTGGTGGACTGATCCCTTTTTGTGAACTGGCCCCTTTTTGGTATATATATGTAAACCTTGGGAGGTTATTTGTTTATGGAAGTATGTTTGTTTATGATTGTAATTATTTCCTGCTTTCCTATCTCGTGAGTTTTTGTCAGGGGTTAGATAACACGTTCTGCATGCGCATAATGAATTAGTTGGGTCGGCGACACTACCTGGGAATGTCGCATTTGTATGACCATGGTGGGATGTTCACGTGTCTCGGGGTTCGGGGCGTGACAAGTCATATGGGAAAAAGCATGGCATTATGCTTTCGCAGAGAAAAATGAATATTGCCCAGATCGAAATTGAATTTCTTGGTATGCATTTTAACAAAGGTACATACTATCCAAGGCCACATATTGCTCAGGAATTGCTGAAATTTCCTGACGAAAACTTCACAACAAAACAAGTTCAACAATTTCTTGGGATAATTAATTATCTCAGAGATTTTGTTCCAGATATTGCAAAGCTACTGATCCCATTGCAGACAATGCTAAAGAAAAATCCCCCACCTTGGGGAAAATCTCAGACTAAAGCAGTCGCTGAACTTAAGGAGATTATGCAGACTCTTCCTCCATTGCAAATCCCATCAACAGGAAAAAGAATTCTCCAGATTGATGCCAGTGATGAATACTGAGCCGCCATTCTATTTGAAGAAATTAATGGTAAGAGGCATCTGTATGCCTATAAAAGTGGAAAATTTTCCCAAGTTGAAATGCATTATCATTCCACTTTTAAAGAACTCTTGGCAGTAAAAAATGAGATAAAAAAGTTCAAATTTCATCTCATCGGTCATCACTTCCTAGTAGAATTGAATATGGCATCTTTTCCTCAGATGACCAAATTCAAACAAAAGCAAGTTCCAAATTCTCAACTGCTTTGATGGGCTAAATGGTTTTCAAAATACTCTTTTGAGACCAAACATATTGCTGGAAAGAAGAATGTGCTTGCTGACTTCTTGTCAAGACCAAAAGCACTAGCAGAAATCAACATGTATATCATGAGGCATGCTTTTCATCACAATGAGAAGTATAAGCTTGAGAAGATAAAGGACTGGCCAAGTTGGCGATACCCCCAGGAGATTATTGAATATATCCAGAATGACAGCCTCACTGAAAATCTGGATAAACTCATGTGGCAATGCCATACAGATCTGTTCAGATTTAATGGAGGTTCAATTCTTTATCCTTTTACTTTAAATGTAGATTATCCGTTCATACATCCTCTAATTTGGAAGGAAGATGATTTCCCTGATCAACTTCGATGGTTATTATGGTACTTGACTAATAAATACTTAATAGCTATTGAGATCCCAACCAGAAGATTCATTGCTAACCTCACCAGGATATTTGGACTTGGCAAAGGAAAAATTGAGAATGAGAGTGACAAAAACCTCTTAGATTTTCTTAATTGGTTTTATCCTCCAACTCACTGGAAATGGCTCCTGTAGAAAGAACTGAGAACCACACAACCAAACCCTGAGATCCATACTATTTGGTTCTTCTGACGACCATGGGCTTTTCTTACAAATAATGGCAACATCATTAATGCTCCATTGAGTATAGGTACGCCATCCTATAAACCTGTTCCACTCAGTGCAGAAGCTCGAGTTCACAAGTCCTATCCAAGACCTATTGGTTGCTGTGAACATCAATACCGAGAACTCCAGAGAATCCTGTGCCAAGAAAATAAAACCATTCCTAAAGATGCATGGAATTATAATATACCCACTGCATGAGACCATTATGACCTAGCACCAAAAGCCAAAGAAGCACTCAAGGAATTCAGATAAGCTGCATCATCACAAGAGCATGAAATGGCAGACACAAATGACATTGCACGGTCCTCTCAAGACCCCCATGCTAAATAGGGAGACCCTCTTTCCCAGGACCCCTATGAGCAAGGACCTTTGTCCTTATCCCAAAACATAGACACATCCCACTATGCACAACCGTCCAATTGGCCTTAGCCAAGCATTCTTGCCAACACTACAAATGATGACAATATAGATTGGGCACAAGAAGAAGCATCTGCAACCACATCATACCAGCTGAACTAGATTCTCTCACCAGAAGACCTTGAAGCACTTGAACAAAAATATGATGAATATCTCCTAGCAATAGTACACAGCTCAGATGACTTGGACTATGACTACAATGCTCGTGATGGATGAGACCGCCGAAGAAGATTGATGTTCATACAATTTCACTGTAGCAAGTTACTGTTCAATTTTACTGTAGCAGTAGGCTAGAGAAATCACTGTTCACTGTCACTGTTCATACCGTGCGAATAATTCCCTACCAAAATTTTTGGAAGCCTTTGTTTGTTTCAGGACTCGTGAGCTTGGTCCTTGTTTGTGTGTGACCTCTTATTGCTTATAAAAGGCAAGGAGGATGTAATATGTAGGGCAAAGTCTCTTGAGTAAAGTGTGTGCTTTGTGAAATTCTCTCTATAGTTTTCTAAACTCCTCTTTCTTCTCTAGCCTAGTAGGATCCTTTGAGAAATGCAGCTCGGATAGTTAGAAATGTTACTATTCTGGTTCTATTCGGGTGTCTCTCTAGGCTTTGAACTAAAGGTCAGAGTAGTTTTCTACTAAAAGGCTGTCCCTAAAGGGCTTGAACGGAGGTTCGCCCGCTTTGGGAAGGCATATCTGCAGGAAACTGACTTTGTCCTCTCTGGTTCGGTGTCTAGGTCCATTCGAAAGAAGAAAAAAAGAAAAGAAAATTTTAAAAAGTAAAATGACCAAAATGTCCTATAGTTTAAGGTAAATGTGTCACACGGATAGAAGTTCAGGGTTTTTTGTGTCACGAAAAAAGGTTTGGAATAAATATGTCATGGTTGGCAAACTTCGAGATTTTTCATGTGATAAAAAAAGTTTGGGGTAAATTTGTCATTTTGGGCAAAATTTGAGGTTTTTGGTGGTTTTAATCCTAATATTTAAATTTGAAGATTTTTTTATTTTTTTTCTTTTCTCGGGTAATTTTGTTGACGTAAAAGTTTATGCCTAAAGCAATTAATTTAATTTAATTAATTTAATCAGTCAACACGACATGCCGTCATCATCCACAAGGGACCTTTAAATCGGATCGAGCATTGCCATCCAGCTAAAAAGAGAGAATATAATATTTTTATTGAATATTAATTAATATATTTTTTTTATTGAATATTAATTAATATAATTTTTTTATTGAATATTAATTAGTAGAGAATGTGATTACCAACTAGCAGCATGCCATTGGTTTTGTTAGGATATAATACGTGGAAACGATAAGATCTTACAATTTATGTCAATACGAAATCACCAAAGAAATAAACGAGAAAAATAAGGACACTAGAAATTTAAATGGTTCGGTCCGAGTATTGGTACCTACGTCCACGGGGAGAGCCAGCAGCAAATAATCCACTATAATCGGAGTATCAGAGTTTACAATCGCTCAATCACTCAAGTATTTCCCACACCTAAATTTAACCAAAAACCCAAAGTGTTTATAAATAACAATTCACTTGGGTATAAACTCACAGCACAAAATTACTGCAGTTCAAGCTCAAAATACAACGCTCTAATACGCTTGGTTCGCATACATACAAAATCACGTATCTCTTCAAAGCTTCTCGTGGATGACTTGCGGCTTCGTTTCTTTTCGGCGACGTGTGGCTTCTCACGGCTTGTACGTACAGCAGCCACCAAAAGAAAAACCTCCATGTCCGCATTATATATGTATGTATGTATATATATATATATATACACACGTGTGTGTCCAAGAAAAGTCAAATTCTTGACTTGGGCCCACCTATTTTGGCTTTTCGTGCAGAAGCCCAAGCGTGAAATACGTGTGTGTGCCCAAGGTCAAAGGTTTGACCTTGGGCCCCACCAATTAACCATTCTTCATGTGCAGGGCTTCTTCGTGCAGGGGGACGTCTTCGGTAGCTACACTTTAAAGAGAAAAATTCCTTCTTTTTAATTATTTCCTCCTTTGTGCAGTTTTAAGGAGTCTGGCGAATCGCATTTTGTAAATGCTCAAACTCGAGACATAATTTAACAATTCTCCACGTTGACTCGATGTTTGAAGCCAAGTTATAGTGCTCATCATCCATGCTGCTCTCCCAACGCCCCGATAGACGCTCACTCTCCACAGACGCCAATAGAGCTCAAGCAAAGCTTGAGCTTTGCTAAAGGAATAGATTTAGTCATCATGTCTGCCGGGTTATCTGATGTAGCAATATTTTTAACAATAACATTACCCTTAGTGAAGACATCTCGGATGAAGTGGTACCTGATATTGATATGCTTCGTTCGCTCGTGATAAACTGGATTATACGCCAAATATATCGCACTTTGGTTATCACAGTGTATATCCACACTTTTCTGTTTTAACCCAAAGTCCAAGAGCAAACTTTGTAACTGTATCGCCTCCTTTGCTACAAAGGTTAGTGCCATATACTCTGCCTCAGTCGAAGACAAGGCAATGTGATCCTGTAAGAACGCTTTCCAACTAACTGCACCATCCGCTAGCGTAAACACGTACCCTGCTAAAGATCTGCAATCATCCAAGTCATCGGCGTGATCCAAATCCACAAAACCAGTGGTCTCACTGCCATTGCTGTCCCTCCGGTACACTATACCCACGTCTGTTGTCCCATTCAAATATTTGAGGATCCACTTCACAGTTTCCCAATGAGCTTTACCAGGACGCTTCATATAGCGACTAACCATGTTCATAGCTTGTGAAATATCAGGTATAGTGCACACCATAGCATACATAATACTACCCATGGCACTAGAATAAGCAACACGAGACATATGCTCCTCATCCTCCTCAATCTACGGTAATAATTTATCTGAAAGTTTAAAGTGCTTCGCTAAAGGTGTACTTATAGATTTTGCCGACTGCATATTAAAACGTGTCACGATCTTTTCAATATATTTCTTTTGAGATAGACGTAAAACTCCTGCAGTCCTATCACGCAAAATCTCCATACCCAAAATTTTCTTTACGGCACCTAAATCTTTCATATCAAATTCAGCATTTAACTGCCTCTTCAACACATCAATAATATATAATAGTAGATAAATCAAAGAACTATTCTCCAATCTCCTATAGTAAACGCAGCTATCCATCTGACTTTTTGAATAGTCTTGACTAGCCACGAAATCATCAAAACGTTTATACTACTGCCTAAGAGACTATTTCAGCCCATACAAAGATTTATTTAACAAGCAAACATGATCCTCCTTACTTGGAATAGCAAATCCCTCTGGTTGCCTCATGTAAATCTACTCCTCCAACTCACTGTGAAGAAACGCAGTTTTCACATCTAATTGTTCTAACTCAAGATCCTGCGAAGCAACTAAGGCAAGTAAAACACGAAATGAAGCATGTCTTACCATAGGAGAGAACACCTCATTGTAGTCAATGCCCTCACGTTGTGTATATCCTTTCGCCACAAGTCTCGCCTTATACCTCGCTGCCTCGACACCGGGAATGCCCTCTTTCTATTAAAGACCCATTTACTTCCGACTATCTTTTGGCTCTTGGGTACTTTGACCAGCTCCCATGTCTGATTTCGATGGAGTGATTCCATATCTTCACTCATAGCCTCTAGCCACCACGATGACTCCGAACTAGCCACTGCCTCAGAGTAAGACGAAGGCTCATCTGTCTCAACCTCATCACCTACAGTCAATGCATAAGCAATATATGTATAACCATAACGTAATAATTTGCCTTATATGTCTATCTGCGGCTATAGTGTGATGCGGCTTTGCTGGTTGTTCACTATCACCAACTTCAGGAACTGCGGCTTCATCTGCAATCTCAACTTCTATTACCTTCGAGGTCTCCGGAGTCTCCACCTGAAGCTCCACCTCACTAATGACACCATGATCTATCTTCTCTGCTGGTTGTTTCACAGAACTCCTCTGTTGAAGCATTGCAGTCTCGTCAAAGATCACATCTTTGTTGATGAAAACCGAGTGATATGGGATTAGTGTACCACAGCCGGTAGCCTTTCACCCCATGTGCATGTCGCGACCCGATCTCGCCGCCCTCATGTCGAAGGGGAAAGGTCGGGTTTAGGGATACTTGATCATAAGATCGCGAGCTCTCCCAAGCTCGTACCCCGCGTGACAGCGAATTTATTTATACGATCTAGGTATTTAACGACCTAAGAACATACAGGAGTCGCCACTAGCCTTATATATATATTTTGGGGGTCGGCTAGAAAACCCAATCGAGGATTGGGAGAGTTCCCTCGATTCCTACGCAACCAGATATCTAGATTCGGGGACTTAGGTTACGCTAATATAGCTATTAGCGCCCTTTCGGTACCTAACAGTATGTTGTGTTTTTCCTAACATGTCCATGCATCTCTTTTTATATTTTCGGGATTATCAATTCTAAACTAAGTGATCATGCGTGGTGAGTTACTTTTATGCTATTCTATTTCTAAAAGAAAAACAATAAAAGGAATCAATCAGAGAAATTGAAAGTGCAAGACATGAAGTAAACAATCAAGAAAAAGCAGTAAATCTAATCATGCAATCCTAAAGAATATGAAAGAGAAAACAATCAGGAAAGAAAGGAAACCCGCAACTCGTCGGGTTTTATACAATGCATGGAACCCGAGACATATGTCGGGAAAACAAATAGTACAAGATAATAGTCGGAATGGACATCGACTTCCATCGTCTTCACACCAAAGTTCATCTTTGGAATCCTAATCTAAACCCAATCTAAGAAAAAAAAAGTGAATAGGTGTGCATACAAATGAAAGAAACAATCATCACATATCAAAACAGTCGAAAGCAAGACAGTATGGCGAATCAATCATAAGCAAATCGGAAAATGATGCATGGTAATTAACTTGTTAAGCCATCTAGTCAATGCATGAAAATTATGAAATTTGAACACGACATAGGGCTAAATGTGAGGAACAAATTTGGTTAAGACATTTAACCCTAAATCCATGCGCAAACAATCACACAAATTCATTAACATTGACATGTGACTAGTCATTAGGGAGCAAAATGCATTCCAATTTCAGTTACGACACATCGACTTGATGCATGGTTTTTACATAGTCAATGATCCTCAAATGAGGCATGCCATACATCATTGCAAAGCTTATGATATGCTCTAAGTATGTCTAGAAGGCATCAAGCATCAAATATTCTCTTAAGGAGTTTGATTGAAGACATTTTCATAGCAATACAATCAGTTAAAATCACAGCAGGGATTGCACAAAACATGGATAATATTCATTGAAATGAAGACATAAAAGAAAATCTATGAAAATTCAGGTGTATAGAAGGAAATGTCATGATCATCTATCACGAGACATTGAAGTCATACTTTGTTCACGAAAGTCTATATGAAAACAGAAAAACAGAGCAAAAACCCAACATTATAGATTGCAGCAAACCAACGTGACTTTATGGAAGCCATTGACCTTGCTAACGATGACTATTTGATTCAATCTATACCTTGTTAGAAAGCTTATGAAATTTCCATTGACTCTCATGAAAGATTCAACTCCAACAAAGCATGTTTACTAGCCCAAATTTGAGCACACGCATCAGGTCTCAAACAGGACAGATTCTGGACAGAACTTTAGACATGTGAAAACCATATCAAATGAAATTCAATCAGGGCATATGAACTATCAAATCGAAGCTTGAGAAGTCTATTTTCTATGTCTAGAAGGGCTCGAGGTCAAAAAACCTCATCTGGCACCTCGTTTCAGCCAAAACAGAAAGTGACATATCAGGTATACGAAATTGCAGATCTAAGCAAATCAGCTTCAATCAACTTCAAGTTCATCATCAATAATCATCAACTCATTGCAAATCATCTCATATCATCATGAATGTCAGATGAAAGCTTAATATGTGCACGTCAAACTTCTAGTTCATCACTTCACAAGACAATGACATTTAAGAGCTCAAAATAAGCCTAACAGAAACATGCTCCTCCACACTCAAAACTCACAGAATACCACAGAACAAGCACTGACCCTGTTCATAGAATTTGGAATATATATAATCTATTCCAGATTATATATATGCTCATAGAATACCACAGAACAAGCACTGACCCTGTTCTTCTCTAATGATTGAAAACATCTGAAGGTTCGAGCAACTAAAGGAACCTAAGCCTAATCAGAATAATTCAGGCGTCATACAAATCACATCTAGCCACCATTCGACTGCCATTCATGGCCATGAATATCACCACCCTTCAATTTCGACGGCTGAGAACCAGTCACGCAGAAGCACATCACGCGCACAAAAACGTCGAAACAAAAACATACAAAGCAAAAGGAGGTGATAGACTTCTATCAGAACTCATCTGACAAACCACGAACCCAGAAACACATAGAGGACTAAAAACAAAAGCGTAGATTTCATTCAGACATTTCCCCAAACATGCGGAGGAATCTCAGCCTCAGAATCGTTCAAACATAGCACAGAGACACATACCTTGAAAGTGTAGATGTTGAGTAATTGGATTGAAGAATGTATGTTTTGGAAGCGTCAATGCTGTAGAGCAAAGGTGGTAAAGGAGTCTCGAAAGGGAGCTGAGTGCTTCTCCACGATCCCTACGAACCTCAAAGAATAACGATCAAAGTTCCTTCAATGGACAACTGGCGATTTCAATGGTTGAATCGGCAATTTCAACGGTTGAATCTATAGCTTCGATGGCCAGATCTAAATCGGCAAGAAGGAAATCCGAAATCTGAGAAACAGAACGAAAAAAGAAAAAAGAAAAAAAATCGGAATACATCGCCGCCTCTGCTGTCATCGATCAGCTTCGTAGCTCGAATCTTTGGAACCAAACTGATTCTTCTGAACTCGGCGTGAATCCGAACCCTGCACTCCGAGTTCCTCCACCGGTAGTCGCTTCGTCTTCGAGAGTTGATCTGGACCGAGAACCGAGCGAGAGAGAAAAACCAACGAGCGAGCGAGCGAGCGTCAGATCTCCGAGAAAAAGCCAGAGAACGTCCGATCGAGAGCCTCCGGAGTCAAATCCCGTGAGCTAGATCCAAAGAAAGAACCACCAATCAAGAGAGAGAGAGTCTCCAATCGTGAAGACGCCGGATCCGACGTGCTACTTCTCAAGAGGAGCATGGCGAGACCTGGAGGCGATCATTGAGGGAGACAGCGGAGCCATGGCCGGCGCCGGAGGGTTGTTCGTCGGCTTCCCCCAGATTCAGAGTCCAGCGAGAGCCCCCGTTCCTTTGGCCGTTTTGCCCAGAGAGCCTTTTTGAGAGAGAGGGAGCCAGAGGTTTCAAGAGAGAGCTCCCATCAAGAGCCTTCGCGCGCGAACCCTCTTTTTATTTTGTTTTCTCTTTTTCTTTTTCTTTTCTTTATTGCTTTCTTTACATTTTTTTTTTGTTTTCTTTTCATTTTTTTTTTCATTTTCTTTTATGTTTTCATTCATTCATTTTTTTTAAAATCTTTTTGGCTCTTTATTTATTTTTATTTTTTATTTTTTTGCAAAAAGAATGTTTAAAATGTCAACAAAAAATCGGGTGTCAACAGTGCATAACCCAAAATTATGCACTTCTTTGCCCTCGGCTCAAGCTTACCATCACTCGTATGAGTATACGCAGGACATCCGAATATATGTAATCCAAAATAATCAATAGGTTTCCCCGACCATACTTTCTCAGGAGTTTTCCACTTGATAGCAGATGATGGAGATCGATTAATCAGGTAACATGCCATGTTTATTGCTTCGGCCTAAAATTCCTTGCCAAGTCCTACATGCGAAAGCATGCATCAAGCTTGCTCAAGCAAAGTTATGTTCTTCCGTTTTGCCACGCCATTTTGCTGTGGTGTCTTGGGTACTGTGCGATGTCTCACAATACCTTCTTTCTTGCGGAACTCGGTAAAATATTTACCACAGAACTCCATGCCATTATCGGATCTCAAGCACTTGATTTGTTTATTTGACTGCTTATCAATCAATGCCTTAAATTTCTTGAACCGATCAAACACGTCATATTTGTGCTTCAAAAAGTAAACCCATACCTTTCTCGAATAGTTGTCGATAAATGTCAGCATATATCGGGCACTTCCTTTTGAAGGAACTGAAGACGGGCCCCGGACGTCTGAATGAATATATTCAACTGGTTGTTTGATTGAATGAATAATTGTAGTAAATTTAAGTCGGTGTTGCTTCCCATAGATGCAGTGTTCACATAAGTCTAGCTTTCCTGTCTTTTGACCCTTCAACAATCCCCTTTCACTCAATATCGTCATACATGCCTCACTCATGTGCCCCAAACGCATATGCTATAATTGAGTCAAGTTAGAGTCTGACTCACCTGATGAAACTGCAGCGGTTCCGATCATGATCTCTCCCAGTAGATGATAAAGAGTATTCACTTTCTTTCCTTTCATCACTGTCATGGCACCTTGAGAGATCTTCAATACTCCACCTTTAGTGGTGTACCTACACCCAACATCATCAAGTGTCCCTAGAGAAATAAGATTCTTCTTGAGTTTTGGTACATGCCTCACATCTGTCAATGTGCACACCACCCCATCATGCATCCGAATCCGAATTGTCTCTATCCCTACAGCCTTACAGACTGCATTATTCCCCAAAAGAACTCTACCACCATATGCAGTCTAGTAAGTAGTAAACAAGTTCTTATGAGGTGTCATATGATAAGAACACCGCGAATCTAACACCCATTCGTCTCCTGACGAAGTAGCAGTTACACATAAAACAGCTTCTGCATCACTATTGCTCCCCTCGGCAACGTTTGCCACATTGCTTGTGGCATTCTACCTATCCGTTTTATTCCTTCGCTTTGGACAATCTCTCCTGATGTGCCCCTCCTCATGACACTTAAAGCACTTCATGCGTCCCTTGGACTTTCTATGGCGTGATTTTGATATGCTTCTACCTCTGTTGCTATTAGGCTCTTGATGTTGTTCTCTACCTCGAATTGTCAGTGCTTGCGCTGCTCTTTTCACAAGACTGTCATCTCGCAACTTTCTCTGCCACTCCTTAGAGAATAAGGCAGACTTTACCTCTTCTGAGGTAATAGCGGTACGCTTCTGCAATAGCAAATCAGTAAAGTGCTCTCATGACTCTGGTAAAGAGGCTAACAACATCATACCATGTTCTTTGTTATCAAGTATCTTACCGACGTTCTTCAGATCCGACATGAGTTTATTAAATTCATCTAGGTGGGTTCTGATAGACGTGCCTTCAGTATATCTAAATTGAAACATCTTCTTCAACATGTATAAGCGATTGTTTAAATCTTTCTTCACATAGAGTGCTTGAAGTTTTGCCCATAACGCTGCGGCATCCTTCTCCTCAGCAACCTCTATTAAGACCTCATCCATCAAATTTAATAGGATTATGCTCTTTACTTTTTCCATTAGCTCTACCCTTTCAAAGGCTTTCATTATAATCGGCAACTCATCTTCATCATACAGTGCCTTGGCCAAATCTTGTGTTGTCAATAAACCGCATCTTGATGCTCCATAACACAAAGTTGTTGCTCTCGTTAAACTTCTTAATTTCAGATTTCTTCTCAGACATAATTGCAGTAACAGAATTTCCAGATAATAATCAGACAAGCAAAAGCTCCAAATCACAATCAAGAAATCCAACCCCAAGCTTTGATACCAATTGTTGAGATATAATACGCGGAAACGACAGGATCTTGTAATTTACGTCAACGCGAAATTACCAGAGAAATAAATGAGAAAAATAAGGACACCAGAAATTTACGTGGTTCGGTCCGAGTATCGGTACCTACGTCTACGGGAAGAGCCAACAGCAAATAATCCACTATAATCGGAGTATCAGAGTTTACAATCGCTCAAGTATTTCCCACACCTAAATTTAACTCTAAACCCAAAGTGTTTATAAATAACAATTTACTTTGGTATAAACTCATGGCACAAAATTACCGTGCGTTCAAGCTTAAAATACAATGCTCTACGTACGCCTGGTTCGCGTACATACAAAATTGCGTATCTCTTCAAAGATTCTTGCGGAGGACTTGCGGCTTCGTTTCTTTTCGGCAACGTGTGGCTTCTTGCGGCTTGTACGTATAGCAGCCACCAAAAGAAAAACCTTCATGTTCGCCTTACACGCGCGCGCGCGCGTGTCCAAGAAAAGTCAAATTCTTGACTTGGGCCCACCTATTTTGGCTTTTCGTGCAGAAGCCCAAGCGTGAAATACGTGTGTGCCCAAGGTCAAATGTTTGACCTTGGGCCCCACCAATTAACCATTCTTCACGTGCAAGGCTTCTTTGTGCAGGGGGACATCTTTAGCGGCTACACTTCAAAGAGAAAAATTCCTTTTTTTTTAATTATTTCTTCCATTGTGCAGCTTTAAGAAGTCTAGCGAATCGTGTTTTGTAAATACTTAAACTCAAAACATAATTTAACAGCTTCTCTTCTCTATTCTATTTTCTTTATTAATAGAAAAAGGCAGGTCAAGTCAAAGAAGCCCCTACACTGCAGAGGTACTTTTCCACGCAGCTCCCGCATTCGGCCATAGGGAATTACGCGAGCAGCAGTTCGATCGGCACAAAGAGTCTTGGACCATCGGATGGCAAGAACGCAGTGCAATTTGTGCTGAGGGTTTTATGACTAAGAAGAGGGATTGCTTCTAACAAAATTACGATTGAGAAATCTAGTCCGACTAGGACAGTGCAAATTCGGATGTGGGTCCCATTTTTATTCCCTCGTGACATTATTATAAATGGGATGGGACAGCACCCACCCTGCACATCCCTCTCGCCTAGCCAAAAGCGACTAGACATCATCACAATCTATATTTTAATTGAATTAGTTGGTGAAGAATGCACTTACCGACAAGGGGCATCTAGATTGCTCGTTGGTTTTCTCTTTTATTTATTGGGACAATAAAAAAAATTTAAATTAATATATTTGTGATAAATTTATTCCGAATTAATATTAATACATTCAAGTCAAATTTACCATAAATTAATTTTTTGTGATAAAATTAACCTTTTGATAATTTCAATTGAATTAAATTAATATTACGAAAAATCATAAATTGACACATTTGTAACAAAAAGAGAGTAAAATCTCAAATTAATATATCTACTAGCTGTCACATGTAATTTACTTCAACAATTTTAAGGTAGAATTTAACGAAAATTAACGAGGATTAATTCGTCACCAGTATATTAATTTTGAATTTTTCGTAATATTAACCTTTATTTATTTTTTTATTAATAGAAAAGGCAAATCAAGTATGTGTCGATATGTGTCGGCATTGCATGTGTGAATGTGAATATTGCTCATTGGGTTCCACACACCTTCCACGCAATGCCGCGGGAATTACGCGTGCAACAATTATGCCCCTCCAATAATGGGGGTCAAACTTTTATATTTTCAATTGATTTACCTATCTATTGGGAAATTGTTGTCCTTTGAGGAGCCAAAACGAAAAAGCTAGTGGTTGGGAGAAGACAAACTAGCTCTTGAAATGCGATTTTTGTTATTCTTCTTTTCCTTTATTTACATTAAGAAATTCTTACTTTGCACTTCATATGTGTATGCTATAATATTCCTCTCGCACTTTGTTTTGTCCTTTTATGGTAACATTGGCACACCATTTGTATTGGTACATTTTTCGATCCGAATAGCAAGTGTCCATTTGCCTTTGTCCATTAGAGCTGTTGGCCATGACTATCCACAAAAGTCACTCTAGGGCTTCGTAAAAGAGAAATCAGAGTCAGAAGCAATGAACGGACATCTCAGCTGCAATAGAAAAGTATTTGTGAAGAATGTATCAGTTCCCAACTCACGTTGTACGCAAAGGAATTAATTAATGAGTAGAAATGATCATTTTTATAAACATATATAAAATTATTTATATTTTGTAAATAAACGGGGCCTTAAGCAGAAAACTTTTAGTTTTCTTCCTGGTTTCCAACTTTATTTGAATGGGGATCATTTGACAGACCCGGTACAATATTTCGATTAGACCTAGGCAGGTCTTTAAACTGCTCAATGGAAGTAACTGCGGGAGAACCGTCCTGGGGTGGGTGACCCCGTACTTGCTCCCCTAGCCTCTCAGTTGGCTAATATAAGGTAAACTGGGAATTAGGGGATGCATGGGTGAAGAAAGTAGACTCTACGTCCTATGCAAATAGGACTACTACCGGGCTGCATACCAATCACGGGGCTTGACCAGAGTGACATGTAATAGGTGAAAACCCTACAGCTTTTGCTGCTTCCTTAAATGGAAAGGTTCCCAACCACCTGCAGCAAAAGTTCCCCTGGTTTCCAACTTTATTTGAATGGGGTTCATTTGACAGACCCGATACAATGTTTAGATTTAATTGTCTCCCTTTATTGATATAAATCCCATTGTAAAAGCAAACATATTTTTATTTAATTAATTCTTGTAAAGCCACTCTTCTTTATTTTTTTCTTTCACCCTTATCCTCTGCGTGCCCTCGTGACCTGACATCTCTCTTTTCGCTCAGCACTCAAGCGCCACACGCCCACGCGCGGGCAGAGCGCACACGACGCACCCATGCGCGTGTCGCCCAAATATTGTACTTGCTTGCAGATTGGGTCCAAGAAAAGTCTTCGAAAAGGATCCACGACGACGGGATAAAGATCAACGAGTTCTTGTCAAGTGCTCTGCATCTTTCGTTTTACTTGATGTTCGCTAAAAACAGTGAGAGAGAGAGAGACCCGAATTTGCAAAGTAAAGCTTCCATGGCGAACTCAGATGCTGGAACAAGTAGCGGCAATGCAAGAGGAGGCGAGTATCAAGTATTCTTGAATTTCCATGGCCAAGATACGCGAGATGGATTCACCGACTTCCTTTATCGAGATTTGATAGAGAATTGCATTCATGTTTTCATGGATGACGAAGAGCTTCAAGTTGGTGAAGAAATTGGTGGAGAGCTTCTGCGAGCAATTGACAACTCCCAGATCTACATACCCATCTTCTCAAGAAATTATGCCAGTAGCAAATGGTGTCTCCGTGAGCTTGCAAGGATGGTAGACAACACATCCAAATCAGAGGAGAAAAAGATCCTACCCATTTTTTACGATGTGGAGCCAAAGGATGTTGACCTTAAAACCCCATTATACAGAACGGCCATAGAGAAGCACAAGGAGGAGCACAAGGAGAAGTTTCCTGACGAGGGAGAATACTGGGAGGGAGAATTCTGGGAGGACTCTCTTAAGAAGGTTGATAAAATCAAGGGTTGGGAGCTGAAAAAATGTAAAAGGTAATCTCTAGAGATCCCTAACCTTTCCATTCAAGCCCGTCCTCTACAAGGGACGTCGAGAGATAAATAAATTAGCAAATCTTCACGTTTAAAAATATACGAGTACAATCATATGCAAGGGTTATTAAGGATCAATAAAAGGACTACACCATTTTTTGGATTTAGAGGCATACATGTTAATTTACGCAATCGATATTGCTTTTGTAACTAATGAACTGGCTTCTATTTGTGGCAGCAAAGCAGAACTTATGAAGTTGGCAGTTAAAGAGGTTTTGCATAGGCTGAAGAGAAAACATAAGATTGTGACTAAAGATTTAATTGGCCTTGATGATCGAGTAGCGGAAGTACTGGAATTGTTAGATGTTAACTGTAGTGATGAAGTGAGGCTGCTCAAAATTCATGGAATGGGGGGTATCGGTAAGACCACTCTAGCCGGGGCTGTCTACAATGAACTTTGTTCTCGCTTTGGAAAGTGTTGCGCCTTCCTTGACAATATTAGAGAAACGTCAAAGAAGGAGGGTTTACTCTGGTTGCAGAAAAAGTTACTAACAGAGATTGCTAGTTCTAGCTTTGCAGAAATTATTAAAGGAGTTGATGATGGAAGAGAGAGGATAGAGGAAACACTTAGCAATATGAAAGTTCTCATTGTTCTTGATGACGTTGATGAAGAAGAACAAATCAAGAATCTGATTGGACAACGTCGGTTGCATCCTGGGACAAGAGTAATTATCACCACTAGGATCACAAGCGTATTGGAGTTTATTGAGCAAAGAATGGCTCGTGAAAGGAAGGAGATGAATTCTGACCATGCACTCCCAATTCAACCTTATGAAATGAAGGAGATGAATTTTGATGACGCACTCCAACTTTTCAAGAGGCATGCGTCTATTGATAACTCTAAGGCAAAGGATTTTGACAGCCTTTCAAGAGATATTGTCAATACTACCGGGTTTCTGCCTTTGGCTATTGAAGTTATAGGTTCACTACTTTTTGGAAAGCCCAAAGCGAAATGGGAGGATACACTAAAGCAGTTAAAGAAAATGCCCCATAAACGTGTACAAGAGAAGTTGATGATTAGCTACGAGGCCCTAAACTATCATCAGCGCGAAATTTTTCTTGATGTCGCATGCTTTTTCATCAATGAGGGTATGATGAATGCCAAATACATGTGGGAGGCTTGTGGATTTGATCCTTCCTCGGAAATCAATGTCCTCATTGAAATGTCTTTGATAAAGATAAAGGATAATGACAAATTTTGGATGCATGACCAATTGAGAGACCTAGGACGGGAAATTGTTCATCGAGAAAATCCTAAAATTTTTGAGAAGCAACGTAGGGTGTGGACTAGTGAGGAGTTCCTTGATTTCGTAAGAACCGAAGAGGTAAGACAATTATCAGGTTCAACTGAAAAAAGTGACATCTCGCATTTGAGGATTCAATTTTATGCTCATGATCTTTTCTTCCATTTCATTCATTCAAATCGTAAATAAAATTACTGGTTACCAACAAACTTCAACTAATCACTGCAATTGATTTATTGGCAGAGGTACGAAGATGTTGAAGCACTTGATCTACAGTGGAGGTCTAATTTCTCCATTAGCCATGAAGAAATTGGAAGGTTTAAAAGATTGAGGTTCCTGAGATTAAGTTATGTGGCCATATGTGGGGATTTCACCATTTCTCTACCAAAGTTGCGATGGATTTCTTGGCGTTCTCCCCCACTAGATGTTAGTGTACCTAGTATGCATTCACAGAATTTACTTGTCTTTGAACTTTTTGACAATCGCTTCATAGATGATTCGAAAGTATGGGACTTAATTAAGGTATGGTTTCATCTCAATTTATAATAGTTGTCTCGTACATTATTTGAGTTATTTATTTATTTATTGTAACGTTCATACTTGCCTTTTGCAGATGGCCACCAAACTTAAAAATCTTACTCTTGTAAGATGTCATAACATTACTAGAGCTCCAAACTTGTCTAAATGCCTAGATTTAGAGAGGTTGACTTTTGATGGTTGTGGGTTTTTGGAGGAAATTGACGATTCTATTGGAAAGCTAAAGTGCTTGCTTGACTTGAATATCACCCGTTGTAGGCTCTTTAAACGATTGCCTGATGAAATTGGAGGGTTAGTGAAACTTGAGCGCTTCTCTTTGAGTGGCTGTAGGAAAGTGAGTGTACTCCCCACCTCTATCGGCGACTTAGCGTCATTAAGGAAGTTGGACCTTTCATATATTGGAATTACAAGCTTGCCAGAGTCCATCGGAAAATTAACATCGTTGTGCACCTTGATTCTATCAAGACACCCGATTGCTGAAATTGTAGATCGATGGGAGTTACCCAAAGCTATGGGAGCATCGGACAAAATGGAGGAGCTTTATCTTAGTAACTATGGTCAGTTGGTTGGCAAAATTCCTAATGAAATAGGAGATCTATCCTCTCTAAGAGTCCTAAATTTGTGTGGGACCAGAATCTGTCGAGTTCCAGGAACAATCAATAGGCTTTCTCGTCTCTCAACACTTGACTTAACATGGTGTAATAAGATTACAGAGTTGCCTGAGCTTCCAGTGAGTTTAGTCCATTTGCGCGTTACATCTCGCTCATTGCAAGTGGTCCCAAATCTCTCAAAGCTTACCAATCTAGTAGAGTTGGTCCTATCAGATGGCTCTAAAGGTCATGATTCGTCAAACCTCAAGCACACCTATGACTTGGGGTGGATTGGTAGGCTATCCAAACTAAAGAAGTTGAGGCTATGTCTTTTCAACATTGCCGCACCACCTACGGAGTTGGGTCTCCTTTCTCTTCTAGAAGATCTTTCTTTGTTTGGTCTAGATCTGCAACCCCTCGAGCAGCTACCGCCTTCTTTACATTCTTTAGAACTTGACAATTTCAGCTCAACAGGACCGCCACAATCCAACTTGAAAATTCCGTCAAAGTTGACGCTTTTTCTCTCACGATTGCAGGAAATTCAACTCTATGGGCTTTCGCAATTGCAGCACTTAGTTTTGGACAAGTGTGACTATCGGAGCTTATCCATACCATCTAGCTTAAGGACACTGAGTGTAGATTGTTGCCCTAATATGATTGAGATTCAGGTTCTTGGTATGTCGGCATCACTGGAGGAATTACATATTAATGGGTGCGGATTAATTGAAAGGATAGTATTATGCGGTGAGGGAGGATCTCTCGGGGTTCTCGATCAATCAGAGTCTTCTTCGAGTGAGTTGACCTATTGTTCATCGGGAGTACTTCTTCTTCCCAATGCCTTAAAGAAACTAAAACTACTTCAATTGTGGTCGTGTGAAAATCTAGTTGAGATTCAAGTCATCGGTACGCTGTTATCATTGCAAGCCATCTTTATTTACCGTTGCGCTGCTATGGAAAAGTTTACTGGTATATCGAACTTGAAGAACCTTCGCCGTTTGTCCATAACTGGCTGCTTGAAGCTACGTGTCGTTGAGGACCTTGACAAGCTAGAGTTTTTGACTGAGTTGTATGTATGCCGCTGTCCTTTGTTGGAAACATTGGTTGACATATCAAACTCGAAAATATCGGATGAGTGCAAAATACGTATTATAGGGTGTAGGGAGTCACTTGACCGCGGGAAGTTGCTCACCTCTTCAAATTATATTCCTTTCAAGCGTTACAAAGAGATGATGGTTCAACGAGGTGCGCCTCAATTAGAGACAATCAAGGTGAGCCTCAGCCAGGATTTTATAGTAACACCAAAGAATTTAACCTAAAATGCGACTAGATGTAAAATTCTTTTTAACAACTTATTCAAAAATAAAGCAGTTAGAAGCATGCCATTGCACATTCCTATCATATTCCAAATAAATTTATAGAATGTTCAAGAATTGAATCGACGATGTAAATTTACAAGAAAATATAACAGCCTTCAACCAGTCCATAGAATCATTTCTTCACTTGTAAATGTCTAGAATTCTCCAATTTTCCCAACCATAACAAATCAAAAGTCGCCATATGAGAGGAGATATCTAAGACAGGCAACGGCATTGGGCTTTCGTTTCCATTTTCTTTGGTCCCCTTTCTTTGGTCATATTCGTCAATCCATTGACTTTATCCACAATTTTTGTTCATACAAACATGAAAACGGAACTTTTAAGTCGTAGACTGAATATAGATGTCTTGTTCCATAGAATGCATATTTATTTTAGATTTCTGTAGTGATACTGTCTTTTCCTTTTGCCTCTTTCATCAATACATTCAAGTTCAATCAGTAAGAAATTCAAGGTTAGAGATTTTCACTTCTGGACATTTTGAGGGATATATAGAAGGTCATAATGTGCTTCATAGAGGAACATAATGTGGAAATGTAAAACCGACTTTGAAGGAAGAAAAAAGGAGACTTTACATTACATGAATTACTAAATCATCATTCGGCAGCATATAGACTTCTGATGTTTTGCACATAGTGGGAGCCATAAGCCTACTGCACCCTTGTTTGTGAAAAAGGCAAAACCAATGTTAAAATTGCATTTTCTCGTTCTAGAATATTGGCTGAAGAAAATCTTATTTTTCATGTAGGAGGAGGCTAAAATGGAAAAGGATGCTAAAGAGCCTGGCATCGAGTTTCAGCCTCAGTTCCATCCATCAACAAGTTCTCGAGACCATGAAATTAGCGAGGAGCCTCCAACTGACAATGTCAGAGAAGGGACCTCGCATGGAAAGCAAAATCATACGATGGAGAAAGACTCACATGGACTGAAGAAGTATCTATTGAACTTAACCACGTCTTGTTTTTGCAAGTCTCGATGAACTTGCTCCACCAATAACATTTTGTGATGGGTTGAGGACATGCTAGGTGAGCACATTGGAACGTGTCTGCAACCGCAACTTTCCTTAGCTTTAAAATTGAAATTCTTTGTAGTTTGAAACAGAGGGTGCATATGAAGGACAATTCAAAATCTGTGGAGATTGAAAGACAAGGTCAAGTCTCGTCATTTTGGTTGATTGAAGAACTAAGTTATGGCTTGAAAAGACAACTTTCAGACTCCTCTTGATCAACCTCAAAGGCAACCACAGTCGAGGGACAAGTGTTCCAGAGACAAGAACTCATGTTGCATAGGATATTCCCCTGCTTTGGGGATTCATTAACCATTACCCCGAAGTAAGTCTTTCTCCAAGTGAAGTACAAATTGATTTCCATATGGTTCGACTAGATTTCCATATGGTTTGACCAACAAAGTATTTTCTAATATTTGGCTTGTGTATGACAATTTCTTCAACCTTTGATGGCATGTGATTAACCATCCGATGCAACAAAAGGCAGCTGATTGGCACTGATATACATTTCCATCCAATGATTAGGTGGCTGGTCAGGAGTTATCTTTGTCGACATTCATTGCCGGAGATTTAATAAAATCTGCCTACTAATAAATGCAACGACTTCCTACATAACAAACTTCACTCATTTTGTACATAAGTCATTTTTCATCATCTAGTGTGCACTTTTCGTTGTTAATCGTTCTCCAAATTCGATAATCTGTTAGTTCTTTGATATCTGCTAAAGTGCTCGTGAAGTGCTTGGCCGTAGCAAGCAAGACTAGAGAAAGGATTTCACTAGTGTACATGACTTGTAAGGACCCTGATATCAAGCTTTCTCTTGGCTCATTCTCACTTGAAACGTGGCCAAAATAGGAAGATTTAAACTCTCTTATGGTTATAATTGTAACCATCATGTCATACAGATAAAAGTGCATTCAATATATTTATTCTAGCCTAACTCTGCAGGTTCGGATGTATCTGCCCCCACCAAATATATAGATTTGTACAAGTTTGAAACCTTTTTCACAAGGAAATTAAGACTTATTTGCAAGACTAATTTGAAAGAGTTTCTGTCAACCAACCATGTAGATCTTTGAATTTCTGAAGGCCATATTGAGATAGTAATTTTGGCATTTCACTACGCTTGGATGATTTGCGCTTTTTCGTACTTTAGGATCCTTTCCCGTGACTTTTCCCTTTGTAATTCTGGTGGTTGCCTCATCCCATAGATATGCCTTTTGATTTACGCATCGAAAACTATATAAAATTTTCTCCGCACCAGCTTTAATTTAAGCAGCGAAATGGTAACGTGGCTTGTAATTTCAAGCATTGATATATGTCTAGCAGTGCATAAACAAATGGCCGACAAAGCGCAGAGAGAGAGAGCTGGTGATTAAGATGGAGCTGCTTTTCTCATTGTGCCGGTGCTTTGTCTGTGTGGAATTTGGGAGAAGGATTTTAACATACAAGGAAAACATGATTGACAGATCTTGAACTGTCGAGGGTATGCAAGATAAAATTAAATCATACAGTTTAATACCTAACCAACAAAACTCAAGTTGCTGAAAAAATTCATCTGCATTCATACGTCTGTCATACAGAGGGTTCTCGCAAGGCAGTGGGTAGTTCTAGCTCAGGCTCGGATATAAGTGGAGAGACATAAAAGTCGACCATCTCCTTGGTTACTTCTTCCAAACTTGGAGCATCCCACTGCACATTATTTGATAAACCCACGATGATTTCAGTCATTGAAGTTGAGAAAATGCATGAGGTCGGAAAAATTGGGACTCAATTTTACCTTTGGAGTGAAGTCCTTATCCACTAAGCGTGCGCGAACACCCTACAGACAGCAAAGAGCACTATTGATGAGACCATAAACTATCGTTGCAACCCCACAGATGGCAAAGAGTACCATGATCTGATGATGAGGAGAGAGAAGAAAAACCACAAGATTCAACCAAACAATTGCAGTGGATGTCCAAGACTTGCGTACCTCACAAAAGTCTTTGGAAACTTCTCCAGAGATTCCATGGAGGGATATTCAGTATTCCCGAATTAAACATTGATGGAGGGTCTGGAATCTACCTTCACGAATCTGAAAGTAGTAATTATAACCAAGTCAATGTTTTAGAGAATGAATCTATGTCCAACAAAGAAAATCAAAAGAACGGAAACTCACAGATCTTAAGGTGATTTTTAAGCTCAATGGAGAAGCTTCCCTTAGTTTCTTGAGGGTCATTGCACACCATTCATCATAAGAGTCAGCTGCTTCAATTTCCTAAGCAACACCAATTTAATAAGATGGCAATAATAGAACATCTAGGATATTAACTATGCTGACTCATTGCATTTGTCAGTTGATTAGTCCCAATTCTACCATCATGTCATCTGGCAAAATAAAACATAAGTCATACCATCTCAAAAACCAGTACGATGTCAAGCATCGTGGACTTTCCAACAACAAATATAAGAGTCCTTTCCAGGGTGTCTCGTCCAACTTACCAGTGCATGAATAATTTCCTCGACTGTGTCGTGGCTAAGGCATTTATCGATCAATTCAATCCTGAGTCAATGAACAAGACAAAAATACTCCATTTAAAAAATTATTTGATACACACTTCAATAGCTGCTACAGATAATACTGAAGAGATTAAAAAACAAAAGGCTTCCTGGTAGTAAGCATAACAAAAAGTGCAAGTTCATTCTCTAATAAAGGTGAGAAAAAATATACTTGCACAGAGAAGGAAGAAACTTTCTCCATAAAAGCAGCAATCACTCTGCTATGTGGAATATTTACTTGTCCCTTGCACAGTTCTAATATGCACAACAACTAACAACATGTCATAACTAATAACTTATTATGTAGATCTTAAGCGTTTAGAGGGACTGATTCATAGTTCTACCTGGGTTTGGATAAAACAGAATCAGCCACATAAATTGTGAAAATAGCTAGTACAAAAATTCTAAGCATATAAAGCCTATATTTGCCCTATAGCCAACTGCACCAAAAAGTAAGAAAGCTATAGTTATGTGTGGTAGAATGCAATCTACTCGCAATGTACATCATTTATTAGCTACGTCACAAACTTCTCTAGTCCGTTTCCCCAAAAAGGCGTAAAATGTAAATTTATACCGTTTAGATCCAAAAAACATACAGTCATTTACACAAAAAGTCATGCCATAAAGAACCCAGAAGCTGTAGACTAAAGTTGAGCATTACTTATGAATGATACTTCTCCTGTCGGGATAAACAAGATCACCATATTGTGAAAGGGATGTCTCTATAACAGACGGATCATCGGTAGTGAGTCTACCAAGACGCTCTTCAATCAAAGCCAATCTCTGTCAAGGTCATTAGTCATAACTCAAGAAGAGATTATCAAGGTATGAAGTGTAAAAACACTGAAGCAGCAGTCAAAGGTGCATTGAAAACAAACCGCATTTAGTGAATAATGAGTAGCCAAGCGGCAGGCAACCATTTCAACACCATTAAGCTTATCCCCCGTGAGAGCCAGGTATTCCCCTGGAAGAAGGCCACATTCTAAGACAGTTTACTAACGCTAGTTATTGACAACTTGGTATTCAAAGAGGAATAGTACTAAACTGTGCAAAGAAAATACTGTGGAAACTATATAAACCTTTCATTACAAACATAAGGACAAAGCAAAAACTATATGATCTCTTCATGGTTCAATAATAAAGTATACTTTGCAAACTAAGGCTTCCCTTCAGTGCAATGCATTGGATGGTCTTCAACATTTCTGCATGTCAGAAGGGAACTAATGGATACAGCAAAACATTTGAACATGCAGTAAAGATTAAATTTTCAAGGAACTTCCAGCTTACAGAAACCAATAGAACACTTTGAGGCCTAACTTTATCCGACCCTTCTGACCCATTTTTAATTTAATGAATGATCTCCATATTTCATTACACAGTTTAGCCAAGACCTCCCCTTTGTTTGCATAGACAACCTACCTAGATAGCCAGGTAGACGGGAAAGGTGGAAGGAAACTCCTGCATCTGGATGAAATCCTATTTGAACCTCTGGATGGGAAAAAACCTGCAATTGAAAGCATTAGCTCAAGAATTTACTTTGCGGAATTGCTGCAGAAAAATGAAGCCAGGTGCATTATATGTTTGTTAGTTCAAGTTAGTCCTCCCATTGAAAAACTAAACAGAAATGGTGAAGTGGATGTCACAAGGCTATAACATGCCACCTTGGCATCTACGCAGCCACGTAGGGTCCATGTGCTATTACACAGTTAAAAAAAAATTCAAAAATGAGTTATGGTTTTAGAAAGAAAATTGAAAAAAAGAAAAATGAGGAAAACCATTTTCAGCTTGCTCTGGCAAAGAGAGGACAGTCACAAACCGACAGCCACCGGCAAGGGTGGCCAGACCCTCCCAGGCTCAGGTCACAGTGGCCACAACTTCATTGAGCTTGGGCGTGTTCCATCACAGAGGTATACACCCACAGAGAGAGATACAAGGAAAAGCAGTCCTGGTCCTCGACCACCTCTCAGCACCCAGCAGCAAGGACCACAGCCTTCACAACAGATCTAGGTGAGGGTCACCACCTCATGTCAGATCTGCAGTGGTTCTGCTGGGATTTGAACTGGTCCGAGAAACACAGACTATGAGAATTTCATGCATTCAAATTATTCAGTTGTTGCCAAACTGTTGTCAATAAATAACAAAAAGTATATCACAAGGATTGAGTAAAGCACAAGTGCTTTGTGATTTGGAGGATTCAAGAATACATTTCCCTCCCCCCCCCCCCCCCCCCCCCGCCTTTGTGGTCTATGATCAGAGTGCACAGCTTGAGAGCTCGTCGTCATTGTAGCCATATATTCTTGTTCTTCAGTAGTGGGCTCAAAACAAAGTCAACCACTTAAATGAAAAAAATTTGTTATTCCTTTATGCTAGTTTTGTTGATGCTTTGTCCCTTGATTTGGGTTGATGGGTTATATGAAGTTTGATTGTTACCATTAGTTCTGACTTCCTGTTTCAAGAATTTTGCCATTTCATGTTTGTGGACCCAGTTATTTGGTTCCTCTTTTCTAGAAGATTCCGTGTTGTGCAAACACAAGCTCAATGCTCTCTTACACACCTGGTCGGTCTCTCTGTCGCATGTGGTATTCAAAAGCGATGGCAGCAAGTACCCATTCACCATGACCCTGGCTATGGCTGGGCAACACCGCCTCCACCGGCAGGCCACCCTCCCACCCTTTTTTCTTTTTATTCCACCGCAGAGATTTGCTCAAGAAGAATGATGATGTGGATGGGCATATCAGCACTCCCATCTAACTGTTTGACGGAAGGACTAGCTTGAACAAACAAACATATAGTTCAAGGACTTGTTTGCACCAAAAAAAAAAAGAAAACAAAGTTGAGGGACGACAATGCAAGTTGAAAAGGTTCAAGGACCTCCCATACCATTATCCCATATAAAAATCTATGTTAATACCAATCCCATGACAATTTAGCTCACTGGTTTCGCCAGAAACCTATGTTCCAGCACAGGAGCAAATTCACATATAATGACAGCCAATGGAATCGAACCTCACTTTACATTAAGATAAGAAATAAATTGGCAAAGGAAGTTGAATAAACACAACCCAGTGAGCACATGTATGAAAGCAGTTAACATCTATATCAGTATTTAGGAAAAGTCACATACAGTTTTATCAGTTGCCAATCGAAACATTCCAGGGAGAGAAATCCCAGCTCTGCTTGCCATAGTGACACCGTCCAAGATAGCCAGCTGCCCAAAAGTGAAGAACTCATAAAATGAAACTAACACGAATGCTGAGACATTCAAACAACTTTGATTGACTAATAATTAAATCCCAGAAATTGAATATTACACCTACTAAATGGTTATTGCTTGCAGTTTTTACTGTGAAAATGGGTCAACGAGTTGCTATCAAGTAAACAAACACCTTGATAGAATATTAAACGCCAAATAATAAATAATGAACGCAACTTGGAGTACATCATGCAATTAATTTTAGAAATGGAATCCTGCTTGACATGGAAGAAACTGTGCCTATAAGATGACTACTACAAACCAATTGCAGTAAATGTCACTCACTTTCAATTTGGCTCGAGGAACAAAGGGAAAATTTAAATGATTTTTAATTGTTCTTCTTTCTTAATTAAGCATAAAGTAATTAGTAGACAAGGGCTAAACATCAAAAGGACTTACTTTTGCTCCAAGAATCATTTCAAGAATCACAAGGACTTACTTTCTCCTCTCATCTCACCATGAATCGCCTTACACATAAAGACCGTGGTCATGCAGATCATTAGTCAAAGATAGTTTTACTAATCATGCCGCCAATGCAGAGGTACCTCGTCTACTTAAGATTCATCTATAACAAAGTATATCCACCTTAGTGACCTAGACTTCTTATGCTATGGAAAATGGTACTGAAGTGGAATGGAGTAGATCACATGTCAAGAAGCATGATATCCGACTAGTAGGTTCAATAATTTCAATGTTTTGGATCATGATAGAGCTCCAAGGGAATCACAAGGACTTACTTTCTCCTCTCATCTCACCATGAATCGCCTTACACATAAAGACCGTGGTCATGCAGATCATTAGTCAAAGATAGTTTTACTAATCATGCCGCCAATGCAGAGGTACCTCGTCTACTTAAGATTCATCTATAACAAAGTATATCCACCTTAGTGACCTAGACTTCTTATGCTATGGAAAATGGTACTGAAGTGGAATGGAGTAGATCACATGTCAAGAAGCATGATATCCGACTAGTAGGTTCAATAATTTCAATGTTTTGGATCATGATAGAGCTCCAAGGATTCAGCCACCATCACTCACTTTGTAACACAGAAAGTTTTTTTCGCTAGTTTTTGTAGCGTGATTGCAAGTTTAGAGCAACATTTAATTTAATGTTACTATAATCATTCATCCAAGTTATTTCCATGATTTCAAAAGCTTGTGTAAATGCTTTCTAATTGTCTAGTGAACTGATTATTTTTCAGATTGCCAATTTTAGCGATCCATAAGGCAAGGGTAACCTATATCAGCATGTGTGCATAGTTTGCAGGGATATCAACAATCTCCATATCACTGAAACCCAGTAGTACCGCAAACTGTGAGATTAAAGTTTTTTATTCATGACAAGAAAACTAACTCTTAAGCATACTTCAACCACTTACTCACAAAACATGAAGCATCAATTCAAAAACTGGAAAATGAAATTTTTATAGTATCAACTATATAATTTATCAGAATCATAGCAATCTAGGGTGAAAGTTCTGTTTCTCATCCAGCCAGGAGAAATACTACCTTACTCTATGATGTCTGGCCAATAATAAATTGTGTCGAGAGGTCATTACAGAAATCAAGAGGAAAATCCAAGCCCTGAAATTATCCATTACCAAGTAGACTGATTCTACATCTCAAAAGAGCTAACAGTTTATAAACTTCAAAAGGAGGTACTTACATGTGGTTTCAAATATGTCCCTTGCAGGTAAACAAACTTATATAAAGTATCAAAAAAAAAAATTTGCAGTCCTCAATGTTCCCTGCAGCTATGTTGACTATTTGATTAGAAACAACAATTAGGAAAGAAAAGTAAAAGAACCCAAAGATCATAATCAAGGGAACAAAAGCAGATTGATAGCAAAGTTGTGTGCTCTTTGAAGAGCACTCGAGGGCCATTATTTCACACCTTCCACCTTAATTTATCTATCATATCCCACCTGATTCAATATTTAGTTTCACTCAAACACACTAGTTCCTAATCGGACCTTTCTTCTACAGCCACAAATCCACCAATGGGTATCGTCTCCAGTTATAAAATTACCTTCGCATGTTGATATTTAACACCCCAACATTGTCATGTTTATGATATTCTTGCCCTTGAACCAATCCTCTTCTTCTAATAACTATTTAAATATAAAGCAAAGAAAAAGGACATAAAAATTATCAGAGAAAAAAATGTTGAAAGCCAAATAAATGAAGGATTCATCACCGGCTGACCTTCAGTGAGCAAATGATAAAGGGTAACAACATCTCCACCTGAGCAGAAAGCTTTGCCACTACCCTTCAGATCAGACAAAAAAGTTAATAACATTCAAAGATTGTGAACCCTGACAATAATAAAAGGAATGCCTGAAATGTGTATCCGTTTCTCCTTCTGTACAGACTCTAGACAAAACAAAACCAGGATCTATTTGAAACCACTAGCTCTTGTATGAGAGCACGTAGTGGCAATACCTTCATCAACACAAACCCAATGTTTGGATTCTCTTCCCACGATCATAGAGCCTCTTTAGCCTGTCCACCTGTAGAAAATATCAGCATAAAATTTCAAGCTTTAATTATTCTAGAAAAGATAGCCGAACCAGGTACCAAGAAACACGAAAAATGAAAAGGCTTTTGGTTCTGATTGGGGTCGGTGAGGAATTATGTCGAGCTGGAGAGAGAAGAACCAAACCATTGAGGTAGTGAGAGAATTAAGAGCAGATGGCCGGTTGAGTATCGCAGTTCTTGAGTTGGCTCTTCCATCCACCAAAACCTGACGTCACAAACATACACGTTTTGAAATATAAGCTCCCAATGTAAATGAACCCGCCTTTTGCTATCCGCAAAGTAGACGCTGCGACTTGACTCCATCGAGTTTCTGAACGAATCAAATTGACTACCTGGACAAGCTGCATCAAACAACAAACCGAAACACATACCTGGTCTTGGACATCGTCGTAGCTAGCGTAATGGGGCTGAGCAGAGAAACTTCTCCGGTGAGGGAAAGCGCCGAGCTTGGGAAGCGAACGCCTGGCTCTCACTGGCTCTCACTAAAACCTTCAAGCGATGCATCTCTCTGTTTCTCCTTCCTTCTCTTGCTGTTGTTTGAACGCTCTATGAAAGGGTCTTCGAAGGGCGTTTCTCCGGAGCAATGCCTGCACCCGTCGCTCCAGCCGCCTACCCCTCAAAATGAGAAGCGGACGGCTGGAGCAAAGATCGATGAGGCCTACCAAATAGATAAATCCATTTTTTACCTCATGTTTGATGGATTGAATTGTTATATTAGTTAGTCATATTCAATAAATAGATTATAAATAGATTTAAAATGATAAATCCAAAAATAATATGGATATTAAATGATTTCACAACTTAGATCCAATCTACCTCTATCACTCTATTTCACCCTTACGTCGCACTCACTTATTCAATGTGAAAGTATTTTAGCAATATGGATAGTACAAGTATTTATCACTAAATTTGTATTGCATAGGAATATGTCAATATAAATTAAGTCAATTTGAATCGAGTTGAAAGTTATTTCATTTTCAACTCAACCCAAATCCAACTTGACCCTCTCAATTTTTCAAGCTCTTGCAATAACTCCTCCCTGATTTTTTTTTTGTCCCTTGACCAAATTTTGTGTCGTTGACTTAATTTTTTCCATACAATTTTTCCTACAGATTCATGCTTGTCTTCAAGCATTTCATGTTCAGCTCATGTCAACTTTATGTTCTTTATAAGTTGTACACGCTTTCATCGCGTGTTGATGATTTCGGTGTAGCTTCAAGGAATGCTGTCTTAATATATTGCATACAAAAGCAATGAAGCTGGTTCTTCTTTTTTTTTTTTAAATTGTAATCGTCAAGGAGGAGATACCAATAGTTTCGGCTTGAGATTACAGTGTAAAGGAATGCTTTATTGCATTGCTTATTTACAAGCAAATCATTCTGGTCAAATTAAGTCCAAACAATGTCCTCATCTCAAGATGTGGCGCAACTCTATTGGCCGTACCTTCGTGTCACAAGACTTCATTTGATTGTCGTCGTGCCCCTTTCCGTGTTTAACTGTAGCCGATCCGTACCTCGTGTGTAGGCACTAGTCAGCTCGAAAACGAGTGCCCTTCCTCAAACTCTCCCACAGGAACAGCATATGGTGAATCCCAATCAGCATCGAAGACATCTTGAAGTTGCGAAACTATGTCCTGGTCATACGTCCGAAAGCCGACATTGGCAGTAGTATAGAAATAGTCCCGGAGGTTGCTTGTTCCGATGAGTGCTCTCACATCACTAACCGTATGCTTCCCATGGTTGACCCGGGTGTAACCAGGATACTCATTCCCAGTGCTGGTCCCATTGCTGATCACAGCTCCAGTCGCGTTAAACCCCGGCACCATGTAGTGCTTGATCTCGAATTTGCTAGAACAATTATTGTATTTCGAAGAGGAGCAGAGAACATTAAAATAGAGGGGAGACTTCAGGTAAACGTCAGTGTTGTTTATGAAATGCGCCCAATGTGCTACCGATATCTTCACTTTGGCATGCTTGGAAAAGACAACCTGAAAATTATTTGTTACCTCAGAAAATGTGTTCCCAGTAACTATACATGAGAGGAAATAAAGTTGGCCATTAGAGATAAATAAAAAAATAGCCTGTGTGATTAACCCGTTTGGTTAGTAAGCAGTTCATCATAGCAAAAGCTTTACACATTTTCCTTCAATCATTTTCAATACCAAAGTGGCTATGGTGATAGCAGGAAAATACCACTGCTTACAAACAGCTGAAAGCATTGTCATTTTTCCGTTCCAAGCACACGAGTCAACTAAAAAATAAGAAGCCAATGACAGCCATCAAACTTCAGTATTTGTGGTGCCACTAAATGCTTCGTTGGTTCAATCTTTGAATGTTCATGCAAGTCACAGTCCATCTCCATAAAAGAAAATGGAATCTGGTAGATGCAAGACTGAAATGATTCTAAATGAACATCAAATTGACTTGTATCAGATGATTTGGATTTACAAGTACAAACAAGGGCAGCAATTGCAAGAAAGGAGCATACCTCTGACAGAGCAGAAGAAATGGATGACCAATAAACAGTTTGCTTAGCTTATTGTGATTGACCAAGCCAATCCATCATGCTGATCCTAACTGTGTCTCCACTTCCAACTGATTTTATTGCGTCAATCCATGTCTGTTCATCAGCCTGGTACTTGCCAAATGACAGCTGCAATGGCAGTACATTGTTTGTTAAAGATAGAAGCTTGAAAGATGAAACTGAGGGGATCCTTCAGAAGGATCAGCAGAGCAATCACAATGTGATTCATTCATAATAAAAAGTTGAGCACCCTCATTATTCATGAAGGAATCCACACTGAAAAAGTTTACTTGCTAAGATATCAGATAGAAGACAATAGACAACTAAACTGGGTCAATTAGCCAAATTTTAATCGAGCACATAGACACCAGAAACTGTGATATTGCAAATCAACAAACTTAATAAATTTAACTTAAAATGCAACCATTCATTCTTTATCTTTTGATTCAACAAACAATTATAGGATGAAACAAGTCTAACCTGTAATGGCTAATATTTTGATGATGTCCAAAGGCATTTCTTACTTCGTATATTAAGACAAAATGTAAAATGTTAAATAGATAGGTTTTGGACAAGTTACCTCTCGAGGAGCAAAAGAAAGACAGCTAAGTTGAGATCGTGAAGATGTATGATTACGTCCAAGAGTATCTAATGGAAGACGAAACACGTGAGGATGTGGCAGGACTGGATAGCCTGCTACATGAGGAACCTCCATAGATCGAGGAAGAGGTGACCTGCCATGACATATTTGCTCATAACAATAAGTGGACCCGGAAAATGTCAACATCAACCTTCACCAGATCTTTACAAATCAAATCAAGTGCAAAACCATTCAGTTGAGCACCAAACTGATCGAATGGTCGCAACATCACATCACAGGCTAATATCAGACCAAGAATAAGCTGCTGATTTCGAATTTAAGAATAACTTTTTGACAGAAGCCTGTGACCAAGTCTAAGCATCGGAGTTGCCAAACTAGAGTCAGCCATGTCTATCCAGTTATAGACAGGCATCCGACTGGAAGTCCTCAAGAGAGCAAATCTTGTCTTTGTCTCTTGTTTTAGAAACTCCTTTCTTCTTTTAAAGGCCATGTACCGTGCACTGGAGAATTTCTGCTTACTCATCAGTCCAATAGAACAGCATTTCCAAAATGAACAATGTGAAAATGAAATCCAATCTCTTACTCCCAATCCGGATATCTCTACTTTTCTTCTTTTAAAAGCTATTTACCATACATAAGAATTGTTCTACTTTCTCTTTGCTCATATCATTCAATTATCTGGGAGAAAACAAACTTAAAAGTAAGTAGTAAATGCTAGGAAAAAGTTTTTAAGATACATTTGGCAAACATTTATAGCTGATCCGACCTAGTGGCATAAGGCTTGGTTTGTTGTTGTTGTCATAATAACCATTTGGAAAGAACTCCGACAAAGATGAAAATCCAAAATCCATCATAATCTCTAAGCTGCAGCACCAAAAACAATCTTAACAAACAACAGAATCACTTGTCTATCAGCATAACCTCAGGAGTTCCAGACCTGAGCCTGGAGTTAATCCGATGGTTGAAAAACCAAAAAAGGATATTCCCTGACTAAAAGTGAAACGACAGAAAATCCCATGGAGCAAAGACAAGCTTTATGAAATAAAAATGAACTTTTCTATCCACCAAAGAAACAAAGAAAATGAACAACACAAGAAAATGTCAGGGGGAAAATAAAAAACAGCATAATGATTCACAAAATCTTAAATTATGCAGGCAAAAGAGGCACAAGAAAAAGTGCAATATGGATGTTTCAGTCATACTTGCGTTGCTCTTCACATTCAAGGAAATGCGACCAACAGGGAACTTTTATGGTGATCTGCCATTGTTGATCTGAGACATTCTTTGTGTAAGCTGAATCATTGAGAGAGGAAAGTTTCCACAGGTTGTCGTTGTAGGTTTCAACCTTCTTTGCTATTTTGGGACAATTAACTAGGTACATTCCAAGTTGCTTCACCTGTAAAGATTTGAACATTATAATTCTTCTATATGGCTCAAATACACAAACAAATCTATACAGATTGAAGAGATGACAAATAGGCGATATGTCTTAAAATAATGTAAATGTGGCAGAATCTTCTACAATCTTACTTGCCAACAAGAATGGGATGCTTATAGCTGAGAACCCACACCTCTTCTTTTGTTCAGTCAAAATTTATTTAGCCTCAGTCAGATCGATATCCTCACCAATAATAAATGGAGAAAAGGCTATACTATATTCCCAAGAAAGGGACTTCCCATCATTGTTTGCATATCTAATATAGACATCTCAATTATTTGATATCCACACTTTCGCATGAACTATGCCTGAACCCCACCATTTGGCAAATGACAGAGTAACAGACTTAGACGTTTGTCTTTCCTGAAGGAAGGTCATTTGGCTCTTTGTCATAGTCAGGATACACTCCTGAGTGCTGTAAAAGCCTGGTGAAGTGTGATATCTTTCAGAGGAGGGCTAATGTTTGCAAGAAGTAAATGAGAAAATCTATAATAGACATTGTAAATATTAAAACATAAGCCTCAAAGAAGATGAGTCCGAGATTATGCAGCATAGACATATTGCTTGCTCTACGTCCTACATAACTTAATATCGGCCTTCAAACTTCTTTGAAAGTAATGATTTACTCACTGCTTTGCTAAGTAATTCTGGCACTACAGTCTTTCAATATCTTCATCTGTCAGACTAATATCCTTCCTGAGGCTCCCTTGGAGCTTTTGGAGGAGCAGGGTTCTCTCCAATGGAGGACCTTTTACTATCTCAAAGCCAAATATAATTGCATCACTTAGAATTCGGGCAGTTCTCCAAGATAGACCATTGTCGGGATTTTACTCAGGAGAACACATTAAGCAAATTACGTAACAAGTACTTCGGAAACTTTTTGACATGTTGACAGAGAGTTTGGTTAAAGATCACGAGTGACAAAACCACGAAAGCTACCAGATATAAAATAAAAGGTAGCCTCGATCGCCCATTTTGCGAAATACCCAAACACAAAGCTCCACTTGCTACCAAAGCAGCTGTACACATCCAAATCAGCATACGCAAGGGCATAAGCAAGCACCGTCTGCAATTACCTGATAGTGACATTCCAATTAGCGGCATCTTCAATGGCTTCGGAAACACTGCTACCCAAATCGGCCCCAAATCTGAGCATATCAGACTGAGAGTAACCATAATTGCCAGAGCGAGGATCATCAGGACGAGCATTCAGCTGCCAATACTGCGCTATGATGTCCAGCTTCTTTGTCGAGTTTCCCGCCAACCACTGCAATACATTAGCTTAACCATTTGTCTCCCCAGAGAGCAACTAATACATTCAGGTTTCATTTATTTGGCAGAAAATGAATAATTTGAAAAACATTTATTTATAAATAATTGCTTGTATGACTTAAAAGTCATTAGTCAATGAAAAATATTTTTATCAGTGATTATATTTTATGTCTAAACATCTTCATAAATAATGAAAATATATTTTCATTGATTCATTTTTGTAAGTATGCAAGAGACGTTTTTGCGATAAACATAGTCTTATCAATATCCAATTTTAAACACCAATCTCAGTCTCTCCTACTCTGTTCCTCCAATCATGCTTTCTAAAACCAAACTGCAGCGGGTTACTTAGTTAAACGCATCCTTGCGGAAGAGTGGGGCGCCCATCAGTGGAGAGGACGCCGGAAACATGGCGGAGGAGGGGCATGTCAGTGGGGATGGATTGGACGAGCCACGCCTTGCAGTGATGCGAGCCCAGCGAGACGGTGGGAGCAGAGAGGTTGGCTACGGCGACGAGCGTCAGAGCAGCCCGCCGAGACACAAAAGTCGACCATCTTCTAAACTTGGAGGATCCCACTACATATTGTTTGAAAAAACCCACCATAATTCTGTCACGTAAATAGAGAAAATGTGTAAGGTCGGAAAAATTGGGACTAAATGTTACCTTTGGAGAGTAGTCCTTATCCACTAACTGTTCCCGAACACCCTACAGATGGCAAATAGCACTATCAATCAGAACATAAACTATATCTTCGCAACCCACAGATGGCAAAGAGTACAATCATCTGACAATAAGGAGAGAAGAAAAAGACCAAAAGATTCAATCATACAATTGCAGTGGATTTCCAAAATTCGCATACCTCATTAAAGTCTTTGGAAACTTCTCCAGAGATTCCATGAAGAAATATACGGTATTCTCGAGTTAAACATTGACCAAGAGTCTGGAATCTTCCTTCACGAATCTGAAATTAGTAATTACAACCAAGTCAGTGTCTGAGAGAAGGAATCTATGTCCAACAAGGAAAATCAAAAGAATGGTAACTCACAAATCTTAAGGTCACTTTAAGCTCAATGGAGAAGCTTCCCTTAGTTTTTCGAGGGCCATTGCACACCATTCATCATACGAGTCAGTTGCTTCAATTTCCTAAGCAACACCAATTTATAAGATGGTAATAATAGAACATCTAGGATATTAATTATGCTGACTCATTGCATTTCTCAGTTAATTAGTCCCAATTCTACCATCATGTCATCTGACAATATAAAACATCAGTGCTACCATCTCAAAAACTAGTATCATGTCAAGCATTATGGACTTTCCAACGATAAACATAAGAGTCTTTTTCAAGGTCTCTCATCCAACTTACTAGTGCATGAATAATTTCCTCTACTGTGTCATTGCTAAAGCATTTATCGATCACTTCAATCCTGAATCAACACTAAAATATTATTGTCAAAGAACAAGACAAATATACTCCATTTAAAAAATTATTCGATGATACACACTTCAAACTGCAGCAAACAAAACTGAGGAGATCAGAGAACAAAAGAATTTTCGGTAGTAAGACAAAATGTGCAGGGAGGTGAGAAGAAATATACTTGCACAGAGAAGGAAGAAACTTTTTTCTATAAAAGTAGCAATCACTATGCTATCATGAATATTTGCTTGTCCCTTGCACAGTTCTAATATACACAACAACTAACAATAGGTCATAACTTATAACTTATCATGTAGATTTTAAGTGTTCAGAATGACTGATTCATAGTTCTACTCGGGTTTGGATAAAATAGAATCAACCACTTAAAGTGCGAAAATAGCTATTACAAAATTTCTAAGCATATAAAACCTCTTTGTCTTATAGCCAACTGCACCAAAATATAAGAAAGCTAAAGTTATGTGTGGTAAAATGCAATCTACTCACAATGTACGTCATTTATTAGGTACATCACAAACTTCTCTAGTCTATTCCCCGAGACAAGTGAATAATGTAAAGTTATACTGTATATATCCAAAAGCACATAGTCATTCACACAGAAGAGATAAAAGTAAAAGATCATGCCACAAAGATCCAAAAGCTGTAGACTGAAAATGAACATTACTTATGAATGATACTCCTCATTTCAGGATAAACAAGATCACCATATTGTGAAAGGGATGTCCACATAACAGACAAATCATTAGTAGTCAGTCTACCAAGACGCTTTTCAATCAAAGCCAATATCTGTCAAGGTATAGTCATAAATCTAAAGAGATTATCAAGGTATGAAGTGTAAAAACACTGAAGTAGCAGTCAAAGGTGCATTGAAAACAAACCGCATTTAGTGAATAGTGAGTAGCCAAGCCGTAGGCAACCATTTCAACACCATTAAGTTTATCACCCGTGAGAGCCCAGGTATTTCCCCTGGATGAAGAAGGCCACATTCTAAGACAATATCCTAACGCTAGTCAACGACAAATTGGGATCCAAAGACGAAGAGTGCTAAACTGTGCAAAGAAAATACTGTGAAAACTAGATGAGCTTTTTTCATTACAAACATAAGGAGAAAAAAAAATATGGTCTCTTCATGGTTTCAATAATAAGTATACTTTGCAAACAAATGCTTCCCTTTAGTGCAATGCATTGGATGGTCTTCAACTTTTCTGCATGCCAGAAGGGAACTAATGGATAAAATAAAACATTCGAACATGCAGTAAAGATTAAATTATTGAAGAACTTCCAGTTTACAGACACCAACAGAACATTTTGATGCCTAAATAATATCCGACCCTTCTGGCCTATTCTAAATTTTATGAATGACCTCCTTATCTCATTACACAGTTTAGCCAAGATCTCCCTTTTATTTGCAGAGATGATGTACGTAGATAGCCAAGTAAACGGGAAAGGTGGAAGGAAGCTCCTGCATCCAGATGAAATCCTATTTGAAGCTTTGGATGGGAAAAAATCCTGTAATTGAAAGCATAAGCTCAAGAATTTACTTTGCAGAATTGCTGCAAAAAAATGAAACTGGGTGCATTATATGTTTGTTTGTTCAAGTTAGTCCTCCCATTAAAACGCTAAACAAAAATGGTGAAGTGGATATCACGAGGCTATAACATGCCACCTTGGCATCTATGCAGCCACGTAGGGTCCACGTGGCTATTACATAGTTGAAAAAATATATAAAGATTTCGTGTTGTGCGAACACAACATCAATGCTTTCTAAAACTCTCCCCTCTATCTTTCTCTCGCGTATGGCATTCAGAGGACATGGCGGCAAGTGCCTAGTCACCATGACCCTGGCTATGGCTAGGCAACACCGCCTCCACGAGCGGGCCACTCTTCCCCGCCAAGTCACCCTTACCCTGACCTTCCCCATCCTCTGTTTCTCCCTCTCTAGGCTTTGCTCTCTCTTTTATTTTTTTTCAATTCCACCTCATAAATTTGCTGAAGAATAATAATGATGCGGCATTGATGTGAATGGGCATATCAGCGTTCCAGTCTAATTGTTTGATGGGAGGACTAACTTGAACAAATAAATATATAGTTCGAGGACTTGATTGTACAAAAAAAAATAAAATTGAGGGACGACAATGCAAGTTGAAAAGGTTCAAGACCTCCCATAATATTATCCCATATATAAAATCTGTGTTGATATCAATCCATGACAATTTAGCTCATAAGTTTGGCCAAAGACCTAGGTTCCAGCTCAGGAGCAAATTCAAGTATCATGACAGCCAATGGCATCGAACCTCACTTTAGAAAAATAATAAGAAATAAGTTGGCAAATGAAGTTAAATAAAGACAACCCTCACGAGCACATGTACGAAAGCAGTTACCCTCTATATAAGTATTTAGGAAAAGCCACATACTGTTTTATTAGTTGCCAATCGGAACATTCCAGGGGAGAAATCCCAGCTTTGCTTGCTATTGTGACACTGTTCAAGATAGCGAGCTGCCAAGAGTGAAGTAAATAAAAAGTGACCGACTCATTTTGGCCAGCTACCACTAACATGGTGGTCCAGTCAATGCCAATCGTCCAACGTGGCACGGTTGGTGTTGATGTGGGTAATTTTTGAATTTCTTTTTTATAATTTCTTCGAATTTTTTATTGATTTTTTCCCAGGTCCGGAGCCTGGCCAGAATCCGTTATCCCCCTTTTCTACGTCCAATTGCGTCAAAACAACTTCCGTTATACCCCTCCAGCTCAGCATTCAGGGTTTTAGCTTTGCCCAATTTATGGGTTCTATGGGCCGCGTTATGGGCCGCAATGAACAGCGGGTTGGTACGAGTGATGGGCTTTGGATAATGGGCTACGACTGGGATTTATGGGCTAACCCTTCAGGGCTGAGGTATGATGAAATATACTAATGCAAAATGGTAAACGGACGAATTGGGCGTTCTTTATAATTATTTAATTATTTATTTTGGTACATTTAAAAAGCGAAGACTTGAATTTGCCGACTAAAATTCAGGCATCAATCAGCTAGTAGTCAAGGAAGGAAACTTTGGGGCATGAATTAGATGCATGCTACATATTTGATTATTACATCAGGAAAGATTTAACAAACATTAGATCATTTGATTGGATTTTCGAATTTTATATTGCATGATTCATGAGATTAGTCCGCCTGTTTAATAAGGTTGTGATTGAAAAGAAATTTGATTTCAATATTATTTCTGATATAAGAACAATAACGTCTACCCAAATAATTGAAAGTCATTGATTACCCCCGAATTTTACTTTCATAAGGGAACTTTTCTACTTTTAGAGAATTTTCTGTTCGTTCTCCAACTTTATTGTAATGTGGATCGCATTCTCGATCGAATACATTCTTTATTTATTTATTATTATTTTTTTATTTTTTTGGTCAGTCCTACGCTAATCCTACTCTAACACTCACTCTCAGACTTTTGCTCTGCCTCCTTGCAGGGCATGGGAGTCGAAACCCACTCATGAAATGAAATCTTCCCCACCCCAATCCCCCCTAAGAAGGTGAGGATTTGAACCCCCAACCTCTCCCTTCCAAGATGGAAGGGTGGCCACTGGGGCGAACCCCCAGTAGTTTTTATTTATTTATTTATTTATTGAGATGTGAGTTTCTTTATTAAATTTTTTATTTAATCTCGGGAGTTACTCTCTTTTTCTATTTTATCCTTATCCCCGAATTTCCCTCTTGTTTTTTAATTTTAATATAATGTGGATCGCATTCTTGATCGAATACTCTTTTTTTTTTTAACTATTTTTATCGAGATGTGAGTTCCAATATAAAAATTAACAAAATATTTAATTTATTGGGATTCACTCTCTTTTTCTTGTTCCGTTGTTTATCCTTATCCGCATCGTGTCTATCCCTCGCTACTCATACGCGTGCGCATACACTAGAAGCACACGCCCACGCGCGCGATTTACTCAAATATTCCGCTCGCTTGTAGTTGTAGATTGGGTCCAAGAAAAGCCATTTAAAATGTCCAAGGGCCGTTAAACCAACGTGTCTTCAAGTAGCAAGAAAACTTGTTTACTTTAGTGAAAATTTGAATTTTCTTTTTATTTCTCAACTTAAAAAAAAGTCATTGATTACAAAAATGGTATTTGATCATAGGAAAAAAAAATTTATTTGATTCACTAAAAATTTGAATTGTCAATGAAAAAATAAATGAATAATCATGGGAGTCTGGTATAACTTATTGGTAATACGATGGAATTAATTTAATCAATAAAAAAGTCATTGTTTGAAAATTTCTACAAGATCAACGCACTTTCATAAAACATCCTGCAAGGGAATTAACTAGGTCCCAACTTGCAAGCGAATTTTTTTAATCCTTCTCGACTAGATCAATGCGTTATTAAGAACTATCTCTTCCCCTATTTCTTTACCTTCTCCCTATCGACAACTCAGTTTTTAAATTTGAAGAGTCACAAAGAATAACATAGGGGTTGGGTCGGAGGTGAAAGTAAAAATTGAATCGTTATATGTAACAACATTTACGATTGAAAATCTATTTGGACTTGAACATGCAACTTCGGATGCGGATCCAATTTTCATCCCCTCATGATATTATAAATGGGATGGGACGGCGACCCTGCACATCCATCCCGCAAAAAGAGACTAAGGCACTATGGCAATCTATAATTTAGTCGGAATTGGTGGAGAATATGCTTGCCCACTAAGGGCATTTGTATCGCTCGTTGGCTTTCTCTTTTATTTATTACTTATTAATAGAAAAAGGAAATCAAGTAAAGTCGTGCTAGATCTCTAATCTCAATGAGAGCGCCAGGAGCATTGCATGTGAACATGTGAGCATGTGGCGGTATCGCGTGCGAGCATGTGAGTATTGCATGTGAGGTTCCACGCAGTTAATGCACAATGCAGCGGAAATTGCGCCTCCGATAATTTACTTCCTCCAACAACGGGCTTCAAATTTTTAATTTTCAATTGCTTCACCTTTCTGCTGGGAAATTTTTAATTAATTCTTGAACTGCGATTTCTGCTATTCTTCTTTTCCTTAATGACATTAAGAATTCGTACTTTGCACTTCATATGTGTGCACTATTATATTCTCTTGCACTTTGCTTAACATTCGAATAGAATTTATATTGGTATGTTTTTCAATCTAAATAGTAAGTTTTCATTTGCCTCTATCCTTTAGAGTCCTTGGCCACGACTATCGACAAATCGCTCTAAGTCATAGGAGGTGGAGTGAAGAAGTAGAAGCATGGTGCAATTGATCTTGTCATGTAAGCAAAGCTTTCTAAAGGAGTGTAGATAATGAAACACGGCATCTTTAAAGAGCTCGAGGAACTCGTCGTGATCATGGTGTCGATCTTAATCTTCCACTATTTTCACGAGTTTGATAGAAATATACAAGTAAAATAATAGTTGTAGGTGAGATTAATACATAAATCATGAGCATTCGTTGGTCTCCATGTTATACTCATGGGCAAGTGGATTATGAGATGTGTAATTGCCATTTGCCACCATAAAAAAGAAGCAAATTAAACGAGGACATGATAATTGAGGAACAAACTGTAGCATTTTGATTCAAAATGATTTAACAATAATTTATGATTTTCGTAGGATTGTTCTAATGTAACAAAAACAACTAGTATACAGTTGTGCGTGTTAAAAAGCACAAAGATAAAGATTTCTTGAAACTTTGAAGGTTGGACATTCTTTGGTTTGAGGTATTAATAAGATATATGTGTTCTAGCCACATTTAATATTTGAAAAAACTACTTGGACTCGGACGGTGCAAATTCGAATTTGTGTCCCTACTGGAGGACACCGACTGAGTTTGGCTCCATGACTGCAACGAATTAATCCACGTTTTCCAAGGTGAAAAGAAAAAAAAATCGAAACCTAAAACGACAACTTCAGTAAATTTGTGTTTATTACTGTTCGTCCTAAAGGAACTAATTCTGCATTAAACCCAAAAATCAACTACAGTTGGCAAGGAATCTTGCTAGCGATTGCGACATGGCTCCCACATTGTGTACACACTATTTCCTAAGATATGTTTTTTTCAATCTTTCGGCTATTCAATTCATTGTGAATTTACACTAAAGTGAATATGAATATTGCAAAAAGTATATTTTAAATGGTATGTATTTTCTTTTCTCGTTTCATTATTCATTTTATTGATAATTGAATCAAGTAAACTGTTACGTACGGTATCACGTACACACTTAACACAATAAACTATAATCAAATTATACTCAATTTAAAATGGCAATCCATTAAAATTCATTACATATCATCCGATTTGTTTTCGTAATTTTTCATTGTGATGGGAAATCTTTCACAAAATCACTCTTAAGGGCTTTGTATGAGCTTACATTAGAAGATTAACCAGCACGCTTCGATGGCAAGTTAGGAAATCCACAAAAATCGCTGGGGGTAAAGAAGTAATTCTACCGACATGCACAGTCTGACAACGAAGCTACAGCTGCAATAGAAAAATATTTGTGAAGACTAATTAGTTCCTAATTCACGTTGTACGCAAAGGAATTAATTTAATCAATAAAAATCTTTTCTTGAAGACTTTTACAAAATCCCGAAAAAAGTGTTCCATCAATAAGTACGTGGGGGCTCAATCCACTAGGCCATAGCCATGACAAAAACTCTATTACTTCTTCGGATAATGACATAAATAATTCTTGTACTTTGACCTAATATGTAAATTGATCCAAATTAAATGTGGTCGCCGAACTATTATCTAATATGCAATTTGGTCAATGAACTTTTAATTTATTAAATATAGTTCTTGAACTTTTGGTACATGTTCAGTCCAATCCGTGAATTATATGAAAATGTTCAATATAGTCTCTGATCTTGAATAATTATGAAATGAATACACTGAATAAATTAAAAATTTAGAGACCACATTGCACATTGGATTAAAGTTCAAGGATCACATTAAACAAATAAAAAATTCATTGACCAAGTTGCATATTGGGCCAAAGTTAAGAGATTATTTGTGTCAAAAATTTCCCTTACTTCTTTATCGTAAAAACCTAATGTTAATAGTTAATGAAAGAAATTTTATATGTAAATTAAGCGCATGATGCATATATGATAATTTACACTATCATTCTTAGTTAATATTAAATTATTTAGGTGTCGTTTTTACATAAAAAATGAATAATTTGGTCTTTTTTTTTTTTTTTTAAATATGATCATTTGCATTGCTTACAAAAACAAATAACCAAAAAATGTTTTTATCTTCCACGGAAATAATGATGATGAAAACATTTTTAATTGACTAATTATTTCAAGTCATACAAATGATCATTTTAAATATATATATATATATATATATATATATATATATATATTTTAAATCATTTAAGTTGCTTTGGTAACATTTTTGTTCCCGAGAATAATTTCTTTTCAAAAATAGTTCTTTTTTTATTTATATTCCTTGGAATAGTTTCTAAGTAAAATAATGCGTTTGGTAATTGCATAAAATTTCTATTGCTGGAATAGAAAAAGAACAGTAATGTGTTTGTACAACCCACAAGTTTTTTTATGACGTAGAATTTCTTTTCATTTTTTAATAAATAAGTCTTTTTCTATCGATAATAATTTATATCTAAATATTACCGTTGACAGTGAAACATTTTTCATGTATACATCTTTACAAAAAATATAAACGATCACTTTTAAGTGAAATTTTAATTTTCTTTACGGTTTCCAACTTTATTTGAATGGCGAGCACTTTATAGACTCAGTACATTGTTTCGGTTTAATTATCTCTCTTTATTGGTATAAAGGGGTCCCATTGTAAAACCAAGTATATTTTTATCTAACCAATTCTTATGGAGCCACTCTTCCTTACCTCTTCTTTCATCCTTTTACACTGCGAGTCCTTGTGACCTGACATCTCTCTCTTTTCACTCAATACTCACGAGCCACTTGCCCACGAGCGGAGCAAACGAGACACACCCATGCGCGTGGTGCCCAAATGTTGAGCTCGCTTGGAGTTTGGGTCCAAGAAAAGTTATTGAAAAGGATCCATGGCGACCAGATTAGATTAACGAGTTTTCAACAAGTACTCTGTATCTTCCGTTTTACTTGATGTTGGCGAGGAACGTGAGAGAGAGAGAGAGAGAGAGAGAGAGAGAGAGAGAGAGAACAGATGGGGAGAGAGAGAGAGAGAGAACAGATGGGTTAAAAAAAGTGAAGAGTCAAGGATTTAGATTCGTTGGCCTGGACTATTGATGAATTGATGGAGTGATTGTGCTCCTCCGAGAAGGTCGAGTGGTGCGAGCAAAACTTTCTAGACAGCGAAGCATGGCATCTTCAAACAGCATGAGGACTTTGTCGTGATCACGGTCAAGGAAGAGGAGAAATAAGGCCTCGCGGGCCGTTGCTTTCAAGCATCAACACAGATGGCTCTAAAATTATGAGACAAGGGTGAAAGAACTGAGCGAATGATACATTGCACCCCGTCTCGTCCACATCATTATCCTGCTGAACCATAAGGCCTCGCGGGCCGTTGCTTTCAAGCATCAACACAGATGGCTCTAAATTCAAGCTCCGCCTCAACCCTAAAGGATCCAATTCAACCGAATAACTTAGGAGAACCACCTGCTAGTTTATATCATCATCTCTATATGCTATTGCCATTGAAAAGTCTTTTTTCGTCTCGTCAAACAGAGTTTGCTGTTACTTTTGTTTACTTATTTTATCATGATCCGTTTTTATGTGACCACACCTAAGTTCTTGGAAGCGTGCTCTCTGACTTCTTCAGATGTCAAACAAGAAGGCATTTGATCAAAAGCTATACATCATTGAAAATTGTACCTTAGTAGGTAACTCCTACATGTTCATATGAATCAATTTCTGCAATCTTCTCATGCAATGAGATGTAAAATATGTAATGAAAAGTACAAAAAAAGTCATAAACTTATTGCATTGGTACTAATTCAATCCTAAAATTTTCAATTGAACCAATTCAGTCCTAAACCTTTTTACATCGGTACCAATTTAGTCCATCCGGCCAATTTTGGCCTACCGGCACTGACGTAGACATCGGCCAGTGACCGGACGTTAACGTAGCAATTTTTGAATATTTTTTAAATATTTTTTTGAATTTATTATTATTTATTTACATTTATTTGAATTTTTTTTTTCTTTTCTTTTCTTCCTTCTTCCTCCTTGCATTGCTCCGGCAGTGGCTGGCGAGGGCCTCAAAGCCTTCGCCTGCCGCCGACGAGGGTCACGGCCTCTCCTAGGGCCGCCGGCGAGGCGACTTCGCCCGGATCTGGGCGAGGCCAAGGCGAGGCTGGATTCGGGTGAAGCTACCTCACCCGCGGCCTTGGGCGAGGGCTGTAACCCTCGCTGACGACTGGCGAGGGCTTCGCGGCCCTCGCTCGGCCTCGCCTAGGGCCGCGGGTGAGGCGGCTTCATTCGAATCTAGGTGAGGTTGGCCTCGCCCTAGTCTTGCCGCGGGTGATGGTTGCCTTCACCCATGGCAAGGCCTGGTGAGGGCTGCATTGGCCTCGTCGGCCCCTCGCCTGCGGCCGGCGAGGTTGGCCTCGCCCAGATCCGAGCGAAGCCACCTTGCCGGCAGCCCTGGGAGAGGTCGGGCAAGGGCTTGACCCTCGCCGGCGGCAGGCGAGGGCTTTGAGGCCCTCACCCAGTGGCCAGAACAGTGCAAGGAGGAAGAAGGAAGAAAAGAAAAGGAAAAGAAAAAGGAAAAAATTAATAAAAATAACAATAAATTCAAATATATATATTGCCACGTCAGCGTTCGGCCGATGTCCACGTCAGCGCCGGCAAGCCAAAATTGGCCGGATGGACTGAATTGGTACCGATGTAAAAAAAGTTTAGGACTGAATTAGTCCAATTGAAAAGTTTAGGACTAAATTGATACCAATGCAATATGTTTATGACTTTTTTGGTACTTTTCCCAAAATATGTGCTAGTGCATCTTTTTTTTTCCCCAACTTCAAAGGTTCATTCTTAGGGTAATTTTTAATGACTGATGTTGAATTGTGAACTTTTCTTCGTACGTTGTGGAAATAATGTCAAAATGGAGTTGCCGTTATAGAGAATAGTTGCTAAAAGATATTGCAAGAGAGCATAACTTGAGCTCCCCTGTGAACCATGATGCTTCAGCATTGTCAAAATACATTGAGAAAGTTTGACTAAAAAACTTAGTTAGGCAATGCATATTTTAGTTGCTATTGCGAAGATGGAGATTTAACGGGCTATGTTTAGTATGTATACTTGCCAGAGCACATACAGAAAGGTCGTTGCAATTTTTCATATTAGTTGCCAAGGGCCTTACATTTAACATGAGATCCTCCATATAAAGTGTTTAAGCAATTGAATAGATGATTGTTAGGATCCGTGCTCCGATCCATTCGTTTCTTTTTCACACATCCCATTGAGAAGGACTCTGAATTTCATTTTCACTTCTTTATTATCTATTCAAATCTTTAAATATTGGTCTTCTATGTCTTCCATCTGAATGACATGGGAGAGCCTTTGAGTAGCGATTAGAGAGCGCTGGAACTTTGTTTCTCTATATATATGAGAAACTGTGATATTTTATGCCATAATGATCTTGAATGGGAACTTCTGGAGAACTTTGTGAGAAGCAATTGCATGTTAACTTCCTTCATTTGGATCCATAGACAATGTTCTATAAAATCAAACAGAACTCGCAAGCTTGACAGATTCATCTGGGTAATGGCTGGCCGTCCGGTGCTATGGACACTCGGACCTGTACTTGGTAAAAAACCCAAAAACAGGTCAAAGGGGAAACTGGTTGAACCAAGGTAAACTCGAAAAACCATTGCTTAATAGGAAGAAAAATTCTAAAAGAAAGAAGGCAAGTGAAGAAATGCAAAACTGGCCAAAAAAAAAAAAGAGAGCGTTCTATTTTTGACTGTCTTCTTCGTCAAAAAAATCTTATATTTTCTGCAACCATGCCAAAAGAGGTAAATTGATACTTACTACTTCTTTGAATCTTTTCTGTGATTCATCATAACAGTATAGGTTTGCTAGATATCTCAGCTTGTTTGAAAAAGAGAACATGCTTTCATTGACTTTGTAAATGTTGGTTGTGTGGAGACTCATGCCCAGCTATGTTGTGGTGTTCTGCTGAATGTTTATCATCATGAGTAGTCTAAGACATCTAAATTTCTCCCCGGGTCTTTGTCTCGAGCTGTTGAGCTTGCTATGGTCACTCTAACTGTCATCATGAGCAGGCATATGGGTATAGAGTAGTTTAAAGTGACAAAATATGGAACTATGACCGAGCCAAGATTGCCCTTTATTCGTAGTCATGTATTATATTCCAAATGTGGGCGGTGGTTACGACACAATCATGAGTATTAATAATGGACTAATTTAATATTATATTTATTTCATGTCTCACTCTTTTACTATTTTCAACTAATTATGAGGAGCGTGAGGATCATATTGTATGTGTCATGTATCCATGGTTCCTCTTTATGTTTTAGCTGTGCCCGTATATTACCTGTTGATGCGGGTTAAGCAATCCTTTGTAGTTGCTCCTCATGACATGCATTTTCAAGTTGTTCATCATTTTCTCAAGGAGCATATTTTGGAGGCACCTGATTACAAGGTATCAATGGGAGTATTCTTTATTTTAATGATGTCATTTTGTGCCCATTTAACAATATCACTGTGCTCAGGTCATTGTATTTGGTACAGTGGGGATGGTAAAATCGCTCCTATATTTACTTCTTCACAAACTGAGGATGGATGTTAGAGAGATGCATTCCAAGAAGCCTCAACTTTACAGAACTCACACATATCATGAGCTTTGGAAATCAAAGCTAGAATCCCATTCTAGCTGTACCATTGATAGAGTGTTTCCTAGATGAAGTGAAAGATCTGCCCATCGATAGAATCCCTGTACCATCTGTGGATCCAGATGTCAAGTCATGGTTTTCATCTACCTCATCTTCTTTTGCGACTTGCATTCTTATATGTAAATGTTGCCCATGGAACCTGATTGGAGTAGCTTTTACTTTTACCGTCATGCTTGATAAGTTGATGTTTAAATATCCTAACATATGCTGTAATGTTAATTATATTTTTCTTCTTAAGTAGAAAATAAGTGATCAAAGTGACAATATAGGCTTTTTTTTAGGAAGGGAATCATCTTTGCAAGTAAAACTACAGTATCTTTGTAACATCCCGAATTTCCAATTCTATTTTCAATAAATTGAAACGGGCATTTCATCTGCACGCATATAGTTCTTTTCCCTGAACTGATCACTCATGGGATAACTAGTCTATCGGGTGAAGCCATTAAGAAATTCTAATGCATCGGACTCGAGAATTTGACTAGGAAACGACTTTTCGACCGAGTTGATCTGCAAAGGTCATTACGGCACAGTTAAAGATCGATTAGAGACCGGAAATAGGTCGACTCGATAGATGCATGTGATCGAGTGTGGGTGATTCCACCAGATCGCACAATTCTTGTCGATCGGCACTGGGCCGGCTTTTCTGTCGTTTGGGTACCCTGTGTCCGTGTTTGAAACCTTGAGATTATCCCGACAACCGAGAGTCGCCACTGTGTCAAAGATTTACATTGTGGCTTGAATTGATCAACCACAGGTCAAATGCATGAAAATTTCTAAAAGCTACCCAGTAGATCAGGACGCGCTAATATCGTGCCAGAGTGAAATTAACCGTGAAATTGAGATCGAATTTAGAAATTGGAAGTCATGGTATGTCACAAATTATTTTAGGAGCATTGATTCATCTTCGAAGGATTTTTCATGCAAACCGAGTTTTTCGGCAAAATAATCAAAGTATGGTTAATTTGGCTCGAGAAATTGGAAGGCCCGCCTTTGGTCACGCTTTTGGGACTTAAGTTGGTTCTACGGATAAGTGAAGATGTAAATTGAAGTGTGGTAACATTGGATTAATTTTACGGACTTTAATTTGGTTCAATTAGAAGAGAATTGAAGAATTAGACGTACAAGAATTCATGCTCCGGCGGAAAATGAAATTGGACCAATTGGACTAAGGTTATGGGAGGTTGGAGTGAGTGGAGTATGACATCACATGATGATGTCATGGTGGGGCTTTTTGTGGATTAAAGAAAAAGAGAAAAAGAAAAGAAAATGCCCCCTTCTCTCTCCTCCCTCTTTCTTCTTCTTCTTCTTCCCCGTGGGTTTCTCCTCCATGGCTGCTGTGCGAAGGTCAGAAAATTGAGGAAGGAACCAGCAGCCCCGACGTCGCCGCACGCTCGCCCGGTCGCCGCCGCTCGCACGCCACCGTCGCCGCCGCACGCCTGCCCCGCGCCGCCCGTGCGCCGCTCGTCGGCCAGCTCGCGCGCAGCCCGTGCAGCTGCGTTCCAGCAGCTCGGGACGAGCTGCCAGCCCCCGCCGGAGCTCCCTCCGGCCACCGTGAGGCCCCGCCGTTGGCCGCACGGCACCACCGCACCCCCTCCGCCCCTTCTCAACCCAAATCAGCCCCAAATCCACCCTCCTTCGCCCTCAACCAGCAGCGCACAGAAGCAGAAAAAAATGGGTATGGCAGCCCGGTCTTGGCCCGTTTTGGCCGGCTTCCCGAGCCCGGATGCTCGGCCCGCTTTGAGGAAAGTCGATCCTCGCGTCGGCCTCGTCGTTTTGGCGTTCTCGGCTCGCTAATCCGGTGAGTTTAGCTCACTAAACCTTGATTAGAGGGTTAATGATGCCCTAAGTGTGCTTAGTCTAAGTTAAGTGAGTTTACGTGGGTTGATTAGTTTATTTGATTATGGATTAGATTAGTGTGTTTAATTAAGTTAAATGGTGTTTAGTTTAAAGTTAAGTAGGTTTATTTTTAATATAAGCCTTGATGTGACATAATGGGTTTTATTTTTGATTTATTTAATTGTTTCGAAATTCTGGAATTAAATAATATATTATATTCCGAAAATCATTAAAATATTATTTATTTAAAAAAAAAAAAAAAACTCGAAAAATTATTTTTGGCCTCGTTTGCTTAAAATTTCGTGCTGATCGTTGCTGTGCAGTTAGAATTTGAATTTGATGAACGGATGTGGCAAATTGAGTGTTGATTGTGATAATTAGGGTTTTTGGACATAAAAACCCAAGTGTTGAATTTTGATGCAGAAATTTATTTGTTAAGGTTTACTATTGAAATTGAAGTGTGTGGATGAAATGTGGAATGTCCGGAGGTCAATAATGATTTGTCGTGTGCTGGTTGATAGATCCGGTCGCAGTAGTGGCTAGGCCGACTGGACCTGTATTCTTTGTGGATTGCCGTTGATGTGTGACGTGGCTCGGGTCGCAGTAGTGGCTAGGCCGACTGGACCTGTATTCTTTGTGGATTGCCGTTGATGTGTGACGTGGCTCGGGTCGCAGTAGTGGCTAGGCCGACTGGACCTGTATTCTTTGTGGATTGCCGTCAAGGTGTGACGTGGTTCGGATCGCAGTAGAGGCTAGGCCAACTGGATCCATGCTCCTTCGGGAATGCCGTCGACGTAGTGACGAAGCCGCGCTCCAAGGGGGGAGGCGATGCTCCTTCGGGAATGCCGTCAACGTAGTGACGAAGCCGCGCTCCATGGGGGGGAGGCGATGCCTGACATGAGTGTCAGTAGATAGCTGAATGGCGAGTAGGATATGCCCTTGTGTGGCGGTGAATAATTGGAATGCGAGTTGAGTACGATTGTGATTTTACATGAAAGTGATGTCGTTCCAATTATTTAAACTCTTATTATTACCTGAGTTTGTGTGATATATATTTTGTGCTAACCTGCAGGGAGGAATTAAGACGAGGTAAGTCTTCTGCGTGTTGTGGCTAGACCACTCGGGGTGTATTTTCTTTCTAATAGGGGTTTAGAGGGTTGAACTTGCTGAGACATTGTCTCATCCCGGTTTGGGGACAACAATTTCAGGTCCCTAGTGGATGGAGCGGCTAGATAGCTTTGGTTGGCTCTGAGGAGTTGCGGAGGTGAAGTCATAAGGATTGAAGAACGTGTCCGACTTGTAGGTCGTAGGACAGTTCCTTTTTAAGAGCCGGTCTTTTGTAGACTTTTGGCTGTAGGCCTTTGTTTGTAATTCTGTTGAATTTTTGAAAGTGTATTGTTGGGGTTTTGCTTCCTGCTTTTCTATCCCGTAATTTATTGTTAGGGGTTTTATAATATGCTTCCGCATGCGCATTAAAGAATCGATTGGGTCGGCGACTTAACCTGGGAATGTCGCATTTGCATGACCATGGTGGGATGTTGGCGCGCTCGAGGTTCGGGGCGTGACAATCTTCCTTTTTTCTTGAGAGGAGCAATATGATGGTTTCACTCAATTTCGTGAGTGCTTCTCTTCTGGCTTTTGACACTCTCGTTAATAACGAAGTTTGGCTCGCCTTTTCTTTTTTTCATGCTTAAGATTCTCTTTGCCGTAGATGGAGGACTGAATGGCAAAAGTCAATACAAGCATCAAAGAAGCGACATAACAAAGTTTGGCCTCCCTTTCCTTTTTAGAAAAAAAGCCACTAAAAATCCTAAACTTTATCTAATGTGACAAATTTATCCAAACTTTATTTTTTTTATGATACAAAAAATCTTAAACTTTATCGGTTGTAACACATTTACCCCAACTCTATTGTTGAAGGGCATTTGTCTTTTAATTTTTAAAGTTTTTTTTTCCTTTTCTTTTCTTTCTTCTTCGAAGAGAGGAGAAGAAAAAAGAAAAAAAGAAAAAGAAAACGAAAAAGGAAAAATTAAAAAGGTAAAAGATGAAAGTACCCTATAATTTAGAGTAAATACTAATATAAGTTTGAGATTTTTTATAATGAAAAAAATTAAAAATAAATGTATTACAGTTAACAAAATTTAAGGTTTTTTGTATTAGAAAATAGTTCGGGATAAATTCATTATATTGATTAAAGTTTAGGATTTTTAGTGGTATTCTTTTTTTTTCTTTTTTTCTTTCATGTTTAAGATTCGTGCGGCTTGGGTGAGGATAAGACGTGCATTCAACGAAGGGAGAGACAATTTTGACAGAGAGGGGAGGGCGCTTCTTCGTGTAAATGGCCAGAGAAAGTACGAAGCAACTGATGAAGAGAGAAACGGGGGGAGACAAAAGTGTGACTCCAAATAAAAGTGGGGCCCCGGCTTCAAGTGGAGCCACGTGTTGCCTCATGATTGGGCCAGCCCAGTCAACTCGGCGTGACTGGCGCCGCCTGATATTTTGTCCGCATCGCCCAAGCCCCACCGCGGGGCGGATGCCCAGAAGTCGACTGTCTTGGTCATGTATCAAAGGCATCTGATGTCTATAGACCTCCTAGGCCTCTGTGAGAGAGAAAGAAGCCACGTATTGCCTCATGATTGGGCCGGTCGGTCAACTCGGCGTGACTGGCGCCGCCTGATATTTTCTCCCCGTCGCCCAAGCCCAACCGCGGGGCGGATGCCCAGAAGTCAACCGTCTTGGTCATGTATTAAAGGCATCTAATGTCTATAGGCCTCCTGGGCCTGTGTGTGTGTGTATGAGAGAGAGAGAGAGAGAGAGAGAGAGCTGGCCGTGGATTCGATGACGGCAATACTATCTCGGGTGTTTCTTTTTCTCAGAATGATTGTTGTTGCAGTTCTCATTTTCACAGTGCGATCGAAGAAGGCAACACTGGCTGTGATGTTTCTTTTTCTCGGAATGATTGTCGTTTGAGGTCTTGGTTTCGCAGTGGGTTCGACGAAGGCAAAAGTGACCGTGGTGTTTCCTTTTCTCCGAATGATGGTTCTTGCAGTTGTTGATTTCCCAATGGGTTCGAGGGGGGAAAAACTGTTTACGGTGTTTCTTTGTCTCGGAATGTTTGTTGCTACAGTTGCTGTTGTTTACGCCGAGGGTCCGACGCTGGCAACAGTGTTTATGGTGTTTGTTTTTCTCGGAATGATTGTTGTTGCAGTTGTTTTCAAAAGGAGGAGAACAAGAAGAAACCGGGTTAGTTTTCTCTGCATCTTTGGGATTTGTATTATCTTTTAGAACTTCTTCGACATGCGTACGTTGGAGTGGGTCCTCTGCTTGTAGTTCGACCCACTAAATGCTAAAAATCCTCTGGAATGGAGCAAAACTTTTTGACATGAACAATAAGACCCCCTCAATGTCAAAAATCACGACGCTATCGAAAGTCCAAGCACTGTTGATATTGTACGCCGGGCCTGTTTAGTAGAAAATTACGAAAAACTTGCAAACTCACATATCAGCATTTTGAGTGTTACCAAAGTTCCAAGAATTTTTTATATAAAAACAAAGTTGATGTATGAGTGGCAAGATTCAGTTGCATCTTGTTTGCTGTGTTGGGTAGGTCTCCATCGGAATCATAAAACTTTGTTTTACTTTTTTTATTTGGGCAAAAGTATGAGATTTCATTTTATAGAAAACAATTTTCACAAAAATGTTTCCAGAGTTTTCCACCTTTCGTTTTATGGAAAATAAACCAATTGATTGGGAAAACCATTTTTCACCAAGAGAAAAAAGTCTTTTAAAATGGGGAGAAAATATTTTTCACTTTTCAAATAAAGGAAAATATTTTTCTCACTCACTCTTTCTTATCTCACATCCCTACTAAACCCCACTTTTTTTTTTCCTTAAAAATTAATTTTTTTTTTCCTGTCCTTTTGCTTTCCTTCTTTCTTGACCAGTCGCCACCACGGCAACGGCCAGCAACCAACCATAGGCGAGCCTCAAGCTCATTGATTTGGCGAGGCTTGAGACTAGTGAGCATGAGCCTCTCCATAGGATTAAGCTCGTTGACCTCGAGCCTCGCCAGATCGACTAGCCTTTTTTAGGCTAGCAAGCTCAAGCTCGCCTTTGGCCAATCACTGTGGTCGGCAATCAATTGAAGAAGAAGGAGGAGAAGAAAAAATAAAAGGAAAAAAGAAAAAAAGTAGAAAGAAAATTAAAAATTAAAAAATCTATTTATTGCAAAAATAAAAATATATAAAAAAGATAATAACATTTTATTAAAATGAGTGCATGGAGGAAAATCGAATAGAATTTTCTATATCGAACGACAGGAAATATTGTTTTAGTTCATTTTCAAGTTTCAGCTTAACATTAAAAAATATTATCATTTTCTTGAAAATGGCTTTATGGAAAACATTTTCCAGAAACGTCAAATTTTCCATGAAACAAACAGAATCTTAGTCTGAAACGCTAGTTCACTATATGAAGTGGTTTAGTTTCCTTGATTTGACAGGAATCATCTTCGACCTCATCGTCATTGTCCAAAACCAATCATGAAGTGTTCTTGAGTTTTAGAGGTGCATATACTCGCAAAGGATTCACGGATCACCTTCATTGCAAATTGGTAGATGCGGGGATCGAGGTCTTTAAAGATGATGAGAATCTCCATGCTGGAGAAGAGATCGAGCCGGCGCTAAAAGAGGCGATTAGGCAATCGAGGATCTCAATAGCCATCTTGTCCAAAGACTATGCTTCCAGTAAAAGTTGCCTCATGGAGGTGGTACAAATGTGGGAGTGCAGAATATCTAATGGACAAACTATTATCCCGATTTTCTATGACATTAGTCCCTCCGATGTAAAACACCAGGCTGGGCATTTTGAAACATCCTTCCGTCAACATAAGAAGGCCAGAGTCAGCTCAAATACCATCAAAAAATGGAAGGAGGTTCTTCGACAGATTGGGGGATTAAGCGGATATCATCTAGAGAACGTATATGGGGGGTAATTCTTTTACTTCTGGTTTCCATTCTCTTTCCTAGATAAAATGGAAAAAAAATGGTTTAGGGTGATGTGAAAATGAACCCAAACCTTTTCGAATAAATATTATATTTAATCATATCATTCATGATGCATGTTCAAGAGGTTTTTGAGGTTATTATTATGAAATCGATCGATGATTTGACAGGTTGTAGTTTGATGTGCCTATTGAAAAACTGGTGACTCGATTACACTGGCCATTTGAAAATGACTAGACTCATGAACATAACCGCGAGCTAGACCAGATGTACTGGTCCGTCGTGCCCTATTCGTTTCCCCTTCGCTAGAAATTTTGTTTTGCAGATGGCATGAAATCGATGTCATAATTGCTATGTGCATGAAAGGGAAATAAACCACGCATTAAAATTGCTGTCCATTTTAATTGAAGATTCCCCCTGCCCCTGTTGGTTGTTTCAATTTTCACCGCTTCATCCCCCACTTGATTTTTGTTTAGTTTTTAATACTTTTGGTAACTTTGACGTCATTTTTGTGCCTCATCACTTATGTTTTGCAGGCACGAGTCCCAGCTTGTAAAAGGAGTTCTCAGACGGGTCAGGCAGGTGTTGAAGAAGGATGACCAAGTTGTAACCGAAAAACTAGTTGGAATTGATCTTCATGTTCGAGAGATGATGAGAAAGCTTGGTGTTGTCTACAACGATGGACGAGCGATCGAAGTATGTGGACAAGATGTACGTGTTGTTGGAATATGTGGAATGTCAGGTGTCGGAAAGACTACACTTGCAAAGGTTGTCTTCAACAAGATGCATCTATTGTTTGATGAATGTAGCTTCCTTCCAAGTATTAATTCGAAAGGAATCATGTTTTCACAAGAAATGTTGATTGCTGACCTCCAGAAAGAAAAACCTGCACCACTTAGATGTTCTGATGAAGGTACTAAAAAAATAGCCAGTCTATTTAGTAGAATGAAGGTTCTCATTGTCCTAGATGATTTGCATGAGGTTGAACAAGCTAAAGCATTAGCCAAGAAACTTAGTTGGTTTGGTCCAGGAAGTAGACTAATTGTGACCACAAATAGGAGGAATGTTCTAGATGGATTTGACGACGGACCAACCAAAAAATACAAGGTTGAACCCATGAGATATCACCATGCTCTTCAACTCTTTCGTAAGCATGCTTTCCGAGGGGATGCTGTCCAAGATGTCTCTGAGTATGATTACCTGTCCATAGATATCGTCAAAGCTACTGGAGGGCTTCCTTTAGCTATTGTGGTTGCGGCCTCATATTTATGCAACAATAAGGATGACGTACGAATATGGAGAGATACCTTGGAATTCTTAAAAGATCACCAAGCAAATGAAGTTGAAGCTGCCTTTAGGGTTGGTTACGACTCTTTAGATGTTCCTACAAGGAAGATATTTCTCGACATAGCGTGCTTTTTTATTGGAAAGGATGAGAGGATTCTCTCTTACATGTGGGAGGCTTGTGATTACTATCCTGCTAGAGGAATAAAATGCCTTCGTGAGATGCATTTCTTGGAAATTGGAGAAAATAATGAATTAAGAATGCATGACCTGCTAAGAGACTTTGGCAGGAAACTTGTTGAGAGAAAAGATCTTCATGAGCGCTGTAGGATTTGGAATCACAGTGATGCAGTTTCCATTCTAAAGGATAGTAAGGTAAGTTTCAAAACCTCTTGAAAGCATAAACTTACTTTTCTTTTCTCAATCTCGAACGGAAAAGAAACGGATTTGTTCTTAACCCAATTTATAATGCATAGTGGATATCACTGATTTTGTAAATTTGATTTGCTCCATTTCATTGGATGGAGTAAGATATTAAAGTTCTCAAATTACTCACACATTTTTCCCCCAATCGAGGTTGACAGGGTACTAGAAACGTCGAAGGTATAGGTCTTGCGGTTGAAGAGGGTTGCATCGTTTGTTTTACATGCGAAGAATTTCATAAAATGTCGAATTTGAGGTACCTCAGACTGGACCGGGCTAACATTCAGGAAAACACCGAGAATCTTCTTCCAAATTTGAGATGGCTTGAATGGTCAGCATGCCGTTTGATTTCTGAGCTAGGTAATATGCATTTGAAGAAGTTAGTCATTCTTGATCTGTCTTGGAGTCTAGTCACTGAAGATTCGCAAGTCTGGAGACAAATCATGGAGGTATGTCAGATATTTGCTTTTTAAATCTTGTGTTAAGATGATAGATACAAGTGGTTAACGTCTGAATCTTCTTTTCCACATTGCAGAAGGTGGATGAATTGAAAGTCTTGAACTTGCAAGGATGTGTTTAGTTACCTACGTCATTGAACTTTCGAGCTCCAATCAATTTGGAGATTTTGATACTGGAAGATTGCACTCAGTTATCTCAAATTGGGCCATTCATTAGTGATCTGAAGAACTTGAGTTCCTTAAATCTGAGAAAGTGCATTGGAGTCAGGCAGTTGCCCCAAGGACTGTGCTGCATGAAATCTTTGAGGGAACTCCTGATTGATGGAATTGGCATTTATAGTATATGTTTCCCAGAAGGTTCTTTGGAGAATCTTGAAATACTTAGTGCTTGTGACTGTCAATATTTGCAAGATATATCCACAATTGGCCGCCTAAGGAATCTCTCAAGTCTTTCTCTCGATGGTGCTGATATCGATGGGCTTCCATATAATGTTGGATTTCTTCAGAAACTTCAGAGACTTTCTTTAAGGAATTGTTGGAAGTTGGGTAAACTTCCGACTTCCATCGGGAAGCTGGAGCTGCTGGAGGTAATGGACCTTTCATACACTGGAATCATGAAAATGCCATGCTCAGTTAAGGATTTGAGGAATTTGAAGACACTAAAGATGGCGCACACTCCCTTACGAAAATTTCCTGAAGATATTGTGAACTTAGAGAACCTGGAGGAGATAGATTTCGCTTCCTGCAGAAGTTTGGAGGGTGAAGTTCGCTGTGATATTTCAAGATTATCCTCTTTGAGAATTTTGAGATTATCATCATCCGATGTTGCCGGGCTACCTCCGAGCATTTGCCATCTCTCACGCCTCCACACCCTGGACCTACTCAACTGTGACCAACTTCAGGCTCTACCGAAGTTGCCCTCCAGTTTACTCAGTCTCGTCTGGGGATCCAAAGAAATGATAGTCCCTGACTTGTCATATCTAACGAATCTGAAAGAGCTACTTTTGAAAGATGTTGAGCAGCCAGAAGCTGGATGGCCAGTGAGGTTATTGAATCTAAAGACTCCGAATATTGGGTGGATTGCGAGGTTACCAAGTCTAGAGACCTTGCAATTGTCCCTTCCATTGGTCACCAATCTCCCTGGGAACTTCGGTATCCTTACGCAGCTCCAGGAGCTCTCTTTATCCTACATGGAGGAGCTAGACCTCACACGACTTCCCTTGACTTCAAGTTTATTGACTCTGCGTCTCAAACATTGCACGATTCAAGAGCCAAAATTTTCTGGTCTGAAGTATCTGTCAGAATTGGAACTAGACAATTGCAATTTAGCAAAGATTGATGGTCTTGAAAATTTAAAGTTTTTGGAAGTCCTGAAAATTTCTGAAAGCAGCATAACGAACCTTGATGGACTCAGAGATTTACCTCGTCTCAGGAAGGTGCAAGTTTTCTCTTGTGATCTCGCCAGTCTATCAGAATTACGCGAATGTGATTGTGAAGTGGACATTCGCAGTTAGCCTATGCCTATAAGTCTAAGAAACTGGAGGGCGACCTCTCTAAGGTACATGCTCCAGTTCTGTTTACAAGTCTTTTTAACCGAAACAAAGTTGGAATTACCATTTCCGCGAATCCCTTATGTGTATAATGCCTACGCTCGAATTGCTGCATATATTGTCGGTGTTATATTTGTCATGTTTTTTATGAAGGTGCGATTCGCCAAAACACCATTTACCGTTATTTGAAGCCTGCAGGATGCATCTAAAAGTCGTCCACTGCCACTCAACTCTTCGATCACGATGAGAAAGAGACGACGAAGGAGAAAATAAGATCCAGCATCCATGGGCGACATTGCAAGGACCCGGCAATTGTAAGCCATCACAGGCCCGTGTTTTCGTCGACTCTGCTGGGAAAATTCACCCTGAGCACCGCCTTCAGTGTTGCCAATCTCCATTCGAGTTGATCAAGTTGTCGGGTTCCCGAATCTCCCGGAGTTGATTATAGGATGGTGATGACGAAAGTTTCACCAAGACGGAGGCTTTTGTTTTCTTTTCTCAATTTATTGCACATGAATTTTTAACTTATGTAATAGACATAATGTTCGATCTTACAAGTCAAAAGATGTCCAGTCTGTTCCTTATTCATTCTCTGCATTTGCTATCAAAGCCTCTCCTTCTCAAGGATGAAAAAAGTTGGAAAAATCACAAGAATAAATGAGACCTTTCTTTGAGGTAATTTTAGAATCAACCGGCCAAACATATAACCTAAACTTGAATGCGAGCAAAGATTATGATTTCTCAATTCATGAAAATTTAGATTTTACTAATGTTGAAACAACGATATTAGAAAGACAGGCACATTCATCACATAAAATGATTTAGGAAGAAATTCCGAAAATTACCAAACTAAACAAGCGCCGGTGGTTTGGCAGAAACGTCCATCGCTTGTATCTCTGTTATGCTTCTTTAGCTGTACATAACGCTCCCTTGTAGTAATAATTAGCCTCGCGTTAAAAATTGTTGCTTAGCGAATGAATGGCATAGTGATGTGAGCAATATGATGGCATCAAAATGAGTCAAGAGGTGGAAGAAAAAAATGAATTTGGTAATTAAATATGCTCTCTCTTGAAGCATTGTTGAAGCGTCGTAAAAAGCTTGTAGCGCACTCCTAAATTAACTCACCCAAGAAATTGTCTATGTTGATCGATTGCACATTGAGTGCAACTAGTTTTGTGCTTTGATACATAAGTAAACATTTTCTCAAAAGGTTGCCCAAGCTTCATCTAATCTAGACATAAATTGAAATTTTAACGTTGAATGATACCACTACACGTTAGTCTCTTATGAATTGATTTCAATGTCCCACATATGATCTAGGAATGCTCCCATCCTGTTCGAAGTGCGATTCGGTCCATCATGTTCCCTTCACTGTCTTTAAAATTCGCTAGAAGTGGCACCTTATTCAAATCCTATTGTCCTGCTCTCATTGACCAAGTAGTTGCAACATGAAAATATAAGGATGATAATTCTATAGATTTATAATTGAAGCTCATTCAGTCCCATTCATACACATTATTCTCACCTGGAAAGATGTAAAATCCACTGAGAAAAAAAATAAAAATAAAGGAACGCCGAGATGAATGATTTGAGACTCTAGATTTCGATATACTCCGGGGAGGAGAACCAAGATGGATCCTATGCATACCTAAGAAAACCTGAAAAAAAAAAAAAAACCATATAAGGCGATATAGCTAATTGGTTCGTAAAAGAAGCCAAAATAACATATTGATAGCATTTTGGGAAGAAAGATGGTAAGAGATGCAGTCTTGTCGATGAATTATAAGGTCATTAGTATAAATCCATACAAAACCCTATGCATTTCATATTGCAATTTTAGAACTCGGTTATTTAAGGTGTTTTTATTCACTAATAATATTAGCATGCAAATAACGTATATTTTATTTTAAATAAAATTGACTTTTAATGTGCATACTAAAGTTTTATAGAGAAATAAGTATTTAGATAGCGAATAATAACTCACCATATATTTTTATGAAGTTTAAAAATTCTTTTTTTTTTTTTTTGGTTGGTAAGTTTAAAAATTCACTAGCATCAAATTTCATGGATTTTTCGAGTGAAAGCAAATAAGTCTGATGGACCTCACCCTTTATAATGATCCTCATTCAATTTATCTTATGATTATTTTGTGAACACGTATTTAAAAGCCCGTATTTATGGAAAATTATAGACTTGTATAAAATGCAAGTTGCTTTTTAATTCTCAAAATCCATTTGGCTGTCTCTCTTTTTCCCCCCAACTCTTTGAGAAATATTTACCTGGGATTCGGATGCAATGTACCAAATGAATCACGGCTCTTAATCTCCACGTGTGGACCAGGCGGGCCCCACCTGCCAGGCCACAAGATTAGGGGGCGCATGACAACATTTCTGTTCCAGAAAAAGTTTCTGGAACAGAAATGAATTTTTCTATTTCTATTTCTGGATGAGTTTCTGAGGAAAAAAATTTGTTTGATAACGATACAAAATTTCTGTTTCAGAAATAGAAATTCGTTTGATAATTGAATAAAATTTCTATTTCTTAAAAGAAAATTTTCTTTTTTTGGAGCAAATGAGATGTACATTCTTACAAATTTCATATGCTTATGAAATCATTGACCCAAATACAAAGTATGATTTTTATTTTTTTAAAGTAAAATCTCCCTTTTTTGCAAAAAAAAAAAAAATTACAAAGTAAGAGATGTTATATCAAATTTTCTAAATTCTCACACAAAATTCTTTAGCATCCACGTAGATAGGTAATTACGGTCAAACAATATACTTATCAATAGTCTCCATACAATAGAAAAAAGAGATCAATGTGCATTACTCTTGAGCATAATAGAAGGTTCCCAAAATTCTACTAGAATGAAGGCGGGCAACCATATTCTAATCCCCTTCATGCTAGTGTGTCACGTTGATCGCCACCACGGTTTACGATATCGAGCAATCGTTTTAGAAAGAAACACTAAGAAGTGTATTGGGTAATTTACGACAAATTTTACAAAATCGGCGAATTTTACTAAGTGTAACAAGGACCATTACAAATAAGGGAAATCATCAAGTAGAACATCACATTACAAGAATTGAGATAGGAATCATCAAATACATTATCACAATACAAAAGCAAACATTGTAAATTTTCACATTGTAAATCGCATGGCAGATTCAAGACGACAACATTTGATATATGTAAGTTTTCACATTAAAGCCGCAGCACAACCCCACAAACAAATGCTAACAAAATGCTATACTTCGACACAGCCTTCGATCTGACAAAAAAAAAAAGAACTTCAGGCTTCGCATCTTCAACTCAAGAGCTCGAGCAAAGCTGAAACCAGCACGATCATCAAACAATTAATCAAGCATTGAAACATTAAGACGGAAAGAGTGAGCCTATATGTTTTGATCCAAGCATGGCCTCTTGGATCCACTTGGTTCACCCAAAAAAGTGGAATCCAAAGCTCTCTTTTGCGTGGACATAATTTTTCTTTTCTTTTGTAGAGTTTGACAAGAACTGAGAAAGTGTCGGAATTTTGGGGGTGTTCACTCGCTGAAAGAATGTTGCTTGTAGAGCTTAACAAGAACTAAGAAAGTGTCTGGATTTTGGGAGCATTCGCTCGAAAGAATGTTGCAGAGAAAAGAACAAATCAGTAGACAGTTTATCCGTGAACTCAAACTCAAGAGGGCAGAGAGAGAAGGGGAGGTCGCATGCCGGTCGTCTCGCCGGTATTCTCCTGGTTCTTCGGTTGCTCGCAGGCCGGTCAGAAAGAGGGAGGGCAGAGAGAGAGGGAGTCGCACGCCGGTCGGTCAGAAAGAGGAAGGGCAGAGAGAGGAAGGTCGCACGCCGGTCGGTTGCTCGCGGTCGTCTCGCTGTCATCCTCCTGGTTCGTCGGGGACAGGCGGAGGAGACGAGCAGAGGCGGAGGGGGTGGATTCGCGAGAGAGGCGGAGGAGAGGCGGAGGATGAGGCAGAGCAGAGGCAGAGGAGAGGCGGAGGATGAGGCAGAGCAGATGTAGAGGATGAGGCGGAGGAGAGGCGGAGGAGAGGCGGAGCAGAGGCGGAGGATGAGGCGGAGGAGGAGGCAGAGAAGAGGCTTAATCGAGAGAGAAGGGTGAAATTAGGGTTGAAGAAATAGAAATTTTCTATTTCTGATTTCTCCTCCATTTCTATTTCTGGAATAAAAACCTATTCCAGAAATAGAAAATTTGATAAGTGTTATCAAACAAGTTTATGTTCCAGAAATTGGTCTGGAACAGAAAAATCATTTCTAAAACAGAAATAATTTTTATCATGCACCCCCTCAGCGGCCGACGAGAAAATATTGGCTGGGTTTTACACTCCACGTAGGCGTAGGGTAACACCATTCAGAATCCGACACGTGGCTCCACGTGTAAATGGCGTCAGAGAGATTCAAAATCTGCGCGCGCCGCTCCCGGGCCCACCACTGACACTCTCTCTCCTCTGCGACGCCTGCAACCTGTCGACTCCTCTCTCTCTCCCCGTTCTCCATTCCGTTCTGTTGCGGGGGAGAACAAAAAGGAACCTTCGTTCTCGCCGACGCGCTCTCTCTCCCAGCACACGACTCCTCTCTCTCTCCCCGCTCTCTCTCCTCGTTCTCGCCGACGCCCCTCTGCCGGTTGCCTCCGTCGCCCCCGACTCCGACGCCGACGCCGACGCAGCCTCCGCCTCCGCCTCCGCCCCCGACACCGTCGCCGACGCCCTTTCGCCTCCCTCTCGCGACCTCTGCTCTGCTCTCTCCCTCTTTCCTCTGCGGAGCGCCCTTGCTGGCGAACCCCGACGCCGACGAACCCCTGCTAGCATTTTGGCCTCCCTCTCCGCGAACGAAGGTTGCTCTCTCTCTCTCTCTCTCTCTCTCTCTCTCTCTTTCCTCCACGAAGCGCCCCCTGCTCCTGAACGCGGACGCCGCTGACGCCGTCGCCTCCTGCGAAGCGCCCCCTGCTCCTGAACGAAGGTCGCTCTCTCTCTATCTATCTGAGTTCTTCCTCTTCTTAGTTCTCATTTCATGTTTTCTCGATCACTTATCTGACTTTAACATGTTATCTGTCTAGTTGCAGATGAGGAGCAGAAAGGACCCGTGAATCCTTATGATGGCAAAGTGTATGTTCTACGGGATGCCATGTCAAATAAAGTCAGTGGCTTCTTTTCCTTGTTGAGATGTCTTGTTTGTTGTTGTCGTTGTTTGAACAATAAAGAAAATTCCATTAATAAGGTACCAAGGGGTTACTGCCCCTATACAAAACGGCTGCAAAAGAAAAGCCACACATATGCAATTTTGTACAGAAAGAGGAACCCCTTCTAGTATGTTGGTCATTACTTGTCATATGGAGATTGTGTGATGTTTAATTTGTTATTTGCTGCTATTTCCTTGATGTAGTCATCTTCCAAAGGTTTCAATCTTTTTGAAGAGTTGTGCTGACTGTTATAGGGCTATAATCCATTAAGACTCTAAGGTACTCATTACGATAAATGTTAGTTCCATGAAATGAATCTAGGCTAGCTGAGACAGGTGCATACTTTACTTAGAGGAAAGGTACTTATGCATCAATATCTCTATAAAATGAGTACTAGTGCTCTTGGCTGGCTTTTACCGTGTATTTTGTATTACCTGCTGCTCTGCCTGTGCGATGTTTTTTTTTTCCCCTTGTTTTGTGGTTAACTATTGCAAATATTCTGTTGTGATTACACTTGCATGGGTTAATGGAAGTTTACAAGGATCATATTTCTTCGTGCTTGTGAATAAGAATATGTTTGTGAAATGTTGTCACAAATATTTTTATGATAACATGAGTGTTCTGCTTGGAAAAAATATTGAATAGTTTCAGTCCCTTTTAGTGCAGTTATCAAGAACTGTTTGGTACTAATACTTTGTTGAAAATTAGAGATGCCTGTATTTGTATTGCATCTTGCTATTGTCCCTTTTGGTTCCTTTTGTGACAATATTTCATTCTAGAGTGATGAATTTTTCGTGCTGTTAATCAAATAGTTAAAATCAAAATTTTCAATTGTGATCTAGATGTACTTGATTGGACAGTGACAGACATGTAGCTGTTTTCTAATCAATAGGCTGTGACAGCAATGGTGCGACAGGCTGTACAATACATTGATCAGACAGCAGATCTTGAGACCAAGATAGAGGTTAATTAAGATACTTAACTCTGTCGCTGATGGGAAGGTGAATATGTGAAATCAAACTCCATTGCGGCTTATATTCATTCATAATCTGTTTTTGTTCCGTGGTTTCTATAGCTAGTTTTGTCATGCAAATATATGTCAAAACTGAAAGAACACGGTTGATCAAGAAACTTGCAAAAATATAGGAAGATCATGGTCTTGTAGCAGAAGTTACTGATTTGATGCAAGAAATTGGGGTTAACTAGAAGTTGACTTCTGTTGTCACCGTTTTTGTGATTAGTTTTTCCTTGTCCAGCATTCCTATTTTGCTGGTTCGTTTGTGCTTAGATTGCCAGGATTATGTCTGTGCACGGCACATATCCTTTCTAGGAAGATCAGCCCCGGAATGTTTGATGCAATTCCTTCCAAAGAGAAAAAAAAAGTGTAAATAAGGTGAAAGCATTGTGGAAGAAGCTCCGGCTGATATTTTGTCACTCGTGGAGTTGAAACGGATATACTATGACTCATGATATGGTAAATTGGTGTTCTGCTTTTTCTAGTGTTGTGCCCACTATCTTTTAACTGATGTGTTTTGCCGATCAAGCGCCACCTGGTGTTCAGCTTGTGGTTCAAACAACGGTACATTCTCTTGTTCCTTTCTAGCTTTAGCGCAAACTCTGACGTTCCAGATGTACTTGAATAGCTGAGAAGCATCTCTTTCCAACTCAGAAACTTGCTTTAGAAACTGTGGTGACATCTGTAAATTTGTTGCTGTTTTGGAATGGATGGGCATTGCAGGTATTATAAGTTTAATAAAGAGCATGTTCTTCATATGGTTTCTTGGTATGTGTTCACATTGTTGTAGAGTCTTTCTATGCTTTTTTTTCCTTTTTCCTTTTATAATGGTCAATATGCTTTTTGATCCTAGAGGATTACCTCATATAATATGATAAAGAGGCAATAGGCAATGATGAGTTCTTGGTATCTTTTGCATGTCGAACTTTTTCTGATATACATCTTGAGTGTATTCTGTCATGAATGTCCTTGGGATCTTTCGTCCCTTCTTACTGGAGAAATTCAAGCTCCAGAAAGAAGTTGACGAGGGAATCATTGTTTTCAGTTTGATGCCTTTTCTGGTTCACTTTTTGCGGGAGAATGCTTGAGTTGAAATTCTACATCCAACCACAGGACATTAATTTGCAGTCACCTAAAATTGTTTGTAGTAAAAGTCAAACATTTTCCTGCATAGTGTAAGTTCTTGCAACTATGACATCTATGGTGACCCCTAAAAATGTTGACCATTGGAGCTGGTTTCTTGCATGCAGTTTTCTTGCTTCACTTCTTCAGAGACTCTCCTTGTCCCCAATGCAAACCTAACCAGCCAATTCTTTTGGCCAATGATAAGCTTTCCTAGCAATTGCCTCCGGTGCTGAAATTTATTGCAAATATGGTAGTGAAGTGCCCCTTATTAATACCCCATGTCTTAGGTAAACAAACAGAAACATATATATCTGTGGTGATTATGTTCATAGCATCTTCGATCCCATTTTAGGCATAATTGGTGCTTCTGGCTAATATTTTGTGATCTGAAGCTAGCTTTTCTCTGTGTTTGTGCGGGCTGAGTGTTTCCCCTTCCGATACTTGTACAGTTATCCTCATGATAACAGTAGTGTGAAGAATCGCTGCGTTAAAGACCAGCAGCATAACTTGTTTCTTCGTTTTTTTATGCTTTTATCAAAGTGCCAGAGGTCCTTGTCGCGTTGGACATTAATGACTCAGCCTTAATTATGTTGAATGTCCAGCAATTGAAAAGATCACCTGTTTTTCCTGCTCCTTGGAGATGGCATTTTGTTAAAAATTGCCCTGCTTTTTTATATTAGATCTGTCAGTAAAGTCAAATATATTTTTATACTTACACACAGTATACAAGAGAAACTACAGAAAGAACTAAAATGAGGAAGAGGAAAGAACCTAAATATCAAATGTATAACATGTTGGACTGAATGTCCTTTAAACTACATTAGTACAGATGGATGCTTATGGAAATTTTTAATAGGAACAATTCTGATGGATAATCCTTTGTATTTCCAAGGGCAATAGGTGTATGTTATCCTTGAAAGATGTTGGAGTTCCACTGAAAACGCAAAGATCAGCTTTTTGCCATCAGATTCTGAAGTATGTCTGGTTACTTTCTGAAAAGGATTTACACACTACATTTAAAGAGCCTTTGATTGATTCGGTTGCAATTGGCTTTCTAATTTCTTTTGTCATAACTCTATTTTTGGTGAATCTTAGTTGACTTTCATCTTTCAATTGTCATGTACTGCTGCTGAGGATATGTATTTGTTATGTCTCTCTTTCTTTCCCCTCCCTATTGCTTTATGCTCATATTTTCTCAGTTCCTTGAGTGCTTGGTCAGTTTCTTTTTTGTCACTATATTTGCTTCCCAATATATCTCACTCGTTGATGGAGTTTGAGCACACTATTAAGGTGAAGTTACTCATTTGCATCCTCTTATTAAAGAGGTCCTGTGCTTGATTGCTATCTTCCTCTTCTCCATACAAAACTGTTGTTTTGGGGCACCAAAAGGGTGCCGAAGCTTAAATGGAAAATCGTGTATAAAAGAAGTGTTGGTTGTATTTAGAACATCTTGCTCTTCCAATCTCATGTGATGATTAAATGAAAGAATGACATTGCAAATTGGCAAGGATTTCATAAGACGGGTTTCTCTCTATTTTTGCAGGTGACTCCTGATGTGCATTTCCAAAATGATTTGGGTCTAGATAGCTTGGACAACGTAGAGATTGTAATGGCCCTGGAAGAAGAATTTAAGCTCGAAATCCCAGATTTGGAAGCTGATAAAATTGACTCGTCGTCTTGCTATTGAGTACATCTACAACCATCCTATGGCTGGTTAATTCGAGCTCATGCATCTTTTGACTATCCTGTATTGTGTGGACAATAAGCTGCTCAGCCTCCTCTTTGGTTGCTTTGTCTTGAGCGTGAAGCAGAGGATGGAAAATAATCTCAACTTTTGTGATAAAAGATAGACTAGCTTATGGGAGTCGTCTGGAACATATGACAAAAGACAGCAATGACATCTTGAACTTGTGGGCAAAAAATTTGGGAAAGCTACTTGATTTTGTCGAGAAAAGTTGCAACCAAATGCACAAGGAAACTATGGCTCGGATGGCTGTCTTGAGAGCTTGAAGATGTTCTTAGTTGAATGGATGATCTCTCTCCCCTTGAGCCTCCTCCTCCCCCTCCACCCCCCCCCCCGAAAAAAGAAGAAGAAAGCTAAATAATGCTGTTTCACATTGTGGTCTGAAGTGGGACAAAAAATGTTCATAGAACTCTCGCGTAGCTAGCTTCAATTTGATTGCATATTTTGCACAGGGGACCAGATTTGGGCCAACTTCTTATCTCTCCGAGCATTTTGTTCCAATCTTAATGTTCTGGCATTATGATAATATCAACTTCTGTTTAGTGTTGCATATTCTGTCCTTTTTCTTTAGGTCAGGAAAATTTGGTGCTCTTGTTATTGATTTGTGTCATTTTGAATGCATAATTTAACTGGGGGAACAGTACTTTCTAGGAACAAAGATTATATTGTGTTTTACAGGGGCAATGACTTCTTGCCTCCTGTGGTGGTAGAAGCACTAAAAGAGAGAGAAAACTAACAGATGTGCAGGCAAATGAGGAAGACCAAGCACGTCAGAGGGCCTCAACTGCAATTGAATCAAAATTAAAAGCTTCTAAAAGCGCACTTGTTGCTGGCACTCTTACTGAAACTCTGGCCGCCACCTCTCGGTGGGTGAATGAAATAAGTAGCAAAGATGTTGAGCAAATGCGTAGAGATGAATCACTCGATAAGCACGCTGCACTCTTGAAATATCTTGAGAAGAAACTTGCTCTTGTAAGTTATGAGATTGAACAAACTTATGCTATAAAATTCTGCTCCATTTCCTTAATTATTTATCACATTTTCCATTTATTTTTTCCTCTTCTTTCCAGGCTAAAGGGAAGGTCAAAAGGGCTGAGAAAGCTCTAGCAAAAGTGCAGGAGAATCTTAGACCAGCAGACCTTCCAGTTGATTTGGAAACCATAAGTGATGAGGAGAGATCTTTACTACGTAAGATTGGTCTGAGTAGGAAGCCCTTCCTGCTTATCGGTAAGAATAGCAGACCTTCCACTTGATGCTTGAATTTGGATGATTTCTGTCCAAATTCAGCAATTATATCTCTGCCATCAAAGAACTATACTCGTGTCTCGTCCGTGCCCAATGGGAAATCTGAATACTAAGAAGCATGCGGTAGATCTAATGATTTTCATAGGTGTTCAAGAGTATGAGAATTACTAAATCTAATGATTTTTTCTTCTTTTTCTCAGTTGAACTTTTTAGTCTTCCATAACTTATTCCCTTTCCTTTCCTTCGAAGGGGGTCTAATATCGAGATATCGCACAAAGAAGCCTCATTGGAGTCATCATCACCAACATCATCAGTGACGGCCATACTTGAATTGTATGATGAAATTTGACCCTTCGCTATTTTCATATGCTCCCTCACTATCTGCATAGTGTTTGCATCTTTGGCTCCCAAACTCATCAGCTCAAAAGATTCTCGCATTAATGTGGAAAATCGATTAATTGTAGACGGACCAGGTGGCAAAGATTCTTCATTCACAATCCCTTCTTTGGCACCCTTAGTCCATCTTTTCAAAATATAGGGAGATGGAATGCTCTTAACTATCGATTTATTCCAATTCAACACGTACAATGCATGGCGACACAACCACCCTTTTGATTCAAATAATTTGCATTCACAAGAAATTGATAACTCTACAGGGTTAAATCTGACAAGGTATTCATGTCCACACCTTATGGTATATGAATAAACCGATCCATCAAATGTAGTACCTGCAAGCTCTTCAGAGAGACATTCAATAAGTTCTTTACTAAACTTATGAAAAATAGTACGGGTATAAACTGAAGCAGCATGTTTCAAAATCTCATTAGACGAAGCCTGCAATTTGGGCTTCCCACGAGAATAGTAATCATCTTGAATTTCAATTTCTCTCATGTGCTTCAATTGCTCTTCATAATAGTGGACAAATTCTATAAGGGATGACGTCTTCTTCGAAAACTGCTGGAAGACATTATTAGTGCTCTCACTTCTTTGACTTGACCTTATACCGCATGAGAAAATATCACGACCAAAAGCTGAACTCCATTTATGTCTAAGGCCGTATAATCTCTGAAGCCAACTGTTGTTCTGAGTATCCCACTCCTCTTCCATTTCCATCCAAGTAGATTCAAATTCGTCCTCCGATTTGCATCTATACATAAGCCTAAAAAAATACTTATCTCTAAAATCCGGCTTATGGTAAAGCTGTGGAATGTTTTTAGTGGCATTTTGTATGATGTGCCAAGTGCATAAACGATGCTGTGTATTCGGAAACACCATTCTAATGGCTTTTGCCATGGCTTGATCTTGATCGGTGAATATGGTTTTAGGAGCCTTATTTCCCATAGACTCCAAAAACACATTAAATAACCAAATGAATGAATCCGCCGTCTCGTCCAACATAAATGCACAACCAAACAGAGTATTTTTCCAATGGTGATTAACCCCAACAAAAGGTGCACAAATCAAACTATATCTATTAGTTCGATACGTGGATTCAAACACTAGCACATCACCAAAACAATCGTAATCGAATTTGGACAAACTATCTCTCCAAAAAAAATTTGTCAATCTACCATCTTGATCTACTTGTACAGCGTAGAAAAACATTGGGTTTTGCATTTGCATGCGATGGAAATGATTTAAAAGATTTTGACAATCTCCCCCTTCTATAATCTTATTGTTTTCTGTCTGTAAATTTTTTTGGCAATCACGTAAAATGAAACCCAAGTTTCTACTTCCACCTGCTTCATTTGCTAAGAACTTATATGCCGTAGTCCCACCAATGCCTGCTTTAGTCATGTCACCTAAAACACCTTTGCAAGTATCGGATATCATCCTTCCACATCTAATCAAATGCTTTTGATTTTCCGATACAAATGCATGATTATGGTTAGAAACATACTCTATAACCTCATAGACACCATTATCAACCTTAAATTTGATATGTGCAGGACACCCACATCTAACTTCAAGCCTCTCAAATTTCTTTTCTTGATCAGATGAGGTGACAGAATGGCCCTCACAATTGCACAAAAATGTTCGTCGGGTTATTTCTCCTTTTCTATTTTTAACCGTATGACCCTTCCTCACTCCAAAACCTTTGCCAATTGCATAAGCCACATACTTGTGATATGCTTCAACTTCATTAGAAAAAACCATCCCGATGGCAAACTCAAAATCATTTTCCATATCACGCATTACATGTGCAAGATGGGAAGTTTCATGCTGCAATGAAATGAACAATAAAAAATCAATAAAAAAAATAACATCAAAAGAAAACAAAATATATTTCACATTGTCTAACAAAATATATTTCACATTGTATGAGTAAAGAATTACCTCTGATTCAGCCATTCGATAACTTTACACGTGCAAATTAACTGAGGTGATGTCTTCAAAATAGAAATAATTCTTCAGGAGTTCCCTTCTAATAAAACACAAAACAAAAAGAAAGAGCAACAACGTTGATGTAGAAGTCAATTAGCGTTGCTGTCATCCACCTGCAAATTGATAGCACTATTCAGTACATTCTTAGGACAGAGACTAATATGCTTACATGTTAAAAAATTGACTCAGATGCAAATGAAAGAAGTAGGCCCCCCTCATATTTATATTCAAAAAAAAAAAAAAAATCCTCGCATGGGGACCTACTTAAATTGCATGATCTCATGATTGAAGAATAAAAGTATAGAAAGAAAAGCATAGAAACCTCCATACTTAAAACGTCAATCTAATATCCCAAGGGAGAGTTTGGTTCTAGCGAGAGAAAGTACTCCTATGACAATTATAATATATGGCATACGCAGGGCACAACACACCACAAAACAAAAAGAGAAGCAAGCAACATATTGCTAGGGTCAAAGGTACATTTTTAAATCAGTAAGCTGTTTCCTAGTTATTAAAATAGATGCAACTATGATCAACCTCTGATCGAACCATAGATAATAACAATTGTCTGCCTCTGCAAAGTCATTTCTTCTGGAACTGACAATATGAAAACGCTTGCCCAGTTGTTGAAGATGCTCTACAGGAGCGACAGGTCACAAGATCAAAGTACCCGAAAAACATAAAGTAGAAATTTAGCACCGAAAAGAAGAGTGACTAATGTATAAATTTGTACTGAACAGTTCAAGCTTGCAATATCACTTACATTTGTGCAGTGCGATGTGATACCGAAACCATTTGAGGAAAAACAATCATGGTAACTTTCTCCTAATCATCAATCTAATAATATGGTAGAAAATAATGTAAAATTGTTGAGAAAATTGCACTAAGGTTATCTCAGGTTCTAATAACTCATAAGCATGAAATCAAAGATATACAAAAATATCTATTATAGAGAACATCCCTATTACATTTCCTTGTATCAGCATGTGCGAGTGTGTGTCATGGCATCCTCTCGTGTGGTTGTGTATCCCCTAGCAACTCTAGCAAGGATAAAAAAAAGTAACTGGGAGTTACCATGATATTGAATTCATTGAAACCTACACTAATTAACTATATATTCTAAGGGAATATAATATCCCAATCATTATCGTTTATGAGTAAAATGACATAATCCTACTACGAATATGCATGGGCTAATAATGAGAGACATTGGGACTAAATTCCACATGAAAAACAAACAGTCACTTAATAAAAATAGATGAACAAATGCCTCCAGCTTTGTCACCAACCATCTCTACCTATTACTCATGCTACATCAGGCGAAGAGGAATCAGGAGCTTTTGTTGCCGCATTCATTGCCTTGTATGAGGAAAACTCTACAAAATTCCTAGGGTAGACTAAAGGTTGCCTAGCACTTTCAGGTATCTCTTCATCAAAACGATGGCACAGTTCTTTAGTGGAAACTTTAAGGATCCTGAATATATAAGCAAGTAGATAAATCAAATCAATTTATAAGAAATACAAGAAAAAGCACCCAATCATGCTAATAGTTAGATCGAGGTAGCTACACGAGTGCAAGACTACAATCCTAAAAGTGCCATTTTCATTTTGAATGCCAAAACCACTTTTTATGTAAACTCATTAAGCCCACCTAGACTCATCATTGAGGTCCCCACTCAAGTAGAATCAAAGATAAGCAGTGGCATATTCTAAGCATTGAGGAATATCAAATATTCCATTCGAGCAACTTTCCAGGATTAAGTTAAAGCTCCATATCTGAAACAATACTAAAGTAACAGTATGTACTGCCGCACCCTGTCAAAAACCACTTCTCTCTCCAGAATATATGCCCAAAACCATCAAAAAGCAAGAAGCTGCTGACTGCTTGCCCAAAACACATGGAAACACTCACATCTGCACATGCATGTGCACATCAGAAAACAGCTAACTGATTCCCTAAACATCTTTCATCTTCTCCAAGTTCATCATTGTTTAATCAGCACTAAATAAAAGACCGAAGGCAAAGGGACAGATGACTTAACACTCAGTTACAAACACTTCTCATCAGCATCTCGTTGAACGAAACCATCAATCACATGCCTTAAACATCAAGCAAGCGTGAACAACAGATAGGTTCCTCACAATCTCACGCGAACATTTTGGCAGCAACTACAATAGACAAGGTCATATACGATTTCAGTCACTGCCCGATGCTAACATAGGCATAATATCGAAACCGCCATTCAAGCCCAATCAAGTCAGCACAAGCCATCATACATTACAGCTGCCATCACGGATTCAAATTTCACAAGCATTCCTAAGTCCACACTAAATTTTCAAAAAACAAAATGCATATCGCGGCATAGTCTGAACCTAAAGCTGCCACCGCTCTTTCAAACATTGTGCACCGACCAGCACAAACCTCCGCCGACACCTCGAGGTACGTTCAGTCGATAGAGAGAATCTCCCAGGAAAGCACATTCACTTTCAGGCTGGTCATTCGTGAGCGAGCGAGCGGAGAAAGGAATCGGAAGTGGCACTCACCTGGAACAACGAGACGCGACGGAGTTGGCGACGGGGGAGAGGAAGGGGAGGGGCCCGAGGGCGGAGGCGGAGGCGGAGGGGCGTCGGCGTCTGACTAGACAGATAACATGTTAAAGTCAGATAAGTGATGGAGAAAACATGAAATAAGAACTAAGAAGAGGAAGAACTCAGATAGATAGAGAGAGAGTGACCTTCGTTCAGGAGCAAGGGGCGCTTCACAGGAGGCGACGACGTCCGCGTTCAGGAGCAGGGGGCGCTTCGCGGAGGAAAGAGAGAGAGAGCGACCTTCGTTCGCGGAGAGGGAGGCCAAAATGCGAGCAGGGGTTCGTCGGCGTCAGGGTTCGCTAGCAATGGCGCTTCGCAGAGGAAAGAGGGAGAAAGCGGAGCAGAGGTCGCGAGAGGGAGGCGAAAGGGCGTCGGCGACGGCAGCAGAGGCGAAGGCGGAGGCGGAGGGGCGTCGGCGTCTGACTAGGGTTTAGGGGCGGAGGTTGCGTCGGCGTCGGCGTCAGCGTCGGAGTCGGGGGCGACGGAGGCAACCGGCGGAGGGGCGTCGGCGTCGCAGGCAACCTGTGGAGGCGGAGGAGGAGGGGCGTCGGCGAGAACGAGGAGAGAGAGCAGGGAGAGAGAGAGGAGTCGTGTGCTGGGAGAGAGAGCGTCCGCGAGAACGAAGGTTCGTTTTTGTTCTCCCCCGCAACGGAACGGAACGGAGAACGGGGGGAGAGAGAGAGGAGTCGACAGGTCGCAGGTGTCGCAGAGGAGAGAGAGTGTCAGTGGTGGGCCCGGGAGCGGCGCACGCAGATTTTGAATCTCTCTGACGCCATTTACACGTGGAGCCACGTGTCGGATTCTGAATGGTGTTACCCTACGCCTACGTGGAGGGTTAAACCCACCCAATATTTTCTCAGCGGGCGACCCGGCCTTCCTTCGTGCTGGACAGATTGCTTTGTCCTGAAGCACATCGACAGTCCCAAAGTCAACTCTTTGATCAGACCGAACTCCAAGGTTACTGCACAATCTCTCTTGGGACGATCGTCTTCTGCGCATCCTATCCGAAGCGAAGACCGAACTGTCCCGCGATCGCGATGGGGTTCAAGTTCATCCTGCACGCGCCGTGTCGTTCTCCGATGACGTGCGGCTCTTCCTTCGTGTGGTGCTCTTCCTGCCAGCCGCCGCCGCTTGGCTACCACCACACGCCCCACGGCGTGTCCGCCATGTTCGCCGCCATGATGCTCGGCGGACTGTAAGCCGCTCTCTTACTCTTCCTTTTTCTCTTCCACCTCAAAGCTCACCAACCCAAAAGATGGAAATGAAAAGCCAGCCTTCAAACTTCGTTGCATCTTTGTCAGGGCCTTGGGACTGCTCGCTCCGACCGTGCTCGCGTTCGTCAAATCGAAAGCATCCAAAATCTTCCGTAAACCCACCGTGACGGTCAAGAGAGAGGAGACGAACAACCCCGGAGCTGCGGCGAGCGGCGGCGACGCGCCTGCACCTGCTGGTGAGGAGTACGAGGTGTTCCTGAGCTTCAGGGGGCCTGATACTCACACGGGGTTTACCAATTGCCTCTACCACGACATGCTTGGCGCCGGAATCCGCATCTACCAAGATGACGAGGAGCTCCGCGTCGGCAGGGAGATCGGTGGCGAGCTCATGCGGGCGCTCGACGTGTCCAAGATTTACGTGCCCATCTTCTCCAAGGACTACGCGTTGAACTCGTGGTGCCTCTGCGAGGTTGCCCACATGGTGGACTGCGTGGCTCGGTCGAAGGGGAATAAGGAGATCTTGCCGGTGTTCTTCAACGCATCGCCTTCGGATGTGAAGCTTAGGACTGGGCTGTACAGGAATGCCATGGCCAAGCACAGGAAGAAGTTCGGGGTTGAGGAAGTGAAGAGGTGGGAGGATGCTCTTGTTGAAGTTGCTGAATTGAAGGGATGGGACCTCAAAACGAGAGGGTAATTACTAATTTTCTGATTTTCTGTTCTTTTGATATTATTTTCATGTCATTTATACGCAATTTGATTGTCGTATTAGAATGTGCAATTTGAATTCCTCAGTCTTTGCCATTTTCTGCATAGGTAAGATTTCTGGGAATTTCGACAGTTTGAAATGCGGGAAGAAGTTGGCAGTAATTGTACATTGTCCGAGGTCTTAGTTGGATGCTAGTATATTCTGTGTCTGGCGTGGTCATTGATGTATAGACTCATGAAATCTGGCAGGCTCCATTTTAGTAGTCAACAACCAGCTTTCAAAATTAATGAGCCTGGATAATCTTTATTATGTTCCTCACCTTGATGGGCCTTTCATTAGTGGTAAGTGATAATCGATAGGATAAAACTGATGAGTTAATTAACTCTCCATTTTGGTCATGCTCACTTGTATACCAACCAAATCAGGAAGTTCCGCAAAAAAATTTCATTCATTTGGCTAGTCTAGAATGCAATTTCAAACATCAGAGTACAGTTTAAATAGAGACCAAGCAAAAAACATCGGGTGGGTAAATGAAAATTAAGCATCATATCAAGAAGGCATTTGCAATGACATAATATTGCACACCTCCTCTATCATACACGGGGATTCCGTAGATCTAGAACCTACATATACTCGAGGGTGTGTTAAGTTCCAAGATATTCAAAGCTTTTGTTTGTATGTTATTTGCCTTGTCTGAAATCTAATATCACAAATTTACTCTGATGTTTTAAGGAGTGAAGCAACTAGTGGTTTATGAGGAATGCTTCATTTTAGCAAGCCTCCTTCTTTTCTTTGCCCCTCGTTTACCCTTCACTGGATATTTTTCACTCTTTTTCTCCGTCTTCTCTTCATCAATTCTTCTTCTTAAGTTTTCTTTATGCTCTGGCTCAACTCAATTTTTTTAAGTTAACTTGTAAGTCCAATTATTTATTCCATCCTGCTCAATCTAGGTTGAAAATCATTCATGAAGCAGGAAGAACTTTAAGCTTAAGTTGCATTTCCTATTGATGGTATAAAAAGAACTAAAAAAAAAAACAGAGAGAAAGCTTGAAGACAGATTTATATTGTTGGGAAAGAGGTATAAAACATTGGAACTCTGTCTAGTGTGTAAAATTTTACCTTTGTATGATGTGCATGTTTCTTGAACTAACTCCTTGTTTGCGAATCATCTATGTTTAAATCCAAATACTTTTGCTTTGACTTGAAAGAAATGATAACATCTCTATTTACAGTCTTTTTTCAACTGAGGCAGTTCATATGTGTGGTAGGCATGGGGAAGCTATCAAGTTGATCATCCGAGAGGTTTTGGTTAAGTTGAAGATAAAGCATAAGTATGTGAAAAATCAGCTGGTTGGAGTGGATGATCATGTAGAAGACATAATGAAGCTGTTGGATGTTGACTGTGAAGGTGTTCGTTTTGTTGGTATCCACAGGATGGGCGGTGTTGGCAAAACAACTCCTGCGAAGGTTGTCTTCAACCAGGTCTGTTCGTATTTCGATGATTGCTGCTTTCTTGGAGATGTTCGAGAATCATCAAAAAAAGAGGGCCTAGTAAATTTGCAGAAACAGTTGTATTATGACATTCTCGACTCTAGATTCGTGGACAACATTCATGACATTGATGATGGGATTAACCAGATCGGGACAAGATTTCGCAGCAAAAAGGTCCTCATCGTTTTGGATGATGTTGATAAGGAAGAACAACTAGAGAAGTTAGCAGGGGAACGAGATTGGTTTGGTTCAGGAAGTAGGATAATCATTACAACCAGGAATGAAGCAACTCTAAAAGTCCTGGATGAGGATTTGATATACGAATTAAAGGAACTGAATTTTGATCAAGCTCTTAAGCTTTTCTGCATACATGCTTTTAGAAAAGATTCTCCACCATATCAGTACGATATTCCTGCATCAGAAATTGTTGTCACAACCAAAGGGCTTCCTTTGGCTCTTGAGGTCATAGGCTCATTTCTCTATCGCCAACCAGAAGAGATATGGAAAGAGACTGTGGAGAGGCTAGCAAGAATACCTCATAAGGATGTCCGACAGCAGTTGATGATCAGTTATGAAGCATTAGAGGATGAGGAAAATGAGATTTTTCTTAATATTGCTTGTTTTTTTGTCAACAACACCAAAAAGACGAATGCAATTTACATGTGGGAAGCTTGCAATTTTTTTCTTGAGACTGGGATACAGGTTCTTATGCAAATGTCTCTGGTAAAGATTGTTGATGGTGATGTATTATGGATGCATGACTAGCTCAAAGATCTTGGGAGGCAAATTGTTCTGAGGGAGTGCTTGCATGATCTTGGAGAGCGTAGCCGGGTGTGGATTTGTGAGGAAGCTGTGGACATTGTAAGAACAAAACAGGTAAACAAAATTCACCGTTTTCATGAGTTGGATACATGTAGAAAAGAGTTTACATACCCACTAAGAGGCCTCTCGATTCTTTTACCCCAAACGAGAATCTGAAAATTTGTCAAATTCTTACTAATATATATATTTCAAATTCATGCTTGTTCATTTGTGTTCGCTTTGGCAGAGAAAGACAAAATTTCAAGCACTCATATTAACTGGAAGTGATTATCAACCACTTGTAATTACGCATGACGAACTTAATAGGTTGCCCAACCTAAGGTTCCTTGAATTAGAGGAGGGAACCTTTGCCGGAGACTTTGGGGATGAATTTTCGAAGTTAAGGTGGATTTCTTGGTATTCTCCTAGGCCCCTTAATCTTGACGTAACCAATCTATCTATGAAAAAATTGGTTGTCTTTGAGATCATTGCAGGTGTTAGAACTAGTACGAGCACCTAGAGGGGGTGAATAGGTGATTAAGATGATTTTATAAAACGTAACATAATGTATAGACAATTTATTTGATGATGGACTGAGGAATTAAAAACATTAATCGATGTAAGTGAAAGCAATGTAAAGTAAAAGGATTAGAGATAGAAAATCAAGACTCCAGATTTATAGTGGTTCGGCTTAGACAAAGCCTACGTCCACTCTCTCGCACGGATAGCCCACTGGTTGGATTTCACTATGAATCAAAAAGATAATTTACAGTCTCACGCCATTGATTCCATAGTGTAGAGACTCTACTACACTTCCTCAAGGTCTCACCACACTTCAGTCTTTCTTTTGATTACAAATATAGCTCGAAGAATAAGATCACAAGATAACAAAGAGATTCAGACTTGGGAATTCTTCTATCGTGCACTCTTGAAACATTTGAGCGTCTCCCTTAAATACTTCTTCATGCCTTCATTACCGTTGGCACCTTCCAAAGAAGTTCTTCCAATCAACCCGTTGAACAGAATCAATTTAATGAGATCTCGAGCTATTCAAGGAAAGTGAAGATAGCCCATCAATCCTGCTCGCCCATACAATCAGGATCTTGGTTTCCATAAGTAGAACATTCCAAGTATAAATTGCGAATCTAGAGAATCTAGATTATTCGAATACGAATAGAAGATCTTGAAGTGCTAATCCCAGTCGTAAGATATTCCTTAACCGTTGGAGTCAAAACCATACTAGATAGAATCAAAATAGAAGTTTTTAACTATGTCGGTTTGGAATCTGTCAATGAGAGTAGACTTTGAAACTTAGTCTAGATGTCTTCATACTTTGGTCTTCAGACTTTGCCAGTAGAGTCTGCAAATCTTTAGACTAGACTGATGGAAATGTTTTGCCGACTTCAAAATACCTTAAAATGATTTTTCTAACAATCTCCCCCTTTTTGATGGTGACAAAACTTTCCTGCAGATTTGGATACAATTGCCCTGCAATACAACATTAAGCTAGCAATGATATCTCATAAAAGATTAGGTTAAAGATAGTGAAGGTTGTCCTATACGCAGATTTGCCCTGTACACAAATCTGCATCCACAGAAAACAAGTTAGTCCTGTACAGATATTAATCAACTATCTTTATCTAACTTAATAGCTTAAAGTATTGCAATAATAAGCAAGCAATCCAAAGCTCAAGATAAAGTCATAAAGTCAATCACAACCAAACAAAATATTGAATCCAAAGTGTGTTTAAAAGTTGAAAGTTTGGAATAGAAATCTGCAAAAACTTCTCCCCCTTTTTGTCAGCATAAAAAGGTGAAAAAGTCAAGGTGCTCGAGGAATGCGAACAAGCTAAAAATCGCCCATTGACTTGACAGTTTCCTCCAGCTTCTTCAAATCCTCCTGCAGTTGAGCGAGAGCTGTGCCTTTGGCAGTGGCCTGAATCTAAAGATTAATATTCTGAATCTGTTCTTGCAAATTGATGGACATGGCACGATTCTCATTCTGCAGTGTTTGGAATTCGCATCCCAAAGCATATACCTAGCCTTTGAGCTATAAAAAAATTTCAAGCAGCCTTGCAAAATCACATGAATGTTTTGTCTGCGTGCTTGCTTCAGCATGGTCTGATTGTGGAGTTAAGCCAGTGGAGTGAATATCAGCAGGTTGATCAATATTTGAAGATGTTGCCTCTTCCTCAGGAAAATGAGAGGCATGGACATCCTCTGCAGCAGTAGGCGAACGATTGACACTTGCACTGGTAAAGGTTAAAAGAGGAACACTCTCTCTTTGAATATCTCCCCCTGTTTCAATGCCTTATAGAGGAGAGAAGTATTCTTCTTGCTAAAAAGCTTCTTCAGTGTCAAGATGTCTTTGATCCTCCTTTTCCGCTGAAGAATCTGTCTGCATGACCTTCTTCTGGCTGTTGCTGTGAGTCTATTCTGGCTATTTCTTGTCTGCATGAATTCCTTCTCCCGGTTCCCTTTCTCAGTTTCTTCTTCAACTGGATGTTCTTGTTCTGCTGACTCAGTAACATGATGCTAAGAAACAAAAGCAGAGATAGGAATATCATCCTCATCATCTTTATCCTGCGAGATGATCGCCCGCCTTCTCTTGGTAGGACCAGTTATAGGATCTTTTCCTTTCCTCTTTGCAGCAGATGAGTCTTGTATGGTCTTGACAGGGGTTTTCTCCTTGAACCGCTCAAGCTTTTTGCTGAGTTCTTTCAGACGCATTTTCGTAATCATCTTCAGCTCGATGACCATTTGATCAATAGTCTTCACAGATAGAATGTTGGGAGGCTGAATGTTCAAATGTCTGAATAAACGAGTGATGAGAGCAGCATAAGGGAGTTTGCCCTTGTCCTTCGCCATAGACCGATACATGTGGAACATGATGGTATGGGGCAAGGAAAAGTTATGGCCAATCTTAATGGCATACATCAGTTTTGCTTCAGAAATTGATACATCTGTCTTCGATGTGGACTTCGGTCTAAGACAGTTGATCACAATTTTATGAAGCGGAATGTTTGATGCACTCATCCTCGAATAGGAGAGGCGTCTTTCTGCGATTCTATCTTTTGCAAGCTCCATAGTTGCATGGTTAACAGACACTGAGATTGATTGGAAAGCTCCTCTTTCCACACCAATAACGTCAGCCAGAGTATCTGTATCAACCACATACTCATGTTCCCTCACACTAAATGAAAAGTTGTTTGCATCAAGAAAACTCATATTTGAGTAGAAGTAAGCAGTCAATTCAGAATGAGCAATCTCGCTCTCAGTACATAATTGATAAAGTTGAAGTTTTTCAAACTTCTCCCTTAAATTGATGCTTAACAGATCGAGAAAATCAAAATCCACAATCCTGGGGTTCATAACCCCCCGCTTCAGCAATTTAGCATAAACCTGCTTGTGTTCCTCCGATTGAAACAATTCTTCTCTCTTTCCCCGAAGATTTGCTGCCACACCCATTCTCGGCTTAAAATGTACAAACATTTTCTCATCATCATCATTCCCTTCAAGCTAATTGACACCACCAAATCATGGATTACTGGAAAAGTTAGCAAAAGTCTTTGTTGCTGTTCCAACATGAACAATACCCAATCGTTCCATCATAGTCAGAAAATGAGTCTCATTCTTATAGCCATTTTCTTTCAAGAACTCGTCAATAAACGTTATTGCAGAACCCCCTTCCTTCAAAGCATAATAAAGCCTATAAACAAATGCTGGCTTAAGAGACCATACTGGTTCTACATCCTCGATGATGTTTTCCTCTGCACGTTGAGGATTACGATCATGTGATCTAGCAGAAGAAGTGCGCTGTTGAGAATGTTGATGCACCTGTTCACTCGGAGAGTCTCCTTCTTCAGTAAGATCGAAGTGCGTAGGCCCCTCACCCAAGCTTCGTGGTCCCCTGCTTGCTATTCTGGAAGACTTTCTTTGATGCGACATTGTCATTGTCTTTGAGAGAATTTTCACACTTGTATCGCAAGAAAGGTGAAAACTTGAAGAGATAAACTTTCGAAGGAAAATCTCAGAGAGTGAAAATTTGTGCTCTAGGGTTTTTTGTGTAAAATGAGAAGGGGAAGAAGAACTGTATAAAAGGCAATCGATACGGGGTATATGAAACGTCTCAAAAAGGAAAAATAAAAATGCATTTTTCAAAATAACTGCCTTTTAAAACAAATTGATAACCACCATTTTTAAAAAAATAATTGTCTTAATAATATCAATTAGAGATTAACAAGCGGTCTTACCTTTTAGAGATATTAGATTAACAAAATGTACTGTAATTGAAATAACTTACAGTCGTAACGTTTGATCTTCCGAGTCTGAACTTTTGAGTCTGATGCTTTTCAGATTTAGTTTCTGAGTCTGAGCTTCAACTGTCTTTAAGAGATAAAATGTTGAGTCTTGAACGAATAGACTCAAATAAACTTTTCTCAAGTGGCTTTGTGAAGATGTCTGCTAGTTGATTCTTTGAGTCGATAAACTGTATCAAGACTTCTCTATTCTGAACATGATCTCTTATAAAATGATGTCGAATCTCAATATGTTTTGCTCTTGAGTGAAGAATAGGATTCTCTGTAAGATTGATTGCACTGGTATTGTCACATTTGATCTCGGTACAAGAGTCTTCAATACCAAAGTCTCGCAGTTGTTGTTTTATCCAAAGTATTTGAGAACAGCAACTTCCAAGAGCTACTTATTCAGCTTCAGCTATTGAAAGAGCTACGGTACTTTGCTTCCTTGAAAATCAAGATACTACCCTGTTACTGAGTAATTGACAAGTGTTTTTTCTATCAACTCTACAACTTGCAAGATCTGCGTCTGAATAACCAAGAAGAGTAAAGTCTTCTTCTTTGGGATACCATAGACCAATCTTAGCAGTAGTTGCAACATATTTAATGATACGTTTAGCAGCACTTAGATGAGATTCCTTAGGATCCGATTGAAACCTAGCACATATGCAAACACTAAATAATATATCAGGTCTAGATGCAGTAAGATAAAGAAGTGAACCAATGATACTTCTGTATAGTTTTTGGTCGACTTTCTTCCCTGCTTCATCTTTGTCTATCTTCAAAGAATTTGACATAGGTATGTCAGTCTTTTTGCAATTCTTTAGACCGAACTTTTTAACAAGTTCTTTTGCATATTTTTCTTGATGAATAAAGATTCATTCTTTCAGTTGTTTCACTTGTAGACCAAGAAAGAAGGATAGTTCACCCATCATGCTCATATTGAATTCATCATGCATAGACTTAGAAAATTTCTTGCACAAAGTCTCATTAGATGATCCAAATACAATATCATCGACATGAATTTGAACAAGTAAAAAGTTTTTACCTTCATTTTTAATGAATAAAGTAGTATCTACATTTCTTTTAGTGAAACCACTTTGAATTAAAAAGTTGCTTAGCCTTTCATACCAAGCTCGATGAGCTTGTTTTAATCCATATAAAGCTTTCTTCAGTCTGAACGTTGAGTCTGGTTTCTTTGAGTTTTCAAATCCAGGAGGTTGTTCCACATAGACTTCTTCTTGGATAAACCATTCAGAACTGCGCTTTTGACGTCCATTTGGAATAACTTGAAATTCTTATAGCATGCAAAAGCAAGTAATAATCTGATTGCTTCTAACCTTGCTATAGGAGTGTAAGTCTCATGATAGTCTATCCCTTCTTCTTGCGTGTATCCTTTAGCCACGAGTCTTGCTTTGTTTCTTGTCACTTTGCCTTTTTTATCGACTTTGTTCCTGAAAACCAATTTAGCTCCAATAACAGATTTATCTTTTGGTTTAGGAGTTAATTCTCAAACATCGTTAATGCTGAATTGTTTGAGCTCTTCTTGTATTGCTTCAATCCAGCTTTCATCAACTAAAGCTTCTTCAATATTTTTGGTATCTATTTCAGAAATAAGCACCACAGCACTAGACTCTTCTCGCCTTTTGGATCTTGTTCGAATTCCCTCATTAACGTTTCCAATAATGAGTTCTTCAGGATGACTAGACTTGTGCTTCCAGTTACTGGACAGTCTAATAGGTTGTTGATATTTTTCTTGAGTTGATTCTTCATCAACAACATGTTGTACTACTTCTAAATTTTGAACTGCTTCAAGGGAGGTAGACTTAGTAGAGTCTGGAGCATATTCTAATTCTTCAATCTGAATAGGCTGAATTTGTGGAGAGTCTTGAAATTTGACATTCATTGATTCTTCTACGGTCTGAGTCTTCTTGTTGAATATTCTTTAGGCTTTGCTTGTAGTTGAGTAACCAAGAAAGAATCCTTCATCTGATTTTTCTTCAAACTTACCAACTCGATCATTTGCATTCTTTAGGATAAAGCATTTACAACCAAATACTTGAAAATATGAAACAATTGGTTTCTTACCTTTAAAAATTTCATAAGGAGTTTTCTCAAGAATTGGCCTTAAAAACACTCTGTTAATAATATAGCAAACAGTTGAAACAGCTTCAGCCCAAAACCGTGAAGAAATATTACTTTCAATTAAAAGAGTCATTGCCATTTCTTGTAAAGACTTATTCTTCCTTTCCACAACTCCATTCTGTTCTGGTGTATATGGAGAGGAGAATTTATGCTGAAAACCTGATTCATCACAAAATTTAGCAAAGTCTTGATTTTCAAACTCACCTCCATGGTCTGTACGAATGCTTGAAATGGTGTGACCTTTTTCATTCTGCATCTTCTTAGCAAATTTTGAAAAGTGAGAGAAAGTCTCAGACTTACTTGCAATAAAGTAGACCCAAGTAAATCGTGAATAATCATCCACTATTACTAGGCAGAACATTTTTCCACCAATGCTTTGCGTTCTTGTAGGTCCGAACAGATCCATATGCAGAAGCTGCAGTACACGATTAGTGGGAACTTTATTTATTGGTTTAAAAGAGTTTATAACCTGTTTACCCAGTACGCATGGTGTGCATAGATTAGACTTTAGGTAATTGAGAATCGGCAATCCTCGAACAAACTTCTTTGAAGAGATCTTGGCAATTTGCTTCATGTTGGTATGGCCAAGCTTTCTGTGCCATAAATTAGCTTCATCTTGAACTGATATTAAGCACTGTGATCTTTCTTGATTCACATCCAGAAGATAGATATTTCCATGTCTACGTCCAGTAAAAGATTGAGTGAAGTCTTTACTGATTCCTGAGCACGTTCCTTCCTAGAAATTGATCTTGAATCCAGTATCGCATAATTGGCTTATGCTAAGCAGATTGTAATTTAATCCTTCCACTAAGGAGACATTATTGATTGATAGACTTTCAATTTTTACTGTTCCGCGACCAATAATTCTTCCTTTGTTATTACCACCAAAAGAAACTTTTCCTCCATCTATCTGGACAAGTTTTATGAAGCAACCTGAATCTCCTGTCATATATCTTAAGCAACCACTATCTAGATACCATTTAATCTTCCTTTTGATAGTGACTTGCAATTAAGAAATTCAAGCTTTCTTTGGTACCCACATCATCTTGGGTTCAAAAGAGTTAGAACAATAAACAGTCTTTGCCCAATTCTTTTTAACAGGTCTCCAAACCAAAGGACATTCTTTCTCAAAATGTTCTGAGCTTTGACACTTTGAACATTTTAGAGCATTTCGGCTAGCAGGTTTTACAAAGACTTTCTGGAAATGATTTTTATAAACAACTTTTGTTGGTCTTTGTTTGATTCTTTCCTTCACCTTTGGAAAATCAATTAGTGGTATAGTTTCAGAAGTCATATCGAGACTTAACTTATCAAAGTAAGGTCTTTGTATCAAAATAATCTTATCCAATTTTTCAAAACCATTTGAAATTTTTTTTGATATGTTTGAAATATCATTTTTCAAATGAGTGTTTTCTTTGGAAACAAAGTCTGAGTTTTCTTTCAAGATTGTAAAGTTCTTATCTAACTTTTCAAACTTTTCTTTTTAAAATTTCTCATGTTGCTTCAATGTAGAATTCTCCCTTTTTTAATTCGGAGATCCTTTTAAAAGAGGTTTTTAGACCAAGACATAGTTCATCAATATATCTCGAAACGTTGACATGAATTTTTAGATTACTAACCTCAAGTTCACTGTCTGAGTCTATATCTGTCTCAAGGTCTGAGTCTGAATCAGATTTTGCCATCAAACATATATTGGCATAATCATCATCACTTTCTTCACATTCAGTATCACTCTAAGTCTCTGTTTTGAGTGCCTTTTTGTATTTCTCAACTTTTCCTTTCCTTTTTCTTAACAGAGGACGGTTGGGTCTAATGTGTCACTTTTTCTTGCATTCAAAGCAAGTCACTTCTTTGTTGGAATTATCTTCCTCAGTTGATTTGTTCTGAAACCTTTGTGAGCTTTGTTTCTTCCAATTAAATTTTCTTCCCTTCTTGTTCAGCTTTCTAAATCTCTTTATCATGAGTGCCTATTCTTCATCATCAAGATCTTCTTCGAAGTCTGTAGCATAAGAATAATCATTAGACTTTAAGGTAATAGATTTCTTACATTTTGAATCTTCTTCTTCATTGGTGTGCTCTACTTCGTAAGACTGAAGAGTTCCAATCAATTCGTCTACAGAGAGTGGTGCAATCATTTGTGCTTCCCTGATTGAAGTCTTTATATAATTACAGTCTTTAGAGAGTCCACGCAGCAGCTTGTTGACCTTCATATGTCCTGAGATTAGATGTCCCTGATATTCAAGACCATTCACAATTTCAGTAAACCGACTAAACATATCAGTTATTGATTCTCCTAATCTCATATTGAAAACTTCATATTGTCCCAAAAGAATATTGATCCTTGTCTCTTTCACTCGATCAGTTCCTTCATAGGTGATGTGAAGCCTATCCTAGACTTCTTTTGCTGTATCACAAGAGGATATTCTATTATACTCAGTAGGAGATAAAGCACAATATAGGGAATAAATGGCTTTAGCATCAAGAGTCTGTCTCTTGGTTATTTCTTTTTGAGTCATTTCAATAGGAGCAGCAACTTCTTTTCCTCTCTCTGATTCTGATGCAGCAATAGGAATGATTCCTTTGTTTACAACTTCCCATTCCAAAGGATCTTTCGATCTTAGGAATGCTTTCATCTTGTTTTTCCATATGATGTAGTCTTTTCCATCAAAGTATGGAGGTCTGGTGTTGCTTTGACATTCAATCAACCCTGTAGGCAACATACTAGCCATAGATCTTTAACTCATAAGTAAAAACACTTCTAATAAACGAGTACACAGGCTCTGATACCAATTGTTAGAACTAGTACAAGCACCTAGAGGAGGGTGAATAGGTGATTAAGATGATTTTATAAAACGTAACAGAATGTATAGACAATTTATTTGATGATGGACTGAGGAATTAAAAACATTAATCGATGTAAGTGAAAGCAATGTAAAGTAAAAGTATTACGGATAGAGAATCAAGACTCCAGATTTATAGTGGTTCGGCTTAGACCAAGCCTACGTCCACTCTCCCGCACGGACAGCCCACTGGCTGGATTTCACTATGAATCAAAAAGAGAATTTACAGTCTCACGCCCTTGATTCCACAGTGTAAAGACTCTATTACACTTCCTCAAGGTCTCACCACACTTTAGTCTCTCTTTTGATTACAAATATAGCTCGAAGAATAAGATCACAAGATAACAAAGAGATTCAGACTTTGGAATTCTTCTATCATGCACTCTTGAACAACTTGAGCATCTCCCTTAAATACTTCTTCATGCATTCATTACCGTTGGCACCTTCCAAAGAAGTTCTTCCAATCAACCCGTTAGACAGAATCAATTGAAATGAGATCTCGAGCACTTCAAGGAAAGTGAAGATAGCCCATCAATCATGCTCGCCCATACAATCAGAATCTTTGTTTCCATAAGTAGAACCTTCCAAGTATAAATTGCGAATCTAGAGAATCTAGATTATTCGAATAGGAATAGAAGATCTTGAAGTGTTAATCACAGTCATGAGATATTCCTTAACCGTTGGAGTCAAAACCATACTAAATAGAATCAGAATAGAAGTTTTTAACTATGTCGGTCTGGAATCTGTTCATGAGAGTAGACTTTGAAACTTGAGTCTGGATGTCTTCAGACTTTGTTCTTCAGATTTTGCCAGTAGAGTTTGCAAGTCTTCAGACTAGACTGATGAAAATGTTTTGTCGACTTCAAAATACCTTAAGAGGATTTTTCTAACAGCAGGCAGCATCACAGATGACTAGAGCGGATAGAGCCTAATGAACGTATGATATGCATTCACTTTGATTCTGATTGGCATATGATGTAATATATACTATTTTCTTCTCTTGATGGTGAATCATTTTTGTTAGATGGCAAAGAATCTGAAAGTTCTAAACCTCAGAGGTTGTGAAGGCATAACTAGAACACCAGACTTCTCTGCATGCTTCAGTCTAGAGAGGCTGAGTTTCTACAATTGTATAAACTTGGTTGAGATTAACCCCTCCATTGGGAAGCTAAAGCACCTAATTCACTTAAATCTTAAAGAGTGCCTCTCTCTTAAGGATTTGCCTGAAGAAATTGGAAGGCTTACGAATCTGAAGCTCCTTGCTTCTAGTGGATGTTTTCTGAAACTCCCGGGTTCATTTGGGAAATTAACATCATTGAAGGAGTTAGATCTGTCAAACATACAAATTGAATGCCTTCCTGATTCTATTGGTGATAAGAAGTTTCTGTTTGTCCTTAATCTAAGGTACACACAAATTAGCATGCTTCCAGAGACTATTGGGAAGCTTGTGAAACTTGAGTCTCTCTCTCTCTCTTTAGGTGCGTTAAGTTGAGAAAACTCCTAGACTCAATTGGGAAGCTAGAGTCTTTGCAGGAGTTGAATTTATCCAGTACTAAAATTGCTAAGTTACCAGATTCAATTGGAAATCTGAAGAAATTGAAAGTGATATCGGTGGAGAATACTCCAATAAGGAAATTGCCCAGTACTATTGGAATGTTAAAGAATCTGGAAGAGCTCCATGCTAGTGATTGTGAAGAATTAACTGGTGAAATTCCAATTGAAATTGGTGCATTGTCCTCTTTGAAAATTCTCGAACTATCAGGTGCCCATATTTTTGGAGTGCCGACAACAATCAATCATATTCCCCACCTTGAAAGACTGGAGTTGACAGGTTGTAATGAGGTTCAAGAATTGCCAAAGCTTCCAAAAAGTCTGATCTATCTGCATTTTCGATCATCAGCAATGCGCATTGTTCCGGATCTCTCAAACTTGACTAATATGGTCGATTTGCTCTTATCTAATGGCTCTGAAGATATGCTTCAAGCTTCATCAAATCTGTTGCCAAGTTCCAGCTTAGGGTGGATTAGGAGGTTATCCAAACTGAAGAAGTTAGAATTGTCTCTTTCTAGTGTCCCTACACCACCTACTGAGTTTGGTTCTCTTCCTCGTCTAACTGAGCTTATTTTATCTAGACTAGACTTGCAATGGATCACGAAGCTTCCTCCCTCCTTATCGGAGCTGCAACTTGTTAATTTTAACTCAATAATATCTTGGTCAATCTTTTTCAACTTGAAAAACTTGTCCAAGCTACGACTTTCTCAATCTCAGCTTCAAGAAATTGAGCTCAGTGGACTCAAAGAACTGAGAGCACTGTCAGTGACTAAATGTGAACTCCTCCAGAGGTTATTCATCCCGACAAGCTTAAAGAAACTTAAAGAATTGTGGCTATCAGAATGTCCGAAGCTAGTTGAGATTGAAGATCTGGAGGCCCTAGAGTCCTTGGAAGAAATGAATGTCCGGTACTGTGGTTCCATTGAAAGGTTATACGACCTGTCAAACTCAAAGTTGCTGAAGCTTTTGGTTATATCAGACTACTATGAGCTCCGTATTGTTGAGGGCCTCAACGGCTTAGAATCTTTGAATGCATTACTTGTTTATGAGTGCAATTCACTGGAGAAACTAATTATTCCATCGAACTTAGAGAAGCTAACACATTTGGAGGTTTCAGGATGTGAGAAGCTGATTGAGATTCTAGGTCTTGGTGCATTGGAATCGTTGGAGACTTTAACCATTAAAAAGTGTCCTATTAGCAAAATTTGTGAGTTATCAAACTTACTGATGCTGAAGTCTCTGTCAATCGTTGGATGCCATGAGCTACAATCTATTGATGGTGTTGATGAGCTAGACTCTTTGTGCGATTTCTATGTTTCTAGATGTTGGAAATTGGAAGCTCTGATGGACGTATCTAACACGAAGTTGTCTGATGAATGCCTAATAACAATTCGGAAGTGTCGGAAATTACAAAGCCATGGCTATCCTAATGTCAATGGCCTTCCCTACAGGGATTACAAGGACATGATTGTTGCAACGGCAAACTCTCCTATGGGGTCACTCCCTTTAGAGACATCAGACGAGATATCCATATTCTTCTTCACAAGTAGAAGCATAGCCATTGCCCCTTTTTATTATCCTCTATAATAACATAAACAGTCTAGTCTTGAAGACTATAAGATCTAACTTGTTTACTAATTCCACCTTCACATATCACATTTCTTCATCAAATCTATCAGGAAAAAACTCAAAACATGGAAAGCCAAATAATACAATTAAGTATGATGATATTTAACTGGAGAAAGTAGCGTTTTAAGATACAGCAAATTTGCATTTCTTGTAGGATGAAGATGAAACGAACGATGAAGCGGAAGAGCTGGAGGTGGATAGAGACAGCTTTGACAACAATAGCTCACCTACCATCGTAACTTCTCACGAACCTGATACAGAGCTTTGACGCTGAATTCTTTCACTCGCGAGTTCTCAAGATGAAGAGATTCCCATTGTAAGCTATGGTGAATGAGGGACCCCAACATGACCACAATCTTTTTTTATTGCACCAGGGATTTTCATCTTTAGTTTCTTCCTACTCGGAAAAAAAACAAGGATAGAGTCACCATAGGCCCCTAAACTTTTCCAACTTGTTGCATCGGATTTCTGAATTTTTCTGTGCAATTGAATCCTTAAAGTACATGTTTTTCTTTTGTTCCAGTTGATCTTTTTGTTAAATTGAAAATGGAAATGCTGGTGTGGACTGACCCATTGGTTCCTCATGAGCACCGACCAGACAAGTTGGTACTTACGTGAAATTTCGTACAAGAGAAAAGCGAAGAAATTGGATGCCACAGGGGCAGGGGGCGATGCCGCCAACGCACTGGCAAGGGCCATCGAGTCTTTGTCGGCTGTCACGTGGCCCATGTCAAGGGTAGGCGATAACTGGGGTTGCTTGACCCAACTGTTGATCGCTCGAGTCTTGCAATTAGGGTATTGGAGATGGAGATTAATTTGTTGTTTTAAGTAATGCTAGGTAAAATTGAATTGCTATAGAGATATAAATAAAAAAAGAGGTGGTAAAATATCTTCAATCTTGAGGTGCCCCACATCATAGGATAAATTGTGAATGGAATGGATGAAACATCAAGAAAAATAATGTAATTGGAAATAAAAGTGGGAGAGGTGGAAATTAAATGCAAAACTAGAGCTTTGGGCAAGAAAACTAATGGAGATCAAAGTGATGCAGAAACTAAAGGCATTGTGAATCTATTAAAGAACAATCGAATGAAAATGCAATGGAGATTCTGCATAATTGAACATGTCCTTCTTTACCACTCGCGTATTTCATCATGTTCTCCTCTGCTTCAATCTCTCCATAATGTGATCATAAATTTGCCTTGATTTAGCTCATTTTTCGTTTAACTTGAGCGGATTGCTCATATTTGATAGAATCCTTTTTCTTTGAAATCTTTCAATTATACCTATATTCACTGTGGCCACGTGGAGAAATCCGAAGGGAGGTATGTGGACCCTCCCTGATCTCTAACCTTTTTTTCTATTTGAAGAAAATAGTAACTTTTTAGCCTTCTTTCTTCGAACGGCTATGACTATTTAGACCGATTCACAATCATGAGATCAGAAGGAGATCCAGCGGCTGAAATTGAAGGAAAGATGACCGCTGCAACGGATGCACCGTCAGCTTCACAAAGGAGAAATTTTTATGTAGATAGAAATTTTTTTAATAGAGATAACAATTAGAATGAATATGATTAATAACTTTCCATTTATCAATAATACTCAAAAATGTGATCTTATATATATATATATATATATCTTTGTTGCAAATAAGTTTTTACACGATCAAATAGTTTTTTAAGGACCAACATAAAAGTTCACAAAAAATAGTTTTAGTGGACATAAAAAATTGGTTAAGTAAATATCGTACATTTATTTGAAATGTTAAATCTGATGGACCTAGTATGTATTGTGTATATATCTATATATATGTATATGTATATATTATATGTTATATATATGCATCTTATTTTCTTATATTTTTCGTTAGGGTAAAAGCCACCAAAATTTCAAAGTGTATCCATTGTAACATATTTACCATAAACTTTATTTTGTGACATAAAAAATCCCAAACTTATACTTATGTAATACATTTACCCTTCATTAAAGTTCTGTTAATGATGACTGTTAAAAATCTACCTACATTGATGTTGGAAACGTCATTAACATGATGCTTGTGAAACGATGTTATTTTAACTGAAAAAAAAAAAAAATCTGATGAAATATTGATGGAGGATAAATATATTATGTAAAAAAAAATTAATTTTTTTTGTTATGTTATGAGAAAATTTAATGGTAAATATGTCACGGTACGCATAATTTTGAGTTTTTTGATATCATAAAAAAAAATTCATGGTAAATGTGTTACAATAGGCATGGTTTGAAGTTTTTGGGTTAATATTAAACTAGTGACAAATTGACCCATAACTAATTTTTTTACCACAAAAAACTCCAAACCAATACACCCTCCCCTAAATTTCATCAAATATTATAGTTAAATTGCTAATTTGGATGCCACAAGACAAGTCCATAAATACCATGAAAAGCACAAAATTAGTACACATGTGATAAGTTTACCCCAAACCGATACATATTTAATAAATTTACCCAGACGAATTTTTAGGTTATTAAAAACCTTAAATTGGTATACGCATTACACATTTACCCATAATTACCTTTTATCAATCTTTATTGTTAAATTCATTGAGTTCTTTGTCTTCTTTGTATAAGGTTGTGGAAATTGCGAACATCATTTAGCAATGACTCTTTTGTGACACTTTTAGTAACTCTAATATTACTCTTAATAAAGTGGCTCAACCAAGTACCACCATATGGCCTAATCATTGTCTAATGTGGCATCTCGTATAAGAACATTAACAATGGATTAAGCCCTTGCAAGTCTCACTTGACTTTCTGTCGATATTCCTTCTTCAAGTGTTACATAGTAATTGTTGGAATTTCAAAAGAGGGCACTAAGCGTTTGGAGTAACAATTTTTCTCGATAAATTTAGGTAAAATTTGACGGAAGCTAGTAGAGGTGTCGCGACCTATTTTTGCGATGTGAACCACCTAGGGTTTGGCTAATGGATTGCTAAGCCTAGACTTAGCTCGGGCTCTCCCAAGCCCATACCAATTCGCGACTTAAGGTTCAAATATTTAGCATGCAAATAATTATTATCTAGGAGTCGTCACTAATCAGTTTTCAGTAGGTCGATTAAACACCCAAGTTTATTTTACTTCTACGAACCAGAGATTTTGGGTACAGGGACTTGGTTACACTAGATTTCTCTAATGCCCTTTCGATACCATTTCTTTTATTTTCAAAAATATTTTTGCAGGCAGTTTGGATTGATTTTAAATCTATTTCCCTAGCAGGTGAGGTGACCATACGGGTGCGCAATCCACCAATTTAACACCCAGATAAAACAATGAATAAATTGCTAAACTTACCTCAAAGCAACGAAAGCATCTGCAATGTTAATTCAGAATTCACATCAACAACCCTAAATATGATTTCTAATTAACACGCAATTTTTTTTTTCTTTTTCACTTATTTAATGAAAATTATGCAATATGCGATGCAATATCAACTAAATGACCTAATTCTAATGACATGTAATTTCTAATGGACCTAGCAACAACTACTGTATGACAAGCATTTCAATGAATCTAATCCTAATAATGTGCATATGACATTTTTTCTTGTTTTCTTTTCTTTTTCCTAAAAGAATGCAATCTATCCTAGAGAATAAAACTAATTTATTCTAAGACATTTTTTGTATTTTTCATGAAATTCGAAATTAGGTAAAATGTGAAAATTACCTAGCTAGATTAATATCCTATTCAATTTATTTTAGGAATTAGGTTGAGCCAAATCCTAATTTAAACCAAGATTTTAACTTAACTTAGCAATCTCTAACCTAAGATGCAATCTATCTAAAGAAAAACTAATATAAACTTAAAATGAATTATGCGATTTTATCCTAATGTGCAATGACATACAAAGGATGCTCTAATTCTACATGACATATGCATGATGATTTTTTTTTTTGTTTTAATTAATTTTGAAATTTTAAAAAAAAAATATCAAATAATTAAACATGCAATTTAAGCTAATGAAACAAAATTCTAACATCCTAAATTTATGTTTTTTTTTTTTAATTTCGAAAATGCATGATAAAATACTTAGTCTAAATATGCAAATAACCCTAAAGCATGCAATATTCTAACTCAAACATATTTCAAAAATAAAGCAATCAAGACGAGACAACCCATTCAAAATCATCAAAGATATCATATATCATGCAGATCAAGGGATAATATCTAGCTAATAAAATCGATAAATTGATCTTAAGCCTTAAATATCAAAATATCAATTTTATTCCAGCTTGATTAATTATTTCATTTAAAGCCTTATAGATGAAATAAAAAAACCATGTGCGGTTGCAAATCAGGTGGTATGTTGGAATTTTCAATTATGCATAGAGAGGTATTTCAAACAAAGAAACCAAGATATTAAAAATAAAATAAGATAAATAAAATAAATCTCTACCTAATCGGGATTTTGGGCTCCTTGATGCGGGGATAATCACCAGAAAACCTGCAAAGAAAAGAACACCGAGCTCCACGACCCAGATAGGTGAAGTGCGCCCAAAAACAAAGGCAGCAGCTCCGTCAGTGTCTCAGTTGAGCGGGGCTCGTTAAGGCTTGGTCGCAACGGCGGGAAGTCGGCACCAGATCAACATCTTATCGTGGTAGCAGCGAGGTCACGACAACAAGTCTGTCATCGCTGCTGGGGGCGACCTGGCAAAGACAGTGCGGCGACGGCAACTCAGACGGCTCGGGTGCGGCACCACGGCGATGGGTCTTGCGCAACGTGGAGTCTCCTTGGTTCGGCGGAGACAGGACTCTCTTTCTTTTTTTCTCTCACTCTGCTGATCCCCGTCCCTTCCACTCTGCTCCCCTTCTTTTTGTATTGTTCTTGATTTTTCCCTCGGAAGAACCAATGAATAGCCTTCCCTTCATGTACGAAGCCCCCTCAGGAAGAGAATGTGATCCGCCTTCCTATTGTGGATGCATATATTCATTTTTATTTTTTTTCCTTTGGGAACTTGTGCCTTTAAACATGCAAATATACTTAGTTTCCTTTTGGGCTCTAGTCACGTCCTTTCTTTTCCGCAAACACGAGAATCGGCCTCCGCAAGTGCTCTTATTGAAATATTCTGCCGATTTCCTTTTTCCTTCGTTTTTGATTGACAATATATAACCTTGCATAAAAATATCCTCTTTTAATTGCTCCATTTTTCATCTTAAACTTTCCCATGCCAAGGAATATATCACTTAATGGATGTACGAAAGATTCGACGAATATTCATACGCTAATCCTACTCTAACACTCACTCTCAGACTTTTACCCTACCTCCTTGCAGGGCGTGGGAGTCGAAACCCACTGAATAGAAATCGTCCACACCCCAATCCCTCCTGAGAAAGTGGGGATTTGAACCCCTAACCTCTCATTTCCAAGATGGAAGGGTAGCCACTGGAGCGAACCCCCAGTGGTTAAAATCATCATTCCTCATAAGTCAATTTTCGATCATCAAATAATAGCAAGCTTGGGCCAATTTCCTTTTAACATGGGCTTAATCCAGCTCACTAAATTAAAGTTCTGAACCATCAATTCGAACCCACCTGTCATTGACCCAATGTAAATAAAATAAAATAAAATAAAATAAAAATAAAAATGCTCCTAAAACTATATGCTATGCAACTTAACTAATTTCTTTTTTCAGGGATAAAATTAACCTCTAATTTTTAATGCGATAAATGATTAAACGGGCCACCAAAATTTAGGTGTCAATAAGAGGGTAAGAATTTTGCTTGTGACAATTTAACGATAGTTAACAAAGACCATTCTTTGTAACCCCAAACTAATTTTACCTATGACAAATTTTCAAATATGCAACTCTCCAAAAGCAATTCCTAAATGTTTCTATTTTTTTTTTTTTTTTTATAGTTTTTTCTAGTTAGCATAAATGTGCCGAGTACAATTCCCATGCTTGGCCTTGTAGCCTAAACTATGGTCATCGGATAATGCTAAGTGACATAATTTTACCAAAATATACAAGTGCCTCGAAGCATGAAATTATGGGCATAGGTATGGTGCTCGAATAATGCACGATGACATAACTTTTCCCAAACATTTAGCATGAACTTGTTTTGAGGCATTTAATTATGTAGGTGAGATCATAATTTTACCTATAGCAATTTGACGCAAGCTTTCAAATACCAAAATTTAATAAAAAAATTTAACGAAAGTTAATAAAGAATAAATATGTGATGAATTTTTGGTAATATAAATTAATCTTAAATAAATGTATCATATACGAACTGATTTAGAATTTCGAATACATTAAAGTCAGTAATTTAAGAGTGACATTTGATAAAACTTAACAAAAGATAAATATATCTTGATATTAACTCAAAGGTCTTTCGTGCCTTTTTTTTTTTCCCCCTTTTGTTCTTTTCTTAGTGAACACGTTAAGAAGCCCGTACTTGGGGGCATGGGGGGCATCGAAGCGATCTAGTTGCTTAAACCTTACAGCCGATTTGACGTTCCACATTCCCCCTATTTCGGAAATATTTGCACGTACTCGAATACATTGGGACAAATGAATGACGACCGTTAATCTTATTGGTCCCACCTGCCGCACACAAGATGAAAGGCCGAGATCCCCCTCCCCCGTGCTGGACAGCATGCTCCGCCCCTATACACATCCATAGCCCCTAAAAGTCGACTCGCCGACGGAACGTTCCATCAAGAAGTGTAATAATATCTGACCAGACCGAACGCAAAGATTACACACGAGCTCTCTCTTCGATGATCGTCTCCTACATTTGATCCGAAGCGAAGAGCGAGCTCACCAGCGGTGGCAATGGCGTTCATGTTCAACCTCAACGCCCCATGTCGTTCCACGACGACGTGCGGCTCTTCCTTTGCATGGTGTTCATCTTGCCAGCCACCACCCCTCGGCTACCGCCGCACGCCTCGCCGCGTGTCCGCCATGTTCGCCGCCGTGATGCTCGGTGGACTGTGAGTCGCTCTCTTCTCTTCTTTTTCTCTTCCACCTCAAAACTCACCAACGCAAAAGATGGAAATGAAAAATCCAGTCTTCAAACTTCGTTGCATCTTTGTCAGGGCCTTAGGACTCCTCGCTCCGACCATGCTCGCGTACGTCAAATCAAAAACGTCCAGAATCTTCCGCAAGCCCACCGCGACAGCCAAGAGAGAGGAGACAAACAACCGCGAAGCCGCGGCGAGCGTCGGCGACGCGCCGGCACTAGACGGCGAGGAGTATGAGGTGTTCCTGAGCTTCAGGGGGCCCGACACTCGCACTGGGTTCACCGATTGCCTCTACCACGACATGCTCGGCGCCGGAATCCGCGTCTTCCGAGACGACGAGGAGCTTCGCGTCGGCAGGGAGATCGGCAGTGAGCTCATGCGGGCGCTAGACGTGTCCAAGATCTACGTGCCCATCTTCTCCAAGGACTACGCTTCGAGCTCATGGTGTCTCCGCGAGGTTGCGCACATGGTGGATTGCGCGGCAAGGTCAAATGGGAATAAGGAGATCTTGCCGGTGTTCTACGACGTGTCGCCTTCAGATGTCAAGCTCAGGACTGAGCGGTACAGGAATGCCATGACTAAGCACAGCAAGAGGTTTGGGGCTGAGGAAGTGAAGAGGTGGGGGATGCTCTTGTTAAAGTTGCTGAATTGAAGGGATGGGACCTCAAAGCGAGAGGGTAATTACTACTTAGCCAATTTTCTGTTCCTATGCTAATTTTCTTTTTTTGTGTCGTTCATACACAATCTGATTGTTTTATTAGAATGTACATGAAATCTGGCAGACCCCAATTTTTTAGTCAACAACCAACTTTCAAGATCAATGGGTTTGAATAATCTTTGTCCCGTTCCTGACTTCGATCGGCATTTCATCAGGGGTAACAGTAAACTAATGAGTTGATTAACTTTCGTTTTGGTCATGCTCACTCATATGTCAACCACATCAGGAAGTTCGAAAAAAAAATTCTGTCATCTGGCTAGTCTAGAATGCAATTTCTAACTTCAGAAGGAGATCAAACAGGAAACATGTTGGAGTGAATCATAATGACAAATTATATCTATAAAGTCTTGGCAATGAGATGATATTGCACACTTCCTCCTGTGTCATTGTGTAGATTCCATTGATGTACAACCTATAAAACTTGAGGTGCTTATAAGTGCGTTTCACACAGCTTTGCCAAAAGGCTTTGAGGTCATAAAGGCCTTTGGCAGAATATTGAGGAGTTTGTTAACAAAATTGAAAAGGCCTTTGAGCCAAAACTAGCAATTTCTAAATTGTCAACTCGCATTAAATAAAGAAGAGAATTAGCGAGAGGTAGTTGGTTTTCTGACCAATCTAACTGAAGTGATATTATGTAACCTAGTCATCTTAGGATATAATCTGTATTGACCAATGGGAAAGTATCCGACTAAAATATATGATTGTCATAAAGTCAATGTGTACATTTTCAAAATGTGTCGTTGATGATGGCCAGGTGACTCTATTTTGGGTCCCTTTTGCCTCATGCATAGACTGCCGGAGGAAGAGCGTTCTAGGTTGAGATGAGATATCATAACATTGACGATTGTAATTTGTAAGATGATTATTATAATCTCCTCAATCTAGCTTGGAAATCATTCATTACACATGAAGAACTTTAAGCTTGACTCACATTGGCAGTATAGAAAAGTTCAAATAGAGAAAGCATGAAGAAAAATTAATTTTGTTAGGAAAAAGGTGTGGAACATTGGAACTCCATGTAGTTTGTAAAGTTTTGCCTTTGTACAAAGTGTCCATGATAATGAGACATTCGTTGCTTGAACCGTCTCATTATCATCTATGTTGAGCAAATCCAAATATTTGTGCTTCAACATGAAAGTTATGACAACATCTCTAGTTACCATCTCTTTTCAACTGCGGTAGCTCATATATGTGGCAGGCATGGGGAAGCTATTAAGTTGATCATCCGAGAGGTTTTGGTTAAGTTGAAGATAAAACATAAGAATGTGACAAATCAATTGGTTGGAGTGGATGATCGTGTTGAAGACATAATGAAGCTCTTGGATGTTGACCGTGAAGGCGTTCGTTTTGTTGGTATTCATGGGATGGGCGGCGTTGGTAAAACAACTCTTGCTAAGGTTGTGTTCAACCAACTGTGTTCGCACTTTGATGATTGCTGCTTTCTTGGCAATGTTCGAGAATCATCAGAAAAAGAAGGCCTAGTAAATTTGCAGAAACAAATATATTCAGACATTCTCGACTCTAGATTCGTGGACAACATTCATGACATTGATGATGGGATCAACCAGATCGGGACAAGATTTCGCAACAAAAAGGTCCTTATCGTTTTGGATGATGTGGATAAAGAAGAACAACTGGAGAAACTAGCAGGGGCACAAGATTGGTTTGGCTCAGGAAGTAGGATTATCATTACAACTAGGAATGAAAATACTTTAAAAGTACTGGATGGTATTTTAATTTATGAATTAAAGGAGCTGGATTATGATCAAGCTCTTAAGCTTTTCTGTATACACGCTTTTAGAAAAGACTCTCCACCATATCAATATGATACTCTTGCATTAGAAATTGTTGTCACAACTGGAGGGCTTCCTTTGGCTCTTGAGGTCATAGGCTCATTTCTTTATCGCCAACCAGAAGAGATATGGAAAGAGATTGTAGAGAGGTTAGCAAGAATACCTCATAAGGATGTCCGACAGCAATTGATGATCAGTTTCGAAGCATTGGAAGATGAGGAAAAGGAGATATTTCTTGACATTGCATGCTTTTTTGTCAACGACACAAAAAAGACGAATGCAACTTACATGTGGGAAGCTTGCAATTTTTTTCCCGAGACTGCGATTCAGGTTCTTATGCAAATGTCTTTGGTAAAGATTGTTGATGGTGATACATTATGGATGCATGACCAGCTCAAAGATCTCGGGAGGCAAATTGTTCAGAGGGAGTGTTTGCATGACCCAGGAGAGCGTAGCAGGGTGTGGATTTGTGAGGAAGCCCTGGACATTGTAAGAACAAAGCAGGTAAACAAAATTCACAGTTCTCATGAGTTGGGTACGTGTAGAAAAGAGTTTGCATACCCACTTAAAAGCCTCTCAATTCTTTTACCCAAACGAGAATCTGAATATTTGTCAAATTCTTACTAATGTATATATTTGTCAAATTCATGATTGTTCATTTGTGTTCGTTTTGGCAGAGAAAGAAAAAAGTTCAGGCACTCATATTAATTGGAAGTCATTATCAACCACTTGTGATTACGCATGACCTACTTAGTAGGTTGCCCAACCTAAGGTTCCTTGAATTAGAGGAGGGAACCTTTGCCGGAGACTTTGGGGATGATTTTTCGAAGTTAAGATGGATTTCTTGGTATTCTCCTAGGCCATTGGACCTTGAGGTAACCAATCTATCTATGAAGAATTTGGTTGTCTTTGAGATCGTTGCAGGCAGCATCACAGATGACTGGAGCGCATGGAGCCTAATCAAGGTATGAGAAGCATTCCCTTTAATTTTGATTGGCATATGATGTAATATATACTATTTTTTTCTCTTGATGGTGAATTGTTTTTGTTAGATGGCAAAGAATCTGAAAGTTCTAAACCTCAGAGGTTGCGAAGGCATAACTAGAACACCAGACATCTCTGCATGCTTCAGTCTAGAGAGGCTAAGTTTCTATAATTGCATAAACTTGGTTGAGATTGATCCCTCCATTGGCAAGCTAAAGCGCCTGATTTACTTAAATCTTAAAGAGTGCCTCTCTCTTAAAGATTTGCCTGAAGAAGTTGGAAGGCTTACGAATCTGAAGCACTTTGCTTCTAGTGGATGTTTTCAAAAACTCCCAGATTCATTTGGGAAATTGACATCACTGAAGGAGTTGGATCTGTCAAACATACAAATTGAATGCCTTCCTGATTCTATTGGTGATAAGAAGTTTTTGTCTGTCCTTATTCTAAGATACACACAAATTAACATACTTCCAGAGACTATTGGGAAGCTTGTGAAACTCGAGTCTCTCTCTCTCTTTGGGTGCATTAAGTTAAAAAAAACTACCAGACTCAATTGGGATGCTTGAGTCTTTGCAGGAGTTGAATCTATCCAGTACTAAAATTGTTGAGTTACCAGATTCGATTGGAAATCTGAAGAAATTGAAAGTGATATTGATGGAAAATACTCCAATAAGGAAATTGCCCAGTACTATTGGAATGTTAAAGAATCTGGAAGAGCTACATGCTAGTGATTGTGAAGAATTAAGAGGTGAAATTTCGAGGGAAATTGGCGCATTGTCCTCTTTGAAAGTCCTCAAGCTGTCAGATGCCTATATTTCTGGAGTGCCAACAACAATCAATCATATTCCCCACCTTGAAAGACTGGACTTGACAGGTTGTAATGAGGTTCAAGAATTGCCAGAGCTTCCAAAAAGTCTGATCTATCTGCATTTTCGATCATCGGCATTGCGGATAGTTCCAGATCTCTCAAACTTAACTAATATGGTGGATTTGCTCTTATCTGATGACTCTGAAGATATGCTTCAAGCTTCATTGGAACTGTTGCCAAGTTCCAGCTTAGGGTGGATTAGGAGGTTGTCCAAACTAAAGAAGTTGGAATTGTCCCTTTCTAATATCCCAGCACCACCAACTGAGTTTGGTTCTCTTCCTCGTCTAACTGAGCTTATTTTATCTGGACTAGACCTGCGATGTATCACAAAGCTTCCTCCCTCCTTATCAGAGCTGCAACTTCTTAATTTCAACTCTACAATATCTTGGTCAATCTTTTCCAACTTGAAAAACTTGTCCAAGCTACGACTTTCTCAATCTCAACTTCAAGAAATTGAACTCAGCGGACTCGAACAACTGAGAGTATTGTCAGTGACTAAATATGAACTCCTCAAGAGGTTATTCATCCCAGCAAGCTTAAAGAAGCTTAAAGAGTTGTGGGTATCGGAATGTCCGAAACTAGTTGAGATTGAAGGTCTGGAGGCCCTAGAGTCCTTGGAAGAAATGAATGTACAGTACTGCGGTTCCATCGAAAGGCTATATGACCTGTCAAACTTAAAGTTGCTGAAGCTTTTAGTTATATCAGACTGCAATGAGCTCCGTGCTGTTGAGGGCCTTAGCGGGTTAGAATCTTTGAATGCATTACTTGTTTATGACTTATGTTCACTGGAGAAACTAATTATTCCATCGAGCTTAGAGAAGCTTACACATTTGGAGGTTTCAGGATGTGTGAAGTTGATTGAGATTCCAGGTCTTGGTGCTTTGGAATCATTGGAGACTTTAACCATTAAAAAGTGTCCTATTAGCAAAATATTTGAGTTATCAAACTTACAGATCCTGAAGTCTCTGTCAATCGTCAGATGCCATGAGCTACAAGCTATTGATGGTGTTGATGAGCTCGAATCTTTGCGCGATTTCTATGTTTCTAGCTGTCGAAAACTGGAAACTCTGATGAACAAATCAAACACGAAGTTGCTTGATGAATGCCTAATAACAATTAGGAAGTGTTGGAAATTACAAAGCCGTGGCTATCCTAATGTCGAGGGCCTTCCCTACAGGGATTACAAGGACATGATTGTCGCAACAGCAAACTCTCCTATGGAGTCCCTCCCGTTAGAGACATCAGACGAGGTATCCTTATTCTTTTTCATAAGTAGTAGCATAGCCCTTGCCCCTTTTTTTTTATCCTCTATAATAACATAACTAGTCTGGTCTTGAAGACTAAAAGATCTAACTTGTTTACTTATTCCACCTTTGCATAATATTATTCCTCTTCGTTGAATCTATCGGGAAAAACTCAAAACATGGAAAGACAAATAATACAATTAAGTATGATTTAGATTAGTTATGGTTCACTACAGCAAATTTGCATTTCTTGTAGGATGAAGATGGAACGGATGATGAAGGGTAAGATCTGGAGGTGGATAGAGACAGCTCTGACGATAATAGCTCACCTCTGATCGTGACTTCTCACGAGCCTGATACTGAGCTCTGACTTCTATTTCTTTCATCCGCGAGTTCTCAGGATGAAGAGATTCCCATTGTAAGCGATGGTGAAGAAGGGACCCGAATATAACCACAATCTTTCTCGATTTCACTGTAGGCCCTTAAACTTTTCCAACTTGTTTAATCGGTTTTTGAATTTTTCCTTGCAACTGGATCCTTAAAGTATATGTTTTACTTTTGTTCAAGTTCATCTTTTCGTTAAATTGAAAACTACAATGCTGGCATGGATTGACACATTGGTGCCACATTGATATTGACTGGACAAGTTGGTATTTATGTGTAATTCCCTGAGAGAAAAAAAATTAAAAAAGAGAGAGAGAAGAAAGGGAAGGCTGCAAGGGCAGGTGGCAATGCTGGTGCGCCGCTTGCATGCCGACAAGGGCCATTGAGTCTTTGTCGGCTGTGACATCATAATGTCAGAATTAGGCGATTGTTGGGGCTACACAAACCAAGAGTTGATCACTTGGGTCTTGCGACTAGGACATTGGAGATTAGCTAGTTGTTTCGAGTAATGCTTAGTAAAATTGAATTGCTACGAAGAATTATAAAAAAAAAAAAAATGTGATAAGATACCTTAAATCTTGAGGTGCCCCATATATTTGAATAAAGCGTGAAGGGAAATGATGAAAATCGATTTAAACATCAAGAGGAATAAAGTTAATTGGAAATAAAAGTGGGAGAGGGGGAAATTAGATGGAAAGCAAGAGCTTTGGGCAAGAAAACCAAAGGAGATCAAAGTGGTGCAGAACCTACAGGTAAATGAAATGGGAGACTTGAAACTATTGTACTTGAGATATAAATAACATTAGAATTGAAAATGAATTTAAAATTATAAATAAATAATGCTCAAAAGTTGAAGCTAAAATTGAATGGCATTGCAAAACTATGAAAGAATGATCGAACAAAAATGGCATAATTGAGCAACTTTTGCTTTTCTTTATCACTTGCGTATCTCATCATATTCTTCTTTACTTCAATCTCTCTATGATGTAATCACAAACTTACCCTGATTTAGCTCATTTTTGTTTAACGCGAGCAAATTGGTCATATTTGATAAGATCTTTTTTATTCCAAATTCTTCATTAACACGATAGTGATTTTGCGACATTTCATATTTCCTAGTCTCCCTTGTCCCTATCTTTAAAGCACACTGCCAATATCCTCTGTGGCCACATGGAGAATTCCAACAGAGTGTTACATGGACCCTCCATGACCTCTATGATGACACTGACAGCCTAAATAAATTAGGATTTTTAAAAAATTTATTTGACGGAAACAGTAACTTTTAGCCCTCTTTATTCCAACGGCTATAACTCCACAGACCAATCCATCACCGTGAGATTAGAAGGAGATCCAGCGGCCAAAAGTGAAGGAAAGAAGACCGTTGTAAGGGAAGCGCCGTAAGCTTTGCAAAGGAGAGACGAGAATTCTCTAACTTATCTCTTATTCCACACGATCTCACTTTGAGATAGAGAGAGAGTTCTGCCTTGCCAATCAGATTTGAAGGAGCTTGTCCTTTGGTCAAGAATGGCTTCAAGACCGTTGTAAGGGAAGCGCCGTCGGCTCTGGCATTCGTCACTATCTCCACATTCGCTTCGACCTCGGTTGCCTCGACCCCATGTTCACTACGACCTCCCGGATTGCCTTGGCCTCCCCATTTGCCTCGCACTCCATGCTCTTCGTCATATTCCAAGTCTCTTCTCTTCGAGTCTCTTCGAGCTTTGATGGGCTTCCAAATCCGTTGTCCATACAACCCAATGTCATCTATGGAGTTGTACCCATTTGCCAACATAATCTTTCTAACTGCTAGAGCTGAATTGGATACCATAAAAGAGCTTACAAGAATATGGATGGTAGACGGTAGCTCAAGGGTCTGAGAGTTTGATTCCCCTTTGCATTTACGCTTCACATCTAGGATGATTGTTTCATGATAGACCTTGAAGTCTTTTTCCCATGCACGATAATAAGCCTACTATTGGCCATTAACCGTACCTTCTGATGGAGGCTAGAGGGGACAACAACTGCAGTATGAATCCTCCCCAATAGGAAATTGAAGGCACTCGGTATATCTAAAACTTGAAATAGTACCGGGAATAGCACAGAACCAATCAGTAATTTCAATTTGATTTCTCCTATCACCTCCTTTCTCATCCCGTTGAACGTGTAAATGGTTGACTTAGCAGTGCGAATTCTCTCCATCTCAACACCTAGGTGGTGGAGCATAGCCAACATACATATATTAAGAGTAAACCCGTTATCAATTAATGATCTAGACAATAGTACCATCATGTTTCATAGAAATATGTAGTGCCTTTATATGGATATGACCATCGGTAGTAGTCTTCGTCAGCAAAAGAAATCTAATCTTTCAACAAGATGGTCCCCACGAATTCCTCTAATTGGGCGTTGTCAATTGTTTTCGGAATGTGCACCTTGTTAAGGACCTTCAACAATGTGCTCTTGTGCTTTTTCAGAGGACTTAAATAGCTCTAACAAGGAGATTTGGGCCAGCATTTTTCGTAATTGGTTTACTACATTGAACTCACTTGTTTTTACCATGCTCGAGAACTATTTCGCATCTTCCTCATTCATGACTTCCTTTTCGATTCCTCCGATAAGTGCGTAGTAGTGACCTAATTGAGTGACAACATCCACTTCATCCATTTTGTAGTCCAGGGTCCTACTTTAGCATCAAACTTAGGAGCAGACTCTAAAAGTATCACTTTGTTTTCTTCCGGCAACAGTAGTTCGGTCACGATTGGCGTTGGGCCCTCTTCCACGATTTCAATTGTGCAGGGCCTTGCTTGCAATCGGCTAGGGTCTCCGAGCACTGGCTAGGGCTCAACAACCCCGGCCAACCCTCACCCCACTATTGCCAGCCCTTTCCAACGAGGGTGGGGCGACATCGGCAAGTGTCGTGGAGGCCGCCTTTGACTTCCTTTAAAAAAAATTAATTTAATTTAATTAATATTAAAAATCAAAATTGGGGACAAAATGACGTCATTTTGGGATAATGATTACCGGGTGGATATTCCTACAAGCCACATAGACAAAGCTTTCTTCCCCTTCCCCATCCTTGAAAGACCTAGGCGAGGACATGCAGGGCTTCAGCTATGGTTGGCCATGGTTGCCGGCTCACCCCCACTGTCATCGGACCCTTTCAATGAGGACAGTGGGGCGGTGACAGCGAGGGTCAGAGAGACCTTCATTGAATTCATTCTCTCTCTCTCTCTTTTTTAAAAAAAAGTTTTAATTTCATTTAATTAGTATTTATTTTAAAAATCAAAATTTAGGATAAGACGGCACTGTTTTGGAATAAGAATTATCGAGTGGACATTCTGGCAAGTCACGTAAACAGTTTTATAAATAGAATAACGTCGCGTCGAATTTCCAGCAAGTCTCGCCGGAGTTGGCACTCAACTATCCAATTTTCAAAAAAAAGTGACACTCAATTGTACCTCTTGTTGGGAAAAAAAAAATTGTACCTCTTGAAAATTTTGGCATTTATGTGTCTACCTATATCAAGTTTTAGCACTTGAGATGTTTTTTCTTTCCCAATAGGGCTATAGATATAGTCTGAATTGGATATATCCTGATGGTTGACCCCTATGTTTAATTCCTAGTGGTTTCTATGACTTTCTTCACAATTGGGGTAGCTAAATACAAAAATTACCTTATAAAAAACAGACAAAATCAAAATCTTGTACGACGATATTAATGTCACTTTTGCTAGGCAAGCAAAAGGTTCTTAATTAGCGTTGGGAAAATATTAATGTGTTTCTTTTTTTTTTTTAGCTTCGATTACAGATTTTATATTCTTTCATGAAAATAAATTATTTGAAATTGTTTTATGAAAACGATCACTTGTATCATTTGAAATAATTAGTCAATGAACATATTTTTATTATCATTAATAATTTATATCTAATTATTTTCATGGATGATAAAATATTGTTCATCCATTTATTTTTGTAATGTGACATCCCGAAAATTCGACCCCGTTTCGATTAAGTGAAATGGGCTTTTCGTTGACGTGTTTACGGTCCTATTTCTCTGAGCTGATCACTCACGAGTTAACCAACCCATTGAGTGAAGCCGTTAAGGGATTATCTGCAGTGAAAATCCCTAAAAGCTACTTAATTGGTTGGATTGGACTAAAATCGCGTCTGATTGATTTTAACCACGAAATTGAACTCGATTTCGGGAATCGAATTTTATGCGCGTCATAATTCTTATTTTAGAACTTTGTCTCATCGTCCGTCAATTTATTGACGAGTCCGAAATTTCGAGAAAGAAATTATCGGAAGGAAAATCGAAGACCAAAACAAAATAGAAAGGGAAAGAAGAAAGAAAAGCATGATTAAATTGATTGTGTAATTTCTTTTTCTCTCTCTCCCAAGAAAGAGCTCTATTCGCTGAAGTCGACGGTCTGTTGTCCCTTTACCCTAATCTCCACCTTCGACACTGTAGACGGGAGGCTAATGGCGTAGCAGATTGGGCTGCGAAAGCCCACGGCAAATCTGAACCGGCCTGCAATTGGAATGTATTTCCTCCTTTTATTTTGCAGGATCTCGTGTATGCGTTGTACTCTTTTCACTATATAAATATAATCTTTTATCGACCAAAAAAAAAAACATAATCACCGGTTTTGATGTGAACATCTAGATGCAATCACGTGATTTAAACATTGAACAAGACAAAATCAAATCTTATATACGGGCTTAAACAAACCGATCTTTTTCTTTCTCTCTCTCTCTCCTCTCCCTCCCCATCCGTGCGCACCCCCTTTCCCTTAGCTGGCCCCCTTTTCTTTTTTTTTTCCTTCTTATCTTCTCTTTCTCTCTCCTCTCTCCCCCAAAATTCCCCACGCACGAGCCTTCTTCCTTCTTCTTCATCTTCTTACTTTGCCCAAAACCAAAAAAATTGAAGAGGAGCTCGCCGAAGCCAGCCACCGCGCCGCCGCCCTCACCGCGCCGCCGCACCGCGTCGCCGCCCGCGCGTCTGCCGCGCGCCCAGCAGCCCCCGCGCGCTCGGTCTCCGCTCCCTCCCGCTCGGCCCGCACGCCCTAGCCACCGCCCAGCCGCCGCCCAACCTCCCCCGACACCCCCTCACCTCCACCGACCCTCCCCTTGCCCTCTTGGCCACCGGAGCTCCTCCGGCCAGCCACCACAGCAAACCCGCGAGTGGGTTTCCAGCCCACTTCGGGCCCGCTTTTGGGCCGTTTCCGGGCCCCGGACCCGAGGCCCGCTTTGGGGTTTGTTGTTCCTCGCGCCGAGCCCGTCGGTTTGGTACTAGTTGCGCGCGATTCCGGTGGTAACCACACTAACGCTTACTTAGTGGGGTAATTATGCTTAATTGGTTGTTTAGTGTGTTTAATTAAGGTTGAGTGTTTTGATTAGGGTTGATTAGTTGATTTTGATGCAAATTAGTTAATTTGAATGCATATTTAGCAAGTAGACATGGTCTACTATTTATTGAGGGTAGCCCGAGAATTTTCCGACCCTTTATCGGGCTTTAATTTGATATTTCGGGCCTAAGTGGAATTTTTGGTATTTAAATATTATTTTTTGGAATTAAATTAAATAATTATTTATTTTCCGAAAATTCAAGTGCGATGGCCAGCGACCGGAATATTACGCTGAGGACAGTGGTGAAGTCCGTTTATTTCATCGGGCTTTATTTTGAGCTAAATTGAATTTCTAATATTTATTATTTAATTTTCGAAATTAATTATTTTTCGGGAATTAAGGCTGAGATGGCCGACGACCGAAATTTCGTGCTGATTGTCGTGGCGTAGTCCGTTTATTTATTTGAGCTCTACGTTGCTTGAAATTAATTAAATTGTGATATTTTAAGGATTTACCCTAAATTGATTGGAATTGATTGAGATTGAATTGTTGTTTAGAATTTGGCCAAGTTTGTTTATGTATCATTCTTATGCGTTATTGAGTCGTAAAGTATGTGGAATGGTGAGAATGAATCAGAAGTACCTTGGATTGGACTGATCGGGCACAGTGTATGGACCTACGTGGTTCGGTGACTAAGGATGTTACTGGCGAAAACGGCGCCTTAAAGAACACACGTATCGGTTTAGTACTCAGGCATGCATGGTTCGGTGATGGGGAAGATCACTGGCGAAAACGACGCCTTAAAGAACGCATGCACTTGTCTATTAAACATATCGTTATAGGCATGTATGGTTCGGTGATTAAGGGTATCACTAGCGAAAACGGCGCCTTAAAGAACACATACACTTGTCTATTGAACACATTATTATAGGCATGTGTGGTTCGGTGAGGTGGGACTTCACTGGCGAAAACGACGCCTTAAAGAACGCACACAGTTGTCTGGTGAGTACTTGGTTGTAGGTATGCGTGGTTCGGTGATGTGGGATATCACTGGCGAAAACGGCGCCTTAAAGATCGCACGCAGTTGTCTAGTGGATTAATCACTTTGTGGCGAACTTGTCGCCCGAGAACACTGATATGGCTTTGTGACCGAGTGCACTATGGGAGGTTTTGTGGTGTGGAGTCAATGACTTAGAATGGTCCGTCTGACATGTAATCGACTAGTTCGATTGAACAGTGAATTGATTGATTGAATGGGATTGATCATGAGTGGTCTTGTTGATGTGAAATCGACTAGGTCGATTTGATCGATGCTTCGATAAGTGATGTGATTGCTTGGATGTCTATGTGATCTGTGCTAACATGCAGGTGGAATATGAGGCCAAGGTAAGTCCTCTGACTCGTGCTGTGCTTAGGCAACCGAGTAGTGTATTGGCTTCCTAATTGAATCTTAGTGGGGTAGAACTCGCTGAGACGTAGTCTCATCCCGGTTGTGGGATAACATTTCAGGACCCCGATGAGGAGCTGAGGAGGAGGAATATGAGAAGGAGAAGATAGCATCGAGAGGGATCTTGAGTACGATCTGGATGGACCGAGATCCATCTTCTTTTGTGAACTCATTTTGATGTGAATAGAGCTAGAGTAAAGGGTTGTGAATAGTTGTGAAATACTATGGTTTGTATTTTGCATAAAAGTTTGGTTATGAGTTTCAATATGAAAGTATGGCCCTACTTTTCTATCCCATTGGTTTATTGTTTGGGGATTTTCTTTATACTTCCGCTTGCGCATATAAAATGAACAGGGTCGGCGATGCGTCCTGAGACGTCGCTATTAATCGACCAGGTGAGGGATGGTCACGTGTTCGAGGATCGGGGCGTGACATGTAAACTTGGAGAATTTTTCGATTTTTATCTTCGAAACAACAATATTGAGCCCTAGATTGATATCGATACCAAATATAAATACTAAATCCGGGTTAATGATTATCAAATAATTGATCAAATGGATCAAAAAAATCTTTCTTGTTTTGTTTTGTTAAATACCATAATTCCTCCATTTTGAAAAATTTTAAGATATATGAGCAATCGTGTTAGAAAAAGTTATTTTTCAAATAATTTATTATTTACAAAATAAACAAAGCTTAAATAACAGAATTTAAGTTTGATGCAAGATGAACGATAAAATTAATCCAAATCGGTCGTATTGCCAAACAAGGTGATTCTTTCGATTTTAGTCCTACGGACTCGGGAATTTCGGTCCACTTTCTTTAGTCGTTAACTCGTAAGCAAAGCACACGTCATTAAACTGGGATTCTCTGGCTCTGGCCATGGCGAAGACAGGAAAGTGACAGAAGAAGACCTTCACTTCCTGTCCGGCAGCTTGTACGAAGAAGAGAAACCCAGTTGGTTTCAGCTTTCCCTCGATTTTGTCGAAGCTCGTGTCAGCTCGGAGCATGGGCAAGCGAACCGACATCCTCTTGTTGGGTGACAACAAGGAGAGAGATGGAGAGAGGGGCCGAAAACTTTGATGACGTCTGTGGCTGCTGACCGAGAGCCTCCAATGCCCACCTCGGCGGCCGGAACGAGCAGCGGCGCCACCGCGCTAGGAGCCGGCTTCCAGGCGTTCCTGAGCTTCCGAGGGCCCGACACTCGCTGCGGGTTCACTGACACCCTCTACCACGCCTTGGTTGACGCCGGGGTCCGCGTCTTCAGAGACGACGACGAGCTCCACGTCGGCGAAACGATCGGGGGAGCGCTTCTGCGGGCGATAGACGACTCCAGGCTGTACATCCCCATCTTCTCCAGAACGTATGCTTCCAGCAAATGGTGCCTCCGTGAGCTCGCGTCTAGATCGAAAGGGAGCAAGAAGATACTACCCATTTTCTTCGACGTCGAACCCGACGATGTGAAGCTTAAGACCTCTCTGTACAGCGATGCTTTGGTGGGGCATCAGAAGAAATTTCCCGATGAAGTGAACGCGTGGCGAGAGTCTCTTGTAAATGTTGGTAAAATTAAAGGATGGAGCTTGAAAAATTTTGGAGGGTAAACTCTGCAGATCCTTTAACTTTCTTTTGCATCATCTCTATAATTAATTGACAGACTAATCTCCATGCGTGTGCAAATGGGATGTCTAAAGGAATGAAATTTCGTTCTTTTCTTATCCCATATTGTTAATTCAAACTTTCTCTTAAGAAACATTGACATTTGCTGAATTTGCTCCCCGTGACTTGATGAGCTTGGTGAATTTGCTCTTTGGTTTGATTCCGAGTCTTATGAGTTATCTTGCATTGTCGAATTATGTCCTGGGAGGTTGTGTTATGCATTTTTAAATGTATAAGCCATCCTAATTTCACAAGTTCAATGAAGGACACTGACCTGCACTTGACTCAGGAGTCGGTACCTACAGTTCTTCAGCTCAATTAACAAAGGAAACCAGCCATCTGGTCTTACACATTGTTTTTGCAATTCTAAAGTTACATGAGGTTGTGAAACTAGTTTTGGTGCGTTCTGTAAGCCTGTTGATTTCTCTCATACGTCTCAGTTCCTTTATAGGATCAGCAAGAGTAATAAATTCCATTTGGTTATAGTTCCCCTGATACAATAATGTCACTCCAAACCGGGGTTGGTATTGCTTTAGGGACATATTTCAACCTGCACTTTGTGTATTTGGACTATTTAAAAATTAGTGAGGAATGACAAGACCTACCCTGTCCAATAAATTTTGAGGCAAAACCTGATTGGATATTGTTATGAGTTTCGTGATGAAAGCAGAGGGCCTAGTCGAACTAATGTTGTATTACTTTTTGGAGTTCTGATATGAAAGTTCTCTTTGTTATTATAGAGAGTTCATATGAATTAAGGTATTGGGAGTTCTTTTGTTCGTGTACTTTGTTTTGATAATGAATTCTATGTTCATTTGCCTGTGGATGCTGGCCAATGGTCATACCACATAGGTTATGATAGCAATTTCTCCCTCTGTCTATTTATTTTCTTGTTTATTTGTTGGTTAAGATTGACAGTATCATAGTCAGACTTCTTCCTCGAATCCTCATCAAAGACACATTATGTTGAAATCCGATTGCACTGGTTCCTGTCATATACATGCTTGGAGGTTACAAGAACTTGCATATATCATTCTTTCCCACTAAAAAAAATGTGTTCTTGTTGACAGCCAAGGAGAGCTTACGAAACTGGTTGTTGAGCAGGTGTTGGATGAGCTCAAGACCAAACACAAATATGTGACTGAACATCTAATTGGAATGGATGACCGAGTAGCAGCCATAAAAAAGTCATTAGACACCCATGCTGGTGGTGTACGGCTTGTTGGGATTCACGGGATGGGTGGTATAGGTAAAACAACCCTTGCCAAGGTCATCTTCAATCAACTCTCTTCTGAATTTGGAAACTGCAGAAGTTTCCTTAATGATATCCGAGAAGAGTCAAAGAAGGATGGGTTGTCAAGTTGCGAGCCAAATTAATATCCGACATTGTTAATTCTAGAGTTATAGGCAAAATTGATGACATTGGTTATGGAATGAAGAGGATCAAAGAAACACTTTGCAATAGGAAGGCTCTGATTGTTCTTGATGATGTGGATAAGAGCGAACAAATTGAGAAATTGATTGGAAGTTCTTTATATTCGGGAACTAGAATAATTATCACAACAAGAAGTTTGCTGCAAATTAGGGGATTTAAGTATGAAATTCTAGCTTATGAAATGTGGGAGATGAATTCTAAGGATGCACTTCAGCTTTTCAGTCAGCATGCATTCTGTGGAGACTGACCGCCAGATGATTACAACCACCTTTCAAAAGAAATTGTCCGTGTCACGGAAGGACTTCCTTTGGCTCTTGAAGTTATAGGCTCATTACTTTACTGTAAAGAGGAAGTAATAGGGATAGAGACATTGGAAAAGCTAATAAGCATGCCAGAGGAGGAGGTCCAAAATAAGTTGAAGATAAGCTTTGATGTCCTTGATGAGTTTTAACGGCATATTTTTCTAGATATTGCATGTTTTTTTGTTAGTAAGGATATTACCGATCCCATTTACATGTGGACCGATTGTAGATATTTCCCACAAAGTGGGATCAAAGTCCTTATCAATATGTCCTTGATAAAGATACTAAAGAACAATAAGCTTTGGATGCATGATCAGTTAAGAGATCTTAGAAGGGAAATTGTTCGTCAAGAAAATCCGATAAACCCTGAGAAGTGTAGCAGGCTATGGATCAGAAAAGAGATACTCGATGTCATAAGTTCAAAAGAGGTAAAGTGAGAAAAACTAGTACTTTTGGAAATGAAATATTATATTCCCTGTTATTAGAAATTCAATTGTCTGGTTAGTAGCTTTCTTTTCCCTGATCCTTTTATTTAAGCTGTGAAGCAAAATAGTTATTTGTCAACAAAACTTCTACTCATCATCCTAAGTCTTTATGGGCAGAGGAAGGGAAAGGTTCAAGGACTTGATCTAGATGGAAGGCATACTCAGATCTTACTTACAAATGACGAGTTTGAAAGATTCCCACATTTAAGGTTTCTTAAATTATGCAATGGAACCTTTGTTGGGACTTTGTGAATTGCCATACAAAGCTAAGATGGATATCTTAGGATTCTCCTCCTCCAGATATTAGAGTGGCCAATATGTATCTACAATATGTAGTTGTTCTTAAACTTTCTACCAATCACTTCAATGATTTGGATGTATGGAGCCTAATCAAGGTATGCTATATGTTTACTTATACTTTAATTGTCTCTTCTCAAAATCATAAGATGTTCTGTCATTTGGAAGCTTCATTTATTTTGGCAGATGGCATGCAAATTGAAAGTTCTATCTCTTCAAGATTGTCCTAGCATAACAAGAACTCCAAACGTCTCTGGATGTTCTACTTTAGAGAGGTTGATTCTTCAGTTATGTGAAAATTTAATGACAATTGACAGCTCCATTCGAATGTTAAAGTGCCTGGTTGACTTGTATATTAACTGTTGCCCCCTCGAAGAGTTGCCTGATGAAATTGGACGGCTGGTGACTCTTAAGCGCTTCTCTTTAAAAGGCTGTTCTAGGCTGAGGAACTCCCCGAGTCTATTGGTAAGCTAAGATGCCTATAAACTTTTGACATTTAATATACCTCTATTAATGAACTTCCAAATTCTGTTGGAGGGCTGCCGAAACTTGAGTTTTTGTCCATGGAATCGACAAAGATAAAGGAACTCCCAAAGCCTATTCTTAACTGGGCATCATTGCTTGAGTTGGATTTGTCATTTGCAAAAATCATTGAATTACCTGAGTCAATTGGAAATTTAAAAATGTTGAAAGTGATACGGGTGGGTTATTATCCAATCAAGAAGTTTTCTCATGCTCTTCGAGCATTGAAGAATCTTGAAGAGCTACGTGCCCATGGTTGTAAATTGGAAGGTGAAATCCCTATCGAAATTGGAGAGTTGTCCATGTTGAGAATCTTAGTTTTGAGGTCTAATGAAAGAGTTAATGTGCCAAGGACAATTGTTATGCTTCCTCTCTTGCAAATGCTGGACTTAAATACGTGTAGTGAGATTCAAGAATTGCTGGAGCTTCCCTCTAGTTTGATCGATCTAGTGCTGGAATCCCGTTCTCTGCAATTTGTCCCTGATCTCTCAAACCTTACTAACTTGGTTAGATTGATCCTCTCTGATGGATCTCTGGTTAGAGGCACAACAAGCTTAAGACAAACTTGCGACATGCGATGGTTACAGAGTTTATCCAAACTGAATGAATTGAACTTATGCCTGTTGAATATCCCCACACCGCCTACAGAACTGGGCTCCCTTTCTTTTCTGGAAAAACTTACTTTGTATGGACTAGACCTGCAATCCATCACAGAGCTTCCATCATCTCTGTTGTACTTACGAGCGCATAGTTTCAACTCATGTCCAACTTGAGAAACTTGTCAACTTTCAGACTCTCACGATCAGAGGTAAAGGAAATTAAGCTTGATGGGCTTCATCAATTGGCAAGTTTGAGTGTCTCGGACTGTCAACTCCTGGAGAGGCTATCCTTTCCATCAAACATAAATGAAATTTCTGTTATTGGTTGCCCAAAGCTAGTTGAGTTCATTTTCCTGGTGTTTTGGAATTGCTTGAGAGATTGGTTACTGGGAGGTGCGAATCTTTTGAAAGGTTAAGTTTTCTGCTGGAGCAAGGATGTGATGAGCTGACATTTTGTGAGGGCAGATTGTCCCTTCTATCAAGCACCTTTAAGAAGCTCACAGAATTCAGTGTTGTAGAGTGCCCAAAGCTAGTTGAGATTCAAGTTGTCGGTATTCTGGAATTATTGGAGATATTTTCTGTGGATGGGTGTCTGGCTATGGAAAGATTAGGTGGTTTATCAAACTTGAAGAACCTCAAGTTGTTGAGTATGAGAGAGTGCGGTGCTCTTCAAGCTGTTGAGGGCCTCAATCAATTGGAGTGCTTGTGTCGATTGCTTGTTGGTGATTATGGATCATTGGAAATGTGGATTGATGTATCAGCGAAAATTCCAGATGAATGCAAGATGTTAATTTGGGATTGCAGGGGTTCATTAACTGAGTTTTGTCCACGTAAAATTGAGTGGGTCTCATTTAATCGCTACTGAGAGACGATTCTTCTTGGGCCAAACCAGGTGCACCTTCTCTTCCTGGCTTATGTTTCTTCTTTGCAGGTGCAACTCGCCCTTTCCCCTCTACCCGTTCATTTCTTCCATGTAACATATTTTTTTTTTCTGTAGAGTATTTTACTCTGGTAGCACTCTTTGTGATATTATTTTTTTGGTGTACTGTTATCAATAGTTGGTTATGGTATTTTACTTTAACTGTTACGTTTATTGGGTGTTTAACTGATGTCATTTCTCGTACGCTGTGGTAGGTAATCAAAGAATAATTGTAATAGGAAAATCAAGACACTTGTACCATACTGTGGCGCACATAAAATGAAAAAATTTCATCTCACGCTCTGTTTGTAAGACATGACCTTTTTTTGGACAACACGGACATTACTTTACCATGACAATCTATTCACTCTTACCACACACAAAATACTTTACATTTCATGAATGAGCATATTATGTGTACTATATAATTAATAGCATGTCTCGGTTGTCTTTGATGAGCCGTATTAATCCAACTGTAAAGAAACTTTTCTCAGTAAAAATTAAAGTATAAAGGACCTTCATTTCTCAATGCATTTCTTTAGACAAAGACTCTATTTTTTTCCTCTTTCCAGATGGTAGATATTTCTTAGAACATGTGATATCACGTCTTTATCATCTCAGAAAAGTAAATGCATTTTTTTAAAATGGACTTATTGATTCGAAGCAAGGTTAGCTAATCAATTTGCAGATAGATTGCTTTCGCATCTGCCCTGCTTCTGACTTGCTTCTTGTTTGAAGGAAGGTCTAGTAGGCATGTTGAATCAACTTTGCAGTCTGTTTTTCCTACCATATGGAAAAATGGAAAAAGGGAAACCCATGATTCTGCTCATACAGAGGAAGATGTAACTATAGAGCTAACATAAATCCAGGCCAATCACCAGCTAACATAAATCCAGGCCAATCACCAGTGTGGTTTCAGGGAAATTGCCCCACAAGTTTAACCCGCCAGCCCTTGGTGAAACTCTGAACATCCAAATTGAATTAGAGAGGGAGAGTCTCTAGTTGATGCAAAACGATGAGAAAGAAATATTTTTGGCTGGAATTCAACATCGATAAAAATTTAGCTCTCATCAAATATATTCATATCTTTGAATCTTCTCATCTATACACTAGATTTAAGATGATGCTACTAAATTTAACATTATAGAACTACCAGAAGCGCAGGAATTTAGTCTGCACTTATTTTTTCCTGGTGGACTAGGATAGGAGGTGAAGTATCTTCTATGCCATCCAAAGTTGAATTACAAAGGGAGGCTGATGTTCTTAAGAAAATTATGATGAATGAAACCAAAGGCAAAACTCATGTTGGGTTATGTAGGTTGATTTTTGTTACTACACATGCTAAACACTGGATTAGTGAGCTATTACGCACTATTTAAAGAGTGGCTGAGGTGTAAATGTAATGAATGATTTCCCGTGGAAATAAATTGGGCTCATAACTTGATGAGTTGGAGTCATCGAGTGAAATTCAACCCACCTAGGCATTTCAAGAGTTCAAATTTGAGCTCCCATTGTGATCTGCCATCACAAGATGTTGAACCGCTGAGACCCAACACTCGTCAACATTATGAGCTTGGAACCCCATTTGACTCAAAGTTAACACTACACAATACACGAGTATTGATGACGAAAGGAAAGGCAACAAATCCACCTTAGTAAAAAGCAGATCAGACTTCAAGAGAAAACAAACAGACTGATAAAACTGAAGACGCCCCTCATCTCCTTAACTATTGCGCTTCTACATGGGTCAAGTGCCGTCAGTCTCTTGTCATTCCGAATAGAAACTAGATTTTCTTTACCACCAAATGAAATCAACATTCAATGATTAGTCATTAATTTCATTGAGAGTGCAAAGCATTGGACTTACAGGTGCAGTATGTACCTAGTCTTCTTGTAGTTAATAGACTTAGTATCAAAACATTTAACGAAGAATTAGACATGGCAACAGACATAATTATCTCCAGCACGTTGACACTTGAAACTTATAACAAGCCCAGAGCTGAGCGACTCCAATGATAATACTTTCAAACGTTTAACACTTGATGAAGGAAAACTCAACTGAGAAAAAGAAGTCACGAAACTAGTTATGAGGTTCAGAAAACCAAAAGTTGTGAACAGAAACATGACCAGTGGAGAACTTTCGTATTTGTTGGCAAAATGCACCTATAAAGTATGACGAAGTCATTTACCGAATTATTCTTTAAATTTTTGGGTGAACATACAGCTTCAGTATTTCAGACACATATTAGAGTACACTGAAAACAGAAGCGAAACAAAGTTTAGGCTTTCATGGACTCCTTATAAGGGCTACACTACAGGACCTACAAAACTAACAATAAAAAGGAATAGATACTTAAAACCAATAAAGCATGGAATCAGTGACATGACTCCTCATCCCCAAGCAATAATGATGTCTCCTTGAGCTATAGGAGACAGCATAGGAATCTATACCATGGACGCTGCAACAAATAAATTATAAGAAAGAAATAACAGTCCAACATTTTACTGTCATAAAAAAATAAAAATAAAAAAGAGGTTGTGAAATTTTTGCATAATATTAACCATAAGCAACATTGGAGAATTTTCGCATTCACAACCTAGGTAATTAGAGTTGTTAAATGATTAATTTCGGTAACCACTTCGAAGTTAAATTCCTCTGAAAAGACACAAAAGACTGGTGTTAGCACATTCACACTAATGTAGCGTAGAAATGCTATTAAGAGATTCTAATAGCTAAACATTTTCTTTGAGTCCATAAACTTAAAACCTTAAAGAAGGCATCCAATAGAAGCCTGCTTTCAAAGGGCAGGTCCTTAAGAGTGTCAGAAAAATCTTGAGAAACACAATTTGTGATCGAAGAAGTAGTGACATCCAATAGTTGCACGTAAAAAGCTTCTAACAAATGAAGCACAATTTGTGAGAAACTCTCAGCATCCTCAGATTGTCAGTTCTTCGAAAACAAGCTCAAATCTTTTACTTCACTGCTTGAGGAATTGTCCTTCAGTGAGAAGCCCGTGTCAAGTTAGTTTATGAGCACTTCTTTGCTTCGAACACTAATAGGTAGTAATGGGACTTTCTGTTAGGAAGATCAATGTGCAAGCACTTATTCGATTGCAAATGAGGTTACAGAATAAGTGGTTGTTTCAAAAGGATTCTACCTTCCTCAAAATGTTGTCTCTAGAACAAGAGGAAGAACTACTTATTCTAATGATGGCATGAGGATGACCAGAGAAATAGTTTGTAAATACATACACCTATTAAGATGTCCTTGATAAAGATATGAAATAACAATAAATCATGGATGCATGACCAACTAAGATATCTTTCAAAGGGAAATTGTTCATATAGAAAGATGGTCATGGATAAATTAATAGATCCTTGAAATATTTAGAACAAAAGAGGTAAAGTAAGAACAATTACTGGTTTGCAAGTAGAAAATTGGACATTCCAATATTGAGAATTGCCTTCTTCATATGTGATAAAATAAACCATAGTTGATTATTAATGAAGGTCTATTTACAATTAATTGGTAGAGTAAGAAGGTCCAAGCATTTGATCTAGATGGAAAATATACTCCCGTCTTGATCACAAATGAATAGCTTGAAAGGCTTGGATGTTTTAAAATTCCTTAACTTATCTAGTGTAACCTTTGTCAGAGATTTTTCGGATCGTCCCCCAAAATAAGATGGATTACTTGGCATACTCCTCCTCTTATTTTTGAGGCAGTCGATATGCATTCAACCAATATAGTTGTTCTTCAATTTTTTGACAATCACTTTATGGATGATTTGGAGTTGTGGAGCTTAATCAAGGTATCCTAAACTTGTGTGTTTATTACATCTCCTCTTATTTTTCCTTGTATTTATGTCTGATAGTTTTGCATTTGAAACAGAATACCGTCAAGAGATGGCTACCAAATTAAAGGTTCTAGCTCCTGAAAAGAGTTTCGGCATTTCCAGAATTCCAGACTTCTCTAAGTTCTTGGCGTTAGAGAGGTTGACTCTTGAAAGACGTGCAATTTGACAGAAAATGATTGTTCAATTGGAAGACTGAAGTGCCTGATTGCCTTGAATATAAACAACTGCTTGCGTCTTGAAGAGTTGCCTAAAGAAATCAGAGGGCTAGTGAAACTAAAAAGGGCTTCTCTTGGACAGATCACTTTAAGGGGAGCAAGCTTCCCAAATAATTGGGAAATTAGCATCCTTGATGGAGTTGTATCTATCAAAAATGAGGGTTACGAGCTTACCTGATTCAACTTGTAGACTAAAATGTTTGTGCACTCTCCATGTATCAAGAATGTCAATCACTGAACTTCCAGAAGTGCGCTAGTGAAGCTCAAGTCTCTCTTTCTGATTAACGTAGATTAGAGAGTTTCCTATCTCCATCGGAAAGCTGAAATCAATGAGTGTGTTGGTTTTCTATCTAAGATGATACCTATATCAACTGGAAAATGTTGGAAGTTTCCTAGTGCCACTGGTATGCTGGAGAATCTTGAAGGAATGCATGCTGAGCGCTGTAAAGAGTTGGTGGGCAAAATTCCTAATGAAGTTGGAAACTTGCTCCTGTTCAGAATCCTAAATTTATCAGGTACACGAATAGACACTCTGCCTAGCCTAATCAGTATGCTTCCTCGCTTCCAAAGCTGGACTTAAGTCAATGTCACGAGATTTTAGAATTGCCGGAGCTTTCCACAACCTTGATCTGTTTACTTGTCAAATCTTTGCTCACTACTGTTGGTCCCTAATCTCTTGAACTTGACTAATTTGGAGGAATTGTTCCTTTCTGATGGCTTCAGGCATACAAACAACTCAGATCTAATGCAGACTTCTGATTTATCGTGTATAGTGAGATTATCCAAATTGAACAAGTTAGAACTGCTCTGGAACAACTTTGCACTGCCTACAGAGTTAAGCTCCCTTTCTCTCATGGAAGAACCAACTTCGTCTGAACCTGCAACCACTCATGCAGTTTCCGTCTTCCTTGTTGAATTGCGACTTGATAACTTCAACTCAACCAGATCACTATCATCCAACTTGAGAAGTTTGTCGATGTTAGTGCTTTAGGGTTCTCAAGTGAAAGAAATGCGACCGCATGAGCTTCCAAAGTCAACAAATTTGACTCTGGAGTGGTGTGAACTCCTACAGAGATTGGGCATTCTATCAAGTTTCAGGAACATGATCCAAGCCCGGATGTGAAAATGCTCGAAGCTGTTGTGATAAAATCACTGCAGTACTTGTCAATCGAGGATTGGCCATCTATAGAAAGGTTAGGTGCCAAAGTCCCCAGCGATTTAGAGTCTTTGGGTTAGTTCACCTTTTGTGGGGAGAGAGCGTCCGTTCAATCAAAATTCCCTTAAGAAGCTAAAAGAATGCAGTTTGGTCAGTTGTCTAAAGCCACTCGAAATTCATGTTGTCAGTTTATCGGAATCATTGGAGTGCTTTCTTCTTTATAATTGCCACGCTATGGAAAGGCTAGGCGGTCTGCCAAACACAAGAATCTGCACCATTTAGCCATCGGGATGTGTTCTGGATTAAGGGTTGTCAAGGGACTTAACCAATTAGAGAATTTCAATGAGTTGCGTAATTATGGGTGTTATTCACTAGAAAGGCCGACAGATGTGTGCGCCCCAGAAAACCAGATGAGTGCCAAATATGTTTTAGTAACTGCAGGGAGTTACTCAAATCCAGTCCAGACAAAGACAACGACATCTGATTCGAGCGATATGGAGAGGTGGTTCTTCAAGTAACAGCAGAAGTCAAATCAGAGACCAAGAACTCTAAATTGGAGAATGAAAAGATATGCCTCCTCTTTAGACTATTTGATAACAGGCAATGGCATCGTTCTTTCCTTTCCATATTCTTTGGTCATAATCTTCCATTCATTGACTTAATCTACAAAATTTGTTCATACAAACGTGAAAATTGGACTTCTACTTATAGACTGGATTTATGACAGTAATGTAATTGATAATGGTTGATTAAATTGAAAAATATATAGTTTTTTACTCTTTGAAGTGATAGATGTCTCGTTCCATATAATGCATATTTATTTTAGATTCCTGAGTAATACTATCTTTTCCTTTTGCCTCTTTCATAAATACATTCAAGTTTGGTCACCTGAATGGAAGAAGTAAGGTTAGAGATCCACTTCTGGACATTCTGAGGGATATGGAAGATCATAATGTGCTCTGTACAGGGAGGAACTTAATTTGGAAAAGTAAAACCAACTTTGAAGGAAGAAAAGGGGAAATTTTACACTACGTGGATTACTTAATCATCATTCAGCAGTGTATAGACTCATGATGTCTTGCAGTTAGGAGCCATGAGTTTGTTGTACCCTTGCTTGTAAAAAGGGCAAAATCAATGTTAAGAAAAATAGTTTGATGACATCTGCATATTCTCATCCTAGAGTACTGGCTAAAAGAAAAATATGATTTTTTGTGTAGGAGGAGGCTAAAATGGAAGAGGACGCCAAAGAGCCCGACACCGAGCTTCAACTTCAGTTCCATCCATCTGCAAGTTCTCAAGATCATGACACTAGCAAAGAGCCTCCCGTTGACGATGTCGGAGAAGGGACTCCGCCTGGAAATCAAAATCAGACAAGGCAGCAAGGCTTGAACCCTCAATAAGTATGTCATGCTCAATTTGCGAATACAACCATAGAAAAAAAATGTAGAAAACCACATGTTAATACTCATGTAACAAAATTTGGTTTGTGAATTAGGTGCACGGTATATATTTGATTATTTAAACTATCAAATGAAACAAATATTAGATCATTCAATGTGATTTTCAATCCTATACTACATAATTCATTAGGTTAGCCAAGCTATTTAATTAAAATTTGATTGACAATAACCTAATTTTAAATTCATGAAAATAATTCGTTATCAACTAATAATTAAATAATCATCGCTATTCAAACAATTAGAAAAGTCATCGATTGCCGATATGTTATTTTAGCGGGGGAATTTTTTAACTTTTAGTGAAAATTTGAATTCTTTGTCAACTTTATTATAATGTTAATAACCTAACGCATTTATTAAAGCAGTGATTGATAAGTAAGTCGTTTTCATCTGCCATCTCTTTTGGTTTTTTTTTTATTGACCCTATCCCTCCATTGTATGATTTGTATCTACCTAAATTACTAAAAAAAAGCCCTTGAGTACCTATTGTTATTATAATGTGATCACCAAACTCGTTAATTAAAAACTCATTAATTTCCTAACCCATTTTCATGCACCGTCTCTTTTGTTTTTTCTTTACCATCTCCCTCCATCAACGATCAAGCGAGGTCTACGAACTTGAGGTTGAGAGTGAGTTTGCTTGATTATATGGATCTACTAATCACATCCGGCTTTTTTCATCATTTCTAGAATATATTAAAGAAATCCTCAACTCACTTCCTTTGGCATGGCATGTCTATAAAATATTTTTAGTTGTATGAGAAGTACTATATATTGTTTTTAATAGAACTCTAGTTTGGTTGTCAATTTCAATTTGCACACCGTATTGACATTGAAGAAGTTTTCTTTCATGCTATTCCCCTAATAATTGTTCAAATTTTTAATTATCTTCGATTAAATCGAAGGTCCGTTGGGAAAATTTCTTAATTTATAAGCAAAACGAATAACATTGCGGTTGGGTAGAAGGAAAAATGGTTCTTGAACATCGATTTTTTTATATATATATATTTTTCTCTTTGAAATTGAGAGATAACATATTTTTATTGCGGACATTATCCAATTAGGATTAACCCAATTATGTGGATCCTAATTCAGTTCTAAATTTTTCAATTTTGTAAATTTAATTTTAAACATTTACACGAAATTTCAATATAATCATTTTGGCCAATTTTTGTCAAAAGTGGTGGATATGATAGTTTGTTATGTTGGACGGCTGATGATGATTGGACCGCCGCATCAATGTTTTTTGGCGAAATTTGTTTAGAAGGACTACATAGGAGTTTTTGTGCAAAATTTTAAGATTAAATTGGTAAAATTAGAAAGTTCAAAATTACCCTAGTGTACAATAGGTTTAAATTGCTTAAATAATTTTCTCTATTCTCACTTGACATTATGTGTTCTCTGTTATCTTTCCTTGCATTTAGCTTTATCCATTGTCTTAACATTTGAAAGGATATGTATCATGTTTTTAGATCTTGATAGCAAACTTGTCATTGCCTTTGTCCTTTAGAGTCCTTGGCCTTCACTATTGATGAATTGATCTAGTGATTATGGGGAAAATTGTTCAAAGAGTTCTAAATCACCACAATATTCCTCACGGCCGTCGCCAGTGTTACCAGAACCCCAAACCTCAGAGCTGCCACCAACTATGTAACACCGACAGGAACATACGACACACGACACGACACGACACGATACGCCGACATGTCATTTCTTAAAAATAGAGAATTCCGACACGTTTCGACACGTTATATATTGAATATATCTTTTATATATAAATACATAAATAAATAATAAAAAAAATAGCCTAGAATTAATTTACACAAAAAATATTAATTTAACATATGTTAATATCATTCGTTATTTTAATTTGTTACAATAATACATAAAACTTAGAGGAAGAAAAACATTGTTTAAAGAAAAATGCTGAAATGATATTTTTAAATTTATTTGTTTATCATATATAGCATTTTTTTATTATTTCTTTCATAGTAAAAGACTTTTGAAAGAACTAAAACAATTCTAAAAAAAAAATTGACCCCGTGCGTGTATATTTATAGCATTGTTTATTACTTATTTTATTACTTCTTTTTTGTATATTTATATTTTGACCCCTCAAGTATTAGAAATTTTTAAAATTGACCCCTTGGAATCACGTGTCGAAATTCTAGACTCACGGGTCAGAGTGTGTCGGAGAGAGTTGACCATATGTCTTATTTTTCGACACTCGTTGACTGCGTGTCGGAGCGTGTCGGGACGTGTCAGAGTGTCGGACACGACACGAAGGCTCCCGAAAAGTGTCGGTACTACATAGGCCACCAGAATAACCAGCCTCAGAAACCTCTTCCGCTTCAAAATCATCGATGACGTAACCGAGGCGGAAATCAGGACCAAACTAGAAGTAAAAGACAAAGAAGGGTTCGAGAGGCCAGTTGACGATTTCTGGAGCCAGAGCCCAAAAGGCGACAAGGTTGAACGCAAAGGAGGAGGAGGAGGAGAAGGGGAGCGCTTGAGCTGAGTGAGGGACAGAGAAAGAGACTAGGGGAGGGAAAGAGAGTAGCAAAAGAGGAGAGATCGTGAAGGAGGACTTCAAATGAGTTCTTTTACAAAGAAGGGGTGAGAGAGAGAAGATGCAATAAATTCAGCATTTATCGTTGTATGTGTTAGTCCATTCAGCCAGGGAGAGAGAGGAAAGAGAGCTTCCAAGTCCCATTGTTTAATTTTACATTAGACGAGATGTGTCACATTTTGAGTGGAGCCACCTAGGTTCACGCACGTCAAGTAGGCTAGTGATGTGGTGATTGAAACCACTGAATACTCAATTTAGTAGATTTGGAGTCGATTTTGCGGATTTAGCTCTCTTTTCTTTGAACTATTTTATCTTTAATTTGTTGAATTTGGGGTGTCACTGAATTCTGGCCAAAATTGATAGAAATATTCGCAACGGAAGTTGGGGAAGGGGGGACATTGAGTCAATTATATGAAAAGATGGGGAAACATTGTTCGAATTAAAAATCTAGGCGCATATGAAACCCCACAAAAGAACCTAAAGGTAAGTAGTAATTCTTCCAAAAAAAACTTGAATGTGGCTCCTTTTTAGCATTGAAGGAGAGTCCGAACTCTGAAGCAATCTACCCTAAGTTGTAGAAAAAGTAACCTTCCAAACTAGTTGAACATTCGAGTATATTTGTTTCGCAAGAAATGGATGACTTGAAAAATATTTTCCTAACAATAATCTCTTTCATCGCTTACACAATGAACGAAAAATATTTTCATTGTTTACAAAAATATTTAGGTATAAATAATAATCAATAGTGGAAATATTTTTTATTGATTAATTATTTCAAGCAATTATTTTTAGGAAAATATTTTCCAAGTCATTCATTTTCAGTAAAATAAATGAAAGCTTTCAGGGGAGTCAGACTTCACAACAACTAGTTCTTAACTTGGGTCGTTAGTGTGATTTATTGAGGGATGTAAAGGAATTAATTTAATCAACAAAAGATCATTGCTTGAAAACAAAAATATGTTTCATCAATACGTATATGTTAGGCTCAATTTCCAGATGCCACAAATATGGAGAAAATCTATTACTTCTTTATTAAAGAAAACCACATCTTAATGGTCAAGGAACTAAACTTTGTGCGTGAATTAGGTGCACAATACATATTTCATTATTCACACTATCAAATTTAGCAAATATTAGAATAATCTAAATAGATTTTGAATTTTACACTAGATGATTGATAAGATTAGTAGAGCTATTTAATAAAAATGTGACTGATAATAACCCAATTTCAATGTTATTTATTAAAATAATTCATTATCTTTCCAATTATTAAATAATAATAGCTACTCATATAATTAAAAAAAGCATTGATTACCTAGATTATATTTTAGTGAGGGAATTTTTTATTTTAGTGAAAATCTGTGTTTTTTTTTTCCATATTATAGTGGATCACCTAGCACGTTTATTACCTAATGCATTTTCATGTATTATCTATGATGTTTTTTATTTACCTTCTCCTTCCACGCATCTGCCTATATAATTAAAAATGTCCATGACTCCCTAAGTGTTATTATAATGTGGACGACCTAACATGTTTGTTAAAAAAGCGATTGATTACGTATTGTCTAGTTTGTTTTTTCTTTTACCTTCTTCTTCCATGTATCTTCCTAAATAATTAAAGAAGTCCTTGATTACCTAAGTGTTACTATAATGTGGATGGCCTAAAGCGTTTATTAAAATGGTCATTGATTGTCTAACGCCCCTTCATGGATTGTCTAGTTTGTTTTTTTCTTTTCTCTCCACCCTCCATTGTATCTATCCAATTAAAGAAGTCCTTAATTACCTCAGTGTTATTATAATGTGGATGACCTTACGCGTTTATTAAAAAAGCTCATTCATTGTCTAACGCTTTTTCATGGACTGTCCAGTTTGTTTTTTTCTTTACCTTCTCCCCTCCGTTGTATCTACCTTTATAATAAAAAAAAGTCCTTGATTACCCAGTGTTATGATAATGTATAAGACCCAAGGCAATTATTAAAAAAAAAAAGTCATTGATTACCTACCTAACACGTTTTCGTAAATTGTTTCTTATCCTTGCCATCTTCGCTCCGTTGTATCTATAAAAAATTTCGCTCCATCGTATCTATAAAATATCTTGGCTGTGAATTTAAGTCCGTCCTATTGCCCATGATATCCTAGGATTACCATCGATGAAAAGGATTATATCATTGATAATAATTGGGCAGATCAATTCCCGATAAGAACTTGCTTCTAAGTCAGAGTAGGATGAAGACATATAAGAGAAGAACGCAAATTCAAATCTTGAATGCCGTGTTACATCCACGTTCTCACTTTGTACTTCCTTCAACTTTGCAATAAGACGAGGACTTTCGAAGCAAATTTTAGAAATAATCTGAAATAAGTCGTGCCTACTGACTTCCTAGCAAGCATAAGGAAATTTTCCAACCTTGCAGTTGGAGATATGTTATAGTATTCTTTTTTTCTATCAGATGGGATGTAATGTAATATTTTAATTTTGATTCCGCCAACTACGATTGATTTTTAGGTGGTGCTGACACAAGTGTGAGGTGAGGCTTTCAAAAGTTGCAAGATCACCAAAATCATAATTGGAAATGAATGATTGTTTACTCTCATTCAGTTTCTTTACTTTGTTTGCTTGTTTCTTTCTTCTTTAAATATAAATAAAATAAAATAAAACTAGTGCGGACATAGTCCGGTTGTCGTTCACATTGAGGAACCTCGGCAACATTTCTTAGCTAAGGTAGATCAAAATCTAGCGAGAGAGAGACCTTAATTTACAAAGTAGAGTTCCTATGGCGAACTCAAATGCTGGAACGAGTAACAGTGCACGAGGAGGCAAGTATCAAGTATTCTTGAATTTCTGTGGCCAAGATACTCGAGATGGATTCACTGACTTCCTTTATCAAGACTTGGTAGAGAATTGTATTCATGTCTTCATGGATGCCGAAAACCTTCGAGTCGGCGAAGAAATTGGTGGAGAGCTCCTGCAGGCAATTGACAACTCCCAGATTTACATACCCATCTTCTCAAGAAATTATGCTAGCAGCAAATGGTGTCTCCGTGAGCTCGCAAGGATGGTAGACAACACAACCAAGTCAGAGGAGAAAAGAATCCTACCCATTTTTTACGATGTGGAGCCAAAGGATGTTGACCTTAAAACCTCATTGTACACAGCGGCCATAAAGAAGCACAAGGAGGAGCACAAGGAGAAGTTTCCCGACAAGGGAGAATCCTGGGAGGGAGAATCCTGGGAGGACGCTTTTAAGAAGGTCAATAAAATCAAGGGTTGGGAGCTACAGAAATGTAAAAGGTAATCTCTTAAGATCCTTGGCCTTTGTGACTCTAGAATCAAGCCCGTCCTTTACAAGGGACGTCGGGAGATAAATAAATTAGCAAATCTTCACATCTTTAAGAAAAATACAAATACAATTATATGCAAGAGTTATTAAGGATAAATAAAAGGAGTACACAATTTTTTTTGGAATTAGAGGCATACAAGGTAATTTACATGATCAATATAGCTTTTGTAACTACTGAACTGGCTTCTATTTGTGGCAGCAAAGCGGAACTTATGAAGTTGGCAGTTAAAGAGGTTTTGCATAGGCTGAAGAGAAAACATAAGACTATTACTAAACTTTTAGTTGGACTTGATGATCGAGTGGTAGAAGTACTAAAATTGTTAGACGTTAACTGTAGTGATGAAGTGAGGTTGCTTAAACTTCATGGTATGGGGGGTATCGGTAAAACCACTATAGCCGGGGTCGTCTACAATGAACTTTCTTCTCGCTTTGGAAAGAGTTGCGCCTTCCTTGACAATATTCGAGAAATTTCAAAGAAGGAGGGTTTAGTCTGGTTGCAGAAAAAGTTACTAACAGAGATTGCTAGTTCTAGCTCTGCAGAAATTATTGGTGGAGTTGATCACGGAAGGGAGAGGATACAAGAAACACTTGGCGGTAAGAAGGTTCTCATAGTTCTTGATGACGTCGATGAGAAAGAACAAATCGAGAATCTAATTGGACAACGTCGGTTGCATCCTGGAACAAGAATAATTATCACCACAAGGAACACAACTATACTAGAGTTTATTAAGCAAAGAACGGCTTGTGAAATGAGGGAGATGAAAACTGACCATGCACTCCAAATTCTAGCTTATGAAATGAACGAGATGAATTTTGACCATGCAATCCAACTTTTCAAGAGGCATGCGTTTTTTGAAGGCTCTCTAGCAAAGGATTTTGATAGCCTCTCAAGAGATATTGTCTTTACTACCGGAGGCCTTCCTTTGGCTCTTGAAGTCATAGGTTCATTACTTTGTGGAAAGCCCAAAGCGAAATGGGAGAATACATTAAAACAATTAAAGAAAATACCACATAAAGATGTACAAGAGACATTAATGATTAGCTATAAGGTGCTTAATTATCGTCAGCGTGAAATTTTTCTCGATGTCGCATGCTTTTTCATCAATGAGGATATAACAAATGCCAATTATATGTGGGAGGCTTGTGGATTTTATCCTAACTTGGAAATTGATGTCCTTGTTGAAATGTCCTTGATAAAGATAAAGGATGACAACAAATTTTGGATGCATGACCAACTAAGAGACCTGGGACGAGAAATTGTTCATCAAGAAAGTCCTAAAAATCTTAGGAAGAGGAGTAGGCTGTCAACTAGCAACGAGGTCCTTGATTTGATAAAAACCAAAGAGGTAAGACAATTATCAAATTCAAATGATAAAAGTGAGATCCTATGTTTGAGGATTCAACTTTCTACTTATGATTTTTTTTTCTTCCATTTTATTCATTCAAATTGTAAATAAAATTATTGGTTATTGACAAACTTCTATTAATCACTACAATTATTTATTGGCAGAGGAAGGAAAATGTTGAAGTGCTCGATCTACGAGGACTGAGCTCTTATATCTTAATTAGCCACGATGAAATTGCAAGGTTTGAAAGTTTGAGGTTCCTGAGATTATCTTATGGGACCTTGCATGGGGATTTCATTGTTTATCTACCAAAGTTGAGATGGATTTCATGGCGTTCTCCCTCACTAAATGTTAGTGTGCCTCATATGAATTCAAAGAATTTGGTTGTCATTGAACTTTTTGACAATCACTTCACAGATTATTCAAAAGTATGGGACTTAATTAAGGTATGATTTCATCTCAATTTATAAATATTGCCTTGTACATTATTTGGCTTCTTTTGTAACGTTCATACTTCTATTTTACAGATGGCAGCCAAACTTAAAAGTCTAGCTCTTGTTGAATGTCATCGCCTCACTAGAACTCCAGACTTGTCTAGATGCCTGACTTTAGAGAGGTTGACTTTTGATAATTGTGAGAGGTTGAAGGAAATCGATAGCTCCATTGGAAAGCTAACGTGCCTGCTTGAGTTGAATATCACCCATTGCGAGCTCGTTGAACGAGTGCCTGATGAAATTGGAGGTTTAGTGAAGCTTGAGCGCTTTTCTTTAACTAGATGCTACAAAGTGTGCGGACTCCCCACCTCTATCGGCAACTTAACATCATTAAGGAAGTTGCAGCTTTCAAATACTAGAAGAATTACAAGCCTGCCGGATTCCATTGAAAAGCTACAGTGTTTGTCATATCTTAACCTACAACATTCGGGAATCACTAAAATTCCAGACAAAATTGAAGGGTTAGTGGAACTACGACATCTTTGTCTAAAAGGCACTAAGATTAAACAACTTCCAAACTTCATAGGAAAATTAAAATCATTATGCACTTTGGATTTGTCCCGTCACTGGATTGAAGTAACTTCAAATCAATGGGAGTTACCCAAAACCATTGGAATGTTGGAGAAACTGGAGGAGCTTTATCTTGGTCATCGCAAAGAGTTGGTAGGCGAAATTCCTGAGGAAATAGGATATTTATCCTCTCTCAGAGTGCTAGATTTATGTTGGACCAAGATCTATCGAGTTCCAAGAACAATCAAGATGCTTTCTCGCCTCTCAAAACTTGACTTAATACAGTGTGATGAGATTACAGAGTTGCCTGAGCTTCCAGCAAGTTTAGTCTGTTTACGTGTCGAATCTCGCTCACTGCAGGTGGTCCCAAATCTCTCAAAGCTTACCAATCTAGTAGAGTTGGTCCTATCCGATGGCTCTTATCATCAAGATTTGTCAAACGTGAAGCACAAATGTGACTTGGGGTGGATTGGAAAGCTAACCAAACTAAAGATGTTGAAGTTGTGTTTTCTCAATATTGTTGCACCTCCTACGGAGTTAGGTCCCCTTTCTCTTCTAGAAGATCTTATTTTGCACAGATTAGACTTGCAACCCCTGAAGCAGCTACCGCCTTCTTTACTTTCTATAGAACTTGACAATTTCAGCTCAACGGGATCGACACTATCCAACTTGAAAGTTCTGTCAAAATTAACGCTTCGTTTCTCGCGACTGCAAGAAATTCAACTCAATGGACTTTCGCAATTGCAATGCTTACTTTTGAGCTCGTGTGACCTTCAAAGGATATCCATACCATCTAGCTTGACGACACTGAGAGTATATAATTGCCCTAATATGATTGAGATTCGGTTTCTTGGTATATCGGCATCACTGGAGGTATTATCAATTTTTGGCTGCCGGTCAATTGGAAGGATAGTATGCGAGTTTTCTTCGAGTGAGTCAACCTATTTTTCACCAGGAGTCGTTCTTCTTCCCAATGCCTTAAAGAAACTAGAGAAACTTGAAGTGATCCACTGCGAAAACCTATCTGAGATTCAAGTCATTGGTACATTGTTATCATTGCAAGACATCTACATTGTAAAATGCAATGCTATCGAAAAGTTAAGCACTATATCGAACTTAAAGAACCTTCGCCGTTTGGTTATCCGTGAGTGCTCTAAGCTGCGGGTTGTTGAGGGCCTTGGCAAACTAGAGTTTTTGACTGAATTGGTTTTCTTCAAGTGTCCTTCACTAGAAACATTGCTTGACATATCGAACTCGAAAATACCGGATAAGTGCCTAATACAAGTTACACAGTGCAGGGAGTCACTCGACTCTTCACCAAGAGGTCATATTCCTTTCAAGCGTTACCAAAAGATGATGGCTCAACAAGGAGCGCCTCAAACAGAGACAAATAAGGTGAGCCTCAACTAGACCAAAATTTCTTTTTAACAGCTTATTCAAACATAAAGTAGTTAGAAGCATGCCATTGCACATACCTATCATAAATTCGAAGAATGTTCAAGAATTGAATCAACAATGTAAATTTACCAAAAATGATAACAGCCTTCAGCCAATCTCTAGAATCATTTTTTCACTTGCAAATGTCTAGGATTCTCAAATTTTCCCTACCATACAAACCAAAAGTTGCCATACAAGAGGAGCTACCTGATACAGGCAATGGCATCACACTTTCCTTTTCCATATTCTTTGGTCCCCTCTCTTTGGTCAAATTCTTCCATTCATTGACTTTATCTACAATTGCTTTATATACTGACATGAAAACAGAACTTCCAACTCGTAGACTGAATTTCTGACCCTAATGTAACTGATCGATGGTAGGTTAAATTGAAAAGTTCATAGTTAATCGCTGTATGTAGTGATAGATGTCTTGTTCCCCGTGGTGCTTATATATTTAAGTTTCATGTAGTAATACTATCTTTTCCTTTTGCTTCATTCACTAATGCATTTACCTGAATGTAAGAAGTTCAAGGTTAGAGATTTTCACTTCTAGTCATTCTGAGAGATATGAAAGGTCATTATGTGCTTTGTAGAGGAACTAGATACGATAATTTCGTGGAAAATAAATGATTTGAAAAACACTTTTCGAAAAATGATCCCTTGTATTGTTTAGAAAAATTAGTCAAAAATATTTTTATCAACGATAACAATCTGTCCCTAACTATTTATGTGGACGATGAAAAAAATTTCTGTTTGTGTATTTTTGTGAATAATATAAGCAATCATTTTTTGGAAAATATTTTCCAAATCACTTACTGTCCACAAAATGAAATTTGAAAAAAATGTAAACCGACTTTGAAGGAAGAAAAGGGGAGATCTTACGCTATATCGATTACTGAATCACCATTCGATCGTATATAGACTCACGATGTCTTGCACATAATAGCCATGAGTTCGTTGTGCCCTTGCTTGTCGAAGAGGCAAAACCAATGTTAAGAAAAAGATTTATTTGATGACAACTGCATTTTCTCATCCTAGAATATTGGCTAAAGAAAATCTTATTTTTCATGTAGGAGGCTAAAATGGAAGGGGTTGCCATAGAGCCCAATACCAAGCTTAAGCATCAATTCCATCTATCTGCAAGTTCTCGGGATCATGAAATTAGCGAGGAGCCTCCCATTGACAATGTCAAAAAAGGGACTCCGCCCGAAAAGCAAAGTCAGACGACGAAGCAAGACTTGAACGCTTTAAGTATTTCCGCCACCATCGTCTATGTTACAATCTAATATTATCATGTCACGCAGAATAAAGAAGTATATATCGAACTTAACCACAACCTGTTTTTGCAGGTCTTGAGGAACTTGCTCCACACAAAACATTTTGTGATGGCTTGAAGGCATGCTTAGTGAGCATATTGGAATGTGTCTGCAATTGGGACTTTGCTAGCTTTAAAGCTGAAATTCTTTGAAGTTCAAAACAAAGGAAGCCAAGGATAATTCATAATCCGTGTAGATGGAAAGACCAGGTCAAGATTTTATAGAAGAGCTAAGTGATGCTTTAAAAGGTAACATTCATACTCCTCTTGATCAAACTCAAAGGCGACTTGTCCAGGGACAAGTGCTAGACAAACACGAACTCATGTTGCACAGGATTTTCCTCTTTGATAAATTATCCATTTGTCCATGGCAAGTCTATCTCCTAGTTGAGTACAAATCGATTTCCATCTGGTTCAATTAACAAAGTATTTTCCAATATTTGGCTTGCTTATGACAGTGTCTTCAACCATTGGCAGCATGTGATGAACCGACGCACCCCATAGGCAGCCGATTGGCGCCAATATACATTTTCAGCCAATGATTAGGTGGTTGGTCAGCAGTAATCTCTGTCAACATTCATCGGCGAGATTTCATAGAAGTTGCCTGATATTGGAAGAAGCAACATCCTAGAAAATGGACTTGACGCATTTTGTATGTAAGTTTCATCATCTAGTATGCATTTTTTATTGATGAGGGAATCGTTCACCGAAATTTGATATCTGGTAGTTCATCGATATGTACTAAGTTGCTCATGAATTGCTTGGTCATAGCAAGCAATCTCACATTCTCAGATAAAGGATTTCACTTGTGGCCATTAGTTCCAAGGACCCCGGTACCAAGCTTTCTCTTGGCTCTTTCTTGCGTCAGAACCAAGAACAACTTAGCTAAAATAAGAAGATTCAAACTCTCTTAAGAGATCAGCATTGCTACTTTTGAACCTATTATCATGTCATACAGATAAAAGTGGATCGAACACATTAATTCTAGCCTAACTTTGGAGGTTTGGATATATTTTCCCACACCAACTATATAGATCTTTGTGCAGGTTTGAAACCTATGTCGTAACGGGGTAACAGGGTAAGTAATTGGGGTTTCATTTTGGAAAATCTTTAAAGAGGGCCTCGTTTTTGTTGCTTCCAATTATCTCTTCATTTGCACAACTAATGGAAAAAAGTTTTGGCGGTGATATGTACAATAAAGATAAAAGTATATAACTATAGGATTGTGTTCAATAGCTGATTATGTTCAATTTTTTTCCTTAATTTTACTTAACAATTAATTCATAAATTTACTCCATAACATGAAAATTATTTATTTACTTGAAAATTACTCTCTTCGACAAAGCTATTATGTATAAAGATATAATCTAAAGATACAAAAAGAACACATAGTTTTTTTAATGTGCATTTTGAATTTCGCAGTTCCGTTTGAGATTGATTTATTTTATTATATTTTCTTAGGAAAAACCTTTTACCTAGATTGTTTGGCATATTGGCATTCAGTTTATCCTCTGAAATATGCCGTCCATACATGTCTTTACCTGCAAAAGGTGAAAAACTGCGGTCATCAATTAACGTGCAGATGAATTGATTACAGGCTCAATCTCTCTTATCCAGTTGAATAGGAAAGTAAAATCGAGGAATGAAAAACAGAGAACATATAGATGCTATTAAACTACATTAATGGGCAAAAACGCATGGATACCCGAAAGCAGCGAAATTCAAAAAGCACTTTCAAATATTACTAGTTTTCGATAGAAGGATACTTGAAATGTGAAAAGTTTCGTACGGCACTCACTTTAGTGTCAAAAGTTTTCGCTGCCTTACTTAAGTGTCAAATCTGAGAAAAAAAAACAATCACTTACAAGAACTAATCAGAAGGGGCAATTATTGAGCGTTAGCTTATCTATGTACAAGTACCTTGAAGATATCTCAAAAAGCGCATGGCCCTCCAAAGCTTATTCATGGATTGCAAGAACCTCCATGCCCAAGTAGAGGATGTCCTCATTCAACATTGCCCACAAGAAGCCAATCAAGTCGTGGCTTGAATTGCTAAACCCCACCAAATGGTAAATCTCTCTTCTAATTGGCTTACTAAGGACCCCAGCCCCTTTGGGATATGTTGTGCTTTGAATCTTGTTCTCTTGAACTTCAAAACTCTAGTGGATGAATGAATTGAAGTTGTCTTCGACCAAAAAAAAAAAAAAAAAGCACCTCCAACGAGAAGTTCCGGCCACTGGTATATTTTAAAGAAATCCAGACCATGTGGACATGCAAAACGACATCGCTCAATCCAACGTGGTTGAGTAGGGCATAAATGACAGTCGGTCAATTCAACCAAGCAAAAACTATGTCAAACATAAGTAAGGTTATAGGGCCAGATTGTCTTTAATGTTTCTCTGAGTTGCTCGATTGGAGGGAAAAATTAGGTCTAGGAGAGAAAAATTAGGGCTAGGAGAGAAAAATTAGAGTTCTTGGTCAACTGCATGGACAATGTTGCTAGAGGAGGAATTGCGCAACAAGGCAGTCAATTTGTCTTCTCAATTTGGTACTAATTTTGTTGTTTTTTGTCCACTAAACGATGATTGTTAAGTCATTGTTTAATCAACCAAGCATGATTCTAGGATCTCCATGTGAAGTTGTCATCATTTTCTACGTTGTAGTTCCCAAAGCTATTTTTTTGGTTCTTGGGTGCAACGTCGGCATGGGAGGACAAAACTGTAGACATGATTGTCTATTATGATGGGAAATTTGTTATTGGCACCGATGAGTAGGAAAATGCTAGTGGAAATGAACATACTATCGTTGTCGATCATATATTGATTTCATGAGAGATATAGTACAATAGCTACAATGCAAAATAGAAAAATTGTACTATTGTGATCCTAGAAAAGTAGACATTCCAATACTGAGAATTGCCTTTTCTACCAAGAAACATTTTTTTATATGTGATAAAATAAACATAGTTGATGATTAATGAATGTCTACTTACAATTAGTTGGCAGAGTAAGAAGGTTCAAGCATTTGATATAGATGAAAAATATACTCACATCTTGATCATAAATGAATAGCTTGAAAGGTTTGGAAGTTTGAGGTTCCTAAACTTATCTAGTGTAACCTTTGTCGGAGATTTCTTGGATTGTCTTCCAAAATAATATGGATTACTTGGCATTCTCCCCCTCAAATTTTTGAGGCGGTCGATATGCATTCAACCAATATAGTTGTTCTTCAACTTTCTGACCATCACTTTACAGATGATTCGGAGTTCCGGAGCTTAATCAAGGTATCTAAACTTGTGTGTTTATTACGTCTCCTCTTATTGTTCCTTGTATTTATGTCTGATAGTTTTGCAATTGAAACAGAATACTGTCTGGAGATGGCAACCAGATTAAAGGTTCTAGCTCTCAAAAAGTGTTTCGGCATCAGTACTTCAGACTACTCTAAGTTCTTGACGTTAAAGAGGTTGACTCTCGAAAGATGTGCAACTTGATGGAAATGACTGTTCAATTGGAAGACTGAAGTGCCTAATTGCCTTGAATATAAACAACTGCTTGCGTCTTGAATAGTTGCCTAAAGAAATCAGAGGGCGAGTGAAACTAAAGCGCTACTTGTTGACAGATTACTTTAGCGGGAGCAAACTTCCCGACTCAATTGGGAAATTAACATCCTTGATGGAGTTGTATCTATCGAAGATGAGAGTTACAAGCTTACGTGATTCAATTTGTCAACTAAAATGTTTGTGCACTTTCCATGTATCAAGAATGTCAATCACCGACCTTCCAGAAGTGCGCTAGTGAAGCTCGAGTCTCTCTCTTATTAACATTAAGATTAGAGAGCTTCCTATCTCCATCAAAAAGCTGAAATCACTGAGTGTGTTGGTTTTTTTTGTGTAAGATGATACCTATGCAACCGGAAAAAATTGGAAGTTACCTAGTGCTACTGATATGTTGGAGAATCTTGAAGAGATACTAGGTGAGCGCTGTAAATAATTGGAAGGCAAAATTACTAATGAAGTTGGAAACTTGCTCCTGTTCAGAATCCTAAACTTTTCAGGTACACAAATAGACACATTTCTTAGCATCAGCATGCTTCCTCGTCTCCAAAGATGAACTTAAGTAGATGTCACCAAATTCAAGAGTTGCAGAGTTGCCTGAGCTTCCTACAAGCTTGATCTGTTTATGTATCAAATCTTGCTCGCTACTGTTGGTCCCTAGTCTCTTGAACTTGACTAATTTGGAGGGATTGTTCCTTTTTGATGGCTCAAGATACACAGACAAATCAGATCTAATGCAGACTTCTGATTTATCGTGGATTGTGAGGTTATCCAAATAGAACAAGTTGGAACCGTGCCTTTGGAACAACCTCGTGCCACATACAGAGTTAAGCTCACTTTCTCTCATGGAAGAACTTACTTTGTCCAGTCTGGACCTGCAGCCTCTCGTGCAGCTTCCGTCTTCCTTGTTGGAGTTGCGACTTGGTAACTTCAACTTGACCAGATCACTATCATCCAACTTGAGAAGTTTATCGATGTTAGCGCTCTAGGGCTCTCAAGTGAAAGAAATACAACTCCATGAGCTTCCACAGTCGACAAATATGACTGGAGTGGTTTGAACTCCTAGGGAGATCGTTCATTCTATCAAGTTTAAGGAACGTGATCCAAGCCCCGATGTGAAAATGCTCAAAGCTGGTGTGATAAAATCACTGCAGTACTTGTCAATCAAGGATTGGCAGTCTGTACAAAGGTTAAATGCTAGATTCCTAGCGAAATAGTCTTCGAGTGAGGTGACCTGTTGTGGGAGAGAGTGTCCGTTCAATCAACCGCCCTAAAGAAGCTAAAGGAATGCAATTTTGTAAGTTGTGGAAAGCTACTCAAATTTCAAGTTGTCGGTATGTTGGAATCATTGGAGTACTTTCTTCTTTACAATTGCCATGCTATGAAAAGGGAAGGCGGTCTGCCAAACACAAGAATCTGCACCATTTAACCATCGGGAGGTGTTCTGGATTAAGGTTTGTCAAGGGACTTAACCAATTAGAGATTTTGGATGAGCTGCGTAATTACGGGTGCTGTACACTGGAAAGGCCAACAGACTTGTGCGCCCCAAAAAACCAGATGAGTGCCAAACATGTTTTAGTAACTGCAGGGAGTTGCTTTAATCCAGTCCAGACAAAGACAACGACATCTAATTCGAGCACTATGGAGTGGTGGTTCTTCAAGTAACAGCAGAAGCCAAATCAGAGACCAAGAACTCTGAATTAGAGACTGAAAAGGTATGCCTCCTCCTTGGACTATTTGATAATAGGCAATGGTATCATTTTTTCCTTTCCATTTTCTTTCCATTTTCTTTGGTCTTCTCTCTTTGGTCATAATCTTCCATTCATTGACTTTATCTACAAAATTTGTTCATACAGACATGAAAGTGGAACTTCAAACTCATAGACTGGATTTCTGATAATAACGTAACTAATTATGGTAGTAATACTGTCTTTTTCCTTTTGCCTCTTTCATCAATACATTCAAGTTCACTCACCTGAATGAAGAAATTCAAGGTTAGAGATTTTCACTTCTGGACATTCTGAGGGATATGGAAGGTCATAATGTTCCCAGGAAGGAACTTAATTTAGAAAAATAAAACCGACTTTGAAGGAAGAAAAGGATAAATTTTACACTACATGGACTACTAAATTATCATTCAGCAGCGTATAGACTCGTGATGTCTTGCAGATAGGAGCCATGAATTTGCTGTACCCTTGTTTGTGAAAAACGCAAAGTGTTAAGAAAAATATTTGTTTGATGACGACTGCATTTTCTCATCTTAAGAGTGCTGGCCAAAGAAAATCTCTTTTTTCATGTAGGAGGAGGCTAAAATGGAAGGGGATGCCAAATAGCCTAACAACGAGCTTCAGCTTCAGTTCCATCCATCTGCAAGTTCTCAAGATCCTGACATTAGCAAAGAGCCTTCCATTGACAATGTCGAAGAAGGGACTTCGCCTAGAAATCAAAATTAGATGAGGCAGTAAGACTCGAACACTTAAAAGTATTTCACCACATCATCTTTGTTTCAATCAACTGTTCTCATGTCACCCAAATAGAAGAAGTATAAATTGAACTTAACCACAACCGATTTTTGTAGGTCTTGATGAACTTGCTCCACCAAGAACATTTTCTGTAACGTTAAAGGGGTGCTTAGTGAGCATATTATAATGTGTTTGTAACCATGACTTTCCTAGCTTTGAAGCTGCAATTCTTTGAGTTCAAAACACAAAAAGCTTTTGAAGGATTATTCAGGAATCATGGAGATGGAAAGACCTAGTCATGTCTCGTCATTTTAATTGATTGAATAGCTAAGTGATGGCATCAAGAGATAACTTTCAGATTCCTCTTGATTAACCTCTAAGGCAACTGCAGTCGAGGGGCAAGTGTTCCAGAAACCATAACTCATGTTACACAGGATTTTCTTCTGCATCGGGGATTCATTATCCATTTGTGTTGGTAATTGTGGAAGCGTGTGTTTGATGTGTGTGCAAGGAAGTGTTAGAAGAGAATACACGGGAACAAGAAAGAACTTTTTTATTTATTGTTTATTGTAGTACAAAGGGAAGGGGAGGAGCTTGCTTACATTTTTTATTCTACTAAGCTCTCCCCTCTTTCCTATTTATAGGGTGCTCTACCAACATTCTAGATTTGTGTAGAATGTTGTCCACTTAGACTTAATCTAGGGAGTTCTAGATTGTAGTTAAGCCATTCTTCTTCTAGAGAATTCTACACTTTTGCTTCTACACTTTTCTTTGCCACCTAAGCTAGATTCTCTTTTTTTGGGGATTTTTCTTGTGTTTTCTAGCTAACATCAATCTTGAAGTTTCTAGAAATTGGATCAACAATTCAACACTCCTCCTTGATCCAATTTCATGTTACTCCAAGCATTTCCCGCAATGTCTCGAACTTGGCTAGCGGTAGTGCTTTAGTGAAGATGTCCGCAATTTGGTCTTCAGTCTTACAATACTTCAGCTCGATCTCTCCTTTGTTTTGCACTTCACGAATGAAGTGATATTTTATATCAATATGTTTCGTTCTTCCATGAAAGACTGGATTTTTTATATTGCAATCGCGGACTTGTTGTCACAAAATATTGGCGTTGATTCCATTTGTGGTTCTCCAATGTCTTCTAGAATTCTTCAAAGCCATATTGCTTGACTAGCGGTCGTAGCAGATGCGATGTATTCAGCTTCTACAGTAGACTGTGCCACCGAGTCTTGTTTTTTGGATGCCCATGAAAATATTCCAGAACCTAGTGTGAATGCATAGCTAGTAGTACTTCTCCTATCATCAGCTAAACCAGCCCAGTCGCTATCAGTGTAACCAATGAGCTTGGCATTTGCACTTGGCCGATACCAAATACTGTAATCTATAGTTCCTCGTAAATATCTGAGAATTCTTTTGGCAGCTCCAAAGTGAATTTGACTCAGACTTTGCATGAACCGTGATAGTAGACTTGTCGCATACATAATATAAGGTGGTGTAGCAGTGAGATATAGCAGATTGCCAATCAAACTTCTATAGAGGGAGGCATCGGCTTTTTCTGCTCCATCTTCCTTCAATAGTTTTTCATTTGTCATGAGCGGGGTTGAAACTGCTTTGCAATAGTTCATCTTGAATTTCTTTAGGAGGTTTTCGGTATATTTCTTTTGCGAGATGAAAATTCCTTCATCTTGATTGACTTCAATATCGAGGAAATAGTTCATCAAGCCCAAGTCCGTCATTTTAAATGTCTTCATCATTTCTTCTTTAAATTCTTGGATCATTGTCTCATTGTTTCCTATATATATGAGATCATCTACATATAGAGAGACAATGAGAGTGTCGGACTTACCTTGGGTCTTGATGTAGAGTGTTGGCTCACTCATACTCCTCCTGAATCCTTGTTTGATGAAGTATTCATCAATTCTACTATACCACGCACGTGGTGCTTGTTTTAACCCATATAGGGCTTTTTTGAGTTTGAGAACTTTTTCTTCTTGGCCTTTGAGGATAAAGCCTTCTGGTTGAGCTACATAAATTTCTTCTTGAAGATATCCATTTAGGAATGCTGATTTTATATCTAGTTGATGGATCTTCCATTCTTTTTGTGCTGCTAGAGCTATGAAAGCCCGAATAGTATCAAGGCGAGCAACAGGAGCGAAAGTTTCAGTATAGTCAATACCTGGTTGTTGCAAGTATCCTTTCGCCACAAGCCTTGCTTTATGCTTCTGAATTGATCCATCCGCGTTGAGCTTAATCTTGTAGACCCACTTGACGCCAATGATCTCTTTGTCTTAGGGGTCGATCGACAAGCTCCCAAGTTTCATTCTTCTCGATCATCTTTATCTCTTCCTCCATGGCTTTTATCCAGACTTCATCTTTGGATGCTTGTTCATAGTTTTCTGGTTCCAAAATAGCAAAGTTGCATGTGTCGTAAATTCTTCTAAGGGCTTTTACCCTTAGTATTGGAGACTTTAGAGTTGATTCTTCTTGCGTCACTCTTGGAGAGCTTGGTGGAGTTATGTCGTGAGCGGTGGAATCCGGTACTTCTCCTTCTTCTTGTGACGTTAACTCCTCTTGAGCAGGTGGTATGTCTGGCAAGGTGATGTACTTCTTCTCGATCTTTTCGTCCTCCCAATTCCAGGCAGCATTCTCGTCGAACTCGACGTCTCGACTAATCATAAGCTTTTCAGTTCTTAGGTTGTAAATTCGATATCCTTTTGATTGGTCACTGTAGCCGAGGAATATTCCTTTTTCTGTCTTTTCATCTAGCTTACTCTTTTTTTGAGCAGGGATGTGGATGTAGCATATGCATCCAAACACTTTGAGATGCTTTGCTGAAGACTTTCGTCCACTCCATGCTTTGATTGGTGTTTTATTTTGAACAGCTTTAGTTGGACACCTGTTTAACAGGTATACTACAGTATAAACTGCTTCTGCCCAAAAAGTGTTGGGAAGGCCTTTCTCCTTTAGTATAGACCTTGACATCTCCATGACGGTTCTATTTTTTCTTTCAGCTACTCCATTTTGTTTTGGGGCGTAGCCAACAGTTAGTTGATGATGGACTCCTTCATCTTCACAAAATTTATTAAACTCCTTTGAATTGTATTATGTGCCTCTGTCGCTCCTTAGGACTTTGATTCTTTAGCCACTTTGATTCTCAACGTGGTTCTTGAATTTTTTGAAGATAGAGAAAACCTCAGATCTTTCTCGAAGAAAGTATACCCACGTCATTCTTGTGTAATCGTCAATGAATAGGATGAAATATTTATTTTGACTAGGTGTAGGTGTCCTCATCGGACCGCACACGTCCGTGTGGACAAGTTCTAATGGCTTCTTAGCTTACCATGCATCTCCAGATGGGAAGGACTGTCTTTGTTGTTTTCCAAGAAGACAACATTCACAAACATCTGAAATTTCTGTGATGGCTGGAAAATCTCTTATCATATTTTTCTGATGGATAATTTTTAGACCAGCAAAATTGAAGTGGCCAAATCTTCGATGCCATAGCCACGAATCATCAAGTTGAGCTTTCATGGCTATATCTTTGACATATTTCCATTGAATAGGAAAATTGCTATTTTTCATCTTAACAGAGGCAATGATATTTTTATATTTATCATAGATAATGCATGTATCTCTATTAAAATATAGAGAATACCCACTTTGTATCATTTGGCCCACACTCAAGAGATTTTGTGCAAGACGAGGGACTAGATATACATTATGTATATATTTTGGGCCTTTATTCGTTTCCACGGCGATGGTGCCTTTTCCTTTGACATCTACTAATGCACCATTGTCCAACTTTACTTGGGATTTCACCGACTTATCAATATCAGTGAATATAGATTCGTCCCCCGTCATGTGATTGCTACACCCACTATCGATGTACCATGTTTCACTTTTATTGTTATTTGCCGCTTGGCTTGCGTAGAATGTATTCTCTTCATTTTCTTTTTTTTTTTAACATAGTTTGCTCGATTATTTGTTTTCGAGCGACAATCTTTTTCTACGTGGCCATATCTTTTACAAAAGCACCATTGTTGTTTATTTTTAAACCAACAATCCTTCTCCAAATGATTTGTTTTCTTGCAAATACCACAAGGTGGATAATTTTCATTTTTTATAATTTCTCCTCCTCTTTTGTTTTTCCATGAGCTCCTTCCACCATTTTTAGTTTGATGAGACCATATATTTACTTTAGACTGAAAGGCACTTTCAAGTGAATCTTCATCTTGTGCCATTAGTCTTTTCTCATATGCTTCTAGAGAGCCAATTAATTCACTTATTGATAGGGTCGTCAAGTCTTTAGTTCCTTCTATAGTTGTAACTATAGAGTTGTATTTTTTGGTAAGTGACACCAATATTTTCTCAACAACCCTTTGATTAGTTATCCCATCTCCATAGGCTCTCATTTGATTAACGAGTTCCTTTAATTTTCCACAATATTCTTGTACGGTCTCATAATTTTTCATTTTAGAATTCTAAAAATCTCTTCTCAGAGTTTGAAGGCGAATAGTGCGTACCTTTTCCGATCTTGAAATTCTTCTCGTAGTATATCCCAAGCCTCTTTTGCAGTCCTCACTCCAATAATTCTGGGAAATACGGTTTCCGAGAGTGCTTGCTAGATAAAATATAGCGCCCTTGCATCTTTTTGTAGTTGATCCTTCAAAACACTTGCACCTTCTAGCAGAGCCTTGCAACCTTTTTTCCACGATGTCCCATAAGTCTTGGGCCATCAAGAATGTAGTCATTTTATGCTCCAAAAGTCATAGTTGTTCCCATAAAAAATGGGAATGGGAAATGAGGATGAGGTAGAGTTGGCCATGGTTTAGTTAGTGGGTATTTGGAAAAGGGTAGTTTTAGGAGTGGGTAGGTAGGACAAACACCCAATACCAACCAAAGACGTGGCTCTGATACCACTGTTGGTATTTGCAGAAGCGTGTGTTTGATGTGTGTGCAAGGAAGTGTTAGAAGAGAATACAAGGGAACAAGAAAGAATTTTTTTATTTATTGTTTATTGTAGTACAAAGGGAAGGGGAGGAGCTTGCTTACATTTGTTATTCTACTAAGCTCTCCCCTCTTTCCTATTTATAGGGTGCTCTACCAACATTCTAGATTTGTGTAGAATGTTGTCCACTTAGACTTAATCTAGGGAGTTCTAGATTGTAGTTAAGCCATTCTTCTTCTAGAGAATTCTACACTTTTGCTTCTACACTTTTCTTTGCCACCTAAGCTAGATTCTCTTTTTTTGGGGATTTTTCTTGTGTTTTCTAGGTAATATCAATCTTGAAGTTTCTAGAAATTGGATCAATAATTCAACAATTTGTCCGAGGTAATTCTATCTCCTAGTTGAGTACAAATTGATTTCCATATGGTTCAAATAACAAAGTATTTACCAATATTTGGCTTGCTTATGACAGTTTCTTCAACCATCGATGGCATGTGATAAACCAGCCAACACATGACCAGCAACTGATTGACGCTAATATACATTTATAGCCAATGCTTAGGTGGTATGGTTAGCAGTAATCTATTTCAACATCCCTTGGCTGATATTTAATAGTAGTTGCCTAATATTGGAGGCAACAACTTCTAAAATGCTGAACTTAACGCATTATGTATGTTAGTCAGTCTTCATCATCTAGCATGCACTTTTGATTCATAAGGGAATTGTTCTTCGAAGTTTGATAATCTGGCTCTTTGATATATGCTAAGTTGCTCATGAATTGCTTGGTCATCGCAAGCAAGTTCAGAGAAAGGATTTCACTTGTAGCCATGAGTTCTAAAGACTTAGATATCAAGCTTTCTCTTGGCTTGTTCCCACGTGGGAACCAAGAACAACTTAGCCGAAATAGGAAGATTCAAACTCTCTTAAGAGATCACTGCCACTACTTTTGAACCTACCATCATGTCATCATACAGATAAAGTGCATTGAACATATTAGTTATAGCCCAACTTTGCAAGTTTGAATATATTTCCCACACCCACTTTGTAGATTTGCATGCAAGTTTGAAACCTACTTTGTAACGAGGAAAGTAATTGGGGTTTATTTTTTAAAAGAGGGCCTCATTTTTGTTGCTTCTAATTATCTCTTCATGTGCACAGCTAACATAATAGAGTTTTCGCGGTGATATGTGCAATAGATAATGTATAGATGCTATTTAACTACATTAATAGGCGAAAAACACGGACATCTCAAAACAGAGAAACTCAAAAAGAATATTTCTGATATGCAAAAGGCACTTTCATATATTTATTATTTTTTTGATAAAGGGACACTAAAAGTGCTAAAAATTTCATATAGCATTCACTCTAGTGTCAACAATTTTCATTGGCTCATTTAAGTATCAAATAAGGAAAAAAAAAAGATCATTAACTAATCAAAAAGTAGAGTTATTAAGTCATAACTTATCTGCATGTGAGTGCCTACAAAGCCCATGGGTCATCCAAAGCTTATTCGTGGATTGCAACAACCTCATATCCCAGTGGAGAACGTCCTCAATCAACATTGTGCATAAGAAGCCAATCAAGTTGTGGATTCAATTGCTAAACCCCATTGAATAGTGAATCTCTCTTCTAATTGGCTTACTAAGCCCCCTAATGCCTTTTGGATATGTTATGCTTTGAATCTTGTTCTCTTGAGCTTTGGAACTCTAGTAGATGGATGAATAAAAGTTGTCTTCGATCAAAAGAAAAAAGCACCCTTGACGAGAATTTTCAACCAAAATGATTACATGGCATTTATAATTAAGAAGTCAAAATGAGTTAGTATATTTTTAAAGAAATCCAAACCACATGGACGTGCAAAACAACGTTGCTCTATCCGATGTGGTTGGGTATGGCATAAACAATGTTTGTCGATCCAACCAAGCAAAAACAACGTAGCACACAAGGAAGGTTATAGGGCTAGATTGTCTTCAACGCTGGCTAACCATCATACTACCATCCCTGTCACTTGCCATCACTCACCATGTCCGTTGCTCTCGCTCAATCAAATTCATCATATTTCCTTAAGTTACTCAATTGGAAGGAAAAATTAGAGTTCTTGGTCAATTGTGGGGACAATGGTGCTAGAGGAGGAATCACACAAATAGTGAGATTGCCATTGTGTGGTCCTCTATTTGTCTTCTTAATTTGGTGTTAGTTTTGTTACTTTTTGTCTACTAAACAATAACCGCTGAGTCATTATTTAATCGATTAGATACAACTAAAGAATCTCCATGTGAAGTCATCGACCTTTATGCGTCATAGTTCCAAAAGTTTTTCTCTTTCTTGGATGCAGCATTGGCGGGTGGATAGCACCGTAGGGTGGGGAATTTATTATTGGCATTGATAAGTAGGAACATGCTGATGGAAATGAATCTATTATTGTTATCGATGTAAGGAGACATCATACAAGAGTTATAATGTAAAAAGACTATTGTGATTTTGGTGAAAGCTTGAAGGAAGGTTTGAAATGCATTCAATGATAATAATGATATTAAGGATAAATTATTTTCATGGCGATGAAGTTAAAAGTATTTGTTGTATTACGGTGGTAAAGGCACTCAAGTATAAGAAATAAGAAATCGTATTGAACCAAGTGCTAAGATTGTGGATGGATCTATTTTAGACAAAGAAGAACGGGAGAGGGAGGAGGGGGAGACGAGGCAAATGGCGAGTGCTTAAGAGAAAGTTCAACAAACAAGAACGCATCCCAAAATATCTGGTGAAGGCATATGTGATGAAGAATTGAATAAATTAGACTAGAAAGTCGCTCTGTCTGGTGAATTAGATTATTAAGTTTTGCCAAATGTAAATTATTCAACTAGTAATCAAAACAAAATAGAGGAAATTGCAAAATTAAATTGTACCATATGAAGAATTGCAATTATTTATCTTTAATATTCTACTCGCTTGTCGATTGCGCCAAGAAAAGCCGGTAGAAAGGATCCAATGGCGATCAAACCAACTGTGCTTCTCAAAGCAGTGAAGCAACTTTTTTTTTTACTTTGAAGTGAAACTTTGAATTTTCTTTTGATTTCTCAACTTCATTACATAAAATCTATTTCATTCACTAAGAAGGAATTGTTATTTGATTCAATAAAAATTTGAATCATGGGAGTCGTACACGTCGTTACAACTGTTCTTAACTCTTGCCCTGGGCATGACTTATTAGTTATGGGAAAAAAATTAATTTAATCGATAAAAGAAATCGTTACTTGAAAGTTCCTACCAGATGAATGCATTTTTAGTTAATCTCGCGCAAAGGAATTAATTTGACGTAATTAATTCAATCAATTATTTTCTATTTTCTTTATTAATAAAAGAGGCGGGTCAAGTCAAAAAGACCCTGTCCCTACAGAGCTGTTTTTCCAGGCATATCTCGTGCCGCATACGGCTGTTGCAGGGAATTGTGCGTGCAATTATTTGCACTTTCCGTGTAGCGTGCAATGTGCATTGCAGTAGTTCGGTCGGCATGAAAAATCTTGGACAGTTGGATGGCAAGAATGCAGCATTGTTCAAGCACGCATGATAGAGTTAGTAGGTCTTAAAATTATTATGCTTTTATTAATTTAATTTTAAAATTTAAATTTAATTAATTTAATTTAAAAAATTTCTTTTTATTATTCAATCAATTTAATCGACGATATAGATATACTGATAATTGTATATGATATAACTGATGTTAACGTAAATAATTATTAATAATATTTTAATTATTTCTCCCCTTTCTTTTTTCTCCTCTAACCTCCCCTCACACTAGCCAGTAATCGAGGGCTGATGACCGGCTGAAGGGGGAACAAAGGAAGAATAAAAAGCAAAAAAGAAAAATGAGAAGAAAAAATATCCTCTCTTTATCTTTTTCAACACCTGCTCCCTCCGTCATTAAATGAGGAGCATGCTCGTCGGTTGCCTTTTCTGTTTTCTTTATTAATAGAGAAACCCAAGTCAAGTCAAGGCGACCACTGCAGAGGTCCTCTTCCACACGCCTCCCGTCCCGCGTACTGTTGCTGTGGGGGAATCACGCGCCCAGAGCGCGGTGCAATTTGGGTTTTATGACTAAAGAAGATACATTGCTTCTAGCAACATTTACAATTATAAAATATAGTCGGACTCAGGTCGGGCAGTTGCGAATTCAGAAGCAGATCCAATTTTCCTATTGCCCTCGTGATATTGTTACAAATGGGATGGGACAGCGACCGACTACGCATAATTGCACATGCGTCGAGATTGACTAGGCGTTGTGGCAAACTATACTTTAACCAAAATTTTGGTGGAGAATATGGAGATACCCACTCGAGTAGGGAGCATCTACAATACACGTTGGTTTTCTCTTTTATTTATTGAATTAATATTACAGAAAAAATTAAACCGATATGCCTATAATCAATTTATCTCAGACTAAACTAAACTTAAATTTTCCACAAATTAATTTTAGACTATAAAAAATTATAAATTGATATATTTATAATAAATTTACTTTCCGCTTAGATTAATATCACGAAAAACTACAAATTAGTACACGTGTGATAAATATAACACAAAATCTCCAATTAATATATTTGTTAATTATCGTATGTCATCTAACCAATCATTTGATGGAAATTAATGGAGAATTCTTATAGATAGGGTTCATACCCCGAAAAACCCAAAATTAGTACACCCGTGGCAAATTTACCCTAAATTATTTTTTTGACCACCAAAAATTTCAAACTGGTATATTTTTGACAAATTTATTCTAAACTGGTACACTTGTGACAATTTTACCCTATGTTAGTTTTTATTCAATTTTACTGTCAAATTATTAAGTTAAATAACATGTGACGGTTGACTGGTATACCAATTTGAGATTTTACGCTCTATTTGTTACAATTTACAATTTTTTTTGATTTTTTTTGTGGTATTAATCCAATTGTATATTTGTCACAAATTTATTAGTTTGAGATTTTTTGCGGTCGAATAAATTAGTTTGGGGTAATTTTGTCATAAATATACAAATTTAGAGTTTTTTATGGTTAGTCAGGGTAAATTTATCGCAAGTGTACCAGTTTTGGATTTTTCATGATCAAAAATATAGTTTAGGGTAAATTTGTTATAAGTGTACCAATTTTGGGTTTTTCAAGATATAACCCTTATAGATATATCAATTTGGGATTCTTCATGATTTTAAACTCTATTTTTTATATTAATAAAAAAAGTAAATCAAGTATGTGTCAATATTGCATGTGAGAATGTGAGGATTACTCGTTGGGTTCCACGCACCTTCCTTGAAATGTCGCGGAAACTACGCGCACTATAATTATCTACCTCCAATAATGGGGGTCAAAGTTTTATATTTTCAATTGATTCTCTCATCTGTGGGAAAATTGTTTTTATTTGAGGAGCCAAAACGACTACCGCAGTGTTTGGAGAGAAGACAAAATAGCTCTTGTTATTTTTCTTTGCCTTAAAGACATTAAGGAATTCTCACTTTGTACTTCATATATGCACCCTATTATATTCCCCTTGCAGTTTGCTTTGTCCTTTATAATAACATTGGAACAAAATTTGTATCAGTACGTTTTTTTATCCTAATAGCAAGTTCCATGTGCCCTTGTCCTTTAGAGTTGTTGGCCATGACTATTTGACTAATTGATTGAGTCATTATGTTTGTCCAAGAAGGTGGAGTGAAGAAATAGGAAGGATGGTGCCATTGGTCATGTCACACGTGAACACAGCTATTCTAAGAAGAGTGTAGATAATGAAGCATGAGATCTTCAAAGAGTGCGAGAAATTCGTCATGATCATGGTCTTGATCTTAACTTTTCATTATTTTCACGAGTTTGAGAGAAATTTACTAGTAAAAATATCAACTGCAGATGAGATCAATATATAATCACAAACATTCGTCGGACTCTATATGCAAGAGGATTATGAGACATGTAAACGCCATTTGCCACCACAAAAAAGAAGCAACATTTAATGAGGACATGATAATCAAGAAACAAATTCTAGCATTTTGTTTTAAAATGATTTAACTATATTTTATGATTTTCACCAGATTGTTTTAATGTAACACAACTACGAGTGTTAAAAGTACAAACATAAAGATTTCTTGAAACTTTGGTTAAGGGTATTATCAATAAAGGCTGGACATTCTTTGGTTTGAAATATTGTAAAAAGATAGATGTGTTCGAACCATGCAAATTCGAATTTGTGTTCTCTATAACTACAAGGAATCAAACCTCGTTTTCCGAGGTGAGGACAAAAAAATTGAAACCTAAACGGAAGACTTGGTTACGACTTTTGTAAATTTGTCTTTATTGCTGTTCGTCCACGAGAAACTAATTATGAATTAAATCCGCGCGCCGCGCGCCAATCGGGAGTAGGGTATGCCTACCCTAGCCTGGGTCACTTCCCTGTACCACGCCCAGGTATTTCACTGGGGAAGGCGTCGCGGGGATCACTAGTGGGATCCTTTCCTCTGGGCGAACCATGAGGACTGGCGCGGAGAGCCCTTGGGGAGAGGTTTTTGTCAGACTTCTCCAGAACCAACCACTTGGGGACTCCCACCCTGGCCAGGTTCTCCCCGGAGTGGTTAAGCCTTTTAAGGTCTTGCTTAGGACCAATTTGTGTTCTCTATAACTACAAGGAATCAAACCTCGTTTTCCGAGGTGAGGACAAAAAAATTGAAACCTAAACGGAAGACTTGGTTACGACTTTTGTAAATTTGTCTTTATTGTTGTTTGTCCACGAGAAACGAATTATGAATTAAATCCGAAAATCAACTTCTGTCGGGAGTGGGTCCTCTCGTTCTTTAAAATTTTCTTTCCTTTTTCTCTAGTAGTTGTGGTCATACTCATATGGAAGAATAGCTTTCATGTAGGGAGGATTCCATTAAACATTGTTATAAATGATGAAGATATTTTTATTTCATCCATTTTTATAAATTATATCAATAATCATTTTTAAAAATATATTTATAATATTTTTTATTTTCATAAAATAAAAGAAGCCTTAAGTGAAAATTTGAATTTTCTTTCTCTTTTTCAACTTTATTAGAATGGGGATGACTTTATAGACCCAGTACATTGTTTTCGGTTTAATTTATATCTCTTTATCGATATAAATGGAGTTCCATTGTAAAACCAAATATATTTTTATCTAATTAATTCTGGTAGAGCCACTCTTTTTCAGCTTTGCTTTTCATCCTGACCCTCTGCGCCTGTTCCTCGCTGCCACTCTCTCTCTCTTCGCTGACTACTCGCGCGCGTGCTAGCACACGCCCACGCGCCGGCTCCCCAGATTCTTTATTTTTTTCAAGAGAAGTCATTGAAAAGAGGATCCATGACGACTGGATAAAGATCAGCGAGTTTTCAGCAAGTACTCTCTTTCGTTTTTACTTTATGTTAGCGAGGAACGTTTAGAGAGAGATCGAGAGAGGCCTTAATTTGCAAAGTGAAGCTGCCATGGCGAATTCAGATGCTGGAACGAGTAGCGGCAAAGCAGGAGGAGGCCAGTATCAAGTATTCTTGAATTTCTGTGGCCAAGATACTCGAGATGGATTCACTGACTTCCTTTATCAAGACTTGGTAGAAAATTGTATTCATGTCTTCATGGATGACGAAGAGCTTCCAGTTGGCGAAGAAATTCGTAGAGAGCTCCTGCAGGCAATAGACAACTCTCAGATCTACATACCCATCTTCTCAAGAAATTATGCCAGTAGCAAATGGTGTCTCCGTGAGCTCACGAGGATGGTAGACAACGCATCCAAGTCAGAGGAGAAAAAGATCCTGCCCATTTTTTACGATGTGGAGCCAAAGGATGTTGACCTTAAAACCCCACTATACAGAACGGCCATAGAGAAGCACAAGGAGAAGTTTCCTGACGAGGGAGAATACTGGGAGGGAGAATCCTGGGAGGACGCTCTTAAGAAGGTTGATAAAATCAAGGGCCGGGAGCTGAAAAAATGTAAAAGGTAATCTCTAGAGATCCCTCACCTTTGCTCTAGAATCAAGTCCGTCCTATACGAGGAACGTCAGAAGAAAAATAAATTACCAAATCTTCACATGTTTAAAAATATACAAGTACAATCATATGCAAGGGTTATTAAGGATAAATAAAAGACTTCACCGTTTTTTGGATTTAGAGGCATACATGTTAATTTACGTGATCGATATAGCTTTTGTAACTAATGAACTAGCTTCTATTTGTGGCAGCAAAGCGGAACTTATGAAGTTGGCAGTTAAAGAGATTTTGCATAGATTGAAGAGAAAACATAAGATTGTGACTAAAGATTTAGTTGGCCTTGATAATCGAGTGGCAGAAGTATTGGAATTGTTAGATGTTAACTGTAGTGATGAAGTGAGGTTGCTCAAAGTTCATGGAATGGGGGGAATCGGTAAAACCACTCTAGCTGGGGCCGTCTACAATGAACTTTCTTCTGGCTTTGGAAAGTGTTGCGCCTTCCTTGACAATATCAGAGAAACATCAAAGAAAGAGGGTTTACTCTTGTTGCAGAAAAAGTTACTATTAGAGATTGCTAATTCTAGCTCTGCAGAAATTATTAGAGGAGTTGATGATGGAAGAGAGAGAATAGAGGATACACTTGGTAGTAAGAAGGTTCTCATTGTTCTTGATGATGTTGATGAAGAAGAACAAATCAACAATCTGATTGGACAACGTCGGTTGCATCCTGGGACAAGAGTAATTATCACCACTAGGATCACAAGCGTACTGGAGTTTATTGAGCAAAGAATGGCTCGTGAAAGGAAGGAGATGAATTCTGACCATGCACTCCCCATTCAGCCTTATGAAATGAAGGAGATGAATTTTGACGACGCACTCCAACTTTTCAAGAGGCATGCGTCTGTTGATAACTCTAAGGTGAAGGATTTTGACAGCCTTTCAAGAGATATTGTCAATACTACCGGGTTTCTGCCTTTGGCTATTGAAGTTATAGGTTCACTACTTTTTGGAAAGCCCAAAGTGAAATGGGAGGATACATTAAAGCGTTTAAAGAAAATGCCCCATAAACGTGTACAAGAGAAGTTGATGATTAGCTATGAGGCCCTAAACTACCGTCAGTGCAAAATTTTTCTTGATGTCGCATGCTTTTTCATCAATGAGGATATGATGAATGCCAAATACATGTGGGAGGCTTGTGGATTTGATCCTATCTCGGAAATCGATGTCCTTGTTGAAATGTCTTTGATAAAGATAAAGGATAATGACAAATTTTGGATGCATGACCAATTGAGAGACCTAGGACGGGAAATTGCTCGTCTAGAATATCCTAAAAATTTCGAGAAGCAGAGTAGGGTGTGGACTAGTGAGGAGTTTCTTGATTTCGTAAGAACCGAAGAGGTAAGACAATTATCAAGCTCAATTGAAAAAAGTGACATCTTGCATTTGAGGATTCAACTTTATGCTCATGATCTTTTCTTCCATTTCATTCATTCAAATCTTAAATAAAATTACTGGTTATCAACAAACTTCAACTAATCACTGCAATTGATTTATTGGCAGAGGTACGAAGATGTTGAAGCACTTGATCTACCGCAGAGTTCTAATATCTTAATTAGCCATGAAGAAATTGGAAGGTTTAAAAGTTTGAGGTTCTTGAGATTAAGTTATGGGGCCATATGTGGGAATTTCACCGTTTCTCTACCAAAGTTGAGATGGATTTCATGGCATTCTTACTTTCAACATAGTATTGGGCCTAGTATCCATTCAAAGAATTTAGTCGTCCTTGAACTTTTCAACCATAGAATCTCAGATGATTTGGAAGGATGGGACTTAATTAAGGTATTGTTTCATCTTAATTTATAATAGTTGTCTCCTGCATTATTGGTCTTCTTTTTGTAATGTTTATACTTCCTTTTCGCAGATGGCAACCAAACTTAAAAATCTTATTCTTGTAAGTTGTTATGGCACTACTAAAACTCCAGACTTGTCTAAATGCCTGGATTTAGAGAGGTTGACTTTTAAAAATTGTGGGACTTTGAAGGAAATCGACAACTCTATTGGAAAGCTAAAGCGCTTGCTTGACTTGAGTATCATCGATTGTAAGCTTATTGAACGAGTGCCTGATGAAATTAAAGGGCTAGTGAAGCTTGAGTGCTTCTCTTTGAAGGGCTGCTCCAAAGTGAGCGGACTTCCCACCTCTATCGGCGACTTAGCATCATTAAGGAAGTTGGACCTTTCATATACTAGAATTAAAAGCCTGCCGGAGTCCATCGAAAAGCTAAGGTGTTTGTCAGATCTCCGTTGGAAAGAAACTAAGATTAGACAACTTCCAAACTCCATTGGAAAATTAACGTCGTTGTGCACTTTGGATCTATCCAAGGACCTGTATAAAATGAATATTAGAAATAGATGGGAGTTACCCAAAGCTATTGGAATGTTGGACAAACTGGAGAAGCTTTGTCTTGGTCACCACCTTGAGTTGGTTGGTGAAATTCCTGATGAAATTGGAGATCTATCCTCTTTAAGGGTCCTAGAATTATGTTGGACCGGAATCTGTCAAGTTTCGGGAACAATCAACAGTCTTTCTCGCCTCTCAACACTTGACTTAACAGGGTGTGATAAGATTACAAAGTTGCCTGAGCTTCCAGTGAGTTTAGTCCATTTACGCGTCCAATCTAGCTCACTACTGGTGGTCCCAAATCTCTCAAAGCTTACCAATCTAGTAGAGTTGGTCCTATCCGATGGCTCTAAACGTCAAGATTCATCAAACCTCAAGCACACGTGTGACTTGGGGTGGATTGGTAGGCTATCCAAACTAAAGAAGTTGGAGCTGTGTCTTCTCGACGTCGCCGCACCGCCTACGGAGTTGGGTCTTCTTTCTCTTCTAGAAAATCTTACTTTGTTTGGTCTAGATCTCCAACCCCTCAAGCAACTACCGCCTTCTTTACATTCTATAGAACTTGACAATTTTAGCTCGACAGGACCGCCACAATCCAACTTGGAAATTCCGTCAAGATTGACACTTAGTCTCTCGCGATTGCAAGAAATTCAACTCCATGGGTTTTCGCAATTGCAGAACTTACATTTGGGCGAGTGTGACCTTCGGAGCTTATCCATACCATCTAGCTTACGGATACTGAGTGTATGGGCTTGCCCTAATATGATTGAGATTCAGGTTCTTGGTATGTCGGCATCACTAGAGAAATTAGAAATCTTTGACTGCCGGTCAATTGGAAGGATAGTATCATGTGGTGAGGGAGGATCTCTTAGGGTTCTCGATCAATCAGAGTCTTCTTCGAGTGAGTCGACCTATTGTTCAACGGGAGTACTTCTTCTTCCCAATGCCTTGGAGAAACTAAAACACCTTCGATTGTCGTTTTGCAAAAACCTACTTGACATTCAAGTCATCAATACACTGTCATCATTGCAAGACATCTCTATTCAAGGTTGCACTGCCATGGAAAAGTTAACCGGTATATCGAACTTGAAAAACCTTCACGATTTGGGCATCTTTGACTGCTCTAAACTGCGGGGTGTTGAGGGCCTTGACAAGCTAGAGTTTTTGACTAAATTGCGTGTCTATGGGTGTCCTTTACTGAAAACATTGTTTGACATATCAAACTCGAAAATACCGGATGAGTGCCAAATGGTTGTTAGCAATTGCAGGGAGTTGCTCAACTCGGGAGGTCGTACCACTTTCGAGCATTACAAAAGAATGGCTCAACAAGGTGCGCGTCAATCAGAGACAAACAAGGTGAGCCTCGACCAAGATTTTATCATAACATCAAAGAATTTCACCTAAAATGCGACTAGATGTAAAATTCTTTTTACCAACTTTTACAAACATAAAGCAGTTAGAAGCATGCCATTGCACATACCTTTCATAGTTCAGATAAATTTATAGAATGTTCAAGAATTGAATGGACAATGTAAATTTACAAGAAAGTATAACAGCCTTCAACCACTCCATAGAATCATTTTCTTCACTTGCAAATGTCTAAAAATCTTGCATTTTCCCCACCATAATGAACCAAAAGTCGCCATATGAGAGGAGATATCTGATACAGGCAACGACATTGGGCTTTCCTTTCCATTTTCTTTGGTCCCCTCTCTTTGGTCATATTCGTCAATCCATTGACTTTATCCACAATTTCTGTTCCTACAGACATGAAAACGGAACTTCCAAGTCGTAGACTGAATATAGATGTCTTGTTCCATATAATGTATATTTATTTTAGATTCCTGTAGTGACACTGTCTTTTCCTTTTGCCTCTTTCATCAATACATTCAAGTTCAATCTGTAAGAAATTCAAGGTTAGAGATTTTCACTTCTGGACATTCTAAGGGGTATATAGAAGGTCATAATGTGCTTCATAGAGGAACATAATGTGGAAAAGTAAAACCGACTTTGAAGGAAGAAAAAGGGAGACTTTAACATTACATAAATTACTGAATTATCATTCGGTAGCATATAGACTTATGATGTTTTGCACATAGTGGGAGCCATGAGCCTACTACACCCTTGTTTGTGAAAAAGGCAAAACCAATGTTAAAATTGCATTTTCTCATTCTAGAATACTGGCCGAAGAAAATCTTATTTTTCATGTAGGAGGAGGCTAAAATGGAAGGGGATGCTAAAGAGCCTAGCATTGAGCTTCAGCCTCAGTTCCATCCATCAACAAGTTCTCGAGACCATGAAATTAGCGAGGAGCCTCCAACTAACAATGTCAGAGAAGGGACTTCGCCTAGAAAGCATAATCAGACGACGGAGAAAGACTCACACGGACTGAAGAAGTATATATTGAACTTAACCACGTCCTGTTTTTGCAAGTCTTGATGAACTTGCTCCACCAATAACATTTTGTGATGGGTTGAGGACATGCTAGGTGAGCATATTGGAACATGTCTGCAACTGCAACTTTCCTTAGTTTTAAAACTGAAATTCTTTGTTGTTCGAAACAGAGGGTGCATATGAAGGACAATTCCGAATCCGTGGAGATTGAAAGACAAAGTCAAGTCTCGTCATTTTGGTTGATTGAAGAACTAAGTTATGGCTTGGAAAGACAACTTTCAGACTCCTCTTGATCAACCTACAATTCCGAATCCGTGGAGATTGAAAGACAAAGTCAAGTCTCGTCATTTTGGTTGATTGAAGAACTAAGTTATGGCTTGGAAAGACAACTTTCAGACTCCTCTTGATCAACCTCAAAGGTAACCACAGTCGAGGGACAAGTTTTCTAGAACAAGAACTTGTGTTGCATAGGATATTCCCCTGCTTTGGGGATTCATTAACCAATACCCCAAAGTAAGTCTTTCTCCAAGTGAAGTACAAATTGATTTCCATATGGTTCGACTAACAAAGTATTTTCTAATATTTGGCTTGTGTACGACAGTTTCTTCAACCTTTGACGGCAAGTGATAAACCAACCGATGCAACGAAAGGCAGCTGATTGGCACTGATATACATTTCCATCCAATGATTAGCTGGCTGGTCAGGAGTTATCTTTGTCGACATTCATTGCCAAAGATTTAATAAAAGCTGCCTACTAATAAATGCAACAACTTCCTACATAATGAACTTCACTCATTTTGTACATAAGTCATTTTTCATTATCAAGTGTGCACTTTTCGTTGTGAATCGTTCTCCAAAGTCGATAATCTGGTAGTTTTTTGATATCTGCTAAAGTTCTCGTGAAGTGCTTGGCCGTAGCAAGCTAGACCAGAGAAAGGATTTCACTAGTGTCCATGAGTTGTAAGGACCATGATATCAAGCTTTCTCTTGGCTCATTCCCACTTGAAACGTGGCCAAGGAAGATTTAAACTCTTATGGTTATAATTGTAACCATCATGTCATACAGATAAAAGTGCATTCAATATATTAATTCTAGCCTAACTTTGCAGGTTCGGATGTATCTGCCCCCACCAAATATATAGATTTCTGTACAAGTTTGAAACCTTTTCCACAAGGAAATTAAGACTTATTTGCAAGACTAATTTGAAAGAGTTTCCGTCAACCAACCATGTAGATCTTTGAATTTCTGAAGGTCATATTGAGAAAGTAATTTTGGCATTTCACTACGCTTGGATGATTTGCGGTTTTTCGTATTTTCGGATCCTTTTCCCGTGACTTTTCCCTTTATAATTCTGGTAGTTGCCTCATCCCATAGATATGCCTTTTGATTTACGCATCGAAAACTATATAAAATTTTCTCTACACCAGCTTTAATTAAAGTAGCGAAATGGTAGCATGGCATGTAATTTCAAGCATTGATATATGCTCTAGCAGTGCATAAACAAATGGCCGACAAAGCGCAGAGAGAGAGAGAGAGAGAGAGAGAGTGAGAGAGAGAGAGAGAGAGAGAGAGAGAGAGAGAGAGAGAGAGAGAGCTGGTGATTAAGATGGAGCTGCTTATCTTATTATGCTGGTGCTTTGTCCGTGTGGAATTTGGGAGAAGGATTTTAACATACAAGGAAAACATGATTGACAGATCTTGAACTGTCGAGGGTATGCAAGATAAAATTAAATCATACAGTTTAATACCTAACCAACAAAACTCAAGTTGCTGAAAAAATTCATCTGCATTCATACGTCTGTCATACAGAGGGTTCTCGCAAGGCAGTGGGTAGTTCTAGCTCAGGCTCGGATATAAGTGGAGAGACATAAAAGTCGACCATCTCCTTGGTTACTTCTTCCAAACTTGGAGGATCCCACTGCACATTATTTGATAAACCCACGATGATTTCAGTAATTGAAGTTGAGAAAATGTATGAGGTCGGAAAAATTGGTACTCAATTTTACCTTTGGAGCGAAGTCCTTATCCACTAATCGTGCGCGAACACCCTACAGACAGCAAAGAGCACTATTGATGAGAACATAAACTATCGTTGCAACCCCACAGATGGCAAAGAGTACCATGATCTGATGATGAGGAGAGAGAAGAAAAACCACAAGATTCAACCAAACAATTGCAGTGGATGTCCAAGACTTGCGTACCTCACAAAAGTCTTTGGAAACTTCTCCAGAGATTCCATGGAGGGATATTCGGTATTCCCGAATTAAACATTGATCAAGGGTCTGGAATCTACCTTCACGAATCTAAAAGTAGTAATTATAACCAAGTCAATGTTTTAGAGAATGAATCTATGTCCAACAAAGAAAATCAAAAGAACGGAAACTCACAGATCTTAAGGTGATTTTTTGAGCTCAATGGAGAAGCTTCCCTTAGTTTCTTGAGGGCACACCATTCATCATAAGAGTCAGCTGCTTCAATTTCCTAAGCAACACCAATTTAATAAGATGGCAATAATAGAACATCTAGGATATTAACTATGCTGACTCATTGCATTTGTCAGTTGATTAGTCCCAATTCTACCATCATGTCATCTGGCAAAATAAAACATAAGTCATACCATCTCAAAAACCAATACGATGTCAAGCATCGTGGACTTTCCAACAACAAATATGAGAGTCCTTTTCAGGGTGTCTCGTCCAACTTACCAGTGCATGAATAATTTCCTCGACTGTGTCGTGGCTAAGGCATTTATCGATCAATTCAATCCCGAGTCAATGAACAAGACAAAAATACTCCATTTAAAAAATTATTTGATACACACTTCAATAGCTGCTACAAATAATACTGAAGAGATTAAAAAACAAAAGGCTTCCTGGTAGTAAGCATAACAAAAAGTGCAAGTTCATTCTCTAATAAAGGTGAGAAAAAATATACTTGCACAGAGAAGGAAGAAACTTTCTCCATAAAAGCAGCAATCACTCTGCTACGTGGAATATTTACTTGTCCCTTGCACAGTTCTAATATGCACAACAACTAACAACATGTCATAACTAATAACTTATTATGTAGATCTTAAGCGTTTAGAGGGCTGATTCATAGTTCTACCTGGGTTTGGATAAAACAGAATCAGCCACATAAATTGTGAAAATAGCTAGTACAAAAATTCTAAGCATATAAAGCCTATATTTGCCCTATAGCCAACTGCACCAAAAAGTAAGAAAGCTATCGTTATGTGTGGTAGAACGCAATCTACTCGTAATGTACATCATTTATTAGCTACATCACAAACTTCTCTAGTCCGTTTCCCTAGAAAGGCGTAAAATGTAAATTTATACCGTATAGATCCAAAAAACGTACAGTCATTTACACAAAAAATCATGCCATAAAGAACCCAGAAGCTGTAGACTAAAGTTGAGCATTACTTATGAATGATACTTCTCCTGTCGGGATAAACAAGATCGCCATATTGTGAAAGGGATGTCTCTATAACAGACGGATCATCGGTAGTGAGTCTACCAAGACGCTCTTCAATCAAAGCCAATCTTTGTCAAGGTCATTAGTCATAACTCAAGAAGAGATTATCAAGGTATGAAGTGTAAAAACACTGAAGCAGCAGTCAAAGGTGCATTGAAAACAAACCGCATTTAGTGAATAATGAGTAGCCAAGCGGCAGGCAACCATTTCAACACCATTAAGATTATACCCCGTGAGAGCCAGGTATTCCCCTGGAAGAAGGCCACATTCTAAGACAGTATACTAACGCTGGTTATTGACAACTTGGTATTCAAAGAGGAATAGTACTAAACCGTGCAAAGAAAATACTGTGGAAACTATATAAACCTTTCATTATGTTGAGAAATATTGTGAGTAATAAGCGTAGAATAGTAACTTAGTTATAATTAGGGTTGAGCACATCTGAGCATATATATTTGTAACCCTTTCTACCTTTTAATAATATATAGAAAAAATTATCTCTTTCACATGGTATCAGAGCGAGGTTGGTCGGAACCCTAGACGACGGAGTAGTCACTCGCCGCCGTCGACTCGCCGGAATAGCCGCCGCTCGCCGCCACTCGAGTGTCCTTCTTTCTCACTTCTTCGTGCGGCTCGCGCCGTTCGTACGGGCTGCTCGCGCGGCTCGCGCGCGGCTTGCGCGCGCTGTTCGAGCGCGGTGCTTGTGCGACTCGCGCGCACTGCTCGCGTAGCTTAATCACGCTCGCGGTTTGCGCCGCTTGAACCTCGATTCCGCGAAACCCTAGCGCCAATGCCGCGCTAAACTCGAGGCCCATCTTCTCAGCGAAAACCCGAGCGGGAATTCCAGCGCGACAACCTGTGGGTCCGTGCGGTTGATGGCGTAGGATGGTTCTTGGATTTGATTGCTGTTCTGTTTGGTTGAGCTCCGCCAGTCTCATTCCAACATGTGTTGATACCTTGAGGAATTTTTCAGCACAGTGAAGCACACATCTCTCCTCTTGCTTGCCAAGAGACTTGCGGGAGAAAGAATCGATGCAATCGATAAAGCATCTCTCCACCAAAGAATTATACAACGCGTAGGAGGGTTCTTGGATTTGCTGCCAGGCGGAGAGAGAGGACGCTCTGGCAATTGCACGGGGAAGAGCTTGGGAACGCTGCTAGATCAAGTAAATTCGCTTTCTTTTGTTTCTTTTTTTTTTGGGGAAATTGATGTTGTTGGAAGCTGGGAGGTTGAATTGAAGCTGCTGTTGGAAGTTGGTGCGTTTGTCGGGAGGAAATAAGGAGGAGGAGAAAAGCAGAAGAGATTGGTGCATCGCCTCTTCCTTCCTGAGGTTTAAATGTGCACAGTGATGGGTTATTTTCTGGCGGTTGAACAGTAACCCAATTCATTATTTGTACTGCACAAAATTTTAGAAGTCGCCATTGTGGAATATAGATTCGATAGTTATGTTGCATTGAATCAATGGGGATATTGAGGATAAGTACACTGGTGCTTTGGTGATTCGATTGAAGCCTTTCTTTTCGGAATTCTTTTTGTGTATTTGCGTGAATTATTGGAATCAACATTCGCAACCGTGAAGTTCCTTTCTTGGGCTCAATCATTCTTTATTCACAAATGGCGACCTCTGGATTGACTTCTGGATCTCCTTTTGGTCATTTTCAATTAACATCGGTCAAGTTAGATGGAACTAATTATCCATCTTGGTCTAAAGCGGTCGAAGTCTATCTTACTGCCACCAGACAACTGAACTATCTCACGTCTACAATACCATCTGACATGAGTAGAGCCGCCGATTGGATTGCAAGAGATGCGATGATTCGAACTCTATTATGGAATAGCATGGACCCTAAGGTTAGTCCTCACTTTATTCAATGCGACTCTGCTAAAGCAGTTTGGGATAAGTGCGCATTACTCTATTCGGGGAAAAATAATATGATGCGCGTATGTGACACGTGGGAAAAGTTATTTGATATTCAGCGTGGAGATCAATCCTCGTCTGATCATTATGCTCGGTTCACCACTCTCTGCCAACGATTGGATACTTATCTTCCTGCCTCGAACGATCCAGATGTTCTGGCTAAACGCCAAGAGGATTTGAGGGTAATATTATATCTCAAGTCATTGGGGCCTGAGTATTCATCTCTTCGTCAGCATATTACATCTCAGAGTTCTCTTCCCACAGTAGATGAAGTCTTCTCCCAGGCTCTCCGTTCTACAATTCCTGAGAAGAGTTCTTCCATGCCGGCGATGGAGATTGGTGCTATGCTTTCTCGTGGTTCTAGTGGATGTGGAGGTCGAGGTCGTGGTTATCAAGGTCGTGGACGTGGTGTTGTTCATGGTGGAAGTCGTGGAGGTCGTGGAGGGGGAGTTAGGACTCATGGTACGATTAATTATTGGAATAATCGTGGTTCCCGCTATTGTCATCATTGTCAAAGAGCCGGACATACAGAAGCTTATTGCTATACACTTCATCGAGAGCTCAAACCACCTCTTGCTGCTTATGCAGAGGTTGATGATTCTCTTAGTCCTCCCTCAATGGCTCCACCAAGTTCAACTCAAGTTCTTAGGACAGGTGACCCAGTTACATTAACCCGTGCTGAATATGATACATTGGTTCGCTCCCAACAATTGACAAGATCTTCAGCTCCTACTGCAACTCTGGCACAAACCTCTAAAGGTAGTTCATCGTGTTTGTTGTCTACATCACTTGATTCTTGGGTTATAGACTCTGGAGCTACCAATCACATGACTGGTAACTCTAACCTATTGTCTTCTTTTCACTCTACATCTCCTTCATTATCAAATTCAGTTACATTAGCAAATGGTTCACAGTCTCAGGTTACTGGTATGGGAGTTGCTCATTTAAGTCCCTCTCTTTCTTTATCATCTGTCCTTCACCTATCAAAATCTCCTTATAATTTGATTTTTGTTAGCTCATTGACCAAAGCACTAAATTGTTCCATGACCTTTTCATCTTCTCATTGTGTTTTTCAGGATCTGAGGACTGGACAGATGATTGGTGGGGGACATGAATCAAATGGCCTGTACTACCTTGATAAGAAGGTATTAGTTGCCGCAGCTATGAAACAAACATCCACTGATGTATATCGAATGCATTGTCGTGCTAGTCATCCACCACCAAACCTACTTCGACGTCTATTTCCTGAGTCTAAGTCTGTGAGTTCCTTTCAGTGTGAAGCTTGTCAGTTTGGTAAACATCATAGAGCTTCTTTTCCTTCCCGTATGCAGAGTCGTATGTCTAGTCCATTTGAGTTGGTTCACTCAGATGTATGGGGTCCATGTCGTGTGTTTGATGTCTTTGGATTCAAATATTTTGTTACATTCGTGGATGATTTTTCCCGAATGACTTGGTTATTCTTAATAAAAGATCGTACAGAGATTTTTCGTTGCTTTCAATTGTTCTATTTTGAGGTGTTGAATCAATATAATATCTCTGTCAAACATTTACGATCAGATAATGCTAGAGAATACCTTGCTACAACTTCTGGTTTCCAACCCTTTCTGGCATCTCATGGTATTATTCATCAAACGTCATGCTCATACACTCCACAACAAAATGGTGTAGCTGAACGTAAAAAATCGCCATCTTCTTGATGTCGCCCGTTGCCTCATGTTTCATATGCATCTACCTAAACACTTTTGGGGTAATGCTGTTCTTACGGCGTGTTATTTAATTAATAGGCTTCCCACTTCAGTTCTTCAAGAGAAGACACCATTCTCACTCTTACATCCAAATCGTCCTCTCTTTTCATTACCTCTTCGGGTTTTTGGGTGTGTTTGTTTTGTACATAATCTTACTCCAGGTATTGATAAACTGGATCCTCGTGCTGAAAAATGTGTCTTTGTGGGATACTCTCGAACTCAGAAGGGATACAAATGTTATTCTCCTAGTCGTCGTCATATGTTCGTGTCTATAGATGTGACGTTCTTTGAAGATCAGTCATATTTTCCTTCTCAGAATGTTCCACAGACACATGGTGATAGTGATGATTGTGTCCTACCAATGATTCCACTGCCTTCTATCTCCCCAGCTAACTCTAGCAAATTTCAGTTTGCCGACCGCACCTATCATCGACGAGGTACCATTCCCACTATGACAGTACAGCCTTCATCAGCACCTGATTCATCGGTTCCCCCATCAGTTGCAGTGCCAGCCTCTGATCCTGATCCGCCCATTGCATCTCGAAAAGGTACACGTTCTTGTGTCGGTCGTCCTATTGATCGTTATTCTTCCTATTCTGGTCTTTCTAATTGTGTTCGTACGCGTCATCCTATTTCTCAGTTTTTGTCATATGATCCTTTATCTCATACCTTCTCTGCCTTTGTCTCGTCATTGTCTTCTATTTCTGTGCCTAGTAGTGTTGCTGAAGCTCTTGCTCATCCGGGTTGGCGTCGTGCCATGGAAGATGAAATGGAGGCACTAATTCAGAACAAAACTTGGGAGCTTACTTCCTTACCTACTAATAAGCAACCTGTTGGTTGTCGTTGGGTTTTCACTGTTAAAGTTCACCCGGATGGTACTCTTGATCGATTGAAGGCACGGTTAGTTGTGAAGGGATATACTCAAACTTATGGTATCGACTATAATGACACATTCTCTCCCGTGGCCAAAATTTCTTCTGTTCGTGTTTTTATTTCATTGGCTGTGCACTTTGGCTGGATCCTTCATCAATTGGATGTGAAAAATGTCTTTTTACATGGTGATTTGGCTGAGGAAGTCTACATGGAGCAACCACCTGGGTTTATTGCTCAGGGGGAGAATGTGGTATGTCGTTTACACAAAGCTTTGTATGGACTTAAACAATCTCCTCGTGCTTGGTTTGGTAAATTTAGTGATACGGTTATCAAATTTGGATTAAAGCGGTGTCAGGTAGATCATTCAGTTTTCAGCTCCGTGTCTTCAACTGGCTGTATCCTTCTAGTTGTATATGTGGATGATATTATCATTACTGGCAGTGATTCAAGTGGTATTCAAAAACTTAAGCAATTTCTGCATAAAGAATTCAGTACTAAAGATTTGGGACGTCTTCGATACTTTCTTGGTATTGAAGTAGCCTATTCACATGCTGGTATCAATTTATCACAACGAAAGTATGTACTAGAATCCTTGGTGAAGTTGGATTTCTTGGAGTAAAGTCAGTCGATACCCCTATGGATCCCAATATGAAACTTGATGCAGAACATGGAGAATTACTACATGATCCAGCAAAGTATCGAAGGTTAGTTAGTAAGTTAAACTATCTTACTATCACGAGACCTGATATATCCTTTGCGGTTAGTGTAGTAAGTCAATTCACGAGTTCTCCTCGTACTACTCATTGGGATGATGTACTTCGAATTGTCAAATATTTGAAGGGAGCGCTAGGTAAAGGATTACAGTTCAAGAATTATGGCCATCTAAACACTGCAGGCTTTTCTGATGCTGACTGGGCTGGATGTCCTGTGGATAGGAGATCTACTTCAGGCTATTGTGTGTTTCTTGGAGGTAATTTAGTTGCATGGAAAAGCAAGAAACAACATGTAGTTTCCCGATCAAGTGCTGAAGCTGAATATCGTGCTATGGCACATGTGACAAGTGAATTACTATGGTTGAGAATGTTACTTTCAGAGATTGGAATGTCACCATCAAATCCATCAGTGCTATATTGTGATAATCAATCCGCTATTCATATTGCATCTAATCCAGTCTTCCATGAGCGAACTAAGCACATTGAGGTTGATTGTCATTTTGTGCGAGAAAAAGTTCAGAAAGACGAGGTTATTCTGCAACACACAAAGTCGGAGGATCAACTCGCGGATATTTTTACAAAATCTCTACGGGGGAATAGATTGAGCGTCTTATGTAACAAGTTGGGTTTATTTGATATCTATATCCCAACTTGAGGGGGAGTGTTGAGAAATATTGTGAGTAATAAGGGTAGAATAGTAACTTAGTTATAATTAGGGTTGAGCACATTTGAGCATATATATTTGTAACCCTTTCTACCTTTTAATAATATATAGAAAAAATTATCTCTTTCACACATTACAAACATAAGGACAAAGCAAAAACTATATGATCTCTTCATGGTTCAATAATAAAGTATACTTTGCAAACTAAGGCTTCCCTTCAGTGCAATGCATTGGATGGTCTTCAACATTTCTGCATGCCAGAAGGGAACTAATGGATACAGCAAAACATTCGAACATGCAGTAAAGATTAAATTTTCAAGGAACTTCCAGCTTACAGAAACCAATAGAACACTTTGAGGCCTAATTTTATCCGACCCTTCTGACCCATTTTTAATTTATTGAATGATCTCCTTATTTCATTACACAGTTTAGCCAAGACCTCCCCTTTGTTTGCATAGACAACCTACCTAGATAGCCAGGTAGACGGGAAAGGTGGAAGGAAGCTCCTGCATCTGGATGAAATCCTATTTGAACCTCTGGATGGGAAAAAACCTGCAATTGAAAGCATTAGCTAAAGAATTTACTTTGCGGAATTGCTGCAGAAAAATGAAGCCAGGTGCATTATATGTTTGTTAGTTCAAGTTAGTCCTCCCATTGAAAAACTAAACAGAAATGGTGAAGTGGATGTCACAAGGCTATAACATGCCACCTTGGCATCTATGCAGCCACGTAGGGTCCACGTGCTATTACACAGTTTTAAAAAAATTCAAAAATGAGTTATGGTTTTAGAAAGAAATTTGAAAAAAAGAAAAATGAGGAAAACCATTTTCAGCTTGCTCTGGACAAAGAGAGGACAGTCACAAACCGACAGCCACCGGCAAGGGTGGCCAGACCCTCCCAGGCTCAGGTCACAGTGGCCACAACTTCATTGAGCTTGGGCGTTTTCCATCACAGAGGTATACACCCACAGAGAGAGATACAAGGAAAAGCAGTCCTGGTCCTTGACCACCTCTCAGCACCCAGCAGCACAGCCTTCACAACAGATCTAGGCGAGGGTCACCACCTCATGTCAAATCTGCAGTGGTTCTGCTGGGATTTGAACTGGTCCGAGAAACACAGACTATGAGAATTTCATGCATTCAAATTATTCAGTTGTTGCCAAACTGTTGTCGATAAATAAACCGCCCCCCCCCCCCCCCCCGCCTTTGTGGTCTATGATCAGAGGTGCACAGCTTGAGAGCTCGTCGTCATTGTAGCCATATATTCTTGTTCTTCAGTAGTGGGCTCAAACAAAGTCAACCACCTAAATGAAAAAAATTTGTTATTCCTTTATGCTATTTTTGTTGATGCTTTGTTAAGTTCCCTTGATTTGGGTTGATGGGTTATATGAAGTTTGATTGTTACCATCAGTTCTGACTTCCTGTTTCAAGAATTTTGCCATTTCATGTTTGTGGACCCCGTTATTTGGTTCCTCTTTTCTAGAAGATTCCGTGTTGTGCAAACACAAGCTCAATGCTCTCTTACACACTTGGTCGGTCTCTCTGTCGCATGTGGTATTCAAAAGCGATGGCAGCAAGTACCCATTCACCATGACCCTGGCTATGGCTGGGCAACACCGCCTCCACCGGCAGGCCACCCTCCCACCCTTTTTTCTTTTTATTCCACCGCAGAGATTTGCTTAAGAAGAATGATGATGTGGATGGGCATATCAGCACTCCCGTCTAACTGTTTGACGGAAGGACTAGCTTGAACAAACAAACATATAGTTCAAGGACTTGTTTGCACCAAAAAAAAAAAAAAAACAAAACAAAGTTGAGGGACGACAATGCAAGTTGAAAAGGTTCAAGGACCTCCCATACCATTATCCCATATAAAAATCTATGTTAATACCAATCCCATGACAATTTAGCTCACTGGTTTCGCCAGAAACCTATGTTCCAGCTCAGGAGCAAATTCACATAAAATGACGGCCAATGGAATCGAACCTCACTTTACATTAAGATAAGAAATAAATTGGCAAAGGAAGTTGAATAAACACAACCCAGTGAGCACATGTATGAAAGCAGTTAACATCTATATCAGTATTTAGGAAAAGTCACATACAGTTTTATCAGTTGCCAATCGAAACATTCCAGGGAGAGAAATCCCAGCTCCGCTTGCCATAGTGACACCGTCCAAGATAGCCAGCTGCCCAAAAGTGAAGTAAATAAAAAGTGACCAACTCATAAAATGAAACTAACACGAGTGCTGAGACATTCAAACAACTTTGATTGACTAATAATTAAATCCCAGAAATTGAATAATACACCTACTAAATGGTTATTGCTTGCAGTTTTTACTGTGAAAATGGGTCAACGAGTTGCTATCAAGTAAACAAACACTTTGATAGAATATTTAAACGCCAAATAATAAATAACGAACGCAACTTGGAGTACATCATGCAATTAATTTTAGAAATGGAATCCTGCTTGACATGGAAGAAACTGTGCCTATAAGATGACTACTACAAACCAATTGCAGTAAATGTCACTCACTTTCCATTTGGCTCGAGGAACAAAGGGAAAATTTAAATGATTTTTAATTGTTCTTCTTTCTTAATTAAGCATAAAGTAATAAGTAGACAAGGGCTAAACATCAAAAGGACTTACTTTTGCTCCAAGAATCATTTCAAGAATCACAAGGACTTACTTTCTCCTCTCATCTCACCATGAATCGCCTTACACATAAAGACCGTGGTCATGCAGATCATTAGTCAAAGATAGTTTTACTAATCATGCCGCCAATGCAGAGGTACCTCATCTACTTAAGATTCATCTATAACAAAGTATATCCACCTTAGTGACCTAGACTTCTTATGCTATGGAAAATGGTACTGAAGTGGAATGGAGTAGAACACATGTCAAGAAGCATGATATCCGACTAGTAGGTTCAATAATTTCAATGTTTTGGATCATGATAGAGCTCCAAGGATTCAGCCACCATCACTCACTTTGTAACACAGAAAGTTTTTTTCGCTAGTTTTTGTAGCGTGATTGCAATTTTAGAGCAACATTTAATTTAATGTTACTATAATCATTCATCCAAGTTATTTCCATGATTTCAAAAGTTTGTGTAAATGCTTTCTAATTGTCTAGTGAACTGATTATTTTTCAGATTGCCCATTTTAGCGATCCATAAGGCAAGGGTAACCTATATCAGCATGTGTGCATAGTTTGCAGGGATATCAACAATCTCCATATCACTGAAACCCAGTAGTATCGCAAACTGTGAGATTAAAGTTTTTTAGTCATGACAAGAAAACTAACTCTTAAGCATACTTCAACCACTTACTCACAAAACATGAAGCATCAATTCAAAAACTGGAAAATGAAATTTTTATAGTATCAACTATATAATTTATCAGAATCATAGCAATCTAGGGTGAAAGTTCTGTTTCTCATCCAGCCAGGAGAAATACTACCTTACTCTATGATGTCTGGCCAATAATAAATTGTGTCGAGAGGTCATTACAGAAATCAAGAGGAAAATCCAAGCCCTGAAATTATCCATTACCAAGTAGACTGATTCTACATCTCAAAAGAGCTAACAGTTTATAAACTTCAAAAGGGTTTATAAACTTCAAAAGGGTTTATAAACTTCAAAAGGAGGTACTTACATGTGGTTTCAAATATGTCCCTTGCAGGTAAACAAACTTATATAAAGTATCAAAAAAAAAAATTTGCAGTCCTCAATGTTCCATGCAGATATGTGGACTATTTGATTAGAAACAACAATTAGGAAAGAAAAGTAAAAGAACCCAAAGATCATAATCAAGGGAACAAAAGCAGATTGATAGCAAAGTTGTGTGCTCTTTGAAGAGCACTTGAGGGCCATTATTTCACACCTTCCACCTTAATTTATCTATCATATCCCACCTGATTCAATATTTAGTTTCACTCAAACACACTAGTTCCTAATCGGACCATTCTTCTACAGCCACAAATCCACCAATGGGTATCGTCTCCAGTTATAAAAATTACCTTCGCATGTTGATATTTAACACCCCAACATTGTCATGTTCATGATATTCTTGCCCTTGAACCAATCCTCTACTTCTAATAACTATTTAAATATAAAGCAAAGAAAAAGGACATAAAAATTATCAGAGAAAAAAATGTTGAAAGCCAAATAAATGAAAGGATTCATCACCGGCTGACCTTCAGTGAGCAAATGATAAAGGGTAACAACATCTCCACCTGAGCAGAAAGCTTTGCCACTACCCTTCAGATCAGACAAAAAAGTTAATAACATTCAAAGATTGTGAACCCTGACAATAATAAAAGGAATGCCTGAAATGTGTATCCGTTTCTCCTTCTGTACAGACTCTAGACAAAACAAAACCAGGATCTATTTGAAACCACTAGCTCTTGTATGAGAGCACGTAGTGGCAATACCTTCATCAACACAAACCCAATGTTTGGATTCTCTTCCCACGATCATAGAGCCTCTTTAGCCTGTCCACCTGTAGAAAATATCAGCATAAAATTTCAAGCTTTAATTATTCTAGAAAAGATAGCCGAACCAGGTACCAAGAAACACGAAAAATGAAAAGGCTTTTCGTTCTGATTGGGGTCGGTGAGGAATTATGTCGAGCTGGAGAGAGAAGAACCAAACCATTGAGGTAGTGAGAGAATTAAGAGCAGATGGCCGGTTGAGTATCGCAGTTCTTGAGTTGGCTCTTCCATCCACCAAAACCTGACGTCACAAACATACACGTTTTGAAATATAAGCTCCCAATGTAAATGAACCCGCCTTTTGCTATCCGCAAAGTAGACGCTGCGACTTGACTCCATCGAGTTTCTGAACGAATCAAATTGACTACCTGGACAAGCTGCATCAAACAACAAACCGAAACACATACCTGGTCTTGGACATCGTCGTAGCTAGCGTAATGGGGCTGAGCAGAGAAACTTCTCCGGTGAGGGAAAGCGCCGAGCTTGGGAAGCGAACGCCTGGCTCTCACTAAAACCTTCAAGCGATGCATCTCTCTGGTTCTCCTTCCTTCTCATGCTGTTGTTTGAACGCTCTATGAAAGGGTCTTCGAAGGGCGTTTCTCCGGAGCAATGCCTGAACCCGTCGCTCCAGCCGCCTACCCCTCAAAATGAGAAGCGGACGGCTGGAGCAAAGATCGATGAGGCCTACCAAATAGATAAATCCATTTTTTACCTCATGTTTGATGGATTGAATTGTTATATTAGTTAGTCATATTCAATAAATAGATTATAAATAGATTTAAAATGATAAATCCAAAAATAATATGGATATTAAATGATTTCACAACTTAGATCCAATCTACCTCTATCACTCTATTTCACCCTTACGTCGCACTCGCTTATTCAATGTGAAAGTATTTTAGCAATATGGATAGTACAAGTATTTATCACTAAATTTGTATTGCATAGGAATATGTCAATATAAATTAAGTCAATTTGAATTGAGTTGAAAGTAATTTCATTTTCAACTCAACCCAAATCCAACTTGACCCTCTCAATTTTTCAAGCTCTTGCAATAACTCCTCCCCGATTTTTTTTTTGTCCCTTGACCAAATTTTGTGTCGTTGACTTAATTTTCCATACAATTTTTCCTACAGATTCATGCTTGTCTTCAAGCATTTCATGTCCAGCTCGTGTCAACTTTATGTTCTTTATAAGTTGTACACGCTTTCATCGCATGTTGATGATTTCGGTGTAGCTTCAAGAAATGCTGTCTTAATATATTGCATACAAAAGCAATGAAGCTGGTTCTTCTTTTTTTTTTTAATTGTAATCGTCAAGGAGGAGATACCAATAGTTTCGGCTTGAGATTACAGTGTAAAGGAATGCTTTATTGCATTGCTTATTTACAAGCAAATCATTCTGGTCAAATTAAGTCCAAACAATGTCCTCATCTCAAGATGTGGCGCAACTCTATTGGCCGTAGCTTCGTGTCACAAGACTTCATTTGATTGTCGTCGTGCTCCTTTCCGTGTTAACTGTAGCCGATCCGTACCTCGTGTGTAGGCACTAGTGAGCTCGAAAACGAGTGCCCTTCCTCAAACTCTCCCATAGGAACAGCATATGGTGAATCCCAATCAGCATCGAAGACATCTTGAAGTTGCGAAACTATGTCCTGGTCATACGTCCGAAAGCCGACATTGGCAGTAGTATAGAAATAGTCCCGGAGGTTGCTTGTTCCGATGAGTGCTCTCACATCACTAACCGTATGCTTCCCATGGTTGACCCGGGTGTAACCAGGATACTTATTCCCAGTGCTGGTCCCATTGCTGATCACAGCTCCAGTCGTGTTAAACGCCGGCACCATGTAGTGCTTGATCTCGAATTTGCCAGAACAATTATTGTATTTCGAAGAGGAGCGGAGAACATTAAAATGGAGGAGAGACTTCAGGTAAACGTCAGTGTTGTTTATGAAATGCGCCCAATGTGCTACCGATATCTTCACTTTGGCATGCTGATTTCAAATTTAAGAATAACTTTTTGACAGAAGCTTGTGTTCAAGTCTAAGCATCGGAGTTGCCAAACTAGAGTCAGCCATGTCTATCCAGTTATAGACAGGCATCCAACTGGAAGTCCTCAAGAGAGCAAATCTTGTCCTTGTCTCTTATTTTAGAAACTCCTTTCTTCTTTTAAAGGCCATGTACCGTGCATTGGAGAATTTCTGCTTACTCATCAGTCCCATAGAACAGCATTTCCAAAATGAACAATGTGAAAATGAAATCCAATCTCTTACTCTCAATCCAGATATCTCTACTTTTCTTCTTTTAAAAGCTATTTACCATACATAAGAATTGTTCTGCTTTCTCTTTGCTCATATCATTCAATTATCTGGGAGAAAACAAACTGAAAAGTAAGTAGTAAACGCTAGGAAAAAGTTTTTCAGATACATTTGGCAAACATTTATAGCTGATCTGACCTAGTGGCATAAGGCTTGGTTTGTTGTTGTTGTCATAATAACCATTTGGAAAGAACTCCGACAAAGATGAAAATCCAAAATCCATCATAATCTCTAAGTTGCAGCACCAAAAACAATCTTAACAAACAACAGAATCACTTGTCTATCAGCATAACCTCAGGAGTTCCAGACCTGAGCCTGGAGTTAATCTGATGGTTGGAAGACCTAAAAAGGATATTCCCTGACTAAAAGTGAAACAACAGAAAATCCCATGGAGCAGAGACAAACTTTATGAAATGAAAATGAACTTTTCTATCCCCCAAAGAAACAAAGAAAATGAACAACACAACAAAATGTCTGGGGGAAAATAAAGAACAGCATAATGATTCACAAAATCTTAAATTACGCAGGCAAAAGAGGCACAAGAAAAAGTGCGATATGGATGTTTCAGTCATACTTGGCGTTGCTCTTCACATTCAAGGAAATGCAACCAACGGGGAACTTTTTTGGTGATCTGCCATTGTTGATCCGAGACATTCTTTGTGTAAGCTGAAGCATTGAGAGAGGAAAGTTTCCACAGGTTGTCGTTGTAGGTTTCAACCTTCTTTGCTATTTTGGGACAATTAACTAGGTATATTCCTAGTTGCTTCACCTGTAAAGATTTGAACATTATAATTCTTCTATATGGCTCAAATACACAAACAAATCTATACAGATTGAAGAGATGAAAAATAGGCAATATGTCTTAAAATAATGAAAATGTGGCAGAATCTTCTACAATCTTACTTGCCAACAAGAATGGGATGCTTATAGCTGAGAACCCACACCTCTTCTTTTGTTCAGTCAAAATTTATTTAGCCTCAGTCAGATCGATATCCTCACCAATAATAAATGGAGAAAAGGCTATACTATATTCCCAAGAAAGGGACTTCCCATCATTGTTTGCATATCTAATATAGACATCTCAATTATTTGATATCCACACTTTCGCATGAACTATGCCTGAACCCCACCATTTGGCAAATGACAGAGTAACAGACTTAGACGTTTGTCTTTCCTGAAGGAAGGTCATTTGGCTCTTTGTCATAGTCAGGACACACTCCTGAGTGCTGTAAAAGCCTGGTGAAGTGTGATATCTTTCAGAGGAGGGCTAATGTTTGCAAGAAGTAAATGAGAAAATCTATAATAGACATGGTAAATATTAAAACATAAGCCTCAAAGAAGATGAGTCCGAGATTATGCAGCATAGACATATTGCTTGCTCTACTTCCTACATAACTTAATATCGGCCTTCAAACTTCTTTGAAAGTAATGATTTACTCACTGCTTTGCTAAGTAATTCTGGCACTACAGTCGTTCAATATCTTCATCTGTCAAACTAATATCCTTCCTGAGGCTCCCTTGGAGCTTTTGGAGGAGCAGGGTTCTCTCCAATGGAGGACCTTTTACTATCTCAAAGCCAAATATAATTGCATCACTTAGAATTCGGGCAGTTCTCCAAGATAGACCATTGTCGGGATTTTACTCAAGAGAACACATTAAGCAAATTACGTAATACATACTTCAGAAACTTTTTGACATGTTGACAGAGAGTTTGGTTAAAGATCACGAGTGACAAAACTACGAAAGCTACCAGATATAAAATAAAAGGTAGCCTCGATCGCCCATTTTGCGAAATACCCAAACACAAAGCTCCACTTGCTACCAAAGCAGCTGTACACATGCAAATCAGCATACGCAAGGGCATAAGCAAGCACCGTCTGCAATTACCTGATAGTGACATTCCAATTAGCGGCATGCTTTGGAAACACTGCGACCCAAATCGGCCCCAAATCTGAGCATATCAGACTGAGAGTAACCATAATTGCCAGAGCGAGGATCATCAGGACGAGCATTCAGCTGCCAATACTGCGCTATGATGTCCAGCTTCTTTGTCGAGTTTCCCGCCAACCACTGCAATACATTAGCAAAACCATTTGTCTCCCCAGACAGCAACTAATACATTAGCTCTCTTAGTGTCTTACGGTAGAATAGAGAGTGGTTCCTGTGCTTTTTGTAATGATATACCTGATTCTCTTGACTATTTGTTTTCTGGTTGTCACGTCACGGCCGGCGTAGCTTTCTTTTGGGCGGCCATATGCAATCTTCCTTGGCGTAATAAGTCTTGAAAGGAGGATCTCCGTTGGGCCATTACCTTGCTATCGGGCAATGAAGTGCATTGCCCGTTTTTCCTTTGACGTACTTTGTCATATTATTTGGAAAAACATGAATAGTATACCTTTTAGAGAGCTGCCACTTGCTGTCCCGGCTATGAAGAACCATCTCTTTTTAAAGTGGTCAGAGATAAAGCTGTTACCTTTGGGAATATCGAGGATAACTTCAGGAACAGAAGGTTATAGCAGAGCTGGGAAATTGACCCGATTATCTTCTCGGGGACCCTTGAGCGCCTCCCCACTTTCAGCTGATGCGTTTCGTTGTCTCCGTCCAAGGATGCCGATGCTTGCTATGGGTGATAGTGGGTTTTCTCCTCCCTCGTGGAGTGCTTTCTATATCTAGTTGTCGGTTGTTCATGCCATGCTTGTGTTTTGCTCTGTCTTTGTGTTATTGTTTGCTGCTTGTGGCGTCCTTTTACATCTCGACATCCTTTCGCTCATAATGATATGCTCATCTTGAGAGTAAGTTTTAATGCCGTGATCACTTTTGTATAGTTGGTCTTTGCTCAATATATCTATTACTTTTACCAAAAATAAAATAAAAATACATTCAAGTTTCATTTATTTGATAGAAAATGAATGATTTGGAAAACATTTATTTATAAATAATTGCTTGTATGACTTGAAAGTAATTAGTCAATGAAAAATATTTTTTATTATTGATTATATTTTGTCTAAACATCTTCATAATTAATGAAAATATATTTTCATTAATTCATTTTTGTAAGTATCCAAGAGACATTTTTGCGATAAACATACTCTTATCAATATCCAATTTTTAACACCAATCTCAGTCTCTCCTACCCTGTTCCTCCAATCATGCATTCTAAAACCAAACTGCAGCGGGTTACTTAGTTAAACGCATCCTACTCTGTTCCTCCAATCATGCTTTCTAAAACCAAACTGCAGCGCGTTACTTAGTTAAACGCATCCTTGCGGAAGAGTGGGGCGCCCATCAGTGGAGAGGACGCCGGAAACATGGCGAAGGAGGGGCATGTTAGTGGGGATGGATTGGACGAGCCACGCCTTGCAGCGAGGCAAGCCCAGCGAGACGGCGGGAGCAGAGAGGTTGGCTACGACGACGAGCGTCAGAGCAGCCCGCCGAGACACAAAAGTCGACCATCTCCTTGGTTACTTCTTCTAAACTTGGAGGATCCCACTACATATTGTTTGAAAAAACCCACCATAATTTCTGTCATGTAAACAGAGAAAATGTGTAAGGTCAGACAAATTGGGACTAAATGTTACCTTTGGAGAGTAGTCCTTATCCACTAACCGTTCCCGAACACCCTACAGATGGCAAAGAACACCATCAATCAGAACATAAACTATAACCCACAGATGGCAAAGTGTACAATCATCTGACAATAAGGAGAGAAAAAAAAAGACCACAAGATTCAATCATGCAGTTGCAGTGGATGTCCAAAATTCGCATACCTCAGTAAAGTCTTTGGAAACTTCTCCAGAGATTCCATGAAGGGACATACGGTATTCTTGAGTTAAACATTGACCAAGAGTCTGGAATTTGCCTTCACGAATCTGAAATGAGTAATTACAACCAAGTCAATGTCTGAGAGAAGTAATCTATGTCCAACAAAGAAAATCAAAATAATCGTAACTCACAAATCTTAAGGTGACTTTTAAGCTCAATGGAGAAGCTTCCCTTGGTTTCTCAAGGGTCATTGCACACCATTCAATCATACGAGTTAGCTGCTTCAATTTCCTAAGCAACACCAATTTATAAGATGGTAATAATAGAACATCTAGGATATTAACTATGCTGACTCATTGCATTTCTCAGTTAATTAGTCCCAATTCTACCATCATGTCATCTGACAAAATAAAACATCAGTGCTTCCATCTCAAAAACCAGTATCATGTCAAGCATTATGGACTTTCCAACGATAAACATAAGAGTCCTTTTCAGGGTCTCTTGTCCGACTTACTGGTGCATGAATAATTTCCTCTACTGTGTCATGGCTAAAGCATTTATCGATCAGTTCAATCTTGAAGCAACACTAAAATATTATTGGCAAAGAACAAGACAAAGATACTCCATTTAGAAAATTATTGGATGATACACACTTCAAAACTACAACAAACAAAACTGAGGAGATTAGAGAACAAAAGAATTTCCGGTAGTAAGACAAAATGTGCAGGGAGGTGAAAAGAAATATACTTGCACAGAGAAGGAAGAAATTTTTTTCTATAAAAGCAGCGGTCAGTATGCTATCATGAATATATGCTTGTCCCTTGCACAGTTCTAATATACACAACAACTAACAATAGGTCATAACTTATAACTTGTCATGTAGATTTTAAGTGTTCAGAAATGACTGTATCATAGTTCTACTCGGGTTTGGATAAAACAGAATCAACCACATAAAGTGCGAAATTAGCTAGTACAAAATTTCTAAGCATATAAAACCTGTCTTATAGCCAACTACACCAAAAAAGTAAGAAAGCTATGGTTATGTGTGGTAAAATGCAACCTACTCACAATGTACATCATTTATTAGCTACATCACAAACTTTTCTAGTTTATTTCCCCAAACAAGTGAATAACGTAAAGTTGTACTGTATAAATCCAAAAGCACATAGTCATTCACACAAAAGAGTATAAAAGTAAAAGATCATGCCACAAAGATCCAGAAGCTATAGACTGAAGTTGAACATTACTTATGAATGCTGCTCCTCATTTCAGGATAAACAAGATCACCATATTGTGAAAGGGATGTCTATATAACAGACAAATCATCAGTAGTCAGTCTACCAAGACGCTTTTCAATCAAAGCCAATCTCTGTCAAGGTATAGTCATAACTCAGAAGAGATTATCAGGGTATGAAGTGTAAAAACACTGAAGTAGCAATCAAAGGTGCATTGAAAACAAACCGCATTTAGTAAATAGTGAGTAGCCAAGCGGCAGGCAACCTTTTCAACACCATTAAGTTTATCTCCCTTGACTGGAAGAAGAAGGCCACATTCTAAGATAGTATCCTAGCGCTAGTCAATGACAGATTGGGATTCAAAGATGAAGAGTACTAAACTGTGCGAAGAAAACACTGTGAAAAGCAGATGAGCTTTTCATTACAAACATAAGGACAAAAAAAAACTACATGGTCTCTTCATGGTTTCAATAATAAGTATACTTTGCAAACAAATGCTTCCCTTTAGTGCAATGCATCGGATGGTCCTCAACTTTTCTGCATGCCAGAAGGGAACTAATGGAAAGAATAAAACATTCGAACATGCAGTAAAGATTAAATTATTGAAGAACTTCCAGTTTACAGACACCAATAGAATATTTTGATGCCTAAATAATAGCCGACCCTTCTGGCCTATTTTAAATTTGATCAGTGACCTCCTTATTTCATTACACAGTTTAGCCAAGATCTCCCTTTTGTTTGCAGAGATGATGTACGTAGATAGCCAGGTAAACGGGAAAGGTGGAAGGAAGCTCCTGCATCCGGATGAAATCTTATTTGGAGCTCTGGATGGGAAAAAAACCTGTAATTGAAAGCATTATCAAGAATTTACTTTGCGGAATTGTTGCAGAAAAATGAAACCAGGTGCATTACATGTTTGTTTGTTCAAGTTAATCCTCCCTTTAAAATGCTAAACAAAAATGGTGAAGTGGATGTCACGAGACTATAATATGCCACCTTGGCATCTACGCAGCCACGTAGGGTCCACATGGCTATTACACAAATGAAAAAATATATAAAGATCTTGTGTTGTGCGAACACATTATCAATGCTTTCTAAAACTCTCCTCTCTATCTTTCTCTTGCGTGTGGCATTCAGAGGACATGGCGGCAAGTGCCTAGTCACCATGACCTTAGCTATGGCTGGGCAACATCGCCTCCACGAGCGCGCCACCCTTTCCCCGCCAAGTCACCCTTACCCTCACCTTCCCCATCCTCTGTTTCTCCCTCCCTAGGCTTTGCTTTATTTTATTTTTTCAATTCCACCTTATAAATTTGCTGAAGAATAATAATGATGCGGCATTGATGCGGATGGACATATCGGCATTCCAGTCTAACTGTTTGATGGAAGGACTAACTTGAACAAACAAACATATAGTTCAAGGACTTAATTGTATAGAAAAAGAAAAGTTGAGGGACGACAATGCAATTTGAAAAGGTTCAAGACCTCCCATAACATTATCCCACATGTAAAATCTGTGTTGATACCAATCCCATGACAATTTAGCTTACAAGTTTGGCGAGAAACCTAGGTTCTAGCTCAGGAGCAAATTCAAGTATAATGACAGTCAATGGCATCAAACCTCACTTTAAAAGAATAATAAGAAATAAGTTGGCAAAGGAAGTTGGATAAAGACAACCCCGATGAGCACATGTACGAAAATAGTTAGCATTCATATAAGTATTTAGGAAAAGTCACCTACTGTTTTATCAATTGCCAATCGAAACATTCTAGGGTGAGAAATCCCTACTTCGCTCGCCACTATGACACTGTCCAACTGCCCAAGAATGAAGTATGTAAAAAGTGACACGACAGGCGTTAAATGTAGATAATTTTTGAATATTTTTTATTGATTTTTTTCCCCGGTCCAGTGCCTGGCCAGAATCCGTCGTTCCTTTCCCCTTTTCTACGCTCAAAAGCGTCAAAAACAAATTCTGTTATCCCCCTCCAGCTCAGCATTCAGGGTTGTAGCTTTGCCCAATTTATGGGTTCTATGGGCCGCGTTATGGGCCGCAATGAAATGTGGGTTGGTACGAGTGATGGGCTTTCGATAATGGGCTTCGACCGGGATTTATGGGCTAACCTTCAGGGCTCAGGTCTGATGAAATCGACTAATGCAAATGGTAAACGGACGATTGGGCGTTCTTTATAATTATTTAATTATTTATTTTGATATATTTAAGAAACGAAAACTTGAATTAGCCGACTAAAATTTAGGCACCAATCAACTACTAGTCAAGGAACAAAACTTTGGGGCATGAATTTGATGCATGCTACATATCTGATTATTTACATCAACAAAAATTTAACAAACATTAGATCATTTGATTGGATTTTTGAATTTTATGCTGCATGATTCATGAGATTAGTCGAGCAGTTTAATAAGATTGTGATTGACAAAAAATTGATTTCAATATTCTTATATGATATTTGAACAATAACATCTACCCAAATAATTGAAAGTCATTGATTGTCTGGATTTTACTTTCATAAGGGAACTTTTGTAGTTTTAGAGAATTTTCTTTTCATTCTGCAACTTTATTGTAATGTGGATCGCATTCTCAATTGAATACATTCTTTTTATTTTTATTTTTATTGAGATGTGAGTTTCTATATTAAATTCTTTTATTTAATTCTCGGGAGTTACTCTCTTTTTCCTTTTTATCCTTATCCCCGAATTTTTCTTTTATCTTTTTTAATTTATGTGGACCAAATTCTTGATCGAATACATTTTTTTTAACTATTTTTATTGAGATGTGAGTTCCATTATAAAAATAAAAAATATTTAATTATTGGGATTTACTCTCTTTTTCGTTTTTTATCCTTATCCCCATCGTGTCTATCTCTTGCTACTCATCCGGGCGCGCATACACTAGGAGAACATGCCCACGCGCGCTATTTACTCAAATATTCCACTCGCTTGTAGATTGGGTCCAAGAAAAGTCATTTAAATGGTCCAACGGCCATTGATTTAAAAAAGTCATCGATTACAAAAATATTATTTGATCACAGAAAAAAAAAAAAAGAATGTTATTTGATTCACTAAAAAATTGAATTATTAGTCAAAAATTAAATGAATAATCATGGCAGTCTGATATGACTTTTAAATCATTGGTCCAACGGCCAATGATTTAAAAAAGTCATTGATTACAAAAATGTTATTTGATTAAAGAAGAAAAAGAAGGATGTTATTTTTTTTAAAATTTTTTTTGGTAAAAAGAAGGATGTTATTTGATTCGCTAAAAAACTGAATTATTAGTAAAAAATTAAATGAATAATCATGGCAGTCTGATATGACTTATTAGTTATTAGTGACATAAAGGAATTAACTTAATCAATAAAAAAATCATTGCTTCAAAATTTCTACAAGATCAATGCGTTCTCATAGAATGTCCCCAAGGGAATTAATTTAATCATTTAAACTAGGTCCCAACTTGAAAATGAATTATTTTAATCCTTGTCAACTAGATCGATGCGTTATTAAGAACCGTCTCTTTCCCTTTTTCTTTACCTTCTTCCTATTGACGATGCAGTTTTTAATTAAGGAGTCACAAACAATAACATAGGGGTTGGGTCGGAGGTGAAAGTGAAAATTGAATCGTTAGGTGTAGCAATATTTACAATTGAAAAATCTATTCGGACTTGAACAAAGCAAATTCAGATGCGGATCTGATTTTTATTCCTTTTTGATATATTATAAATGGGATGGGGCAGCGACCCTGCACATCCATTCTTAAAAAAAGAGACTTAAGGCATTATGGCAATCTATAATTTAATCAGAATTAGTTAGTGGAGAATATGCTTACCCACTCAGGGCATCTGTATCGCTCGTTGGTTTTCCCTTTTATTTATTATTTTATTAATAAAAAAAAGGAAATCAAGCAAAGTCGTGCTGGATCTCTAATCCCAATGAAAGCGTCCCCACTAAAGGCATCTGTATCGCTCGTTGACTTTCTCTTTTATTTATTACTTATTAATAGAAAAAGGAAATCAAGTCACGTTGTGCTGGATCTCTAATCTCAATAAAAGCGCCCCACTAAGGGCATCTGTATCGCTCGTTGACTTTCTCTTTTATTTATTATTTATTAATAGAAAAAGGAAATCAAGTGACATGGTGCTGGATCTCTAATTTCAATGAAAGCGCCAGGAGCATTGCATGTGAACATGTGAGTATGTGTCGATATGGCACGCGAGCATGTGAGTATTGCATGCGAGGTTCCACGCACTTTCTGCACAATGCTACGGAAATTGCGCCTTCAATAATTTACTTCCTCCAACAATGGGCTTCAAAATTTTAACTTTCAGTCGCTTCACCTTTCTGCTAGGAAATTTTTAATTAGCTCTTGAATCGCGATTTCTATTATTCTTCTTTTCCTTCGCGACATTAAGAATTTGTACTTTGCACTTCATATGTGTGCACTGTTATATTCCCTTGTACTTTTCTTAACATTGGAACAAAATTTGTATCGGTATGTTTTTCAATTTTATTAGCAAGTTTCCATTTGCAGTATGTTTTTCAATCTTAATAGCAAGTTTCCATTTGCCTCTATCCTTTAGAGTCCTTGGCCATGACTATCGATGAATCGATATGAGTTGTTATGTTGTCCAAAAAGGTGGAGTGATAGAGTAGAAGCATGGTGCGTTGATCTTGTCATGTGAGCAAAACTTTCTAAAGGAGTGTAAATAATGAAGCATGGCATCTTTAAAGAGCACGAGGAACTAGTCATTATTTTCATAAGTTTGAGAGAAATAATGGTTGTTGGTGAGACCAATACATAATCATGAGCATTCATTGAACTTTGTGTTATACCAGTATGCAAGAGGATTGTGAGACATATAATTGTCACAATTAAAAAGAATCAAAATTAAATTAAGATGTGATAATTGAGGAACAAACCCTATCATTTTGCTTACAAAAGACTTCTTTTTTCTTGGCTAATAGCTTCCAAAAGAGTTAAAAATAGTATTTCAATGTACACAACTTTTGTATCAGTTGTGTCTGTTGAAAAAACCCGAACATAAAGATTACTCGAAACTTTGGTTAAAGGGCTTTTTATCAATAGAAGCTGGACATTCTCTGGTTTTATAATATTATAATAAGATATATGTGCTCTAGCGACATTTATACTTGTAAAATCTACTCGGACTCGGGGACAGTGCAGATTCAGATTTTTGGGTTCCAGCTGAAGGACAGTGACCAAGCCTAATTCTAGAAAGTAAAAATAACACATAAAACAAGGAGTTGACTTTCGTAAATTTGTCGTTGTTGCTTTTCGTCCTAGAGAAACTAGCTCTCTGGTAAGCACAAAAATCAACTCCAGTTGGCAAGGAATCTTAGCTACTGATTGCTGACGAAATGCGACATGGCTCCCATGTGTCCTCTCATTCTTAACATGTCTATCCGGGAAAACTACGTATTCTACTTGTGTCCACACTTGTGTGAGGAAATAGCTTCATATATTTAGGTGCACAGTAGATGCCTAATAAGCTCGATGAGAAGGCAATTGCCTTTGAAGATTCTTCCTTAATTACAGATGAGATGGAAACGCGTCATTTTGTTCTGCCTGAAAAATGATGGTTATAGACTTCTTCCTTCCAGAGTTTGTTATGCATGTTGTTTTTTAGCTTATAAAAAAAAAACTTTCGGGGAAGTTCATGGAATATGGCCATGATTCATGATTGACAATTTTTTCTTTGAAACTTGGTTGACATAGGATGAGAACATGTTGATAACTTCCATTCACATAAACTAGTAACCAACGGAACTCCATACACACACACACATATATATATATATCCGGTTGATCCGAACGACTTGGGAGAACTACCATTCAATTTATCACATTGTTTTTGTTAACTCCAAGCACTGAAAAATCCTTTTGATCTCAAATTTTTTTGAGCTTTTGTAATGACTTCTTATAATGTTAAACCACACGGCATCGTGTACATACTATTCTCTAAGATATGTTTTTCAATAGTCCAGCTATTCAATTCACTCTGAATTTATTTTAAGCAAATCTATTTATGACAACAAAGGCTACATAAACTAATAATATTTATTCTTTTAGAGGGTTTAATATCACGAAAAACCCCACATCGATACACATATGACAAAATTACCCCAAGCTAAAAACCATAAATCGATACACTTATGACGTATTTATTATCTGTTAGTTTTTGTTAAATTGAAGTAATGCTACGAAAAACCCAAAGCTGGTATACATGTGGGAAACGGATGGTAAAACCCCAAATTGGTACACTTGTCAGTTGCCACGTATCATCTTACTCATCAATTTGACGAAATTGATGGGTGGTAAATTTATCACGAGCGTATCAATTTGAAACTTTTTAGTTTGGGATAAATTTGTCACATGTATGTCAATTTGAGATTTTTCGTGATTTTAACTATTTTTTAAATGACGCATATCTTCCTTCATCTTTTCATCATTTACTTTACTTAGTGATTGAATTAAGAAAATTGTTTTGTAATGGCTGGCCGAATTTTAAGGCAAATATCATACCAAAAAATTGAATTGTAGCGTGGATTAGAATTTCTCAACTCATGACCGTCTTTACTTAGCGAAACATGGGTACTAGAGACTCAAATGCATTTATCGGGTAGAACAATCTAAGAAGTAATTCAATCATTATGATCTACACAAGCAGCAGTGATTTCGCTGATGAAATTGGGTCGGAGGTGGAAGTAAAAATTGAATCAGTACTTAGATACTCTCTGGTCGAACTTTTATAGAAAGTATGCGTCACGTTTCTAGATTAACTCACTCAAAAATGGTCTGAATTTAATCTGCAATCAACTTCATACCACTGTAATGAGGTGACGTTATGTATGAATTCAGTGATCATCCTACGATCTTCTGATAAAATAAGTTTCTTCTTCCCAACTATATATGCTAACACACTTACCATCATCATCTAGCAAAGAACCGTTGTGATACTAAAAATCAGATCGGATATTGCCATCCAGGGAAAAAAAAGAAAGAATCTAATATTTTTCCAAATTAGTTAGTGGAGAATATGATTACAAACTGGGAGCATGCTCGTTGGTTCTTTTTTTCCATTTTCTTTATTAATAGAAAAAATAGGTCGAGTCAAAGAGGCACATGCAGATTCCAGTTCCACTTACCCCTCGAATACTGCTGCAGAGATTACGCATGCAATAATGTGCCCTTTTCGTGCATCATGCATCGCAGCAATTTGATTAGCACGAAGAGTCTTGGTTTGTTGAATGGCAAAAACGCAGCATTGTTCAAGCACGCATAATAGAGTGCGTTGTGTATTGGTAATAAAATGTCAAAGGCTAACAATCGGTGGAGATCACAATAGTGATAAAGTATGTTATACAATTCTTTTTCGTGATGATGATTAGTTATCTGTAATATACACAACAGGTGTATCATTTGTGCGTGTGGAAAACCCCAACGTAAAGATTACGTGAAAATTTGGTTTAGGGTTTTATGACTAATAAGATGTATTTAGTGTAGCAACATTTACAACTGAAAAATCTACTCGGCCTCGGACGGTGCAAATTCAGACGTGCGTCCTATTTAGATTCCCTTGTGATATTGCTTCCCCACTAGGGCCATCTCTGTATTGCTCGTCGGTTCTCTCTCTCTCTCTCTCTCTCTCTCTCTCTCTCTCTCTCTCTCTTTTAATTAATAGAAAAAGCAAATTAAGTAAAGTCGTGCTGGATCTTGAATCTGAATGAAAGCACCAGGAGCATTGCATGTGAGCATGTGAGTTTCTGTCAATACTGCAAGCGAGCATGTGAGTATTGCACGTGAGGTTCCACGCACGAATATTTGTTGGGGAGAAGACAAAATAGCTCTTGAACTGTGATTTCTCTTATTTTCCTTTTCCATTGCAACATTAAGAATTCTTAACTTGCACTTCATATGTGTACACTATTTTATTACCTTGCACTTTGCTTTGTCCTTTATAGTAACATTAGAACAAAATTTGTGTAAGTATATTTTTCTATCCTAATAGCAAGTTTCCATTTGCCTTTGTCCTTTAGCATCCTTGGCCATGATTATTGACGTATTGAAGAGTTAGAAGCATGGTGCAGTTGTCCTGTTGTGTGGGAGAAGCTTTCTAAAGGAGCATAGATAATGAAGCATAACTTCTTTAAAGAGCCCGAGAAATTTGTCATGATCATGGTCTCAATGTTAGCCTTCCATTATATTCACAAGTTTGAGAGAAAAAAATACAAGTAAACAATTAGACTTATCACAAATGGGTCATCAACCTACTTCTTAATCTATATTTAATGGATTGGATTATTATATGAGCTAGTTATATTTAATAAATGGGTTTAGAGTCATAAAACCCAAAATAATATGAGTGTTAAATGGATTCAAAACTCACTTAGACCCAATCATCCCTATGCTCTCTCTTCACTCTCTCCTGCTCTCACTATCACCTCACTTTGAATATGAGTTCTCCTAGAATATGTTAAATATAAAAGTATTTTGGTAATATGAGTTGGGTCAATCACTAAATTTGTATTACATGGAAATGGGTCAAAATGAGTTAAATAGATCAATTTAAATTGGACTATTTTCAACTCGACTTGACCCATCCATTTGACAAATCTAATAAACAACGGTAGATGAGACCAATAAATGATCATGAGCATTTGTTAGACTCACCACGAAAAAGAAGCAAAATTAAAAGAAGACATGATAGATAATTGAGGAGCAAATCCTAGCATTTTGCCTTAAAGATAATTTAACAATATTTTATCATTTTCATGGGATTGTTTTAATGTAACACAACTAGTGTGTCAGTTGTGTGTGTTGAAAACCCAAACATAAAGATTACTTAAAAATTTAGTTAAGGTTTTAATCAATAGAAGCTAGACATTCTCTGGTTTCAAATATTATAAATAGATATGTGTGTCTAGCTACATTTATAATTGCGAAATCTAGTCGGACATGCAAATTCAAATTTGGGTTCCAACTGGAGGACATTGACCGAGCTTAGCTCTAGACTCGAGAACTCGTCCTTTTGGACCTGCAAAAGGACCTGCATAGAATCCATCCTCGTTTTCCAAGGTGAGAAAGTAAAAATTACACACAAAACTAGGACATGGTTTTTTTATTTTGGTCGGAAAAACTAGGACATGGTTAGGACTTCCGTAAATTTGCCTTTATTATTATTCGTCCTAGAGAAACTTATTCAAATATTTAATACAATAATAATTCACTATGTTCGGATTTTCCTTTTGCTTTCTTTTGAAGGCAAAAGACACTTGTTTTTCTCGTGGAGTCCAATATGAATTAATAGAGCGTGGACATGGATCATATCGTTTTGCTTGAAAAATGATATATATAGGCTTACTTATAGAGCTATATTATATATAATCTCTTATAATATTTAAATAGTAAAGCATGCATTCATCTAAAGCTTAAATATTTAGAATAATTCCATAAAGTTTTATTAGACAAACACATGATTTAATATTTAAATACTCTAACATAATCATGTAATTATTTAGATTTAAAATGCTTAACGTCAAAAGGCACTAGTTCCTGGAATATGCATGATTCATCATTGAAAATTCCTTTATGAAACTTGGTTGACAGAGGATAAGAACTCGTTAATATCCTCCATTCACATTGTTTAAGCAGGATTCAATGGATACACACACAGATATATACACATACTATTTTCTAAAATATGTTTTTCAATATCTCAGCTATTCAATTCAATTCAATTGTGAATTTATGTTAAGTGAATCTGAAATTAGCAAGAAAGGCTACATAAAATGTAAATATATATTTTGTAAACATATATTTTCTTAATCAATTTTTGAATTAAGTAAACCATTCCGTTCGGTGTAGCGCATACGCTTAATGCAATAAGTTAGAATTCAAATTATGCTCAATTTAAAATAAAAATCCATTAGAAATCATTACATATCATGCGCTTTGTTTTCGTACGTTTTCATTGTGATGGGAAATCTTTTGTAAAATCGCTCTAGGGCTTCGCATAAGCTTGCATTAAACGCGCTTGGATGGCAAGTTAGGGAATCCACAAAAATCCGTTGGGGTTAAAGTAGTAATTCTCTTGAAATTCAGAGTCCGAAGCAATGAACCTGCAGTTGCGATAGAAAAATAATCGTGAAGAATATTCAGCTCTTAACTCACGTTGTCCGCGAAGGAATTAACATAATCAATAAGAAAATTCGTTTCTTGAAGACTTTTACAGATTCCAAAAAGAAATGTCCCATCTATAAGTATGTGGGGCTCAATTTGCAGGTGCCATAAGTATGACAAAACCATTATTACTTTATCGTAGAGAGCCTCATGTTTATAGTGAAACTTTGTATGTGAATAGGCGCACAATATATATAATAATATATACTGTGGTTGTTAATGAATATTAAATTATTAAAACTCAATTTATTTCTTAAAAATGAATAATTTAAAAAATATTTTTCTAAATATAATCAACAAATATTTTAATCATCCATAAAAATGATTGGATATTAACTATTATTGATAATAAAAATATTTTTATTGACTAATTATTTCAAATAATACAAACAATTGTTTTTCTTAAAAAATATTTTTCAAATTGTTCATTTTCTACGAAACAAACGGAGTCATAATTATATTTTGAATTTAATGCTGCATAATTCAGGAGTTTCACTGGGGCTATATAACAAAAAATGTGATTGTTAGGATCCAATATGAAAGAAGAATATCTACCCAAATATTAATATAAAAATCATTAATAAACATTTAGTGAGACAACTTTTGTACTTGAGCACTCAATGGAAAGTTTTCGTTGTTGATAATAATTTATATATAAATTGCCATAAATGATGAAAATGTTTTTTATTCATATATTTTTATAAGCGATACAAATAATCATTTTTATAAATATATTTAAAACTATTTATGCTTGCTAAATAAACAGGGCCTTAAGCGAAATTTTTTTAGTTTTCTTCCTAGTTTCCAACTTTATTTTAATGGGGATCATTTGACAGACCCGGTACATTGTTTCGATTTAATTGTCTCTCTTTACTGATATAAGTCCCATTGTAAAACCAAACATACTTTTATCTAATTAATTCTTGTAGAGCCACTCTTCTTTATTTTTTCTTTCACCCTTATTCTCGGCGTGCCTCGTGACCTGATATCTCTCTCTTTTCGCTCAGCACTCACGCGCCACACGCTCACTCGCGGGCAGAGCGCACACGTCACACCTATGCGCGTGTCGCCCAAATAATGTACTCGCTTGCAGATTGGGTCCAAGAAAAGTCATCGAAAAGGATCCACGAGGACAGGATAAAGGTCAACGAGTTCTCGTCAAGTACTCTGTATCTTTCGTTTTACTTGATGTTCGTGAAAAACAGTCACAGAGAGACAGAGAGAGACCCGAATTTGCAAAGTAAAGCTGCCATGGCGAGCTCAGATGCTGGAACGAGTAGCGGCAATGCAAGAGGAGGCAAGTATCAAGTGTTCTTGAATTTCCATGGCCGAGATACTCGAGATGGATTCACCAACTTCCTTTATCAAGACTTGGTAGAGAATTGTATTCATGTCTTCATGGATGACGAAGAACTCCCAGTTGGCGAAGAAATCGGTAGAGAGCTCTTGCAAGCAATCGACAACTCCCAGATCTATATACCAATCTTCTCAAGAAATTATGCTAGTAGCAAATGGTGTCTCCGTGAGCTCGCAAGGATGGTAGACAACGCATTCAAGTCAGAGGAGAAAAAGATCCTACCCATTTTTTACAATGTGGAGCCAAAGGATGTTGACCTTAAAACCCCATTATACAGAACAGCCATAGAGAAGCACAGGGAGGAGCACAAGGAGAAGTTTCCTGACGAGGGGGAATCCTGGGAGGGAGAATCCTGGGAGGACGCTCTTAAGAAAGTTGATAAAATCAAGGGTTGGGAGCTGAAAAAATGTAAAAGGTAATCTCTACAGATCCCCGACCTTTCTGACTCTAGAATCAGGCCCGTCCTATACAAGGGGCGTCGGGAGATAGATAAATTAGCAAATCTTCACATGTTTAAAAATGTACAAGTACAATCATATGCAAGGGTTATTAAGGATAAATAAAAGGACTCCACCGTTTTTTGGATTTAGAGGCATACATGTTAATTTACGCGATCGATATAGCTTTTGTAACTAATGAATTGGCTTCTATTAGTGGCAGCAAAGCGGAACTTATGAGGTTGGCAGTTAAAGAGGTTTTGCATAGGCTGAAGAGAAAACATAAGATTTTGACTAAAGATTTAGTTGGCCTTGATGATCGAGTGGCAGAAGTACTGGAATTGTTAGATGTTAACTGTAGTGATGAAGTGAGGTTGCTCAAAGTTCATGGAATGGGGGGAATCGGTAAAACCACTCTAGCCGGGGCTGTCTACAATGAACTTTGTTCTGGCTTTGGAAAGTGTTGCGCCTTCCTTGACAATATCAGAGAAACATCAAAGAAAGAGGGTTTACTTTGGTTGCAGAAAAAGTTACTATCAGAGATTGCTAATTCTAGCTCTGCAAAAATTATTAAAGGAGTTGATGATGGAAGAGAGAGGATAGAGGAAACACTTGGTGGTAAGAAGGTTCTCATTGTTCTTGATGACGTTGATGAAGAAGAACAAATCAAGAATCTGATTGGACAAAGTCGGTTGCATCCTGGGACAAGAGTAATTATCACCACTAGGAACACAAGTGTATTGGAGTTTATTGAGCAAAGAATGGCCCGTGAAAGGAAGGAGATGAATTCTGACCATGCACTCCCAATTCAGCCTTATGAAATGAAGGAGATGAATTTTGACGACGCACTCCAACTTTTCAAGAGGCATGCATCTGTTGATAATTCTAAGGCAAAGGATTTTGACAGCCTCTCAAGAGATATTGTCAATACTACTGGGGGTTTGCCTTTGGCTCTTGAAATTATAGGTTCATTACTTTTTGGAAAGCCCAAAGCGAAATGGGAGGATACATTAAAGCGGTTAAAGAAAATGCCCCATAAACGTGTACAAGAGAAGTTGATGATTAGCTATGAGGCCCTAAACTATCGTCAGCGCGAAATTTTTCTTGATGTCGCATGCTTTTTCATCAATGAGGATATGGTGAACGCCAAATACATGTGGGAGGCTTGTGGATTTGATCCTACGTTAGAAATCGATGTCCTCGTTGAAATGTCTTTGATAAAGATAAAGGATCATGACAAATTTTGGATGCATGACCAATTGAGAGACCTAGGACGGGAAATTGTTCGTCGAGAAAATCCTAAAAATTTCGAGAAGCAGAGTAGGGTGTGGACTAGTGAGGAGTTCCTTGATTTCGTAAGAACTGAAGAGGTAAGACAATTATCAGGTTCAATTGAAAAAAGTGACATCTTGCATTTGAGGATTCAACTTTATGCTCATGATCTTTTCTTCCATTTCATTCATTCAAATCGTAAATAAAATTACTGGTTACCAACAAACTTCAACTAATTACTGCAATTGATTTATTGGCAGAGGTATGAAGATGTTGAAGCACTTGATCTACGGTGGTTTTCTAATATCTCAATTAGCCATGAAGAAATTGGAAGGTTTAAAAGTTTGAGGTTCTTGAGACTAAGTTATGGGGACATATGTGGGGATTTCACCGTTTCTCTACCAAAGTTGAGATGGATTTCGTGGCATTCTTGCTATCAAGATGGTATTGGGCCTAGTATGCATTCAAAGAATTTAGTTATCCTTGAACTTTTCAACAATAGATTCCCAGATGATTCGAAAGTATGGGACTTAATTAAGGTATTGTTTCATCTTAATTTATAATAGTTGTCTCATGCATTATTGGTCTTCTTTTTGTAATGGTTATACTTCCTTTTTGCAGATGGCAACCAAACTTAAAAATCTTACTCTTGTAGAATGTCGTGGCATTACTAGAACTCCAGACTTGTCTAAATGCTTGGATTTAGAGAGGTTGACTTTTAATAAGTGTTGGAGTTTGAAGGAAATTGACGACTCTATTGGAAAGTTAAAGTACTTGCTTGACCTGAATATCACCGATTGTGGGCTTATTGAACGAGTGCCTAATGAAATTGGAGGACTAGAGAAGCTTGAGCGCTTCTTTTTGAAGGGATGCTCCAAAGTGAGCGGACTCCCCGCCTCTATCGGCGACTTAGCATCATTAAGGAAGTTGGACCTTTCATATACTGGAATTACAAGCTTGCCGGTGTCCATCGGAAAATTAACATCGTTGTGCACTTTGAAACTATCAAGACACCCGACCGCTAAAATTAGAGATCGATGGGAGTTACCCAAAGCTTTTGGAATGTTGGACAAACTGGAGGAGCTTTATCTTAGTCACTGCAATCAATTGGTTGGCAAAATTCCTGATGAAATAGGTGATCTATCCTCTCTAAGAGTCCTACATTTGTGTGGGACCAGAATCTGTTGAGTTCCGGGAACAATCAACAGGCTTTATCGCCTCTCAACACTTGACTTAACAGGGTGTAATGAGATTATAGAGTTGTTTGAGCTTCCAGTGAATTTAGTCTGTTTACGTGTTCAATCTAGCTCACTACAGGTAGTCCCAAATCTCTCAGAGCTTACCAATCTAGTAGAGTTGGTCCTATCAGATGGCTCTAAAGGTCAAGATTCGTCAAACCTCAAGCACACGTGTGACTTAAGGTGGATTGGTAGGCTATCCAAACTAAAGAAGTTGGAGATGTGTCTTTTCAACATCGCCGCACCGCCTACGGAGTTGGGTCTCCTTTCTCTTCTAGAAGATCTTACTTTGTTTGGTCTAGATCTCCAACCCCTCGAGCAGCTACCGCCTTCTTTACATTCTTTAGAACTTGACAATTTCAGCTCAACAGAACTGCCACAATTCAACTTGGAAATTCCGTCAAAATTGACGCTTTGTCACTCGCGATTGCAAGAAATTCAACTCCATGGGTTTTCGCAATTGCAGAACTTACATTTGGGCGAGTGTGACCATCAGAGCTTATCCATATCATCTAGCTTACGGATACTGAGTGTATATGATTGCCCTAATATGATTGAGATTCAGGTTCTTGGTATGTCGGCATCACTGGAGGAATTACTTATCGCTGGGTGCCGATCATTGGGAAGGATAGTATTATGCGGTGAGGGAGGATCTCTCGGGATTCTCGATCAATCAGAGTCTTCTTCGAGTGAGTCAACCTACTGTTCACCGGGAGTACTACTTCTTCCCAATGCCTTAAAGAAACTAAAAGACCTTCAATTGTTGGAATGCGAAAACCTACTTGAGATTCAAGTCATCGGTACACTATTATCATTGCAAGACATCATCATTCACGATTGCGCTGCTATGGAAAAGTTAACTGGTATATCAAACTTGAAGAACCTTAGCGGTTTGTCCATCTTTGACTGCTCTAAGCTACGGGTCGTTGAGGGCCTTGACAAGCTAGAGTTTTTGACTGAGTTGAATGTTTGCCACTGTCCTTCATTGGAAACATTGCTTGATATATCAAACTCGAAAATATCGAATGAGTGCGAAATATATATTACCAGGTGCGGGGAGTCGCTCAACTCTATATATTATGTTCCTTTCAAGCGTTACAAAGAGATGATGGTTCAACAAGGTGCGCCTCAATCAAAGACAAACAAGGTGAGCCTCGGCCAAGATTTTATTGTAACACCAAAGAATTTCACCTAAAATGCGACTAGATGTAAAATTCTTTTTAACAACTTATTCAAACATAAAGTAGTTAGAAGCATGCCATTGCACATGCCTATCATAATCCAAATAAATTTATAGAATGTTCAAGAATTGAATCGACGATGTAAATTTACAAGAAAATATAACAGCCTTCGACCAGTCCATAGAATCATTTCTTCACTTGCAAATGTCTAGAATTCTCGAATTTTCTCTACCATGACAAACCAAAAGTTACCATATCAGAGGAGATATTTGATACAGGCAACGGCATTGGGCTTTCCTTTCCATTTTCTTTGGTCCCCTCTCTTTGGTCATATTCCTCAATCCATTGACTTTATCTACAATTTCTGTTCATACAGACCTGAAAACGGAACTTCCAACTCGTAGACTGAATATAGATGTTTTGTTCCATATAATGCATATTTATTCTAGATTCCTATAGAAATACCGTCTTTTCCTTTTGCCTTTTTCATTAATACATTCAAGTTTAGTCGTCTGAATGGGAGAAATTCAAGGTTAGAGATTTCACTTTTGGACATTCCGAGGGATATGGAAGGTCAATGTGCTTTGTAGAGGAACTTAATTTGGAAAAGTAAAACTGACTTTGAAGGAAGAAAAGGAGACTTTACACTACATGGATTACTGAATCATCATCTTTCAGCGGAATATATGAAACTCATGATGTCTTGTAGATAGGAGCCATGAGCTTGTTGTACCCTTGTTTGTGAAAAAGGCAAAACCATTGTTAAGAAAAACATTTGTTTGATGAAATATGCATTTTCTCCTCCTAGAGTACTGGCTAAAGAAAATCTTATTTTTCATGTAGGAGAAGGCTAAAATGGAAGGAGATGCCGAAGAGCCCAACACCGAGCTTCAGCTTCAGTTCCATCCATTTGCAAGTTCTCAATATCATGAACCTTCACGATTTGGTCATTTGTAAGTGCTCTAAACTGCAGGTTGTTGAGGGCCTTGGCGAACTAGAGTTTTTGACTTTGTTGAGTGTCACATCGTGTCCTTCACTGGAAACATTGCTTGACATATCAAACTCAAAAACACCGGATGAGTGCCTAATACAAGTTAGCCACTGCAGGAAGTCACTCAACTTGGGAGGTCGTACTACTTTCGAGCGTTACAAAAGGATGGCTCAGGAAGGTGCGCCTCAATTAGAGACAAACAAAGTGAGCCTCGACCAGGATTTGATGGTAACATAAAAAAAATTCACCTAAAATGTGACTAGATGTAAATTTCTTTTTAACAACTTATTCAAACATATAGTAGTTAGAAGCATGCCATTGCACATGCCTATCATATTTCAGATAAATTTATAGAATGTTCGAGAATTGAAACAATATATAAACTTACCAAAAACCATCAGGCTTCAACCAGTCTATAGAATTATTTCTTCGCTTGCAAATGTCTAGGATCCTCAAATTTTCCCTACCATAACGAACCAAAAGTTGCATACGAGAGAAGATATCTGATACAGGCAATGGCATCGTGCTTTCCATTCCGTTTTCTTTGGTCATGTTCTTCCATTCGTTGACTTTATCTACAATTTCTGTTTATCTTGACATTAAAACGGAACTTGCAACTTGTAGACTGATTTTCTAATGCAAATGCAACTGACCAATTATAGATTAAAATGAAAAATTAGTAGTTCCTCACTGTCTGCAGTGATAGATGTCTTGACTCATATAGTCCATATTTATTTTAGTTTCATGTAGTAATACCATCCTTTCCTTTTGCTTCTTTCATAAATACATTCAAGTTCAATCAACTGAATGTAAAAGTTAGAAATTTTCACTTCTGGACATTCTGAGGGATATGGAATGTCATAATGTGCTTCGTAGAGGAACTTAATTTGGAAAAGTAAAACCGACTTTGAAGGAAGAAAAGGGGAGAGACTTTACGCTACATGGACTACTGAATCATCATCTTTCAGCAGCATATAGACTTATGATGTCTTGCAGAGAGAAGCCATGAGTTGACTGTAGCCTTGTTCGTCAAAAAGGCAAAACCAATGTTAAGAAAAAGATTTTTTTGATGACAACTTCATTTTCTCATCCTAGAGAGAATCTTATTTTTCATGTAGGAGAAGGCTAAAATGGAAGGGGATGCCGAAGAGCCCGACACCGAGCTTCGGCTTGGGGTCCATCCATCTGCAAGTTCTCAGCATCATGAAATTAGCGAAGAGCCTCCAATGGACAATGTCAAGAAAAGACGCTGCCTGGAAAGAGAAATCAGACGACTGACCAAGACTCGAACCCTTTAAGTATATCACCGCTATTCTCTATGTTTAGATCTACTGTCATCAAGTCGCAGACTGAAGAGGTGAATATTGAACTTAATCACAACCTGTTTTTGCACGTCTTGATGAACGTGGAAAGCTAAATTAGACGACGAAGAAAGACTCGAACCCTTTAAGTATACCACCACTATTGTCTATGTTTTGATCTACTGTTGTTAAGTCACAGACTGAAGAGGTATATTTTGAACTTAATCGCAAGCTGCTTTTTCGGGTCTTGACAAAGTTGCGTCATCAAGAACATTTTGTGATAATTTCAATACATGCTTAGTGCGCATATTGGAATGTATCTGCAACCATGAGCTTTTCTTTCAGTTAAGCTGAATTCTTTGAAGTTCAAAACGGAAAAAAGGCATTTTAAGGTTAATTTGGAATTCATGGACATGGAAAGGCCTAGTCAAGTCTCGTCATTTGGTTGATTGAAGAGCCAAGTGATGGCTTCAAAAGATGACTTATAGACTTCTCTTGATCAAACTCAGAGGCAGCTGCAGTTGAGGGACTTGAGTGTTCCAGAAACAATAACTCAGATTGCATAGGAATTTCCTCTACGCTTGTGTGTGACAGTTTCTTCAACCTTGGACGGCATGTGATAAATCGACCGATGCACTGACAGGCTGCTGATTAGTGCTGGCATTGTCAGCCAATGATTAGATGGCTGGTTAGCAGTAATCTTTTTGAACACTTCATAGGCCAAAGGTTAATAGCAGTTGTCTAATATTGGAAGCAGCGAGATTCTAAAAATGGACTTAATGCATTTTGTGATAAAAGCTTCTTCATCCAGTATGCACTTTTCATAGATAAGGGAATTATTCTCCAAAGTTGATAATCCGGTAGTTCTTTGATATTTGCTAAATTGCTTATGACTTGTTTGATCGTAGCAAGCAAGCCAGAGAAAGGATTTCACTTGTGGCCATGAGTTCTGAAGACCCTGATATCAAAGCTTTTCTCTAGGCTCGTTCCCACTTGGTAACCAAGAACAACTTTAACCAAAATAGGAAGATTCAAACTCTTATTAAATAACTATGGTTATAACTGTAACGTTCTACCATGTCATACAGATAAAAGTGCATTGAACGTATTAATCCTAGCCTAACTTTGCAGGTTTGCATGTATTTTTCCCCACCAACTAGGCAACTATATAGATCTTTGTACAGGTATGAAGCCTTTTTCACAAGGAAATTCAGACTTATTTGCAAGACTAATTTGAATGAATTTCTCTCCACCAATCATATAGATCTTTCAATTTCTGGAGTCCATATTGGATAGTAATTTCAACATTTCACTACAGTCGGAGGATTTGCAGTTTTTTGTACTTTCGGCTCCTTTTCCTGAGGCTTTCCCCTCTATAATTCTGGTAGTTGCATCGTCCCTTAGATATGTGCCTTATGATTTCCACATCGAAAACTATAGTAAAATTTTCCCTACACCAGCTTTAATTAAAGCAGCGAAGAAGAATATTGCGCTAAAATGGCACAGTGGCTTGTAATTCCAAATAATCCCAGCAGCATTGTTATATGTTCTAGAAGTGCATAAACAAATAATTAACCACAGAGGGAGAGAGAGAGAGAGAGAGAGAGAGAGAGAGAGAGAGAGAGAGAGAGAGCTGGTGATTAAGGTAGAGCTGCTTATCCTATTGTGCTGGTGTTTTGTATCTGTGAAATTTCTGGGAGAAAGACTTGACATACAACGAAAACATGACAGATATTGAACTGTCGAGGGTATGCACGAACCAAGATAAATTTAAATGACACAGTTTAATACCTAACCAACAAAACTGAAGATGCTGAAAAATTCATCAGCATTCATAGATCTGTCATACAGAGGGTTCCCACGGGGCACTCGGTAGTTCTAACTCAGGCTCGGATAGAAGTGGAGAGACATAAAAGCCAACCATCTCCTTGGTTACTTCTTCGAAACTTGGAGGATCCCACTGCACAATATTTGAAAAACCCAACATCATTTCAGTCATGTGAGTTGACAAAATTGTGAAAGGTTGGAAAATTGCAACTCAATTTTACCTTTGGAGCAAAGTCCTCATCCACTAACCGTGCCAGAACACCCTATAGATGGCAAAGAGCACTATTAATCAGAACATAAACTATATCTTTGCAATCCCACAGATGACAAAGAGTACAATCATCTGACAGTAAAGAGAGACAAAAGAAAAACCACAAGATTCAATCACGCAATTGCTGTGGATGTCCAACATTTGCGTACCTCACAAAAGTCTTTGGAAACTTCTGCAAAGATTCCACGAAGGGATATTCAGTATTCCCGAGTTAAACATTGATCAAGAGTCTGGAATCTGCCTTCACGAATCTGAAAGTAATAATTATAATGAAGTCAATGTCTGAAGAGAAGGAATCTATATACAATAAAGAAATCAAAACAATGGTAACTCACAGATCTTAAAGTGACTTTTAAGCTCAATGGAGAAGCTTCCCTTAGTTTCTTGAGGGTCATTGCACACCATTCATCATATGAGTCAGCTGCTTCAATTTCCTAAGCAACGTAAACTTATAAGATGGTAATAATAGAACATCTAGGATATTAACTATGCTGACTCATTGCATTTCTCAGTTAATTAGTCCCAAGTCTACCATCATGTCATCTGGCAAAATAAAACATCAGTGCTACCATCTCAAAAACCAGTATGATGTCAAGCATTGTGGACTTTCCAACATAAGTCCTTTTCAGGTTCTCTCGTCCAACTTACGAGTGCATGAATAATTTCCTCTACTGTGTCATGGTTAAAGCATTTATTGATCACTTCAATCCTGAGTCAACACTAAAATATCGTAAGCTAACAAGACAAACATCCTTTGTTTCAAAAATTATTTGATACATGCTTTAATAACTGCAACAAATAAAACTGAAAAGATTAGAGAACAATTCATTCTTTAAATTTGAAGATGCTTCTTTTTGCATTTTCTTATCTTTTTCTCTTTTGGGTGATTTTGTTGACGTCAGAGTCTGGTCTGTTGGGGAGAACTTGGGTACAACAATTCACCACGGCCAAACGCAATCCAGGATCAATTTCTCCCCCGATACTAAATTAGCTTAAAATCTCTTAACCCCCAGCAACAACCAGCAATGTATAGCCTCACAAAATGCAAATATAATACTGAAATGATAAGTAGACAAAGCAAATAACGACACCAAGGATTTAACGTGGAAATCCCGATGTCGGAAAAACCACGGACCGCCCAAAAACATCCACTAATCACCAAGAATAGTAGGATACACAAAGTATTCTTCTCTAGTCACACACTAGAGGCTCAACATCAACGTTACAATCATCTTCTTCTCACCACATAGGTGAATAAACAAGTTTGAAGTAAGAAAATCTTAACCGCAACTGGAGAATTCGGAGACGGTTCTCGACGAACAAAAACCATCAACTCGTAGCCCTCGGTCTCACGAACAACATACTGAAATTTGAGCCGATTCCGACAATATTTGGCATTCGAATCAAAGCCGCAAAGTTGCAGCTTTCTTCTTTTCTTCTATTCTCCCTTCGGCAGTTTTTCTTCTCCCTCACTTTTCTTTTTCGGATGCGCACACACCCACGTACGACAACTCCACTTCTTTTTGTTCTTTTTCTTTTCTTTTTTCTTTTTCTTTTTTTTTCTTTTAATGCTGGTTGGGCCTCACATGCAGGTGGACCCAGCCAACAAATCTCCCCCTCCACCTCATGTGGGAAGGTTTGTCATGCCCGCTTTTCTTCTACAAGTGTCAAGCTTCATCACGGGCAAGGCTTTGGTCATCATGTCGGACTTATTGTTGTCAGTATGAACTTTCTCAAGTAGGAAGAGCTTCTCTTCTAACTTTTCTCGAATCCAATGATACTTCACATCAACATGCTTCAACCTTGAATGAAACATCGGATTCTTGCTAAGATGGATGGCACTCATACTATCGCAATATAGAACAAGTTTCTCTTGCTTCAAGCCCAACTCTTGTAAGAATTTTTGCATCCACAAAAGTTCTTTACCTCCTTCGGTAATAGCAATATACTTCACTTCAGTTGTAGACAAAGCAATACATTTTTGCAATCTTGATTGCCATGAAACAGCTCCCCCCGCAAAGATTATTATAAAACCCGATGTGGATTTTCGAGAATCAACATCACCGGCATAGTCCGCATCCGAGTAGCCACTCAACTCAGGCTCCGCATTTCCATAACACAAGCAAAGTGTAGAAGTGCCTCTAAGATATCTCAAAATCCATTTAACAGCGATCCAATGCTCTTTACTTGGATTAGAAAGAAATCTACTCACAACACCAACTACATGAGCAATATCGGGTCTTGTACAAACCATGGCGTACATCAAACTACCCACGACCGATGCATAAGGAATATTCATCATCTCAACCTTCTCTTTCTCACTTGAATGACACTCATTACTACTCAACTTGAAATGGCCTGCAAGTGGAGTACTCACCGGTTTACATGTGCTCATGTTGAATCTTTCAAGCACCTTTTCAATATACTTCTCTTGAGATAACCACAGTTTCTTATTCTTCCTGTCACGAGTAATTCTCATGCCTAAGATTTGCTTAGCTAGACCTAGGTCTTTCATTGCAAAAGCTTTACTCAACTCATTCTTCAAGCTCTTGATTTTCTTGGCATCATGCCCCACAATCAACATATCATCCACATAAAGTAAAAGAATAAGAAAATCATTATCTGAGAATCTTTTCATAAAGACACAAGAATCGGAGTTTGTCTTACCGTATCCTTGTTCTTCCATGAATGACTCAAACTTCATATACCATTGCCTTGGCGCTTGCTTGAGACCATATAAGCTTTTCCTCAATCTACATACAAGGTGCTCATTACTTTTAACTTCAAAACCCTCCGGCTGCTCCATATATATCTCTTCTTCTAGGTCTCCATGAAGAAAAGCTGTCTTTACATCAAGTTGTTCAATTTCTAAATTTAAACTGGCGGCCAACCCAAGAACAACTCGAATAGAAGACATCTTTACAACCGGTGAAAAAATCTCTTCGAAGTCTATGCCATTCTTTTGACAAAAGCCCTTCACAACAAGTCTAGCCTTATATCATGGTTGTAAACTATTTTCTTCCGTCTTCAACTTGTACACCCACTTATTTGTGAGTGTTTTCTTACCCTTAGGCAACTTCACCAATTCAAATGTGTGATTCTCATGCAAGGATTTAAGCTCCTCTTGCATAGCTTCATGCCACTCATTCTTTTGTTCACATGATATAGCCTCTTCATAAGTTTATGGCTCTCCTGCATCAGTGAGTAACACATACTCATGTGCAAATATTTTTGAGAAGGCCTAGACTCTCTTTCAGATCTTCTAACTTGAGGTAGGATAGATTGCTCTTGCTTAGCTATTTCACCTGTCTCAACTGAAGAATCAACATTATATGAGGACTCACCATCTTCATGATTTCCATGCACTTCTCCCCCATGATTTCTATCAACATTAGAAAGATTTGGGCTGAAACTAACTGAACGTTGAGCTGTATTCTTTAGTCTCTCCGCCTTGTCAATGTCTTCAATAGTTTGACACTCACAAAACACCACATCTCTGCTTTTAATGACTTTCTTTGCAACCGGATCCCATAACTTGTAGCCAAACTCTTCATGTCCATAACCTAAGAAGATACACTATTTAGACTTGTCATCAAGCTTGGATCTTTCATCTCTTGGAACATGCACAAAAGCATGACAACCGAACACTTTTAGATGGCTGTAGGAAACATCTTTGCCACTCCAAACTCTTTGCGGAACATCCCCCTTAAGAGGAACTGATGGAGATAGATTTATCAAGTCCACTGTTGTTCTCATTGCTTCACCCCAAAATGACTTAGGTAACTTCGCATGAGAAAGCATACACCGAATTCGATCATTAATTGTCCGGTTCATTCTCTCTGCTACTCCATTATGATGTGATGTTTTTGGAATAGTCTTCTCAATCTTGATACCATAATCCCTACAATAATGTTCAAATGGGCCTCTATATTCACCACCGTTGTCAGCCCGAACACATTTCAGCTTCTTCCTTGTTTCTCTCTCCACATTGACATGAAATTGCTTGAAAGCCGCAAGTACCTGATCTTTAGATTTCAAAGCAATAACCCACACTTTTCTAGAACAATCATCAATAAATGTCATAAAATATAATGCACCTCCAAGAGTTCTAGCATCCATGCAACAAACATCAGTGTGAACCAAATCAAGTACATTTGATTTCGTGTGTGGAGAGGAACTATGAAATGAGAATCTATGTTGCTTACCTGTAAGACAATGAGTGCATTCCTTTAGATTTTTCTCCTTCAAAGATAAAAGGTTCTTTCTAGCAAGAGTTTCAAGTCCTTTCTTGCTAAGATGACCCAGCCTCATATGCCATAAATCAACCGAGGGATCCTCCACTGCATTTACCTCTTCTTTAATCAAGTCAGCTTGCGTGGTGTAGAGAGAGCATGTCTTCTTACCCTTTGCCACTACCATGGAACCTTTAGTCAACTTCCATTTGCCATCAAAGAAGGAATTACAATAACCATCATCATCTAAGGCACCCGTAGAGATCAAGTGAAGTCGAATATCCGGAACGTGTCTCACATTTTTTAAGAGCAAATTACATCCGACATCGGTTTCCAAATAAACATCTCCCATGCCAATAACCTTGGAAACATCACTATTTCCCATCCTAATATAACCAAAGTCACCGCTGCGATAAGAAGCAAAGTAATGTTGACACCTAATTTTTGACGGTCCATTTAGTCATTAGGGGTAATTTTATTTTTTGAAAATATTATAATTTATTTGCGTAGCATTAATTTTAGGTGCGTTTATTTTTAATTTACATGTTTTGCATTTTTTATTTTTAGGATGGCGGATGGGTTGAATTAATGGTTTTGAGTTTCAAATTAGATGGACTAAGCCCACGAAAAAGCAAAAATTGGCCCAAGCCCGTTTTCTTTTAATGACAAAAATTACCTAAATCGAGATTTGATATTGCTGTGGTTTTTCAAATTTAAGAGAATCGGGTTGAAGTCTTATCTTTAGTCTTTAGGTGATAACATTTTTGAAAATATTAAGGAGATAAGGATTTTTGTGATTCGGAGGATATAAGGAATTTTCGAAATATTTTGTTAGGATCACATTTTTTTTTGGCTATAAAAGGTGTACGTAGGGTTCGGTTTTTGGGGGGCCATACATATTGAATACACGGTCATTGAGAAAAAAAAAAACTCTTTCATTGGGGGTTCTTGGTTTTTTAGGAGGGCGTTTTGTTTTCAATGCAATCAAAAAAGGAAAAGAACAAAAAAGGTCAAGAAGGAAAAGAGAGCAGGAAGAGATCTCTTCCTCACGTCCGTGGAAGACCCCAAAAGCTATCAATCTTTCTGACAGAGGGGAAGAAAAGTAAAAAAGTGAAAAAGGTAAAAAGGTAAAGAGCAGCAGAGAGAGAGGAAGGAGGGGGCCACTGTTCATCATCTCTTCCGAAGCCGCCCCCCCCCCCCCCCCCCCCCCGTCCGAGCGCCATCACCGGCGACTGCACCGGCGCCGATCGCCGATCTTCCCCAGCCCGCTCCGCTGCAGCCCGGGCCGCCGCGCCCCGCGCCGCCTGCTCCCAACCTTCATCTGTGAGGCCCTGCCCCTCGCCGATCACCGCCCAGATTTGCTCAAACTCGGAGCCCCAAATCGACGCTCCACTGGACTCACCCTCCGCACCGGACGCCGCCTGGAGCCGACACCTCTACCTGGCTGATCCCCTCCTCTGCCCAGATTCCGAAGATCGGAGCCTAACGTCGCTGCAGCTCTGCCCCGAACGACGGCGTCTCCACCCGCTGGTCTCTGCCGCGCCGTCGCTTGCCTACTCCCTGCCCTCGCCGCTCCGCCTGCGACACTCGTACCTGAGGCTTGCGCCGCCCCGACGCCGCCCCTGCCTTGACGATCGTCGCCGCACGAAGCCCGACGCCGAAGCCCTGCTGCATCCGTGACCTGCGGCCGCCCGAGCGTCTTTGCCCCCTTTGCGATTGTCCAGTGCAGATTTCCCCATCGTCGAGTCCCTCGCCGCGCGTTGCTGCCCCTCGCCGAAGTGCCCTCGCCGGAGCTCTGCCGCCGGTGACCCTCTGGCCGGAGTTCCCCTCGCCGGATCGATTGATCGGCCGCCCTTGGAGACCCACGAATGTGCGTGGAAAGAAAAAAAAAACAAAAAAAGAAGAAAAGAAATTAGGTTCATTTTCTTTTTCTATTTACTTTATTTTATTTATTTCTTTTAAGTTTAGTAATTATTATGTGAATTTAAAGTGATTTTCATTTCATGAATTTTGTAGGCATTATCCGTAGAATTGTCCCTAAGGATTATTGTAATTATTAATTTGACCCGTAAGATTTCGGGTCATTTTTTTTAATTGTATTAACTCTTGGGGTTTGTTTATAATATATTAACTGTTGAATTAATTTAATTATTAATTTAATCCGTAAGATTTCGGATTAGATTTTTAATTATTTTGATTTCTTGTCGTGACGTTCAGGGTTAAAAATATTCGTTAATTTGACCCGTGAGATAACGGGTTATTTTTTCGTTTATTTTGATCCTTTATTTGTTTGAATATCTTGCTTGTTAGATTTAATATTTGTTTTAGAAAATCATTAGGAAAAATCAAAAAGACATTTGGATTAGGATTTCAATTGATTTTAGAATATTTCTGGTTATTTTGCATATCTAGAATAGGGATTTTATTTCGAATCTAGAAAACACAAAAAAAAATGCATTCATTTAGGTTGTTAGTTTTCTTTTTATTTGAATTGCACGTTTAATTGTGTGTTAGTTTTAATTTCGAATTTCATAAAGAAAAGCAAAAAAAAATCATTGTACATATTAGGTTAGAATTGCATGTTTCATCTTTAATTTAGATAATCTTTTTAGATAAATTGCATTTTAGATTAAGATAATGTCTTAATTTAAATTAGGATTTAATATGATCTAATCCTTAGTTTAAATTAGATAGAATTTTAATCTAGCCAAATCATTTTTTGCATTCGAATTTCATGAGAAAATACAAAATTTGTCTTTGCATAAGTTAATTTCAATTTTTAGGATAGATTGCATTTTTAAAAAATAGAAACATCAAATGCACGTCATTTAGTTTATTTGAGTTCATTTAATTAGAACTTTCTTGTCATTAGAATAAGTCATTTAATAAATGTCACGTAACATATAGCTTGCATATTAAATTGCATGAAGCATGTCATTTTAGTTTAAATAATTTGGTATGTCATTGCATCGCATTGCATGTCATTATAATTAGATCATTTAGATTGCATTTAATTATTGCATTTCTTCATGTCATATAGTTTAGGTCATGTCGTCATTTCATGTTAGAATAGTAACAATGCATTGCATAAGTCATGATTTTTAAAGCGAAAACAAAAAATTGATTGCTTGTTAATTAGGAATCATATCTAGGATTGTTGATGTGAATTCTAAGTAAACATTGCAGATGCTTTCGTTGCTTTAAGGTATGTTTTTGCATTATTTAAATGCTTTCTTGATGTGTTAAATTGGTTGTATGCGCACATGTATGATCACCTCACATGTTAGGAAGCTCAATTAAAATCAAATCAAGCTGCCTGCAAAACATTTTTTTTTAATTAAAAAGAAATGGTACCGAAAGGGCGCTAGGATAGTCTAGTGTAACCAAGTCCCCGTGCCCAAAATCTCTGGTTCGTAGGAGTAAAATAATACTCCCGTTATTTTACTTAGGTGTCTAATCGACCTACCCTAAACTAATTAGTGGCGACTCCTAGATAATGATCTTTTGCATGTTATATCCTTAAGTCGCGATTTGGTATGGGCTTGGGAGAGCTCGAGCTAAGCTTAAAGGCTTAATATTCCATCAACCTAGTTTTAGGTGGCAAACCCCGAAAAATCGGGTCGCGACAAGTAATCACGCCATGATGTGACATGAAAAGAAGCCGCAGAATCAACAATCCACGTAGAGTCTTGGCATGTAAGATTCACACATCCGTCGTCACATACGAACACAATATCGCCATCGGATGCAACCGCCGTTGTAGCTTGTTTCTCTTCTTTCTTTTGATCTCCAATTCTATCATGGAATCTATCTCTCTTTGGCAACCAACACTCTTTTGCATAATGTCCCATTTTGCCGCAATTATAACACTTGACACTCCTTCTCGGTCTTGATTTCGACATTCCTCTTAACTTGCCTCGGGTATCATTTCTTTGAAACCTTCTTGATTGACTTCTCGCCCTGTTTTCTATAATAAGAGCATCCGATGTAGAAGCATAATTCAAGCATTTTCTTCTTGTTTCTTCATTGAACAAACTTTCTTTAACCATGCTCATAGAAAGCACACCAAAAGGAGCCGAGTTGTTTAATGCCACAACCAAGGTGTCCCAACTATCAGGAAGAGTACCAAGTAATAAGCATGCTTGCAATTCATCACCAAGATCAATCTCAAGATTTGTTAGTTGATTTACAATATTTTGAAATTCACTCAAGTGTTCCGCCATATTACTCCCTTCCTTGTATCTCAAATTCACAAGTTGCTTAACTAGAAGAGCTTTATTTTGTGGAGTTTTTCTCTCATAGAGATCTTGTAGTTTCTTCCACAAAGTGTCCGCCTTCGTTTCTTGAGCAACATGATGAAACACACTATCATCAATCCATTGTCGGATAAACCCAACAGTTTTCCGATTCATTCTCTCATATTCTTTGTCTTCCTTATCTCCTTTGGCTTCATCACCCTCAATAGGATCAAATAAGTCTTTGCAATATAACACATCTTCCATCCGAGGCTTCCAAATAGAAAAATTCGAGGCATTTAACTTAAACATGGTGCTGCTGGTTTCTTCCATTTAACACTAAAATTTCAACATTAACTCTGATACCACTTGTTGGGGAGAACTCGGGTATAACAATTCACCACGGCCAAACGCAATCCAAGATCAATTTCTCCCCCAATACTAAATCAACTTAAAATCTCTTAACCCCCAGCAACAACCAGCAATGTATAACCTCACAAAATGCAAATATAATACTGAAATGATAAGTAGACAAAGCAAATAACGACACCAAGGATTTAACGTGGAAAACCCGATGCGGGAAAAACCATGGACCGCCCAAAAACATCCACTAATTACCAAGAATAGTAGGATACACAAAGTATTCTTCTCTAGTCACACACTAGAGGCTCAACATCAACATTACAATCATCTTCTTCTCACCACATAGGTGAATAAACAAGTTTGAAGTAAGAAAATCTTAACCGCAACTGGAGAATTCGGAGATGGTTCTCGACGAACAAAAATCATCAACTCGTAGCCCTCGGTCTCACGAACAACATACTGAAATTTGAGCCGATTCCGACAATATTTAGCCTTCGAATCAAAGCTGCAAAGTTGCAGCTTTCTTCTTTTCTTCTATTCTCCCTTCGGCAGTTTTTTTTCTCCCTCACTTTTCTTTTTCGGATGCGCGCACACCCACGTATGACAACTCCACTTCTTTTTGTTCTTTTTTTTGTTCTTTTTTTTTCTTTTAATGCTGGCTGGGCCCCACATGCAGGTGGACCCAGCCAACATGGTCCAAACGCAAAGGAATTAATTCAATTAATCGACCCAGGATGCCATCATCATCATCCAGCAAGGGATCTTCGTGATATTATACTCATTGGTTCTCTTCTCTTTTCTGTTTTCTTTGCTAATAGAAAAAAGGTAAGTCAAGTTAAAAAGGCACCTCAAGAGGTCCTTTTCCACGCGCCTTCCGCACACTGCTGCCGTGGAAATCGCGAGCGCAATCATTTTGCCCTTTTCCGTGTGGCATGCATAACAGCCGTTCGATCGGCATGAAGGGTCTTGGACCGTTGGATGGCGAGAACGCGGTGCAATTTGGGTCTAAGGGTTTTGTGATTGAGACGATACGTTGCTCCTAGCAACATTTACGACTGAAAAATCTTAATCGGACTTGGTCGGGCAGTGCGAATTCATATCCATCGGCCGACCATGCGCATGCATCCTGCGGAAAAGAGACTGACTAGGCATTATCGCAATCCATGTTTTAATGGAATCTAGTTGGTGGAGAATATACTTATCCCCTTGAGTAAGGAGCGTTTGAATTGCACGTTGATTTTCTATTTTTCTTAATAGGTTAATATCGCAAAAAAATATAAACTCACACATCCATAACTAATTTATCGCATACTATAAAAAAAACTCAAACTAGCACACTTGTGATAAATTTACACCAAATTAATTTTTAAATAATCAAAAATCTTAAATTGTTATATAGCTGTGCATTTTTACAGCACAAACATAGAGATTTCTTGAAACTTTGGTTGGTATTAGCAATAAAGGTTGGATATTCTCTGGTTTGAGATATTAATAAACACATTTGAAATTTGAAAAGACTACTCGGACTCGGACAGTGTATCTAATTTGTGTTCTCTATAACCACATGAATCAATCCTCATTTTCCAAGGTTAGAAAGAAAAAAACCGAAACCTAATTGGAGGACTTGGTTACAACTTTTCGTAAATCCATCTTTATTGTTGTTCGTCTAGAGAAACTAATTCTGTATTTGAACTCAAAAATCAAATATTGTCGTTAAGGAATCTAGCTATCGAAATGCGACATGGATCTCATGTGTCCTTTCATTCTTAACATTTCCTTTTTCTCTTTCTCTAGCTGTTGCATTTACACTCTTATGAAGAAATAGCTTCATCAATGGCGGATCCAATTGAATGGAACGACTTGGGATTGGGAGGACTACCGTATAGTTTATTGCATCGACTTTATCAACTCCAACAATTGAAAAAAAAAAAAAAGATCTGTTTTTCTTTTCAATTCTTTTCGAGCTTTTTGCAATGACCTTGTCATAATGTTAAATCACATGGGACCGGGAACACACGACATTGTGTACATACTATTTCCTAAGACATGTTTTTTTTTATAAATATTTCAGCTATTCAATTCATCGTAAATTTATACTAAACGAATTTGAATATTGCAATAAATGCTACATAAACTGTAAATAAGTAATTTTTAAATGGCACGTCTCTTCTTTTCTCTTTTCATCATTCACTTTACTTGGTAATTGAATCAAGTAAACCGTTGTGAATGGTGTCACGTACACACCTAACATAATAAGCTACAATCAAATTATACATGATTTAAAATGACAATCAATTAAAAGTTATTGCACATCATGCAAGCTGATCAGTCGCAATTCTGGACCGTCGGCAGTTGATATGTGCAAGGGATCACCTGGCTCCGGTCGGCCGGTGATGGCCGCAATTGGAAACGGTAAGAATCCGGGTGACAGGTTCGGGTAGGGATTCGTCCCTGTACCCGACCCATTGAATCCGGTCCCATGACCCGCATTAAAAAATCCCGGATGAGGGTTTGTTCCCGAACCCGCTTCTCCAGACCCGTTTGTTCGTTCTGCCTCGGCGGCTGAGTTTGCCCCGCTTGCGGCTGGTAGACTCCCGTCAGGTTGAACGTTGCTTTGGTAACTCGTTACCCCCGGCAATGATGGATTCGGGCCTTGCCCGACGTACCATGGATAAGGTACCCATTGGTAAGGATGGCCCGGAATGGGCTGCCCCATATTCGCCTGAGCCGGGAATATCTACCATTGAGTCTGGATTGGTTGCTGGGTTGTGGAAATTGTAGGTATTGCAGGGGCGTTGTGGCCTTGTGTCTCTCCTGTTGGCGTGGCTTCACCTATGGGAGGAGGGACAGATGTTCCAGAGAGCAGATTCTCTGGATTCATGGTAAAAAATTCCGTTTCTTCTTCCTTCTTTCATAATTTGATTCTTTCGTAATCAAGACTTTGATCTGTCTTGCAGCTTCGAAAGCAATCAGTTGCGGAAGATGGAGCTTAAAGCCAAAGCTCTGATACCATGTCAGAAATTGAAGGCAAGCAAGAAACGAATGTTGAAGAGAAGAAGAACAAGTGGAAGATTTTCTTGTATTCGATATATTCAATGTACATGACTTCTCTGTTTATAATACAAAGTGTATACACAAAGAAAGGCAATGTAATATTTTACAAATCAATCTAATATCTAATTGATTTTCTATAATCAGAATATGTATCAATCAAATTCCCGATATATCTCGAGAATAATTTGCATATCTTCCAACAGAAGCACTGTTGAAATATTTTAGAAAGCACGTGTTACCCTTCTACATATTATCTACATTAACCCTTCACAAACTGAGCATCAACATAATATTAAAAAGCTCATCAAACAATGAAATAAAAAAGAGAACGTGTCATTAAATAAACTATTCGATCATAGAGAACTCATTGGCCGGAAATTTGTAATGCGACACTGAATTAAAAGGAATGTAAAATGTTAACAAACATTAATTTGAGGACAAAAAAAAGTGACTAGGATGGGAGGGTATGATTAGGTCATCTTTAGGCATGATGTGGCATGGAGAAGAAGTCTAGTTTGGAAAATTATTTCGGGAGAGAGAGATATGCATATTTTGAAAAGTGAAGTCTGATGTGTATTGAAAATGATAAATTTATTTGAACATGTGTGTCTTAAAGGCATTCTCGATGGTTTTCTTTTGTATTTTTTAAAATTAATAGGAAAATCAAGTCAAGTCAAAGAAGCACATGCATAGGTTCCAAGCAACTTCTCCATAGTGCTTCAGAAATTGAAGAGTCAGGGATTTAGAGTCGTTGGCCTGGACTATTGACCAATTGATGGAGTGTTTGCGCCCCCGAGAAGATCGAGTGGTGCGAGGAAAGCTTTCTAGACAGCAAAGCATGACATCTTCAAACAGCGCGAGGACTTTGTCGTGATCACAGTCAAGGAAGATGAGAAATAGCTTCATGTCATCTTCCTAAAATTATGAGAGAAGGGTGGAGGAAGACATAAGTAATTGAGAAGAGGTATGACATTTAAATTGTTCGAGTGCACTAATGTGATCACTATGTTAAATTTCTCGACAGTGCCATGCCTCTATCGATAACCATGATTAGAATGAGTTTCATGAAGAAGAAGAAGAGAGTACATAAATCCATTCGTGGTACTAGGAAGACGACAAAAGCAACCATGTTTCATCGTGTATGTTAAATTTCTCGACAGTGCCATGCCTCTATCGATAACCATGATTAGAATGAGTTTCATGAAGAAGAAGAAGAGAGTACATAAATCCATTCGTGGTACTAGGAAGATGACAAAAGCAACCATGTTTCATCGTGCGAGCAAACTTATGAAGCTTGATGTGATTACAAGACTAAGGAGAGAGAAGGTTGAGTAAGGAAGCCAGAGATTACAGTTGTCGTCGAGGGACGAAGCTCTAACTTCATTGCCGAAATTGTGCAAATTGAAGAACAAAATTCTTTGTAATCCCGAAACTATAACAGAATTTTTCGGGAGATGGTAAAAGATTTTGGTAAAAAATGATCCTTATAGAAGATGCGTTGGCTTGTGTTGCCTTGCTGACCGGAAAAATTAAATTAGGCTTTTTGGCTATAACCTGTAATTGTAAGTCTTTTTATGAAATTTCAATATAGTTTTTTGGGCAAGTTTTAGCTTGAATTTATTGACATGGCAGTGAACCATCCTGCGAGGCACGGTGTAGATAAACTCAATTGAAAAAGGCCTTGTTTTCAATTATTTTTCTGATTTTCCTATTTTTTTTTATTTTTTTTTTACTGTTCATCTTCTTCACTTTTCATTTTTGAAAAATGAAGCGAAATTTTCATGTTTGAAGTTGAAGGAAGGGGTGAGGACGACGGAAACCTTCACGAGACTCGTGGCCAACAAGCTTCACGGACGGCGACCTTGAATCTAAAGTCAAGCCGCCATGGACGACGACGCTTCCACGACCTTGGAGGAGGCTCGGCGACCTCAAATCTCGCCCCGGTCCGCTCCCATCCAGACTCCAGAGGTTCCTTTCACCTCTTTCGTTGTCCCTCTTTAGCCGGACGAGTTGAGAGAATAAGATGAACAATCTCTGGTTCTTACACCCTAACATGAGAAACGAGATGCGTACGAGAAACTTTCTTTCTGCTCCTCAATGAAAGGACTGAGCGAACGACACATTGCACCCCATCTCGTCCACATCATTATCCTGCTGAACCATAAGGCCTCGCGTGCCATTGCTTTCAAGCATCAACACAAATGACTCTAAATTCAAGCCCCGCCCCAACCGAAAAGCTACCATCCACGCAAACCACAAATCAAGAGCGATGTTTCGTTGAAACGTACCCCAGGCCATCTAATTCAACCTTGAATTTGACAACGATTAGCATCTCGAGGAGTCGGTCTTCTCCATCTTGGTCGTTTTCAGCGACCGGAATTTTTTACCCAAAATGTTTGATGGTGTAAGTCGTGAGGAAGGAATGATCTGGGAACATGTTGGGAATAGGCTTCGGATTGTTCTTTCTGGACTACTTTGCCGGTAATTGACTGATGGAAGTAGAAAAAAGATGGAGTTTACCCAGAGAGGTGAACGGTATAGGAATAGGGAACAAGATACCATAATTCAGTGGTTAGTAACTACCACGTCATCAGCTGACCTGGCGTATATGCTCCACTGAAAAAGCAACATCTGTCCGGTGACCTGGTATATATGCTCCACTTAAAAAACGACATCTGTCCGGTGACCTGGAATATGTAGGAATTGAAAAATTAAAACCGAAAGGGCTCGGACGCTCTTTTCTCTCTCCTCTGGCAAGCCACTGACACAAGGAACAATAAATGCATTGTTCAATGGCTTGCCTTAGGAGAGAGAAAAGAGTGTGCCAGCCCATTCGGTTTTAATTTTCAATTTTTACATATTCTAGGTCGACAGATGTCGCTTTTTCAGTGGAGCATACACGCCAGGTCAGCCGATGATATGTTGGTTAGTAACCATTGAATATTTTCTCCTCCCTCCACAGATTGCTTTGTCCCGAAGCATGTCGACAGTCCCAAAGTCAACTCTTTGACCAGAACGCCAAGATTACTACACGTCTCTCTTTGGATCGTGTTCTACATCCGACCCGAAGAGAAGACTGAGCTGACCCGCGATCGCAATGGGGTTCAAGTTCATCCTGCACGCACCGTGTCGTCCGGCGACGATGTTTGGCTCTTCCTTCGTGTGGTGCTTGTCTTGCCAGCCGCCGCCGCTCGGCTACCACCGCGCGCCCCGTGGCGTGTCCGCCATGTTCGCCACCATGATGCTCGGTGGACTGTAAGTCGCTCTCTTACTCTTCCTTTTTCTCTTCAGCCTCAAAGCTCACCAAACACAAAAAGATGGAAATGAAAAAGCCAGTCCTCAAACTTCGTTGCATGTTTGTCAGGGCCTTGGGAGTGCTCGCGTTCGTCAAGTCAAAAGCGTCCAAAATCTTCCGCAAACCCACCGCGACAGTCAAGAGAGAGGAGACGAACAACCCCGTAGCCGCAGCGAGCGGCGGCGACACGCCGGTGCTGACTGGCGAGGAGTACGAGGTGTTCCTGAGCTTCAAGGGGCCTGATACTCACACAGGATTTACCGATTGCCTCTACCATGACATGCTCGGCGCCAGAATCCGCGTCTACCGAGATGACAAGGGGCTCCGCATCGGCAGGGAGATCAACGGCGAGCTCATGCGGGCGCTCGACGTGTCCAAGATCTACGTGCCCATCTTCTCCAAGGACTATGCGTCGAGCTTGTGGTGCCTCCGCGAGGTGGCCCACATGGTGGCTGCGTGGCATGGTCGAAGGGGAATAAGGAGATCTTGCCGGTGTTCTTCAATGCGTCGCCCTCGGATGTGAAGCTCAGGACTGGGCTGTACAGGAATGCCATGGCCAAGCACAGGAAGAAGTTTGGGGTTGAGGAAGTGAAGAGGTGGGAGGATGCTCTTGTTGAAGTTGCTGAATTGAAGGGATGGGACCTCAAAACGAGAGGGTAATTACCAAATTTTCAATTTTCTGTTCTTTTGATATTATTCTCGTGTCATTTATATTCAATCTGATTGTTGTATTATGATGTACAATTTGAATTCCTCAGTCTTTGCCATTTTCTGCATAGGTAAGATTTCTGGGAATTTCGACGGTTTGAAATGCGGGAAGAAGTTGGTAGTAATTGTACATTGTCTCGGTCTCAGTTGGATGCTAGTATATTCTGTGTCTAGCGTGGTCATTGATGTATAGACTCATGAAATCTGGCAGGCTCCATTTTAGTAGTCAACAACCAGCTTTCAGAATTAATGAGCCTCGATAATCTCTATTATGTTCTTGACTTTGATCGGCCTTTCATCAGTGGTAAGTGATAATCGATAGGAGCAAACTGATGAGTTATTTAACTCTCCATTTTGGTCATGCTCACTCGTATACCAACCAAATCAAGAAGTTCCGCAAAAAAATTTCATTCATCTAGCTAGTCTAGAATGTAATTTCAAACATCAGAGTATAGTTTAAACAGAGACCAAGAAAAAAACATCAGGTGGGTAAATGAAAATTAAGCATCATATCAAGAAGGCATTTGCAATGACATAATATTGCACACCTCCTCTATCATACACGTGGATTCCGTAGATCTAGAACCTACATATACTCGAGGGTGTGTTAAGTTCCAAGATATTCAAAGCTTTTGTTTTTATGTTATTTGCCTTGTCTGAAATCTAATATCACAAATTCACTCTTATGTTTTAAGGAGTGAAGCAACTAGTGGTTTCTGAGGAATGCTTCATTTTAGCAAGCCTCCTTCTTTTCTTTGCCCCTCGTTTACCCTTCACTAGATATTTTTCACTCTTTTTCTCCGTCTTCTTTGCATCGATTCTTCTTCTTAAGTTTTCTTTCTGCTCTGGCTCAACTCAATTTTTTTTTAATTTAATTTGTAAGTCTAGTTATTTATTCCATCCTACTCAATCTAGCTTGGAAATCATTCATGAAGCAAGAAGAACTTTAAGCTTAAGTTGCATTTCCTATTGATGGTATAAAAAGAACTAAAAAAAAAAAAAAGAGAGAGAAAGCTTGAAGACAGATTTATATTGTTGGAAAGAGGTATAAACATTGGAACTCCGTCTCATGTGTAAAATTTTACCTTCGTATCATGTTCACGTTTCTTGAACTGAGTCCTTGTTTGCGAATCATCTATACATTAATCCAAATACTTTTGCTTTGACTTGAAAGAAATGATAACATCTCTATTTACCGTCTTTTTTCAACTGAGGCTGTTCGTATATGTGGCAAGCATGGGGAAGCTATTAAGTTGATCATCCGAGAGGTTTTGGTTAGGTTGAAGATAAAGCATAAGTAGTGAAAAATCAGCTAGTTGGAGTGGATGATCATGTAGAAGACATAACGAATCTGTTGGATGTTGACTGTGAAGGTGTTCGTTTTGTTGGTATTCACAGGATGGGCAGTGTTGGCAAAACAACTCTTGCAAAGGTTGTCTACAACCAGGTCTGTTCGTATTTCGATGATTGCTGCTTTCTTGGAGATGTTCGAGAATCATCAGAAAAAGGGGGCCTAGTAAATTTGCAGAAACAGTTGTATTCTGACATTCTCGACTCTAGATTCGTGGACAACATTCATGACATTGATGATGGGATCAACCAAATCGGTACAAGATTTCTCAGCAAAAAGGTCCTCATTGTTTTGGATGATGTTGATAAGGAAGAACAACTAGAGAAGTTAGCAGGGGAACGAGATTGGTTTGGTTCAGGAAGTAGGATAATCATTACAACCAGGAATGAAGCTACTCTAAAAGTCCTGGATGAGGATTTGATATATGAATTAAAGGAACTGAATTTTGATCAAGCTCTTAAGCTTTTCTGCATACATGCTTTTAGAAAAGATTCTTCACCATATCAATACGATATTCCTGCATCAAAAATTGTTGTCACAACCGGAGGGCTTCCTTTGGCTCTTGAGGTCATAGGCTCATTTCTCTATCGCTAACCAGAATAGATATGGAAAGAAACTGTGGAGAGGCCAGCAAGAATACCTCATAAGGATGTTCGACAGCAGTTGATGATTAGTAATGAAGCATTAGAGGATGAGGAAAAGGAGATTTTTCTTGACATTGCATGCTTTTTTGTCAACAACACGAAAAAGACGAATGCAATATACATGTGGGAAGCTTGCAATTTTTTTTCTTGAGACTGGGATACAGGTTCTTATGCAAATGTCTCTGGTAAAGATTGTTGATGGTGATCTATTATGGATGCATGACCAACTCAAAGATCTTGGGAGGCAAATTGTTCAGAGGGAGTGCTTGCATGATCTTGGAGAGCGTAGTCAGGTGTGGATTTGTGAGGAAGCCGTGGACATTGTAAGAACAAAGTAGGTAAACAAAATTCACTGTTTTCATGAGGTGGGCACGTGTAGAAAAGAGTTTACATACCCGCTCAGAGGCCTCTCGATACTTTTACCCAAAACGAGAATCTGAAAATTTGTCAAATTCTTACTAATATATATATTCTCTCATGCCTTTCTTCGTTCATGGTTCGATATTCTGGTGTCTTAGGCGTAGAGTAAAAGGTGCTTTAGATGCACGTGGCTCAAAGTTAATGCCAGATAAAAAGGATTTCGGTTCATATATATTTTTCAAATTCATGCTTGTTCATTTGTGTTCTCAGAGAAAGAAAAAGTTCAGGCACTCATATTAACCGGAAGTGATTATCAACCACTTGTAATTACGCATGACGAACTTAGTAGGTTGCCCAAACTAAGGTTCCTTGAATTAGAGGAGGGAACCTTTGTCGGAGACTTTGGGGATGATTTATCGAAGTTAAGGTGGATTTCTTGGTATTCTCCTAGGCCCCTTGATCTTGAGGTAACCAATCTATCTATGAAGAATTTGGTTGTCTTTGAGATCGTTGCAGGCAGCATCACAGATGACTGGAGCGGATGGAGCCTAATCAAGGTATGATATGCATTCGCTTTGATTCTAATTGACATATGATATAATATATACTATTTTCTTCTCTTGATGGTGAATCATTTTTGTTAGATGGCAAAGAATCTGAAAGTTCTAAACCTCAGAGGTTGCGAAGGCATAACTAGAACACCAAACTTCTCTGCATGCTTCAGTCTAGAGAGGCTGAGTTTCTACAATTGCATAAACTTGGTTGAGATTGATCCCTCCATTGGGAAGCTAAAGCGCCTAATTCACTTAAATCTTAAAGAGTGCCTCTCTCTTAAGGATTTGCCCGAAGAAATTGGAAGGCTTACGAATCTAAAGCTCCTTGCTTCTAGTGGATGTTTTCTGAAACTCCCAGGTTCATTTGGGAAATTGACATCATTGAAGGAGTTGGATCTGTCAAACATACAAATTGAATGCCTTCCTGATTCTATTGGTGATAAGAAGTTTCTATCTGTCCTTATTCTAAGGTACACACAAATTAGCACGCTTCCAGAGACTATTGGGAAGCTTGTGAAACTTCTCTCTCTCTCTCTCTCTCTCTCTCTCTCTCTCTCTCTCTCTCTCTCTCTCTCTCTCTCTCTCTCTCTCTCTCTGGGTGCATTAAGTTGAGAAAACTCCCAGACTCGATTGGGAAGCTAGAGTCTTTGCAAGAGTTGAATTTATCCAATACTAAAATTGCTGAGTTACCAGATTCAATTGGAAATTTGAAGAAATTGAAAGTGATATCGATGGAGAATACTCCAATAAGGAAATTTTCCAGTATTATTGGAATGTTAAAGAATATGGAAGAGCTCCATGCTAGTGATTGTGAAGAATTAACTGGTGAAATTCCAATTGAAATTGGTGCATTGTCCTCTTTGAAAATTCTCGAACTATCAGGTGCCCATATTTTTGGAGTGCCGACAACAATCAATCATATTCTCCACCTTGAGAGACTAGAGTTGATAGGTTATAATGAGGTTCAAGAATTGCCAGAGCTTCCAAAAAGTCTGATCTATCTACATTTTCAATCATCGGCATTGCGCATTGTTCCGGATCTCTCAAACTTGACTAATCTAGTCGATTTGCTCTTATCTGATGTCTTTGAAGATGTGCTTCATGCTTCATCAGATCTGTTGCCAAGTTCCAGCTTAGGGTGGATTAGGAGGTTATCCAAACTGAAGAAGTTAGAATTGTCTCTTTCTAATGTCCCTGCACCACCTACTGACTCTGCCTCGTCTAACTGAGCTTATTTTATCCAAACTAGACTTGCAATGTATCATGAAGCTTCCTCCCTCCTTATTGAAGCTGCAATTTGTTAATTTCAACTCAATAATATCTTGGTCAATCTTTTCCAACTTGAAAAACTTGTCCAAGCTATGACTTTCTCAATCTCAGCTTCAAGAAATTGAGCTCAGTGGACTCGAACAACTGAGAGCATTGTCAATGACTAAATGTGAACTCCTCGAGAGGTTATTCATCCTGGCAAGCTTAAAGAAGCTTAAGGAATTGTGGCTATCAGAATGTCCGAAACTAGTTGAGATTGAAGGTCTGGAGGCCCTAGAGTCCTTGGAAGAAATGAATGTACAGTACTGTGGTTCCATTGAAAGGTTATACGACCTGTCAAACTCAAAGTTGCTAAAGCATTTGGTTATATCAGACTGTCTGAGCTCCGTATTGTTGAGGGCCTGAGCAGTTTAGAATGCATTACTTGTTTATGAGTGCAGTTCACTGGAGAAACTAATTATTCCATCGAACTTAGAGAAGCTAACACATTTGGAGGTTTCAGGATGTGAGAAGCTGATTGAGATTCCAGTTCTTGGTGCATTGGAATCATTGGAGACTTTAACCATTAAAATGTGTCCTATTAGCAAACTATGTGAGTTATCAAACCTACAGATGCTGAAGTCTCTGTCAATCGTTGGATGCCATGAGCTACAATCTATTGATGGTGTTGATGAGCTAGAATCTTTGCGCGATTTCTATGTTTCTAGTTGTTGGAAACTAGAAGCTCTGATGGACATATCTAACACAAAGTTGCCTGATGAATGTCTAGTAATAATTCAGAATTGTCGGAAATTACAAAGCCATGGCTATCCTAATGTCGATGGCCTTCCCTACAGGGATTACAAGGACATGATTATTGCAACGGCAAACTCTCCTTCGGGGTCACGCCCTTTAGAGACATCAGACGAGGTATCCATATTCTTCTTCATAAGTAGAAGCATAGCCCTTGCCTCTTTTTTATTCCTCTATAATAACATAAACAGTCTAGTCTTGAAGACTATAAGATCTGACTTGTTTACTAATTCCACCTTCACATATTACATTTCTTCATCAAATTTATCAGGAAAAACTCAAAAAATGGAAAGTCAAATGATACAATTAAGTATGACGATATTTAATTGGAGAAAGTAGCGTTTTAAGATACAGCAAATTTGCCTTTCTTGTAGGATGAAGATGAAATGAACAATGAAGTAGAAGAGCTGGAGGTGGATAGAGACAGCTTTGACGATAATAGCTCACCTACGATCGTAACTTCTCACGAACTTGATACTGAGCTTTGACTCTGAATTCTTTCATCCGCGAGTTCTCAAGATGAAGAGATTCTCATTGTAAGCTATGGTGATCGAGGGACCCCAATATGACCACAATCTTTTTTTATTGCACCAGGGATCTTCATCTTTAGTTTCTTCCTACTCGGGGAAAAAAGAAGGGATAGAGTCACCGTAGGCCCCTAAATTTTTCCAACTTGTTGCGGATTTCTGAATTTTTCTGTGCAATTGGATCCTTAAAGTACATGTTTTTCTTTTGTTCGAGTTGATCTTTTTGTTAAATTGAAAACGGAAATGCTGGCATGGAGTAATCCATTGGTTCCACATGAGCACTGACTAGACAAGTTGGTACTTACGTGTAATTTTCTATGAGAGAAAAGCAAAGAAATTGGATGCCACAGGGGCAGGTGGCGATGCCGCCAACGCACTGATGAGGGCCATCGAGTCTTTGTTGGCTGTCACATGGCCCATGTCAAGGTTAGGCGATAGCTAGGGTTGCTCAACCCAACTGTTGATCGCTCGGCTCTTGCGATTGGGGTATTGGAGATTAATTTGTTGTTTCAAGTAATGCTAGGTAAAATTGAATTGCTATAGAGATATGAAGAAAAAAAGCGGTGATAAAATATCTTCAATCTTGAGGTGCCCCACATCATAGAATAAAGTGTGAATGGAACGAATGAAACATCAAGAAAAATAAAGTAATTGGAAATAAAAGTGGGAGAGGTGGAAATTGAATGCAAAACTAGAGCTTTGGGCAAGAAAACTAAAGGGGATCAAAGTGGTGCAAACACTAAAGGCATTGTGAATCTATTAAAGAACGATCGAACGAAAATGCAGTAGAGATTCTGCATAATTGAACACGTTCTCTTGCTTTTCTTTACCACTCGCGTATTTCATCACATTCTCCTCTGCTTCAATCTCTCCACGATGTGATAATAAATTTGCCTTGATTTAGTCTCATTTTTGGTTTAACTTGAGTGGATTGCTTATATTTGATATAATCCTTTTTCTTTGAAATCTTTCAATTATACCAGAGTCATCTTGAGATATTTCATTTTTCTTAGTTCTGTCTTGTCCCCCTTCTTTAAAAGCCTGCCCACCTATATTCTCCGTGGCCATGTGGAGAATTCCGAAGGGGAGTACATGGACCCTACCTGACCTCTAACCTTTTTTTCTATTTGAAGAAAATAGTAACTTTTTAGCCTTCTTTCTTCGAACGGCTATGACTATCCAGACCGATTCACAACCATGAGATCAGAAGGAGATCCAGCGGCCAAAACTGAAGGAAAGATGACCGTTGCAAGGGAAGCGCCGTTGGCTTCATAAAGGAGAAAGGAGAGACAAGAGTTCTCTATTATGGCTAAAATATCACCTAGAGGGGGTGAATAGATGATTCTGTGGAAATGAAACAATTTGAATATATATTGCAACGAAACAACTTTTGATAAAGTGATCAGATCTTACCAGTGCACAATTCTATTATAGAAAATCAAAAGAGGAAGGGATAGAGAATTGCACACTCAAGATTATAGTGGTTCGACTATTGCAAACCTACGTCCACTCTCCCAAGCTACATCCAATTGGCTGGAATCTACTGATAAGAACCGATCAGAGGCTACAAGATCTAAGCTCCGAACACTCAGGCTCGTGTGTAAAACTCATCACACCCTCTTGACCTCTAAAAGGTTACACAATTTTGCTCGCCGAGTAAAATGTAAATGATCACAAACGCTCTTCAAACTTTAGAACTAAAAGATTCAATTCTCGTGAAAGCGAATTAGTTTCCTTCTGCTTTAAGACCTCCTCTTATATTCCTCTTAGTCCAAGCTGACCGTTGGACATATCTCCAAGAGGATCATCCAGCCAATCCACTCGTTGGTCCTGGATCTGATTGAGAAGATCTGATGACTTCAAGATTGTCAAGGTTGATGTTTCCCGTAAGATTTGCTGCCCATACAGCAAGTCGAGTTTCCAAAAGTCGAGTGTTTATGTTTAGAAAGAATAGCTCGCCTTCGAAGTTGGAGGAAAGTTTAGAAACTAGAAGATTTTTAAGAAAACTTTCCTTTTGAAACTCCTCTAAAATGTAGCAAGTAATCCAATCAATTTTCCACTAGCCGTTGCACAAGAGATTTATTCCTTCTTAGCCGGTTGATTAAATATCCAAATAAGAAAGTATCATCCACGACTTTGATTCCGATTGCAATCATCAAACTTTCCTTCTGAAAGATACTTTTAATCAAAATACAAGGTTGATAAGTTTTGTCAATCATCGAAACCACTAAGGGAATGTTTTCTCAACAATCTCCTCATTTTTTATGATGATAAAACTTTGTTCAAACAGAACTTTTAAAAGATTAAGAGATGAAATTTAAATAGCTTCTTAAATAAAGCCAGTTTAAGCAATGAAGCACAAAAATACTATAAGAATGTTTGCATCAAAATAAAATTTTAAAAACTCTTATAGTTAATGCGTTGAAATAAGAGATAAGGGTCAAGAGAATTTTAACCAATCCCCTTAGTTTTTACGATGCTCAGAGTCTTAGAAACCTATAACTTTAGTTCTGCTGGACCACAACTTTCTCCACCTTTTTGTCAACAATAAAAAAGATAAGATTCCAAACACAATACTATTCGCAAATCAAAGTACCAATGTCAAACAAAGTGCGAGATAAAAGAACAACATAAGTCGACAACGAGATTAGACCAGAGCAAAACACAAACCAAACTATGAAGAAATAATAGAAACAGAAAGTTATTTAGAAGAGAATGGTTGGTTGGACGTGGGTCTGGAATGGGTGCTAGAGAAGGAGCTAGAGACGGCAATCTGTGTTCATGAGGCAATTGAACAAGAACATAATATTGTATATTCTCAAGAGTCCACTCCATGGATGTCATTCTGATGTCCAATGTTTCAACCTGAGTATGGAAAAAGACAGATAATTTCTTCAGCTCTTTTTCCATATGATCCCTGTGTTCCATCATCCTTAGTAGAGTTTGTAGAAAGAGCCAGTCTTCAGTGTTGTCTATAATGGGTATCCTCAAAGGATTAGTCTCTAACCCAAGTTTCAACACCATTTCATTGTCCTCTTGCCTCTATCTAGCAGCTTCAGACTCCCCCTCAACATCTGCAATTGCTTTTCCTTTATCCTGCACAACTAGGTCAGGAGATATAGTAGGAGCAATAAATGGCTCACTAGGTATGCTTTCAGTTGCAGTAGGGATCGAAGGAAATATACCAACAGGGATATCAGCAACAACATCTTTTGAAACCACAAGAGTGTTTTGATGGATTTCTTGAGAATCTGGTAGATCGGAAATAGTGTCTTCAGTCACCATATCAAGAACTTCTTGACTTCCTTGAACCTTTTCATCACCAACAGTGGCTTCTGGATCAACAGACATCTCTTTATCAGTATCAGCGGTGATCTCCAAGAGAATGTTTTCAGAAAGAGGTTCCTTAGGATCTTCTACACGATGAAGCTCCCCCTGTTCCTCATAAATGTATGCTGCAACTTTGGAAGAATCATCGCCAACATCATCAATACGCAAGGTAGATTCCTATTCTCCAACAATGAATTGCTATAGGGCTGGTTCCTTATGTTGAGTAATAGTCTATGCCAATACAGGTTCTTGATGTACAGCAGTATCATCAACAATCTCTGGATCAGTAGTGAGATCAACTTCCACCTTGTTAGTCTGAACAATAGTTTGTATGAATCCTTCTACTACTGTTCTTCAGCGATGATATTCTATGTCTGATCTGCAGCCACATCTATTCCTGTCCCTCCTTCAACTTCAATCTCCTCCTCATCATCATCAGTGTCAAGTTAATATGCATCAATAATATCGTCCAAGTCAACTATTTCTTCTTCAAATTCAACCTGCATTTCCTCATTAAGCCTTTGCAAGAAGGCTCGAGATCGTTATCTTGGTTCAACAATCCTCCTTCGCTTTGTGGGGCGCTCAATTGGTTCTGGTGTAATCTTTTTTCTTTTCTTTTTTTTGTGACCCGAGAACCACCGTATAGCTGGCAGCCGGCGGCGTAAACCCAGGGTGAACCAAGCCCACCCACCTGACCCGGCTGCAGGCGAGTCACACAAGCGACTGCAGGGATTTGAACTTGCTTCCTTCCGATAGAGGGATTGAGCACAAACCACGTGACCACCAATGGGGTGGGTAATCTCTTCTACATAAATTTGCAAAATTCTTCCTCTTGTATTTTTCCATCCTTCAGAGGTATACTTGAAACTCATCTTCCGCATCATTTGCTCATCTATCTTCAGTGAAGGTAACTGAGATTTCCTTACCTTCTTTGGAATCTCGATTCCCAGTTCACAGAAAATCTTTGTTATTACAGAACCATAAGGCAATTGCCTTTTGTTCTTCGGAACTATTCTGTACATATGTAGTATTATAAGATGAGCAATAGAGAAAGATTTACCTTTTAAGATAGCCCACATCAGCTTTACCTCATACCGAGAAACATCACTTGTGGAAGATCTTTTTGGTCTTAGGCAATTAATAATAATCTTGTGAAGTACAATTAGTCTTAAGGGAAACAACTAATCAAAGACGTGAGATTTGTCATCTCTGGTAAAATCAGAAATACTATATAGTTGTTGATATGCAACATTAGGATCAATATCAATCAGCTCAAATTCTAAAAACCTAACACCGAGCAATTTAGCAAGATCCCAAGCTTGAAGCAGATATGATTTGTCAAATACTTTGAACTCAATAGTGTTCACTAAGTAAAAAGAGAGTGTTGAATAGAAAGAAGCAGTAAGAGTAGGGTATGTGGGATATTCAGTCATACACAATGCTGTGAGGAGTCGATCATCAAAGAACTATTTAACATGAATACCAGTAGATTCGAAAAAGTTGAAATCAACTGTTCTTTGTTTGATAACTCTGTTCATTAAGGATCTAAAATAATGCTTATGCGCTTCAGATTTAATCAATTTATCAGCCCGATCAACATCTATTCATACTCAGTTATTCTTCTACGAAAACTAGCATAAAGCTTTTCATCGTTATCCCCTCTTCTGTCATCGTCATCAGTTCTTTTCTTAGTCACAGAAGTCTCGGCCACCTTTTCCTTTCCTGTTCTAGTTTGCACAGCACTCGAATCACCAGCACCAGTGGGATGAATGCTTTAAATAGGATTAACGAACATAAGTTCGAATGCCTCTTCACTTGCAAACCCATACTTAGCCAATAACCGAGAAATTACTTCCTCATTATCTCCTAAAGCCTTGAGAGTTGCAACAGTTGATCTTAACTGAGAAAGATCTAAAGAAGCTTCCGTACTTTCAACACTGGCAGAGGAGTCGCACAAATGGAAAAATTCTGGGCTTCCTCTGACTCTCGAATGCAATCCCGCAATCCGGTTTGATCTCCGTGAACCAAAGGGTCTAGTCTTCGTCTTTGAAGCATATTTTGGGGGCATTGTTTTGAAATAGAGGGAAAGTTTCAATCTTTTGTAGAGGTGAAGAAAGATAGACGAAGGGTTTTTGACAAAGACACACTCAGGAGAAGGATGAAGAACAAAGGAAGAGAGAAAAATAACTTCCTTTTATTAGAGATGAAACAACGTAATTGAAAAGAAAAACCGAAATTTTTGGAAAAGAAAAACTATAAAATGGTTTTTGAAAATCACACAATTTCCAAAGATATAATTTACTCTGCAATAAATTAAGTAAGGCAATTTGAAATTTGCAAATAAACCACATAATTTCCAACTTTACCTGATATGTTTCCTAAAATATTCTTACTGCTGAGAATTTAAAATTTCCAAAAGTTGATATGCTTAGCAACCTCTGACGTACCCTGTCCTTATTTACTTGAAGTAAATGGGTTAATAATACCAAGTTTATTGCAAATAAAATCAAAAGCTTTCTTGTCAAGAAGTTTTGTGAATCGACAAATTGAATGTTCACTTTACTACTATTGACATGATCATGTATAAAATGATGCTTGATTTCTATGTGCTTGGCTCTAGAATGTAAGATTGGATTCTTCGTCAGGTTGATGGCACTGGTATTGTTGCATTTAATTATTGTATTTGAGTCATCTACTCCGTAATCCTTCAATTGTTGTTTCATCCAAAGGATTTGTGTGCAACAACTTCCCAAGGCGACGTACTCAACTTCAGTGGTTGATAAGGCAACTGTTGATTGCTTTTTGGAAAATTAGAAAACAAGCATCTTGCTTAACAACTTACAAGTTCTAGATGTGCTTTTCCTGTCAATCTTACATCTTGCAAAATCAGCATTAGAGTATCCATATAACTCAAACTCTGATCCCTTAGGATACCAGAGTCCTAGAGATATATTTGATTATCTTTTTTACTGTAGAGAAGTGAGATTCTCTAGGGTCTTATTGAAATATGGCGCATATGCATACGCTAAAAAACATATCGAGCCTTGAGGCTGTGAGGTATAGGGGTGATCGGGTCCAGGGTGGGCAGGATCTAGACCTGGACCCTATTCCCTACCCTGTTATAACAGGTTCTCCTTTTTTGGACCCTGTTCCCTACCCTGTTTGCATTGGACCCTGTTCCCGGCCCACCCTGTTTTTCCGGTCCGGGAACAAGGTTGACCTTGTTTATATTGGAACCTGTTTTGCATAAAAATTGTTGTATCTTTATATTAACCTTAGATAAGCAAGTATGGATGAGTTATCTATTGAAACAAAAAGGCCAGACCAAGCACATCCTTCGACCAAACTCATTGGGAACATGTATAAAATTTGGACCCCCCTTGAAAAAACAACCACGTATATAATTCGACCATCTCGCATCCCCATATCCCACAAGGTACATCAAGTTTCTCATATTCCAATAATATACAAGCTAGCAATTTAGCCAATTAACTAGTTGTAGTACAATTTCCTTCATGTGCTCGATCTTCTTCTCCTTCTTTGGCCTTGCGTTCCACGTGGTACAAAATCTCTAACAAAAACCTAAAATTCATATATAAAGAAAAATCAACAAGAATCCATACTTTAGATACATGCAAAAGTTATGATTTAATAAAGTCTATTTACTTACCACAAAATCGGAGTTTCGACAAAATGAAGTTTATTTTCCAATGATAATGTCCTTGGTAAGACAATCCAAATATATATATATATATATATATATATAAGAGATTAAATAGGGCATGCACTTAATAGATAGTTATGCAAATGAATTATAAGATATAAAGAAATATATATAACTTAGCCGCCTCAAATTGTTCCGCATTGTCGATGCACTCTTCAACATTAATTGGCGCGCGAACAGCTCTCAACCAATCTTGAGTACAAATTAAACCTTCCACCACTCTAGGAGTCAAAGAACTTCGAAAGCCATCAAGTACACGTCCCGATGTACTAAAAGCCGACTCTGAAGCAACGGTAGTCACGGGAATAGACAAAACATCTCGAGCCATCAAAGATACAATTTTATACTTTGACCCAGTACTCTTCCACCACATCAAAAGATTAATATTAAGAATATCTTCACTTTCAGCTTCAAGATATCGATCAAGCTCATATTTGTTTTCATCCAACACTCTTTTCTTCGCATGGAGAAAGCTTTTGTGCCAAGCATCGATTTCACAATCATTGTCATCAATATCAACATTAGAAGCACTACTACTATTACTCACACTTGAATCACCAAATTTTCCTTCACTAGAATAGCCAACAAAAGATCGCTCATAAGATTTATACAAATTCTCCAAGGCGACCTTCACTTTATCATGCATCTCATCAATTTTTGCTTCATCATCATAGATTTGTTCAAAACAGAACTTTACATAATTCAACTTCTTTGTAGGATCCAATGCAGCCGCAATCAATGCCATCATATTAACTTTATCCAAACTCCCATAATACTTGTCAAACTTCTCTTTCATTTTTAAACCCATAGCTTGAAGCTTTGGGTCTAAAGAATTCGCCGCATTATTCAAATACTTGTACAACTTAGCTATCTCCTCAAAATAATGATTTGAAGTAACATATGAACTACCCGACATCCTTTTGGTTGCATCATAAAACCGTCTCAGAAATTTAGAAAGAATGATGGCATTTTCCCAATCTTCAGCTTCAGGAGGATCATTGTCAATTTCCCTTAAGAAATATAAATCTTCATCTTCCATTCTTTTAAAAGCTTTCTTGAACTTTATGGCGGTGTCTAACATCATGTAAGTGGAGTTCCATCTAGTGGCAACATCAAGACAGACCGAACCATTGTATGCAATCCTCTCACTCTCAATGCAACCTTTGAATGTCTTAGCTCTAGCCGGAGAACTCCTCACATACCTAACTATGTTTCGAATGCGTGCAATAGAATCACGCACCTCATTCAATCCGTCTCTTACTATCAAGTTAAGTATATGAGCAGTGCATCTCATATATAAAGCATCACCATTCAAAATCAAAAATCCTTCTTCTGAAAATTTTTCTTTCAAATAACTAACGGCCACATCATTTGAACTTGCATTATCCACTATTATTGTGGACACCTTCCTTTCTATTCCCCAATCATAAATGCATTTCCCCACCATTTTACCAATCTCCTTACCCTTGTGACTATGCATCATCACAAAATTGATTATTCTTTTTTGCAACTGCCAATTTTCATCAATATAATGTGCAGTAAGACACAAATAGTTCAAGTTTTGAATGGAATCCTAGATTTAAGCTTACCAAAATAAGCTTTCAAACAAGTCCTTTCACTTAGATATAACTTCATACAATCTCTTGCCATTGTAAATCGTGAAAGATGATGGAAAAGAGGTTGCAATTCAGTAACAAAATCCCGAAAACCAACATGCTCAACCATGGAAAATGGCTGCTCATCAATAATAATCATTTGAGCAAGCATATGCCTACAACATTCTTGATCAAACTTCCATGTCGTCAAGACACTATCACTAGTAGTATTTTCCCCAACCTCGCCAATCACACTTTTGTCACGTGATGCAAACAACATTTGCTTTTTATATGTGAGAGGATACTTTTTGCACTTTTTCAAGTGCTTCCACATAGTAGAGGTTCCATGATCAACATTATACACATAATCCATCCCGCAATGAATGCACTTCACCTTAACTGTTTTCTGTGTTTTCTCATCTATAATTCTTGAAAAATGATCCCAACAATCTGATTGATTAGCTCGCTTTTTACCCGAAGTAGTATGAGAGTTAGGTACCCTCACCTTGTTTGTCGCACCCATGGTTGCAGATTCCACTTCATCAGCTCCATGGAATGGCAATTCCATGAGTGGACTCATTTCATTATGTCCCTCTACTTCCATTGATATGTCTTTGTCTTGATCCATTGACTGAAAACTGAAAAAAAAAAAAAAAAAATTATATAACCTTAGGATTCTACAAAAACATATTAGTTTTCATAGTAAATCAAATCTCTCAACATAACTTTAGAGATAGAAAGTAATTCATTCATCCCAAGAAGTCACTCGTAGTTGGATTTAGATAAGAGTTACATGCATAGGTCAAACATCTATATTAAACCAGTTCATTGGGCTTGTAAGATTGTCCAATGGGTCAATTCATGGGGCTTGCAATATTGTCCAATAGGAATTCTATTTGAAAAGAATATTAATAAAGTGCTGATGAGTCCGGCACCTAGTATGAGCAAGAACTTACGATACAACAACCAGTGCTTTTAAAATCAGACCAGACAGGCCGGTACATATCACACACTTAAAAACTGTTGGATGTCAAAACAAGTCAAGAACTAGTCAGTTTGAACCAAATCTTGACCTTTAAGAAGTAATTTACTTCTGTAGCCCCACAGGCAATTAAAACTTGCTCTATTGGACTAGTACCCATGCTCAACCATATGACATGCGGCCTCTTTTATCCAATGGGCAAACATATTAGTGAATTATAACTCTCTCTCCTTTTGTTAAAACAAATAAAGTAGCAGAGAACATGACTCGGACATGACAACATTTCAGGCACACCCATGCCACATGAGTAGGTCAAGGCTTGAGTCAAGCAATTGTTTTATTTGATATGATAGCTATCTGTTTGGCGAAATACACTAAAACCAAAAAGGCCAGTTGAAATGGTCAAACTGTATCCGGTGACTAATCTGATTTACAGTTTTAAAGACATTGAAAACGACAAAGTGTAGTTAAATTTATCAATCAAGAGCATATAAGATTAAACTCAAACTGCAGACATGCCCAAAGCTAGAAGATTCTTCTCTACTGAAGAAACAAATCCTTACTCCATAGCAACTCATATAAATAATGGCATGTATGCATTGAATTTTACTTTTTACCTTTTACTTAATCAATCCATGTGATAGCAACAGAGTGCAGGTAGTTAAAATTATAAAAAACAGATTTAACTTGATGTGTAATCGCAATCACATACCTTTGCAGTACTGACAGCTTACAGCTTCCCTGCAATCCAAAGAAAAAAGAGAAGATTCAGAAGGAAGAAATCATAGAATGAGAATCAAGACAAAATACTGAAAGAGATAAAAAGATATAACAGCCAACTGATCATAGCGGACTTTTTCTGGAAGCATCGAATTATAAATATATTGTTTAGGAAAACCTTGAATTCAAGGATACAAAAGGATTGTCCTTCCTACTGTTGCGCTTGATGATAAAATAGAGTAAAAATTCTAGCAAGATTGTCAATTCATGTAATCCAGCCATTACAGCAAACATTAAAGCATAACACTTTCATTACAAATATGGTTCCAGCTTTGCGACTGATCTCCTCAGGCTAACTAGAGAGCTAAAGATTCTTGATGTATTACTATCTACAAAGCAGTTTGAAAAAAGCTCCTGTAAAAGTAGGAAGCCTACAGAACACGTCCTTGTGACTTCTCTAGTCTCTACCAAGAGAAGGAGGGATATACAGATGTTAATCTAGAAATGTAATATCTTCCATAGACATTCATCCATTATGCAAGAACTGCCATAATAGAGCAGCCACATCACAGGACCAAAGGGCAGTTACTGGCCTAGACAATTAAAGTTATCATTCCTTAACATAAACTGAAAAAGAAAGGAACAAAATATCCATAGAAACGCCAAATATCAATGGATTAAAGGAAACATTGAACTTGCTCAGCTTAGTCAAGTTGTTATCGTGAGGCGGTGGTGCGAGCGCGAGGGGTGCGACGAGAGCGGCAGAGGCAGCGTCGGATGGAACCGGGATCAGCGCTCGGGTAGAGGGAGGCACGGGCGAGCAGAGGTGCGACTGCGGGTGCAGGCGTCGGCGGAGGAGTCTCGGCTACAGGTCGCAGACAGAAGGCGGGCGAGCGGGCGACGCTGAGGACAGAAGCAGATCTCGTGGGTGAGGACAGAAGGTGGGCGGGCGACGTTGGAGTTGCTGCAGGGTAGAAGCAGGGGCTTGGCTTCTGGCGGTGACGCCCAGCTTCACGAAGGACGGGGCTCGGGCGGAGAAATCGGGATCAGTGCTCGGGCAGAGGGAGGCACGGGCGAGCAGAGGTGTGACTGTGGGTGCAGGCGTCGGCGGAGGAGTCTCGGCTACAGGTCGCGGACAGAAGGCGGGCGATGCTGAGGACAGAAGCAGATCTCGTGGGTGAGGACAGAAGGCGGGCGGGCGACGCTGGAGTTGCTGCAGGGCAGAAGCAGGGGCTCAGGCGAAGAAGAAGCAGCAGCTTCGCGAAGGGGGTGAGCTCGTGAGAGAGAGAGAGAGGTAAAAATAGAAATTAGGGTTACGCGTTTTGTTTTTTGGGGGTGGCTTAACCGGTTCTCCAACCGGTTCCCAAACCGGTCCGGGCAAACCGGTTCCCGGGTGGGTAATCCCTCGAAACCGGTTCCCAGACCGGTTCAAATAGGGTCTGAGTTGTTGGAATCGGTTCCCGGACCGGTTTCAACCGGAACCGATTCCCGACCCTATTTTCCGGGTGGGCCGATCCGGGAACCGGGTTGACCCGGTCCGGTTGCACACCCCTAGTGAGGTATAGCAGAAAGCTAATCATGCTCCTATATAACTTTCGATCAACTTTCTTGCCATTTTCATCTTTATCGAGTTTTGAAGAGGAAGACATAGGAGTCCCTACTTTCTTCGAACTTTCCATGTGAAATTTCTTCACTAGTTCTTTGGCATATTTTTCTTGAAAAATGAACATCTCTTCTTGCGTTTGCTTGATTTACAATTCGAGGAAGAAATTTAAGTCCCCCATCATGCTCATCTGAAATTCATCATGAATCAACTTGGCAAATCTCTTGTAAATATTTTCATTAGGTGATCCAAATGTGAAATCATCAACTTAAATCTGAACTAATAAAATTTCCTTACCCTCTTCTAAGATAAATAAAGTAGTATCAACATTACTTTTCTTAAAACCATTTTGTATGAGGAAAGTTGTTAACTTTTCATACCAAGCACGAGGAGCTTACTTCAGACCGTGTAAGGCCTTCTTCAGTTTGTATACATGATCAGGCTTTCTAGGTTCTTCAAAACCTAACGGTTGTTCTACGAACACTTTCTTTTTTATATATCCATTTAAGAAGGTGATCTTCTCATCCATCTAAAAAGAGTCTGAAACCATGAAAACACGCGTAAGCGAGTAAGAGTCTAATCGCTTCTAACCTTGCTATTGGCGCATAAGTTTCGTGGTAGTCAATTCCTTCTTCCTGCGAGTAGCCTTTAGCAACCAATCTTGCTTTATTTCTTATGACTTTTCCTTGGTCATTGAGCTTGTTTCTATGCACCCATTTTGTTCCTATCACGGGATGGTCCTTTGGTCTGGGAACTAATTCCCATACTTCGTTTATGCAAAATTATTGAAGTTCCTCTTGCATTGCTTGGATCCAGTTTTAATTTGATAATGCTTCTTCAGTACTTTTAGGTTCAATCTCTGAGATGAGCGCTAAAGTGATGACGGCTTCTTTAAGAGTTGATCTAATTCTAATCTTATCATTGATGTTTCCAATAATTAGATCTTTCGGATGACTTGACTTGTGCTTCCAGTTTCTGTTGAACCTATCATAAGATGTTGTCGATTTCTCACTAGCTTGCTCGTCAGTCTTGTCTAGTTGCTGAGGTTTTTCATCTGAATTTGATTGCTTGCTATCTTGTTGCGCTTGAATTTCATCAAAAAACTGCCTTGCCTAATCAGAATCTTCATGAGTTTAAGAGTTCTCATCAAATCTCACATTGATAGACTTCTCCACTGTGCGAGATCTTTTGTTGTAGACTCTGAAAGCCTTGCTCGTAGTTGAGTATCCCAGAAATATACCTTCATCTGATCTTTCATCGAACTTATCAGGTCGATCATTAGCATTTCTCAAGATAAAACATCTACAACAAAAAATTATGAAGTGTGAAATGATTGGTTTTTTGCCTTTGAAAAGCTCATAGGGGGTCTTTTATAAAAAGGGTCTAAGAAAAACTCGATTTATGATATAACAAGCTGTTGAAATAGCTTCTGCCCAAAAATGAAATGCAATTTTACTTTCTATAAGAAGGGTTCTCGCAGGACCTATTTTTCCTCTCTACAACATCATTCTACTCAGGTATATAAGGAGTCGAAAACTGATGTTCAAAACTATTTTCTTCACAGAAGTTTTGAAAATTCTGATTTTCGAACTCTCCCTCATGGTCAGTTTTAATGCAAGAAATGGAATATTCTTTTTCGTTTTGAATCTTTTTGGAAAACTTCGAAAAACAGGAAAATGCTTAATGCTTGTGTGCAAGAAAGAAAACCCAAGTGTACCTTGTGTAGTCATCAACTATTACTAAACAGTACATTTTACCTCCTAGACTCTGTGTTCTTATGGGTCCAAAGATATCTATATGAAGAAACTGTTGGAAAAGTTTAGAATACATAAAAAATAATAATAACTGTTAATACATTGCGAAGGATTAGAAAATAGAAAAACAAATGTCTGAGGCGTGCAAGCACTGTCCTTAAGGATAATTCCGCCCCTCGGAGTACGAAACTTGGTGTGTAAGGCTTCAGCGGCTATCCTCCCAAGATACAACAGACTTTCCTCTATACTCCGCACTGAATATTAGAAGGAAACAGAACAACCTTTGTGTATAACCCAGGTAGAAAGAAAAGGAAAGATATATAAGAACATATTGTGTCTTATGAGATCTTATTTTTATATTCATACAAAATAGAGCCGTTAAAAGAACCATTGTAAAATAATTGAGGATTTATTTGAGAAATAAATTAAACGTTACAAAACGATTAAAAGGCCGTTATATGACTGTTAAGAAGCCGTTATGTGATCGTTAAAAATAATGATGGTTTTCAATGCGATCATAACTTTTATTGAAGCTATTATTGTAAATATTTAAAACTGCTGAAATATCCAACAATCCCCCACATATTTCAGAAAGTTTTGACAAGAAAAATAAAATAATGCTGGGTTATTGGAGAGTAATGCATCGGAATTGGTGCTTGTTAGGCTATGAACCAACCATAGAAAGAATGAAATATAATTCACGAAATCATTGGTGAAGTTTGAAACTTCTATGAACCAAGAATTTCTTTTTGTAAATTATAATTTTCACCAATCACATTACACTCCCACAAACTTTGTTGTTCAACGCGGTTTTGCGCTAATAGGCCATGCGCGTGCTTGGTTTATTCATAAGTGCTTTAGAGATTTTCGCCAAAAATCTCATAGAAGCGGCCCCACTCCACACTTATATAGGTGATTCCATCAAGTGTATTGTGTAGTTTAATACACCACCAATAATGGCTATGGAATTTCATTAAGAGCTTTAGCTCAACCTCTTTTTCCTTGCAATTTTGCACTATTTTCACCTTAGAAGGGACAATAAATTTTAATAGTGCACTAGATCAACAAATGACTTGTTATTACCCATATGAACCTAATTCATGGGATCGCCAATCACATAGGTTGGGTTACCATCACTGTTGATTTTCTTCAATTGGCTTGTCCCATTCCCCTCGATGTATAGTTAGAGGATTGGCCAAAATCATTTCTGACTTAACATAATCGATCGATATAAATCCCTTTTATAAGGAATTATTTTACCACATCACGTCTCAACCAAACGTCTCTTTTTGCCATTGAAAGTTTCATTCTTTGCAATAGCTATTTCCTTTTGGCAATCATAATGTCTAGACATAAGTGTCATTTCATTTCCATAGGAACATACAGTAAGAAATTTCTCAACTACTCAATCTCAATTTTAAAATGAGTTTGAGAAATTTTACTTCTTCCCAAGAACTTGAGTAGTTCTTCAATCATCAAGATAAATATTTTCTTCTCCTTCCTTACTAGAGGTTAGGAGGATAAAGCATTATGTTTTTAACATATATGCTTGGTAGTGCCTGAGTCTACCTCCAATTCTTTTGAATTTGCCAAAATATTGGCTTGGAAAATGACTACAATAATTACATCATCAGATCATCTACTTCAACCAAGTTAAATTTTGGTTGAGCAGGATTGTCATTTCCCCCACAATTTCATTCGACTGCTTTTTATGTTGCGACACCTCCACAAGGTGGACACATATTCATTAGTGGATTTTGTCTCATATGAATCCGAGATCCACTTAACATCACTGTATTATTCTAATACAGCGGAAAATCCACTATGTAAAATGTCATAATTTATATTCACATGGCCGCAAAATCCACAAAAATTCTATTGTTGTGAAAATTGATCTCACCTGAGGCATTCATTGGTTGTCATGGAGTCTTTGACTTTTGTCTCTTCACACTGATCTCTACTCAAATCAGCCAGACATACAAGTTCGTTGATGATGGCATATTCATTCAAAGAAAATTTTGCACTAGGAGCTGGTCTTATTCTAATAAAAAGAAGCTTGAAGAAGTGAGTATTTGTAAGGACAAATTTGGCCTCCACCAAACCCAATACCAGACACTCGTCAACACTAAATGGTATGTCAACGATAGAAAATTTGTTGCTTTGCAAAAACATTTATAAAAGCAGCATCATGAAATCATCATAAATCCCATTTGAGAGTGTCGAATCCTAATCAGCAATTTTACATACACATGTAGGAGCACAAAAACACCAATTAACGCTCGACTCTAAATCCTACCACAAAAAGTCTTGTCTTAAGATCTATGGTAATAAGATTACCGCTCCCAACACAAGTGAAACTATTCACACTAATGTCTAAACATAAGTGTCATTTCATTTCCATAGGAACAAACAGAACAACCTTTGTGTATAACCCAGGTAGAAAGAAAAGGAAAGATATATAAGAACATATTGTGTCTTATGAGATCTTATTTTTATATTCATACAAAATAGAGCCGTTAAAAGAGCCGTTGTAAAATAATGGAGGATTTATTTGAGAAATAAATTAAACGTTACAAAACGATTAAAATGCCGTTATATGACCGTTAAGAAGCCGTTATGTGATCGTTAAAAATAATGATGGTTTTCAATGCGATCATAACTTTTATCGAAGCTATTATTGTAAATATTTAAAACTGCTGAAATATCCAACAGAAACCGCAAAGCTCTGTTAGTACTAACAAGGTTAATGGGTTTGAAAGAGCTTTTTACCTATTTTCCTAAGGCACGGATTAAGTAGACTTCAGATCTTTCAAATTTAAGATCCAGTAATCCTTGTACCAATTTCTTTGAGGAAAGCTTCGCAATTTGTTTAGTACTTATATGTCCAAGCTTCTTGTGCCAAAGATCTTATTCGTCCTTGACAAAGACCAAACACTGAACGTCATCAGTAGTTATACCTAGTAAATAGATATTTTCGTGTCTTCTTCCAGTAAAAGACTGCTTCAAATTTTTACTTGTGCCTGAGCATTTGTTTTCTTGAAAGCATATTTCGTATCCAGCATCACATAACTGGCTGATGCTGAATAGATTAAAGTTCAGTCCCTTGACAAGAGATACATCTCTTATCGTCATTATGTTTGTGCCTTCGAAGGAATACATTCTTTTTTTATTTGGTTGTCGAAACAAAAGTAATGGACGGATCTGCTCAAATGTCAGACCTCTTTTTGTGATAAATTTTAGCTACAGTTGTTTGAGTTTGTTTGATGATTATCTCACCTGAATGTCAGAGCTTATGATCTAAAAACTCGGTTTAGCAGGTTGCACCCAAGGAATCTGCTTCAGCAAGTGGCTGTATAACGAGTTTTGGGGAAGTAATGGACCCCGAAGACGAAGTGACTGAATTTCAGGGCGGAGTTCCCCCTATTGAACTCGAGAGAGGTTGCATGAGCTGTTGGAAGCCAGACTGGAAGAACGAATCAAAGAGCTTGAAGCATCTTTAGGGCGTTTGGAGCAGAAGCTATCTGAGAAAGAGAGAGAGATCTCATGGTGGAAAGACACTGCTCGTCTTCTGTCACGGCATGTTTCTGAGCCTTCTCATGGTGGCCTAATCGACAATGGAACTTTGATACGTTGAACTCAAAACTGTGAAATTGATTTGAATGGTGTGCAGCTTTTCTTTTCCTTTTCTTGTCCTTTCTGAGACGGATAAAGGGACAGATTAAGGAATGCTATGATCAGATATACAATTGAATTTACACGCTCAGATACTTTCATATTCATCTAAAGCTTTCTTTTATTATTTGAAAAGAGACTCCCATGCGCATAAGCCTCATTTACCAAATGGTAGTTTTGGTAATTTATGCCAAATAATTTTTTACATGTAAGATATTTGGGACTCCTCTCCATTTGGACATGCAAAATGCGGTCGGAAAGTTTAAACTTAAAATTTACTAAAATACACATGTAATAGAAACGAGAATTTGAATATTATTAGCTTTTTTGACAGATTTGATTCAGTTTTCATTTTAGAGTGTATGGATTTCAATGTCATATTCTCTAAACTCGAGATTATCTGTCCTCACCATTATTTATATTCTATTTGACATGTGAGACTGAAAGCACGATCTGTCAAACAATAAAGCTCATGGATCTCTCTTATCCCATCTTTTGAAATCAACTTCAAGTTCAAGTTACGTGCAAAATTATAAAATGCCCTTGCCACGGAGAAATCACCAGCACTTTTGGCAAGAGGGATTTGCTTTACGTGACAAAAGCAATGCTTAGAATGTGCCGATTTTAAAAGAGGGAGATATTAACTAAATGAAATATACATGCGTATGTTTGAAATTCGGCTGAATTAAATAATCTTTACCATTTACTGTGATCTTCATATAATATTTTTAGTTGAACTAATAAACTATAACATTTAATTATGAATTTGCATTGTTCAAAAGTAGATTCAGTTAAATTACCCATATATTGTTTTAAAATATGTTGGTGATATTTTATCTAGATTTTTTGTTTTTAAAAACTTAAATTTAATAAGAAATGGAGTTTCACGATTACAAATCAATAAACCTATACCAATTAATGAATGTGAGACACAATGTGAGACACGTGGCTATGGCAACCCTCCCAAATTTTCCATCGAGGTTGGAAAGGGGAAGAGGTCTAGAGGTAATGGCCAAAAGGTAAGCCAACTGCTCTCAATTAGGCATTGCCCCTCCCAAACCTTTGGATTTTTTATTATTTTTTTTAAGTTTGAATTAATCTTAAATGATTTTACATGAAACGGGAGTTACCGCTAGCTTTTTAAGGTAAGTTAGAAACCAAATGAGACATGAGAATTTGTATCACTTCCTACATAATCAAAGATTAATTAGATTCGAGGATTTCATTACGCTAACTTGAGATGTTCATCTAACTGATCAAAACAGCTTTTTGTCAAATATAATTCCTAAGGTCTTTCAAGTCACTACGTGTCCACGCAATATTTTTTAAGGGTTTATTGTAATACTAAACTTTGTCCCAACCGTTGTCAAAAGGAAAGGAACAAAGTATGTATCGAAATTGGCAAAATCAAACACCCAATTTATTGAAAGCGCCCAAAGTAAAAATATGAGAATAAAACCTATACTTGTCAGGCAAAAAATATACATGGCCTTATTATAGGGCCTCAAGACAAGATCCTGTGAGCTATATGAGAATTTAGATGTACACGAAATTACTTTAAATGCATGAAATTACATTAAATAATTCAAATCTTACGCAAAATGAATTATCTTCGAAAATGATTATCCATAAAACATTGAAAAAAAAAAAGCACTTAGGAAAATGACTTTAGAAAACTAGGAAAGATCCATAAATTTCATTTCTGCCCTAATTTAACACTATCCTACATTTTTGGAAAATTTTCAGATTTTTCATTTTTTATATATTTTTATAAAAAAATAACTCATTAAACTGAACTATAATTGATTTAAATAAACAGGGATCGACTCAGAACACGAATATCACATTTATCAAGTTCCAATCAACTTTTCAAAGTTGAAACTTGGTTCGGGCATTTTGTCGAACATTTGGTGTGCATTACATAAGCCAGAACAGTTTCTCCTAGCCATGTGCATGCCCTTAAATCTAGACCTGGAGATCATCTTAAGAAAAAATAAAGAAACAATGCTATACAAATAGAGACCAAGAGAATAAAACACTCAATAAAAGATCACAGAATGACCGAATCGTGCTAAAATTCCCCTTCAAAATCACCTGACTGTTCCTGCAAGTCTGGGTTTGAACCTTGAACGGCTAGACCCCTGAATGCCCTGATTGACGTCTTCATATATATAATATATATTAAAGACTCTAAGAAGAATCCACTCAACCCAGATGAAATCATGTAACGTTTAATTTCAAACACAACAAACTTCTCGTAGACTGATCAACTACACACATCAAACCAACCTCTCCAATTGGCCTACACACATGATCCACACTGGCTAGCCGTGTGCCTGTCATGGCCCAGTGTGGATTAGTCCACGGCGCATGAACTGCGAAGACTGTTGCATGCGTTTCAACAAACACCTAGAACGCACATGTAAACCGACAAGCTCAGAGAGTTACACACACGGGTGACAACTTATAGGCCTCTCTTCACGAATCAAACATGTCTAAGGATCAACTTGCAAGACCGAATCACACATTTTAAACTTGCAACAAAGAGGAATTCCGACGGTCATGCGCATACCCAGCAAACACCACTGGCTCTCGGGCCTTTTTCATTTATTTTTATACAAATTATCCCCTTCGATTTCTCCTAGAAGCTGAGTTAATACCCTAAACTTGACTCCTAGTGGTTTAATCACGCGGTGCTTGCCCAAGGAACCAAGAAATTGCCTCCCAAAGTCACAAAATTGGCCTCTTCAACTCTGGAAAAGGAAGCTTGCAAGGAAGAAAGCTTACCACGAAGGCGTCTTGTTAGCATACGAAAGCCTACTCCCGGACTTCTTTTATCTGGTTCTTTGGATACACTCCAACTATATGTATTCTAGTTTAATATAAAGTATTGATTTGTGTCGATCTTTCTCCATTTTTCTCAAAATGTCATTCTTTCTCCGGCTCACGACCATCCTCCCAACACCTAAAATTTTAGACTTTTGGCCCTGACAAGTGGAATAGGAATTTTTTTTTTTTTTTCCGGGGGCTCTAGGAGACCTTCCTATATCCATTTGGGACATGCAACCTATGGTTAGAAAGATATTTGAGTCTACTTTAATTCTCTAGTTGAAGGTTTTGGTTATTTTTGGCTTGTAGGTTGTGAACATTCCATTTATTTTCACGAGATGTCACTGTGGAACTCTCCAGGACAAAATTGGTTTCTTGGTCTGGTTTGTCCTCCCTTTGCTCTCTATATTGGCCACAGTTTGCCCTCACCCCTCAGAGAAAATATTGGGTATGTGGGACGTTCCAGTCTAGCAAACAAGAAGGCGTTGGAAGCGCAACACGTGTCCTCGTGGGACCCACGTTCTGGAGAGAAAAAGGAGAAAATATTGGGTACGTGAGACGTTCCAGCCTGGCAAACAAGAAGGCGCTCGGAGGACAACACGTGTCCTTGTGTCAGGCGCTATTTTGAAAAAATTTCGGACCGACTGACTGAGGGTTTCTTCTTTCTTCCGAGTCTCTTTCTTCGCGCCTCGCGTGGGAGGACCTGGTCCGTCTCTCTCCCCGTTCTCCTCTCTGTCTCTCTCCCCTCCGCCTCCGCTGGTTGCTTCCATCGCCCCCCATCCCGACGCCGACGCCGCCGACGCTCCTCGCCTCCCTCTCGCGACGTCCGCTCTGCTCTCTCTCCCCCTCCGCGAAGTCGTGCCTCTCTTCCAGTGAAACGACGAGCTCGACGGCACCAGCGACGGCGACGAAGCAGAAGACAGAGACGAAGAAGCAGAAGCGCGCGCGCTCGGGGTTCTGGATATGGCTCGTGGCGTCGGTCGCTCGCGTTACGGCTCGCCCTCGTCTACCTCCCCAAGAACCTCCGCCTGTCCACCCGCCCCGAGGTCGCCACCCCTCTCACCAGCATTCGCCGCCGTAACGCCACCTCTCTTCGCTCCGTCGATCAATTCCCGATCCCCAATCCCCCGCCCCCTCCTCCCTTGAAATCTTGGAGGTTCATTTTCTAATACGATTTCTGGTTTTTCTTGTTTGTGCCGCCTGCAGTTGGCAAAGGCTATTGGTTGAAGCAGTAGGCGATGTCTCCCTACGCAGGTTCGGCTCCGTTCGATCTCTGGTGTGTCGCTGTTTGATGCTTTGATCCCTTCCACAGGTTCCATGTATGACGGTTCTCCTTTGCTGTCGCTCATTCTCGGACCTCTCGCTGTCAAAAGGTAACTACCAGAGTATAATCACCGATGCATTTTGAAGGCTAGGTTGATTGTGAGCTTTGCTGGTTATCTGCTAGAACTGAACTAGATTTATCTGGCGTTATCAAAGCGGAGGCTGTGGCTCGTGCGAAAAGTTGCTTTCGATTCCAGAAATTGAATTTCTGGTAATTGGTATATGCTGTCATAGTTGAAACTTGGATCCACTTTCAGTCGAATCCAACCATGTTTTTCTGTACATGTCTCAATTCTATCTCCTTTGCCTGTGCTTGTGCATATGCATCGTCTTTTGACCCATTATAATAGGCCTCAGGTAGGGCAAGGTGCTACCTAAGTGCGTGAATCAGTTGGCCATTTGTGTAAGTCTTCATCTGGGCAGGGCATGGCCTTCAATTGGTTGTGCATTTGCATCTCTGTTTCCTGATGGCCTGCATCCTTTTCTCCTTCTTCTTTAAATTTGGTTGCTTTAGATTGTAGTGTAATGATAGCATGCTTATATTGGACTTTTTTCCACTTAGCTTTATGCTGATGGAGATTCACTTGGCCATGTATCTGGCCTTTTTGTCTAGTTGTGATTTATCCATTGATCACAATTTAAATCTGAGATATTTGCCCTGCATGGCATGCCGTTCTGCATACAGAGAACTTGGCAGTTGTAGTGCTTTAATGTAGTTTTATGCCGTTTACATATATGTTCCCTGGGTAATATCTTTGCTTATGCCATGCAGATTTTGCCACTATTTAGCAAGCATAAGGTGGTACATTTCAATAAGACAGATGCTCGTTTGGCAAACAATGGAATTTCACTAGATCTTCAGAGGCTCAGATGTCGAGTCAACTTTCAGGCTTTAAAATTTACTCCTCAGATCGAGGCTCTGGGGAACAAATTAGTCCACCTCCTTCGAGATAAGGGGCCTTTCATGGCTTTGCATCTGAGATACGAGATGGATATGTTGGCTTTCTCTGGATGCACCCAAGGTTGTACAGCAGAAGAAGCTGAAGAGCTCAAGCGAATGAGGTTTGTCTTGACATGTGCTTATTCTTGTTTGCCATTGGAATAATTTTCATTTAACTTAATCAGCTGATGTTGTGCTACTTATGCCTCAAGGAAAAATCACAAGCCTTTTGAAACCTCAAGGTGCAAATTATAGGTTCTTGAACGAAGGTGTAAAATCTAGTTTAACTAGAGATGCACATTGTATTTAAGGGAAAGTCGATGAACTTTTTGTACATTTCTCTGTACTTACTTATCTGATATTTCGCTCTAGGAAGGGATATGTTTTTTAAGTCTTTAAGTTCATGTGACTTTACCCTGAGATGGAACTCTAATATATTCCATGGCCTATGCTACATTTTAGTCAAATCCTGTGGCTTTAGCTCTGAAGCTCTAGGTGTCACACCTGGGCAAAAGTAAGCTTGATTGAATACGAGGAATGTGGCATTAGATGTATTTCATCCTTTTATTTCATCAATTTATCTATTTTTCTCGTTTCTCATATGTAAAATGTGTGGCCACATGAATTGTGCTTTTCATTCAGGAATGCGTTCCCCTGGTGGAGGGAGAAAGAGATTGTATCTGAGGAAAGGAGATCACAAGGTCTGTGTCCTCTGACTCCGGAAGAGACATCATTAGTTTTACAGGCACTAGGTTTTGACAAAGACACGCAGATTTACATCGCATCTGGAGAAATCTATGGCAGTGAATGGAGATTAGCCACATTGAGGGCTGCATTTCCACGGATTGTGAGTTAACATATTAACGTGCTGTTATATTTCTAATTCAGTGACCAACATCTTCTGATGCTAGCGATGTTGAACTCTCTGAAGGTGAAAATCGTAATGGAGAATGTTAAAAAGTTCCATCTTCACCTTGAGGGCGTATGTAAAAATGATCCAAGAACGGTAGACAGTGTATATAAAAGGATCCTTTAGCGGCTGCTAATGCTTGGAGCGTGTATTAGAACATCCATTGATGCTTTGCAATTGGCACTGGGATGAGTCCATCTCCATGTAATCTGCACTTAGTTCTTCTATCTTTTTTCACAGATTTTACTTTTATGTCAGGTTAAAAAGGAGATGCTGCTGGATCCAGAGGAGTTGCAGCAGTTCCATAATCACTCATCACAAATGGCGGCTCTAGATTTTATGGTATCAATAGCCAGCAATACTTTCATCCCCACATATGATGGAAATATGGCAAAACTTGTGGAAGGTCACCGCAGGTAAGCTGTCGACTTGATTGATGTTCTTCCATTATTTCCCTTGGAAGAACAAGACAAATAAATTAGGCCTATCCAATTTTCTTTCAAAAGGCTTTGTACAAACTGTGACATTTTTCTGCAGATATCTTGGATTTAAGAGAACCGTTCTCTTAGATCATAAAAAGCTTGTGGTGTTACTGGATTTGTATCAGAATGGGACTCTTTCACAGAATGATTTTGAAGTTGCTGTACGTCTGGCACATGAGAAGAAGATGGGATAGCCAAGTCATCGTAGAGTTATTGTCGATAAGCCCAAGGAGGAGGATTACTTCTATGCAAATCCTCTGGAGTGCCTTTGCAAGCAACGCGACTGTGATGATGTGCTAGGCCCGGGCAAGAGGAACTCCAGTGAAGTCTCTAGTTGATTGACGGCAATGATCAACTATTGTCATCTGAACATGTTATGTACAATATGTTCACGGGCTTGGGATTCAAGTTGATCTCTACAAAAGTTGCACTGCACGGCATAGCTGCATTAGTTTTCCTTACATTAAGATATGAAGACACTCTTTGAGTTTGTTGCGCGAGCTGCTCTACTTTCATCATCGTGAATGGTTTTTTGTTTGACCATGATAAGCAAATGCCCGAGAGCCTAACAAGCAGCAGCCAGCAAAGAATTCTTGTCTTCCTTCTAGGGCAACTACAAAGATAAATTCATCATTTTTTCTTGTCCATAGTTAACAATTGTAATCTGTTGAGAAGTCCCTGAAAGTGAGAGTGTACATATTGCCCTTTTTGTGATAACACAGAATGAAAGCTTATTTGGTTCATGTCTATAATTTTGGTTGGTTAAGGATCCATTGAGATGATGACTCAAGAGACATTTGCAAGTTCATTTCAATTTTATTTCTTAACGTCATTAGTGAGGTTTTGAGTAAGATAGTAAATGAAGTAGACTGTAGCCAAACCTAAATTTATATGGGGGTCGAAACATTCGGCGAAGCAGCATTTCTTTGAGCTTCACTTTTTGACCATTACATGGAAGTAAGAGAGCGCACCCTGTGATCACAAATGTACTCTTCAAAGAGATTTGGTCGATTTATGTACCGAACCAATGATCGTTCCTTCTGGCAAACAGTGCCACGAACCATGATACAGACAGAACTGCGGAAGTTTGGTTCTTTGCCTACTCAATGAAAATTGGTAGAACTAATACAAATCCCAGAGTACGGTACACAAATTGTCAATCCATCTAAGCCGAGTCTATAATGTTTAAGACTTGATACAATAGATAAATACACTGATTATTTTGCTTACCATCCCTTGCATACTCTGAAAGTAGGAAAAAGTTTCTACGGTTTGTTTCTTACTTTTAAAAACAACCTCAAGGCAACGGCAAGATTAAACTTGCGTACTGGCTCTATAAGGTGGGTATAGAATCCTTCTTAGGCTGGCAATAAGTTTCGCCTTCCTCGCCAACCAGACCAAGCTCCTTCAATCTCCTCTCATGGTAATACTCAAGCTTATCCAATCGAGCTTCCTTCTCCTTGACAATACCCTCAATTTGCTGCAACACCGGCTTCTCACCTACTCTAACCCTCACGGCTATCTCAAGTTTGTAACCAAGGTTTCCTTCCTGAATTAGCTTCTCGTCCTGCAAGTCATTGCATTTGAATGGGGGAAAGCATAGAGCAATTAGGTGGGATTTGCTTCTACAGCTTTCAGGAGAAAACAAAATAACCTGATCTAAGAGTTGCCAAACTTTTTGCAGCAGAGACAAAAAGATGCATAGATATGTACAAATGTGATCATTGACAGAGGTTTTAGCGCTTCATTTTCTTAGACTTCCCTACTTTTAGTTTCACTGGGCTTAGATCGGGAAATGTGAACGCTCTGCAAATACTAGAACTGTTAAATGACTTGGCTAATTCTGACAATCTAAAACATTTTGCCACATTTGGCATTGAGACTAACAAACATGAGATTATCATACCCTTAGCTACCAAAAAATTTTACTACCATGATTGATTTCAGGACAAAGACGACATGCTAAAGAACTCTCAGCTAGGCCATTTTAACCCTGTATGGTTCAGCGAAGTCCAACCGAACAAATTCCCCAGGAGAAACCTGTTAGGACTAGAATTAGCACCTAGAGGGGGGTGAATAGGTGATTAAAGCAATTTTAACTATTTAATCCGAATGAGAGATTAATGAATGAAAATCAACAATTGCAGCAAATGAAAGTGATGAAAGATTAAAAGGGTTAGAGATAGAGAATCAAGACTCCAGATTTATAGTGGTTCGCTTAGACCAAGCTGTTGGATGAATTCTCTTAAAGTATTTTGAAGTTGACAAAACATTTTTATCAGTCTAGTCTGAAGACTTACAGACTTTAGACTCTATTGACAAAGTCTGAAGATCAAAGTCTGAAGCTAGCAAGACTCAAGACTTATATTTCAAAGTCTACTCACATGGACAGTTTCCAGAATGACGTTTATTCTGATCTTATATGATCTTTATTCTAACGACTAGTGGATATCTTTCTACTGGATTCAGCACTAAACGATCTTACTTTCATATGGAATATGTTTAGATTCTCTAAAGATTTCGCAACTTATATTTGGAAGGATCTACTTATGGAAACCGAGATCCTGATTGTATGGGCGAGCAGGATTGATGGGCTATCAACACTTACCTTAAAGAGCTCGAGATCTCTCTAATTGATTCTGTCCAACGGGTTGATTGGAAGAACTTCTTTGGAAGGTGCCAACGGTATTGAAGGCATAAAGAAGTATATAAGAGAGATGCTCTAGTTGTTGAAGGGTGCGGATAGAAGAATTCCAAAGTCTGAATCTCCTTTTCTATTTTGCGATATCATTCTTCGAGTGTTACATGTAATCAAAAGAGAGATCATATTGTAGTGAGACCTTGAGGAAGTGTAGTAGAGTAATCTACACTGTGGACTCAAGAGCGTGAGACTGTAATCACTCTTATTGATTCTTAGTGAAATCCAGCCAGAAGGGCTGTCCGTGCAGGAGAGTGGACGTAGGCTTGGTCTAAGCCGAACCACTATAAATCTGGAGTCTTGATTCTCTATCCCTAATCCTTTATATCTTAAACTGTTTTCATTTGCTGCAGTTGTTGGTTTTAAGTTATTTATATCTCATTCGGTTTAATTTATTGAAATCACTTTAAACACCTATTCACCCCCCTCTAGGTGCTAATTCTAGTCCTAACAAAAGCCTACGTCCACTCTCCCGCACGGACAGCACTTCTAGCTGGATTTCACTAAGAATCAAATGAGTGATTACAGTCTCACGCTCTTGAGTCCACAGTGTAGAAGCTCTACACACTTCCTCAAGGTCTCACCACAGTATGATCTCTCTTTTGATTACATATAACACTCGAAGAATAAGATCACAAAATATAAACGAAGATCCAGACTTTGGAATTCTTCTATCCGGCACCCTTCAACAACTGGAGCATTTCTCTTATATACTTCTTTATGCCTTCATTACCGTTGGCACATTCCAAAGAAATTCTTCCAATCAACCCGTTGGACAGAATCAATTAGAGAGATCTCGAGCTCTTTAAGGTAAGTGTTGATAGCCCATTAATCCTGTTCGCCCATACAATCAGGATCTTGGTTTCCATAAGGAGATCATTCCAAATATAAGTTGCGAATCTTTAGAGAATCTATATATATACAAATATGAAAATAAGATCTTCTAGTGTTGAATCCAGTAGAAATATATTCCCTAGCCGTTGGAGTAAAAACCAAATTAGATCAGAATAGAAGTTTTTATCTTGTTGGTCTGGAAACTGTCCATGAGGATAGACTTTGAAACTTGAGTCTTGCTAGCGTCAGACTTTGCCAGTAGAGTCTGTAAGTCTTCAGACTTTAATCTTCAGACTTTTGATCTTCAGACTTTGCCAGTAGAATCTGTAAGTCTTCAGACTAGACTGAGGAAAATGTTTTGTCAACTTCAAAATACCTGAAGAGAATTTATCCAACAATCTCCCCATTTTTAATGGTGACAAAACTTTCCTGCAGATTTGAATATTATTGCCTTGCAATGCAACTTTTAAGTAAGCATTGATATCTCATAAAAGATTAGAATAAAAATAGTAAAAGTTATCATGTACACAGATGTCCTGTACACAGACTTACCCTGTACTCAGATCTGTATCCACAGAAACCTCATTAGTCATATGCAAACATTACTATCTTTATCTAATTTAATAGCTTAAAGTAATGCAATAATGAGCACACATTCAAAAACTCAAGATAAAATCAAAATATCAATCACAATCATAACAAACCAAAAAAAATTGTTTAAAAAAGTGAAGATTTGGTTTGGAGTGAGGATAGAGGATAGAGTGAAAGTCTTGAAATCTGCAAAGTTTTCTCCCCCTTTTTGTCAGTATTTAAAAAGAAATCAAGGAGCACGAGGAATGCGAACAAGTTGAAAGTCCTCCATAGACTTGACAGTTCCTTCTAGCTTCCTCAAATCTTCCTGTAGTTGGGCAAGAGCAGTGCCTTTGGCAGTGGCCTGAACCTAACACTGAATCTCTTTAATCTGATCATGCATGGTGATGAACATTGCATGATTCTCATTCTGCATAGTCTGAAATTCACACCCCATAGCATAGATTTGGCCTTTGAGCTCCAAGATGATGTCAATCAGTCTGCCAAAATCTGAATTTTCAGTCTGTGTGCTTGCGTCAACTCGGTCTGATGGTGGAGTCAAGCCAGTGTGAATATCAGCAGGGAGATCAATATTTGGAGATGATGCCTCTCCCTCAAGAAACTGAGCAGCATGAACATCTTTTGCATCAGGAGGCGATCGACTAACACCTGCACTTGTAAAAGTCAGTAGAAGAGGAGTACATTCTCTTTGGGCATCTCCCCCTGTTTCAATGTCTTCTGGAGGAGAGAAGTACTCTTCTTTTTGAGGAGTTTCCTTAGTAACAGGATGTCTTTGATCCTCCTTTTCTGCTGGAGAATCTGTCTTTGCTGGTTCTTCCTCTTGTTCTTCTTTTTCTTCTTCCTCTTCTTCTTTTTCCTCTTTTTCTTCCTCTTCCTCTTCCTCTTTCTCTTCCTCTTTCTCTTCTTCTTTCTCTTCTTCGTCCTGTTCTGTCTCTTCTTCTTCTTTCTCGTCTTTCTCTTCTTCTTCCTGTAAGGATCCCTTTCCCTGAAGTCCTTTCTCAGTGTCTTCTGCAAAATGTTGTTCTGGAACAGCTGAAACAGGTGCAGAAAACTGAGAGACAAGAGCAGAGATAGGCAAAGTATCCTCATCATCTTCATCCTCCAAGATGATTGCCCTTCTCTTCTTGATAGGACCAGTCACCGGTTCCTTTCCTTTCCTCTTTGCCGCAGAAGAGTCTGGTCTGGACTTAACAGGAGTCTTCTCCTTGAACTGCTCCAACTTTTTGCTGAGTTCTTTCAAACGCATCTTTGTTATCATCCTCAGTCTGATGACCATTTGATCAATAGTCTTCATAGAGAGAATGTGAGGAGGTTGAATGTTCAAGTGTCTGAAAAGACGAGTGATGAGAGCAGCATAAGGGAGTTTTCCCTTGTCCTTTGCCATGGACCTGTACATGTGAAACATGATAGTGTGTGGCAGAGAGAAGTTAAGACCAATCTTGATTGCATACATCAGCTTAGCCTCTGAGATGGATACATCTGTCTTTGATGTTGATTTCGGTCTAAGACAGTTGATCACAATCTTGTGAAGCAGAGTGTTTGTTGCATTCATTCTAGAGTAGGAGAGACGACCTTCAGCAATTCGGTCTCTCGCAAGTTCTAGAGTGGCATGACTTACAGACACAGAAATTGATTGGAAAGCACCTCTTTCCACACTAATTACATCCGCCAGAGTGTCCGTATCAACAACATATTCTCTATCTCTCACGCTAAATGAAAAGCTGTTCGCATCAAGGAAACTAAGATTGGAGTAAAAATATGCGGTTAATTCAGAATAAGCCACATCACATTCAGTGCAGAACTTGTGAAGTTGAAGCTTCTCAAACTTCTCTCTTAGATTGATGCTTAATAAATCCAGAAAATCAAAGTCCACTGTCCGTGGATTCATCACCCCACGCTTCAGCAGTTTCTCATACATCTTCCTGTGTCCGTCTGATCGCAACAATTCATCCTTCTTTCCTTGAAGGTTTGCATCCACACCCATCCAAGGTTTAAAATGTAAAAACATTTTCTCATCATCATCATTTCCCTCAGGTTGATTGAAACTACCAAACCTAGGATCACTGCGAAAGTTTGCAAAAACTTTTGCTGCCGTTCCAGCAGGAACAACGCCTGATCTCTCCATCACAGTGAGAAAGTGCGTCTCATTTTTATAACATTTTTATTTCAGAAATTCATCAATGAAGGTCATTGCAGAACCACCTTCCTTCAATGCAGAGTAAAGCCTATAAACAAAAGCAGGCTTGAGTGATCTTACAGGTTCAACATTTTCAAGAACTTCTTATGCATGTTGAGGGCGATGATCATGAGGTCTAGTTGAGGAGGAGCGCTGTTGAGATCGTTGAGGAGTCTGTTATGTTGGAAAGTCACTTTCTTCTGTGAGATCGAAGTGCGTAGGCCCCTCACCAGAGCCCTGTGGTCCCTTGTTTGCTATCCTTGAAGATTTTCTTTGGTAAGACATTGTCGCTTTCTTGGAGAAACTTTCACACTTGTGTCGCAAGAAAGTCAAAAGCTTGAGAGGTAGAAATTTGAGAGAGAAAAATTCAGAGGAGTGAAAAGCTTTTGAACTAGGGTTTCTGGGTAAAGTGAAAACGAAGGAGAATGAGAATATAAGAGATAACTTATACGGGGTAACTCAAGCGTCACAAATAGGAAATATTAAGAATTTCCTTTTTTTTTAAAAAAAAATAACTACCTTAATAAATCGATAACCACCCCTTTTTGAATTTAACTGCCTTAATAAACCCAATTAGAGATAAACAGACATTCTTACCTTTTCGAAATAACAAATTTAAGTAAATAAGTGAACTTACAGTCATGTCGATTGGTATTCTCAGTCTACACCCTTTTGAGTCTGATACTCTGTCAGACTTTAAGATTGGTATTCTCAGTCTACACCCTTTTGAGTCTGATACTCTGTCAGACTTTAAGATTCTGAGTCTGAGCTTCAACATTCTTCAAGAGATAAAATATTGAGTCTTGAGCGAATAGACTCAAATAAGCTTTTCTCAAGTGGCTTTGTGAAGATGTCTGCCAGTTGATTCTTTGAGTCTATGAATCGTATCAAGACTTCTTTGTTCTGAACATGATCTTTTATAAAATGATGTCAAATCTCAATATGTTTTGCTCTTGAATGTAGGATAGGATTCTTTGTAAGATTAATTGCGCTGGTATTGTCACATTTGATCTCTATGCAAGAATCTTCAATGACAAAGTCTTGTAGTTGTTGTTTTATCTATAGTATTTGAGAACAGCAACTTCCAAGGGCTACGTATTCTGCTTCTGCTGTTGAAAGAGCCACATTACTTTGTTTTCTTGAAAACCAAGATACTGCCCTGTTTCCAAGCAATTGACAAGTACCTGAAGTGCTTTTTCTTTCAACTCTACAACCTGCAAGATCTGCGTCTGAATAACCAAGAAGAGTAAAGTCTCCTTCTTTGGGATACCATAGACCAATCTTAGCAGTAGTAGCAACATATTTAATGATACGTTTAGCAGCACTTAAATGAGATTCCTTAGGATCATATTGAAATCTAGCGCATATGCAAACACTAAATAATATGTCAGGTCTGGATGCAGTAAGATAAAGAAGTGAACCAATGATACTCCTGTATAACTTTTGGTCGATTTTCTTCCCTGCTTCGTCTTTGTCTATCTTCAAGGAACTTGACATTGGTATGTCAGTCTTTTTGCAGTTTTCCAGACCGAACTTTTTAACAAGTTCTTTTGCATATTTCTCTTGATGAATAAATATTCCTTACTTTAGTTGTTTCACTTGTAGACCAAGGAAAAAGGATAGTTCACCCATCATGCTCATCTCGAATTCATCCTGCATAGACTTAGAAAATTTCTTGCACAAAGTCTCATTAGTTGATCCGAATATAATGTCATCAACATAAATCTGAACAAGTAGAAAACTTTTACCTTCCTTTTTAATAAATAAAGTAGTGTCTACCTTTCCTTTAGAAAAGCCATTTTGAATTAAGAAATTACTTAGCCTTTCATACCAAGCTCGAGGAGCTTGTTTCAATCCATATAAAGCTTTCTTCAGTCTGAACACTGAGTCTGGTTTCTTTGAGTCTTCAAAACCAGGAGGTTGTTCCACGTAGACTTCTTCTTGAATAAATCCATTCAGGAATGCGCTTTTGACATCCATTTGAAATAACCTGAAATTCTTATAACAAGCAAAAGCAAGTAGTAATCTGATTGCTTCTAACCTTGCTACTGGAGCATAGGTCTCATCATAGTCTATCCCTTATTCTTGCGTGTATCCTTTAGCCACGAGTCTTGCTTTGTTTCTCGTTACTTTGCCTTTTTCATCAACTTTGTTCCTGAATACCCATTTAGCTCCAATAACTGATTTGCCTTTTAGTTTAGGAGTCAATTCTCATACGTCGTTAATACTGAATTGTCTGAGCTCTTCTTGCATTGCTTCAATCCAGCTTTCATCAGCTAAAGCTTCTTCAATATTTTTGGGTTCTATCTCAGAAATAAGAGCAACAGCACTAGACTCTTCTCGCCTTTTGGATCTTGTTCGAATTCCCTCATTAATGTATCCAATAATGAGTTCTTCAGGATGACTAGACTTGTGCTTCCAGTTACTGGACAGTCTGATAGATTGTTGATCTTTTTCTTGACTAGATTCTTCATCAGTAGCTTGTTGTACTGATTCTGAATTTTTAACTGCTTCAATGGAGGTAGTTCTAGCAGAGTCTGGAACAGATTCTGAATCTTCAGTCTAAATTTGCTGAATTTGTGGAGAGTCTTGAAATTTGACATTCATTGATTCTTCCACAGTCTGAGTCTTCTTGTTGAATACTCTGTAGGCTTTGCTTGCAGTTGAGTAACCAAGAAAGAATCCTTCATCTGATTTCTCTTCAAACTTACCAACACGATCATTTGCATTCTTTAGAATAAAACATTTACAACCAAATACTTGAAAATAATAAACTATTGGTTTCTTTCCTTTAAAAATTCCATAAGGGGTTTTCTCAAGAATTGGCCTAAAAAACACTCGGTTTATAATATAGCAAGCAGTTGAAACAGCTTCAGCCCAAAACCTTGAAGAAATATTATTTCCAATTAAAAGAGTTCTTGCCATTTCTTGTAAAGACCTATTCTTCCTTTCCACAACCCCATTCGGTTCTGGTGTATATGGAGAGGAGAATTTATGCTGAAAACCAAATTCATCACAAAATTTAGTAAAGTCTTGATTTTCAAACTCACCTCTATGGTCTGTTCGAATGCTTGAGATAGTGTGACATTTCTCATTCTGCACTTTCTTAGCAAACTTTGAAAAGAGAGAGAAAGTCTCAGACTTACTTGAAAGAAAGTAGACCCAAGTAAATCGTGAATAATCATCCACTATTACTAGACAGAACCTTTTTCCACCAATGCTTTGCGTTCTGGTAAGTCCAAACAAATCCATATGCAGAAGCTGCAGTACATGATTAGTGAAAACTTTATTTATTGATTTGTAAGAGTTTCTAACCTGTTTACCCAGTACGCATGGTGTGCATAGATCAGACTTTGAGTAATTTAGAATAGGCAATCCTCGAACAAGTTTCTTGGTAGAGATCTTGTTGATTTGCTTCATGTTGATATGGCCTAGCTTTTTGTGCCATAGATTAGCTTCATCTTGTACTGATATTAAGCACTGTGATCTTTCATGATTCACATCCAGAAGATAGATATTCTCATGTCTTCGTCCAATAAAAGATTGAGTAAAGTCTTTACTGATTCCAGAGCACGTTTCTTCCTGGAAATTGATCTTGAAACCAGTATCACACAACTGGCTTATGCTAAGCAAGTTGTAATTTAATCCTTCAACTAAGGAAACATTTTTTATTGACAAACTTCCAATCTTTACTATTCCTCGACCAGTAATTCTTCATTTGTTGTTACTACCAAAAGAAACTTTTCCTCCGTCTATCTGGACAAGTTTTATGAAGCAACTTGAGTCTCCTGTCATATGTCTTGAGCAGCCACTATCAAGATACCATTTAATCTTCCTTTTGATAGTAACCTGCAAATATCATAAATTCAAGCTTTCTTTGGTACCCATATCATCTTGGGTCCAGAAGTGTTAGAACAATAGACAGTCTTAGTCCAGCTCTTTTTAACAGGTCTCCAAACCAAATGACATTCTTTCTCAAAATGTTCTGAGCTTTTACACTTGGAACATTTCAAGGTATTTCTGCCAACAGGTTTTACAAAGACTTTTTGGAAATGATTCTTATAGACAACTCTGGCTGGTCTCTGTCTAATTCTTTCCTTTATCTTTGGGAAATCAATTAGTGGAATAGTTTCAGAAGTCATACCAAGACCTAACTTATCAAAGTATGGTCTTTGTATTGAGAGAATCTTATCCAACTTTTCAGAACCATTTGAAAATCTTTTTGATATGTTAGTAATATCATTTTTCAAAAGATTATTTTCATTTGAAATAGAGTCTGAGTTTTCTTTTATAACAGCAAAGTCCTTTTCCAACTTATCAAACTTTTCTTTCATAAGTTTTTCCTGTTGCTTCAATGTAGAATTTTCCCTTTTCAATTCGGAGATCCTCTTAAGAGAGGTTTTTAGACTAAGACAAAGTTCATCAATATATTTAGAAACCTTGACAGGAATTTTTAGGTTACTGACCTCGAGTTCACTGTCTGAGTCTGTGTCTGAATCAAGATCTGAGTCTGAGTCTGATTTTGCCATTAAACAGATATTGGCATAATCGTCATCACTTTCTTCACATTCAGTATCACTCCAAGTCTCTGCTTTGAGTGTCTTTCTGTATTTCTCAGTCTTTCCTTTTCTCTTCTTTAACAGAGGACAGTTGGGTCTGATGTGTCCCTTTTTCTTGCATTCAAAGCAAGTCACTTCTTTGTTAGAATCATCTTCCTCTGTTGATTTGTTCTGAAACCTTTGTGAACTTTGTTTCTTCCAATTGAATTTCCTTCCTTTTCTGTTCAACTTTCTGAATCTCTTTATCATGAGTGTCAGTTCTTCATCATCTAGATCTTCTTCAGAGTCTGTAGCATCAGAATAGTCATTAGACTTTAAGGCAATAGATTTCTTACCTTTAGAATCTTCCTCTTCGTTGGTCTGTTCCACTTCATAAAATTGAAGAGTCCCAACCAGTTCGTCTACAGAGAGTGGAGCAATCCTCTGTGTCTCTCTTATTGAGGTTTTTATGTAATTCCAGTCTTTAGAGAGTCCTCGTAGGAGTTTGTTGACCTGCATATGTCTTGAGATTGGATGTCCCTGATATTCAAGACCATTCACAATTTCAGTAAAGCGACTAAACATGTCAGTTATTGATTCTCCTGATCTCATCTTAAAGACTTCATATTGTCCCAAAAGAATATTGATCCTTGTTTCTTCACACGATCAGTCCCTTCATAGGTAATGTGAAGCCTATCCCAGACTTCTTTTGCTGTATCACAAGAAGATATTCTGTTATACTCAGTAGGGGATAAAACACAATATAAGGAGTAAATAGCTTTGGCGTAAAGAGTCTGTCTCTTGGTGATTTCTTCTTGAGTCAGTAGAGTGGGATCAGCAACTTCTTTTCCTCTCTCTGATTCCGATGCAGCAGCAGGAATGATTCCTTTATCAACCACTTCCCATTCCAAATGATCTTTCGATCTTAGGAATGCTTTCATCTTGTTTTTCCATATGTTGTAGTCTTTTCCATCAAAGTATGGAGGTCTGGTATTGCTTTGACCTTCAACCAACCCTGTAGGCAACATACTAGCCATAGATCGTTTACTCAGAAGTAAAGACACTTCTTATGAATGAGTACACAAGCTCTGATACCAATTGTTAGGATTAGAATTAGCACCTAGAGGGGGGTGAATAGGTGATTAAAGCAATTTTAACTATTTAATCCGAATGAGAGATTAATGAATGAAAATCAACAATTGCAGCAAATGAAAGTGATGAAAGATTAAAAGGGTTAGGGATAGAGAATCAAGACTCTAGATTTATAGTGGTTCGGCTTAGACCAAGCCTACGTCCACTCTCCCGCACGGACAGCACTTCTGGCTGGATTTCACTAAGAATCAAATGAGTGATTACAGTCTCACGCTATTGAGTCCACAGTGTAGAAGCTCTACACACTTCCTCAAGGTCTCACCACAGTATGATCTCTCTTTTGATTACATATAACACTCGAAGAATAAGATCACAAAATATAAACGGAGATTCAGACTTTGGAATTCTTCTATCCGGCACCCTTCAACAACTGGAGCATCTCTCTTATATACTTCTTTATGCCTTCATTACCGTTGGCATCTTCCAAAGAAGTTCTTCCAATCAACCCGTTGGACAGAATCAATTAGAGAGATCTCGAGCTCTTTAAGGTAAGTGTTGATAGCCCATCAATCATGTTCGCCCATACAATCAGGATCTTGGTTTCCATAAGTAGATCATTCCAAATATAAGTTGCGAATCTTTAGAGAATCTATATATATACGAATATGAAAATAAGATCTTCTAGTGTTGAATCCAGTAGAAATATATTCCCTAGCCGTTGGAGTAAAAACCAAATTAGATCAGAATAGAAGTTTTTATCTTGTTGGTCTGGAAACTGTCCATGAGGATAGACTTTGAAACTTGAGTCTTGCTAGCGTCAGACTTTGCCAGTAGAGTCTGTAAGTCTTCAGACTTTGATCTTCAGACTTTGCCAGTAGAATCTGTAAGTCTTCAGACTAGACTGAGGAAAATGTTTTGTCAACTTCAAAATACCTGAAGAGAATTTATCCAACAAAACCATCCTAACAAAATTACCCAAGTGGAAATCAGAATGTTACATGTACCTGTTCAACTGTGGTGCGGTAGCCTAAAAGAGCTGATTCACAAGCATCTATGACCATCTTGCATACCAGCTCCTTGTTCACATGACTAACCGGTAATTCGAGAGTTTTCCAGATAGATTTCTTGTAGACAGGTTCCAGGAGGAATGCATCTGTTTCTTGAAGTGCCACAAGCCGCAGATATGGAAGAATTGCTAGTGGAAGAGGACGGTCCATAAGAATATCTAAGTATGCTGTCTCACCCAAATCATTGGTTGCTGCAATATCAAGCTTCTCCCGATGGAAGGGGTCCGACTCAGATATGTTGAATGTAAGTGTGTACGAGTCGCGATTGGTATTTGGTTCCACAAACCCATAATAAAAAGCCAAGTCAACATTGCTCTTCTTTAATCCATACTGGATGAAAATCTGTCCCAAGATTCTGTTAGTCACAATGAATGGTCACAAATCACTGCCCTACCGGATGAGGCTTGTGTAATACCATTTCTGGGTAATCAAATGAAAATTTCTCGACCTCTGGGGATTTCTCGACATGTAATCAATTTGTTAATTACTACAGTTCAATTAGGTAGGGCAAAAGTCTGAGAGTGAGTGTAGAATAGGATTAGAGTAGGAATGACCAAAAACAAATTAGGTTAAGATTCATTCTCTGTGACAGACAGTGAAAAAGATATGCAGTGTGTTGAGAGTGATATCATATTCGTAATATGTCATGTGGATCATCAATTACTGAATAAGTTCAACAGGCTTAACAGGTTTACCTGCTCACCCTCTTTGACAGGCATTGTTGACTTCAAACAGAAAATGAGGTCCCAAGAAAAAAGACCTGCTGGTCCATTAATCTCCTCTGCATTATCTTCTCTCGTTATGCTAGCGCTGTGGTTAATCTGATGCACGTAAATAATATGGAATTCATAAATTTTCTGGCAGACTGATTAAGCCCGAAAGAAATGCAGACAAGTTCATTATCGATTTACAATAGGAAAGATCAATTGACTTACTAAATCCACAAGTGGAAGCATAACAAGTTGGCCGCTAAGGTGAGAGAATGCCCTTGATCTCAGCATGCTAAATGCCCAAAGAAACCCATCCAGCGTAATAGAAGATGGAAACAGCTGCTCGTGCCGCGATATGATTTCTTCTTTTACTTTATGGTATTGACTCTCTACATGCTCTTTCATCTCCCTGGTCATCCGCAATAGTAAGGTTCCTGGATGATTCCGCGAAAAAAAAAAAGGTTCATTCATTGATATCCAGAGACAAGGCAATTAAACAAAGGCACATAGAGCAAGGGACGTCTGCGATGGAGAAACCACGCGGACCTTTTATCTCTGCAAGCTCTTCTTATGGCCAAGTGAATCTCCATCAGCAAAAAGCTAAGTGGAAAAAAGTCCAATATAAGCATGCTATCATTACACTACAATCTAAAGCAACCAAATTTAAAGAAGAAGGAGAAAAGGATGCAGGCCATCAGGAAACAGAGATGCAAATGCACAACCAATTGAAGGCCATGCCCTGCCCAGATGAAGACTTACACAAATGGCCAACTGATTCACGCACTTAGGTAGCACCTTGCCCTACCTGAGGCCTATTATAATGGGTCAAAAGACGATGCATATGCACAAGCACAGGCAAAGGAGATAGAATTGAGACATGTACAGAAAAACATGGTTGGATTCGACTGAAAGTGGATCCAAGTTTCAACTATGACAGCATATACCAATTACCAGAAATTCAATTTCTGGAATCGAAAACAACTTTTCGCACGAGCCACAGCCTCCGCTTTGATAACGCCAGATAAATCTAGTTCAGTTCTAGCAGATAACCAGCAAAGCTCACAATCAACCTAGCCTTCAAAATGCATCGGTGATTATACTCTGGTAGTTACCTTTTGACAGCGAGAGGTCCGAGAACGAGCGACGGCAAAAGAGAACCGTCATACATGGAACCTGTGGAAGGGATCAAAGCATCAAACAGCGACACACCAGAGATCGAACGGAGCCGAACCTGCGTAGGGAGACATCGCCTACTGCTTCAACCAATAGCCTTTGCCAACTGCAGGCGGCACAAACAAGAAAAACCAGAAATCGTATCAGAAAATGAACCTCCAAGATTTCAAGGGAGGAGGGGGCGGGGGATTGGGGATCGGGAATTGATCGACGGAGCGAAGAGAGGTGGCGTTACGGCGGCGAATGCTGGTGAGAGGGGTGGCGACCTCGGGGCGGGTGGATAGGCGGAGGTTCCTGGGGAGGTAGACGAGGGCGAGCCGTAACGCGAGCGACCGACGCCACGAGCCATATCCAGAACCCCGAGCGCGCGCGCTTCTGCTTCTTCATCTCTGTCTTCTGCTTCGTCGCCGTCGCTGGTGCCGTCGAGCTCGTCGTTTCACTGGAAGAGAGGCACGACTTCGCGGAGGGGGAGAGAGAGAGCAGAGCGGACGTCGCGAGAGGGAAGCGGAGGAGCGTTGGCGGCGTCGGCGTTGGCGTCGGCATTAGGTTGGGGGGCGATGGAAGCAACCAGCGGAGGCAGAGGGGAGAGAGACAGAGAGGAGAGAGAGGAGAACGGGGAGAGAGACGGACCAGGTCCTCCCGCCCGAAGCGCGAAGAAAGAGACTTGGATGAAAGAAGAAACCCTCAGTCAGTCAGTTCGAAATTCTTTCAAAATGGTGCCTGACACGAGGACACGTGTCGTCCTCCGAGCGCCTTCTTAGGGGCTGTTTGTTTAGGCTGCGTTTGTTTTTGTTTCTTTTTTCTGTTTTTAAACAACTTTTTTGTTTTTCTGTTCCTGGGAACAAAAAAGGAACATAAACGCGTTTGTGTGCGTTTTTGTTCCAAAATTATTTTTTTGTTCCCAGAAACACATCTAGAACAGAAACAACAAACAAAAAAAAGTTGTTTCTTGTTTCTGAAACAAAATTTAAGAACACTTTTCTTCTTCTCTCTTTTTTCTTCTTCTTTTCTTCTTCTTTGTTCTTTCTTTTTTCTTTGGCCGATTGCTGGCCTCGGCCATGGCCGGCGACGCCGTCGAGGGTCGGCGACCTCATCGGAGCATCGCCGGCTTCCGGCGAGGCTCGGCCTCGCCTTGGTTGGGCGAGCTCGATCTCGCCCAGATCCGGCGATACCGAGCTCACCCAGCGGCCGGCGAGGCTCGATCTCGCCGGGCCACCGCCAGGTCGGCGTCGCCTGGCAGTGGCCCGGCGACGCCGAGCCTCGCCGGCCACTGGGCAAGCTCGGCCTCGCCGGCCACTGGGCAAGCTCGGCCTCGTCGGGGGCCGGCGAGCCTCGCCGTGGCTGGACGAGGCCACCAGCCCTCGCCGGCCATGGCCGAGGCTGCTGGCCCTCGCCGGCCATGGCCGAGGCCGGCGACTGGCCAAAAGGAAAAAGAAAAAAGGAAAAAAGGAAAAAAGGAAAAATAAATAAGAAAATAAGAAAGAAAATATAAAATAAAAATATTAAAAAATTATACAAATTTACCAAATGTGTTTCTATTCATTTTTTATTCCCGGAACAAGTCTACCAAACGCGTTTTTTTGTTCAAAAATTGTTCCCTGGAACAGAAACACTTTTTTCTATTTCTATTTGCTGGAACAATTTTTAAACGGAAACGTTACCAAACGCACCCTTAATGTTCTTTTTTTTTTTTATAAACAATTTTTTTTTTGTTCCAGGGAACAAAAAAAGATTAGAAACGCGTTTATTTGCGTTTTTGTTCCAAATCTATTTTTTTGTTTCTTGTTTCTTGAACAAAAATTAAGAACAGATTTTCTCTCTCCTCTCTTTTTCTTTTTTCTTTGGCCGATCACCGGCCTCGGCCATGGCCGGCGACCGGCCAAAGAGGGCCGGCAACCTCGCCGAAGCGTTGCCGGCCCCCGGTGAGGCCGAGCCTCGCCCAACCACGGCGAGGCTCGACCGGCCAAAAGAAGAAAAAAAGAAAAAAAGAATATATATTAAAAAATTAAAAGAAACAAAAAAAGAATACAAATTTACCAAACGTGTTTCTGTTCATTTTTTATTCCCGGAACAAGTTTACCAAACGCTTTTTTTTGTTCAAAAATTGTTCCCCGGAACAGAAACACTTTTTTCTATTTCTGTTCCCTAGAACAATTTTTAAACATAAATGTTACTAAACACACCCTTAGAGTGCGTTTGTTTGTGTTTCTATTCTTTTTTTTTCCGAAATAATTTTTAAACAGAAATGTTACCAAACACATCGTTAGAGTGCGTTTGTTTGTGTTTCTGTTCTTTTTTTTTCCGAGGAACAAAAATAAAAATAAAAAAACTATTTCTGTTTCGGGGAACAGTTTTTGAACAAAAGAACGCGTTTGGTAAACTTGTTTCTGAAATAAAAAAAGAATAGAAATATGTTTGGTAAATTTATGGTTTTTTTGTTTCTTTTAATTTTTTAATTTTTTTCTTTTTTTTTCTTTTTTTTCTTTTTTTCTTTTTTTCTTCCTTGTGGCCGGTTGCCGGCCTCGGCCATGGCCGGCGACCGGCCGACGAGGGCTGGCGGCCTTGCCCAGCCACGGCGAGGCTTGCCGGCCCCCGGCGAGGCCAAGCCTCGCCGTGGTTGGGCGAGGCTTGACCTCGCCTTGGCTGGGCGAGCTCGGCGCTGATCTGGGCGAGCCTGAGCTCGCCCAGCCAAGGCGAGGCCGAGCGTCACCGGCCGACACGAGGCTCAGCCTCGCCTTGGCTGGGCGAGCTCAACCTCGCCGAGGGCCGTCGAGGGCTACGACCTCGCTGAAGTGTCGCCGGCCCTCGACGGCCGGTCGCCAGCCATGGCTGAGGCAGGCAACCCGCCAAAGAAAAAAGAAGAAGAAAAAAAAAAGAGAGGAGATAGAAAAGTTGTTCCAGAAACAAGAAACAACTTTTTTTTGTTTCTTGTTTCTATTCTTTTTTTGTTTCCGAGAACAAAAAAACAGATTTGGAATAAAAACGCAAACAAACTTGTTTCTATTCTTTTTTTGTTCCCAAGAACAAAAAAACAGAATTCTTGTTCTTAAACAGAAATAAAGAACATAAACAAACACCCCCTTATTTGCCAGGCTGGAACGTCTCACATACCCAATATTTTCTCCCCCGGCCAAAATCTAAGAGCTCCCTTTTACCATGTATCTCACTCTGTTCCCCCTTCACTTTCCTCTGCATTTTTACCTTTTTTCTCCCTGCTGCAGCTTTGGTCTTTTCAACAAGGAACTACTTTTTTTTTTGCAAATTTTCAGCAAAGTCTGGTCCTTTCTCTTTGCTAAAACTATCTATGGAATGTTGTTGTTTTTGTTTGTTAAAACAAAATAAGTGCTTTTACCTTGTCCCACATGGGAAAGGTGGGAAGAAACAAACCAGTTTAAAAGTGTGGGATTTCCTTTGTAGGTTTAAAGGATTGATTAGGTGGGGCTAGACCCCACCATATCCGCGTGCGGGTGCGCGATTATTTGGCGTCTTTTTATTTTATTTTTATTTCATACGGTTATCTTATTAATTTTATCAATTCAAAGGTTGTTTTTGTTTATTGAGAATTTTCGGAAATTAATTAATTATTTAATAATAATTTCGAAATATTATTTATTAAATAATTATTATTATTTTTTATTCCGAATTTTGTTTGTGTCTTTTCAAGACAACCTTTGAATAAAGATATCCGTTCAGTTTGCAACCTTTCCTGAAAGGTTGCAATTGTTCGGCTTTAACTTCTTACGAATGGACACATTTGTTCACTTGAGCAATTTTGGAAAGAATGTGTTTGTTCATTTCACAACCTTTCACGAAGAGTTATCTTCGTATTTTAAGACTATTTTATATATACTTGTCAGATAGAGGAAAAATCAGAGTGATCAATTTTCATCTTTTCGAGTCTTCTTTCTGAAAAAACGACAGCCATCTTCTTCAATTGTTTCCTAGAGAGATCCTGGAGAAACACTAGAATTGCTATCTAGTATTCTCAATTTGAGACTTTGTTGTATCCTGGAGGATATTTTGCCGGTGACCATTAGCAACTCTGTGGGGCAAATAAATCCTTAAAGAAAGTGATACCACGCCTCAAAGTCCGACTCAAGTACTCTAAAGATCCGTCTTCATTGTTCTACCATATTCGAAGCCATATTTTCCCACCATGGAAGCCCCTTGACTTTTAGCCACTGACAGCCACGTCCACTACTCCCATCTGCAACTCCTCAGATTTGACCCCTGCAAGAGCTTGCTGCACTACAGCGAGGGAGAGTTCTGGCTTCACACCACTTGGGTTGGTCTCTCTTTCTCTAGTTCATTTTCTTTTTAGCTCAATTTCTAGCCTGATTTGGACTAGAGGATGGCCGGTTCCATGACGTTTATGGTGTGCAAAATAACGTGGGATTAGTGGGTGATTAGAGAGCTGAAAGTGGAAAATGTGCAACTTGTGACAGACTGCACAGTCACGCGGAAATGACAAGTACGAGCTCGAGGTTTTTTCGATTGGGCTAAAATTTTGATGGGAGATATTCAACACGTGAACATAGCTTGCATAAAAATTTCACGCCCAACGGATATTGATAAACCTACTTTTGGAGGCCATACATTACTGGTTTTCGTCCAGGGGCCTGGTGTTAGATCAGCCAACGTCAGCTCTAGAAATGGCAAACCTGGGAAACTACACATGGAGCTGGCACACAAACCATATATCATTGGAAAATGCACTCGAAGATGCTTGTCATGATAACTGGTTTGCAATTTTCCGGGTTCTTTTAAGCCTTCGATCGATCAGGGAAAGGAGTTTGAGACCAAGTGTGAACCAGAACGGCCGAGACTCTCTGGATTTTCCATTGACCGAGATTTTAGCCGTCGTGCCCGAGATTTTAATACTTCAATGTCCCAAGCTTAAAATGTAGAAGAAAGACATTGGAAAAAAGGGGCATAAAACGCCGTAACGTAGGCGTTTTCGATTAGGGGTCAAGTTGCGCCTATATTGGTACAATTTGATTGCTATTCTTCATGAGATGCACAGGTGGCCTACACAAAATAAACCATAGCTATTAATGACCTATCATGCTTATGCTATATACTTATTAAAGGAACATGGCGAGAATAAGGAATGTAGAGTCATATAAACCGATTGTTTTTCACTTACTGGAGAACTTGATTCTTTAAATGGTTTTCTTTGAAAGATGCATGATGAACTTGTCGGCGAAATTCAAGAGTCAACAATGGCAAAATTGTGTCAAGTTTAAGTATAGAGTTAAAGGGAATTATCATGTGGCAAGCATTACCTAAACTTTCTCCCGATTGTTGATATATGTATTTTGTCAATATGTATTGATAATTTTCGCATGCTATATTTATCTGTGTTAGCATAACTATTGTCACTTATGATATCAATAATGTTGGGAGAAGTACATTATCAGTGCCATAACTTGTGTACGGCGCTCACTTTGGTGCCAAAAGTTTCAGTCGAATCACTTAAGTGCCAAAAATTTTGAAAAACGCTCACTTTGGTGCCAACTCCGATCCGGTTGGCTGGAAATCCGACGTGGCACTTTTTATTAATTTTTTAAGCTAATGTGGCACGCCGGAGAGTATAGTCAGCATTTAAACAACAAAACGACGCCGTTTTGTGTCTTTCCCCCAAATTCAAAACCCTAAATCCCCAAACGACGCCGTTTTGTGTCGTCTTCTTCCCCGAAAGACTAGTTCTTCCCTGAAGACTAGTTCTTCCCTGAAGAACAGCACTAGCAGTGCCGAAGAACAGCACAAGCAACACCAGTAGCACACCACCACAACACCAATAGTTTTCCAGAAAAGAAATCACGCACTCGCCTCCGCCCTCCCCTAATAGTTTTCCCCCATTTTCAATCACCTTGTCAACCTTTCAAATCCCCAAATCTCAGCCCCACCACCGCCTTTTCCCAAATAATATCGTCGGGCGCAGAGGAAGCGCGAGTTCAAAGAATCTCCAAAAGCACGAGCGATCTGGCCAATGGTAGCCACGAAGATCTGGAACGCCATGGAGGTCGTTAGCGAAGTTAGCTACGACGGCGGCGGCGGCCGTGGCCCCGCCATCCCCTCCTCCGCCCTCGCCATCGACACCTCCCTCTCCCTTGGGATTTTCTGTTCGTTTTTTTTTTCTTTTGTCTTGCTATGGCAAGCAACTACAATGGAGGTCGAGGGACGGCGGCCAAGCGACGGTGGCCGAGGGACGATGGCCGAGCGACGGCAGATGAACAATGGCGGACAAAAAAACCCTAATTTCAATCCCAAAAAAAAAAATCTCCAAATGAGTTAAATGGCGTCGTTTTTGTGAGGCCATCCATTTAGGACGGCAAAACGACGTCGTTTTCTTAAGGAGGACTGAAAACGACGTCGTTTAAGGCCTTGTCGATTTTTGTTTTAAATCCACATAATTATTTTGGCCAAAATCTTTCGTCGGTGGCCGGAATCTTTTGCCGGTGGCACTAAAGTGATCGTTTTTCCTCCGATTTGGCTCTTAAGTGATCCGACGGAAATTTTTGGCACCAAAGTAAGCGCCGTACACAACTTATGGCACTGATAGTGTACTTCTCCCCAATAATGTTGTAACTTGCGTTATTTCTACAATGTGTTGGACCTATGTATGTGCATAAATACTATTTTTTTTTTAAAGTCCTACATTTAAAAAAAATTGGAAAATGCTTAAATTATACGTAGCTACTTGAAAGTTTTACAATTAAAATTTAGAAAGAATGCATACATGATAGAACATTACAAAAGTTGAGTTCTAAACATATCAGCATCTTGTTCAGTTTGTTTTTATTTAGAATATGGATATCTTTGTTTAGTGCTATATTTTTTAGCTCAATTTTTTTAATGACTAAGTTAAAACTCAGAACTATTTTTATTATCCTTATTTGATGATAGTAAGAGTAAACACGTGAATAATAACACAATAAATCACTCATTTCCAAAACTATTTGAAATTATATATAATGTTAGATTAATAGGAAATAAAATAACCAATATTTAAGATATCTAAAACTGACTAATTTTGTTATTTTTTTTAAATTAAGTGATTTCTCTATTTATTTTAATAATTTAATGTACTAGACTATTAAACTAAATTCAATTTAAAGTTACTGATTGATTTTTTTGTAATATTACTTGCCTTCACTAAAGGTCCTTGAATATTGGTCCAATGTGCAATGTTGTTCTTGAACCTTTAATTTATTTAATGTAGTCCCTAAATTTTGATCAAATATATAATATCATCTCTAAATTTTTATTTATTTAATGTGGCACATGAACTATTGATAAAAGTTCAATTTAGTCCCTAAATAATGTGAACAAGACACAAATGGAAGGATTACACTAAACCTTAACAATAGTTTAGGGACTATATTGAATAATTAAAAATTCAAAGACGGCATTGCACATCGAGCCAAAGTTCAAGGACCATATTACACAAATTAACAGTCCAACAATGACATTACATACTAGATCAAAGTTCAGTGACATTTGTGCTATTATCCCTTTTTCAATTATACTGTTTTGCTCTCGATTGAATGAAAATCCTTATTGTGAGCTCTCTTAAAACCCTAATCTCTCTGTCAGCAACCTCTCTCTCCCAAAGAAACCCTCCCTCAAAGAATCTTCACTTGCAGGCTCTTAGCTTCAATTTTTGAAGCTGAGATCCATCTTTGCTCTACTTTTCTTTCTTAAGCTTCGATTTCCCTTTTTTTTTCTCTTCCGATCTAATCTAAGAGTCTTCTTTCACTCGTTATTGTTGCTTTTCTTCGCTCGTCACGGTGAATAGATCTGCTTGCAACTGAAAATTTTGTGAGAAAGTTGTCACTAATCCAGCTAATAGGATGCCCGAGACATGGTTTGCCTGACTTTTCCAAGATTTGACAAAAGCTTTTCTCTTTTGATTTAGGTGTGATATAAATCTAAGAGCTTTTCTCTCTCAATCTAAATCTAAATCTAGAAGTTTCTTAGAGGCGTTTGATTTGTGATGATTCAACATATTGTTATTGTTGTCTCCATATGGTGATGGTGACAAGGAAGCTGAGCTGTAGTTTCTGTAGGCGAAAATCTCAGCTTGTGCCCATCATTGATGGTTTCGGTGATTGACTGTCAATTCTTTTTTATGCTGTGAAAAATTTGATCTGTTAGGATGAGAGCGTGCTTATAATTGCACGTTGTGCTCTTTTGTATTCTAGGTTTTATTTTGTTTTACGGCTCTTTTGGAATTAGCTTTGCTTGGAAATTTTTTGTATTCCTCATATGTTTGATTATGACAAATGGATGAAATTTTCTTTCAACGAAAAAAATCTACTTTGTATTTATATGAATTTTTGTGAATCATAAAGCAACATGTTAAATTGTTTTTAATTCTTTAATCTTTTGACTCTATGATTTCATTGTAAATTTCATGTAAATGGAATTCAGAACTGCTTAACTATGAAACAACAATAAATTCATGATATAAACACACAACTTTTATCCATTGATTATTTACTTTTATTGTAACCTTAAAGTGACAAAATTACAATTTGTTATATTTTAATCGTCTATGGTTTTTAAAATTTATGCGATTCTTTTCTAAATTAAGTGAATTCTTTATTCAGTATAATGTTTCTATATTACATTGAATGAAATCACTTGAACAAATTAAGCTATTAAATTATTGATAGTTTATTGACTAAACGACATATATCTTTAGCTTTTGTTGATTGAATTCATGATAAGAAATTCTTTATCACTAAGTTAAATTACTCGCATCAAATCATTTAAAATTCAAGAGTTTCTCAAATTTTTAATCTCTGCTGATCTATTGTAAACTAATTTATTTTAATTTTATCTTACTTAAATAAATTTTCTTGTAGGAAATATTATTTATTTAGATTGTGAGAAATTTAATATGAAAAAATATATATAGATGCACGTGCGGGCACATACACACTATTTTCTAAATTATGTTATTTTCATTATTCAATTTAATTGGTTTTTTTATATAGTAAAATGTTTTGTACGGTGTAATTTATACACTTAAACGTAATAAATATAATTCAATTTTACTCAATTTAAAATAACAATTCATTAAAAGTCATTGCATATAATGCTGACTTGTTTTTGTAACTTTACATTGTGACGGGAAATCTTTGCGAAAATCACCACAAGACTTTCAATAAGTTTTTTTTTTTTTTATCAAAAATATTAGCACATTCTTTCTTTCTTTCTTTTTTGTCTAACTCCTCTCGTCTATGTACATCTAGTACTTTCATTAACTAGAGCAAAATTTGTGAACATTTGAACATAAAAAATATCTTGCACAACTTTAGAAGACGACAGGCTGGTAATAAGTCTAGGATCAACTCATTAGAAAGTGCAAGTAACAGGCTATACTCAAACGAACCAGCAACAACAAACAGACCGAGCCTCATCACCCTATCAGGCACCCGAAACAATATGGACAAAAATCCGGAAATTGAACACCCTCCCCAAAATTGTTTCTTTTTGTGGAACGTATGCAAAAACGCTATTCCCACAAGAGAGAATCTCTTCTAGAGGAAAATCTTAGATGTCCCCTTGCGCCCTCTATGTCACCAGGCTCCAGAAACAGCAGAGTACATCTTCCTCCTTTGTCACTGGATAGCAGTCATATGGTCGGATTCGAGACTACACGGTCATTTTCAGACCAGAACGTTACCAGTATGGATAAATTGATTGTGCAACGCATTGAATCAAGCACAGACCTACCTTCAAATGAGGAACTCGCAAGTGCACTGTGGTGTATTTGGAAATCACAAAATGCCCACATCTTCCAGTCCCGCCGACCAGAATCAAGCTTAGTAATTGAAAACGCATTCGCAATGAACACGAATTTCTTGAGATAAAAGGATGCAAGCTGTCCAAAGCCCTTGGGACGTGGGGGCCAGAATTGAAGATTGCAAGAAGAAGGCTAGCCCATCTCGAATTCGTTCGCTTAGCCCAATGTTCAAGAGTGGCAAATCAATTTGGGCAGATTGAATAGTTAAGGCCCATCGGAAAAAATATAAGGACTTCTTTCCACTTGGCTCCCAACTTTGAATCAGTTCATAGTAGAAGATTAACCAACACGTTTGGATGGCAAGTTGGGCAATGCACAAAAAACGTTGGGGGAGAGTAGTAATTGTCCCGAAAAGCTAGTTCCTAACTTACCTTCCACGCAATGGAAACAATTTAATCAAATAAAAAATCGTTGCTTCAAGACCTTGACAAATTCCAAAAAGATATGTTCCATCCACAAGCTTGTGGGGCTCACTTTTTAGATACCTTGACAAGGAGAAAATTTTTATTACTTCTAAATGGTAGAAAACCATGGGTTAACGGTCAAGGAATAAAACTCTTTTAAGTGTGAATTATATGCAAGATGCATATTCGATTATTTACACCTTCCAATTTAACAAATAATTAGATCATTTAATTGGATTTTGAATTCTATATGACGAAATTTATGAGGTTAGTTGAGCTATGCAATAAAAATTTGATTGACAAAAACCTGATTTCAATGTAAATTTTAAAAACAATTCATTAGGATCTAAAATTGAAACAATAGTATCGACCCACGCAATTAAAAAAGAGCCGTTGATTGCTTTTTTTCTTTTTGGTAGAACATTGATTTCCTCTTATCGGGGGGAATTTTTGTACTTCTAGTGAAAATTTGAATTTTCTTTTTATTTTCTAATTTTATTAGAATGCGGGTCAATTTAGAGTGCATGTAGTAACTATTCTGCTCTTGGAAACAATTTTTAATCAGAAATTATTGCTTTTGATTCTGTTCCGTGGACGGATTTCTAAATATTAGAAGGCGTTTGATAACTATCCAAAATTTATATTGTTGAGATAAAAATAAGTTTGGTAAGACTTTTAAATTTTTTTATTTCATTTAATTTTTTAATATTTGTATTATTTTTCTCCTCTTCTTTTTTTTTTTCATTTTCTCCTCTTCTTCCTCTGTCTTTGCAGTCGGTGGTGGCAGTGGCGGTGGCTGACATTGGCCGGAGAGGAAGAAGAAGAGAGAAGGAAAAAAAAAAAGAGAAAAAAAAAAGTTGGGCTTAATTTCCAAAAACAAGAAACAACTTTTTTTTCTTTTTTTTATTCTATTTCAAATCTATTTTTCAAAACAGAAAAATAATTTTTTTGAAAATAAAAAATTTACTAAATAAATTTCTACTTTTTTTTTTTGGTTTTAGAGAAGAAAAAGAATAGTATGAGTCATTATTTGCAGTGTTAGGCTACGTTTATTTATGTTCTTTATTTTTGTTTTTTAACAAAAATTTTGTTTTTTTGTTCCCGAGAACAAAAAAAGAACATAACCAATTTGTTTGTGTTTTTATTCCAAATCTATTTTTTTGTTCTCGGGAACAAAAAAAGAACAAAAACAAGAAAGAAAAAAATTTGTTTCTCGTTTTTGGAATAATTTTTAAGAACAAATTTTCTCTCTCCACTCTTTTTTTTTTTTTTTCTTCTTCTTCTTCTTTTCTTCTTCTTTTTTCTTTGGCTGGTCGCCGGCCTCGGCCATGGCCGGTGACCTCGCCGGAGCGTTGCCGGCCCCCGGCGAGGCCGAGCGTCGCCGACCCTTGGCGAGGCTCGGCCTCACCTTGGTTGGGCGAGCTCGGCCTCGCCGGATCTAGGCGAGCCCAAGCTCGCCCAGCCAAAGCGAGGCGGCCGGTCGCCGACCAAGGCCGAGGCCGGTGACCGGCCAAAAGAAGAAAAAAATGAAAAATAAAATAAAAATATTTAAAAATTAAAAGAAATAAAAAAAAACACACAAATTTACCAAACGTGTTTCTATTTTTTTTTTATTCTTGGAATAAGTTTACCAAACGTGTTTTTCTAGTCAAAAATTGTTCCCTGGAACAGAAATAGAATGTTCTCCGGAACCAAAAAAAAAAAAAAAGAACACAAACACAAACAAACGCTCCCTTAGGGCGCGTTTGGTAACGATTCTGTTTCCAAGAACAAATTCTAATCAGAAACTTATTTTTTATTCTGTTCTCGGAAACTAATTCTAAGTAAAAGAACGTGTTTGATAACTGTACAAAATTTCTAATTTTGGAATAGAATTGCATTTGGTATCATATTCATTGATTCTATTCCAAATCAATTTATTTTAATTTTTAAATAATTTTTATAATTTTTTCCTTTTTTTTTTTTCTTTTTTCTCCTATTCTAATTCTTCTTCAGGCCGGTTGCCAGCCCTCGGCGAGGCCGGCCCTCGTCGGCTCGGCCTCGCTAGCAGCTGGGCAAGGCCCGCCTGGCCACCGACATGGTTGGGCGAGCCTCGCCGATGGCTAGGCTTGGCTCCGGCGAGCTCGCCGGACCTTGCCCTAGCTTGGCAAGCCTTCGGCGAGTTAGCCAGATCAGTTGCTGGAGGCGGCAGGCGGCAGCCGCCGGCAGCGGAAGGCGGTGACGAACGGCAGCAGGCGGCGGTCGAGGGATGGCGGTCGATAAAGAAGAAGAAAAGAGAAGAATAAGAGTTTTGATTATCAATTTTGTTCCTGAAACAAGAATCAACTTCTTTTTTTTATTCTTGATTCTCATCCCAAACTGATTCTGGGAACAAATTTGTTTTCAGGAACAAAAATTTTACCAAACGCGATTCTCGTCCCAAACTATTCGCCTCAACGAGCCCAGTCCGAATTTATGATTTTATTTTATTTTTATTGAACAAAAAATCTCAAAAATCACAAATTATGGCAAAAATTTTATGCATTCGAGTTCTAGGGTTATGGAGGCTCTGATACCACATGTTGGACGCAAATTGCGCAACCCTAAGATCTCCATAACTAGAACAAGAATATGTATAATTTAGTAGGAAGATTAATGCACCTGTTTTGATATCCATCAAACATAAAGCGGAAGCAGAAAATGGATTTCCCACTTATCAGGGGAATTCACGTATCAAGTCATTCTCCTCTATTGTCCTCCGTATCACTGGCTTAATGAGGCGCCCCCCTCACATTTAGTGTTAGGTAAACGCCGTGAGGATACATGTGAGAATTAGGGTTAGATGAGAGACTTTAGCACTATTTATAGAGTTTCCAGCTAGGCCCCTCATTACGGGCCAGGCTCAACTCGGCCTACACTAACCAGCCCATATTAGACTAATTAAAAACATTTTATCTTACCTTAGACCAATCCCCGTAAAACGGTAAATGGTAAATTACGATCTGACACTGTTAGGATGGTTACCAAACAGGCCCTTATCAAACGCGGCCTGTCTCCGTCTCAATTTGAGTATTTCTCTTAATTGAAATGTGACTTCCCCCATAAATATCAAAAATATTTTAATTTAATATATTCCGGTGGAGCCACTCCTTTTCGGCCTTTTTTCTTTCGTCCTTGTCCTCTTTCCCTGTCCACCACCCAACTGCCTCTGTCTTTTCTTGTCGACATGATCCGACGTCTCTCTCTCCCTCGCTCGCTACTCACGCGCCGTAAGCGCACGCGTACGAGCATTGGCGCGTGCGGATACAATTCCCGCGCGCGCGCGCGACTTAGCCAAATATTGTACTCGCTTGTAGATTGGGTCCAGGAAAAGTAGATGGAAAGGGATCTATGGCGACGGGTTGATCAACCTGTTTTTATGTACGTCCTCTTTTGCTTTTACCTTTAGTCAAGATTTAAAAGTTCCTTTACGTGAATCACCTAACGCCTTTATAGACAAACGTGATTGATAACTACCGCACATGAAGGGAAAATTGCAATTATTGTACCCACACGCGCGCAATTTAGGGTGCGTTTGGTAACACTTCTGTTTAAAAATTGTTCCAGGGAATAAAAATAGAAAAAAGTGTTTCTGTTCCGGGGAACAATTTTTGAACAAAAAAACGCGTTTGGTAAACTTGTTCCGGGAATAAAAAATGAACAGAAACACGTTTGGTAAATTTGTATTCTTTTTTTATTTCTTTTAATTTTTTAATATTTTTTTTTCTTTTTTTTTTTCTTCTTTTGGCCGGTCGCCGGCCCCGGCCATGGCCGGCAACCGGCCGACGAGGGCCGGCGGCCTCACCCAGCCACGGCAAGGCTCGCCGGCCCCCGGCGAGGCCGAGCCTCGCCAAGGGCCGGCGACGCCCCGGCGAGGTCGCCGGCCCTCGACAGCGTTGCCGGCCCTCTTTGGCCGGTCGCCGGCCATGGCCGAGGCCGGCGACCGGCCAAAGAAAAAAGAGAAGGAAAAAAGAGAAGAAAAAGAGAGGAGAGAGAAAATGTGTTTCTAATTTTTGTTCTAGAAATAAGAAACAAGTTTTTCTTGTTTCTGTTCCAAAAGTGTTCCCGAGAACAAAAAAATAGATTTGGAACAAAAACGCAAACAAACGCGTTTCTGTTCTTTTTTTGTTCCCTGGAACAAAAAACACAAAATTTGTTTAAAAACAGAAAAAAGAAGTAAAAACAAACAAGCTCTTAGCCAAATATCGCACTCGGTTGCAACTTTGATCCAAGAAAAGTCGGTGAAGATCGACCAGTTTTCATGTACGTTCTCCTTTGCTTTTGCCTTTAGTCAAGATTTAAAAATTCCTTCACGTGGATCAGAAAAACGTGATTATTACAAATAAAGGAAAAATTCTAAAGAAAAATTTAAAGTGGTCTCATTTTTTTAAATAAAGACTCAAAATGAATTTTATCGCAAATAAAAATCTAAAATAGCCAAAATGATTTCAAATAAGAATATGAAGTGATCGTAATAATTTTAAATAAGAATCTAAAGTGGTTATAATAGTTTTGAATAAAGACTCGATCTTACCCACAGGTTAAATATTCTAGCCGATCAAAAGCATTTTAGTTCAATGCAATTTTAATTTTAAATATTACTAAAAAAAATTAACTTTAAATATTATTAAAATTATATAATAATAAACTTTTTTAAAAAAAAACAAACAAAAAAAAAGAGGAGGAAATCAAGTGAGGGCTAAGCCCTCACCGTCGTCACTGCCCCACCATCATCAAGAAGGGGGATGGTTGGGTGGCAACCGTGATGGTTGAGTAGTGGCAACGAGGGCTTGCAAAGCCCTCGGTGTCTTCCCTTCCCCTTCCCTTTTCTTTTTAATTTATTTTTTTATCTAATATAGAAAAATAAATAAGAAATAAAAACAAAAAAATTTTGAAAAAGTTAAGGATGGAATTACCATTACTAGTTTGTGAGTTATGCCATTTTTTGAGATTGATTTCGAAATTTTATGTCATTATTTGAAACAATATCCACTTTAAGCCTATATCAAAGAAAATGATAGTACTTTAAATCCTTATTTAAAAAATTCATTTTATGTCATCATTTTAGAAAATAAAAGCACTCTAGGTCCTTATTTGGAATTTTCTCACGTACAAAATACTGCCTCTATTGTTTTCTAATATAATTACCTAAAAAAATCCTCAAACTTTAGGTTAATCTTAATTGTGCATCTACTTCTTTTTTATCAAAAATTAAAACCACCAGCTTTTACTATAGTGTCGGATCTGTCATGCGTCCAAAAATAAACGCTAATTTCCTTAAAATTATTAACATCAGGAGGCTATCATCATTTCATACAAAAGTGAAGGTACTAATAAAAATATAAGAACTCATAATGAATCTCTAACCAATCCTAATGTTGATAATTTCAAAGAAATAAGACGTGATTTTTGGACGTAGGGTAGATTTGTGATTGCAGTGAAAGTTTGTGACTTCTTTCTTGAGATAAAGAAAAGTTTGGATATGATTGAGATTGAATCTAAAATGTAGTGTTTTTTTTTCATAAAATTAAGTTTTTTTTTACCTATTCCCTCCATCGAGGATCAAGCGAGGTCTACGAACATTTTCTTTTTTGGTCACGAGGTCTACGAACTCAGATTGTGGAATAGGAGCAGACCAAAGGTTTGCTAGTGCTCTTCTCTCTCTTTTTTATAGCCAAAAAAGTGATCCTCTCTTAAGTGGTAGTGGGAGCTGGGAAGATCCGGTTTGGTTTAATATTTTTCTATCCTTGCTTTATATTTTATTCCCTTTTTCGTTTTTGTTATCTGGTAATGTTTCTTAATCAGATTATGGCCCAAAGGTTGAAAAGGGAGTTTGCTTTATCACATGGACCGACTAATCACATTGGTTGGAATAGCTTGCAAATTCCGACCACTTCACCCACTTAATTGCCCTCACCCTCTTCTCGTATCTTTATGGAAGCAGAATGATTTCATGTTCTTTGCTCGTATCCCTTTTTCCAATTTCAATCTTGATTAGTTTACAACATTAAATGGCCAATTCTCCTCTAGACCCTCCATTCGATTGTTTTGCAAGAATGTAGGGCCGACTCTCAATTTCATCTGGGAGGAACTTAAAATAAGGGATTTCTTTCTGTTTTGCACCGTGTTTTTGGTCTTGATTAGAATGTATTTATTAAAAGAAGAGAATATGCATATAGATCAACCCTTGTATTTCTCATTTAATTATTATTTAATCATATCGTCATTGTTGTTTCCATATGACAATGGTATTTAGAACACTGAATCTACATGTGCACCACAAACCGTAGTTTCTAAAGGGAAAATCTCAGAATATGCCCATCATTAATAATTTCGGTGATTGACCGTTGATTTTTATTTTATTTTTTTTATGCTGTGACAAATATGGTCTTTTGGGATAAAAGCTTGCTTTTAACCACAAACTATACTCTTTTTATTTTCAATGTTTTGTTTTGTTCAGCTCTTTTGGGATTTGCTTTGCTTAGAAGTTTTCTATATTCCTCTCATATTTGATTATGGCAAATGAATGAAATTTCTTTTGGCAAAAAAAAAAAAAAACCTACTTTGTATTTATAAGAATTTCTATGAATCATTATGCAACATGTTAAATTATTTTTAGTTCTTTAAGTCTTTTGACTCCCATAATTTCATTGTGAATTCCATGTAAATGGATTTCAGATTTACTTAATTATGAAACAACAAAAAATTCATGTTAAAAATATACAGCTTTCATTCATTGATTATTTATTTTTATTGTAACATTAAAGTGACAAAAACACAATTTGTTATATTTTAAATAGTCTATGATTTTTTAAATTTCTGCAATTCTTTTCTAAATTAAGTGAATTCTTTATTCAGTATATTGTTTCTATATTACATTGAATGAACAAATTAAGCTATTAAATTATTGATAGTTTACCGACTAAACAACATATAATCTTTAGCTTTTGTTAATTGAATTCGTGATAATAAATTCCTTTATACACTGAGTTAATTTACTTGTACCATGTGAGTTAAAATTCAAGAGTTTCTAAATGTTCGTTCTCTATTGATCTGTTGTAAAATAATATATTTTATTTTTATCTTACTTTAATAAATTTTCTTGTAGTACATATTCTTTATTTATATTAATAGAAATTTAATAGCAAAAAGTATATATAGACGGGTGTGCGCACACATACACACTATTTTTTTTAAATTATGTTTTTCGGTTTTTCAGCTATTCAATTCACTGTAAGTTTATGTTAAGCGAACTTGACATTAGCAAGAAAGACTACATAAACTGTAAATGTCTTTTTACACAAGGCATCTCTTATTTTATCTTTTCATAATTCAATTTACTCAGTTCTCTTATTAAGTAAAATTTTTTGTATGGTGTAACTTATTATACATTTCAACGTGATAACTGATAAGCTCTAATTCACATTTTACTCAATTAAAAAAATGCATTAAAAATCATTGCATGTAATGCTCACTTGTTTTCGTAATTTTTTTCATTGCGATGGGAAATCTTTTCCAAGATCACCACAAGACTTTGAATAAGTTTACGTGGAAGATCAACGAACACAATCGGATGGCAAGTTAGGAAATCTGCAAAAATCATTGGGGGTAAGAAGTAATTCTCCCGAAAAGCTAGTTTCTAACTAACTTTGTACGCAAAGGAAAACTTTTACGAATTTTCAAAAATAAATGTTCCATCCATAAGCATGTAGGCCTCAATTTTCAGATACCATGACTATGAGAAAAGCTTCATTACTTCGAAATGATAGAAAACGACGTGTCAACAGCTAAGGCAAGAAACTCTGTGCGTGAATTATATGCAGGATACATATCCGATTATTTACACCATCAAATTTAACAAATAATTGGATCAATTAATTGGTTTTGAATTCAATATTACATAATTGATGAGGTCAGTTGGGTAATGTAATAAAAATTTGATTGACAAAAACGTGATTCCGATGTGATCTTTGAAAATAACTCATTATGATCCAATATTGAAATACTAGTATTTGCCTAAATAATTTAAAAAAAAAAAGATCATTGATTCCCTTTTGGTGCGGGGAACTTTTGTACTTCGAGTGAAAATTTGAATTTTCTTTTGATTTTCCAACTTTATTAGAATGTGGGTCAATTGATGGAAACTGTACTATGTCTCGATCCTCGATTTGAGTATTTCTCTTTATTAAAATGCGTGCTCCACTATAAAAATCAAATATATTTTAATCTAATTTAATTCTGGTGGAGCCACTCTTTTTTGGCCTTTTTTTTTCATGCTTATCCTCTTTTCCTGTCCGCCACCACTGCCGCTCTCTTTTCTTGTCGACATGACCCGACGTCTCTCTCTCTTCGCTCACCACTCGCGCGCCACATACCCGCGCGTGTGGAGCACACACCTACGCGCGCGACTTGCCCAAACATTGGACTCGCTGGTAGATTGTGCCCAGGAAATGTCGATGAATAGGATCCATGGCGACCAGTAGATCGACCAGTTTTCATTATCGTTTGATACTTAAACAATAATAACTACCCAAATAATGAAAAAAAGTCAGCAATTACCTAAATGTTATTTTATTGACGAACTTTTCGACTTTTAGTGAACATTCGCATTTTCTTTTAATTTTCCAGCTTTATTATAATGGGAATTACTTCGCCTTTCATGAAAAATTAATCTATTACCTAACGCATTTTCATGTGTTGTCTCTCCTGTTTTTTCCTTTGCCTCCTCCCTCCATAGATGGTCAAGCGAGGTCTACGAACTCATAGTCATGGTATAATCCAAAATAGCATTTCCTTAGAAGAGATATGTCTGTTTACAGGTTAAATACATTATTTTGAAAAGAGGTTTTAGTCGTCTTCTTTTTTTCGACGAGGTTTTAGTCTTGTCACGAAAAGGAAGCGAAGAAGGATTCGTGAAGAAAGATGTTAGGGAAAATTGTATTCATTTTCATTGCATTGTAATTTCTGTACAAGATGTATTTAATTACATAGAAGAATCAATAAAAAGGAAATAGAAATATTCTCCTATCTTTACAGTCCTAAAATAAATGATTTTGTATCAATTTACAATTTGATATATTCTAAGTAAATCACAAGAGAATCATATCTTCCAACACTCCCCCTCAAGCTGGTGGCCTGTATATGTCTAAGACACCAAGCTTGTTTAGAAGATATGTAGTCTTTGACAAAGGGGCTTAGTAAATATATCCGCAGGTTGCTCCACGGTTCTGACCCCTCTTGTCTCGACTATCCCTTCTTGGATTTTCTCTCGAGTAAAATGACAATCCACTTCTATATGATTTGTCCTCTCATGCAATACGGGATTTGCTGCAAGTTTGAGTGCTGAATCATTGTCACAAAATAGCAGAGTTGGTCCTTTAACTTGTGCCCCTAGATCCAGAAGTAGACCCCTTAACCAAACTATTTCACAAACAGTCTTGGCCATAGATCTATATTATGCTTCAGCTGAAGATAATGATACAATAGATTGTTTCTTTGTCTTCCATGAGAGCAATGATTCTCCGAACTTGATGCAGAAACCAGTGATAGATCTTCTACTCATAGGACATGTGGCATAATCTGCATCGCAATAAGCCATCATTTCCATGTTGCATTTTCGGGAAAGGAGTATCCCTAAGCCTGGACATGTCTTCAAATATCTCACTATCTTCAAGGCCGCATTCATGTGAGATTGCTTTGGACTGTGCATAAATTGACTAAGAGTCTGCACTGCATAGCAGATATCTGGTTTGGTCATGGTCAGATATATAAGTTTTCCTACGAGTTTATGATATCCTGATGGGTCTTTTAAGAGAGGATCATCAAAAGAAGATATACCAGTATCATACTCAATAGAAGTCAGCTTGGCATTTTGCTCGATAGGAATAATTGCTGGTCTGCAGCCTGAGAGTCCTGCTTCTGATAGAAGTCAGTTCGGACTAGTTGATTGCATCTCCTCCATAGCCGTGCCATTCTCTCGTCGGAAGGAATCGGTAGGGTTCCGTCGATGAACATTTCTTTTCCTTTTGTTACCAGTGCCCTCCGGAATTCGCGCGACCAACTTGAATAGTTGTCGGCACCCTTTAATTGCTGGCTAATGATCTTGAGTTCCGGTCCATCTCCGTTTGTCGTATAGAGGGGGTCGCCAGGTTCCGAGCGGCTACTGGCAGCAAGGAATTGGTATGGAGGAAAGAAACCGGGTAGAGGACTCGGGTAGGGATTCGTTCCCTGACCCGAGCCGCTTGACCCATATCCGTGACCCGCATCTGGCAAATCCGAGTATGGATTCGTTCCATTACTCGGTACATTGGTTCCGCCCGTCTGCTTCGGGTCGATGGATGGGCTTGCCCCATCATTGGTTGGTAGGCCCCCATCGGCTCGCACGCTGCTTTGGTAGCCAGGCAATGATGCATTAGGGTTTAACCCTTGATACCATGGATATGGCATCCATGGATATGGGTAGCCCGAAAAGGGCTGCCCTAGATTAGCCTGAGCCTGAATTTGTTGCCATTGCACGTGTTGAGGTTGCTGTTGAATCTGACTTTGCTGCTGTTCGGATGTAGGAACCACAACTGATGAATCTTGGTCTTGTTCATCGAGGTTTGGCGGCACTTCTCTCGTAATTTGATCGACTAGAGTTGAGGTAGAATCCTGTGTTTTTTCCATGAGATAAAGAAATTTGATTCCTGTGGTAACTTTCTTGCAGATAAAACTTCCTCTAGGTAATCAACAATCTGATTCCTTCGGCAATGCTTTTCTGGAATTGAAGTTCCTTGAGGTAATCGAAGCGGAAGCAAGAATTTAGTTCAGAACCATCGATGGCTCTGATACCATGTCACGAAAAGGAAGCGAAGAAGGATTCGTGAAGAAAGATGTTAGGGAAAATTGTATTCCTTTTCATTGCATTGTAATTTCTGTACAAGATGTATTTAATTACATAGAAGAATCAATAAAAAGGAAATAGAAATATTCTCCTATCTTTACAGTCCTAAAATAAATGATTTTGTATCAATTTACAATTTGATATATTCTAAGTAAATCACAAGAGAATCATATCTTCCAACAAGTCTGATAAATAAATAAATTAAAACATGCGTATTATCTCAATGAAATGAACTGACCTCCGGCTCTCATGCTTCAACTTTCGACTCAACATCGAGAGGTAGGATTTTTACCTCTATGAGTGGAGGAGTACTAGATATTATGACAGAGACTTCTTAGAGAATGCAATATAAAATACTATTACAAAAAAAGAAGAAGAGAAAAGATGTGTGTTTTCTTAATGTACTGTCTGGGAGAAAAGCAAGCGTTCATGCATTCTAATGTTAAAACAAGATACTATAGCTTGAAGGGAAGAATAAATATCAATATATACAAAAATACATTGCTAAGGACATTTTCTTGATCTCTAATTTTTCATTTGCACGTGCTTTAACCTTTTTCTTTTATTTTTTTTAAAATTATTCTGTACATAGCTCACGTGTACCTTTGCTTTGCCCCTTGATATTAGGCATGCTATCAAATTCGCACTTGGCTTCATCCTTTATTTTAACATTTGAATAGATCTATATCTGCATGGTTTTCGATCCTCATAAAGAATTTCTCATTGCCTTAATTTTTATCAAACCTTAAAAGCGGCACTCTAAAGAAGAGGACATTGTATAATGGTCACAATTGAATAAATGATCTAATAGATCGAGTTTTCTTCTTCTTCTTCTTCTTTTCCTTTTTCCAAATCATAATGCCATGTATAAATTACCAATCGATTTTTACGTGATTAGTTTTTACAGTTTAATTCTTTATTGCATCCTTTATTCCATATTAAAACGATAAAATTGGAAGATGAGTATACATACTATATTTAATATATGTTATTTTTTCAATTGTTCAGCTATTAAATTCATTGAGCGAATTTGAAATTAGCAAGAAACGCTACATAAACTCTAAAAATGTGTATTTTTAGGCGATGTATCTTTTTTATCTTTCCATCAATGATTTTATTCGATTTGGATTAGATAAAATTTCTCGTATAGAGTACTTTGTTCACTTAATGCGGCACGCTATAATTTAGATTATACTAATTTTTAATTAACAATACATTAAAAGTCATTGCATATCATGCACCATGTTTTCGTAATTATTCATTGTGATGGGAAATCTTTTCCAAAATCACTAGGACTTCGAATAAGCTCATATTAGAAGATTAACTGACACGCTTGGACGGCAAGTGAGGAAATCTTTTCAATCAGAGCCCGAGACTGGTATTTGACCACTGGACCATCCTTTTGATGTGGACGCCATGTCCTAGCACGAGAGTCCAATATATTAATTTACGGTGGCAATGAAACTCGATATACTCAACTAAAAAGACTTGGAGTTGATTATTGGGATTTTGCTCTCTTTTTGTTAGGAAAAGTGTAAAAAAATCATAAACTCATTCCATCAATATAAATTTATTTATAAACTTTTAGCAAATTAAAGGTTCATGAACTACATTGTATATTGAATTAAAATTCAAGGATCACATTAACTCATAAATAACACTACACATTGAGCAAAAATTCAAAGATAATTTATATCATTTTCCTTTTCCTTTACCTTCTCCCTCCATGTGCAGCAAGGTTTGTGGACTTTCAAATGTGGAAATGGAGAAGATGCAAGGTCCGCTGGGAAGTACTTTTTAATTTGAGGAGTCACAAACAATAAAATTAGTGGTTGGGGAGGGCGATGCTCGACCAATCGCTAACACACATACTATCATCATTAGGCGCAAACATACACCAAAAAGGGACCTTCGCGGTATTATAAATCGGATCGGACATTACCATCCAGCAAAAAGAGAGAATCTAATATTTTTATCAAATTAATTAGTGGAGAATATGATTACCAACTAGGCGCATGCTGGTTGGTTCTCTTTTATGTTTTCTTTATTAATAGAATAAGCAGGTCAATTCAAAAAGTCACCTGCGGAGGTTCTGTTCCACGCACATTTGCCCTTTCCTGACGGCATGCAACGCAGCGGTTCCATCAGCATGAGGAGTCTTGCACCATCATGAAAGAAAGGCAAGAGGAGAAGGAAGAGAATAGAGAGAGAGAGTCGTGTAGGAATTTATGTATTCCAATATGTATTGAATGTACAGTTTAGTCTAATAAATAATACAAATTGTATTCTGTGCAAGGAAATAAAAAAGATCTAATAATCAATCTAGATCTAAGTCTAATATTCAATTTACATAAATACATGAAACGTAATCAATCAAGATTAATCAAGATCAATCAAGATCAATCAAGATCATCCAATGTATGGGACAAATCCGCATATCTTCCAACACTCCCCCTCAAGCTGGTGGCTTATATATGTCCAAGACGCCTAGCTTGTTAAGTAGATATGCAAGTTGATTCTGACATAGGGGCTTGGTGAACATGTCTGCTGGCTGTTCTGTTGTCTCAATTCCTCTTGTCTCAATTACTCCCTCTTGGATCTTTTCACGTGTAAAGTGACAATCCACTTCTATGTGCTTGGTTCTTTCGTGCACTATAGGATTGGATGCAAGTTTAAGAGCCGCATCATTATCACAGTACAGCTTCGTGGATCCTTGTACTTCTACTCCAAGATCCTTGAGCAATCCTCGCATCCAAACTACTTGACATGTAGCCTTAGCCATAGCTCGGTATTCTGCTTCGGCTAAAGAAAGAGATACGGTAGCCTGTTTCTTGGTCTTCCAAGAAAGAAGAGATTCTCCCAATTTTATGCAATATCCAGTGACAGATCTCCTACTAATGGGACAAGTTGCATAGTCTGCATCACAATATGCTAACATTCTCAAGTCATTTTTTCTAGATAGAAGTATCCCAAGTCCTGGACATTTCTTCAAGTATTTCACGACTTTCAAGGCTGCATCCAAATGAGATCGCTTTGGCTGATGCATGAACTGACTAAGTGTCTGAACTGCATATGAGATATCAGGTCTAGTCATTGTCAGGTATATAAGTTTCCCAACAAGTCTTTGATAGCCTGATGAATCACTGAGTACAGGATCATCATTTCGAGATGTTACTTTATCATAATCTGCAGTGGTCAGCTTAGTGTTCTGTTCTATGGGAATTACAGCTGGCTTGCATCCTGAAAGACCTGCCTCTGATATGATCTCTAAAATAAATTTCCGCTGACTAAGGGAAATTCCTTTGTCAGAATGAGCAATTTCAATTCCAAGAAAGTATTTTGGCGCTCCTAAATCTTTAATATGAAAGGTAGCATGCAAATATTCCTTGAAATTCTCTATAGAGGTTCTATCATTTCTCATGACAAGTATGTCATCAACATAAATCATCAGATAGATAGATGACATACCTTCAATACGTGAAAATAAAGCATAATCATGTTTGGACTGTTTGAAGCCTGCTGTTGTAAGAGCACTAGCAAATTTTGCATACCATTGTCTGGATGCCTGTTTCAATCCATAAAGGGATTTACGGAGACGACATACTCTATTCTCCCCCTGTCTCCGTATGCCTTGAGGAATATCCATGTATATTTCTTCATCCAGATCACCATGGAGGAAGGCATTATGAACATCCATCTGGTGTAGATTCCAGTCATTAATGGCAGCAACAGCTAAGAAGGAACGTACTGTAACATCTTTGGCAACTAGAGAGAATGTCTCGTGATAATCAAACCCTTCTCTCTGGGTGAATCCTTTAGCGACTAATCTTGCCTTGTATCGTTCAATGGAACCATCAGCACGATACTTGATCTTATAGACCCATTTGCATCCAATCGGTTTTCGATGATGTGGTAATGGAACAAGATCCCATGTATGGTTGTCAGTAAGTGCCTTCAATTCGGCCGTCATGGCTTCTTGCCATTTTGGATCAGTAGAGGCTTCATTATAACTGGATGGTTCCTTGTTGTCGGATAAACGACTAATACAACATCTATGCTCCTTAGATAATCTATGAAAAGAAACATAGGAGGAGATTGGATGTTGAATACCTGGAGAGTTGTGAGCAGCACATACATAATCCTTGGTCCAAGTTGGAGGTTTTGTAGCTCGTCCAGAACGCCGAGGATATTCAATTCCAGTTGGAGATGGTGATGTCTCTTGTGAGGGAGTCGGTGCAGGGTCAGGGATATCCACAGTGGCAATGGAATCTTCTTCTGCTTCTTGTTGGATATGTATATGTTCTGAAGTATTTAAGTGCACATCAGAGTTTTGTGAAACAATGTTGCGAGAAGAATCAAGACTCCGTGGTTGTGGCATTGGTATGTAAGAGAGATCTTGATAAGAAGCCTCATCAGGGAAGGTCTGACTTCTGGGAATTGTCTCTGGACCTTCATTTGGAGATGCATTTTCTGAAAATGGGAAAATATTCTCATTGAAAATCACATCTCGGCTGACGAAGAATTCCTGAGTTGAGATTTCAAGAACTCGATATCCCTTTTGTAGATTTGGATATCCCATAAGGATGCATCGACGTGCACGTGGGCTCAATTTATCTCGAGGTCCCGTTGTTGCAATATAACAGAGACAGCCAAAGATCCTGAGGTGGTTTAAATCTGGCTTCTTTCCAAAGAGCAGCTCAAACGGTGTTCGCCCGTTCAGGATTCGAGTAGGCATTCTATTAATAAGATATGCTACTGTAGTGACACAATCGCCCCAAAAATGATCTGGAACAGATGCCTGAAATTTCAAGGCACGAGCAACTTCCAGGAGATGTCGATGCTTCCTTTCAACCACGCCATTTTGTTGTGGTGAATATACACATGAATGTTCATGTTGAATGCCATGAGAATTGAATAATGAGGAGCATTCATGACTAAAAAATTCACTTCCGTTATCGGTACGTATCCGCTGAATGGATTTCTGGAATTGATTCTTAGATAGTAAGATAAAATTCTTCAAGTGAGAAACGGCTTGATTCTTAGAATGCATCAAGAAAAGCCATGTTGCCCGAGAATAGTCATCTACTATAGTAAGAAAATAACGAGAACCATCATGATTGACTGTATGATATGGTCCCCAAATGTCCACATGAATTAATGCAAATATGTCATTAGAACGTGAAGTACTGGAAGGAAAAGGTGTTATTGATTGCTTTGCAAGGGGACAAATAGAACACTCAGGATGTGGAAAGGAAGCACTATGACCCAATCTCATGTGCATAGTAAAATTTCTATCATTGGTAGTGGAATTACACAATGATTTCTTATTGGAAAGAAAATTGAAATTACTTGGAAAGTCTGTCCAGAAATAGAGTCATTCAGAGAGATTACCCAAGCCCATCAGTCTGCCAGTCGAAAGGGCCTAAAATAAACAGGTGTCAGCATCAAAAAATACCCGGCATGAATTCTCTTTGCAGGCTCTAGACACAGATATGAGGTTGAACTGGAATTCTGGGACATAGAGCACATTCTGGAGAATAATCTGTGGACTGAGATGCACTGTTCCTGTCACTGTGACATAAGTGGAACTGCCATTGGGTAATTGAATGGAGACGGGATGATATAAATTTTTATTTATATCTGAAAATAATCCCTTGTCGCATACAATATGGTCACTTGCCCCAGAATCAATAATCCATGCTTTTCTGGAAATATAATTAATTAGGCAATGTGAAATACCTGAGAAATTTCCCCCTTTTGAACTATCCATTTTTTGTAATGCCTGCATGAGCTGCTGATACTGGCCAATTGAAATAGCCTGATCAATTTTTGGACCTGTTGGTCCAGTGACTTGATAGGCAGTGGAAATTTTTTTTTCTTTATCACCTGGTTTCCCGTGTAATTTCCAACAGTTGTCAACAGTATGGTTAGTACGCTTGCAATAATCGCAAAAAAATTTACCCTTTCCTTTAAAAATTTTTGCAAAATTTCTAGATGACGTGGCGAAGATCTGGCCGTCCGTTCCTTTGATCGCGATCTCCTGTCCACCGTCGGATCTGAGCGCATAATCCCCACCTTGGATGCCGTCCGATCCTCGCGTGAATTCCTGGCCGTTCGATCCACGCGCGAAATCTGAGCCACTGGATCCGCGCATGTGATCTGGTCCGTTCGCCCCATCCCTTTTAAAGGGGCGCGGATCCGCATCTCCAAACCCTAAGAGGGTTTTCCTTTCGCGAGCTAGGGTTGAAGAGCTCCTGGCGGCCGCGTCTCTTCGTTCTCCACGGGCGGCGAGAGCGAGACTCTCACTGTTCCTCACATGATCGACTGATGCGAGTCGCTGACTCTCCTCTTGCATCGCCAACTGGAAGATTCGTCCTATTGTTGGCATGGGATCCATGGCCAGGATGTGAGATCTGAACGTGAGGTATGATTCGTTTAGAATCATGAGAAATCTCGTGGCCTTTTCTCTCTCTTTGATCTGTTTGTATTGTTTGAGAGTCGATTCTGGCCCTTCTAGTCTTTCCTCCGCTGCTTCGAGTTGATTCCACAGAGACGATAGTCTGTTGAAGCAGACGGTGACCGTCGAGTTCCCCTGTTTGAGTTCGTTGATTTCCTGCATTAGGTTAAAAATTTTTGCTTGATCCAATTTTCCATACATTTCTCGTATGTTTTCCCACATGGTTTTAGCATCCTCTGTGGGTGGAAGCCCAGCCGCGACCTCTGGTGAGAGGCAATTACCGATCCATGTTCGGACGAGGTGGTTGCACTTTCGCCAGTGTCGGGCTTGGCGTTCATCCGAGGGGATTGCGATGGTTCCATCGAGGAAACCATCTTTATCCTTCGTTATCAACGCCCGCCGGAGCTCCTGTGACCACTTCGAGTATACTTCTGCTCCGGTTAGTTGTTGGCTTATCAGTCGAAGCTCCGGTCCGTCGGCGTTGGAAACGTACAAAGGATCGCCCAGTGAACGCCGCCATCGGAACAGGCAAAAAACCGGGCATGAAATTCGGATAGGGATTCGTCCCTTGGCCCGATTCGCCCGACCCGATCGGATGACCCGTATTGAGATATCCCGGGTAGGGATTTTGACCCGCACCCGAGTTGCCCGAACCGCTTGATCCGCCCGTCTGCTCTATCACGATGGCTGGGCTTGCCCCATTCGTGGCCGGCGGGCCCCCATCGTGACTTTGGTGGCCCACGAAACCAGGCAGTGATGACATTGGGCTTGGCCCATAATAGAGTGGATACGGAATCCACTGGTATGGTTGGCCCGACCCGATCGGATGACCGGTATTGAGATATCCCGGGTAGGGATTTTGACCCGCACCCGAGTTGCCCGAACCGCTTGATCCGCCTGTCTGCTCTATCACGATGGCTGGGCTTGCCCCATTCGTGGCCGGCGGGCCCCCATCGTGACTTTGGTGGCCCACGAAACCAGGCAGTGATGACATTGGGCTTGGCCCATAATAGAGTGGATACGGAATCCACTGGTATGGTTGGCCCGTTGTGGGTTGCCCCAATTGGATCTGAGCCTGCGTGGGCCGCCATTGCTGAGGTTGGGCCTGAATCAAGGGTTGTTCGGATGTTGAGATTGGTGCAGGGGAATTCTGGTGCAGTGGAACTTGCGGAGAATCCTCTCCTCCGGTGCCCCTGCTGTCGGCGCCCAGATTGGAGTCCTGCTGAGAAGCCATAATAAGTATTCAAAAAATAAGTAATTTTCTTCCTTCAAAAGTATGCCTTCTAATGCCGAATTATCAATCCTTTTGCAGGTTGAAAACTTCCTTCGGCAGCAGCTTGAGGCGGAAGCGTGTCAGAGACCGGTGCTCTGATACCATGAAAGAAAGGCAAGAGGAGAAGGAAGAGAATAGAGAGAGAGAGTCGTGTAGGAATTTCTGTATTCCAATATGTATTGAATGTACAGTTTAGTCTAATAAATAATACAAATTGTATTATGTGCAAGGAAATAAAAAAGATCTAATAATCAACCTAGATCTAAGTCTAATATTCAATTTACATAAATACATGAAACGTAATCAATCAAGATTAATCAAGATCAATCAAGATCATCCAATGTATGGGACAAATCCGCATATCTTCCAACACATCAGATGGCAAGTACGCAGCATTGTTCAAGCACGCACTATAATTGGGATGGGACGGCGAGCGACCCTGCAAATGCGAAAAGAGAGTATAGGCATCATCGCAATCTATATTTTAATCAAAATTAGTTGGTGGATAAGATGTTTACCCAATAGGATCTCTATATTGCTTGTCGGTTTTCTCTTTTATTCAATTTTTATTAATAAAAAAAGTAAATCAAGTCCAGTCGTGCTGGATCTCACAGCACCAGGAGCATTGCATGTGAACATGTTACATGTGTCAATATTGCACGCGAGTATGTGAGTATTGCATGCGAGGTTCCGCGCACCTTTTGCACAATACTGCGGTTACACATGCAATAACTATGTCCTCCAACAATAAGCGTCAAATTATTAAGAAATAAGTACACTGAAAGTCTTAAAATTGATCGCAAGAGTATAATCAATTCCTAAAATTTCCAAAATATACAATCGAGTCTTAAAACTTATTACAAAAGTTCAATCGAGTCATAAAACTTTCAAAAGTGTAATCAACGAAATGACTTGCTTTGATTAATTTGATAAGTTTCGACGTTTGATTGTACTTTCATGATAAGTTTTAGAATTTAAGTACACTTTTTGAAAATTTCAAAAGTTTATTATACTTTCATGACAAGTTTTAGGATTTTAATGTATTTATTTTTATTTTTAATTGATTCAACTATCTGATGGGAATTTGCTTTAATTATGAAGCCAATGCAAATAACATAGTGATTGGGGAGAAGACAAAATAGCTCTTGAATTGTGATTTCTATTTTTTTTTTTCCTTTATGACGTTAAGAATTCTAACTTGGCACTTCATATGTGTACACTATTGTATTCCCTTGCACTTTCCTTTCTCCTTTATATTAACATTGGAACAAAATTTGTATCGGTATGCTTTTCGATCCTAATTGCAAGTTTCCATTTGCCTTTGTCCTTTAAAGTACTTGGCCAAGAATATCAACGAATTGACTAAGTGATTTGTTTATACAAGAAGGTAGAGTGAAGAAGTCGAAGCATGGCACAGTTGGCCTCTTCTTGCGAGTGAAGCTTTCTAAAGCAACATAGATAATGAAGCATCACATCTTCAAGAGTGCGAGGAATTTGTTTTTGATCATGGTCTTGGTCTTAGCCTTTCATTATATTAACAAGTTTGAGAGAATTAACTGTTGCAGATGAGACCAATGCACGATCATAAGCATTCGTCGAATTTTGTGTCATATTTGTATACAATAGAATTACAAGACATATAATTGTCATGATAAAAGAGAATCAAAATTAATTGAAGATGTGATAATTGAGGAACAAACCCTAGTATTTTGCTTAAAAAGAGGCTTAACAATATTATTTCAATGTAAACAACTTGTGTATCGGTTGTGCGTGTTGAAAAAACCCAAACATAAAGATTACTTGAAACTCTCGTTAAGGGTATTAGCGATAAAAGCTGGACATTCTTTTGGTTTGGAATATTGTAATAAGATATATGTGTTCTAGCAACCTTAATAATTGCAAAATCTACTCGGACTCGGGCAATGCAAATTCAAATTTGGGTTCCAAGTGGAGGATTATGACCGAGCTTAGTATCTAGAACTCGAGAACTCGTCCTTTTAGACCTGCATGGAACCAATACCCGTTCTCCAAGGTGAGAAAGTAAAATTAAAACATAAAACCAGGACTCTGTTATAACTTCCGTAAATTTGTCTTTATTGCTGTTCGTCCCGAGGAAACTCATTCTGTTTTAAACAGAAAAATCGACTCCATTTCGCAAGAAATCTAGCTATTGATGGCGAAATGGGTCCCATGCGTCCTCTCGCTCCTTATTTTCTTTTTCATCTCACTTTTTATTGCTTGATGGTTTTCTCTTTTATTTTTTATTTTTTTATCGATACAGGATGCAAGTGAAGCCGTCAAATTGTGCTAGATCTCAAATATCAATCAAAGCACTTAAGCGTGGGTCAATATTCACGCGAGCACGTGAGTATTTGCATGCGAGGCTCCACGCAACTTCCACGCAACTTCCGCACAACGCCGCAGAAATTGTGCGTGCCATAATTGTCCTCCCTATCAACGGGCGCCATATTTTTAATTTTCTTCAATTGATTCATCCATCTCTAGGAAATTATTTTATTTGAGAAGCCAAAACGCATAACACAGTGATTGAGGAGAAGACAAAATAGCTCTTGAAGACAAAATTTGATTATTTACACCATCAAATTTAGCAAATATTAGATCCTTCAATTGGATTTTAAATTCTATACTAAATGACGATGGTGGTTAGCTAGGCTAGTTAATGAAATGTGATTGATAGTAATTTAGCCTCAATGTTACCAATGAAAATTATTATTTATTTTCCGATTTGATTACCTAAATGTTATTTTAGTGACGGAAATTTTCAACTTTCAATGAATATTTTAATTTTCTTTATACAACGTGGATTACCTAACAGATTTATCTAAAAAGTCATTGATTTCCATGCGCATTTCGGTACGTTGCTTTTTTTCATTTATTATCTTTTTAACTTCACCATCCGTTGTATCTACCTAGATAATTAAAAAAAAAAAGGTCCTTGAGTACCTAAATGTTATTATAATGTGGACCGCCTAACGCGATCGTTATGAAAGTCATTGATCACCTCACCCCTTTTTTTAAAGACCGTCTCTTGTCCTTCACCTCATGCGTTCCTTAAAAAGGCATTGATTGCCTAACCCGTTTTCGTGCGTACCGTCTCTTCAGTTGCTTCTTGACCTCCTCCCTCATCATCGGTCAAGCGAGGTCTGCGAATTCCGCTCGTCGCGAGTGCTGCTCGTCGTTCTTTGGTGGCTGTAGAAGCCGGGGAGGGCGGGAATTGGAGAGAACTTGGAGGATGGGGTCGGGGGCTGACTACGACGTGTTCCTGAATTACAGAGTAACAGACTCTCTCGGGCTCGTCGATCCCCTTTACCATCGTATGATAGAAGCCGGAATTCGCGTTTTCAGAGACGATGATGAACTCTCCATGGGCGTGGAAATTGGCACATCTGTGCTACGAGCGATCCAAAACTGCAAAATTTACATACCCATTTTCTCTAAGAACTACGCTTCCAATCAATTGTGCCTTCGCGAGCTTACCTACATGGTAGATCTTCGGTCAGAATCAGACGAGAAGAAGGTGATTCTGCCCATTTTATACGACGTGGAGCCTTCTGATGTGGAGCTCCGAACCATATTGTACAACAAAGGCCTTTTGAAGCTGGCCGAGAAGTTTGGTTCCGATGTTACGGGCCGGTGGCGAGATGCTCTGATTGAGGTGGCCAGCTTAAAAGAAAGGAAATGGGACGGGAACCCTAAGAGGTAAAGGTCCTAATTTCACCTTAGCATTGGCAACATCAATCGCTTCCTCGATCTCATCCCATAATTATACAGTAACCTTTCCCTTGGAGTTCTTCGCCCTCATGGCTATAGTACGGACTATTGTATTGGAAGAAATTTCCGTTAGATTCTGCCGGGAACCGGTAGATTTATTTATGATTCAGTATTTCAAGGGTCAGCTGATATAAGCTCCTTGTCTAAATATGACTTACGTGTCCAAGTAACTAATTCATCATTTGAAATGCGTATTTACCTATTAGTGAAAGGTTCTTGCGACTTGTCAGAGGTTTTTTTTTTTTTTTTTTCGTGGGAAGTTTTCAATTCGATAGCAGCATGATGACACAAGTTGTAGAGTAGACTTCCTGACACATTGGACGGCACAGCTTGTAGGTTTTTCCGACACGAAGGTGGTGGGTCATAGTGTGACTTCGTAGTGAAATTTGAGACAGCAATTTGAGTTTTGTAGCGATTAAATTGAGATTCTCAATGAATCTTACTGAGCGAGTTGTTCATTGGCCTATATTTTGGTGGAAAACAAAGTCTCTTGCATTGCAGCATAGGAATGATGCTTAATGACAGCAACCCAACTCATATGGTAGCATTTTATGCCGTAGACTCCTTTTGAGCATTTAAATTAGACGAAACGCTTTGTTTCCTTGTCTAATGATTTGATGTAACGAGGCTTCCCATGCTAATAGGATGTTTTTAGATATCCAAAATAGTTGGGTTTTATTTGCCCGGAACTGGTAGCAGGATCTGTACCTACCTTTTTTATTTTATTTTTTTTCCTTTTCTAACTGTAACGGTTTGCCTATTTGGCAGCCTTGGGAGACTAGTCGACTCGGTTGTTGAAGAGGTTTTGAAAAGGCTGGAGGGAAATCAATTTGTACATTTAGTTGGAATTGATGATCGAGTCGAAGCTGTGATAAAATTGTTGGATCTTGGTGGTGATCATGTCCGTTTTCTCGGAATCCACGGAATGGGTGGAATTGGTAAAACAGTTCTTGCCAAAGCTGTCTTCAACCAGCTAGCTTCTCATTTTGAAGGCTCTATATTCCTTGAAAATATTCGCGAATTATCATGCCGTGCTGGCTTAGTGCGTTGTCAAGAGCTGTTATTATCCGATATAATGCCACATAAAACTACATTAGTTCATACCATTGATGAAGGGAGATTGCTCATCAAAGAAGGACTATCAAATAAGAAGGTTCTCCTCATTCTGGATGACATAGATTGTGTGGATCAACTTCAATTCCTAGCTGGGGATAGGGATTGGTTTGGTTTTGGAAGTAGGATAATTATTACGACCAGGAATAGCCAAATTTTGAATCTTGCACATCCCATTATACCTTATGAGATGCGCGGATTGGATGATGATGGAGCATTTAACCTTTTCAACATGCATGCTTTTGGAGGAGGCTTCCCTCCGGAGGATTGGTACACATTATCAAGAGAAGTAGTTTCCACTACTGGGGAGCTTCCATTGGCTCTTGAAGTCATCGGATCGCTTCTTCGTCGCAAAGACAAAGCAGTATGGCAAAAGACTTTGATGAGTTTGAAAAACATGCCTGTCCCTAAAGTTCAGGACAAATTAATGTTAAGTTTTTATGAATTGAACGTTTGCCAAAGGGAAATTTTTCTTGATATTACTTGCTTTTATATTATCAAGAATGTTACTGAGGCCATTTATATGTGGGATGACTGTCATTTCTTTCCCAGATTAGAATTAAGGGTACTTGTTGATAGGTCTCTAATAAGGATTACTGATGACAACACAATATGGGTGCATGATCAGCTTCGAGACCTGGGAAGGGAAATTGTCCACCAGGAAAATTTTACAGATCCAGGAAGGCGAAGTAGGGTGTGGCATCATAAGGAAGCCCTTGACTTAATTAAAAAAAAACAAAAGGTATGATAAGACTACATACTGCAACTTTCTTTAGTAAGAAAACTCTACACACACATGCCTACACACGAGTCCGTTTGGCACAACTAAGCTGTTTAATGATAAATTGTGGCGTGAAGTGTGTTTGGCAATACACGTCTTAGAGTTGCGACACTTTGAAGCTGGTTGGAGAAGCTGCTAGGGGCTGTTATACTTATATCTATCGGGTGCCGCGCTATGAAGTGTTTGCCAAAACATGTAACTGCTGCAGGGGAAGATGTACCGTGCACCCTCAAAACCTTACTTTTGTTTCGTTTTGTTTTCACATGACGTGTAGTAAAGACAAATGCTGACAAATCCTACTTACTCATTGCTTGCTTGCTTTAATTTACAGAATCTTGAAAGGGTTGAAGCACTTAGTCTGGCTGGGGATACTTCTAGATCCATCATTACAAACGAAGAATTTGCTGGGCTGAAGAATCTCAGGTTCCTCGAATTAGAGGGAGCTATCTTAGATGGAAACTTCAAGGATCTTCTGCGGCAGTTAAGATATCTCTCTTGGCGTTTTTGTCCTGAAGAATTCAAGGCCACCTGTTTGGACCTAAAAAACCTAGTCGTTCTCAATCTTTCAGAAGGTCATATCAGAGACGATTGGGGTGGATGGAGACACATCAAAGTATGTGATCTCATCTTTTAGACTCTTATTGTTAAAAAAAGACCTTGTTGTATGTCCTTCTTGATATTTAATTCCTTTTACAGGCAACAAAGTTGAAAGTTCTGGATCTCACGAGTTGTCAAGGTATAACCAAAATGCCAGACTTATCTGGATTCTTAAACTTGGAAAGGTTGATACTCTGCAACTGTTCGAAATTGGGTAAAATGGACAGCTCTATTGTGAAATTAGAGTGCCTGACTTATTTAAATCTGAAAGGATGTATTAGTCTCGAAGGTGTTCCAGAGGGAATTGGAAGGCTGCTTAATCTCGAGTATTGGTGCTTAGAGCAATGTTCTCAGATAACTGAGCTTCCAAGAGAAGTGGGAGATCTTAAATCATTGCTTGAATTGAACATATTAGACACAGGAATTCGGGAGTTACCCGATTCTCTTGGAAAGTTAAAAAAATTGAAGGTGATAAGCAGCAAGAAAGACAAATTATCATTACTTTCAGCAGAGGAGCCTAAACGACGACATGAGCAATTGTCTGAAAAATTAGAGGGGGTAAATCCCAATAGAAAAGGGAGACTTTCTTTCTTGACAACCCTAAAGTTATCAGACAGTTCAGACAAAACTCATGGTATTTACACAATACCATCCGTGATCATAGAGTTAATTAATCTCATGACGCTGGACTTGGAGGATTGCAATAAGCTTCAACAGTTGCCAAAACTCCCCAAGAGTTTGGATCTTAAGCCGCCACGATTCCTGCAGTCTGTTTTGAATCTTCTAGATCTGATTACGTTATTTGATTTGCTTTTTTTTGATGGCTCTAAGGATCTTTCATTCCATGCTTCAAATGTGATGCTGACTTCCTTACAGTGGATTAGGAAGTTAAACAAACAGGGGAATCTGGAGTCTTGCCTTGGAGATATTCTCACCCCATCAATTAAGTTGAGTTCCCTTAGTTGGCAGAATAAGCTTTCTCTATTGCGCCAAGGCGTGCAGTCTCTCATCTGGCTTTCGTCATTCTTGTCAGTGCTGGCATTTGGAGACCTCTGCTCGACAAACATGTGGTCATACATTTCCAGCTTCAAAAATTCATCAAATTTATGGATTTATCAATATGAACATGAAGAAATTGAACTTTACGAGCTCGAAGGATTGAGAAAATTGACTCTGGAAAATTGTGAAGCTCTTCAGAGAGTTTCCAATCTCTCAATCTGGAAGGACTTAAAAGAATTGGGTCTTATTCGATGCCCAAAGTTAGTTGAGCTTCAAAATCTTGGTGGATTTGAATCCTTGGAAAAGTTACACGTCAACTTGTGCCAATCCATTGAAAGGTTAAGTGGTCTATCAAACTTGAGAAAGCTGAATATTTTGATCATTGAAGAATGCGGTGCACTAAAAGATGTTGAGGGACTCGATGAACTGGACTCTTTGAGGTACTTGAAAATGTGGAATTGCAGTATGCTGAAACATCTAACTGATGTGTCAAACACAAAAATACCGGATAAATGTGAGGTAATAATTTGGAAATGCGGAGGGCTGCATGACTTTGGTCATTTAAGCCATGGCCTCTCTTACAAGCATTATAGAGAGGTGGTTCTGGGAACTACAGGGGATTCGGGGTCGGATTTAGCGAAAAGGCGGGGGAAGATGTCTGATATGGAGTCAAAAGCATCGGTAAACGTGGAGGAGGTGCGTTTTCGTTTCATGTTTTTTCGACAGCCTTTTGCTTTTACTTGGGGCATGTTTGGAGGGGATTTTCCTTCAGATAAAGATGATTTCCTCATTTCCATTTTGTTGTTTGAATTATTCTAGTTCAAGACCCTAACTAATGAAAAGATAAATTCAAAAGTAATGCTAGGTATACCATGACCGGTCTATTAAATCGCTATATTATGTCAGGAAAACAGAAAAATATGTTTTGGTCCTTATATTATTATGACTCTTCATCTTGGTCCATGTACCATTGTACCTTACTTTCTTCATCTTAATCTCTCATGAAGTATATCTTTCTTCTCATCAATTTTCGTCCTCTAACGACTTATGTGAATGTGCTCGATATACAAATGATGCACTGACATGCAGGTGCCATTTAGACTGGGGTGTTGTTCATTTCCAACAGAATTTTGCATCAGAAAGTCATCCGAAGGGATGAATTTGGAAAAAAAAAATTGTTTGATCAGGGGCTAAAAAAGAAGTGAAAGAAACGGGAGAATCACGAAATCACAAAAATGAAAATTTACCTCGCCCCGAAAGGATTCCTACTTTTTTTCACCCTATCTGCATGTTTTACCGCATTCCCGTACTTATCTTTTATTCCTTCAAATATGGGTGACAATCACTCACCCACATACCGATCATTTTCCCATCTTTCTCAATTTTTGACTTTTTTTTTTCTATTTGTGCATGTCTCATGAAAAATATGCGAGTGCCACCGTAAACAAGCAATGTTTGAATTGGACAAGAAATTTGCAAAATCAACAGTGAATAGACAATATTCTCAATTGATAATTGATGTTTAATTTAAGGAGAGGATTGCATGTAAAAGTAACCAAGTAACTAGAAGGAACCAATCAAGAAAAGCTCAGTACCTGTAAATGAGAGTGTGGTGTCGGAATATGCTTGTATTTGGAATTCGGTGAGAATATTTAAGCATTGCTTTCAATTAGTCCAAGACCACTATCACCGAAAATTGAATGTAGTTAGTTCAACTTGGAAATAGCGACAAGACAATGTGAGGAAAGATGATGCAGAAGGAATAAAAGAAAATTGTTTGTATTTGAAGATAACTTGAACTTAATATCGATCGTTGCATAGTCGGAGTCTAAAAATAGTCTAGCATCTGAAATTTAAGATGTTAGTCCTATTCCCATAATGCTCATTTGCTGTTGGGAACTTATTTACTCGTCAGAGATTAGAGCATAATTAATTAGCGTGATCATTGGTATGATGTGCATATCAACTTTTCTTGAAAGTTGAAATATCTGGTCAGTAAGTAAGCAGATCCAACTTTCAAGATATTAACGTCACCTAATTAGTTTAAATCACTAGCTAAAGTTTCCGTAACATTTTTTTGCATCGACTAAAAAAGTTCTTCGACCAATATCTTGTATCTTTATGTGGAACTGAAGTAATGTTATAAGAGAGAGACTGATCAGGTGGTGTTTGTTCTTTTCTCTATAATACTTTGGTGAAGAAATTCTCTTTTTCTTGCAGAGCATTGAGAAAATAGACGATAAAGCTGGATGGCAACCAGTAGACATGGAAGCCTCAGATAGGAATTATGCAATTGCATCTGTTCAGAAATTAGTTGGAATTGATGATCGTGCAAAACAAATAACCGACTTACTGGAGATGGAAGTCAATGATGAGGTGCGCATTATTGGAATCTATGGAACTGATGGAATTGGCAAGACGACCCTCGCCAAGGCTGTATACAAACGCATCTCTTCTTGTTTCGACAGCTGTAGCTTTCTTGCAGAGGTCGAAGAAATCGCACAAAATCCTCATGGTATTCAGTTTTTGCGAAATAAGTTGATAGGTGATATCCTTGAACGAGATCGCGAAGATCATTCTTTTGATGAAAGAATAGAAGATTTCTTGGATATATTTCGTGAAATGAAAGTTCTAATAGTTGTCGATGACGTGGGAGAGCAATCCCATCTTCATGCTATTGTAGGAGACCAGCGTTGTTGGTTTGGTCCAGGCAGTCGAATAATTGTGACTTCCAATAATAGTGGAATTCTCAAAGGGTATGATCTCGACAAGGCTCGTAACTACACGGTTAGTGAGTTGGATGACGGTCAAGCTTTTGAACTTTTCTGCAAGCATGCATTCAGGATGCGATCTTCCATACCTGATTATGATGGATTCTCAAACCGCATTGTCAATGCTACAGAGAAACTACCATTAGCAGTTGAAGTCGTCGTTTCATTTTTGCGGGGTAAATCAATACAAGAATGGAAAAAGATGGAGAAGTCAATGAACGAACGTTTGATGAGTTCTCAAAAGACTACGGTTGGCCTTGAAGAGATAATGGATATATGTTACAAAGAATTAGATCAACAGCAAAAAGATATATTTCTGGACATAGCATGTTTTATCTCTGGTGTGGATGCCCGAATTGCTTCATATATGTGGCCCAATTGTTATCCATCCTCTGGTTGCATTCTAATGCCGCTGGCAAAAATTGGAGAAAACAATGAACTGCAGATGCACAGATTGCTGAGATGCCTTGGCAAAAGAATTTTTAAGCAAGAGGGATCTGGAGATCCAAGTTCAAGAAGATTTTGCACACAGGATACGGTTCTAAAGGCAATGAACAGGGAGAAGGTAAAACCTTTTGGTTCAGTTTGTTTTTGGCAAACGAACATCTTGACATATGGGCTACATGTTTCTTTTTTGTCATAATTTCTGAGGGAATAATATCATGTGTGTACTCTTTAGCATGTAGGGCAAGGAAAGCATCCTTTTTTCTGATTGGTATTTTGTTTTTCAGCTTTTGATGATTATGTTACTCATTTTATATGTAGGGAATCGAAAACGTTGAGGCTCGTGATTCATGCATATTGACAGCTGCAAGTTTTGCCAGCATGCCAGCCATAAGTTTTCTCAAGTTGGATAATGCAAAAGTTTCCGGAGATTTTTCAGGTGCATTTCCGAGATTAAGGTGGCTACGTTGGCAAAGGTGTCCTCTGGAATTTGATGCAATAAATTTTGTATTAAGAGAGTTGGTCATTCTTGATCTGTCTTGGGGCAAAGTGACGGAAGACTGGCGAGGGTGGAGTGAAATCAAGGTGGTTTGGTTGTTGGTTGTTTTATATTTTCTCTTTTGAAATAAATATCTGCGAATTGACCATGCGTGGTTTTCTGTTTTGACTTTACAGATGGAGAAATTGAAAGTCTTGAATCTTACCGGGTGTTCTGCCTTACTGATCACTCCTGACTTCTCTGGTTACAAAAATTTGGAAATGCTGATTCTTGAACGATGTTCTCGTTTGGTGAAGCTAGATCCTTCAATTGGCCATTTGAAACGTTTAGTCTCCCTGAATTTGAAGTTTTGCTCCCAATTGAACGGGTTGCCAGAGGAACTGGGTTGTCTTACAGCTCTGAAAGAGATTTTTATTGACGGGACTTCTGTACGGGAGATCCCCATCTCCGTAGGCAATTTGAAACAACTTGAAATTCTCAGTAGCTTAAAGTGCTTCCCATTGTCTCACCTGCCCAGGTCAATTAGTTACCTGACTGCTCTATCCGAACTCTCATTAGATGGTGCCAAAATTACTAAGCTTCCAAGCTCACTAGGGGAGCTGCTTAATCTAAGACGCTTGTCATTGAGGGATTGCCGTTATATGCAGGAACTACCAGATTCTATTGGTAAAATGGGGAGCTCATTAGAGGAGTTGGATATATCGGCAACTAGTATCTCTGAACTCCCCAGTTCAATAAGAAATCTGCAAAGCTTGAGAGTGCTGCGAATGGATTCTTCTTTTATTCGAGCATTTCCTAGGGAGATTGGGAATCTAACCAAGCTCGAAGAACTACATGCTTCGTGGTGTCGGAGTTTGAAGGGGGCCATTCCTGGTGATATTAAGGGACTGCATCGTCTGAGATCATTGACGCTGGGCCATTCCAGTATATCTAGCCTACCCTCTGAAATATCCACCATCTCAGGTCTTCATACCCTGGACTTACTTCAGTGCAATGAAATTGCAGTGTTGCCGGAGCTTCCGCCTTCTCTAATTTGTCTGCGCGTGAGTTCTAAAAGGATGAAAGTGATACCCCTTCTTAAAGGTTTGAAGGAATTGAAGGAGCTGTGCCTAAGTGATGAGGACCCGATGGAACGCCGACCTCCCTCAGAACAACCGATGCCAGAGTCCAACGTGCAACAACCCTTGTCTATATGGTTTTCAAGACTCTGGAACCTAGAGTTGCTCCAAACACAAAGGATTGACAAACAATCCTTCTTAATATCGTTTCCTAAACTGAGGAAACTAGAGTTGTCTCTTTCGCCAATTGTCAAGCTGAAGTTTGAGCTGACAGATATTCCTCAGCTCAAAATGCTTACCCTTTCTGGTTTGAGCCTTAAAGAAGTATCTGAGCTTCCCAAGACGTTGTCAGTGTTTGAGCTTCACCACTCTGCGATGAAAGAGATTAAAGGGCTTGAAGGGCTCGAAGCCTTGAAGAGGCTAGATATATCAAACTGCAACATAGAAAATCTCAATGGGATTGGCCAGTTAACCTCACTGATAAGTTTGATTCTATCTGACTGTGATTACCTCAGTTTACCTGATCTTTCAAACTTGAAGTCGCTGAAAGTTTTAGATATCAGACGATGCAAAATTATCCATCAAATTGAAGGCCTAGAAAAATTAACGTCTTTGGAAAAGCTGAATATCAGTGAGTGTCCGGCTGAGAACTCAGTGCAGGTAGAGAATATTGGCATGTTAAGGGACGACACAGGATGAGCCCCCAGAAAAACTTAATGGTGAAACAGGAAGAAGCGAAGAAGGCAAATTTATTGGAGTCAATTCCAAGTGTGACTATTGAATTCCCTTTGCAGACAAGTCGAGGCCAAATCAACCGCCATAAACAGTCCAGGTGAATACACCGGTCTCTTCCAAAATGAAAGCTGTGCACCGGTTGATTTTCTCCTCAAATTTCCGGTGGCAAAATCTTTAAGGGCTCATGTATATGCAACTTTCTGGCAGATTGGTCACTCAGAAAACTGGGTCACTTTCATGTTTGGTCACAGCAGAAATGAAGACCCATCTGGCTTCAGCAAAATCTTAGAGGCAACTAAGGTACCAATAGAGTTCTCATTTATTTACCTATGGTTTATAACGTTACACCTTTAGTCGATTGGACAAGTTTTTAATTAGCATGTCTCTCCTCACTTCTAGATCAAGTTTAGGAATTCCCCTGCCAAAATCAATGCTGTCATAGGCTTATTATGTGAGTGAAACGGATGTTTTGCATCCTTTGACACGAGCGACATTTTTAATTTTTTTTATTAAGTTTTCATTAAATACTAGTCATATTTCCTTTTCTTCTTTCAATTTATATGTAGTATTATAGTCTATTCGTGCATTTCATAGGAAAATTAGGAATCGTTCAATCCCTAACAGAAAACATCGATATTGCATTTTGCATGGACTCGCATTTGTATATCTTATTTTTGTGTGCGCCTCATAATTTAATTTTAAAATTCGTCCAAATAATGACCACCCTCTAATAACCCATTTTGCTTCACATTCTCACATCATTAACCCTTTTAATTTGTCCTCATGTTGGTGATTAAATAGGAAAAGATTGGACAAGCAAATGAGGCTATTTTTAGGTATACCAGATAGGGAACAATGGCACCTTAAATTCGAACCAAATTAGTCGAGATGAACAAATCAATGAACAAATAAACAAATCCCCTCCCACTTTGACCGGCCAACAACCCCATGCATAGACTTCCTTTGAATCCCCTAAGCATGGTATAAACCTTTAGACAAAAGGCCTCCTCTTTTAAATGGAAAATAGCCCTGAAGTATGGCACAAAGCAATGAACAAATCCCCTCCCACTTTGGCCGGCCAATAACCCCATGCATAGTACAAACCATTGGGCAAAAGACCTCGCCATTTTGAGCTTGCATGAATAAGGACCTACTTTGCACCCTAAAAGCCGGTCCGAACCGTGAGCCTAAAAGGGGAGTATAAAAGAGAAATTTCTTCACTTCCTAGCCATTCAAGCCATGAAAGAGAGAGAGGAAGTGAGGGAGAAAGAGAGTGAGCTTGAGAAAGAGGGAGTGAGTGAGTTTGGCAGTGCGCTAGAGGTTGGCTGAGAGCAACAGAAAGTGGCTTGAGACCGAAACCGAGAGTGAAAAAGTTGAGAGAGGTCCATCCAAGCTTGTTCATCTATTTTCATCCATCATTCAAGGTAGGAGTCTTATTTTCTTTTCGTGTTCATCTTTCAATCATCATAGCTGGCGAGTGCACGGTGGCGATCTCCATTCTGTGACAATTTCGATCATTCGGAGGCAATCTGATTCGATCAGCAGATGCTCTTTGTGAAGCCCTTGGTGCATCAGATGATGAAGCGTCAAGATAAGCGCTTGAATCTCCGCTTGAAAAGCTGAAGCAGCTGGGAATCTTCGTGTAAAAACATCGGTAAGTATTCCTTGATGATTTCGACAGACACATGCCTTGGTGCCTTCATTACTTCCAGGTTGAAAAGCTCCGTCGATGTTGCATTTCAATATGCCATAATCAGGAGGTCTCCATAACTGAGGACAGAACGATCTGATCGGTGAAGATTTGGGTCGGAGATCTGGTGGATCCGGGTATGTGCGATGGCGTCCTCCACCGCAAGGCTTGGATTTGGTCGTTGACGGCGGAATATGTAGCTATTGCGCATACGCCATATCCGCCATAACACATTGGCTATCGTTTCCAATTCAGGTAAGGGATTCGAAAGTGTTACCCTTTCTGTTAGCCATGCATCAAGACGCTGCAGCGAGTGAGGTGAGATCTGGACATTGATCTAAGGATGGCGCCAAACTTCTCTGGTCCATGTACAAAAGAAAAACATGTGCTCTATAGTTTCTGGCATGTCTTGATTGCATAGACTACATATAGGATCAAGGGTAATATGTCTGTGAAATAGGTTGGCCTTGGTTGCAAGTGCGTTTTTGCATGCTGTCCACAGAAATGTGCGAACCCAAAACTGGTGATTCTGTTTGCTTTACCCAAAACTGGTGATTTTGCCTTGAAGCTGTGTTCTCCCTTTGCCAGGAGCATCAATATGTCACATTAGGTTGATTTCCTCGTTGTATATTCATAGTTATATTGATATGCACTATCACACCCCGTTACCTATTGGAGTGAAGGAGCGACATAGCCGTCCTTCCACTCGAAGGATGTAACCTCAAAACTCTATCCAAAGGTCTCTATTAATATTGTTTTCATTTTATTGACCACTAATTGAGGGACCTGAAAAAAATGAAAGATGAATAGAATGAGCGACTATAGCCTAACCTAGTGAGTAGTGCATCTTTTCTAAACAAATTGAGCACTTACTATGCACTTCACAAAACGATATCAAAATTTATTTATCTCAATTCCAATTTATAATACACATAGAAGATCAAAAAATTAATTATTTCGCTTTAACATAACCATATACGTATCAGGAAAACATTCATTAAATTAATAATATCATAATAAATATCAATGGTTCAGTCCATTGATCAATGTTAGTAAAATCACCCACCAATGGTCCATTTTATTGGCCAATCTCAAATCACGTTAATGGTTAATTTTATTGACTAACCTCAAATCATATATCAATAATGGATACTCCTGCTCAAATATCTAATCATGTTCACACATAATGTCCCATGATAAGGCGATTAAGATTTTCCTTGTTAGGTCTCCACATATATTGCTAGTGGTTCGGCTCACAAGGGTATTCTAAATTAGTATGTATACCCATAAGTCCCTTAATGGGCTTATCACGACTTATCCCTCGGAGGAGAGAATAGGTTTAGAGGTACCAATGACCTTTAGTTGACTCGAATTTTCTCAAACCCATACCTGTGATATTGGATGTTCGATTTTCATTCAAACGTAATTGAAATAAAGACACAAATAACCTAATATTGTCTTAAAAAAATGACATTAAAAAATCTCTATTGGATGGTCATAAAGCTTACTCAATTGAATTTTCAAGGGGTTTTCACAAATTCTACAAGATAACTACTCTGCAAAGATTTTTAATTATGCTGATTTTTTAAACGAATTTTCGGAATTTTTATGATTTTTTTTTTATAAATTTTGTGATTTTCTAAATTTTTTCTGAATTTTCGGAATTTTTGGAAATTTTAAAGAATTTTCTTATTTCAAGTTTTTTTTTATGAGTTTTAATATATTTTGAAAAACTTTATGAATTCTCGGAATTTTTTTACGAATCTTCTGATTTTTTTTTTTATGAATTTTAGATTTTTTGTATATTTTTATTATTAAAAGGAAGTTCGGACCGGGTTAAGGGATCCGGCCTAACTTAGCTGACCCGGACCCTAGTGGTCCGGGGTAGGGGTGTGCAAAATACCCGGGAACCGCCCGGACCGCCCGGAACCGGACCGGAACCGCCCGAAACCGGCGGTTCTTGAGGGAACCGGTCCGGTTCCCGGTTCCAATTTTTCGAAACCGGTGGGTACCGGTCCGGTTCCCGGTTCCATGGGCGGATCCACCCACCCGGACCGGACCGGAACCTTTTCAATATTAAAAAACAAAATTACTAAAAGAAACCCTAGATTAGATCTCATCTCCTCACTCCCTTCGTCTTCGGTTCTCTCTCTCTTTGTCTCTTCCTCGAATCCTCCTAGTCCTATCGCCATTTTGATTCCTTCCCGAGCATCGACACCGCCGCCGTTGCTTCTTCGCCGCCGTTGTTCGCCCCCTTGCGTCGGCTGCCACCCGCCATAGCCGCGGAAAATTGTTTTGCGACCGTTCTATGTTGAAAACCCGACCATAGACCTCCTCCCCTCCTTCCCAACTCATAGACCCAATCGTTCTATGTTGAAGACCAAAATTGTTTCGCGTCAAGATCGGTTCCATGGATCCACCTGGGAATCGGACCGGACCGGCGGTCCGGTTCCCGGGTGGATCCATGCAACAAACGGGTGGATCCCGGTTCCAATTTTTCGGAACCGGTCCTTAGCGGGCGGTTCCCGGTTCTAGGTCGGGAAACGCCCGCCCGGACCATGCACACCCCTAGTCCGGGGTGGGCTTGACGCCCGGTCCAATTTTGTTTTGTATTATATTTTCTATTTTCTAATTCCTTTTCTTTATTTATTTATTATTATTCTTTTAATCCTTTCGTCCCGTTCCTCGCGTCGTCTTCTTCACCGAAGCTCCAACCTTCGACCAAGCTCTCGCCGGAGCTAATGGCTACCAAATCATTCCCCGCCGTCGGTCGTTCACCGGTGCCGACCACCGCCGTTCGCCGTCGGATCTTCGCCGACGATGAACTATGCCCATTGCAACTACGATCCAACGCGCATCCTCTACCGAAACGAATTTTGTTCTAGATCAACAATCACATACAGCAATCTCCAACAAAAGGAAACGCACGTGCTTGAGGGAAAATTATTAGAGATCTAACACGGCTGTGACTAACCGCAAATCGTCGTAGGAAAAACAGAGGCGGATTTGAGACTCCATCCATGGACGACCGGCACCGTGAGCATGATATGCAACCAAGAAGAAAGCCACACGGCATGAGTTTACAACTCGGCCATTAGTGAAACGAGCATAAGCTAGACAGGACTAAACGATTACCAAACTGTCTATATGCATAATCAGGTTCGATACTTTTTTACAGGCAAATTGTTGAACACGAGTTTCAGAGTGCGGTTTAAAGCTGCTTTCAGTTAGAACACACTATATCGATTTCTAAATGAGCATAAATCATCACAAAACGATATCATTTTCAGATATCTCCCTCATGAGTTCGTCGATTAAGTCTAACACTCTCGAGCCCATTACACAAAGCAAAACAGAATACTAAGCCCGAAGTTTACGTGGGTTTTGAAGCGAGATGTGATCGACTTACTCCGTGAAGGCTTGGGTTGGGACTCAAGTCTTTTCTCAGCAATTTGAGCCTGGCTTCTGCGACGCTTTTGGTATTGCGAAGGGGGATCGCAGAAGTACCCAAATATATATAACTCTCGGAAAACGGTTGCTGCTGGCCACAAGTGAAAGTCCCCGGTGATGATGAGCGATCATATGCACGACCAGCAAGGGGGGAAGAAGTTTGCCGGCGATCTTCCAAGAACCCCTTTTCCGGTGAGCTCTCTCCTCCCTTCTTCTTCTTCTCTGGGCCTCAATTCTGTTTCTTTTCAGTCGAGCGAGCCCCTTTGGCTGTCTCCGTCTTAGCCAGTGTCTATCTCTAAAACGAGAATGCCCCTGAATCTTTTCTGTTTTTCCTCCATACGCCAGCTAGCTCCTCTAACTGCTCGGCCAGCTCAGCTATTCTAGAAGCTCTCAGATCCGCTCATCATTCACAGATGCTTGCTCAAGGCCTCTGTCCTCTCCTCTTTGCTCACTCACGGACGGCGTTCACTGCTTCGCTCAGGGAAAACACGTTCCTCCTTCGCTGGCTTTGATGAGCGGAGAAGACTAAAGTAAGGCCAGGGGTAGGCCCTTGCCGCTCTCAAATTGTGGCGCCGAAGGAAATGAAGGAAAATTGGGCTCAAAAGACATGGGAAGCTGGGTCAAGGGAGGAATGAGCTTACTAGGCCGAAAATTTCGGCTAAAAGAATGGGCCAGGTGACATAGGCCCACCCTATGTACTTTATTTTATTTTTATTTTTTTGTCTATTTTTCTCGTTCATTTATATTCTCATGTTTCTACCTTTATATATATATTGAAAAAAAAAAATGGACGGATGCCTTAATGGTTGATAAAATTCAGGTCGCAATAGGGTTCATAGCGATATTGAGCACCTGCACAATCTCATCAAAACATCCTTCAAAATTCGCAAACCAATTCAAAATCAAATCACAAAACGATTTCACAAGCCAAACATGTAACTTTTTCGGATCCTAGTTCATCCGCAAGAAATACTTTTTGTAAAGCATTTCTCAATTTTTTCTGGAACTCATTTTATAAAACCGTTTGTAATAATCCTATTTACTACTTCAAAGGCCTGGTTATAGGACACTATCATTGGGATGTATATAAATCCTTTCACAAATATTTTTCGCAAAACCATACACAAATATCAAAATGTAGAAATTACCCGATTCAGATTTTAACATGCTTTAATAACTCACGCAATAGATACAGATTTACAATTTTAAAAAAGAGATAGCATCACTCACCTGTAAATGCACAAATTGACCAATGCGTAGTTAAACGAGCTGACAATCTTGTAATTTTATCAATTAAATGAAAATTGATGTCAAAACTGAGGACAACACTACCTTAACAACGAAACAACTATACTAAGCCTACATGCTAACAAAACAATTCGTACGTATTAACATATCGTTCACTCGAAGTGATTATTCAAATTTAAATCAACGTAAAACTTGCATGGGAAGTCCCAAAATTTCACTCCAACCAAATTATTACTTCAAATCAATCTCGATCAAATCCCATGGTTCTATAATGAAAAAATCCATAATTTCCATGAAATTTTGAACATAGCTAAAAAAATCGGACTTTGCTACTTGATTTTTACGGAACTTCAAATTTACACCTAAAAACTACTTCGATTGAAAGGACCATGGGCGCAAGCACTAATGAGGTGTTACGAATTGAAGGAACTCAGTCTTAGTGCCACTCCGTAATGTGTACGTGCAAATTCCTTTTATCTTTTCTCCGTAATTCTTCCTTTCCTTTTTTTTCCTCCTTTTCCCTGTCTCGGAGCTGTCGGTCTTCTTATTCAGCCGAGCCTCCCTGTTCTGCATTTGTTGACTTTTCAACCCATTTTTTCTTCTATATTTTCTCTGGTCCCACTAAAGGCCAATGTTAGAATTAGTGCTAGTTAATCTCCATTTTGCATCTGGCACTTTTGCGCGACATTCAAGTCTAATCCTATGTGATTTATTTTGGGTGTTGTGTGCCTGCCCTCATTCAGACCGGACTTTGGTCTGAATTGGGTGTGTGCTTGGCCTCCCCTGGATGTTATTTTGGGTCATTCATGCCTATGTGTTAGTGTATGTTAGGATTAGTCGTCATTGATTTTCCATCACATGGTGAGCCTCTGTCCAGGCTATGGGCAGCAGTAGGTTTCCCGTCGTATTTGATTTATTTGACAAGCCCCGGGACGGCCTTCGTGGGTCCGAATGGCTTGGGAAGCATGGGTGTCATTTTGGAGTATAATCCATTTCTGAACCTGATTTTGGACACTTGCTGTCCAGATTTATTGAAGCGTTTGAATACTGGTTGTTTAGGGTCTCTTTCGACTCTTAAATGTACTTTCGTTTCGTCTCGGGTCAGCCTTCATTAGCCCTAATGGCCCGAAGTGTGGGAGCGTTTTAGTGCTTGTTTTGATGTTGTTGAATAAATGAGAATCGTCCAACGCCCGCTGTCCAGACTTCAAACGTGCTGGATGAGGGGCGTTGAGCGTGTATTCGGCTTTGTTTTGCATCATTGACGTGTCTTGGGTCGGCCTTCATCGGCCCTTATGGCCCGGGGGTGCGTCAGGATTGTTCGTGATCGTCTTACTGCCATTTTTAAAATGAAATGAGGACTCAAAGCCCACCGCCAGACCGTGTATGCGCTAGACAGCGGGCCTTTGGCTTTTGTCTCGGCCTTGCGGAGCGCCTCAAGCGGTCCCGGGTCGCCCTTTTGCTAGTTGGCACCGTTTCCGGGTCGTTCTGCATTTTTACGTGATGTTTAAATGCAATTTTGAGCCTAGTATCTAGCTTGTCATCTCCGGGCACGTAACTAGCTTAATTTAGATTTTAGTTTGTTTTCACCATTAAGGAAAATACAAAAGAAAGAACTGAAAAGATGGAAAAACTGGAATTGCATTTAGGTAAGAATTGCATCATAGGATTTAGTTTAGCTTAATTTCTTTCTACTCGTCTAACGTTTCATTATCATCAAAGTTTAGAGAAATTTACGTTCCTTAGCCTAGAGTAAGGAGCGGCGGTCCTATCCGAGATAGGCAATGTTTAATTTTGCCCGACACAGCTGGGGTTCTTTACTTTATTGCACTTTATTAAAATTTATTTTGTTATATCTTAAGTTATTATCAGTGTGTTTAAATTTTATTGGTTTAGCACTCTTGCATGGTAATCTAGATTTCCATGTTTTACGAAAGAATATTAAAAAAAAAAAAAATCGCACAAGAAAGATTTCATGAAACATTTTTTAGTAAAAGAGAAAATATAATAAATTGGCTTTAGATATTTTTTAGCGTAATCAAGTCCGTGTTACCTGAATATTTGGTTTACAGAAGTAAATAATCTTTGACGGCTTACTTGACCCATGATCGGTCCATAATAGATTAGTGGCGACTATTAAAATAAAACAAGTGGCATAATTAAACGAGAAAATCAAGTTGTGATCGGTAGGTTTTGGGAGAGTGCATGCCGAGCGCAAGTGCCTCCTCACAAGAAGGATTTTTCCCGCTTGATTGGCGATCCGTCAAACTTCCTGGGGGTTTGCCTTGGGAGGGTCAGTGGGTCACAACATATAGGAAGAAACTCCTGTCCATGTCTCTTCTCCTCCATATTCTTTCCTGCTCTCTGTTCAAGCCTGGTCCGCTTCAATTGCATAGCCTGTCTTGTGAGGTGATCTGATGGTTTGTGCATGGCAGCTAATACCGATGAAGGGATCTCTGTTTCTCTGCTTGATAATCCATACAAATCAACCACTAGTGGAGCAACTTAGTCGTCCGCAGTTCATTCTAAGCAGCCCCACGCGTACGCGTGTGCAAGCCCGAAACCTCGAACTGAAGCGCCAACTCAAAACCAATGGAAGTATGCGGGTGATTACTATGTGGTTAGATTCCCTCATTCCCCCCAACCTATTGGTGCGCACATGCATGCCTAGAAGATTTCAAGGAAATAGGTTTTGTTTACATTTCAGGAACTTCTAAAGAAAAGCGGTTGATGATGCTACCGTTTATTCCATGGGTAAGTAAAATGCATAATTGGTAGCGGTAAACTTGGAATGGCTATTTCACAGCCATAATCACGAGGAAGAGAACATGACAAGGATGGGCTCACTTCTTCTACCATATAACGAGTGACAGATAATTTAACAAGACGGGACTGGGAGATCGTCATTCACTTTTCCTTCTGAATCTTCTCACTGACCATCTCTCTCCTCTCCCACTTTTAACACCGACACGTGCGTTTAGAGAGATTGTCATTCACTTTTCCTCCTGAATCTTCTCACTGACCGTCTCTCTCCCAACCCGGTACACTTTGAGGCCCGTAATGACATAACGCAGATTGCTTACAGATCAGCACAATTTCTAATGGGGTGTCATCTATTCCCATAATTTCTTTTTCCGATTTTTCTTGTAAGAGTTTTTTCTTAATGTGAATTACATTAATTGATATTATAATTTATTGTTTTACGGAGTTTTGGTCTAATGTGAGATATAAGGTTTCTTAATTAGTCTAATATGGGGCTGGCTAGTGTGGGCTGAGTTGAGCCTGACCCGTAATGAAAGAGCCTAACTAGAAACTTTATAAACAGTGTTCAAGTCTCTCCTCTAACCCTAACTCTCATAAATATTCTCACATAACGAGCGTTTACCTGGCGCTAAAAGTGAGGGGGCCGTCTCATTGAGCCAGTGATATAGATGGCAATAGAGGAGAATGACTTGCACGTGGAACATCAGTTTTCCGCTTCCGCTTCAAGAACGTTGGATCCCAAAACAGGTGCATTAATCTTTCTGCTCAATTATGTATGTTCTTGTTCTAGTTATGTAGATCATGGGATTGCAAAATTTGCATCTAACATTTCTACCCATCTTCTACTCTTTCCGTAGCTCCTATTTAATTAGTGAGTTCATTTTTATTGTTGGAAATAAGGTAGAATGACGTCCATCTTGGTGGTGTTTTCTTTTTTCCTGGTAATCAGGCCCATCTTAGATACATGCGTTTCAAAGAAATGACAAAATTGTTTTAAGAACATTCAAAAGAAAAGAAAAAAGGGTTAATATTCTATTTTAACGTTCTTTTCTGTTCATAGTGCGAAGAAACCTCTATCTTGTCTCAAAACCTTCGGTCCCATGAGATCGATACCAACTAACAGATAGGTTTTCTTATATTGCAGTACACCTTCTCACTTGAGGAGTTCTGGAGCCTCATAAAGATATCATGACATTCCAGTGCTGTTCAAGGGTGACCATCACTGAATCTGTTGATTGCAATTGTGTTTCGAGGTTCTTCTAGTCCCAGGGTAGCACCAGAAGTAAACAAGGGGAAAGAAATGAAGAAATTAGGAAATCTAGTGTGATACACAAGCAAACAATAATCCAAAGTTGCAACCAACTCGAGTACTCTTTATAGGCCATTTCATAAGTACATAGACCATTGCTGTGATTACTAGGTAAACGACTTGTGTTCCTTAAGGTCGCTATGTGTTTATAGGTTGTTTATGTCTCAAGCTTGTCTTAGTTCAGTCGTTATGAGAGAACAAGTGCATAGACTTTTGAAGTGTTTTCTCCATGATCAGGTCTTCTATTTTTAGATTTATCATTCCAACATTCAGGAGTCTTGGCCTAAATGTGGGGAACATCTTTTGACATATTTTAAGTTTGGTAAAGCTTGCACCAAAAAGGAGAAAATTGTTCAAAAAGTCCTAAACTTATTGTACGGCAGTTGATTTATTTTTAAACTTTTAATTTTGTCAATTTAGTCATAAACCTTTTGAGAACTTGCCGATTTAGTGGTAAACATTTTGATAAATTACTAATTTAGTCATTTCGGCTAATTTTGGTTGGACATTACTAACGTATTAGCCTAGTCAACACTAGCCATTTTACGTGCGTTAGCTAGTGTTGGTGTGGACAATTTTTTAATTTTTGTAAAAAATTCTGAATTTCTTTTATTGAATTTTTATTTTATTTTATTTTCTCTCCCTTTTCTTTTTACACATGGTGGCAAGGCCATTGGCTCAAGGCGAGGGTCATGAAGTCCTTCGTGGCAGCAAGCAAGGGGCCCTTGTTGGATCTGGTGAGGGCTCATAGGCCCTCGTTATGGCTTGTGAGTGCCTCAGGAACTCTCGCGAGCCATAGGAAGGGCGTTGTAGTCCTCACCCAGGCCCTCGCTGGCCACGACATACTCACCTCACTAGATTTGGTGAGGCCATCATGGTCCTAGTGAGGGCATTGTGGCCCTCACCCACCCTCATTGTGGCTGGCGAGGGTCGCAATGCCCTCCCCTTACCAGATCTAGCAAGGGCTCACAAGAGCCCTCGCTAGTCCTTGCTTATGGTTGCGGAGGTTGCTAATTCTTGGCCATTGGTTGGTGGCCTTGCCTGCCATGTGTGAAAAAAGAGGGAAAAAAAGAAGAAGGAAAAGCAAAGAAAAAATAAAAATAAATAAATACTTCGGAATTTTTTTTTTAAATTACAAAATTATCCACGCTAGCACTAGTTGTGTCACCTAGGACGATCGGCATTGATTGAGCTGTTATGTCGGTGATGTCCACCCAAAATTAGTCGGAATGACTAAATTGATAATTCAATAAAAAGTTTAGAATCAGTTTGACGAATCGTTTAAATATTTATGACTAAATAGACATACAATCGAAAGTTTATGATTGAATTGATAAATTGTTAAAAGGTTTAGGATTGAATTAGGTATTGTGTTATAGGTTTATGACTTTTTGGATAATTTCTTTTGCTGAAAAGTGATCAAGTCGTCAACATGGAAAAGCATATCATTACAGCATGAAATATAATTAAACACACGACCCATCGTCGACGACCGCAAGTTATTGTCCACGCACCTCCCGCATTCAGTTGCGTGGAATGATGGAATCACGCATGCAATTATTTGCGCTTTCCGTGCAGCATGCATAGCAGCCGTTTGATCAGCACGAAGAGTCTTGGACATTGCCACAAAGATGAAAAGAGAGAATCAAATATTTGTTATTGAAATAGTTAGTGAAGCATGCTCATTGATTGTCTTTTCCGTTTTCTTTATTAATAGAAAAGGCAGGTCAAGTCAAAAAGGCACCTATAGAGGTTCTTTTACACGCACCTCTTTCATACTGCTGCCATAGGTAATTACAGTGCAACTATTTGCGCCTTCCGTGCAGCATGCATAGCAGCCGTTTGGCATGAAGAGTCTTGGATCGTTGGATGGCAAGAACGCACTGGAATTTGGGTTGAGGGTTTTACGACTAAGAAGAAACATTGCTTCTAACGACATTTATGCCGCTGGTCGACCATCACACCACTCTCCCCATCACCTAACGTCACTGGCCATTTCTATTGCTCGCTCACTCAAGTTCATCATCTTTCTTTGAGTCACTCAATTGGAGGGAAAAACTAGGGCTTCCAAGCCAAAATTAAGGTTGGGAAGAAAAAATCAGGGTTCTTGGTTAGCTGTGGGGATGGCAGTGCTAGAGGAGGAATTGCATAACAGTGAAGTTACCATTGCGTGGTCCTCGATTTGTTTTCTCAATCTGGTGTTACCTTTTTCGCTTTTTGTCCGCTAAATAATAATCACCAAGTCATTAATTAATCAATTAAGTATGATTGTGGAACATTAATGTGAAGTTGCCATTCTTTCTACATTATGGTTCCAAAATTTTTTATTTTATTTTGTTCAGAGTCAACATGATGGATAGCATTACACAACATTGTCCGCTATGGTGGGAAATTTGTTATTTACATCGATGAGTGGAGACATGCTTGTATAAGGAGGCCATCAAAACTTGATTTCACAAAGGATATCAAGATAAAAAAAAAAAAAAAATTGCAATATTATGATTATGGGAAAAGCTTTAATGATGGTTTGAGATATGATATTAGTATTAAGGAGATTTTTATCATTATCTTCATGGTGAGAAAGCTAAAGTTTATGTTGAGCATTACAGTGACGATGAAGATGGTGAGAGTACTTAAGTAGAAGAAGTAAGAGATGGTATTGAATCAAGTATTGAGGTTGGGGATGGATCTATTTTAGTCAAAGGAGAATAGGAGAGGGAGGCATGACACATAATGAGCGTGTTAGAAAAAGTTTAGCAAATGGGAATATGTCCCAAAATCTTTGGTGAAGACAAAAGTGATGAAGAATTAGTTGAATTAGATTAGAAAGTTGCTATATTCAGCGAATTAGATAATGAAGTGTTGCCAAATATAAATCATTCAAATAATGATGGCGAGGAACTTGGACTTTGAAGACAGAAAAAGAGAAAATTTCAGAATTTGCACCCTTTGGAGAATTGCAATTATTTATCTTTATTCAAATGCGAGCTCCATCATAAAACTACTACTCTTGGCTTATTCAGTTCTCGTGGGCCACTCTCTTTTTCTCCCTTTCAACCTTATCCCCATTTCGAAAAAAATAAAATAAAAACCTTATCCCCATCGCATCATGTCTGTCCCCCACTACCGCCCTCCACCTTTTATAATAGTCCTGCTCCTCGTAACCTGACAATTCTTTTTTTTTTTTATCCTAATATAACTCTCAACTCTTCCATAAACTTAGGCGTCAAGGTCGGAATTCACATGTAAAAGTAAATTCTCTCTCTTCACTCGCTACTTTTTATCTTCCCTACTTGTGCACACACCCACGCGCGCGATGTACTTAAATAAGTTACTTGCTTGTAGATTGGGTCCAAAAAGAGTTGATCAGAAGGATCCATGACAATTAAACCAACTTGTTTTTTAAGATAGTGAGGAAACTTATTTTTACTTTTACTGAAACTTTGAATTTTCTTTTTATTTCTCAACTTTATTATATATAATTTATTTGATTCACAAAAAAAAGAAATTGTTATTTGATTCACCAAAAATTTGAATTAGTAGAGAAAAAAATAAATGAATAATCATGAGAGTCGCACACTTCATTACAACTATTCCCTCGCGCCGTGGGCATGACTTATTGGTGACATGAAAATAATTAATTTAATCGATAAAAGAAATCATTACTTGAAAAATCTTGCGAGATGAATGCTTTTTCATGTAATGTCCTGCAAAGAAATTAACTTGATTTAATTAATGCATGTGGATCCATATATCTCAATCAGAAAAGAATCAATAGAAAAAGAAAGAATCGGAATTGATCGATATATTTCTCGAAACAAACAAAAAAGAAACGAAAGATGAAACATAAATCATGGATCAACTAAGCTCTCTCAGGGGCTTGCTTAAGAATAAGAAAGAAGAAGTGGACGTCTGGGATGACGAAGTACCTCCGGAGAAGCTGCAAGAATGCAAATCAATCTTAGTGGGTAAAATTCTGTCCGACCCATCAATTAATTTTCAAGCTTTTCAGAATATGTTAAAGCGCGTCTGGCGCAATGATCATGTACAAATTTCTCAACGTGAAGACGGTCTTTATGTCTTCAAATTCAATTTAGAAGTGGAAAGGCAAAGAATATTAGATAATGGCAATTGGCTGTTTGGCAACCATCTCGTGATTGTAAAACCTTGGGTGCCAAATACGCTTCTCCATTGCTATGACTTCACAACCTATGAGTTCTGGGTGTAAGTCCTGGGGCTTCCTTTGGAAAGATGCACTAAGAGTAGGCTCGCCAAAGCTGTTCGACATCTTGGCCAGGTACAGAAGGTGAACCTCGAGCACAAAGAAGGTTCAAATTTTAAAATAGGGAGGGCACGAGTGGAAATAAATCTCAAAGAACCGCTGAAATCTGGCAAACTAATCAAATTGGAGGGCAAGATGATCTGGATCGACTTTAAATATGACCATCTATCTCACTATTGTTATTCATGCGGCATCTTGGGCCATTATGCAACACACTGTCAAACTATTCCTTTTGACGACGCTAAAATGGAAGGAAAAGACAAGCTATCCTATGGTCACTGGCTGAGGGCAGAGGTCAGAGAACATAGTCCATTCTGGACAGCATTTTATGAGCAGCAACCAGATAAAGATGAGGTTGAAGAAATCATACCAGAAACTCCACAGCAGTCGCCTTTATTACTCCTTGCAGCACCTCCGAGCACCATGTATCAACCAACAACTGTGGAGACTAGTACAACACATAACCTTCAGAGTGCTCCTAAGCCTACCCTGCAGCTCTCTTCAATGGCAGAACCTACACTAAAAGAACAAGTGCCAAACCAATTAACTTTAGTTGGTAACACATCCGAGGGATCCACAACCAACAAGAAGCTAAAAGGTCCATGAATGATTAACAAGGCGAGTCCCCTCAAGAAAGCTAAGCGATATAACCCTTTTGGGACATGCTCTTATGTCAATGTACAACTTGATGAATCACTCCTTATGGATACCCCTATATTTGTAGCTGAAAGGGGTAGACAAACAGGCCGTGGTGGCTTGCCCAAAACAGCCACCGCCAGACAAATGAGAATTATCAGTTGGAATTGTCGGGGGCTAGGCAACCCCCTGACAATTCAAGCTTTAAAAGCCCTAATGGCCTAAGAACGGCCCGATATTATCTTTTTGATGGAAACAAAGAACCAGGAACTTGTTATCAGGCGTGTACAGCAGAGGCTGAAGTATAAAAATAGTTTTGTGGTGAATCCCCAAGGTTTGGCTGGAGGGATGGTTCTTTTTTGGAATGAGTAGATCACTTACTATCCATACTCATGACTCACATTTTATTGACACTATCTGTTCTGGTGATATGAGTACGACACCTATGGGCATTACTTATCTTCATGCACCGGCGGTTTTTCAACAGAAACAACATCTATGGGCAAATCTGCGGTACCTCAGCCATCTACATACTCTACCCTGGGTGTGTATAGGCGATTTTAATGAAATTTTACATCACCGGGAGAAGGTGGGAAAACGATCACTTGAGCAATATCAGTTGCACTCCTTTAGAGAATTATTACATGACTGTGCTTTGATGGATCTCAAGACTAAGGGATGTGCCTACACTTGGGTGAACAATAGGAGTGGTGAGGAAGTTGTCAAGGAGAGAATTGATCGAGCTTTGTGCACTATGGACTAGCGATTAACATATCCGGACGCTGAAGTTCATGCATTACTTGCCTTAGGGTCGGATCATTGTCCACTAATCTTAAATATAGAGCTCAGATCAGTAAGGGGAAAGAGGAAGTTTACCTTTGAATCTTATTGGCTTCAAGATGCTGAATGCCACAGGGTGGTTTTAGACGCTTGGTCATCTGAATCAAATAACTCCTCCACCATCTCTCAGAAGCTTCCGAAGACAACTACAGCGCTGGCCCAATGGAGTAAACTGAAGTTTACTGCTGGTCATCATCAACTAAATATCTTAAAGCAGCAACTTCGGCATTACATCAATCAACCTGTTTGCAATTATAACAAAGATTAGGTTAATTCGCTGAAGGCACAAATTCAGAATATATGGTTACAAGAAGAGCACTACTGGGCGATGCGTTCTAGGATCAACTGGATGCGGTGGGGGGACAGAAACACCAAATTCTTTCACGCCACTACAATTCAAAGGCGGAAAAGAAATACAATCAGCATGTTGAAAGATGTAAATGAGCAGTGGATATAGAGCCACTTCAGGTGAGGAACATGACAACTACTTTCTTTCAAAATCTTTATACTTCCGTTGGACAGCGAGACTATGGACCTACTTTAATGCAATGTCCTCGAGTAGTGACAGCCACAATAAATACACAATTAACAGCTGAAGTTACGTGGGAGGAAGTAAAGAAAGCGACATTTCAATTGGGAGCCACCAAAGCACCAGGACCTGATGGCTTAAATGGTCTTTTTTATCATGGTCATTGGGATATTATACAGGATGATGTGTTTAAATTAGTGCAAAAATTTTTCATTACTGGAGTGATGCCTGTAGAGGTTAACCGAACAGAAATCTGTTTGATCCCTAAAGTACCTAGCCCAGAGAGGTTAGATCAATTTCGACCTATCAGCTTATGTAATTTTATCTATAAGATTATCTCAAAAGTTTTAGCGAACCGATTGAAATCTTGCCTCACTGAGTTGATTTCCACAGAACAAAGTGCTTTTGTGTCAAGGCGACAAATGCAAGATAATATATTGATAGTTCAAGAGGTACTACATCAGTTCAGAATTCGTACCAAGAAGAAAAAATTTCAAGCGATCCTACAGTTAGATATGAAGAAAGCCTATGACAGGATCGAATGGGATTTTTTAGAAGCCTATCTTCGCCAAATTGGTTTTCAGGATCGCTAGGTGCTTTGGCTGATGCAATGTGTAACGACAACTTCTCTCAGTGTTAAGCTCAATGGCGAACCCCTACCTTATTTTAAACCTTCACGGGGACTTAGACAGGGCGACCCTCTCTCACCTTACTTATTCATCCTTGTGGCAAATATGCTATCCACCCTCATCTAGCAAGCTGTCGACATGGGCCATTTACGGTGTCTTAAACTTAACAGGTGGTGTCCTACTCTATCACACTTATTTTTTGCTGATGATGCTACATTTTTCCTCGATGGTAGAACCCGGGAATGTCAAAATTTAGCAAACATCCTTAACCGGTATTGTCTAGCCACAGGATAAGAGATTAACATGAATAAATCAGGTTTGTTCCTCAGTAAAAACTGCCCTAACGCTCTTAAGATAAACATGGCTAGCGAATTAAGGGTGCCAGTTCTAGACAAAACAGGCAAGTATCTCGGCATTCCTTCTTGTTTGCTTGGATCCTAGGATGCGTAAATGCTAAATTGGAGGGGTGGAAAGAAAGTCTGATTTCCAAAGGTGGGAAGGAGATTCTATTGAAATTGGTGGTTCAGGCTTTACCGCAGTATGCAATGTCGATATTTAAGGTTCCTGTATCTATATGCAAGGTTGTTGAACAAAAAATAGCTAGGTTCTGGTGGCAAAACAACAGCAACAAACTTGGGATTCATTGGAAGAGCTGGGACCTTCTGAAAGAGAGAAAAGACAGTGGAGGACTAGGTTTCAGAGACTTACTAACTTTTAATAAAGCTCTTCTGGGAATGCAAGCTTGGCGACTCTTTCAAAACCTATTATTTTTGTGGAGTAGAGTTTTTAAAGCTTTATATTTCCAATCTACAAACTTCTGGCATGCTGATAAGGGGTCTAGACCGTCATGGGGTTGCCAGAGCATTCTATTAGGCAGAGATTCTATTCTCAAGAAGCTTCGTTGGTCAGTAGGTAACGGCCAAAAGATAAGAGTCAGAGAAGACAACTGGTTACCTATGGGAATCCTAGGCGGCCTAGCTCCTAGAGAGGAATCTCACACAATAGCGGGGTTTATTATCCCAGATCAGAATGAGTGGAATGTCCAACTTCTTAACCTTTTGTTCGAGGAGCACACTGTTAAAGAAATACTGAATATTAAGCTGTGGCTAGCATCTACCGAGGACAAAATTTTATGGACAAGGACAGAAGACGGCCAATATACCGTTAAGAGTGCCTATAATGTCATCAAGCAGACATAATCAGAAAAGGTAATTTCTTGCGCTTCCTCTTCCTACCATACACCCAAGAAATTATGGCAGCAAATATGGAAACCAAAACAGCCCAAAAGATACGCACTTTCCTCTAGTCCATTTGTCAAAATGCCATACCTACCAAAGCTAATCTATTCCGACGAAGTATTACCCCTGACCCACTATGTACACTCTGTTCTGCTCACTTACCTGAAACCACAGAGCATCTATTTTTGTTTTTCCCCTGGACCCAGTACATCTGGAACCACCCCCAAGTGCAGATTAACATCTCAGATTACAACACATACCGCATTGACGCTTGGCTAGCTGATTTAATATCACAGAAGGTGAACGTACATGATTTTGAGACAATTGCAGCACTCTTATGGCAGATTTGGAAAGCCCGGAATCATTTTGTCTTTCGCCATCGACAAACCCACCCGAACCAGCTTGTTGAAACAGCTCTCGCTTCTGTTCAACTCCATCTTCGAACTTAGCAACAACAATCAAGTCAACGTCCTTCGCTGAACCCTAATCGCACCTGGATCCCATCGCAGAAAGGCATCATCAAGGTAAATATTGACGGAGCTTTTCCTATAGCTAATCAAATGGGCGCGATCTCCAGTATTGCTCGAGATCATACGGGCCGACTGATTGGAGGCTTCACCCATAGTGTTCTAGCAACATCTACACTTTAGATGGAGGTTCAAGCACTGCTATACACCTTAAAGGACCTCTCAAAACAAGGAAATACATGCTCCCACCTATTGTTGGAGACCGATAGCCTCATTCTTGATGAAGTCATCAACTGCAACCGTCTATCGCCGTGGGAATGCCACGCCCTTTTTGCCGAAATTGAAGCTGTTCTGTCTTGTTTCTGAAACCTCAAGCCGCAACATTGTCGAAGAGAAGCAAATGCCCTAGCCGACTAGGCCTCGAAGGCCCACGGATGTGGATCCCTTTCACCAAATTGGGCTAATCCACCTCAAGTTATGCTAGATATGCTTTGTAATGAAGCCCTTCTAATGGGTTCTTCTTATTTCCCAACTTGAATAGAAATATATCCTCTTTTCCGACCAAAAAAAAAAAAATGCATTCTCGTCTCTTTTCTGTTTTCTTTATTAATAGAAAAGGCGGGGCCCCTGTCCCCCCAAAGCTTCTTTTCCACTCACCTCCTACGTACGGCTGCCTCAGGGAATCACGCATGCAATTATTTACACTTTCCGTGCAGCATGCATCGTAGCAGTTCAATCGGCATGAAGAGTTTGGACCATTGGATGGCAAGAACGCAGCATTGCTCTGCACAATAGAGTGCACTGTGTGTCGAAAACAAATCCAAAAATTCTAATCATATTTTATTTTTGCCAATTTAATCTTTGAACTTTCGAAACAAACCTATCACTATACAGTTTTTTTTTCTCAGGATTCAATCACCACCAAAATCTTTAGCTCAAGTTCACCAGATAAAGATATTATCAATTTAGTTATAAATATTTTTATTTTTTACTAATTGAGTATATCTAATTAATTTTAACTGAAAATTATTAATGTGAATGTTATAAGTTTTATATAACGTGGCTAACTCTGAATTGGATAATTTTTAATGATATTTGTTTTGTTATTTTTTATTTGTTTTCATTTTTTTCTTCCTTCCCTTGCTAACGAGGACAAACTCGACTGCTTGGCCTCCCCTCTGATTGGTTACCAGGTGTCGACGATCCGGGCTAAAGAAAGAAGAAGGGTAAAAAGGAAAAAGAAAAAGAAAAAGAAAAAAAGTACCCGCTCGTTTGCTTCTTCTTTGTCTACTCCGTCCATCATTAAATAAGGAGCATTTGCTCGTTGGTTGTCTTTTCTATTTTCTTTATTAATAGAAAAAAGCAAGTCAAGTCAAAAAGGCCCGTCCCTACCGAGGTCCTTTTCCACGCACCTTCTGCGTATGGCTGCAAGGAATCACGCTTGCAATTATTTTGCGCTCTTCATGCAGTGTTAGTAGCAGCTGTTCGATCAGCATGAAGAGTCTTGGACCGTTGGATGGCAAGGACGCAGGGCAATTTGGATTGAGGGTTTAATGACTGAGAAGCAAGGTTCGATTGAAAAGATCTGGACGGATCTCGGACGGATCTCGGACGGAGCAAATTCAGAAGTGGGTCCAATTTTGATTGCCCTCGTGATATTATTAGAAATGGGATGGGAAAGCAACCGACTGACCATGTACATGCATCCTGCAAAAAGAGATTGACTTGGCATTATTGCAATCTATATTTTGATCGAAATTAGATGGTGAAAAACATGCCTGCCCACTCGAGTGGTGAGCGTCTGAGTTGCACGTTAATGTTCTCTTTTATTTATTAGCTTAATACCACGAAAAAAATTCAAATTAATATATTTATAATAAATTTATCTCAAATTAAATTTATATATCCGTGACAAATTTTTTCCAAATTAATTTTTAGACAATCAAAAATCCCAAAATAATATATTTATGAAAAATATACTTTTTGTTTGAATTAATATCATTAAAAATTATAAACCGATACACCTATGATAAACGGAAGGTAATTTAAAACCTACTCGGACTACTTAGACTTAGATAGTGTAAATTCAAATTTGTGTTCTCTATAACCATAAGGAATCAATCCTCATTTTCCAGGGTGAGAAAGAAAAAATTGAAACCTAAGCGGAACACTTGGTTACATTACAACTTCAGTAAATTTGTCTTTGTCGCTGTTCGTCCAGCAGAATCTAATTCAAATACTTAACCCGATGATTCTTTCGGATTTATTTTTACTTTCTTTCAAAGACGGAGGACTTCTCTGTTGTCGGGTAACCAAATATGAATTAATAAGGCTCGGCCACTCAGTTATTAATTGATTTTCTGTGTTAAACACAAAAATCAACTATAATTCGCAAGAAATCTAGCTACTGATTGCAACATGGCTCCCAACATTTCTTTGTTGTCACATGTCAATGGCTCCATGGGAAGACTGCGTACTCCAGCTGTTGTGTTCACACCCGTATGAAAAAATGGCTTCATGCCATCTCCCCAGTGAGGAGAGGAAACAGAATCATGAAAGAGGGTGAAGGAAGAGATGATAATTTAGACGGGATATGGCATTTCGCAGTTGAGTATATTAACGCCACAAAGTTATTGAACAAAAAAAAAAATTACGTCACAAACTAGGGGTGAGCATGGTCCGGATGGATGATTTCCATCTTAGAATCGGGATCCGCTCATTGATGTCATGGATCCCACCAAATTTCACGCAGTTAGTGCGACATTTTCCAACAAGTTAAATTAAAGAAAAAAAATATATAGAATTTCTATATTCTTAGTTACAATATCAATAAAAAAAAATTGAACTCATATTAAAAGTTAAGAGTTGAGACTATGAGTCGATGGATGTTGAGTTTGAGAGTGGAGGCCGTGAGTAAAAGATAGTGAGATGACTCAAACGAGGCAAGAGTGAAATGAGACGGGCACTCAGTTAAAGGGTGTTGAGCTCCGAATTAAGGGTTTTAGGGTTTTCATTTTTCTTAAATTGTTTTTTGGTCGGAAAATTTTCTTAAAAATTATATATGTATTTATATATTACCGTTCTGATTTAGATGGGTGGGCGAGTGGTTCCATACCTAAAATGAAGAACCAGACTGGTACCCATTGGTTTCAATAAATTGGAACCGAGAACCGGACCGGTTCCCTTATGAACCACCGGTTCTGATTTGCTCTGATTCGTTTCCGGACGGTCCAGGCAGTTCTTGATTCTTTTACACACCACTACCACAAAGTACGTTAAATTTCTCAACATTGTCATGCATTTTTCTCTAGGTATGAGAGAGAACTTTTTAAAAAAGAGAAAAGGAATTTAGAGGAACTGGCTTTGTGGCTTGTCTTCACAGGAAAAGACAGTACATAAATTCATTTGTGGTCCATAGAAGAAGACGCAAGCAATCACATTTGATGGATAGAGACTTATCTCTAGAGTTTATTATGCATGTCATTATTTAAGTTTTAATTGTTGGAAAATTGGAAGAGAAAACGTATTAGAGAAATAATACATAATATTATTTGTTGTAACCAGAAATTAAATGACTTCAAAAAAACTATAACAAAACATAAATAGAATGTGAGATATGGCTAATTGAATCACCTTAAGGTGATTAATTCCTACCAATGATGTTAAACAGTTTCACAAACCATACTTCTTAAGATACAACACCTAGAACCCGTTTGACTTAGCATTATGTAAACATGACTCAGTCGAACACTTCTTAAAACTAGCACACTTAGAGCAAAAATGAAGTCAGGAGATGCAAGTGATTTGTGGAAAAGAAGTTCAAATCTATTTATAGAGATTGAGAAGTCATGTCTTGAAAACATACATGATTTAAAGGAGAGAACATTGCAAGTGTCATAATTTTCGTATTGCATTTACTTAAGTGTCATAACTTTTTTTGCTCACTTAAGTGCAACATTGGAATAAAATCAATTATTTGAGTGCTATTTTCAAAAAATCATTTTACATTGATTTTTTTATTAAATTCCCATATGACGTAGATTTTTTTTAAAATATTTTAATAATTTTTTAAATTTTTTAATAATTTTTATATTTTTGATTTTGATTTTTCCTTTTTTTAGGGTTGGTAAGGACCATCATCGACCCTAAAAAAAAGGAAAAAAAAGTAAAGAAAAATAGAAAAATAGAAAAAAATAATTATTATAAAATTATTCACGTTAGTATTGACGAAACCACATAAAACGACTAGTGTCCACATCAGATTTTCCGGCGAGGCAAATTGCTGATGACACTCAAGTAATCGATTTTTCAAATTTGCGGCACTTAAGTAAGTGAAAAAAATCATGACACTCAAATGAGTACCGTACAAAAATTATGACACTTGCGCTATTCTTTACCCTCATGAATTAAATAGATACAAGAATCTATGAGATATATAAATTCAAGAGATACATGAACTCAAGAGATAAATGAAACTATACATAAATTGAAGAGACGTCTCTTGTTTTGCTCACTTTCATTAATCCATTAACCTACTACATAATGAATCAACAAAACATATTGACTCAAGAAACTCTAAGTGTGCTTGTGGAACCTTCTTAATGAAAGCCTATTGGACATACTTAATTAGTCGATGGACTAAGCCTTGAATTGCCAGTTATTGGTGTAGGCCTAGACAATAGATCTCACACAGAGCATCTCCAAATCACGATTGGTCCTTGATTATGTTCATTCTTTTGGCCATAACCCTCTCGAGATTCATGTGTGCTTTAAAAATCTAACCTTTAAAGATTTTCATAGAGTTGGTTAGCTCAATGCATATAGGTGCATTCATTTTAAAGACATCCTACCTTACCTTATAAGGATATCGAATTCTTAGCTATAGGAATCGTTCAACGCATATTGTACCCTTAAAATGCTATAAAAAGTATTGTTGTATCATAGGAGTGGGAGATATGTTTCCAAAATTTGTATCATCCTATTGAACCTAGTGCATGGGTCTCTTATTGCTAGATTATGTTTCCACCATAGAACCTCTCAATTGAATTGAGACTTTTAACCCTATTCCTCTCGATGCACAACTTACCTATTTTCTCACCAAACTTATTATCAGCGGATTCGCAATTTTCCTTTGACTTCACAAAGTCCAAAAATTTCCATTTGAGAGTAACTACCTTACGTTATTATATCTATGACGAATGTGTATAGACTTACCATTATATATCACATTTTGTACCCTCGTAATTGATGCTTGATTGTCACAGTGAATGCATATTGGAAGCACATGTTTTGGAATGGAACATACTCTAAAAATTACCAAAGCCACTTTGCTTCTTCAACAACTTTATTTAAAGCAACAAACTCTAATTCCATCATGGAGCGTGCTATTAGAGTTTGCTTTGAGGATTTCCATGATCCTACGACACCTTCTAGCATGAACAAATATCTGTTAGTTGATTTTGATTCGTCAATATTTGAAATCCAATTAGCATCACAATAACCTTCCAAAATATATGGATATTCACCATATTGCAAACCATAATCTTTGGTTCTTTGCAAATAACTTAACACTCTCAAAAGCACATTCCAATACTTATGATCAATATTACTTGTCTACTGGCTCAATTTTCCAACTTAGGTGATTTGCCGATCATTGAGAGTTCTTTCCAAAGTTTAAGTGCGAAAGAAAAGAACTATTCACATCTTTAATGTCAAATCCTTTAAACCTCTCAATTACATTTTCAATGTAATAATATTGTGTTAAACCTAAACCATCATAATTCTTTAGAATTTTTGTGCCTAGTATAATATCCCTAACACCCAAATCTGTCAAGTTCTTCTTAAGGACACTTTTGGTGATTTTAATAACCTCAACGTTATTATAAAAAATCAGCAAGTTATTAACATATAGACAAATAAGTACACATTCAACTATGTGGATCTAATGTACACACATTTGTCGAAATCATTGATTCTATATCAATTTTGGATCATCACATAGTCAACCTTCTCATCCATTGTTTATAAGTTTGTTTAAGCTCAAATGATGATTTGATAAGTCTACACACTTTGTGTTCTTGTCCTTTGATCTTAAATATTTTAGGTTGGTTCATATAAATTTCCTCATCGAAATAATCATTTAAGAATATAGTTTTCACATCTATTTGATGTACCTTCAAATTGTATAACGAAGTTGTAGAATTCAACATTATAATTAATGTTATTTTTGTTATGGGGGAATAAGTATCAAAGTAGTATAGACCCTTTTTTTGTCTAAACCATTTGGCAATAAGCCATGTGTTATACTTATCAGTGGAACCATTAGCTTTACGCTTATTTTTGAATATTTTACATCCAATTAGCTTATTTTCTGATGAAATATCAATCAATTTCCAAGTGTGATTACTTAGGATATAATTAATCTCATTGTCAATAGTTTCTTTCCAGTAATGAGCATATGAAGTTGACATCGCCTCTTGAAAATTTTGAGGCTCACCTTCTAACATGTATGTTAGAAAATCAAGTTTGAAAGATTTTTCAATCCACGACCTCTTGCTCCTTCGAAGTTCAGCTTCTTTAGTCTCAACTTTATCATTCTCAACTTTTGATTTTCTAAATCTTTTATGAGAAGGTTCACCCTAATTTTTTTCACAGGATATATATCATCAAAGAATTTAACATTCCTTAAGTTTATGATAGTATTGGCATGTATTTCCATATTTTCAATTTTGTGAAAAAAAAATTGGTATGTGTTGTTTTTTTTAGCATAACCAATGAAAATCCAATCCACAATTTTAGGTCTCAACCGTGTTTGTTTTGGAAAATGAATTGCCACTTTGGTTAGGCACTCCTACACATTCAAAAAATTGTAGGATGATAACCTTCCATTTCATAACTTATATGGAGTCTTATCTGTCTTACTATGGGGTACTTTATTAAGAATACAGTTTGTAGTTAGAACTGCCCCCCCTACAAGTTTAGAGGTAAACTCGAACTCAAGAGCATGTTGTTAGTTATCTCCCTAGAGTTTTATTCTTCCGTTCAACAACTCCATTTTACTGCGAAATATAAGTGTAGTTGTTTGGAGAATTAACCTCAAACTTGCATACAACTCCTTTAAATTGGAAGAACTATATTCTTCTTTGTTAGACTTAAACACTATGATTCATCTATCTAATTGGTTCTCGACCTCATTTTTATACTTGATAAACATCTTCATAGCCTCATCTTTGCTAGTTAATAGACAAACATAGCAAAATCGAGTACAATCATTCACAAAAGTGATAAAATACTTCTTTTCACATCTAATTTATATAAACTTCAAATCACATAGATTACTTACTTGTAGAGGTTCACTCGTTCTTTCAATTGATTTGATAGATTTCTTAGTGAATTTAGTCTCAACACAAGCCTCGCACTTGTAATGGGCATTCAACTCAAATCTTGGAATTAGCCCTAAGTTTGTTATCTTATTCATTGTACTATAGTTTACATGTCATAATCTACCATGCCATAGATAAGGAGATACAATAGTGTAGACTGAAGACTTCTCTTTATTTGTAGTCTTTTGGTACAAGAATTTTGAGTTCATATTAATGATAGCCATATTGGCTTTCAACGAGTCATTATACAAGTATCATTTCCCCACATAAATTCCCCCTTTAGAAAGTACAAACTTACTGGACTCAAATACAATTTTGAGTCCCTTCTTGGCAAGTATGGGGCTAGAAATAATATTCTTTTGGATCTCCAATACATGCAACACATTTAGCAATGTGATTTTCTTGCTAAAGGTGAACTTAATAATCAGCTTTCCTCTCTCCGCAATTTGTGCTAAAGTAAAGTTAGTCATATAGAGCTTCTCATCTTCCTTAGCCTTCCCGTAAGATGAGAACATGTATTTGTCCATACAAATGTGATTTGTGACACCTATATCTAATCACGAATCGGTATTATTGGATACTAAGCATACCTCACACACCACCACACTTGTTTATCTCTCATGATCTTCCTACTCTATGAGATTCAGTTGCTTGGCTGCACCACCGCTCTTACCATTGTTTGGGCGCTTCTTGCAATCCTTAGCCTAATGGCTAAGCTTAGGGATAAGTACACTATCAGCGCTAAAAGTTGTGTACAACGCTCACTTTGGTGCCAAAATTTTCCGTCGGATCACTTAAGTGCCAAAAATTTTGAAAAATGATCATTTCAGTGCCAACGTCGACGAAATTGGCCGGAAATCCGACGTGGCCTTTTTTTATTAATTTTTGAAGCCGATGTGGCTCGTCGGAGAGGTGAGTCAACATCCAAACACCAAAACGACGTCGTTTGGCATCTTTCCCCCAACTTAGAAACCCTAATCCCCAAATTGAGAGAGAGGGAAGGCTTGTCTTCGTCTTCTTCTTCCTCGAAGACCCACACTAGCAACGGCACCAGCACGGCACCAACAGCAGCATCGGCAGCGCACCAGCAGCAACACCAGCAACGCACCAGCAGCAGCAATGCACCAACGGCACCTTTGACCCATCTTCTTCCTCCTCCTCCTTCGCCCTCGCCTCTGATTTTTCCTGTCACTTATTGCTCGAGCAACAATCTCAGTCTCTCCTCGCTCACATGGCTGAGCAACTACAATGGTGGTTGAGCGACGGCGGGCGAACGACGGTGGCTGAGCGTCGGAAACCCTAATTTCAATCCCCATGTGAGCTAAACAGCGTCGTTTCCGTGAGGCATCCATGTAGGATAGCAAAATGACATCGTTTTCTTAAAGAAGACCGAAAACGACGTCGTTTAAAGGCCTGTCAAATTTTTTTTTTTAAAAAGCCACGTAATCATTTTGGCTGGAATCTTTCGCTGATGGCATCAAAGTGATCATTTTTCCTCCGATTTGGCACTTAAGTGATCCGATGGAAACTTTTGGCACCAAAGTGAGCGATGTACATAAGTTTTGGCACTGATAGTGTACTTATCCCACTAAGCTTATTTCAAATAAAACACGTCCCTTGAAATTTCTAGGAATGTACCTTTTGCTTGCCTTCTCTTTAAAAGGACTTATTCCTCTTCCTATATCGCTTGGAATTGGTAAACTCAACAGTGTTGGCCTTCGTTTCCGTAGGAGAGTTTGCATTCCTCCTGTTGTCCTCCTCAATTCTGAGAGCAAAATGAGATCTTCAAGACTTATCTTTTTTTTTTTTTTTTCGTTTGTGCTTCAAATAATTTTTGAAATTTGACCAGCTTAGAGGTAGCTTGTCCATAATAGTCACCACTTAGAATGATTCACTTATTAACATTTCCTTAGCATAGATGTCGTTTAGAGTTATTTGCAATTTCTAGACTTGATTCCGGACATATTTAGAATCCACCATCTTAAATTCCAGGAACTTGGCAGCTGTGAATTTCTTAGTTCCTACGTTCTCAGTTTTGTATTTCTTTTTTAAGGACTCCTATAACTGTTTAGTAGTTTCAATATTACAATAAATAGAGCGAATTCATTAAATAGTTAAGGATAATGTTTTGGCATAAGAGGTTCCTGTGCTTCCAAACCTACAAGCCTTGATGGTCATGGTATTTTGCTCATCTAGATTAGTTATCGCGCACATCTCCGATAAGTGCATAACCAAATTTGGTGTGGTCGATTAGAAGAATATTTTCTGCTACCATTAGTTAAAGCCCACACTGGTGAACTCCTCTAATTTTTCATTTAGTGTTATTGGAGGTGGCACCATCAAATTAGGCAAGGCCTATTAAACCATCCCTCCAGAAATTGAACTATATGTTGGCCTGTACTATTTTGAAAAATGGTCTCGGGTACATACCCCTATCACTATAAATGGTTTCAACCCAAAGGCTCGCAGGCATTTATTGCGATGGCACCGAGCCACAAGGTTTGAACCTCATCGGTTGAAATGACCACAAGAACGTCTCCAAAAACATTTTGGACATTACTGGATACTTGATTGTTATCAACCATCTCAATTTTCTAATAAACCCAACAAATAGTAAGAAGCAAATAATCACCTTAAGATTGTTGGAATATTAGAAGAAATAACGTATTGTAGGAAGAATATGTAACACTCTTTGTTATAAGCAGAAAATAGTAACTCTGAGAAAACGATAACATAAGATAAATATGAGGTATAGCTAACTGAATCTCCTTAAGACGATTAGTTTCAACGAATGATGTTAAGTAGCTTCGCAAACTATACTTGTCAATATACAATACCTCGAACGCATTTGAATTAACACTATGTAAAAAGAACTCTATTGAACACTTCTTAAAACCGGCTCACTTATAGCAAAATTGAAGGGAGGAGATGCTAGTGATTCATGAAATGAAGAAGTTCAAATCTATTTATAGAGATTGGGAAATCATGTCCTAAAGAAATGCACGAACTGAAGTGATACACAAATTAAATAGATAGATGAATTAAGGAGATACGAGAACTCAAAAGGTAAATAAATTAATGAGATATATGAACTGAAGAAATATATATCGTCTTTCTCACTTTCGTTGATCCGTTAACTTATCATGATTACAATAATAAATACTTTAACGTGAGAAGGCATTTTCTAGGCGGTTCATGGAATATGCCATGATTCATTTTATTTATTTATGAAACTTGGTTGACATAGGATAAGAACCTGCTGTATCCTCAATTCACGTATATATGGAGGATATAAGTTGAATCGAACGACCTCGGAGGACTACTAGACATATTTTTAGAGCTTTTACTATTAAGCCCGCGTAGTATTAAATCACCCGGGACGAGGAGGACACGACGGTTTTCCCTCCCGTCGCCCAAAGCGCGTAGCGGGTGGCTAGAAGTCAAGGGTCTTGGTCAAGTTAAAAAAATGCAATATATAGTTGTCTTATGTCTAGACCTCCTGTGCCTCTGCGAGTGAAAGCGCACGAGAGAGAGACAGAGAGAGAGAGCAGAGAGAATTGGTCCATGGAGGGTTTTAGTTTTCTCGAAATGATCGGTTTTCCATTTGCTGCGGCTGGAAGGAAAAGAAGAAACCCGGTTAGTTTTCTGTGCATCTTTTGGATTTTTTCCTTACGTTTCAGCACTTCTTTGAAATGTATACGGTGGAAATGGTCCTCTGCTTGGAGTTCGACCCAAAAAATGCTAGACATCGTCTGGAATGCTGCAAATCTCCTTCGACGTGAACGATTGATCCACTGACCGTTCAAAATCACGAGATCCTATCAGAACTCCAAGCACTATTGACGTTGAAAGCTGGCCTTTTAAGTATTGTTTTGCTTTCCCTAAAAATTTAAAATATCATTTAATTTTGAGAAAATCACAAAAAGATTACTTGTAAATTCACGCACCGACATTTGATTGTCACGAAAGTTTCGAGAATTTTGGATTTGAAAAGTATCAAAACGTGCGAGTCGCAAAAGTCAGATGCTGGGGCGGCTTGCTTTGTTAGGTTTTTTATTTTGGTAAGGGCTTGCTTTGTTAGGTTCGTCTCTGTTAGAACCATAAGACTTTGTTTTTCTTTTTTCTCTCTTCTCTCTGTTTGCCAGAAGCATAAGAGCTGGTCTGAAACACTATTTGTACTATGTGAAGCAGTTTAGTTTCCTTGATTTGACAGGAATCATCTTCATTGTCATCGTCTGGAGTCAATTATGAAGTGTTCCTGAGTTTTAGAGGTGAAGATACTCGCAACACAATCACGGATCACCTTTACACCAGATTGGTAGATGCAGGGATCCAGGTCTTTAGAGACGAGGAGGAGATCCCTGCTGGAGAAGAGATCAGCAAAAAACTAATAGATGCGATCAAAGCGTCCAAGATCTCAATAGCCGTCTTGTCCAGGGATTATGCTTCCAGTAAAAGTTGCCTCATGGAGGTCATACAAATGTGGGAGTGCAGGATATCTAATGGACAGATCGTTATCCCAATTTTCTATGATATTAGTCCCTCCGATGTAAAAAACCAGGATGGGGATTTTGGAACGTCTTTCGAGAAACATGAGAAGGACGGGGTCAACTCAAATACCATCCAAAGATGGAGGGAGGTTTTCGGAGGGATCGCAAAATTGAAAGGATATAGGCGGGAGAACATAAATGGGGGGTAATTCTTTTACTTCTGGTTTCTTTTTTCTTTCCTAGATAGATGGAAAAAAAAGAAGGTATAGGATGATGTGAAATGAACCTGAACCTTTTTTCAACAGATATTATATATGTAAGCTTATCGATGATGATGCATGCTAGAGAGCTCTTTGTGGTTATTCTTTTGAAATTGATCGCTAACTTAACAAGTTGAAGTTCTCTATGCCTATTGAGTGACCGGTGACTCGATTAAAGTGGCCATTTGAAAATGGCTTGACTTATGAAATAACTGCAAGTCAGACCAGCCGACCTGGTCCTCACGGGCTCTGTTCGTTCTCCGTTGGCATTACTCGAGAGAACTTTTGTTTTGCTGATAGGATCTAGATTCTTTATTTTCCACAAAGTAAACGCACCATAAAACTACCACTTCATTTTAATTGAAGATTCCCCTTGCCTCGTTGGTTGATTTAATATTTTTCGGTTCATTCCCCACTTGATTTTTGTCTACGTTTATATATATATTGTTGTCATCCTAGTGCTTCATCACTTATGTTTGCAGGCGGGAGTCCCAGCTCGTAGAAAAAGTTCTTGGACGTGTCTGGCAGGTGTTGAAGAAGGATGATCAAGAAGTACCCGACAAACTAGTTGGAATTGATCTTCGTGTTCAAGAGATCATGAGAAAGCTCGGTGTTGTCTCCAGCGATGGACAAGCGATGGACAGATGTGTTGTTGGAATATGTGGCATGCCAGGTGTCGGGAAGACTACACTTGCAAAGGTTGTCTACAATAAGATCCATGAGTTGTTTGAAGGATGTAGCTTCTTTGAAGGCGTTAATTCGAGAAGAGTTGAACTTTCGCAAGAAATGTTGATTGCGTCCCTTCAAAAAAGAAAATGCGAAGCACTTAATTCTTCTGGCGAAGGTATCAAGAAAATGAAATGTCTATTTAGTAATATGAAGGTTCTTATTGTGCTTGACGATGTGCATAATGATGAACAAATTGAAGCTTTAGCTGGGGAGCTTACTTGGTTTGGTCCTGGAAGTAGAATTATTGTGACCACCAACATAGAAAGTGTTGTAAATGGTTTCGGGACAGTTGAAAAATACAAGGTTGAACCAATGAGAGATGACCATGCTCTCCAACTCTTTCGGAAGCATGCTTTTGAAAAGGATGCTCCCCGAGATGTCTCTTACGATTCCTTGTCTATAGACATTGTCAAAGCTCTTGGAGGGATACCTATGGCTATTGTGCTTCGGGCAAAATATTTAAAGAAAAGAAAGAGTATAGATATATGGAGTAGTACCCGGGATTCCTTAAACAATCATCCAGAAGAGAGAAAAGTAGAAGCTGCCTTTAATGCCATATATGAATCTTTAGATGTTCATACAAAAGAGATGTTCCTGGACATAGCGTGCTTTTATATTGGAAAGGATAAGAGGATTCCCTCTTACATGTGGGAGGCTTGTCACTACAATCCTCACAGGGGGATAGATTTCCTTCGCGACTTGCATTTGTTGGAAGATGGAGAAAATAATGAATTAAGAATGCACAATCTGATACGAGACTTTGGCAGGGCCATTGTCGAGAGGATAGCTCGTCCTCAGCGCTGCAGGTTTTGGAATCACAGTGATGCACGTTCCATTTTGGAGCATCGTACGGTAAGTTTTTCAAAGCCTCTAGAAATTTCTTTAGGAGGGTTACGAAAGCGTTCGAATAAACCTACCATTCCCATTTGATAGAAACTTACTTTTCTTTATTCAATGTGGAAGGGAAAAGAAACGAAATTGTTCTTAACGCGATTTAGAACGTGTAGTGGGTGCCCACTGATGTTGTAAATTCGATTTGTCTCATTTCATTAAAAGGATTAAGAAATTGAAGTTCTCTATTTACTCGTGCGATTCTCCTGAATCGAAACTTGTCAGGGTACTGAAAGTGTCCGGGGCATCTGTCTCACATTTGAAGAGGGTAGCACCGTCTGTATTACACGTAAAGCCTTTCAACAGACATCGAATTTGAGGTACCTCAAACTGGACCAGGCTAACATTCAGGGAGACGCTGAGAATCTTCTTCCAAATTTGAGGTGGCTTGATTGGCAAGCGTGCCATTTGATTTCTGAACTACATGTTATGCATTTGGAGAAGTTAGTCATTCTCGATCTGTCTCGTAGTCCAGTTACCAAAGATTCACACTGGGAACAAATAATGAAGGTATGGCCAATATCTGCTTTTTAAATCTCTGTTAAGATGATAGATAGGAGCGAGTGAGGTTTGATATCTTCTTTTGCACATACATTGCAGAAGGTGGAGGAATTGAAAGTCTTGAACCTACAAGGATGTGTTCAGTTACGTGCATCATTGGATTTTCCAGCTCCAGCCAATTTGGAGATATTGATACTGGAAGGTTGTGCTTATTTAACTAAAATTCAGAAATTCATTGAAAAGCCGAAATTGAGGTCCTTAAATTTGAAAGGCTGCAGCCTAGTTAAAGAGTTGCCCGAAGAACTGTACCGCAAGGAATATCTGAAGGAACTTGTGATTGATGGAACTGGCATCAGAGAAATTTATTGCCAGAGTGGATCTTTAAAGGAACTTGAAATACTTAGTGCTCGTCACTGTAAAGATTTGAAACGTATATTCACACTCGGCCGCCTGAAAAATCTCTCAAGTCTTGCTCTGGATGGTTCTGTTATTGAACAGTTTCAATATGCTTTTGAATTTCCACCGAACCTGAAGAGACTTTCTTTAAGGGAATGTCAACGGTTGGTTAAACTTCCACGTTCCATCGGAAATCTGAAGTTGCTGGAGGTAATGGACCTTTCAAGCACTGCAATCACCGAAATGCCATCCTCAGTCAAGAAATTGACAGAGTTGAAGATGCTGAAGATGGAACACACTCCCCTAAGAGAATTTCCTGAAGATATCGTGAAGTTAGAGAAGCTGGAGGAGATAGATTTTTCTTTATGCAGAAGTTTAGAGGTCAAAGTTCGCTGTGATATTTCAGGATTATCCTCTTTGAGAATTTTGAGATTATCGTCATCCAATGTTGCCAGGCTGCCTAATAGCGTTTGCCGTCTCTCTCGCCTCCAAACCCTAGACATACTTGGCTGCAACCAACTTCACGCACTACCAAAGTTGCCCTCCAGTTTACTCTGTCTCCGGTGGGGATCCAAAAAGATGAGATTGTCCGACTTGTCATATCTGACAAATCTACAAGAGCAACACTTGACAGATGATGAGCAACCAAAAGCTGGATGGCTAATGATGTTTTTGAAACTTATGACCCCAAGTGAGTGGATCACGAGATTACCAAGTCTAGAGACCTTGAAGCTGTCCCTTTCAAAAGTCACCATTCTCCCTCGGAATTTTAGTGCCCTTATTCAGCTCCGGGAACTCTCTTTATCCTACATGGAGAAGCTAGACCTCTCGCAACTCCCCTCGACCTCAAACTTGTCAACTCTCCGTCTCAAACACTGCAAGTTTCAAAAGCCTAAATTTTCTGATCTGAAATGTCTGTCAGAACTAGAATTAGACGAATGCGATTTAGCAGAGATTGATGGTCTTGAAAATTTACAGCTTCTGGAGGTCCTGACAATTTCTGATTGCAGTAGTCTCACAAACCTTAATGGGCTCGAAGAAATACGACGTCTCCGGGAAGTGAAAGTCATCTCTTCTCCTCTAGTCGTTCTGCCACAATTATCGGAACGTGTTAAAAAGGTCAGATTCGGTTAGGCTGCTTCTTGGCTAGTGGATGGAAAGACTGTTCTGTACGAACTACTATTGTACTTTCGAGTCTTTGACAGGACATCTCATTTATAAGAAGCTGGATGGCGGCCTCTCTAAGGTACATGCTCGAATTCTGTTTAGAATTCTTTTTCTACCTGAAACGAGAAAGAAAGTTGAATTTGATCGTTTCCATAAAATACCCGTGGCAAAGTCTTCTTGTCCCGCAATTAGTGATGGAAACAAGAACCTCACATCATAACCATTGCTGAAGGTAGTGACTCCACTGGAATTGCTGCATATTTTGTTGTTCTGTTTAGACTGTTTTCATAAAGAGCCATGCCATTTCCACGGCCTATATGGCTGCTTACTGATATAGTGAGGCCATATTTGCAGAGAAATCGGATAAAGGTGCGATTCATCAAAACACCGTTTACTGTTATTTGTAGCACGTAGGATGCATCCAAAAGCCGTCGACCGCCACCCAGCTCTTCGATCACGGTGACAAAGAGAAGAAGAAGAAGAAAAACAAGATGCAGGATCCATGGGCAACATTGTGAGGACTCCGCGGACGTAAGCCATCACGGGCCTTTACTTTTTTCAGCTCTGTTGGTGAGATTCGTCCTCAACACCGCCTTCAAATTTGCTTTTATTCGTTTCAGGTGATAAAGTCATCAGGTTTCCGAATTTCCAGGAGTTCATTATATGATGGCGATGCGAAATGGATTTGACGGATATCTAATTAGAATGAACTACGAGGGAGTGCGCTCGTGATCCTGAAATTGAGTAGGATGATTGCGATGTTGAGAGAGAGAGAGAGAGAGAGAGAGAGAGAGAGAGAGAGAGAGAGAGGAGTTTTTGAATTGATCTGCTGCTTGGAAAAGGATACTTTTCATCCATCGTTCTCTTCTCCTCTTCTTATTCGATTTTCTTCCCACTCGCACCTCTGGATACAATCCGGGTTCATGGTGATGGGATATACTCTGTATCCATCCATAACTCTTCTAAAAAATAATAACAAAACATGGAGAGCAGAGCTTTTTGTCGAGCCACATCTTAATTTTTATTCTCCTCTTCACATTACTGAAAAATACATATTCATTGAAAAAGGTAAAAATATCGTAATAATTAAAAAAGTTGAGGGTTCCTACTTTTTTGGGTCATTGAGTCATTAATGCTGATTTTCTTCAAGAACCAATCGAATCTGTAATTGGCGATTTGTTGCAATTAATGTATTTTTTCCTTTATCAAACAATTAATGCTGTTGATTAGCATGTATAAATTGCTATACATATTACGGTCAATTTCGACCTCTATTATATTGAATATAAATAATTAATGCAATACATTTTGCTTGAATAAATGTATTCTAATCCACCTACATTCTCTTCCGTCGCTATTTTCGCCGCAATCCATATTCCTTTCTGATGATTTAGATGATTTTTCGGTATCTAATAATTTCTATGTATAAACCGGTAAGTATTAGTCAGTTGGGGTCTCTACCCAATCCCCGCCGGTTCAACAGCCCTTTACCACAGAATTAGCATATTTTCTTAATTGATAATTGCTTTCATTTATCATCTTTTATATGGTGCTTTTTTGTACGATAAATGAGGTGGGATTGTTATTTGAGGAGCCAAATCGCGTAACATAGTGGTTGGGAGAAGACAAAATGGCTCTTGAACTGCGATTTCTTTGTATTTTTCTTTTCCTTTGACATTATGATATAAGATATTATCACTTGACAGTTCATATGTGTCCACTTATATTTCCCAACACTTAGCTTTGTCCTTCATATTAAGCTCTGTTTATTTCGTGGAAAATGAACGATTTGAAAAATATTTTCCTAAAAATGATTGCTTGAAATAATTAGTTAATACATAATATTTTTAAATCATTCATTTTTCGTGAAACAAACGAGGCCTAACATTGCCATAGATTTGTATTGGTATATTTTGGATCCCATAGCCAGTTTCTCATTGTCTTCGTCCTTTTGGTTAATAAAAGTTATCGTTCGGATAAATGATCTAAAAGATTGATTTTTCTTTCTTTTTTCCTTTCAATTTATCAATCTTTTTATATTATTAGTCATTACGATTTAATTTGTTACCGCGTCCTTTCTATAATAAACACTCTAATTGGATAATGGATCTTTTTTTCTCGTGCTAGCATTTTTCAAATAGAATTAACTACTATTATATTATGATTATTACGTTGAAGATCTGCAGTGATTGGAAGTGAACGAGTATTCAATAAGTTACAAAGGAGAGGGCCATACATGGAAGGGTGAAGCTTTCACTCCTAATTTAACAGCATGAACCTTTAATTTCTCTAATAGACATCATGCTCCATCTTGCAAGCAAAAAGATCTCTAGTTCATTCCTTATTCATTCTCCGTTGGTTCCTCTTTCCAGACTAGCAAATTCTTTCTCAAGGGTGAAAAAAAAGAAGGAAAAATCACAAGAATAAATGGGACCATGCAATTTAGAGGCTGGGGTGGGGATATATGAGTGAGGGAGTAGGGTTTCGCAATGCGCACACGGCACATAATATACGTAGTGGCTTGTAAAATAGATAGGGACCAGACCCAAAAAAAAAAAAAAAATTAGAAAGAGTCAACCTATCATGCCTAACTTTTGAATGTAAGCAAGGATTAACATTTCTTAACTGCGAAAATTTGTTTTTACTAATTTTTGGAATGATCATATCTGAAGGAAAAGTGCATTCATCCTGTGAAATGATTTAGGAAGCAATTCCAAAAACTACGAGTTACACAAGCGTAAGTGGTTTGGCTGATGAAATTGGGTCAGAGGCGGAAGAAAAAATTAATTAGTTCTTAAATATGTTTTCTCTCGAAGCACTGTTGAAATATTTTAGAAAGCACGTGTTACCCTTCTACATATTATCTACATTAACCCTTCACAAACTGAGTATTAACATAATATTAAAAAGCTCATCAAAGAATGAAATAAAAAAGAGAACGTGTCATTAAATAAACTATTCGATCATAGAGAATTCATTGGCCGGAAATTTGTAATGCGACACTGAATTAAAAGGAATGTAAAATGTTAACAAACATTAATTTAAGGACAGAAAAAAGTGACTAGGATGGGAACTAGGATGGGAGGGTATGATTAGGTCATCTTTAGGCATGATGTGGCATGGAGAAGAAGTCTAGTTTGGAAAATTATTTCTGAAGAGAGAGATATACATATTTTGAAAAGTGAAGTCTGATGTGAATCGAAAATGATAAATTTATTTGAATGTGTCTTAAAGGCATTCTCGATGGTTTTCTTTTCTATTTTTTTAAAATTAATAGGAAAATCAAGTCAAGTCAAAGAAGCACATGCACAGGTTCCAAGCAACTTCTCTATAGTGCTTCGGAAATTGAAGAGTCAGGGATTTAGAGTCGTTGGCCTGGACTATTGACCAATTGATGGAGTGATTGCGCTCCCCCGAGAAGGTCGAGTGGTGCAAGCAAAGCTTTCTAGACAGCGAAGCATGACATCTTCAAACAGCGCGAGGACTTTGTCGTGATCACGGTCAAGGAAGATGAGAAATAGCTTCATGTCATCTTCCTAAAATTATGAGAGAAGGGTGGAGGAAGACATAAGTAATTGAGAAGAGGTATGACATTTAAATTGTTCGAGTGCACTAATGTGACCACTATGTTAAATTTCTCAACAGTGCCATGCCTTTATCAATAACCATGATTAGAATGAGTTTCATGAAGAAGAAGAAGAGAGTACATAAATCCATTCGTGGTACTAGGAAGAAGACGGAAGCAACCATGTTTCATCGTGCGAGCAAACTTATGAAGCTTGATGTGATTACAAGACTAAGGAGAGAGAAGGTTGAGTAAGGAAGCCAGAGATTACAGTTGTTGTCGAGGGACGAAGCTCTAACTTCATTGCCGAAATTGTGGAAATTGAAGAACAAAATTCTTTGTAATCCCGAAACTAGAACAGAATTTTTCGGGAGATGGTAAAAGATTTTGGTAAAAAATGATCCTTATAGAAGATGCATTGGCTTGTGTTGCCTTGCTGACCAGAAAAATTAAATTAGATTTTTTGCGATACCTTGTAATTGTAAGTCTTTTCATGAAATTTCAATATAGTTTTTTTGGGCAAGTTTTAGCTTGAATTTATTGACATGGCAGTGAACCGTCCTGCGAGGCACGATGTAGATAAACTCAATTGAAAAAGGCCTTGTTTTCACTTATTTTTCTGATTTTTCTATGTAGATAAACCGTCCTCCGTTCGTTTCATGGAAAATAATTTTCGGAAAAACGTTTTCCGGATTTTCCGGCGTTTGTTTCACAGAAAATGAATTCCTTGAGGAAAATATTTTCCATCAAAGGAAAAAAGTTTTCTAAAATAGGGGAAAATGTTTTCCACTTTTAAAAAGTGGAAAACATTTTCCTCACTTGATCTCTATTATCTCACACCTCTACAAATCATGACTTCCTCCTCCCCTTTCTTTTTCTTATTTTCTTTTTTCATTCGAATTATTTATTAATTTTTTTTTAATTCGAATTATTTTTAATTTCCTTTTTCTTTCATTTTTCATTTTCATTTTTTTTTTGTTTCTTGTCTTCTTCTTTCTTGGTTAGTTGTCAAACCAACTGAACCTCAAGCTCGTCGATTTCAAACTTGCGATCGTCGATCTGGCGAGCCTCGAGCTTGACACTCGCGCTCGCCAATCTGGTGAGCAGAAAATATTTTCCTTACCGAACACCGGAAAATATTTTCCAAAAAAATTTCAGGAATATTGTCATTTTCTTGGAAAATAACTTCCGGGAAAATATTTTCCAGAAATGGCTCATTTTTCGCCAAACGAACGGATCCTTATTTTTTTTTACTGTTCATCTTCTTCACTTTTCATTTTTGAAAAATGAAGCGAAATTTTCATGTTTGAAGTTGAAGGAAGGGGCGAGGACGAGGGAAACCTTCACGAGACTCGTGGCCAACAAGCTTCACGGACGGCAACCTCAAATCTAAAGTCAAGCCGCCATGGACTACGACGCTTCCACGACCTTGGAGGAGGCTCGGCGACCTCAAATCTCGCCCTGGTCCGCTCCCATCCAGACTCCAGAGGTTCCTTTCACCTCTTTCGTTGTCCCTCTTTAGCCGGACGAGTCGAGAGAATAAGATGAACGATCTCTGGTTCTACACCCTAACATGAGAAACGAGAAACGTTCTTTCTGTTCCTCAATGAAAGGACTGAGCGAATGACACATTGCACCCCATCTCGTCCACATCATTATCCTGCTGAACCATAAGGCCTCGCGTGCCGTTGCTTTCAAGCATCCACATAGATGGCTCTAAATTCAAGCCCCGCCCCAACCGAAAAGCTACCATCCACGCAAACCACAAATCAAGAGCGATGTTTCGTTGAAACGTACCCCAAGCCATCTAATTCAACCTTGAATTTGACAACGATTAGCATCTCGAGGAGTTGGTCTTCTCCATCTTGGTCGTTTTCAGCGACCGGAATTTTTTACCCAAAATGTTTGATAGTGTAAGTCGTGAGGAAGGAATGATCTGGGAACATGTTGGGAATAGGCTTCGGATTGTTCTTTCTGGACTACTTTGCCGGTAATTGACTGATGAAAGTAGAGGAAAGATGGAGTTTACCCAGAGAGGTGAACGGTATAGGAACAGGGAACAAGATAGAATAACTGTTGGAAGATATGCCTGAAGATCCACCGGATTTGGATTTGATCTAAATTGATCTAATTGGATCAATTAAATATTAGACAGAAATATAGATTTGATTTGTAGAATTTGAAGAATATTTTATTTCGTTTCTTCATGTACACTCTGTATTATAATTACAGAACATTGTATATTGAATTCATACAATTGAAGTAATAGAAAAAACTTCTCTGAATTGCTTCGTATCTTGCCCCTTGCTTCCTTTACGCATTCTGTCATGGTATCGGAGCATTAAGCTCCTGAACCCGCTTTCGCACCAATTGTTCTTCGAACTCTCTGATCTGCAAAAGAGATTTACGAAGGAATCAATTTTTCGCTAAAAGGAAGAAGAAGCAAGCACAAACGATTATCATGGCTCACCTAGCAAATTCATCCTCGGCTCTTGATGTTTCATCCACAGAAGAAACTTCTCCACAAATCTCAAAAGCACAAAGCCATCTTGTGCCGACTCCCACAACCCAACAGCAATCTCAGACTCAAGGCATGCAATGGCCATTCTTCCCGGCTCAGTCAAACATGGGGTTGCCCATTGCGGGCCATCCTTATCAATGGGTACCGTATCCATGGTACGTTGGGCCAAGTGCATCATTGCCGGGGATTATAGGCTACCAGAGTAGCGTTTAGCCCGACGGAGGCCTACCAGCCACAAATGGGGCAAGCCAGACCGCCGGAGCTGAACAAGTTAGTGGGTCGGACGAAGTGGGTCTGGGAGCGAATCCCTACCCAAATTTCTCGCATGCGGGTCATGGAATCGGATCTGGCGAGTCGAGCTTAGGGACGAATCCCTACCCGAGTTTCTCGCACAATTTTTTGCCTTTTCCGATCGCGGCTGTCACCGGCCGACCGGAGCCTGGAGATCCCCTTCACGTATCAACCGCCAACGGTCCAGAACTGCGATTGATCACCTTGCAGCTGATCGGACCAGAAAACTACTCTAGATGGTCACAGGATTTCCAGCGAGCCCTCGTGACAAAGGACAAGGACGGATTCCTCGACAGAACCGTGCTTGTTCCTTCGGACGAGCGACTGGCCCGACACTGGAGAAAATGCAACCACCTCATCCGAACGTGGATTGGCAATTGCGTCTCTCCAGACGTCGCGGTCAGCCTTCCACCAACAAAAGACTCGAAGAAAATGTGGGACAATTATCAAAGAAATGTATGGAAAATTAGATCGAGCAAGATTTTTTCACTCATGCAGGAACTCGGCGAATTTTAGCAAGGAAATCTGACGGTCACGGCTTGTTACAACAAGCTATCGTTGCTTTGGAACGAGCTCGAGGCCGCGGAAGAAAAACTCAGGGGACCGGCGGAAACCCTCGAGCAATATAGATCTATAAGAGAGAGGGAGAAAACCACTTGTTTCCTTTTGATCTTGAACGAAAATTACCTGACGTTCCAATTGTAGATCCTGGCGATGGATCCCGTCCCTCCTCTCAGAAGGATATTTCAACTTGCTGTCCAGGAAGAGAACCAACGACTCGCGGCGCCGGAGCACAAGGGAGGAAGTGACAGCGTCGCATTTGTGCTTCGCGGCGAGCGATCGGGGTTCAAAACCCTAACGCGAGAGAAAGCGAATCGAGAGACCCTAGGGTTTCACGGGAGCGGCGAGAAGACAATTAAAAAGGGAGGCACCAACGGTCTAGATTTCTCACGCCGATCCGACGGTATCCAAGAGGCCGATCTCTTCGCGGAATCGAACGGCGCATATAATCCCGTGAAGAGGGCATCAGATGGCTAGATTATTTCCTCGTCTTTAAGGAATTTTGGCCAAAATTTGAAAGGGAGAGGTAAATTATATTGCGAATATTGCAAACGCCCGCATCATACTATAGATAATTGCTGGAAATTGCATGGAAAGCTAGGAGAAAAAGAAAAAAAGAAAGAATATTCTGCAGCTTACCAAGTTACTGGGCTCAGTAATGACCGGCCAATTGCCTATGGACAATATGAGCAATTAATGCAGGCTCTACAGAAGGCAGACATTGCAAATAAATGAGGCAGTTTTTCAAGTTTATCTCATTGCCTGATAAATTCTATTTCAAGGAAAGCTTGGATAGTGGACTCATGAGCAAGTGATCACATTATTTGTGATAAAAGTTATTTTTTTTATATGCATAAGGAGCTGAATATCCCTATTTCTGTGCAATTGCCAAATGGCAACATCACTAATGTCACTTTGATAGGCACTGTTTGTCTGAGTCCTTAAATTATCCTTCAAAATGTCCTTTATGTCCCTGAATTTCAATTCAATCTTATCTCTGTGTCCAAAGTCTGCAAGAAAAATTCTTGTCTAGTATTCTTTGATTCTGATGCTTGTTTTTTCCAGGCCCTTTCAATTGGCAAGCTGATGGGCTTGGGTAATCTCTCAGAAGGATTATTTTTTTGGAATGACCTTCCAAATCACTTTGATTTTTCATCAATTGTCTTGAATAAAATATCATTGTGTAATGCTACTACCGATGATAAGAGCTTTCTTTTACATTCAAGAATGGGTCATAGTGCTTTTTTTCCCTACTCTAAATGTCATATATGTCTTATGGCAAAACAATCTCGCACACCCTTTCCCACCAGTAAGAGTCATTCCACTACTGTTTTTTCACTACTCCACGTTGATGTTTGGGGGCCTTATCACACGGCACATCGTGATGGTTCGCGATTTTTTCTTACTATTGTGGTTGATCACTCTCGTGCCACCTGGATATTTCTAATGCAGTCTAAAGCTCAAGTGTCTTCTAATCTAAAATCCTTTATCATCCTAACCAAAAATCAGTTTGGGAAGACAATCAAGCGGATTCGCACTGATAATGGGAAAGAATTTTTTAACCATGAATGCAGCTCGCTTTTACTATCTCATGGGATTCTCCATGAAAGTTCATGCGTTTACACTTCGCAACAAAATGGAGTAGTAGAATGTAAGCATCGTCATCTATTGGAGGTTGCCAGAGCAGTGAAGTTTCAGGGATCCATTCTAGATATTTATTGGGGAGATTGTATTCTCACTGCAGCATATCTTATCAACCGGATGCCAACTCGAATCCTAGCTGGTAAATCACCTTTTGAATTACTATATGATAAAAAACCAGCAATTGATCATTCACGAGTTTTTGGTTGTTTATGCTATACTGCAACTGTGGGACCTTGCGACAAAATGAGTCCTCGTGCCAGACAATGCATATTTATGGGTTACCCCAACCTACAGAAAAGATATCGTGTTCTTGATCCATCTACAGGGGATTTTTTCGTGAGGAGAGACGTCATTTTTCATGAAAATATCTTTCCATTCCAGGAAACCAAGGAAAATTTGACCATTTCAGATAATTCTCGTAGTTCCTTCCATCAGGAAGATGTATCCCTTGAATATTTTCTCACAGGATCTCTAGCTCAAGCAATTCCTTCACGCCCAGCATCCCATTCACCTCACCAGTTAGACCATGAGGAAGAGATGGAAGGTATGCCTACAACTCAGTCTAATGTGGACAATCTTTCTGATGTTTCGACAGAAACAACAATAGGAGAACCATCTCCTTCACCTCCAGAGCATTCCCCACGTCGTTTGGGACGAGCCACACGACCACCGACATGGACAAAGGATTATATCTGTGGCTCTCTTAATTCGCCATGTATTAACTACCCAATATCCTCATACGTCTCTTTTGATAGACTTTCGTCCGAACATCGATGTTGCATTAGTCAGATTTCCGATGAGAGGGAACTATCTAGTTATGATGAGGCTTCTAGAGATCCCCGATGGCAACAGGCTATGGTAGCAGAATTACAGGCATTGACTGATAATCAAACTTGGGAACTAGTCCACCTTCCTTCCAACTGAAAGTCTATAGGATGCAAATGGGTTTATAAGATCAAGTATAGAGCTGATGGATCCATTGAGCGTTACAAGGCTCGATTAGTGGCCAAGGGTTATACTCAGCGAGAAGGTTTCGATTATCATGAAACTTTCTCCCCAGTTGCTAAAGATGTCACTATTCAATCTTTTCTATCAGTTGCAGCAATCCATGATTGGTCTTTACATCAAATGGACGTCCACAATGCTTTTCTCCATGGCGACTTGGATGAAGAAATTTATATGGATATTCCTCAGGGCTTACAGAGACAGAGGGAGAATAAGGTATGTCGTCTCCATAAATCCCTTTATGGACTGAAGCAAGCTTCTAGGCAATGGTATGCAAAATTTGCTAAGGCTCTCACCACTGCGGACTTCAAACAATCCAAATATGATTATGCCTTGTTCACATGGACTAAAGGTACGTCATCTATCTACTTGATGATATATGTAGATGACATTCTCATTATGGGAAGTGATGAAGCTGCAATAAAGAATCTTAAGAAATATTTGCATACTACATTCCATATAAAAGATCTGGGAGCACCAAAATATTTTCTTGGAATTGAGATTGCCAGATCTCACCAAGGAATTTCTCTCAGTCAGAGGAAGTTTGTATTAGAGATTATATCAGAAGCAGGTTTATCAGGATGCAAACTAGCAGTTATTCCAATCGAACAGAATATCACATTAATTGCAGCGGATCATGCCAAAGAAACATCTTAGGATGATCCTCTTCTTAAAGATTCAACGAGTTATCAGAAGCTTATTGGAAAACTCATATACCTGACTATGACCAGGCTTGATATATCGTATGCAGTGTAAAATCTTAGTCAATTTATGCACAAACCAAAGGAATCCCACATGAATGCTGCTCTGAAGGTTGTAAAGTATTTGAAGAAATGTCTAGGACTGGGAGTACTTTTGTCTAGAAAATGCAACATGGAAATGACAGCATATTGTGATGCAGATTATGCGACTTGCCCTATGAGTCGAAGATCCGTCTCTGGTTTTTGTATTAAACTGGGAGAATCACTACTTTCATGGAAAATCAAGAAGCAGGCAACGGTTTCCTTATCTTCAGCCGAAGCAGAATATCGAGCCATGGCAAAAACCACAAGTGAGATTGTATGGATACGAGGTCTACTTGAAGATCTTGGAATACAAGTTAAAGGGCCGACAAAACTGTTCTGTGACAATGAGTCAGCACTGAAACTTGCAGCCAATCCCATAATGCATGAAAGAACCAAGCATATAGTAGTGGATTGCCACTTCACTCGAGAGAAATCCAAGAAGGGATAATCGAAACAAGAGTGATTGGAACCGTTGAACAACCGGCGGACATTTTCACCAAACCTCTATGTTCAAGACAACATGCATATCTACTAAGCAAGCTAGGCGTCTTGGATATCTACAAGCCACCAGCTTGAGGGGGAGTGTTGGAAGATATCCCTGAAGATCCACTGGATTTGGATTTGATCTAAATTGATCTAAATATTAGACAGAAATATAGATTTGATTTGTAGAATTTGAAGAATATTTTATTTCCTTTCTTCATGTACATTCTGTATTATAATTACAGAACATTGTATATTGAATTCATACAATTGAAGTAATAGAAAAAACTTCTCCGAATTGCTTCGTCTCTTGCCCCTTGCTTCCTTTACGCATTCTGTCAATAACCATAAAAGAAAGAAAGAGAGAGAGAGAGAGAGAGAGAGAGAGAGAGAGAGAGAGAGAGAGAGAGAGAGAGAGAGAGAGAGAGGGAAAAAAATCTGGAAAATTCAAATATTAAGTAAAACCAATAGCTTTACATAAATTTGTCAATTACATCGTCGCATTAGTATTTTCAAGTCAAAATTGGTCGGAATGACTACATTAACATTTCATAAAAAGGTTTAAGATTACATTAACAAAAAATTTATGACTGAATACGTTCATGACCGAGTTGACCATTTTTCCTCACTTATATCTAAAGGATCCAATTCAACCGAATAACTTAGGAGAACCATATGCCAGTTTATTTCATCATCTTTATATGCTATTACCATTGAAAAGTTGTTGACACCTAAATTTTGACAATCCAATCATTCACTTATTGCATTAAAAATTAGTGATTAATTTTAACCCCTAAATAAAAATATTAGAATTAAATTGCATAACATATAGTTTTAGGAGCTTTTATTTATTTATTTATTGCATTTGCATTGAACTAGTGATAAATGGGTTTGACTTGATGGTTCTAAACTTTAATTAGACGAGTTGGATTAAGCCCGCGGTGAGAGGGAACTGGCCAAAGTTTGTTGTTCTCTGATGACCAACAATTGACTTATGAGGAATGACGATTTGATATTTTCGGAAAAGATTTGTAATATTCTTCCAATATTTAGTAAATATTTTACATATTTATGCGATATATACATTGAGTAATATATTTGGTAGCAAATTGGAAGATTTCAGAGGAAATATCAAAATAATCAAAGAGAATATTGCACTTGGGGGATATACTGAACGGTATATTTTTTGTCTCAAAACAAAAGAGATTGCATGGTCATTAGAGATTTCATGCAGAAATTTTCTTTCCCAAATGGGATCATACCATTCACCTATAAAATGCCGCTCAGTCAAGAAAGGAGGGGGGGGGGGGGGGGGGGGGGGAGGCCACACAAAGAGAACTTTAAGGAGAAAAGTCAAGGAGAGAAAGCGTGAAGAGAGTGTCAGCACACGGCCATGACTCTAGCGAGGAGGGGGGGGGGGGGGTTCATACAATTCAATACGAGGCTATACAGTTGATGAACACACGGCCACATAAAGAGAACCTTAAGGAGAAAAGTTAAGGAGAGAAAGCGTGAAGAGAGTGTGGGCACTCAGAATAGAGGAGAAAGGGAGACGACGGCTGAACACTTCACAGCCAAACATCCCACTCCATCAACCCACACGGCCATGACTCTAGCGCCGCCTGCTACTCCCGACAACTTGCTGCATCGACGAGAGTGCGGTTGCTGCGAAGCCCCATCAATGAGTTGCAACGTCTGAAGCTTAGTGAAACAATTTCGTTCTCTTGATGATTTTTTTCTTTTTTAGCAAGATTTTCTAGTCTTGCCGGCCATCCACTCAAGTACCATTGTGAACCACCGCTGAGACCGCTACCGCTGCCGTGCACCATTACCCATTATCATCCGAGCTCATTGTTCGCCGGTTCCAATTTGGGAACCTTATCCGCACAATACCTTGAATTTGATAATTATCTCATTTGCCATCAATTTGAATATTCTGTGATTCAATTTGATTGAGAATATTACATGATTTCTAAATTTGAGTGATAAGTGCACCCCCAATTAGGATTTATTTCCTAATTGGCAACCGTATATAATCTTTGATCCCATCTATAAGACTTTAGATGGAATTATTGATTCCGCAGGAATCTTTAAAATTGATTTTTTGATCTTTAAGCTTAAGATCAACTCATCAATTTTATTGGTGAAATTTCTGTTAGGGAAATCCCTTATGATATTTTGAAGATGACAAAATAAATCAAAGACTACTAGCGTGTTTAATGATTGAGTAATAGACTATGCAGATGACATAATATGTAAATGATATTGTCAAAGTTTATACTTGAAAGAACTAGAAGATAAATTCTATGCTGGAGCTAAACTTATTCAGACTGTATCCAGACCTTAAGTGTAAATCTATTCAAAAGCAGAATATATTCAGACTTTAGATACAGAAAGAGACACAAGTCCAAAACGTGACAAGGTCCGGAACAAGACACAAGTCCAGAATGTGACAAGGTTCAGAACGAGACAACTTGACAGAACGTAACACAAGCCCCAACATATAATGGCTAGTGATCTAGTTTGGATTTTACAGAAACCAAAATTCTGTTTGTATGGGCGATCGGAATCAATTTGGGATTCTACTTCTATCACTCAATGACTACCAAATCTTCTAGATACATATCTGTCCAATGGGTAGATTGGAAGAAGATTCTCTAAGATACTGTCCAACGACTAGTTTGGAAGTGGAGGAGTATTTAAGGAGACCAAGGACTAATGAGCAAGTAAGAGACGGAGTGTAGAATTTATAATTTTAAAATCTGAGCGAACTTCGATTATACACTTGTCTTTGTGAGCTTAAACGTTTGTGATCGTGAGAGAAATACCAAAATAGTGACTTAGTGAGATAGTTGTGATCTACCATTAAGTGTTTGCACTCAAAGTTGTAATCTCTTGTTGATTACATAGTGGAATCTAGCTAGAAGACTGTTAGCGTGGGAGAGTGGACGTAGGCTTAATCTAAGCTGAACCACTATAAATTTCACGTGCAACATTCTCTTTCCTTAACTCTTCTTATTTAAGTCTGTTGCATACTTACATGTTATTTCAGAAGTTTGTTCCATCGCATAGCAGATTATGAACATCTACCAAAAGTCTAGTGGCTCGCTTATCAGACTCTGATTCTTATTTAGACTTTGCTCGAAATTTATTTTATTATGCATTTATTTGCCAATGTTTTTTTTAAACACCTATTCACCCCTGTAGGTGTTTGTACTAGCACTTTTAATTTCAAGTTGATTAGATATTATTTCTTTATTCGCATTGATTGGATGATATACGATCTTAAGTGATTTGATGCTTATCTTGCTTTAATTGCTTTATTTATGTTGAAAGTACGAAAAAATTGCATATTATGCATATTAGAATTGATTTCCTAGATAGGATTGCATGTTTATTTTAGTTATGTTATAATTCCGAATTTAATAAAATACCAAAAATATTTTTTTAGAATAAATTGAATTTTCTCCTATAGGATAGCTTGCATGTTTGAATTAGAGTATTTAATTAATTTCGAATTTTAATAAATAAATACAAAAATGTCATGTGCATGTCATATAGAATTAGGTTCATAAAATGCATGTCATCTAGTAATTGTTGCTAGATCCATTTAATTAGAAATTGTCCGTCGTTAGAACTAAGCCATTCAGTTAAATTGCATTACATGTAGATTAGATTTCAATAAACAAGAGAAATCCTAAAATAAAAATTAAGTGATTGAGTGTTAATTATAAATCATATCTAGGACTGTTGATGTGAATTATAATATAATATTGCAGATGCTTTCGTTGCTATGAGATAAGTCCCGTAATTTATTTATTACTTCCTTGGGTGTTAAATTGGTGGTTTGCGCACCTGCATGATCACCTCACGAGTTAGGAAAGTAAATTAAAATCAATCTAGACTGCCTGCAAAGATATTTTTGAAAATAAAAATAATGGTACCGAAATGGCATTAGAGAAATCTAGTGTAATTAGATCCCTGAACTTGCAATCTTTGGTTCGTAGGAGTAAAATAAATCTCCCATTACTTTACTTGGGTTTATAATCAACCCACCATAGAATAGATTAGTAGTGACTCCTAACTAATAATCTTTTACATGCTAAATACTTGAACCTAAGTCATGAATTGGTATAGACTTGGGAGGGCCCGAGCTAAGTTTAAATTTAATAATCAATTAGCCAAATCCTAGGTGGTTCACCCAAGGTTAGGTTGCGACAAAAGTCTTTTTTCGTCTCGTCAAACAGAGTTTGTCGTTACTCTTTTTTTCTTATTTTATCATGATCCATTTTTATGTGACCACACCTAAGTTCTTGGAAGCATGCTCTTTGACTTCTTTAGATGTCAAACAAGAAGGCATTTGATCAAAAGCTATGCATCATTGAAAATTGTACCTTAGTAGGTAAGTCCTACATGTTCGTATGAATCAATTTTTGCAATCTTCTCATGCAATGAGATGTAAAATATGTACTAGTGCATCTTTTTTTTCCCTAACTTCAAAGGTGCATTCTTAGGGAAATTATTAATGACTGATGTTGAATTGGGAACTTTTCTTCATTTTTTTTTGGTCGAAAATGGATAAATATTATATAATCTAACCAAGAGTGCCACCGTTTGCCATAATCTAACAAATAAGGTCTAAAAGAGGTGGGGGAGGGGAAACAGCCCAGTTCGTGGGGGAGACTTCGATGCCATAATCTAACAAAGAATGCATGACCTGCTAAGAGACTTTGGCAGGAAACTTGTCGAGAGAAAAGATCTTCATGAGCGCTGCAGGATTTGGAATCACAGTGATGCAGTTTCTGTTCTAAAGGATAGTAAGGTAATTTCAAAGCCTCTTGAAAGCATAAACTTACTTTTCTTTTCTCAATCTCAAATGGAAAAGAAACGGATTTGTTCTTAACCCAATTTATAATGCATAGTGGATACCACTGATTTTGTAAATCTGATTTGTTTTATTTCATTGAATGGAGTAAGATATTAAAGTTCTCGAATCACTCACACATTTTTCCCCCAATCGAGGTTGACAGGGTACTAGAAACGTCGAAGGTATAGGTCTTGCGGTTGAAGAGGGTTGCATCGTCTGTTTTACATGTGAAGAATTTCATAAAATGTCGAATTTGAGGTACCTTAGACTGGACCGGGCTAACATTCAGGGAAACACCGAGAATCTTTTTCCAAATTTGAGATGGCTTGAATGGTCAACATGCCGTTTGATTTATGAGCTAGGTAATATGCATTTGAAGAAGTTAGTCATTCTCGATCTGTCTTGGAGTCCGGTCACTGAAGATTCACAAGTCTGGAGACAAATCATGGAGGTATGGCGGATATTTGCTTTTTAAATCTTGTCTTAAGATGATAGATACGAGTGGTTAGGGTCTAAATCTTCTTTTCCACATTGCAAAAGGTGGATGAATTGAAAGTCTTGAACCTACAAGGATGTGTTCAGTTACCTGCATCATTGAACTTTCGAGCTCCAATCAATTTGGAGATTGTGATACCGGAAGATTGCACTCAGTTATCTCAAATTGGGCCATTCATTAGTAATCTGAAGAACTTGAATTCCTTAAATCTGAGAAAGTGCAGCCGAGTCAGGCAGTTGCCCCTAGAATTGTGCTACATGAAATCTTTGAGGGAACTTATGATTGATGGAACTGGCATTTATAGTATATGTTTCCCGGAAGGTTCTTTGGAGAATCTTGAAATACTTAGTGCTTGTGACTGTCAATATTTGCAAGATATATCCATAATTGGCCACCTAAGGAGTCTCTCAAGTCTTGCTCTAGATGGTGCTGATATCGATGGGCTTCCATATAATGTTGAATTTCTTCAAAAACTTAGGATACTTTCTTAAGGAATTGTTGGAAGTTGGGTAAACTTCCGACTTCCATCGGGAAGCTGAAGCTGCTGGAGTTAATGAACCTTTCATACACTGGAATCATGAAAATGCCATGGTCAGTTAAGGATTTGAGGAATTTGAAGACACTAAAAATGGCGCACACTCCCCTACGAAAATTTCCTGAAGATATCGCGAACTTAGAGAATCTGGAGGAGTGATGCAGTTTGGAGGGTGAAGTTCGTTGCGATATTTCAAGATTATCCTCTCTGAGAATTTTGAGTTTATCGTCACTTGATGTTGTTGAGCTGCCTCCGAGCATTTGCCATCTCTCACGCCTCCAAACCCTGGACCTACTCGACTGCGACCAACTTCAGGCTCTACCAAAGTTGGCCTCCAGTTTACACAGTCTCGTTTGGGGATCCAAAGAAATGATAGTCCCTGACTAGTCATATCTGACGAATCTGAAAGAGCTACTTTTGAAAGAGGTTGAGCAGCCAGAAGCTGAATGGCCAATGAGGCTATTGAATCTAAAGACTCCGAATATTGGGTGGATCGTGAGATTACCAATTCTAGAGACCTTGCAACTGTCCCTTCCAATGGTCACCAATCTCCCAGGGAACTTCGGTGCCCTTACTCAGCTCCAGGAGCTCTCTTTATCCTACATGAAGGAGCTAGACCTCACATGGCTTCCCTCGACTTCAAGCTTATCGACTCTGCGTCTCAAACATTGCACAATTCAAGAGCCAAAATTTTCTGGTCTGAAGTATCTGTCAGAACTGGAACTAGACGATTGTGATTTAGCAAAGATTGACGATCTTGAAAATTTAAAGTTTTTGGAAGTCCCGAAAATTTCCAAATGCAGCATAACAAACCTTGATGGGCTCAAAGATCTACCCCGTCTCAGGAAGGTGCAAGTTTTCTCTCGTGATCTTGCCAGTCTATCAGAATTACGTGAATGTGACTGTGAAGTGGACATTCGCAGTTAGCCTATGCCTATAAGTCTAAGAAACTGGAGGACGATCTCTCTAAGGTACATGCTCCAGTTCTGTTTACAAGTCTTTTTAACTGAAACAAAGTTGGAATTACCATTTCCGCGAATCCCTTATGTGTATAATGCCTACGCTCGAATTGCTGCATATATTGTCGGTGTTATATTTGTCCTGTTTTTTTATGAAGGTGCGATTCGCCAAAACACCATTTACCGTTATTTGTAGCCTGTAGGATGCATCTAAAAGCCATCCACTGCCACTCAACTCTTCGATCACGATGAGAAAGAGACGACGAAGGAGAAAATAAGATCCGGCATCCATGGGCGACATCGCAAGGACCCGGCAATTGTGAGCCATCACAGGCCCGTGTTTTCGTCGACTCTGCTGGGAAAATTCATCTTGAACACCGCCTTCAGTGTTGCCATTCTCATCCGAGTTGATCAAGTTGTCGGGTTCCTAAATCTCCCGGAGTTGATTATAGGATGGTGATGACGAAAGTTTCACCAAGACGGAGGCTTTTGTTTTCTTTTCTCAATTTATTGCACATGAATTTTTAATTTATGTAATAGACATAATGTTCGATCTCACAAGCTTAAAGATGTCCAGTCCGTTCCTTATTCATTCTTTGCATTTGCTATCAAAGCCTCTCCTTCTCAAGGATGAAAAAGGTTGGAAAAATCACAAGAATAAATGACACCTTTCTTCGAGGTAATTTTAGAATCAACCGGCCAAACATATAACCTACACTTGAATGGGAGCAAAGATTATGATTTCTCAATTCATGAAAATTTAGATTTGACTAATGTTGAAATAATGATATTAGAAAGACAAGTGTTGGAGATATGCACAAATCGAGCTGAAGATTGTAATCAATCAATCCAAGATTACAAGAGATTGTGATTATTTAATTATGTAAATCTGTGATTGGGTTTGATTTGATGAATATTCTTTTTCTTTAGATAGACATTTAATGTACTATAAATAGGACATCATACAATGTAAATTACATATACAATAAATACAAGAAAACCTTGAGTCTTCTCTTGAGCTTGGCCTATTCCTCCGTTTCTGACATGGTATCAGAGCGGTATTTTTCAACCTAGCTTCCGCCAAACTCTCCGAATTGCCTCTGATCCTTTCTCACAAATCAATTTCTACAAAGAAGCAGAGGAATTCATCATGGCCAAGAATACTCAAGGAGAAATCTCAGTTGTGGAAAGTCCAAACTCACCTCAAAGCAAGAATCCAGCCTTAGTCATCCCCTCTGAAGATAACCACTCGACGGCTCAACATACTGCCAACCCGACACTTGCTCCAACCAATGTTTTCGGCCCAACTCAATGGCCATCAATCCCGTGGTTTCCCTTTCAGGGTCCGTGGGGAATCGGACCAGCTTAGTCGTGGGTTCCATACGGAACATCTAGAGAAGGGTTCTCAAGCACTGGCATAGGCTCGATGGGCACAAGCCCGAGACATGAAGCATCTTCGACGGGTCAGGGAGGGAATCCCTACCCAAATGCAGGACCCGGCTACCCAAATGTAGGAATTGGATTCCTGCCGTTCATCTTTCCCACCAACGGTGGCCGGCTGGAACCCAGCAACCCGTTCTACATGACGCCGGGCAACGGACCCTAGCTAAGGCTTATTTCCTTGTAGCTTACTGGACCTGAAAACTACACTACCTGGGCTCGTGATCTTTGGCGAGCGCTGGTGACCAAGGAGAAAGAAGGCTTCATTGACGGCAGCATTCCCTTCCCGACCGACGAACGCTCGTAGCAGCACTGGCGCAGGTGCAATCAGCTCGTGCGGACGTGGATCGGCAATTGCTTCGCTCCTGAGGTGGCCGCTGGACTTCCACTAACTGAAGACTCGAAGACGATTTGGGAGGCGATCCGAGAGATGTACGGCAAGCTTGATCGAGCCAAGCTTTTCTCGCTCACCCAAGCCGTATCTGACCTGAAACAAGGAAATCAAAGCGTCACGACAGTTTTCAACCGGCTCTCTACCCTCTGGAACAAACTCGAGGCTGTCGAGGAGAGACTCGAGGGACCGGAGGAAACCCTAAATCAGTATAGGGCCATTCGAGACACTAATAAATCGACTCGATTTTTGCTGATTTTAAACGAAAGTTGCTCACATTTCAGGTCCCAAGTGCTCGCAATGGAGCTGCCACCATCGCTCCGGTGGATCTACCAGTTGGCGGTCCAAGAAGAAAGCTAGAGGCTAGCGGCGACTGGACTCGCGCGAACTAAAGAAGGAGCGGCGTTCGCGGCTCTCGGATCTGGCTCGTCGATGGTCGGGAACCTCTCACCGGGGTTCACCGTTCCCGGATCTGACCTCACCTCGGCTGGCAGCTCCTCGTACGACCTCTCCGGCGGACCCGCCCTTTGGGTTCCATAGAGAAAGCTTCTATCGCGCGAATGAGAGAAAGAAGGAGGAAGGGAACCCTAATTTTAGGGCGGACGGCTTAGATCAGATCTTCAGATCTAACGGTCATTATTTAGCTAATGTCCTAGCCGAATCCAACGGCTCCAGTTCCTTTAGGGGATCCTACGGTCCAAGAAATTTCGCACCAAAGGAAAATATTAGAGGAAAAGGCAAATTATATTGTAGCTATTGCAAACGACCTCATCACATGGTGGAAACTTGTTGGAAATTACACGGTAAACCCGAGGATAAAGGAAAGAAGGAACTTCAGTTAATCAAGTCACTGGGCACAATGTCAACCAGCCCATTACACAATCAGTATCAGGAAATAATGAAGGCCCTAAAACAACTGGAAGTTTCTGAAAAAGGAGCAGGCTTCTTAGGTACCTCATTTTGCCTAAGCTCTATTTCTCATGATGCATGGATTATTGACTCAGGTGCTAGTGACCACATTATCTGTGACGAGAGTTTCTTTTCTCATACTCATGCCCATATTTTCCCAGTCACTGTGAAACTTCCAAATGAGAATACTACAAATGTCACAAAAATAGGGACAGTACATCTTAGCTCTTCCATTACCCTTAAAACTGTGCTTTTATATTCCTCAATTTGAATTCAATCTTATCTCAGTGTCCAAAGCCTGTGAGGATAATTCATGTCGAATCCTCTTCAATTTTGACACATGTCTTTTTTCAGGCCCTTTTGACTGGCAAACTGATGGGCTTGGGTAGTCTCTCACAAGGGTTGTATTTTTGGACAAGTTTTCCCAAAAATATTGATTTACCATGTTTTTCTGTGAATAAGGAATCATTGTGTAACATTGCTACCAATGATAAAGCTATCATTTCTCATCGATGTTTTGGTCACAGTGCTTTCTTTCCACATCCTAAATGTGATATCCGTCCTCTCGCAAAACAATCACGTGCTCCTTTTTTCACAAGCAAGTCCCATACTACAGAGAATTTCTCTTTAATTCATGTAGACATTTGGGGACCCTATTATACACCACATCGTGATGGGTCTCGTTTTTTCTCACTATTGTTGACAATCACTCTCGTGCTACATGGATCTTCCTTATGCAATCAAAGAGTCAAGTTCTTTCTCATTTGAGAGATTTTTTCATTCTGACAAAAAATCAATTTGGAAAATATGTTCAATGCATTCAAACAGACAATGGGAAAGAATTCTTTAGTCATGATTGTCAATCCTTATTTTCGTCACATGGAGTTCTACATGAAAGTACGTGCACTTATACACCTCAACAAAATGGGGTTGTTGAGCGGAAACACCGCCATCTTCTAGAAGTAGCACATGCACTTAAGTTTCAAGCTTTCATTCCTGAAACTTTCTGGGGAGATTGTGTGGTCATAGCAGCCTACTTGATCAATCGCACGCAAACTAGGGTTCTCAATGGACGTACCTCGTTTGAGATTTTATTTGGAAAGAAACCTACAGTAGATCATTTAAGAGTTTTTGGCTGCTTGTGTTATGCTGCTGTTTTGGGTCCTCGTGACAAGATGAGTCCCCGAGCCAGACGATGCATTTTTATGGGTTATCCAACCTTTCAGAAGGGATACCGTGTTTTTGAACCGTCGACAGGTGATTTCTTCGTAAGTAGAGATGTGGTTTTCCATGAGGATGTGTTCCCTTTTCAAGATGAAATATCTTCCAAAGAATCTTCAAGCTCAAATCTGCAAAATAGAAATTTTCTATTTGAGGAAGATTTACCACTCAGTCCACAATATATATGTGTTCCGACTTCCTCTCCAGTGATCGAAACAAATGCAGCATCTTTACCTGCCTCTGAATATTCAGCTTCAGGCTCTACAGTATCCATTGAAGAGACATCTAATTCAGAACAATTATCTCCTCAAACTATTTCTGAAGAATCATCTCCTACACCTGATCATATTCATCCAAAAAGGTCAGGATGAACCACTCATCCCCCAACTTGGACAAAGGATTATGTTTGTGCATCTCTCAACTCATCAGGTACTCCATACCCTATCTCCTCTTATGTCTATCTGCGGAACATATGTGTTGTATCAGTTGTATCTCCGAAGAGATGGAACCATCATCTTATGATGTGGCCGTTTGTGATCCACAGTTGGCAAAAGGCTATGGAAGCTGAGTTACATGCATTGGTAGAGAATCACACATGGGATATAGTCCCACTACCTGTTGACCGTAAGCCAATTGGCTGCAAGTGGGTATACAAGATCAAGTATAAGGCTGATGGTTCAGTGGAACGCTATAAGGCTCGCTTAGTGGCAAAGGGCTTTACACAACGTGAAGGTTTTGATTACCATGAAACGTTCTCTTCAGTTGCCAAAGATGTCACTGTTCGTTCCTTTCTTTCTGTTGCTACTTTTCGAGACTAGAAACTACATCAAATGGAAGTCCACAATGCCTTTCTTCATGGAGATCTTGATGAAGAAATATATATGGATCTTCCACCGGGATTACAGTGACAGGGGGAGTCTGGAGTGTGTCGTCTCCGTAAGTCCCTTTATGGACTCAAGCAAGCTTCTCGTCAGTGGTATGCAAAATTCACCTCAGCCCTTACAGCCATTGGTTTCAAGCAATCCAAGCATGATTATGCCCTATTCTCTTGGACTAAATGTATGTCTTCAATCTACCTGATGATATATGTTGATGACATACTTATTATGGGAAATGATGAATTGGGCATCAAGAGACTTAAGGGACATTTGCATTCTAGCTTCCGTTTTAAAGATTTGGGATCTCCCAAATATTTCCTTGGCATTGAGATTGCTCGATCAGAGCTAGGAATTGCCCTTAGTCAACGAAAATTTGTATTAGAGATTATATCAGAAGCAGGCTTATCAGGATGTAAACCGACTGTCATCCCTATCGATCAAAACATCAAGCTGACTACTATTGACTATGATGTTGGATCATCGTCTAAGATTGACGATCCTCCGCTTAAAGATCCATCCCGCTATCAAAGGCTTGTAAGGAAACTTATATATCCCACTATGACTAGGCCGGATATATGTTATGCAGTTCAGACACTTAGTTAATTCATGCATAGTCCGAAGGAGTCTCACATGAATGCAGCCTTGAAGGTTATAAAGTATTTGAAGAAATGTCTAGGCCTTGGATTACTCATTTCACGAGATTGCAATCTCAAAATGGCAGCTTATTGTGACACAGATTATGCCACATGTCCTATGAGTCGAAGATCAGTCACTGGTTTTTGCATCAAGCTGGGAGAGTTGTTACTTGCATGGAAAATGAAGAAGCAATCCACTGTATCTCTTTCATCTGCTGAAGCTGAGTATACAGCTATGGCTAAAACAGTTTGTGAAATAGTTTGGATACGAGGCTTACTATCAGATCTTGGAATACAAGTCAAAGGGCCAACAAACATATATTGCGACAATGACGCAGCACTCAAGCTTGCAGCAAATCCCGTTTTTCATGAAAGAACGAAACACATTGAAGTTGACTGTCACTATACTCGAGACAAAATCCAAGAAGGGGTAATCAAGACAAATGGAATTGGAACTACGGAACAGCCTGCTAATATCTTTACCAAACCATTATGTCAAAGACAACACACATATCTACTGAGCAAGCTTGGCATCTTGGACATATACCAACCGTCAGCTTGAGGGGGAGTGTTGGAGATATGCACAAATCGAGCTGAAGATTGTAATCAATCAATCCAAGATTACAGGAGATTGTGATTATTTAATTATGTCAATCTGTGATTGGATTTGATTTGATGAATATTCTTTTTCTTTAGATAGACATTTAATGTACTATAAATAGGACATCATACAATGTGAATTACATATACAAGAAATACAAGAAAACCTTGAGTCTTCTCTCGAGCTTGGCCTATTCCTCTGTTTCTGACAACAAGCGCATTCATCACGTAAAATGACTTAGGAAGAAATTCCGAAAATTACCAAACTACACAAGCTTTGATGGTTTGGCAGAAACTTCCATCGCTTGTGTCTCTGTTATGCTCCTTTAGCTGTACATAAAGCTCCCTTGCGGTAATAATTAGCCTTGCGGTAAAAATTGTTGCTTAGCTAATGAATGGCATAGTGATGTGAGCAATATGCTGGCATCAAAATGAGTCGAGAGGTGGAAGAAAAAATGAATTTGGTACTTAAATATGCCCTCTCCTGAAGCATTGTTGAAGCGTCCTAAAAAGTTTGTACCGTACTCCTAAATTAATTCACCCGAGAAATTATCTATGCTAATCGATTGCACATTGAGCACGACTGATTTTTTGCTTTGATACATAGGTAGACATTTTCTCAAAAGGTTGCCCAAGCTTCATCCAATCTGGACATAAATTGAAATTCCAACGCTGAATGATACCATCACACATTAGTCTCTTGTGAGTTGATTTAATGTCCTACGTATGATCTAGGAATGCTCCCATCTTGTTCGGTCTGCAATTCGGTCCATCATGTTCCCTTCACCATCTTTAAAATTCGCTAGAATTGACACCTTATTCAAAATTTTGTTGTCCTGTTCTCTTTGACCAAGTCGTTGCAACATCAAAATATAAGGATGAGAATCCTATAGACTTAAAATTGAAGCTCATTTGGTCCCATTCATGCACATTGTTCTCACCTAGAAAGAAGTAAAATCCACTGAGGAAAAATAATAATAATAATAATAATAAAGGAACGCCAAGATGAATGATTTGAGACTCTAGATTTCGATATACTCCGGGGAGGAGAACCAAGATGGGTCCTATGCATACCTAAGAAAACCTGGAAAAGAAAAACATATAAGGCAATATAGCTAATTGGTTCATAAAAGAAGCCAAAATAACATATTGATAGCATTTTGGGAAGAAAGATGGCAAGAGATGCGGTCCTGTTGATGAATTATAAGGTCATTATAAATCCATACAAAACTCTGTATTTCATATTGAAATTTTTAATGCTCGGTTATTTTTAATACAAAAAAGTAACAAACTTTTGTGTATTTAAGGTGTTTTTGATTCACTAATAATATTAACTTGCAAATAACGAATATTTTCTTTAAATAAAATTGACTTTTAATGTGCATAGTAAAGTTTTTATAGAGAATTAAGTATTTAGATAAATGCGAATAATAACTCACCATATATTTTTATGAAGTTTAAAAATTCACTAGCATCAGATTTCATGGATTTCTCGACTAAAAACAAATAAGTCTGATGGACCTCACTATTTATAATGATCCGCATTCAATTTATCTTATGATTATTTTGTGCACACGTATTAAAAAGCCCGTATTTATGGGAAATTATTGACTTGTATAAAATGCCAGTTGCTTTTTAATTCTCAAAATCCATTTGGTTGTCTCTCTTTTTCCCCCAACTCTTTGAGAAATATTTACCTGGGATTTGGATACAACGTACCCAATGAATCACGGCTCTTAATCTTCACCATTGGACCAGGCGGGCCCCACCAGCCGCTCAAAAGATCATTGGCCGAGATTTAATTGGTCCAGGAACCAAATTCCCCCGATCTGCCCTCCCTCCGTGCGGGATAGATCGCTTCGTCCCGAAGCACATCGATAGTCCCAAAGTCAACTCTTTGACCAGACCGAACGCCAAGATTACTGCACATCTCTCTTTGGACGATCCGAAGCGAAGACCGAGCTGACTTGCTATCGCAATGGGGTTCAAGTTCATCCTGCACGCGTCGTGTCGTTCTCTGGCGACGTGCGGCACTTCCTTCGCGTGGTGCTCTTCCTGCCAGCCGCTGCCGCTCGGCTACCGCCGCACGCCCCGCGGCGTGTCCGCCATGTTCGCCGCCATGATGCTCGGCGGACTGTAAGCCGCTCTCTTACTCTTCCTTTTTCTCTTCCGCCTCAAAGCTAACCAACCCAAAAGATGGAAATGAAAAAACTGGTCTTCAAACTTCGTTGCATCTTTGTCAGGGCCTTGGGACTGCTCGCTCCGACTGTGCTCGCGTTTGTCAAGTCGAAAGCATCCAAAATCTTCCGCAAACCCACCGCGACGGTCAAGAGGGAGGAGACGAACAACCCCGGAGCCACGGCGAGCGGCGGTGACATGCCGGCGCTCGCCGGCAAGGAGTATGAGGTGTTCCTGAGCTTCAGGGGGCCTAATACTCGCACGGGGTTTATCGATTGCCTCTACCACGACATGCTCGGCGCCGGAATCCGCGTCTACCGAGATGACGAGCTCCGTGTCGGCAGGGAGATCGGCGGCGAGCTCATGCGGGCGCTCGACATGTCCAAGATCTACGTGCCCATCTTCTCCAGGGACTACGCGTCGAGCTCTTGGTGCCTCCGCGAGGTTGCCCACATGGTTGATTGCATGGCTCGGTCGAAGGGGAATAAGGAGATCTTGCCAGTGTTCTTCAACACCTCGCCCGCGGATGTGAAGCTCAAGACTGGGCTATACAGGAATGCCATGACCAAGCATAGGAAGAAGTTTGGGGATGAGGAAGTGAAGAGGTGGAAGGATGCTCTTGTTGAAGTTGCTGAATTGAAGGGATGGGACCTCAAAACGAGAGGGTAATTACTAATTTTCCAATTTTCTGTCCTTTTGATATTATTTTCGCGTCATTTATAGACAATCTGATTGTTGTATTAGAATGAGCAATTTGAATTCCTCAGTCTTAGCCATTTTTTGCATAGGTAAGATTTCTGGGAATTTTGACAGTTTGAAATGCAGGAAGAAGTTGGCAGTTATTGTACATTGTCTGGGGTCTCAGTTGGATGCTAGTATATTCTGTGTCTGGCGTGGTCATTGATGTATAGACTCATGAAATTTGGCCGGCTCCATTTTAGTAGTCAACAACTAGCTTTCAAAATTAATGAGCCTGGATAACCTCTATTATGTTCCTCACTTTGATGGGCCTTTCATAAGTGGTAAGTGATAATTGATAGGAGAAAACTGATGAGTTAATTAACTCTCCATTTTGGTCATGCTCACTCGTATACCAACCAAATCAGGAAGTTCTGCAAAAAAAATTCATTCATTTGGCTAGTCTAGAATGCAATTTCAAACATTAGAGTACAGTTTAAACAGAGACAAAGCAAAAAACATCAGGTGGGTAAATGAAAATTAAGCATCATATCAAGAAGGCATTTGCAATGACATAATATTGCACACCTCCTCTATCATACACGTGGATTCTGTAGATCTAGAATCTACATATACTCGAGCGTGTGTTAAGTTCCAAGATATTCAAAGCTTTTGTTTGTATGTTATTTGCCTTGTCTGAAATCTAATATCACAAATTTACTCTGATGTTTTAAGGAGTGAAGCAATTAGTGGTTTCTGAGGAATGCTTCATTTTAGCAAGCCTCCTTCTTTTCTTTGCCCCTCGTTTACCCTTCACTAGATATTTTTCACTCTTTTTCTGCGTGTTCTTTTCATCAATTTAAGTTTTCTTTCTGCTCTTACTCAACTCAATTTTTTTTAATTTAACTTGTAGGTCCAGTTATTTATTCCATCTTGCTCAATCTAGCTTGGAAATCATTCATGAAGCAGGAAGAACTTTAAGCTTAAGTTGCATTTCCTATTGATGGTATAAAAAGAACTAAAAAAAAACAGAGAAGAAAGCTTGAAGACAGATTTACATTGTTGGGAAAGAGGTATAAAACATTGGACCTCCGTCTTATGTGTAAAATTTTACCTTTGTATTATGTGCATGTTTCTTAACTGACTCCTTGTTTGCGAATCATCTATGCATAAATCCAAATACTTTTGCTTTGACTTGAAAGAAATGATAACATCTCTATTTACCGTCTTTTTTCAACTGAGGCGGTTCGTATATGTGGCAGGCATGGGGAATCTGTTAAGTTGATCATCTGAGAGGTTTTGGTAAAGATGAAGATAAAGCATAAGTATGTGAAAAATTAGCTGGTTGGAGTGGATGATCGTGTAGAAGACATAATGAAGCTGTTGGATGTTGACTGTGAAGGTGTTTGTTTTGTTGGTATTCACGGGATGGGCGGTGTTGGCAAAACAACTTTTGCGAAGGTTGTCTTCAACCAGGTCTGTTCTTATTTCGATGATTGCTGCTTTCTTGGAGATGTTCGAGAATCATCATAAAAAGGGGGCCTAGTAAATTTGCAGATACAGTTGTAGACATTCTCGACTCTAGATTCGTGGACAACATTCATGACATTGATGATGGGATTAACCAGATCGGGACAAGATTTCGCAGCAAAAAGTTCCTCATCGTTTTGGATGATGTTGATAAGGAAGAACAACTAGAGAAGTTAGCAGGGGAACGAGATTGGTTTGGTTCAGGAAGTAGGATAATCATTACAACCAGGAATGAAGCTACTCTAAAAGTCCTAGATGAGGATTTGATATATTGTCGCGACCTAAATTTTCAGGGGTAAACCACCTAGGGTTTGGCTAATGGATTGTTAAGCCTAAACTTAACTCGGGCTCTCCCAAGCCAATACTAATTCGCGACTTAGGTTCAAATTTTAACATGCAATTGATTTTTAACTAGGAGTCACCACTAATCTATTTTTAGTGGGTAAATTAGAAACCCAAGTAAAGTAACGGGAGATTTACTTTACTTCTATGAACCAGAGATCATGGGTACGAAGACTCGGTTACACTAGATTTCTCTAATGCTCTTTCGGTACCATTCTTTTATTTTCAAAAATGTTTTTGCACGCAGTTTAAATTTGATTTTAAATCTATTTCCCTAACATGTGAAGCGATCATGCGAGTGCGCAATCTACCAATTTAACACCTAGATAAAACAATGAATAAATTGCTAAACTTACCTCAAAGCAATGAAATCATCCGCAATGTTAATTCAGAATTCACATCAATAACCCTAGATATGATTTCTAATCAACACGCAATTTCCCTTTTTTTTGTTTTCACTTATTTAATGAAAATGGACTATGGGCTACAAAAGCATGCCAAGTCAGGAACTTTGGGCTACAGAAGCACACCAGGTCAATAAAGGGACATCGGGCTACGGAAGCACGCCGAGTCGATGAAAATGACTCTAGGCTACGAAAGCACACTAGGTCAAGAACTCTGGGCTACGGAAGCATGCCGGGTCAATAAAGGGACATCAGGTTACGGAAGCACGCCGAGTCGATGAAAATGACTCTAGGCTACGAAAGCACGCCAGGTCAAGAACTGGACAGCTTGACCAAGCCAAGTGTCGATGCACTTGAGAGAGAATACTTGCACAATGACAAGTATTTAGATTATGGGTAAAGATGTACTTACCTGGTGATATCTCTGATTCTTGGGGATATGTCTTTTGGAATTTAGATATCCCGTGAAGGTCTTTCACCTCATAGTGGAGGTTTTTCATCTCCTAATATCATAAGGCATTCTGAAAGGAACTTGAATTACCTGTCAGACATGATTTAGAGCCAAAAACTAATATACATTCATCAAAGAGATAGACAATCTGAGCTATTATAGAATGCACATTTCAAAGTTCAGTGGGGTTTCCATCCATTCAATCAAGGTTTATGCATAATGACTTTACCATATATACATCACCCAAATTTCCACAGGAGATAATTGTCGTTTAAGACAATGACATGGATTTCTTAAAAATGCTAAATGAGAGACTTTCAGTTAGAATGGACTTTCACTCACTCTCATTTAGAATGGTTAATTTGTGAGAATCACTCAATCTCAACATCATCATATCCACAAGGGTCCGAGTATTCTCGCAATCAGTACGACCTTACCAATCCAAGAGGTCTTTAATAGGGATCATAATGTGGGCTTGGTCAATGGCTTAACAAAGGGACTCTTCGAGTCAAGGCAATTGAAAGAACAATGCTATAATCATCTCCGGGTTTACAAGTCAAGAACCCTGCAAAATGAGAAAGAAATAATCTTGCTCGCACTTCTTCGAGCGATGCTTATAAACACATGAACTCCTGTGTTAATTCAAATACCATAATTTGAAGAGACTTTGTAAATGACGTAACGTAGGCTGGGTTCATGGGTTGAGAAAGAAAGGATCATTAGGCTCAAAATGTGTGTGAATGGTGAGAGTTTGTGATTATCTTGGCATTGCCACTAGTTTTCTTTTTCATCATCAGGGATTGTCTTCATGAAATGCCCCATTGATTGTAAAAACTCAACTTTTGAGTTCTTTGAGTATTGCTCCATTGGGATTCAATTCTTGCAATTGACAGTCACCTATCTTGACTTTCATTTTTCATCTATGGGCATTGACCTTACTTTTACCAGGCACACCACTTTTTCATGCCCCTAGTTCTTATTCATTTTTTCACTTCTTTTTCATGGGCATTGACCTTGCTTTTATCAGGCACACTACTTTTTCATGCCCCTTAGTTTTATTTTGATTTCAATGCATGCGTCAAGCAATTACACTTTGAATGACACTCAAACTTTCAAGGGTTCCCGTCTGCCTTTTACCTTGCCCCAGTATGAGAGATGATTACCAACTGGGTTTAAAGAAATGAAATTGCAAGCTCAAGTGGGCTATGCAAAGGATATAAGTGTATAGGGTAGTGAAAGAAATGATCTTCGTCATCTTAAGGCACTTAAATTACCACATGAATTCAATGTAATAGCATGACTAGAAGATCGATGCAAGTGAGAGCAAGAAAATTTCAATCCATTTTCTTCACCTTATGACGCCGCATTACCCTCCAATTTGCCCTAGTGTGGGGTGGTTTTTGACAGGGATAATTTGAAAAAAATCGCCATAAGTGTATGGGGCTCAAAGGGATTAAGCAATGGATTACCTGTAGTGTTTGAGATAGAGAAATAAGCTGCCCCTCATCATTTCAGTCATCGTACCTTTTGCGAGAGAACTCTTCACCTTGCGAATATGAAACTTTCCTACACTCATCTCACAAGTGTATAAGTAAGGGACTATGTATAAGATAGGGCTTGCCTTTCATCATCCTGACACATCTCATTTAGCATGCTTAACCCATTCCACATCATTAATTGAATTAGTCCATCTTGATATTCTTTAGTGGAATTGGTGGACCAAACATGTAAGAATCATTATGCAAAATCTTTTTTTAAATGAGCTCAATAGCTTTAAGCCTGAAAAATTGCAAACTTTAGAACAAACAGTTTACCACAATAAAAAAAAAATGCTTTCGTAAGTATGAAAAACATGATTTTGAGCGTTCATTCAAGGAATTGTCCCACGAGAGGATTGTCTCAGCAATGGATGTCCTTGGATTGCCTCTATTAATCAAAAGTGAATATCCGATTTTTCCCCTGCACAAGAGAATGTGCATGAATATGATACTATGCAATATCAAAGTAAATTCAAATTGCATATCCATTTTGGCTCAGATCGAGATTTTATCTTAGTCCGATCAATACCGAAATTTTTCATGCCCCCAATTTGTCGTCTGCAAGGAAAATAATAGTGTCATTTCCCAAAATTAATTATGTTCAAGGATGAGACGTACCTCTTCCACTAGGGAATGATGGTTCTCTTTTACTTGCCCCTCATTTCATGTGTTCTCAAACTTGTTGAGTAACAGTTGGGCCAATTTATCTATCATCGAAATCTGATGTGCCTTTTCAGATGCTTTCTCATCAACGTAGGAAAATAATGTTCTGAAACATGAAGTAAATGAGTTAGAAAATTAAACATGGCTAACCTAATTAAACATGGCTAACCTAATGAGGAAGCATGAAGAAGCCCAATTCTCAGAATTCTCCTTGGATGATATTTTCTTTTCATTATTGGATATCGTCACCAGACTGGTTTGGTGTACCTCATCATGCCCTCAAAATAAAACTTGTAATTTTATTGATATTCATCAATCAATTACATTTATTGGATGGAAATGCAATTTTCAAGCCCTAAAAAGAAAGCGAAAAAGAAGAAATCAAAGACAAGCCCTAGAAAGTGATAAAAATTCCCGCGTAGGGGAATGTGAGAAAGTAGTAAATGAGTTACTCTTGTGGGCCAGAGCCCATCTCCTCCGGAGGTCTTTTATCAATGGTTCCTATGGAGACGTCATTGAAGAGACTTATGATTCCTTCTAATGCATCATATGGGTTCTCTGTCTCCGGGGGTGTCGGATTATCCATGCCACCCCATCCATTTGGGACAATGTTGCGGGGATCAATGTAGAAACTAGGAGGAGCAGAATACTTCACCAGATAGTCAAATTTTCCACTTGGTTGCCCCAGGGTGTCCATTACTTCATCCTGCATCATTATTGGAGGACTAGGGAATGTCTCACGAATGCTTGGGGGTGGTGGGTTTTGCCTTTCTCGCCCTTGATCAGGTGGTGGGTTCCGCCTTTCCTGTCTTTGTCCTCCAAAACTTTCCCCCTCTCTTCCAGCAGCACGGGACCTCTAAAGGGATTCATTGGGACTTCGAATACCCTAACCATTTCTTCCAAGGCCACTACTAGGAACAAAACCATTCCCAACCATCACCCTTCCTATCATAAGGGCAGCATTTGAAACTTCAGGAGTGGGTGGTGGTAAGTCTAGAGATACATGTATGGTGGACACCAACTCACATGAGTGGTAACTCAATTCGAATTCAACGTATGGTTCCAGGATAACATTGACCGTACCCTCATGTTCTGGTAGCGGATTCTTCTGGACGTTCGGCAGAGCAGTTTGAAAGGAGAAGGCCTTCGTGTCCAAGAGGTTTTGGATCTTATGCTTGAGAGTGAAGCATTCATCAGTTGAATGCCCCAGTTCACCGCTATGGTAGTCACACTTCTTCATCGGGTCATAACCTCGAATGCTTTCACGGTTGGGACGCTTCGGTTCACTAGTAAGCAAACCTTTCTTTCTTAGCATTGCCAACACTTTGGATGGAGATCCAGGGAGAGGAGTGAACTGTCTTCTTGCTTGGGTAGCTTGTTGTTGCCTTTGATTCATCTGGATAGCCGGGGCACGATTGGTACTTTCTTGGCTATAAGCCATATTCATGTCTTCAGCAGCTTCTTTCTCTTTCATGGCAGAGAATCTTCTATTCGATGGTTCAGTAAACCATCATTCCCTTATCCCAATCTCGATTTGTTCTCCCACGAGAATAAGCTGATTAAAGTTTTTAACATACGTGCTGGCCATTTGGTTACGGAACTCAGATAGGAGGGTTTTGATAAACAATTTCATCAACTCCTTGTCGGTAGGCTCAGGAGTGATTTGAGCTGCCAGATTTCGCCATCTCATGGCATACTCTTTGAACGACTCATTTCTCTTTTTCTCCATCCTCTCAATATCCTCTCAGGAAGGTGCAATATCCATGTTGAACTTGTATTGCTTGAGAAATGCGTCGGTCACTTCATTCCAGGTGTCGAGAAGGTTCACATTCTTCATGACATACCAGTTCAGTGCAGGCCCAGTCAAACTCGCATGGAATGATTGGATCATGATGGGCTCGTTCTTGATATATTGGGTCATAGCACGTGGTACATTTGTAGATGAGCTTTTGGGGAGGAAGTACCATCGTACTTTTCAAAATCCGGCATTTTGAACTTCTTTGGCATCTTGACCTTCTCATACACAGATAGGTCGAACGAGAGTAAATTCTGCAACTCTTGCAGTTGTTTCAATTTTTCCTCCAGCTTTGTGAAGCGTTCATCATGCTTCACCTTAGGGATGTTGTCAAGCTTAGCCTTTTGCACCTTGATCGGCGAAGGATCATCTTCTAGGTCAGGGATATCGTCATTACCTATTAGGGCTTTGTTTGCCTGCTTCGGGATGACTATCTCAGGGAGAGCGGGTACCGGAGTTGGATTCACTTGGAGGGATTGAAGTTGATTTGTTATAAGCTGCATGGAGGCGGTTATCTGTTGGAGTTGATCTTCCATGGTGGATATGCGGTTGCGCATCTCATTTTGGTCAGCCATTTTAGCCCTTGACCGTGTAATAATAGGCGAGCGTGGCAGATCTGTTATCACCTAATTCAAATAAATGAAAATATATAAGTATGAGGTGCAAATAGAGAATCAATCCATGACAATGATCTATCAACTTTTTTCATTTTTTTTTTTGACAAGTTCTTACAAGAAGGGGATTTCCTAAAGAGAGTTTAAAAAATAGACACCCTAGCAAGATCAAATTTCCTAGACACGAATTGAAAACAAATTCTCCAAGGTTTTTTATTTTCAAATGATTCATTGCATTCCAATTTCCTCATTTCATTTCTAATTGACAAATGAATTAAATCAATGATTGACCTAGATTGTTATGGACGGACCAAAATTATGACAAAGTAAGTAAATTGCATAGTATAGAGGTAGAAGACTTACTTCACCAAGGAAAATTGATGGCAATCACATTGACATGCGCATGAGATGTGAGATTCGATTTCTAACTAGAAAGGCTAAGCAAGGTGGAATTAAAAGGGTGTGATGACTTAGTTGTAGCCTCGCATACTAAGTCAAGTCCTCCTAACTCTGGCTCAGTCAAGAATGATACCCCAATGCGACGCAGCCTCGCGGGCAGAGGTAAACATTCTTAACACCAAGAAAGAAACTTTCGGGATTGAGTTGGGCAACCTCTACTACACGGTCTCATGGTCGAAGTCGTATCCAACTCAATACCATCCTAAATATCCTAGTGCAGCCCAGGTTCGGCGGCAGGTTATGTGTGCAAAAGTGTAGTGCAAATGCAAGTCATGCACAACAGTTTATATCAAGCAACACTTCAACATGAAAATAAACCATACATTCTTTCACATCCCTACAAAACAGAGGTTAGCAAACACTTCCCCTTATACCTCCCAATCTGCAAAAACATTTAACACATAAGTGTTAGGGACATACTTGGAATCCTCGCTGCCAAACAAAAACTTTTTTTTTCAAATAAAGAAAGAATTGGCCTAAGTCCACTAAGAGTTTCAACTCAAGTCCCCAGCGGAGTCGCCAAGCTGTCGCGACCTAAATTTTCGGGGGTAAACCACCTAGGGTTTGGCTAATGGATTGTTAAGCCTAAACTTAACTCAAGCTCTTCCAAGCCTATACCAATTCGTGACTTAGGTTCAAATTTTAACATGCAATTGATTTTTAACTAGGAGTCGCTACTAATCTATTTTTGGTGGGTAGATTAGAAACCCAAGTAAAGTAATGGGAGATTTACTTTACTTCTACGAACCAAAGATCATGGGTATGAGGACTTGGTTATACTAGATTTCTCTAATGCCCTTTCGGTACCATTCTTTTATTTTCAAAAATGTTTTTACAGGCAGTTTAAATTGATTTTAAATCTATTTCCCTAACATGTGAGGCGATCATGCGGGTGCGCAATCCACCAATTTAACACCCAGATAAAACAATGAATAAATTGCTAAACTTACCTCAAAGCAACGAAAGCATCTGCAATGTTAATTCAGAATTCACATCAACAACCCTAGATATGATTTCTAATTAACACGCAATTTCCCTTTTTTTGTTTTCACTTATTTAATGAAAATTATGCAATATGCGATGCAATATTAACTAAATGGCCTAATTCTAATGATATGTAATTTCTAATTGAATGGACCCAGCAACAATCACTAAATGACATGCATTTCAATGAATCTAATTTTAAATGACATGCACAATATTTTTTTTTGTGTTTTCTTAATAAATGTGCAATCTATCCTAGAGAATGGAATTAATTTATCCTAAGACATTTTTTTTGTATGTTTTTATGAAATTCGAAATTAGAAAAATGTGAAAATTATCTAGCTAAATTAAGATTCTATCCAACTTATATTAAGGATTAGGTCAGGCTAAACCCTAATTAAAAACCAAGATATTATCTTAACTTAGCAATCTCTAACCTAAGATGCAGTCTATCTAAATCGATCTAAATTTAAAATCGTAATGTGCAATGACATACAAAGGATGCCCTAATTCTACATGACATATGCATGATGATTTTTTGTTTTTTTTAATTAATTTCGAAATTAAAAAAGTGTCAAATAATTTGTCACGACCTCTCTTTTTCCGTTCGGGGGAAAAGAAATAATGGTTTAGGGGTATTTGCCTAAAGAAGCGGACCAACGGCCCTAGACTAGGCGCGGGCTCTCCCAAGCCCATACCTCGCGCGACGTTGGATTTTGTTTTTTTAGTTCTTAACAACCTATGTATTTCTAGGAGTCGCCACTAGCCTATTAGGGTCGGCTAGAAACCAATCAAGACACGGGAGTGTTGTCTCAATTCCTACGCAACCAGATATTTCTAGGAACGGGGACTTGTTTACGCTAATGTTTCTATTAGCGCCCTTGCGGTACCACTAACTTGAAAAGTTATTTATCTAAATGGCCATACATTCTTGATTATAATCTTTACGAAACCACTAAGTGTCCATGCAAATGTTTTTTGTAGGTTTGTTTTCCTTAATGTCTAGACTAATCCTAGCAAAATTTAGAAGAGAAATTTACACTTAAATTAATGAAAAGCAATGCATAAGTAAACATCCAAGAAATTGAAATAGCTTGAAAATAAATGCAAAAAAGGAAAACCCGATACAAGTCGGGTAAATAATATTACATGGCCTTGTTATCACGCCCCGGGACAGGACCCCCGTGAGCAAAATGAGAATTTAAATATGCATGAAATTACTCTAAATAAGTTTAATCTAAGCAAAATAGATTATATTACACAAATTGTTATAAAATACCAAAATATCATTAAATTAAGAAAATGACCTTTAAAAATTAGGAAAATTTCCTAGATGTCATTTTTGCCCTAATTTGATACCATCCATCATTTTTACAATTTTTTTGAAATTTTCATTTTTTTTCATTTTTTAAATTTTTATTAAAAAATAATTCCTTAAACCGATATATGCCAATTTACACTAATATGAGACTGCCCAGTACATGAATAATAAGAACCGAGCTCAAATCGATTGTTTGAAGATCGAAACTTGGTTCGCGCATTTCTTTGAACACTTGGCGTGCATCAATCTACCCAAATCAGCTTCGTCGGGCCATGTTTGTGGCCTTCAATCTCAACTCACAAGCAATCTCATGCGGAAAGAAAGTATCAAGATTATACTACCACATGCAAGGAGCAAGATTAGACAGAAATCATAGCTTAAAACACAAAATAACTAAGCTAAAATCATCCTCAAATATGCGGGTTTGATCTGATTTCACAAATCTGGGTTTGAACCCAAGTCAAGCAAACAGGTTGCATGCCCATGTTCAAGCCCCGACACTTATCACATGCAAGATCTAAGGGAAACACTACTTAATCCGAGTGAAAGTAGATAACATGAGCTTTCAAATGCAACAAAAATCATAGAGAATGACCCACTGAAAGACATCAAAACGACCTCTCCAAGAAGCACACATGCAAAACTCTTGAAGAGATTCCAACACTTAGAAAAATTTCCACCTCGAAAATCAGTCTTCTGGACTAGTTTTCCTCTTGATTTTCGTGATCAAAACATGTTCAAAATTAAACCAAAATACATCTAGGATTCTTACCTTGCTTCCTAGCTTCCCTTTCAAGTGACTCTTGGCCAAGGAAACCAATAAATTATCCTCGGGAGGCACGTGGAAGTTGGCTTCTTCAACTGGAAAACCAGATCTGCAAAGAAAGAACTGATAATGAAGGTTTTCATTAACCTCCAAAATTAGACTCCGTGACTTTTTTTGTTGGAAAAATAAACACAAAACAAAGCTATATGTATTCTACTTTGGTTTTGAACTCATGGTTTTCCTCATTTGTCTCTCAAAATTCTCAAAAACACTCGCTTTCTCTCACTCGTGACCAATCGGGCTCAACACTTAGAAAAATTCAGACTTTCTTTGGCCCGCCAGGAGGGTAGTTTTTCGGGGGGCTTTAGGAGGCCTTCCCGATCTCCATTTGGGACGTGCGACCTATGGTTGGAAAGATCTTTGAGTGAAATTTCACTCTCTAGTTGAAGGTTTTGGCTAATTTTGGCTGCAAGTTTGTGAAAATTGCACTTTTCTCTCTCAAGGCCAGTCTGGAATTTCTGGGTTTTCTTTTCTGGAGTTGCTTCTGAAGGTGTCTTTGGGGGACGACCGTGTGCTCTCTCCTCTCCTTCTCGTCTTATCTCTCTCCTCTCCTAAAAGAGCTTGCTTCCGTCATATTATCCACTGAATTAGAGGAGTTTTGGTCGGTCTTTTGTCCACCTACCAAGCCTGTCAACAGGGTTACTTCAACAACTTTCTGACTTAGCCAGATTTTCAATTTCTGCAGATGTTGAGTGTCCGGGTTTGGTGCGATTTTCCCGTGCCTTCAGAAGCTTATCTCTGACCAATGTTCATCCACTTGCAGTACCAATAATGGCCTTCCATCACGTGCAGAGATCGGGCTGGTTGGGCAGCTGAGGAGGATATGGTGGGGCCACCAAGTTGCTTACTCAGCAACTCCGAAAATAGACAAACTTGTGGACTGAGGTTTGTCAGCTGGTTTAGGTGCTTTAATCCATCAATTTGGCTGCGATTTTTGATCAATTAGCAAGCTCATGCATAGTAGTTTAAGATCTTGGCCATTTTTCACAATTATACTCACTCAATTTTGCAAGAAAATCCCTCAAAGTTGGCCATTTTCTTATCCAAAAATACCCATTTCAATACAAACTTGGTCTTTTTGGCCCGATTTAATTGATTCGAGTTGGCCCAAGTTCAATTTCAACTTAATTGGTGACCAAGATGATGATTTAAGGGTTCGGGCAAAATTTTGCAAAATTTGCGAATTGGTCCCTCAACTTTTGAAAATTGCATTTTGGCCCCAATTTGTCATTTTAATTCCAATCTGACCTCCCGGGCTTGGCTAGTCACATTTAGATCATTGGCCCCAACTTTTTTTTTTATCTTTTCTTTTTGTCTTTTTTTTTAATCCTTTTTTATATATTTAATTTAATTAATTTTTTTTTTGAAGGAAAACCATATTCCATTTAAAACACTATATTAAATGCCTAGATAATCTATATGCAAGAATTTAATTTGAAATATTTTTGTGGAAAAACAAGTTCCCATTTTTTTGGAAATGATTTTTGGGCAAAAATTTAAGTGTCAACATAATTAAATATGCAATTTAAGCTAATGAAACAAAAATCTAACATCATAAATTATTTATTTATTTATTTATTTATTATTTCGAAAATTCATGTTAAATAAAATGTTTAGTCTAAATATGCAAATAAGCCTTAAAGCATGCGACATTCTAATATGAACCTAATCTAACTCAACATATTTCAAGATAAATAAAGCAATCAAGACCATGAGACAAACACCAAGCCATTTAGAATTATCAAAGATACGAAATATAGTTCAAATCAAGGAATAATATCTAAATCAAACTTGATTTTCTCGCTAATAAAATCGATAAATTGATCTTAAGCCTTAAAGATCAAAATATCAACTTTATTCCCACTTGATTAATTATTCCATCTAAAGCCTTATAGATGGAGTAAAAAACCCATGCGCGGTTGCGAACTAGGAAATAAATCCTAAGAGATATGTCTATCACTCATAGATATGCATGCTAGTTATTAATAGACATATATTAGGCAGTAAAATATGCGAATATAATAAATAAAGATGAGTGCCTTACCTAATTTGAGGATTCTCTTTCCAAGTTTGGATCAAGCATGATCGACAGGATCGTAATCGGCTCCTCAGCGGGATGGCGAGCGGTGGGTCGCGGTGGCACAGTGATTCACGAACTAGGACGTCGACGACGGCGGGCTCGGCACCTCATAGGAACGGCTCGCGTCAAGGCTCCACGGGCAATATGGCAATATCGGACTTCGCAACTCAAGACAATGGGGACGCTATGGGACAGCGACTTGGTCACGAAGGAGCAACGATGACCGTCAACAACTCACGGTGCAAGGATGGTGACTCGTGGATCTTGGCTCTAGATCAAATCGCGGTGATTGGATTCGGCACGGATGACACCGTCGTTGTATAACTTAGTTGCGACAACGACCTGATTTGGACCTGCAAGGTTGCTACAAAGATGCCCTGACGGTGGAAAATCTCCAATGGCAATTCGTCGTTGAAGCAATAGTAGCAAAATCTGTGCAACCAAGGACTTATTCATGAATTTCCTCAAGAGAGAAAGGAGATAAGAGTGGGATATTCATGCAGAATGGGCATGAATCTCCACGGTAGAAGAGAGACAATTTGACTTTGAAGACTTCTTATGAGATAGGATGTTCGGACTATCCAAGTGCGGGTCTCCGTTCTTTCTTTATTCTCTTGTGGCCGTGTGCGAATTGTGTAGCCTCCAAAACTTCGTGGTTGTTGATCACGGCTTGGCGGGAAGTGAACGCTGTTGCTCCATCATCGGGGAGGATCACTAGAAAGTTGGTCGTTGTCAATGCAATGGACAATCGGCAGCAAGGTCGATGTCAAGGTGCGGCCACGAACTCAGCAAAGTCACGGCCGTGAAGGGGTCTCGACCCTGACTCCTTCAGCTCTCTCTCTCTCTCTCGTTTATCTTTATGTTGTAACCGTGTAGTCTCAATTGTGTTGTCTCATGGGTGAGGCTCGGCACGATCGCAGCTAGTTCGCTAGTGGCGGTGGCAGATGCTCACGGCCAACAGCAAAGAAGAATGACACAAGTAGAGACAAAGCTTGACTGAACACAATCCTCTCCTTTCTCGTGAATAAACGTGCTCTGAAATTTTGATTTTCCGGCCTCTCCTTTTCTTGCATGAGAGCTATTCCTTTTTAATGCAAGACTACATGGGATCCCCAGGAAGAGAAGGTGATTTGCTTTCGTGCATTGAAATATATTCCTTTGATTTTTTTTTTCTTTTTGGGACTTGTACCTTTAGCTATGCAAATATATTTATTTTCCTTTTAAGCCCAAGCGACGTCCTTTATTTCCTGTAAACAAGAGAATCGGCCGCCGCGAATACTCGAAGGGTTATGCTCATATTGAAATATTCTGCCGATTTCCTGTTTCTTCCATTCCTTATTACTTTGCCCATATTGCGTGAATCTGGCCAGAGAATCATGCATAAATTCTTTCCTCTTAAAATAATGTCGGTCAATTTCTTGCCCCCACGTTGACCGAACTATGACCAAGTGCATAATTTTCCTTCAGGTGGATGGGCTTCCCCATGTATGAATCGGTGGCCGCTTACACGTTGTCCTTCCTTTGCATTCATTCCCTTAAATGCACAAATATGTCAATGCCAATGTGCTGGAAATTTCTTAATCGACTTTTAACAATTTAGGACACCCATGTAAATGTAATATCAATCACCATGGACGAATTATCGACTTATCCAAAGTTTAATGCTCTTGTGGGCTTCAATATTCAAAGCCATTCACCTAAATCCATTCATCACCGGCCTAGCAAATATGCAATTAAATGAAATATGCTCCTAATGACCATATGCTATGCAATTAAACTATATATATATTAGGGGTTGAAATTAATCCCTAATTTTTTAATGCAATAAATGACTAAACGGGTAGCCAAAATTTAGGTGTCAACATACGAATTAAAGGAACTGAATTTTGATCAAGCTCTTAAGCTTTTCTACATACATGCTTTTAGAAAAGATTATCCACCATATCAATACGATATTCCTGCATCAGAAATTGTTGTCACAACTAGAGGGCTTCCTTTGGCTCTTGAGGTCATAGGCTCATTTCTCTATCGCCAACCAGAGAAGATATGGAAAGAGATTGTGGAGAGGCTAGCAAGAATACCTCGTAAGGATGTCTAACAACAGTTGATGATCAGTTATGAAGCATTAGGGGATGAGGAAAAGGAGATTTTTCTTGACATTGCTTGCTTTTTTGTCAACAACACCAAAAAGACGAATGCAATTTACATGTGGGAAGCTTGCAATTTTTTTCCTGAGACTGGGATACAGGTTCTTATGCAAATGTCTCTAGTAAAGATTGCTAATGGTGATGTATTATGGATGCTTGACCAGCTCAAAGATCTTGGGAGGCAAATTGTTCTGAGGGAGTGCTTGCATGATCCTGGAGAGCGTAGCCAGGTGTGGATTTGTGAGGAAGCCGTGGACATTGTGAGAACAAAACAGGTAAACAAAATTCACTATTTTCATGAGTTGGATACGTGTAGAAAAGAGTTTACATACCCACTTAGAGGCCTCTCGATTCTTTTACCCAAACGAGAATATGAAAATTTGTCAAATTCTTACTATAATATATATATTTCAAATTCATGCTTGTTCATTTGTGTTCGCTTTGGCAGAGAAAGAAAAAAGTTCAGGCAATCATATTAACTGGAAGTGATTATCAACCACTTGTAATTATGCATGACGAACTTAGTAGGTTGCCCAACCTAAGGTTCCTTGAATTAGAGGAGGGAACCTTTGCCAGAGACTTTGGGGATGATTTTTCAAAGTTAAGGTGGATTTCTTGGTATTCTCCTAGGCCCCTTGATCTTGAGGTAACCAATCTATCTATGAAGAATTTGGTTGTCTTTGAGATTGTTGCAGGTAGCATCACAGATGACTGGAGTGGATGGAGCCTAATCAAGGTATGATATGCATTTGCTTTGATTCTAATTGGCGTATGATGTAATATATACTATTTTCTTCTCTTGATGGTGAATCATTTTTGTTAGATGGCAAAGAATCTGAAAGTTCTAAACCTCAGAGGTTGCGAAGGCATAACTAGAACACCAGACTTCTCTGCATGCTTCAGTCTAGAGAGGCTGAGTTTCTACAATTGCATAAACTTGGTTGAGATTGATCCCTCCATTGGGAAGCTAAAGAGCCTAATTCACTTAAATCTTAAAGAGTGCCTCTCTCTTAAGGATTTGCCTGTAGAAATTGGAAGGCTTACGAATCTGAAGCTCCTTGCTTCTCGTGGATGTTTTCTGAAACTCCCGGGTTCATTGAAGGAGTTGGATCTGTCAAACATACAAATTGAATGCCTTCCTGATTGTATTGGTGATAAGAAGTTTCTGTCTGTCCTTATTCTAAGGTACACACAAATTAGCACGCTTCTAGAGACTATTGGGAAGCTTGTGAAACTTGAGTCTCTCTCTCTCTTTGGATGCATTAAGTTGAGAAAACTCCCAGACTCAATTGGGAAGCTAGAGTCTTTGCAGGAGTTAATTTATCCAATACTAAAATTGCTGAGTTACCATATTCAATTGGAAATCTGAAGAAATTGAAAGTGATATTGACGGAGAATACTCCAATAAGGAAATTGCCCAGTACTATTGGAATGTTAAAGAATCTGGAAGAGCTCCATGCTAGTGATTGTGAAGAATTAATTGGTGAAAATCCAATTGAAATTGGCGCATTGTCCTCTTTGAAAATTCTCGAACTATTAGGTGCCCATATTTCTGGAGTGCCGACAACAATCAATCATATTCTCCACCTTGAAAGACTGGAGTTGATAGGTTGTAATGAGGTTCAAGAATTGCCAGAGCTTCCAAAAAGTTTGATCTATCTGCATTTTCGATCATCGGCATTGTGCATTTTTCCGAATCTCTCAAACTTGACTAATCTGGTCGATTTGCTCTTATTTGATGGCTCTGAAGATGTGCTTAAAGCTTCATCATTTCTGTTGCCAAGTTCCAGCTTAGGGTGGATTAGGAGGTTATCTAAACTAAAGAAGTTAGAATTGTCTCTTTCTAGTGTCCCTGCACCACCTACTGAGTTTGGTTCTCTTTCTCGTCTAACTGAGCTTATTTTATCCGGACTAGACTTGCAATGTATCATGAAGCTTCCTCCCTCCTTATTGGAGCTGCAACTTGTTAATTTCAACTCAATAATATCTTGGTCAATCTTTTCCAACTTGAAAAACTTGTCCAAGCTACGACTTTCTCAATCTCAGCTTCAAGAAATTGAGCTTAGTGGACTCGAAGAACTGAGAGCATTGTCAGTGACTAAATGTGAACTCCAAAGGTTATTCATCCCGGCAAGCTTAAAGAAACTTAAAGAATTGTGACTATCATAATGTTCGAAGCTAGTTGCGATTGAAGGTCTGGAGGCCCTAGAGTTCTTGGAAGAAATGAATGTACAGTACTATGGTTCCGTTGAAAGGTTATACGACCTGTCAAACTCAAAGTTGCTGAAGCTTTTGGTTATATCAAACTGCTATGAGCTCCGTACTGTTGAGGGCCTCAACGGTTTAGAATCTTTGAATGCATTACTTGTTTATGAGTGTAGTTCACTGGAGAAACTAATTATTCCATTGAAAGTAGAGAAGCTAACACATTTGGAGGTTTCAGGATGTGAGAAGCTGATTGAGATTCCAGGTCTTGTTGCATCGGAATCATTGGAGACTTTAACCATTAAAAAGTGTCCTATTAGCAAAATATGTGAGTTATCAAACTTACAGATGCTAAAGTCTCTATCAATCGTCGAATGCCATGAGCGACAATCTATTGATGGTGTTGATGAGCTAGACTTTTTGTGTGATTTATATGTTTCTAGCTGTCGGAAATTGGAAGCTCTGCTGGACGAATCTAACACGAAGTTGTCTAATGAATGCCTAATAACAATTTGGAAGTGTCGGAAATTACAAAGCCATGGCTATCCTAATGTTGGCCTTCCCTACAGGGATTACAAGGACATGATTATTGCAACGACAAACTCTCCTACGGGGTCACTCCCTTTAGAGACATTAGACGAGGTATCCATATTCTTCTTCACAAGTAGAAGGCTATGGCTACTATGTTTTGGGCAAATTATTTAAAGATGAGTACATTCTAGAGACATGGAGAATTATCCGGGATTACTTAAGAGATCATCCACATGAGGGAAAAGTGGAAGCTGCCTTGAACGCAAATTATGATTTATTAAATGAACGTACAAAGGAGATATTCCTAGACCTAGCGTGTTTTTTTGTTGGAAAGGATGAGAGGATTCCCTCTTACATGTGGAAGGCTTGTGGTTGCTATCCTCCTTTTGAAACAAAAGAACTTTGCAACATGCATTTCTTGGAAGATGGAGAAAATAATGAATTAAGAATGCACAGACTATTAAGAGACTTCGGAAGGAAATTGTCAAGGGGAAGGATCTTCGAAAGCGCCGCAGGATTTGGAAGTTCAGTGACGCATGTTCCATTCTAAAGGATGGTCAGGTAAGTTTTCAAAAGCTAAATATATTATAGTATCGACACGCAATATGATACATTGATATGTCATTTCTCAAGAAAATGAAAAATTCCAACAAGTAATGACACATTATATAATAAATGAATATTTTTAAATGTACATAATAAATTATCATTTTTTTTGTTTGATTCTAATGCACATGTTTTTTTGGTAATTCATTCAAACACATGTTCTCAACATCGATTTTTTCTTATGCTGAACGCGATACTGCAGAATTCTCTTGTATATTCTTTTGAAAAGAATCGATATAATAATATATTTAGCAAATGATTTGTGTTGCGACTGCGTCCGCATCCAAACGTGGCGCTGATGCAAACCACGTGTCCCGTCTGCCGGGCGAACCTCGTGCCCGAACCCGGTGAGACCCTCGCTCCGCCCCGTGCAACTGCCCGACCCAGACTCAGCGCTGTCGACGTGGACTGTGTGAAATAAAAAAATTAAAAATCTGCTCAGACCACCATCTCTCTCGCCCTCTTCCCGGAGTCCCTTGCCTCTCTTCGTCGTCGTCGGCAGCTTCGTCTTCCAGACCAAGAAGCTCGCATGACCGTCAAGGAATGCGACGGCAACCCCAAGTGGAAGCACGGGATGCCATTCCAGTGGAAGCTTGGCCATGGCCGGATGGGCGAGGTCGAGATTCCGACGGCTCCTGGCCTCGACCGGCTTGTCCATGGCCCAAACAGGCGAGATCGAGATATCGGTTGCGATTGGGCTCCGTAGAGATTCCCCCGTCGTTGCCATGGCTGCTGCAGATCTAGCTAGCCAGATCGGATCTGTAGCAGCGGAGGCGTTGGGTGGGAACTCATCGCTGGGCGCGGCGCCCACACAAGTCCTCCACCTCCCGCTTCTCCGCCTCCCTCGAGAACACCAACCCCCGCTACCTCTACCCTGTGACACGTGCATGCCGGAATTCACTGCGTGTCGCGACACGGAAGGGCTCAGGAGAGTATCCGTGCTTCCTAGTATAAACTATTCAATCTCTGGAGCAGGGAAAAAAACGGATTTGTTCTTAAACACGATTCGGAGCGCGAAATGGATACCCACTTGATTTTTGTAAATTTAATTTGTCTCCTTTGATTAAAAGGATTAAGAAATTAAAGTTTTTCAACTTACTCATCCGTTTTCCCCCGTCGAACTTGACAGCATAATGAAAGTGTCCAAGGCATTAGTCTCACACTTGAAGAGGGTGGCACCGTCTGTTTTACATGTGAAGCACTCGGCAAAAAATTGAATTTGAGGTACCTCAGACTCAATGGGGCTACCATTGAGGGAAAGTCTGAGAATCTTCTTCCAAATTTGAGGTGGCTTGATTGGCGAGAGTGCCGTTTCATTCCTGAGCTATGTAATATGGATTTGAAGAAGTTACTTATTCTCGATCTGTCTAGGAGTCCGGTCACCAAATATCCACATGAGTGGAGGCAAATCATGGAAGTATGGCCGATATTTGCTTTTTAAATCTCGTGATAAGATTTTAGGTGTGAGTGAGTAAAGTCTGATATCTTCTGTTGCACGTTCATTGCAGAAGGTGGAGGAATTGAAAGTCTTGAACCTACAAGGATGTGATCTGCATAGGGTATCGTTGAAGTCTTAAGCTTCAACCGATTTGGAGATATTGATAATGGAAGATTGTACTCGGTCACCTGCGCTTTGGGCGTTCATCAGGCAACTGAAACTCTTGAAATCCTTGAATTTGAGAAACTGCAAGGTAGTCCAGCTGCTGATCCTACAACTGAGTGGCAAGGAATTTTTGACGGAACTTCTTATTGACGGAACTGACGTTGTAGAAATTCATATCGAAAATAATTCTTTGAGGAACCTTGAAGTACTTAGTGCTCGTAATTGTAAAAAGTTGAAGGACATATCCCCAATTGGCCACCTAACGAAACTCAAAAGTCTTGCTCTGGATGGTGCTAATATTGATTGGATTCTAGAAACTTTTGATTTTCCTCCGAAGCTTGAAAGACTTTCTCTAAGGAAGTGTGAGAAGTTGTGTGAACTTCCATCTTCCATTGGTAAGCTAAAGGAGCTGGAGGAAATGGACCTTTCAGACACTAGAATCACACAACTACCAGTCAGTCAAGGATTTGAGTAATTTGAAGACGCTGAAGATGGAATGCACCCCCCTACAAAAATTTCCTAAAGATATTGTGAAGTTAGAGAAACCAGAAGAGATAGATTTCTCTAGCTGCACAAATTTGGAGGCCCAAGATAGTTGTGTTATTTCAGGACTATCGTCCTTGAGAATTTTGAGATTATCGTCATCCATTGTGGCAGGGCTGCCTTAGGGCATTTGCGGTCTCCCTCTTCTCTGAACCCTTGACGTACGTAAATGTGAACGACTTCAAGCACTACCAAAGTTGCCCTCCACTTTAGTCACTCTCTACTGTGGATCCAAAATTATGTCAGACCTCAAATTGACAAATCTGACGAATCTAAAAGAGCTATGCTTGAATGTTGACGAGCATATAGAAGCGGGGTCATCAAATCAGACCCCAGATATGTGGTGGATCATGGGATTGACAAGGCTAGAGATCTTAGAATTGTCCCTTCCAAATGTCACCAATCTCCCTAGGGATTTTCGTGGTCTTACCAAGCTCCGGGAACTCACTTTATCCTACATGAAGGAGCTAGATCTCACACAACTTCCCTCCTCAAACTTATGGACTTTGCGTCTCAAACACTGCAAGGTTCCAGAGCTAAAATTTTCTAGTCTGAAACATCTGTCAGAACTAGAACTAGAGGACTATGATTTAGCACAGATTGATGGTCTCGAAGATTTAAAGCTTTTGGAAGTCTTGAAAGTTTTTCATTGCAAATAGACAATAAACCTTAATGGGCTCGAAGATTTACGACGTCTCAGGAAGGTGGAAGGTATCTTTTCTACTCGTCCCACTTTACCAATATTCTCCCCTCCTGTTGCATTGGACGTATGCGAAAATTTAAAGCTTTTGCCAGTCCTGATTATTATTCGAGGCAACGGTATAACAATCCTTAATGAGCTCGAAGATGTTAACCAGCTGAAGTATGGAGTCGAAGCTGCCATCAAGGTCAGTTACAAATCTTTGTTTTTTCATAAAATGAAGATATTCCTCAACATAATTTGCCTTTTTATTGGAAAGGATGAGAGGATTCCTCTTACAAGTGAAGGCTTGTAATAGAAAATAACTTTCAAGAAAACGTTTGCTGGATTTTTTGCCGTTTAGTTTACGGAAAATAAACTAGTCAAGGAAAATATTTTCTGTCAATGAAAAAAACATAAGTGGGGAAAATGTTTTTCATTTTTTAGATCTTGTTTCTTTCACTTATATCTAAGTATTTAATTTTCACCAAACACCTTTTCCTTTTATTTTTATTTTTTAAAAATCGAGTTTTAATTATTTTAAATTTTTATGTTATTTTTTTCCTTTTCTTTCATTATCTTTCTTTTTTTTTCCTTCTTCTTCTGCTGATCACCGACCATGGCGGCAGTTGACGACTGGCCACAGGCGAGCTTGGACCTCGCTAGAGTAGTGAGTGGGTGAGGATGATTGCTAGAGGTCGGCAAGGTTGCCTCACCCAAGCTCACCAGCCTTGGGCGAGGACCCGGTGAGGCTTGACCTCGCCTATGGCCTCTTTGCTGTAAATATATTCTTTTCAAACACTCTTTTACTTAAAGTATTTCATAATGGATTTTTTTTATCACAATTTAACAAACACAATTTATATTTTAATTTTTTTTAACTTACAATCATTTATATTTTCTTAAAAACTTTCGTCAAAAGTGCAACTAAACTCATCAAGCAAGATTAGCTCGCAGGTCGAGTGACAGGTCGAAGTACATAAAAAGATTATGAGGCACGCCAAAGAAAGAGAGGTCCAGACGGCCTCCCCTTCCTCGAAACTAGACATGATATCTCCTGCATTTCTTGATTAGAGATTCTTATACATGACAACGAGAGAGATCCGGACAACTAGAAAAGGTAATAACAAAGAATTTTCCCATGGCGTGGCGGCAGACAGTTAAACATGGGCTCTGGCCATACTTACTTCCTCATCAAAATTTGGTAATTTTTTTGGTTTTGAAATCCTTGTTTTCCAAAAGGGTACATCAAACCGGTCAAACTGACTGGGAAATGAATGTTGCTCTTCCAATTCTGGTTAACAGGCGCCAGAACTTTGATTTTAGCATAAGGGGAAGAGAGAGAGAAAGAAACCATACTTATTTATTCTTATAGCTAAGTTAGATATGCTCCCATTATAACAAAGTTAGATCTTTCTCTTCTCTATTCAGATGGAAATACAAAAAGCGACATTGGGGAGTCCAATCCCTCATGAGTTATTTCTCCTATTTTTTCTCCTTTAAGCCTGTTAAGGATCAGTCCGGATTCATATGCAAAAACGGGTTATCGATGTGAAAAGCTCTAATCTTTCCTTAATCTCTCTAGAAGGAGGACGGTGCGCCCCATTGATGAAATGAGCAGGGGCCTTGGAAAATTACAGGAGGACCCTTTCGATGAATTGTTGACTTTTCTCCGGTCATAAATGTAATGCTCTCTCTCTCTCTCTCTATTCTCTCTCCTCCTCTGCTCTGCTCTTAGCTTCAGCATCCATTTTGACCGCTGCCCACCAAATCTCGGCCTCTTCTTCATCCCCCCCTTCCTTTTCCTTCCTCCTCCCCCATCAAGACCGACCCGATATAGCCTCAATCATGGAGCCTTCCTATCCCTCCGGCGGAGGAAGGCAGCCGCCGCTGCCGTCGCCGCCCAAGAAGGAGCTCCCCCTCCAGGGCCCCCGGCCCTCCCCGCTCCGGGTCGCCAAGCAGTCCCACGCCGTCCGGAAGCCGCCCCGCCCTCACCAGCTGCCCCACCTGGCGGCCTCATCCTCGTGGGCCTCTCGCCCGACCTACCTGCCGGCGGCGGCGGGGGCGGACCGGCAGAAGCCCACGATCATCTTCGACATCTCGCCGAAGGTCATCCACGTCGAGGAGCGGAACTTCATGTCCATCGTCCATCAGCTCACGGGGTCCTCCTCCACCTCCTCCGGGGACGTGTCCCCGGCGGCCAGAATGGCGGCGATAGAGCGGACCAGCCCGACGGGCAGGGAAAAGGGCTTCGCCGCCGCCGCGGAGATGGGCGGGCCGTCGGCGGTGGCCGGCGACGACGAGCTGATGTGTATGTTGGGAGACGTTCAGCTGGCCCAGAGTCAGGGGATACTGACGCCGGCGGCCCCGCCGGCGATATCCGCGGGTTTCTTCTCGCCGGCGACGGAGCCCCACATGTTGCAAGACTTGAGCCCGTTCTGGCCCCCGAACAACAGCTACAACAGCCCGTCGGCGTCGACCCTGTTCACAGTCTTCTCTCCCTCGCCGACCGCATCCGTCGATCACTTCAACTTGTGCTCTAACTATGGAATGTCACATTTTCCACAAAACGAACTGAGTCTAAGGGTGCGTTTATTGGGGGGAAAACTTCATGACAATGGAAAAAACCTTTCTGGGAAATTTTTCAAGAAAATTGTTAATTTTTCCCTTATTTGGTGATATGTGACCAAAAACGTTTCCCAGGGTTAAATCTCATTCGGAAAATGATTTCCAATCTCATATGTGGAAGTGATGCAATGTTAGAAAAGAGAGACTGATCAGGTGACGTTTGTTCTTTTTTCCATCTATGATAATACTTTGGTGAGGAAATTCTCTTTTTATTGCAGAGCATGGAGAATATGAAAGATGAAGCTGGACAGCGAACAGTAGACATGAGAGCCTCGGATAGGAATTATGCAATCGCAGCTGTTCAGAATTTGGTTGGAATTGATGATCATGCCAAACAAATCACCGACTTACTGGAGATGGAAGGCAATGACGAGGTGCGCGTAATTGGAATCTATGGAACTGATGGAATTGGCAAGACAACTCTCGCCAAGGCTGTATACGACCAGATCTCTTCTTGTTTTGACAGTTGTAGCTTTCTTGCAGAGGTTGAAGAAACCACACAAAGTTCTGGTGGAATGCAGTTTTTGCAAAATAAGTTGATACGTGATATCCTTGAACGAGATCATGAAGATCCTTCTTTTGATGAAACAATAAAAGATTTCGTGGATATATTTTGTGAAATGAAAGTTCTAATAGTTGTCGATGCCGTGGAAAAGCCATCCGATCTTCATGCTATTGTAGGAGACCAGCTTCATTGGTTTGGTCCAGGTAGTCGAGTAATTGTGACTTCTCAAAATGAGGAAATTCTCGAAGGGTATGATTCCGACAAGGCTCCCACCTACAAGGTTAGTGAGTTGGATGATGTTCAAGCTTTTGAACTTTTCTGCAAGCATGCATTCGGGATGCAATCTTCCATGCCTGATTATGATGGACTCTCAAACTGCATTGTCGATGCTACAAAGAAACTACCATTAGCAGTTGAAGTCATCGGTTCATTTTTGCGGGGTAAATCAATACAAGAATGGGAAAAGATGGAGAAGGCAATGAAAGCACGTCCGATGAGTTCTCAAAAGACTACGGTTGGCCTTCAAGAGCTATTGGATATATGTTACGGAGAACTGGATCATTGGCAAAAAGATATATATCTGGACATTGCATGTTTTATCTCTGGTGTGGATGCCCGAATTGCTTCATATATGTGGCCCAATTGTTATCTTCCATCTTCTGGTTGCATTCTAATGCCCCTGGCAAAAATTGGAGAAAACAATGAACTGCAGATGCACAGATTGCTGAGATCCTTTGGCAAAAGAATTTTTAAGCAAGAGGGATCTGGAGATCCAAGTTCACGTAGATTTTTCACCCAGGATATGATTCCAAAAGTAATGAACAGGGAGAAGGTAAAAACTTTTGGTTCAGTTTGTCTTCGGCAAACAAACATCTTGACATATGGGCTGCATTTTTCTTTTTATGTCACATTTTCTGAGGGAATAATATTATGTATGTACTATTTAGCATGCGGGGCAAGGGAAGCATCCTTTTTTCCTGATTGGTGTTTTGGTTTACAGCTTCTGATGATAATGATACTTATTTTATATGTAGGGAATTGGAGAGGTTGAAGCTCGTGATTTATGCATATTAACAGCTGTAAATTTTGCGTTCATGCCAGCCATAAGTTTTCTCAAGTTGGATGGTGCAGAAGTTTCCGGAGATTTTGCAGGTGTATTTCCGAGTTTAAGGTGGCTTTGTTGGCAAAGGTGTCCTCTGGATTTTAGAGCAGAAAATTTTGTATTAAGAGAGTTGGTCATTCTTGATCTGTCTTGGAGCAAAGTCACGGAAGACTGGCGAGGGTGGAGTGCAATCAAGGTGGTTTGATATTTGGTTGTTTTATAGTTGCTTTGTTGAATTAAATATCTGCGAATTGACTATGTGTGGGTTTCTGTTTTGACTTTACAGATGAAGAAATTGAAAGTCTTGAACCTTACTGGGTGTTCAGACTTACTGATTACTCCCAACTTCTCTGATTACAAAGATTTGGAAATCCTGATTCTTGAACGATGTTCTCATTTGGTGAAGCTAGATCCTTCAATTGGCAATTCGAAACGTTTGGTTTCCCTGAATTTGAAGTTCTGCTCCCAATTGAACAGGTTGCCAGTGGAACTAGGTTGTATGACAGCTCTGAAAGAGCTTTTTATTGACGGGACTTCTGTACGGCAGATCCCCATCTCCATAGGCAATTTGAAGCAACTCGAAATTCTCAGTGGCTTGAAGTGCTTCCCATTGACTCACCTGCCCAGTTCGATTTGTTATCTGATTGTTCTCTCCGAACTCATATTAGAAGGTGCCAAAATTTCTGAGCTCCCGAGCTCACTAGGAAAGCTGATAAAGCTAAGACGCTTGTCATTGAGGGATTGCTGTTGTTTGGAGAAACTTCCATATTCTATCGGTGAAATGGGATCATTAGAGGAGTTGGATATATCGGCGACTGGTATCTCTGAACTCCCCAATTCAATAAGAAATCTGAAAAGCTTGAGAGTGCTGAGAATGGACTCTTCTTTCATTCGAGCATTTCCTGGGGAGATTGGGAATCTAACTGAGCTGGAAGAACTCCATGCTTCCTGGTGTCGGAGTTTGAAGGGGGCCATTCCCAGTGATATTGAGGGACTACATCGTCTGAGGTCATTGACGCTGGGGCATTCCAGTATATCTAGCCTACCTCCTGAAATCTCCAGCATCCCTGGTCTTCACATCCTGGATTTAACTCAGTGCGATGAAATTGAAGAGTTGCCGAAGCTTCCCCTGTCTCTAATTTGTCTGCGTGTGAGTTCTAAAAGGATGAAAGCGATACCCCTTCTTGAAGATTTGAAGGAATTGGAGGAGCTGTGCCTAAGTGATGGGGACCCGGAGGCACGCCAACCTTTCTCCGAACTGCTGATGCCAGAATCCAACGTGAAACGAATGATTGACGAACAATCCTTCTCAATATTGTTTCCTAAATTGAGGAAGCTAGAACTGTCTCTTTCGCAAGTTATCAAGCTGAAGTTTGGGCTGACAGATATTCCTCCCCTCAAACGGCTCAAAACGCTTACCCTTCCTGGTTTGAGCCGTAAAGATGTATGTGAGCTTCCCAAGATGCTGTCAGTGTTCAAGCTATACCACTCTGCGATAAAAGAGATTGAAGGTTTTGAAGAGCTTGAAGCCCTGAAGAGGCTAGATATATCAAACTGCAAAATACAGAATCTCAATGGGATTGGCCAGATAACCTCACTGAGAAGTTTGATTCTATCTGACTGTGATGACCTCTGTTTACCTGATCTTTCAAACTTGAAGTCGCTGAAAGTTTTAGAGATCAGACAATGCAAAATGATCAGTCAAATTATAGGCCTAGAAAAATTAACGTCTTTGGAAAAGCTGAATATCAGTGAATGTCCGGCTGAGAACTTGGTGCAAGTACAGAATGCATTGAAGCATGTAATGGCTCGTTCTCCGGTTAAATGATGCTGAATTCTCCTCAGTTTTAACTGATATCTGTGCATGGCCATCCACCCTGTTAAGGGAAGATAGGGGAGCAGGCTAATTAAGGCAAATTCGTTGGAGTCAATTTCAAGCTTTGATTCTATTGAATTCCCCCTGAAGACAAGTTGAGGCCAAAATCAACCGCCGTGAGCCAAAAAGCAGCCCATCCGGCTATGCAATTTTCTGGCAGATTTGTCGCTTGGAAACTGGGTCACTTTTATGTTTGGTCGCAGCAGAAATGAAGACCCGTCTGGCTTCGGCACAATCTAAGAGGCTAGCGGCACCGTTATTAGGAGGGAATAACGGTGACGGTGCCTTGTGTACCGTTAATTCCCATTCAATGGGAATGGGCAACCGGTGGAACAAATTTGGCAAACAAATCTTGATAGAAAATTCTAAAATATCAGTCATTATTTTTTATAAAGAAAATAAAAATTCTTGCTTGGCCCATTAAATACTTTGTAGAACTATTTAAATATAAAACTCAATTCTATTGCAAAGTACTTGCAAAATCAATTTCACCAATTCTAGACACAACAAAAATCAAATTAGGATCCCACACATGTATTTTAACCTAACATGATGAGACTTTAAAGAATTATCGAATAAGTATAAAATTTGAATGTTGGCTAGTATGTGTGGCAATACAAAAAGGAAAAATCATTGAGGTAAAAAAAAATTAATCAAACAAATTCAATATACTTAAATTTTTAACTAAAATTCATCTTTAGTTACTCACGAGATGATCATAATTTTGATTTTTGAGTTAATTAGGATTGCCACGGCTTGAGCAGAATTTATTAAAGTTTTAAATTATGTGAATGAGGTATTTAACTCCTTATTTTGACAATTGTGTTCATTGACGAATATTTTCATTCATCATTGTGAGTGTGAAAAATATTTAATTGTAGAGGTATTATTAATATAAAATCCAACCTTTTTTTTTTGTCTCAAGACATTTTGTAAATTGTTTACACATTCAATACATAACAAATTTGTAGACTTCAAGGGAAAAAAAATGAATAGAAGAACTTTTCAGAAAAATTACTACCGAAAGAGAAGATTCGTAGCACCAAAAAGAAAAGTGAAAGGAAGGTGTAAACAATTTGAGAGTGAAAATTGGACAAAAGAGTTTCCAGGTTTCCTTGAAAAAATTTGTGGCCTAAAAAGGCCGTAACTCTCACAGTAAATTTCCCACCGTTACTTCATCATTTCCCCTTTTAAAACCCACGATCCAAGTTTCTTCCAAGCACTCCCAAGATACTTACTAGATATACTTGAGAAGAAGTGTTATTAATTTTAGATTGTTAGAGATATTTCAGATTTTTAGAATTTGTTTCCTATGTCCTCTAACCTAGGCGATGCTTTTACGTAATACAGTAAGGGCAATCCGCAGAACGTTGCAAACCTTTCCTTATCAGATTGTGCAACAAGTACTCATGGGAAATTGCCATCAGAACTCCTTGTAAGTCATCAGGCATTGATAGCCCTTCATGAATCCACCTCGTCCTTTGCCTTGCCCTTCATGCCCACAACATTTTTTCTGAAGGCGTCTAAGGTCTTTCCTAGATATGTCAAAATGAATCTTAAATCTGTACATAATCCATTTAAAATATAAATGAGTCATTAAATGAGTCATATATAAGTTACTTTGATTTTGAAGAATCAATTTTAAATGGGTTTTAAGGCTAAAATAAATGAATCTAAATTGATTGAGCTTAATATCCATCCCCAATCTATTAGGCTCATACAAACTTTCTCTTTTCAGCCTTATAGAAATATTTTAGAGAAATCGAAATTATAATTATTTTTTCTTTCTTTTTCCTTCTTCCATTACCTTGGCTGATGGCGAGCAAAAGGCAAACTTGTTGGAGGCCGGCAAAGCTCAAGCTTACCAATCTGGCGAGGCCGAGCTTGAGAGGGAGAGCATGGTGTAGTCATGTTTGAGGAGGAGATTAAGAGGCATTGACACTCTCCGAGAGTTTTTGTGTCGTATTCAACACTTTAACACATGTCCAATATATTTTGACATGCTTCGACATATGATCACCGAGTGTCGGAAAATCCCATGCGCGGTCAACTCTTCCTAACATGCTTTGACATCCAAATTCGAAATTTTGACAAGCAATTCCGATATGCACAGGTTATTCGAGAAATTCCAACAGCTTCCACCACACGTCGCGTAGAGGGGGCGGGGGTTTGGTGTTCTTGACGGAGGCGGAAAAGCAGGAGGTGGAGGACTCACCTGGCCATTGCGCGTAGCAATGAGTCGAGCCGCTATCTGGACAAGATCCCGCCGTGGTGGCTGGGCTTGGGGAGGTGGAGGTGGAGGCGGAGGTGGAAGATGGGACCTGCCCCATTGCGTGGCGGTGGCGGCGCTAGAATTTCGGCGAAAGGAGTAAATGGGTATGTCAAGATGGGACGAAAGTTGAGAACTTGGGAGAGACCCAGGTCGGAAAAGTAATGAATCGAAGGATTATATGATGGTGGTGGAGATGGAGATGGTCGAGATTATTTGCGTCAAAAGTGGTGGGGGAGGGGAGGATTTGAAGCGGTGCATGTCGACGTTGCGGAGAAGACGAATCATCATGCACTCCCATCCTCGCTCCTCTTTTTTTTTCTTTCTTTTTCTTATTATTTTTTTTTTTGTCATTCTTAAATTATTTTGATTTTTGGGGGAAAGGCACGTTTTTGGGAGCGCATGATTGGCCGTGGGACCCGGCCAATTCAATCTCGGCCGTTGGATCATCAAATTTGTAGCGTTACTTTTTTTTTTCTTTTTGAATTATTGGAAATGGGCGGTGGTGATGATGAGGCATATGGGAAAATGGTGGAATTTAATTGGAAGCCCCGCCCGGGGGGGGTGGGGGGCGGGCGGCGGAAGTGAAGGCTTCCAGTGTTTGAATGAATTGTTGGCGCGGCTGCTTCGGCAGGATGTAGGGCTCATAAATTCATTTGAGACTTTTTTTCAACTAATTAATTAATTATAAAATAAAATAAATTTGATTTAAATTGTTATGTATATATAAAAATATTCATTTAATATATAACGTATCCCAACGTATCAAAATTTTTTATTTTTTAAAAATGATGTATTGACGTATCGTGTCATATCATATCACATATCACATAAATGCTACTTAGAGAAGAGATGCTTTAGGATTTTGCCCCAAGGGCTTCCATGGTTTCCACCATGACCAGGCTTTGGCTCTCTCTCACATATTTGAAAGAAAATAATGCATATGAAAGAGGAGAGAGAGTGCTACGTTCTTTACAAGGGTTAATATAAAAAAAAAAAAATTGCAAACTAATATATTTATAATAAATATACTTTAAATTAATTTTTTGATCAAGAAAAATCTCAAAATGATACATTTATAATAAATTTATAATTTATCTAAAATAACCAAAAAAAATCTCAAATTGATACACTTTGATAAATTTATCCAAAATTAATTTTCTTTTACCATTTAAAACTCTAAAATTATATATTTGTGACAAATATTACTTCTATTAAATTGGATTAATAATACAAAGAATACAAAATTGATTCAATTCTAACAAACAAAAAATAAAATTCCAAACTGATATACTACTCAATTATTACGTATTATTCAATTCGGTGATATCACGGTAAAATTAATGGAAATTAATATATAGTAAATTTATTATAAGTATATTAATTTGAGGTAAATTTATCAAAAATATATAAATTTGGGATTTTTAATGATTAAAAAATTAATTTTAAATCAATTTAGCATAAATATATTAATTTAGGAATTTTTAGGACATTAATTTAAAAATCGACTCAGGTCCGGACATGGACGGTGCATTTTCAACTTTAGGAGAAAGGATCCAGCTGGAGGACACTGACCGAGCATTGCTGTAGACCGGAGAACTTGTCCTTTTAGACCTGCATGGAATCCAACCTCAGATTTCGAGGTGAGAAAGTAAAACATGAAACCAGGACTTAAGAGGACTACCGATCTTTTCACTGCATCGTCTTTATCGAACCGAATGAATGGAACTGACTTGATAGGACAACCCATCGACTCATTGCATCTGCTTTATCGATTCCAGCCACCGAAAAGTCCTTTTCGTCTCATTTTTTTTCTCGAGCTTTTGTAATGATTTCTTATAATGCTAAATCACGTGGGACCGTTACTGCTCGACGATTTTCCCTCACGTCGCCCTAGCGCAGAGGGTGCCCACAAGTCAACGGTCTTGGTCATGGGTAAAATGCAATTGTCTAATAATGTCTATAGACCTCCTGTGCCCTCTGCGAGAGAGAGAGAGAGAGAGAGAGAGAGAGGGCGAATTGGTCCGTGGCGTTTCTAATAATTCTCCGAGTTATGGCTCCTGAAGAAGTGGCTGCTGGAAGGAAGAGAAAATGCCCGGTTTGTTTCCTCTTCATCTTTGGGATTTCTGTTATTATTTCTTCGACCTGAAATCTTTGCTAAACATAGTCTGGAACGTTATAAATCTCCTTTGGCGTGAATGATTGAACCGAAGTATGCTCAAAATCACTTGATCCTGTCAAAACTCCAAGCACTAATTGATGTTGTACGCTGTTCTGTTAACTACTGTTTTGCTTTCCCCTAAAATTTGAGATGTCATTTAAATTTGAGAAAATTATGAAAAGACTACGTGTGAATTCACTAATCAACCTTTGGGTATTACAAAAGTTCTGAAACCTATGGATGTTAAAACGGCCAACATGCATGAGTTGCAAGATTCAGTTTCAGTCAGCTTGCCGTGATAGGTTCGGCTCCATCGGAACCATAAAACTTTTTTTGTTTTTTGGCTTGTTTTCTGGCCAGAAAGCATAAGACTTGATCTGAAACACTATGTTTACTTTAGTTTCCTTGATTTGACAGGAATCATCTTCTGCCTCATCGCCGCCGTTTCGAATCAAATTTGAAGTTTTCTTAAGTTTTAGAGGTTCCGATACTCGCAAAGGATTCACGGATCATCTTTATAGCAGATTGGCAAAGGCGGGAATCAAAGTCTTTAGAGATAACGAAGAGCTCCGTGCTGGAGAAGAGATCCATCCCAGGCTAAAAGAAGCAATCAAGCAGTCGACGATCTCAATAGCCGTTATCTCCAAGGATTATGCTTCCAGTAAAAGTTGCCTCATGGAGGTGGTACAAATGTGGGAGTGCAGAGAATTGAATGGACAGACTATTATCCCGATTTTCTATGATATTAGTCCCAACGATGTCAAAAGCCAGGCTGGGGATTTCGGAAGGTCCTTCAATCAACATGTGCAGAACGGAGTAGACGCAGATACCATACAAAGATGGAAGGATGTTTTCCGAAAGATCGGGGGACTAAGCGGATTTAATCTGGAGAACATAAATGGAGGGTAATTCTTTTACTTCTGGCTTCTGTTTTCTTTCCTAGGTAAATGGAAAAAAAAATGTATAAGATGATGTGAGAATGAACCCTTACCTTTTCCAACAAATATTTTACGCAAGCATATTGATGATGATGCATGTTAGAGAGATCTTTAAAGTTATTATTCTGAAATGGATCGGCAATTTAACAGGTTGAAGTTCTATATGCCTATGACCAGTCAATCAATTAAAGTGGCCATTCGAAAATGGATTGACTTATGATATAACTGCGAGTTAGACCAGCCGACCTGGTCCACCACGTTCTGTTCGTTTCCCATGGCTAGAACTTTTGTTTTGCAGATAGCATGATATCCATGTCAAGACCGGTATTGCATGAAAGGGAATTATACCATGCATTAAAACTAGCTCTCCATCCCGTTGTTTGATCTAATTTTGGTCGGAATGGTCGCTTCATTCCCCCACTTGATTTTTGTGTGCTTATATATATATACACACACGTTGTTATATATATTAGTTTAACTCTGTTCTCATCCCATGTTTCATCACTTATGCCTGCAGGCATGAGTCCCACCTCGTAGACAAAGTTCTTACACGTGTCTGGCAGGTGTTGAAGAAGGATGACCAACGTGTGACCGACAAACTAGTTGGAATCAATCATCATGTTCAAGAGATGATGACAAGGCTTGGTGTTGTCTCCGGCCAGGGACAAGCGACGAATGTATGTGGAGAAGACGTACGCGTCATCAGTATATGCGGTATGCCGGGTGTCGGAAAGACTACCCTTGCAAAGATTGTCTTCAATAACGTACATAAGTTATTTGATGGATGTAGCTTCCTCGAAGGTATAAATTCGAAAGAGATCGAGGCTTCCCAAAAATCGTTGATTTCTGACCTTCGAAAAGAAGAACTTGAATATCTGAGATCTTCTGCCGAAGGTATTAAAATAATATCGAACGCATTTACAGAAATGAAGGTTCTCATTGTGCTGGACGATGTGCATAGGAACAAACAAATTGAAGCATTAGCTGGGAAGTTTACTTGGTTTGGTCTGGGAAGTAGAATTATTGTGACCACAAGTAGAAAAAATTTTATAAAGGGTTTTGAGTTTGGAGAAGAAGATAGCGAAGCTGAAGAATACGAGGTTAGTCCACTGGGAGATGAGGATGCTCGTCAACTCTTTCGTAAGCATGCTTTTCGAGGGGATGCGCCCCCCGTCCCCGAGTACGTTTCCTTGTCCAGAGACATCGTCAAAGCTTCCTTGTCCAGAGACATCGTCAAAGCTTTGGGAGGGCATCCTCTGGCTATTGTGCTTCGGGCAGACTATTTAAAGAAAAGGAGCATAGAAATATGGGGAAGAACCTGGGATTCCTTAAGAGATCATCCAGACGAGAGAGATGTAAAAGCTGCCTTTAAGGCCAGTTACGATTCTTTGGATGCTTATACACAGGAGATATTCCTGGACATAGCATGCTTTTTTAATGGAAAGGATAAGAGGATTCCTTCTTACATGTGGAAGGCTTGTGGTTTCTGTCCTTCTGGAGAAATAGAAGAGCTTCTGGACATGCATTTGTTGGAAATTGGAAAAAATAATGAATTAAGAATGCACGATCTCGTGAGAGACTTCGGCAGGAAGCTTGTCAAGGAGAAAGATCCTAGTAAGCGCTGCAGGTTTTGGAATCCCAGTGATGCACTTCCCGTTCCAGGGGACTTTCTTGTAAGTTTTCAAAACCTTTGGAAATTTTTATGTGGGTTACGCAAGCGTTCAGATAAGCCTTCCATTCCCGTTAACATAAACTTGCTTTTGACTAGTCAATCTCAAAGGGAAGAGAAAGGGACTTGTTCCTAAAGCGATTTAGAATGCTTAGTGGATGCCCATTGATTTTGTAATTTTGATTTGTCTCGTTCCATTAAAAGCAGTCAGAGAAATTTTAGAGTTTTTCAACTTACTCATACGTTTTTCCCTAACTGAGACATTACAGGGTACTTCAAGTGTCAAAGGCATCGGTCTCACAGTTGAAGAGGGTTGGGCCGATAGTTTTAGATGTGAACAATTTGGCAATATGTCGATGTTGAGGTACCTCAGACTGAACCAGGCAAGAATCCAGGGAGATATTACGAAGCTCCCTCCAAGATTGAGGTGGCTTGATTGGCGAGAGTGTCATTCAATTCCTGAGCTAAATAATATGCATTTGAAGGAGTTAGTCATTCTCGATCTGTCTTGGAGTCCAGTCACCAAAGATTCAGAATTCTGGAAGAAAATTGCAGAGGTATGGCCAATATTTGCTTTTTAAATCTTGTGTTAAGATGATAGATATGAGCGAGTGAAGTTTGATGTCTTCTTTTGCACATACATTGCAGAAGGTGGAGGAATTGAAAGTCTTGAACCTACAAGGATGTAGAAAGTTACACGCATCGTTTGACTTTCCAGCTCCCATCAATTTGGAGATTCTGATACTGGAAGATTGTACTCAGTTATCTCGAATTGGGAGATTTATTAATGGACTGAAGAACTTGAGTTCCTTAAATCTGAGAAACTGCAGGCAAGTCAATAAATTGCCCCCAGAATTGTGCTGCATGAGATCTTTGAAGGAACTTTTGATTGATGGAACTAGAATCGAAATAATTCATATCCAGAAAGGTTCTTGGCCGTATCTTGAAAAACTTAGTGCTTGTCGCTGTGAAAAGTTGAAAGATATATCCACAATCGACCGCCTAGAGTGTCTCACAAGTCTTGATCTGGATGGTGCTAAAATTGTTTGTGTTCCAAAAACTCTTGAATTTCCTCAGAAACTTCAGAGACTTTCTTTAAGAAAATGCCGTAAGTTCGATGAACTCCCACGTTCCATCAAGAAACTGGGGCTGTTGGAGGTAATGGACCTTTCATACACTGGAATCACAGAACTACCAGAGTCAGTCATGGATTTGAGAAATTTGAAGATGCTGAAGATGGAACACACTCACCTACAAAAATTTCCTGAAGGTATTGTGAAGTTAGAGAAACTAGAAGAGATGGATTTCTCTAGCTGCAGAAGTTTGGGGGGCCAAGTTCCTTGTGATATTTCAAGCTTATCCTCTTTGAGAATTTTGAGATTGTCGTCATCCAATGTGGCTGGGCTGCCTCAGGGCTTTTGCGGTCACTCTCGCCTCCAAACCCTTGACATCCTTCAATGCAACCAACTTCAAGAACTACCAGCGTTGCCCTCCAGTTTACTCAGTCTCCGCTGGGGATCTAGAAACATGAAAGTCCTCGACTTGTCATATCTGACAAATCTGAAAGAGATATGCTTGAATGATGATGAGCAGCCAGAAGGGGGGTCATCGAGTCAGACCCCAAATGTTGAGTGGATCACGAGATTACCAAGTTTAGAGACCTTGCAATTGTCCGTTTCAAAGGTCACCAATCTCCCTGGGAATTTTAGTGCCCTTACTCAGCTCCGGGAACTCTCTTTATCCTACATGAAGGAGCTAGACCTCACACAACTTCCCTCAAGCTTATTGACTTTGCGGCTCAAATACTGCAAGATTCCGGAGCCAACATTTTCTAGTCTACAACATAATCTGTCAGAACTAGAACTAGAATACTGTGAATTAGCAGAGATTGATGGTCTTAAAGATTTAAATCGTTTGGTAGTCCTGACAGTGTCTTATTGCAAGGGTGTGACAAACCTTAACGGGCTCAAGGATTTACCACGTCTCAGGAAGGTGAAAGGTGTCTTTGAAGATCGACCCAGTCTACCAAAATTATCCAAGCGTGTTGACCAGGACATATGCCCAGCGGCTTAATAATAGTCTCTGTCCTGTACGAACTGCTGTTGTACTTTCGAGTCTTCGACAGGACATCTCCTTTTAATCTTAGAAGCTGGAGAGCGACCTAAGGTACGTGCTCCAATTCTGTCTACGATTCTTTTTATCCGAAACAAAGTTGGATTTTATCGGTTCCATGAAGTCCTTATGTGCATATTGCACTGGATCTGTGCAGGGTCACAAAATAGCCCGGGCAAATTCTTGGCACCGGGCGATTGGTAGTGGCATCAACAATTTTGCATCAAAACCATTGCTGAAGGTAACCCCTACACTTGAATTGCTGCATATATTCAGTGTTCCATTTCTACTGCTTTTATAAAGGTGCGATTCACCAAAACACCGTTACTGTTATTTGTAGCCTGTAGGATGCATCCTCCAAGAGCCATCTGCTGCCGCTCAGCTCTTTGACAGCGATGAGAAAGAGAAAACGAAGAAGTTGAATAAGATCCAGCATATATGGGCGACATTGCCAGGACTCTCTAATCGGGAGCCATCACAGGCCTGTGCTCTCGTCAGCTCTGCTGGTGAAATTCATCCTGAACACCGCCTTCAGTGTTGCCATTCTTCATTCGAGTTAATCAAGTCGTCGGGTTCCGAATCTCCCGGAGTTGATTATGGTATGGTGATGACGAAAGCTTCACCAAGACGGAGGTTTGGGTTTTCTTTTCTCAAATTTTTGCACATGAATTTTTAAGTTCTGTAATAGACATAATGTTCGACCTAACAAGCTACAAGATGTCCAGTCTGTTCCTTAATTCATTCTCTACGTTTGCTATCAAAGCCTCTCCTTCTCAGGGATGAAAAAAAATGGAAATATCACAAGAATAAATGAGGCCTTTCTTTGAGGTAATTTTAGAATCAACCGGCCAAACATTTAACCAAAACTTGAATGCAAGCAAAGATTATGATTTCTCAGTTTGTGAAAATTTGGACTTTACTAATGTTGAAACAACATTATTAGAAAGACAAGTGCATTCATAGCGTAAAATTATTTAGGAAGAAATTTTGAAAATTACTGAATTACACAAACGCTGGTGGTTAGCCATTAACGCCCATCGCGTGTCTTTGTTATGCTGCTTTAGCTGTACATAAAGCTCCCTTGCAGTAATAATTAGCCTTGTGGCGAAAATTGTTGCCTGGCTAATGGATGGCACAGTGAAGTGAGCAATATGATGGCATCCAAATGAGTCAAGAGGTGGAAGAAAGAAATGAATTTGGTATTTAGATATGCTCTCTACCGAGGCATTATTGAAGCGTTGTAAAAAGCTTGTAGCACACTCATAAATTAACTCACTCGAGAAATTGTCCATGTTGATCGATCCCACATTGAGCACAATTGATTTTGTGCTTTGGTATACAGGTAGACACTTCCTCAAGAGGTCGCCTAAGCTTCATCTAATTTAGACATAAATTGAAATTCCAATGCTAAACATTACTACCATGTTAGTCTCTTGTGAGTTGATTTCAATGATCAGGAAATGCTCCCCTCTTGTTTGGTGTGCAATTTGATTTGTTGTGTTCCCTTCACCATCTTTAAAATTCACTAGAAGTGACACTTTATTCAAATCTTATTGTCTCATTCTCATTGACCAAGTCTCGCAACATGAAAATATAAGGATTAAGATCCTATAGACTTATAACTGAAGCTCATTTGGTCCCATTCATTCACATTATTCATTCACAAAGGATGGCCGAGATGAATGATTTGAGATTCTGGATATTGATATACTTCGGGGAGAAGAACCAAGATCGTTCCTACGCGTGCCTGAGAAAACCTTTGAAAAAAGGCCATATAAAGTAATATAGCAAATTGGTTCGTAAAAGAAGGCAATATAACATATTGATAGCATTTTGGGAAGAAAGATGGTAAGAGATGCACTCCCGTTGATGAATTATAAGGTCATTAATATCACTCCCTACAAAACTCTATGTATTTCAACGCTCGGTTATTTTTTTATACAAAAATGTAATAAACTTTCATGTATTTAAGGTATTTTTGACTTACTGATAATATTAACTCGTGAATAATGAATATTTTCTTTTAAATAAATTTCAATGTGCAAAAGTAAACTTTTTATAGAGAAAAAAGTAGTTAGATAAATACAAATAATAACTTGTCATATATTTTTTTGAACTTTAAAAAGTTATTAATATCAGATTTCATGGAGTTCTCGATAAAAAAAAAAAAAAATCTGATGGAGCCCACCATTTATAATGATCCTCATTCAATTTATCTTATGATTATTTTGTGAACACGTATTTAAAAGCTCGTATTTATGGAAATTATAGACTTGTATAAAATGCAAGTTTCTTTTTAATTCTCAAAATCCATTTGGCTGTCTCTCTTTTTCCCCCAACTCTTTGAGAAATATTTACCTGGGATTCGGATGCAATGTACCGAATGAATCACGGCTCTTAATCTCCACGTGTGGACCAGGCGGGCCCCACCTGCCAGCCCACAAGATCAGCGGCCGACCCGGCCTTCCTTCGTGCTGGACAGATTGCTTTGTTCCAAAGCACATCGACAGTCCCAAAGTCAACTCTTTGACCAGACCGAACGCCAAGATTACTGCACAATCTCTCTTGGGAAGATCGTCTTCTGCGCATCCTATCCGAAGCGAAGACCGAACTGACCCGTGATCGCGATGGGGTTCGAGTTCATCCTGCACGCGCCGTGTCGTTCTCCGACGACGTGCGGCTCTTCCTTCGCGTGGTGCTCGTCCTGCCAGCCGCCGCCGCTCGGCCACCGCCGCGCGCCCCGCGGCGTGACCGCCATGTTCGCCGCCATGATGCTCGGTGGACTGTAAGCCGCTCTCTTACTCTTCCTTTTTCTCTTCCGCCTCAAAGCTCACCAACCCAAAAGATGGAAATGAAAAGGCCAGTCTTCAAACTTCGTTGCATCTTTGTCAGGGCCTTGGGACTTCTCGCTCCGACCGTGCTCGCGTTCGTCAAATCGAAAGCGTCCAAAATCTTCCGCAAACCCACCGCGACGGTCAAGAGAGAGGAGACGAGCAACCCCGGAGCCGCGGCGAGCGGCGGCGACACGCCGGCGCCGGCCGGCGAGGAGTACGAGGTGTTCCTGAGCTTCAGGGGGCCTGATACTCGCACGGGGTTTACCGATTGCCTCTACCACGACATGCTCGGCGCCGGAATCCGCGTCTACCGAGATGACGAGGAGCTCCGCGTCGGCAGGGAGATCGGCGGCGAGCTCATGCGGGCGCTCGACGTGTCCAAGATCTACGTGCCCATCTTCTCCAAGGACTACGCATCGAGCTCTTGGTGCCTTCGCGAGGTCGCCCACATGGTTGACTGCGTGGCTCGGTCGAAGGGGAATAAGGAGATCTTGCCGGTGTTCTTCAACGCGTCGCCTTCGGATGTGAAGCTCCGGACTGGGCTGTACAGGAATGCCATGGCCAAGCACAGGAAGAAGTTTGGGTTTGAGGAAGTGAAGAGGTGGGAGGATGCTCTTGTTGAAGTTGCTGAATTGAAGGGATGGGACCTCAAAACGAGAGGGTAATTACTAATTTTCCGATTTTCTGTTATTTTGATATTATTTTCGCATCATCTATACGCAATCTGATTGTTGTATTAGAATGTGCAATTTGAATTCCTCAGTCTTTGCCATTTTCTGCATAGGTAAGATTTCTGGGAATTTCGACAGTTTGAAATGCGGGAAGAAGTTGGCAGTAATTGTACATTGTCTGGGGTCTCTGTTGGATGCTAGTATATTCTGTGTCTCTGGTGTGGTCATTGATGTATAGACTCATGAAATCTGGCAGGCTCCGTTTTAGTAGTCAACAACCAGCTTTCAGAATTAATGAGCCTGGATAATCTCTATTCTGTTCCTGACTTTGATCGGCCTTTCATCAGTGGTAAGTGATAATTGATAGGAGAAAACTGATGAGTTAATTAGCTCTCCATTTTGGTCATGCTTACTCGTATACCAACCAAATAGGGAAGTTCCACAAAAAAATTTCAGTCATTTGGTTAGTCTAGAATGCAATTTCAAACTTCAGAGTACAGTTCAAACAGAGACCAAGCAAAAAACATCAGGTGGGTAAATCATAATTAAGCATCATATCAAGAAGGCATTTACAATGACATAATATTGCACACCTCCTCTATCATACACGTGGATTCCGTAGATCTAGAACTTACATAAACTCGAGGGTGAGTACAAGTTCCAAGATATTCAAAGCTTTTGTCTGTATGTTATTTGCCTTGTCTGAAATCTAATATCACAAATTTACTCTGATGTTTTAAGGAGTGAAGCAACTAGTGGTTTCTGAGGAATGCTTCAGTTTAGCAAGCCTCCTTCTTTTCTTTGCCCCTTGTTTACCCTTCACTGGATATTTTTCACTCTGTTTCTCCGTCTTCTTTTCATCAATTCTTCTTCTTAAGTTTTCTTTCTGCTCTGGCTCAACTCAATTTTTTTAATTTAACTTGTAAGTCCAGTTATTTATTCCATCCTGCTCAATCTAGCTTGGAGATCATTCGTGAAGCAGGAAGAACTTTAAGCTTAAGTTGCATTTCCTATTAGATGGTATAAAAAGAACTAAAAGGAAAAAAAAGAGAGAAAGCTTGAAGACAGATTTATATTGTTGGGAAAGAGGTATAAACATTGGAACTCCATCTCATGTGTAAAATTTTACCTTCGTATCATGTGCATGTTTCTTGAACTGACTCCTTGTTTGCGAATCATCTATGCATTAATCCAAATACTTTTGCTTTGACTTGAAGGAAATGATAACATCTCTATTTACCATCTTTTTTCAACTAAGGCTGTTCGTATATGTGGCAGACATGGGGAAGCTATCAAGTTGATCATCCGAGAGGTTTTGGTTAGGTTGAAGATAAAGCATAAGTATGTGAAAAATCAGCTGGTTGGAGTGGATGATCGTGTAGAAGACATAATGAAGCTGTTGGATGTTGACTGTGAAGGTGTTCGTTTTGTTGGTATTCACGGGATGGGCGGTGTTGGCAAAACAACTCTTGCGAAGGTTGTCTTCAACCAAGTCTGTTCGTATTTCGATGATTGCTGCTTTCTTGGAGATGTTCGAGAATCATCAGAAAAAGGGGGCCTAGTAAATTTGCAGAAACAGTTGTATTCTGACATTCTCGACTCTAGATTCGTGGACAACATTCATGACATTGATGATGGGATCAACCAGATCGGGACAAGATTTCGCAGCAAAAAGGTCCTCATCGTTTTGGATGATGTTGATAAGGAAGAACAACTAGAGAAGTTAGCAGGGGAACGAGATTGGTTTGGTTCAGGAAGTAGGATAATCATTACAACCAGGAATGAAGCTACTCTAAGAGTCCTGGATGAGGATTTGATATATGAATTAAAGGAACTGAATTTTGATCAAGCTCTTAAGCTTTTCTGCATACATGCTTTTAGAAAAGATTCTCCACCATATCAATATGATATTCCTGCATCAGAAATTGTTGTCACAACTGGAGGGCTTCCTTTGTCTCTTGAGGTCATAGGCTCATTTCTCTATCGCCAACCAGAAGAGATATGGAAAGAGACTGTGGAGAGGCTAGCAAGAATACCTCATAAGGATGTCCGACAGCAGTTGATGATCAGTTATGAAGCATTAGAGGATGAGGAAAAGGAGATTTTCCTTGACATTGCATGCTTTTTTGTCAACAACACCAAAAAGACGAATGCAATTTACATGTGGGAAGCTTGCAATTTTTTTCCTGAGACTGGGATACAGGTTCTTATGCAAATGTCTCTGGTAAAGATTGTTGATGGTGATGTATTATGGATGCATGACCAGCTCAAAGATCTCGGGAGGCAAATTGTTCAGAGGGAGTGCTTGCATGATCCTGGAGAGCGTAGCCGGGTGTGGATTTGTGAGGAAGCCGTGGACATTGTAAGAACAAAGCAGGTAAACAAAATTCACTGTTTTCATGAGTTGGATACGTGTAGAAAAGAGTTTACATACCCACTTAGAGGCCTCTCGATTCTTTTACCCCAAATGAGAATCTGAAAATTTGTCAAATTCTTACTAATATATATATTTTTCAAATTCATGCTTGTTCATTTGTGTTCGCTTTGGCAGAGAAAGAAAAAAGTTCAGGCACTCATATTAACTGGAAGTGATTATCAACCACTTGTAATTACGCATGACGAACTTAGTAGGTTGCCCAACCTAAGGTTCCTTGAATTAGAGGAGGGAACCTTTGCTGGAGACTTTGGGGATGATTTTTCAAAGTTAAGGTGGATTTCTTGGTATTCTCCTAGGCCCCATGATCTTGAGGTAACCAATCTATCTATGAAGAATTTGGTTGTCTTTGAGATCGTTGCAGGCAACATTACAGATGACTGGAGCGGATGGAGCCTAATCAAGGTATGATATGTATTCCCTTTGATTCCGATTGGCATATGATCTAATATATACTATTTTCTTCTCTTGATGGTGAATCATTTTTGTTAGATGGCAAAGAATCTGAAAGTTCTAAACCTCAGAGGTTGCGAAGGCATAACTAGAACACCAGACTTCTCTGGATGCTTTAGTCTAGAGAGGCTGAGTTTCTATAATTGCATAAACTTGGTTGAGATCAACCCCTCCATTGGGAAGCTAAAGCGACTGATTCACTTAAATCTCAAAGAGTGCCTCTCTCTTAAGGATTTGCCCGAAGAAATTGGAAGGCTTACTAATCTGAAGCTCCTTGCTTCTAGTGGATGTTTTATGAAACTCCCGGGTTCATTTGGCAAATTGACATCATTGAAGGAGTTGGATCTGTCAAGCATACAAATTGAATGCCTTCCTGATTCTATTGGTGATAAGAAGTTTCTGACTGTCCTTATTCTAAGGTACACACAAATTAGCACGCTTCCAGAGACTATTGGGAAGCTTGTGAAACTTGAGTCTCTCTCTCTCTTTGGGTGTGTTAAGTTGAGAAAACTCCCAGACTCAATTGGGAAGCTAGAGTCTTTGCAGGAGTTGAATTTATCCAGTACTAAAATTTCTGAGTTACCAGATTCAATTGGAAATCTGAAGAAATTGAAAGTGATATCGATGGAGAATACTCCAATAAGGAAATTGCCCAGTACTATTGGAAAGTTAAAGAATCTGGAAGAGCTCCATGCTAGTGATTGTGAAGAATTAACTGGTGAAATTCCAATTGAAATTGGCGCATTGTCCTCTTTGAAAATTCTCGAACTATCAGGTGCCCATATTTCTGAAGTGCCGACAACAATCAACCATATTCTCTACCTTGAAAGACTGGAGTTGACAGGTTGTAATGAGGTTCAAGAATTGCCAGAGCTTCCAAAAAGTCTGATCTATCTGCATTTTCGATCATCGGCATTGCGCATAGTTCCAGATCTCTCAAACTTGACTAATCTGGTCGATTTGCTCTTGTCTGATGGCTCGGAAGATGTGCTTCAAGCTTCATCAGATCTGTTGCCAAGTTCCAGCTTAGGGTGGATTAGGAGGTTATCCAAATTGAAGAAGTTAGAATTGTCTCTTTTGAGTGTCCCTGCACCACCTACTGAGTTTGGTTCTCTTCCTCGTCTAACTGAGCTTATTTTATCCGGACTAGACTTGCAATGTATCACGAAGCTTCCTCCCTCCTTATCGGAGCTGCAACTTGTTAATTTCAACTCAATAATATCTTGGTCAATCTTTTCCAACTTGAAAAACTTGTCCAAGCTAGGACTTTCTCAATCTCAGCTTCAAGAAATTGAGCTCAGTGGCCTCGAACAACTGAGAGCATTGTCAGTGACTAAATGTGAACTCCTCCAGAGGTTATTCATCCCGGCAAGCTTAAAGAAACTTAAAGAATTGTGGCTATCAGAATGTCCGAAGCTAGTTGAGATTGAAGGTCTGGAGGCCCTAGAGTCCTTGGAAGAAATGAATGTACAGTACTGTGGTTCCATTGAAAGGTTATACGACCTGTCAAGCTCAAAGTTGTTGAAGCTTTTGGTTATATCAGACTGCTATGAGCTCCGTACTGTTAAAGGCCTCAGCGGTTTAGAATCTTTGAATGCATTACTTGTTTATGAGTGCAGTTCACTGGAGAAACTAATTATTCCATCGAACTTAGAGAAGCTAACACATTTGGAGGTTTCAGGATGTGAGAAGCTGATTGAGATTCCAGGTCTTGATGCATTGGAATCATTGGAGACTTTAACCATTAAAAAGTGTCCTATTAGCAAAATATGTGAGTTATCAAACTTACAGATCCTGAAGTCTCTGTCAATCGTCAGATGCCATGAGCTACAAGCTATTGATGGTGTTGATGAGCTCGAATCTTTGCGCGATTTCTATGTTTCTAGCTGTCGGAAACTGGAAGCTCTGATGAACAAATCAAACACGAAGTTGCCTGATGAATGCCTAATAACAATTAGGAAGTGTCGGAAATTGCAAAGCCGTGGCTATCCAAATGTCGAGGGCCTTCCCTATAGGGATTACAAGGACATGATCGTCACAACAGCAAACTCTCCTACAGAGTCACTCCCGTTAGAGACATCAGACGAGGTATCCTTATTCTTCTTCATTAGTAGCGTAGCCCTTGCCCCTTTTTTGTTATCTTCTATAATAACGTAACTAGTCTGGTCTTGAAGACTAAAAGATCTAACTTGTTTACTTATTCCACCTTCGCATAATATTATTGCTCTTCGTTGAATATATCAGGAAAAACTCAAAACATGGAAAGCCAAATGATACAACTAAGTATGATTTAGATTAGTTATGGTTCACTGCAGTAAATTTGCATTTCTTGTAGGATGAAGATGGAACGGACGATGAAGGGTAAAGATCTGGAGGTGGATAGAGACAAGCTCTGACGATAATAGCTCACCTCCGATCGTGACTTCTCATGAGCCTGATACTGAGCTCTGACTTCGATTTCTTTCATCCGTGAGTTCTCAGGATGAAGAGATTCCCATTTTAAGCGATGGTGAAGAAGGGACCCGAATATAATCACAATCTTTCTTGATTTCACTGTAGGCCCTTAAACTTTTCCAACTTGTTTAATCGGGTTTATGAATTTTTCCTTGCAACTGGATCCTTAAAGTATATGTTTTATTTTTGTTCAAGTTCATCTTTTCATTAAAATGAAAACTATAAGTGCTGGCATGGATTGACACATTGGTGCCACATTGATATTGACTAGACAAGTTGGTATTTATGTGTAATTCCCTGAGAAAAAATAAAAGAGAGAGAGAGAAGAAAGGGAAGGCTGTAAGGGCAGGTGGCAATGCTGGTGCGCCGCTCGCGCGCTGACAGGGGCCATTGATTCTTTGTCTGCTGTGACATCATAATGTCAAAATTAGGTGATTGTTGGGGCTACACAAATCAAGAGTTGATCGCTGGGTCTTGTGACTACGACATTGGAGATTAGCTAGTTGTTTCGAGTATGCTTAGTAAAATTGAATTGCTATGAAGAATTATGAAAAAAAGAAAAAGAAAAAAAAAGGTGATGTGGTAAGATACCTTCAATCTTGAGGTGCCCCATATATTTGAATAAAGTGTGAATGGAATGGATGGCAATCGATTTAAACATCAAGAGGAATAAAGTTAATTGGAAATAAAAGTGGGAGAGGGGGGGGGGGAAATTAGATGGAAAGCAAGAGCTTTGGGCAAGAAAATCAAAGGAGATCAAAGTGGTGCAGAACCTTACCTAAAGGTAAATGAAATGGGAGACTTGAAACTAAAGTACTTGAGATATAAATAACATTGGAAGTGAAAATGGATTTAAAATTATAAATAAATAATACTCAGAAGTTGAAGCTAAAATTGAAAGGCATTGCAAAACTATGAAAGAATGATCCAACAAAAATGCAACAGTTGCATAATTGAGCACGTTTTGCTTTTCTTTATCACTTGTGTATCTCTTCATATTCTTCTTTGCTTCAATCTCTTTATGATGTAATCACAAATTTGTCTTGATTTAGCTCATTTTTGTTTAACACGAGTAGATTGGTCATGTTTGATAAGATTTTTTTATTCCAAATTCTTCATTAACACCGTAGTGATTTTGCGACGTTTCATTTTGCCTTGTCCCTATCTCTAAAAGCACACCGCCAATATCCTCTGTGGCCACGTGGAGAATTCCGAAAGAGTGTAACATGGACCCTCCCTGACCTCTAAGATGACACTGACAGCCTAAATAAATTAGGATTTTAAAAAAATTTATTTGATGGAAACAGCAACTTTTAGCCCTCTTTATTCCAACGGCTATAACTCCACAGACCAATCCACCACCGTGAGATTAGAAGGAGATCCAGCGGCCAAAAGTGAAGGAAAGAAGACCTTTGTAAGGGAAGCGCCGTAAGCTTTGCAAAGGAGAGACGAGAAGGAGCTTGTCCTTTGGTCAGGAATGGCTTCAAGACCGTTGTAAGGGAAGCGCCGTCGGCTTTCGCATTCGTCGCTACCTCCACGTTCGCTTTGACCTCGGTTGCCTCGGCCCCACGTTCACTACGACCTCCTGGATTGCCTTGGCCTCCCCCATTCGCCTCACACTCCATGCTCTTTGTCATATGCCAAGTCTTCTCTTCTCTTCGATTAAAGATCTAATTATATTCTTTCATGGAAATGAATGATTTGAATTTTTTTTTTCTGAAAACAATCACTTGTATCAATTAAAATAATTAATCAATGAAAAAGAATTATTATCATCAATAATTTATATCTAAATATTTCCATGGACGATAAAATATTTTTCATTCATTTATTTTTATAAATTTGGAGAATTTTTTGATTTTTATCTTTGAAACAACAATATTGAACCCTGGATTGATATCAATACCAAAGATAAATACTAAAACAGGATTAATGATTATCAAATAATTGATCAAATGGATCAAAAAGGTTTTTTTTTTTTTTTTTAAGATATACGAGCCATCGCGATAGAAAAAGTTATTTTTCCAATAATTTATTATTTACAAAATAAACGACGCTTTAATAACAGAATTTAAGTTTGATACAAGATGAAAGATAAAATCAATCCAAATCAGTCTTATTGCCAAACAAGGTGATTCTTTCGATTTTAGTCCTACGGACTCGGGAATTTTGGTCCACTTTCTTTAGTCGTAACTCGTAAGCAAAGACAAGAAAGTGACAGAAGAAGACCTTCACTTCCTGTCCGGCAGCTTGTACGAAGAAGAGAGACCCAGTCGGTTTCAGCTTTCCCTGGATTTTGTCGAAGTTCGTGTCAGCTCCGAGCATGGGCAAGCGAACCGACATCCTCTTGTTGGGTGACAACAAGGAGAGAGATGGAGAGAGGGGCCGAATACTGATGACGTCTGTGGCTGCTGACCAAGAACCTCCAATGCCCACCTCGGCGGCTGGAACGAGCAGCGGCGCCACCGCGCTAGGAGCCGGCTTCCAGGTGTTCCTGAGCTTTCGAGGGCCCGACACTCGCCGCGGGTTCACCGACACCCTCTACCACGCCTTGGTCGACGCCGGGGTCCGCGTCTTCAGAGACGACAACGAGCTCCGCGTCGGCGAAACGATCGGGGGAGCGCTTCTGCGGGCGATCGACGATTCCAGGCTGTACATCCCCATCTTCTCCAGAACGTATGCTTCCAGCAAATGGTGCCTCCGCGAGCTCGCGCGGATCGTGGACGACACGTCTAGATCGAAAGGGAGCAAGAAGATACTGCCCATTTTCTTCGACGTCGAACCCGACGATGTGAAGCTTAAGACCTCTCTGTACAGCGATGCTTTGGTGGGGCATCAGAAGAAATTTCCCGATGAAGTGAACGCGTGGCGAGAGTCTCTTGTAGAGATTGGTAAAATTAAAGGATGGAGCTTGAAAAATTTTGGAGGGTAAACTCTGCAGATCCTTTAACTTTCTTTTGCATCATCTCTACGATGAATTGATAGACTAATTTCCACGTGTGTGCAAATGGGATGTCTAAAGAATGAAATTTCGTTCTTTTGTTATCCCGTATTGTTAATTCAAACTTTCTTGTAAGAAACATTGACATTTGGTGAATTTGCTCCCCGTGACTTGATAAGCTTGATGAATTTGCTTTTTGGTTTGATTCCAAGTCTTATGAGTTATCTTGCATTGTCGAATTATGTCCTTGGAGGTTGTGTTATGCATTTATGAATGTATGAGCCATCCTAATTTCGCAAGTTCAATGAAGGACACTGACCTGCACTTGACTCAGGAGTCAGTACCTAAGTTCTTCAGCTCAATTAACAAAGGATGAGCAAGAGTAATAAATTCCATTTGGTTATAGTTCCCCTGAGACAATAATGTTACTCCAAACCGGGGTCAGTATTGCTTTAGGGACATATTTCAACCTGCTCTTGGTGTATTTGGACTATTTAAAGATTAGCAAGGAATGACAAGACCTACCCAGTCTGATAAATTTTGAGGCAACCCGATTGGACATTGTCATGAGTTTCGTGATGAAAGCGGAGGGCCTAGTTGAACTAATTTTGTATTCCTTTTTTGAGTTCTGATATGAAAGTTCTCTTTGTTATTATAGAGAGTTCATATGTATTGAGGTATTGAGAGTTCTTTTGTTTGTGTACTCTGAATTTGATAATGAATTCTATGCTCATTTGCCTGTGGATGCTGGCCAATGGTCATACCACATAGGTTATGATAGCAATTTCTCCCTCTGTCTATTTATTTTCTTGTTTATTTGTTGGTTTAAGATTGACAGTATCGTATTCAGACTTCTTCCTCGAATCCTCATCAAAGACACATAATGTTGAAATCCAATTGCATTGGGTCCTGTCATATACATGCTTGCAGGTTACAAGAACTTGCATATATCATTCTTTCCCACTAAAAAAATGTATTCTTGTTGACAGCCACGGAGAGCTTACAAAACTGGTTGTTGAGGAGGTGTTGGATGAGCTCAAGACTAAACACAGATATGTGACTGAACATCTAATTGGAATGGATGACCGAGTAGCAGCCATAAAAAAATCACTAGACATTCACGCTGGTGGTGTACGGCTTTTTGGGATTCACGGGATGGGTGGTATAGGTAAAACAACCCTTGCCAAGGTCATCTTCAATCAACTATCTTCTGAATTTGGAAACTGCGGTAGTTTCCTTGACAATATCCGAGAAGAGTCAAAGAAGGATGGGTTAGTCAAGCTGCAAGCCAAATTAATATCCGACATTGTTAATTCCAGAGTTATAGGCAAAATTGATGACGTTGGTTATGGAATGAAGAGGATCGAAGAAACACTTTGCAATAAGAAGGCTCTGATTGTTCTTGATGATGTGGATAAGAGCGAACAAATTGAGAAATTGATCGGAAGTTCTTTATATTCGGGAACTAGAATAATTATCACAACAAGGAATAAAAGTTTGCTGCAAATTAGGGGATTTAAGTATGATATTCTAGCTTATGAAATGCTGGAGATGAATTCTAAGGATGCGCTTCATCTTTTCAGTCGACATGCATTCTGTGGAGACTCACCACCAGATGATTATAACCACCTTTCAAAAGAAATTGTCTGTGTCACAGGAGGACTTCCTTTGGCTCTTGAAGTTATAGGCTCGTTACTTTATTGTAAAGAGGAAGTAATATGGATAGAGACATTGGAAAAGCTACGAAGCATACCGGAGGAGGAGGTCCAAAAGAAGTTGAAGATAAGCTTCGATGTCCTTGATGAGTTTCAACGGCATATTTTTCTTGATATTGCATGCTTTTTTATTAGTGAGGATATTACCGATCCCATTTACATGTGGACTGACTGTAGATTTTGCCCACAAAGTGGGATCAAAGTCCTTATTAATATGTCCTTGATAAAGATATTAAAGAACAATAAGCTTTGGATGCATGATCAGTTAAGAGATCTTGGAAGGGAAATTGTTCGTCAAGAAAATCCGATAGACCCTGAGAAGCGTAGCAGGTTATGGATCAGAGAAGAGATACTCGATGTCATAAGTTCAAAACAGGTAAAGTGAGAAAAACTAGTACTTTTGGGAATGAAATATTATATTCCCTGTTATTAGAAATTCAATTGTCCGCTTAGTAGCTTTCTTTTCCTTGATCCTTTTATTTAAGCTGTGAAACAGAATAGTTATTTGTCAACAAAACTTCTACTCATCGTCCTAAGTCTTTATGGGCAGAGGAAGGGAAAGGTTCAAGGACTTGATTTAGATGGAAGGCATACTCAGATCTTACTTACAAATGATGAGTTTGAAAGGTTCCCACAATTAAGGTTTCTTAAATTATGCAATGGAACCTTTTCTGGAGACTTTGTGAATTGCCGTACAAAGCTAAGATGGATATCTTGGGATTCTCCTCCTCCAGATATTAGGGTGGCCAATATGTATCTACAATATGTAGTTGTTCTTAAACTGTCTACCAATCACTTCAATGATCTGGATGTATGGAGCCTAATCGAGGTATGCTATATGTTTACTTGTACTCTAATATTCTCTTCTCAAAATCATTAGATGTTCCGTCATTTGGAAGCTTCATTTATTTTGGCAGAGGGCATGCAAATTGAAAGTTCTATCTCTTCAAGATTGTCCTAGCATAACAAGAACTCCAAACGTCTCTGGAAGTTCTACTTTAGAGAGGCTGACTCTTTGGGTATGTGATAATTTGATGACAATGGACAGCTCCATTGGGATGTTAAAGTGCTTGGTTGACTTGGATATTTACCACTGCCCCCTTGAAGAGTTGCCTGATGAAATTGGAGGGCTGGTGACTCTTAAGCGCTTCTCTTTAAAAGGCTGTATTAGGTTGAGGAAACTCCCCGAGTCTATTGGTAACCTAAGATGCCTATCAACTTTTGACATTTCATCTACCTCAATTAATGAACTTCCAAATTCTGTTGGAGGGCTGCCGAAACTTGAGTTTCTGTCCATGGAATTGACCAAGATAAAGGAACTCCCAAAGCCTATTCTTAACTGGGCATTATTGCTTGAGTTGGATTTGTCGATTGCAAAAATCATTGAATTACCTGAATCAATCGGAAATCTAAAAATGTTGAAAGTGTTACGGGTGGGTCATAATCCAATAAAGAAGTTCCCTCATGCTCTTGGAACATTGAAGAATCTTGAAGAGCTACGTGCCCGGAGTTGTGAATTGGAAGGTGAAATCCCTACTGAAATTGGAGAGTTGTCCATGCTGAGAATCTTAGATTTGAGTTTTAATGGAAAAGTTAGCCTGCCAAGGACAATTGTTATGCTTCCTCTCCTGCAAATGCTGGACTTACATACGTGTAATGAGATTCAAGAATTGCCAGAGCTTCCCTCTAGTTTGACCAATCTGGTGCTCAAATCCCGTTCTCTGCGATTTGTCCCTGATCTCTCAAACCTTACTAACTTGGTTACATTGGTCCTCTCTGATGAATCTATGGTTACAGGCACAACAAGCATAAGACAAACTTGTGACATGCGATGGTTACAGAGTTTATCCAAACTGAATGAATTGGACTTATGCCTGTTAAATATCCCTGCACCGCCTACAGAACTGGGCTCCCTTTCTTTTCTGGAAAAACTTGCTTTGTATGGACTAGACCTGCAATCCCTCACAGAGCTTCCATCATCTCTGTTGTACTTACGAGTCCATAGTTTAAACTCAGCAGTAATACCCATGTCCAACTTGAGACACTTGTCATTTTTCAGACTCTCACGATCAGAGGTGAAGGAAGTTCAGCTTGATGGGCTTCATCAATTGGCAAGTTTCAGTGTGTCGGACTGTGAACTCCTGGAGAGGCTATCCTTTCCACCAAACATAAATGAAATTTCTGTTATTGGTTGCCCGAAGCTAGTTGAGATTCATTTTCCTGGTGTTTTGGAATCGCTTGAGAGATTGGGTATCGAGAAGTGCGAATCTTTTGAAAGGTTAAGTTTTCTGCTGGAGCAAGGATGTGATGAGCTGACATTTTGTGAGGGGAGACTGTCCCTTTTATCAAGCGCCTTCAAGAAGCTCAAAGAATTCAGTGTTGTAGAGTGCCCAAAGCTAGTTGAGATTCAAGTTGTCGGTATTCTGGAATTATTGCAGATATTTTCTGTGGACGGGTGTCTGGCTATGGAAAGATTAGGTGGTTTATCAAACTTGAAGAACCTCAAGTCATTAAATATGAGAGAATGCAGTGCTCTTCAAGCCGTTGAGGGCCTCAATCAATTGGAGTGCTTGTGTCGATTGCTTGTTGGTGATTATGGGTCATTGGGAAGGTGGATTGATGTATCAAGTGCAAAAATTCCAGATGAATGCGAGATGTTAATTTGGGATTGCAGTGGTTCATTAAGTGAGATTTGTCCACGTAAAATTGATTGCGTCTTATTCAATCACTACAGAGAGAGGATTCTTCTTGGACCAAACCAGGTGCACCTTCTCTTCCTGGCTTATGTTTCTTCGTTGCAAGTGCAACTTGCCCTTTCCCCTCTACCTGTCATTTCTTCCATATATCATATTTATTTTCTGTAGAGTATTTTACTCTGGTAGCACTTAGAGAGTATTTTTTGTGTTCTGATATCAATTGTTGGTTATGGTACTTTAACTATTATGTTTATTGGGTGTTTAACTGATACCATTTCTCGTACACTGTGGTGGGTAATCAGAGAATAACTGTAATAGGAAAATCAAGACACTTGTACCATATTGTGGTGCACGTAAAATAAAACAATTTCATCTCACACTCTGTTTGTAAGACATTACCTTTTTTTGGACGACACAGAGACATTACTTTACCATGACAATCTGTTCACTCGTACCACAGACAAAATACTTACCTTTCATGAATGAGCATATTATGTGTACTACATAATTAATAGCATGCCTCGGTTATATTAAATGGGCCGTATTAATCCAACTGCAAAGAAATTTTTCTCAATAAAAATTAAAGTATGAAGAACCTTCATTTCTCAATGCATTTCTTTAGACAAAGACTCCGTTTTTTCCTCTTTCCAGATGGTAGATATTTCTTAACATGTGATATTACGTCTTTATCATCTCAGAAAAGTAATTGTATTTTTTTAAAATGGACTTATTGATTCGAAGCAAGGTTAGCTAATCAATCTACAGATAGATTGCTTTCGCGTCTGCCCTGCTTCTGACTTGCTTCTTGTTTGAAGGAAGGTCTAGTAGGCATGTTGAATCAACTTTGCAGGCCGTTGTTCCTACCATATGGAAAAATTGAAAGGGGAAACCCATGATTCTGCTCATACAGAGGACGATGTAACTATAGAGCTAACATAAATCCTGTCCAATCACCAGTGTCGTTTCAGGGAAACTGCCCCACAAGTTTAACCCACTAGCCCAAGGCGAAACTCTGACCATTCAAATTGAATTAGAGAGAGAGAGAGTCTCTAGTTGACAACTTATTCTGCCACTCATTTGTCTGTAATTTCATTTGCATACTGCTGAATTTAGAGACAACATTTTGAGGAATGTAGAATCCTTTTGAAACAACAGCTTATTCTGTAACCTTATTTGCAATCGAATAAGTGCTTGCACACTGATCTTCCTAACAGAAAGTCCCATTCAGAGTTGATAATATTTTTGCCATCTCCCCTGTTGCGTCTTGTTAAAACCACCTATTAGTGTTCGAAGCAAAGAAGTGCTCATAAACTAACTTGACACAGGCTTCTCACTGAAGGACAATTCCTCAAGCAGTGAAGTAAAAAATTCAAGCTTGTTTTCATAGAACTGACAATCTGAGGATGCCGAGAGTTTCTCACAAATTGTGCTTCATTTATTAGAAGCTTTTTATGTACAACTATTGGATGTCACTACTTCTTCGATCACAAATTGTGTTTCTCAAGATTTTTCTTATACTCTTAAGGACCTGGCCTTTGAAAGCAGGCTTCTATTGGATGCCTTCTTTAAGGTTTTAAGTTTATGGACCCAAAGAAAATGTTTAGCTCTTAGAATCTCTCAATAGCATTTCTATGCTTCATTAGTGTGAATGTGCTGACACCAGTCTTTTGTGTCTTTTCAGAGGAATTTAACTTCAAAGCAGTTACTGAAATCAATCATTTAACAACTCTAATTACGTGTGTTGTGAATGTGGAACTTCTCCAATGTTGCTTATGCTTAGTTTTATGCAAAAATTTCACAACCCCATTTTTTATTTCTATATGACAGTAAACCGTTGGACTGTTATTTATTTCTTATAATTTATGTGTTGCAGCGTCCATGGTATAGATTCCTGTGCTGTCTCTTATAGCTCAAGGAGACATCGTTGTTGCTCGGAGGAAAATGAGGAGTCATGTCACTGATTCCATGCTTCGTTGGTTTTAAGTATGTATTCCTTTTTATTATTAGTGTAGTAGGACCTGTAGTGTAGCCCTTCGTAAGGAGTCCATGAAAGCCTCAATTTTGTTTTGCTTCTGTTTTCAGTGTGCTCTAATATGTTGCCGAAATACTGAAATTGTATGTTCACCCAAATATTTGAAGAATACTTCGGTAAATGACTTTGTTATACTTTTTAGGTGCATTTTGCCAACAGATACGAAAGTTCGTTCTACTGGTGATATTTCTGTTCACAACTTCTGGTTTTCTGAATCTCATAACTATTTTCGTTTCTTTTTCTCAGTCAAGTTTTCTTTCATCAAGTGTCAAATGTTTGAAAGTATTATCATTAGAGTCGCTCAGCTTCTGGGCTTGTTATGATTTGATTGAAGTTTCCGGCATCAACATGCTCAAGATAATTGTGTGTATTGCCATGTCTAATTCTTTGTCAAATGTTTTGATCCCGAGTCTATTAACTACAAGGAAGAAGGCTAGGTACATACTGCACCTGTAAGTCCAATGCTTTGCACTCTCAATGAAATTAATGACTAATTACCAAGTGTTGATTTCTGATGGTGGCAAAGAAAATTGAGTTTCTATTTGCAATTCCGAGCACAGGACTGATGGCATATGACACATGTAGAAATGCAATAGTTAAGGAGATGAGAGCCGTCTTCAGTTTTATCAGCTTGTTTACTTTCTCTTGAAATCTGATCTGCTTTTGACTAGGGTGGATTTGCTGCCTTTCCTTTCATCATTGATACTTGTGTGTTGTGTAGTGTTAACTTTGAGTCAAATGGGGGTTCCAAGCTCATAATGTCAATGAATGTTCGGTCTCAGCTGTTCAACACCTTGTGATGGGAGATCAAAATGGGAGCTCAATTTTGAACTTTTGAAATGCCTAGGGGGCTAAAATTTCACTCAATGACTCGAACTTGTTGAGTTATGAGCCCAATTTATATCCTACGTGAAATCATTCATTGCATTCACGCCTAAGCCACCCTTAGTGCTTTTGCATGTGTGTTAACGAAGACCCACCTATGGAACCCAACATGAGTTTCAACTTTGGTTTCAGTCATCATATTTTTCTTAAGAAAATGAGCCTCCCCTTGTAATTCAGTTTTGGATGCCATAGAAGAGAGTTCACCTCCTATCCTAGTCCTCCGGGAAAAAATAAGTGCAGACTCAATTCCTGCACTTCCGATGGTTCTAAAATGTTGAATTTACTGGGCATCATCTTGAATCTAGTACATAGATGAGCAGATTCAAAGATACGAATATATTTTTTATGACAGCTAATTTTTTTTCGATGTCGAACTCCCGGCCAAAAATATTTCTTTCTCATCTTTTGCCGAAAGGAGAATCTAGTTCGTTCTTGCAAGTTCTATAATACTGAAGTCATATTATACGTTATCCTCGTGAAGAAACTTGTAGAAATTGACGACACCGGAGACAAAAGGACAAGGTCTCATGTGAAAGAAGCGAAGACTGACACTTAGGCCTCTTACTTATCGTCTCCACAGTGGATTCTTGGAAATTGCCTTTAAAGTTCATCGTCTTCCAAGGAGTCATTACAATTCTCGAAGACCGACCCACTTTATTCAAAGCCATCGATTCTGACCACTTTTCCTGAGGAGCATAATTAGTGAGGAACCCCTTGAACGGTTGCTGTGCTGCCAACGCCAGTCTTAAAATATTGAATACTGCTGGAAAAACAGTAATATCATAATCATGATTAAGCAAACCAAACAAGTTTGTCTGCATTAGTGCTTCAACCATTATAATGGCGACTTTCGCTTGGCTGTCTTTAAGCTTAGGTATACACACCCATAATTTTTCTATAGGGACATCAAGGAGAGAGGGAGATCTAGTAAAATGAGCTCCCATGGCTAACCTAGAGGCTGGAACGAGCAGCGGTGGTGCACCAGAAGGTGAATATCTAGTGTTCCTGAGTTATAGAGAAACTGACGCTCCTTATGAAGTCACCGACTCCATCTACCACGCCTTGGTAGATGCAAGAATTTGCATCTTCAGATACGAAGATGAACTCAATGTAGGGGAAGTGATCGGTAGAGAGCTGCTTTGGGCTATAAACAACTCCATACTCTACAAACCTCTCTTTTTTCAAAATTATGCTGCGAGTAAATGGTGCTTCCTCGAGCTCATTGGGATACTTCCCATTTTTTCTGATATGGAACCTGCTTATATCAAGCTTAATATGTCGTTCTCGTGCAGGTGAATGAAATCAAGGGATGGAACCTGCAGAAGGATAAAGGGTGAACTCCATTACTTAAACTCATTTTTTTATTTGAGGGGGAAATAAGAACACGATCTCATGTCACTGTTTGGTTTTATTTTCATTTTTTAATAGAAGTTTTACTCCATCGTGAAAACATATTTTCAGGGGAAATAACTTTATTTTCTTTAATATTTTCGAAGAAGTTCTTGTACCAGATTCCGAGGAATTCATTACTCTTTAAATTTTATGTTTAAAGAATACCAATAGTTAACCATTGCTAGTTACGTCTCAATGATGTTTTTCCTTATATAGAGTTCTACATCGAGATTTCTTTGTCTTGTGCTGCAATTATGCGGCTTTCTGTGGAAAAATGATTGCAAGACCGAGACCTTAATGTATCTAAACATATCAAATCACAAATCCAGAAAGTTCCAGGAAAAACGAAAAAACATTGCATCTGGCTTGAACTCTAAATTATTTGCATTTAGTTAGATCTATTTCCATCCTAAAATTTTATTATCGCTTTTTTGTCATTAGTGAAAAAGAAGTGTTTTCTTTATGACAGCTAGCAACAACTTAACGAGTTGGTTGTTGAAGAGTTTTTGGATAAGTTGAAGATAAAGCATAAACCTGTATCTGAGCATTTAGTTGGACTTACTAGTGAGGGAGAAGAAGTCATGAAACTACTAGAAATTGATTCTGGTGACATGCGGCTCACCAGAATTCATGGAATGGGTGGAATAGGAAAAACAGCAGCAGCCAAGGTCGTCTTCAACCAACTATGTTCACACTTTGGAAAGCAATGCAGCTTCCTTGAAGACATTCGAAAAGAGTTGATGAAGGATGGCTTAGTCAAGTTGCAAAAGAAATTACTGTTGGACAAGTCAATTCTAGAGCAAGAGGAAGAATTATTGATTATAATGATGGCATGAGGATGACTAGAGAAATAGCTTACAAATACAGACACCTATTAGGATGTCCTTGATAAAGATATTAAATAACAATAAATTATGGATGCATGACCAGCTAAGATATCTTTCAAAGGGAATTTGTTCATATAGATAGTCTAACAGACCCTGGAAAGTGTAATAGGTTGTGGATTAGCGAATAGATCCTCAAATGATTAAGAACAAAAGAGGTAAAGTAAGAACAATTGCTAGTTTGCAAGTAGAAAATTAGAAATTCCAGTAATGAGAATTCTCATGTACTTTGCAAACAGCTGGCAAAGGAAGAAGGTTCAAGCATTTGATCTAGATGGAAAATACTCCCATCTTGATCACAAATGAATAGCTTGAAAGGTTTGGAAGTTCAAGTTTCATAAGGTTATCTAACGTAACCTTAGTTGGAGACTTCTCAGATTGTCTTCCGAAGATGGATTACTTGGCATTCTCCTCCTCCAATATCTGGGGCGGTCGATATGCATTCAGCTAATATAGTTCTTCTTGAACTTTCTGATAATCACTTTACAGATGATTCAGAGGTGTGGAGCTTAATCAAGGTATCTTAACTTATGTGTTTATCTCATCTACTCTATTTTCTCCTTGTATATATGTCTGATGGTTTTGCACTTGAAATTGATTACCATCTGCAAATGGCAACGAGATTAGAGGTTCTAGCTCTCAATAGGTGTTTCGATATTTCCAGAGCTCCACACTTCTCTAAGTGCTTGACATTAAAGAGTTTTTGACTCTTGAAAGATGTGCAACTCAACGGAAATTGACTGTTCAATTGGAAGACTGAAGTGCCTGATTGACTGAATATAAACAACTGCTTGCATCTTGAAGAGTTGCCTAAAGAAATCAGAGGGCTAGTGAAACTTAAGTGCTTCTCTTTGAAAGATTGCTTTAGGGTGAGCAAACTTCCCAACTCAATTGGGCAATTAGTATCCATTGTATCTATCAAACATGAAAGTTGCAAGCTTACCTGATTTAGGTCATAGACGAAAAATGTTTGTGCACTCTCCATGTATCAAGAATGTCAATCACCGAACTTCCAGAAGTGCACTAGTGAAGCTTGAGTCTCTCTCTGATTAACACTGAGATTAGAGAGTTTCCTATTACCATCACAAAGCTGAAATCACTGAGTGTGTTGGTTTTTCGTGTAAGATGATACCTATGTCAACTGGAAATAATTGGAAGTTACCTAGTGCTACTGGTATGTTGGAGAATCTTGAAGAGATACATGCTGAGTGCTGTAAATAATTGGAAGGCAAAATTCCTAATGAAGTTTGCTCCTGTTCAAAATCGGAAACTTATCAGGTACACAAATAGACACATTTCCTAGCATCAGCATGCTTCCTCATCTCCAAAGATGGACTTAAGTAGATGTCATGAGATTCAAGAGTTGCCGGAGCTTCCTGCAGCTTGATCTGTTTTTGTGTCGAATCTCGCTCGCTACTGTTGGTCTCTAGTCTCTTGAACTTGACTAATTTGGAGGGATTGTTCCTTTCTGACGGCTATACAGACAAATCAGATCTAATGCAGACTTTTGATTTATCGTGGATTATGAGGTTATCCAAATAGAACAAGTTGGAACTGTGCTTTTGGAACAACCTCGCACCACCTACAGAGTAAAGCTCACTTTCTCTCGTGGAAGAACTTACCTTGTCCAGTCCGGACCTGCAGCCTCTCGGGCAGCTTCTGTCTTCCTTGTTGGATTTGCAACTTGATAACTTCAACTTGACCAGATCACTATCATCCAAATTGAGAAGTTTGTTGATGTTAGTGCTCTAGGGCTCCCAAGTAAAGGAAATACAACTCCATGAGCTTCCACAGTTGACAAATCTGACTCTGGAGTGGTGTGAACTCCTAGAGAGATTGTTCATCCTATCAAGTTGAAGGAACGTGATCCAAGCCGAATGTGAAAATGCTCAAAGCTAGCGTGATAAAATCACTGCAGTACTTGTCAATCAAGGACTGGCAATCTGTACAAAGGTTAAATGCTAAATTCCCAGCGAAATAGTCTTCGAGTGAGTTGACCTTCTGCGGAAGAGAGTGTCCGTTCAATCAACCGTCCTAAAGAAGCTAAAGGAATGCAGTTTTGTAAGTTGTGGAAAGCTACTCAAAATTCAAGTTGTCGGTATGTTGGAATTGTTGGAGTACTTTCTTCTTTACAATTGCCATGCTATGAAAAGGGAAGGCAGTCTGCCAAACACAAGAATCTGCACCATTAGCCATCGGGAGGTGTTCTGAATTAAGGGTTGTCAAGGGACTTAACCAATTAGAGATTTTGGATGAGTTGCGTAATTACGGGTGTTGTACACTGGAAAGGTCAACAGACGTGTGTGCCCCAAAAAACCAGATGAGTGCCAAATATGTTTTAGTAACTGCAGGGAGTTGCTTTAATCCAGTCCAGACAAAGACAACGACATCTAATTCGAGCACTATGGAGTGGTGGTTCTTCAAGTAACAGCAGAAGCCAAATCAGAGACCAAGAACTCTGAATTAGAGACTGAAAAGGTATGCCCCCTCCTTGGACTATTTGATAATAGGCAATGGTATCGTTTTTTCCTTTCCATTTTCTTTGGTCTTCTCTCTTTGGTCATAATCTTCCATCCATTGACTTTATCTACAAAATTTGTTCATACAGACGTGAAAATGGAACTTCCAACTCATAGACTGGATTCTGACACTAACATAACTGATTATGGTAGTAATATTGTCTTTTTCCTTTTGCCTCTTTCATCAATTACATTCAAGTTCACTCACCTGAATGAAGAAATTCAAGGTTAGAGATTTTCACTTCTGGACATTCTGAGGGATATGGAAGGTCATAATGTTCACAGGAAGGAACTTAATTTGGAAAAGTAAAACTGACTTTGAAGGAAGAAAAGGATAAATTTACACTACATGGACTACTGAACCATCATTCAGCAGTGTATAGACTCGTGATGTCTTGCAGATAGGAGCCATGAGTTTGTCGTACCCTTGTTTGTGAAAAAGGCAAAGTGTTAAAAAAAATATTTGTGTGATGACAACTGCATTTTCTCATCCTAGAGTACTGGCCAAAGAAAATCTCTTTTTTCATGTAGGAGGAGGCTAAAATGGAAGGGGATGCCAAATAGCCCAACAACGAGCTTCAGCTTCAGTTCCATCCATCTGCAAGTTCTCAAGATCGTGACTTTAGCGAAGAGCCTCCCATTGACAATGTCGAAGAAGGGACTTCGCCTGGAAAGCAAAATCAGATGAGGCAGTAAGACCCGAACACTCAAAGTATTTCACCACTATCATCTATGTTTCAATCAACTGTTCTCATGTCACGCAAACTGAAGAAGTATATATTGAACTTAACCACAACCTATTTTTGTAGGTCTTGATGAACTTGCTCCACCAAAAACATTTTCTGAAAGGTTAAAGGCATGCTTAGTGAGCATATTGGAATGTGTCCGTAACCATGACTTTCCTAGCTTTGAAGTTGCAATTCAGAGTTCGAAATAGAAAAGGCATTTGAAGGATAATTCAGGAATCGTGGAGATGGAAAGACCTAGTCAAGAACTTTCAGTTTCCTCTTGATTAACCTCAAAGGCAACTGCAGTCAAGGGACAAGTGCTCCAGAAACCAGATTTCATGTTGCATAGGATTTTCTTCTGCATCGGGGATTCATTATCCATTTGTCCGAGGTAAGTCTATCTCCTAGTTGAGTACAAATTGATTTCCATATGGTTCAAATAACAAAGTATTTACCAATATTTGGCTTGCTCACGACAGTTTCTTCAACCATTGATGGCATGTGATAAACCAACCAACGCATGACATGCAACTGATTGGCGCTGATATACATTTTTAGCCGATGCTTAGGTGGTCTGGTTAGCAATAATCTATGTCAACATCCCTTGGCCGATATTTAATAGAAGTTGCCTGATATTGGAGGCAGCGATTTCTAAAAAGCTGAACTTAACCCATTTTGTATGTTAGTTAGTCTTCATCACCTAGCATGCACTTTTGATTCATAAGGGAATTGTTCTCTGAAGTTTGATAATCTTATGGTTCTTCGATATCTGCTAAGTTGCTCATGAATTGCTTGGTCATAGCAAGCAAGTCCAGAAAAAGGATTTCACTTGTAGCCATGAGTTCTAAGGACTTAGATATCAAGCTCTCTCTTCGCTTGTTCCCGCATGGGAACCAAGAACAACTTAGCCGAAATAGGAAGATTCAAACTCTCTTAAGAGATCACTGCTACTACTTTTGAACCTACCATCATGTCATCGTACAGATAGAAGTGCATTTAACATATTAATTATAGCCTAACTTTGCAAGTTTGAATATATTTCCCACACCCACTTTGTAGATTTGCGTGCGAGTTTGAAACCTACTTTGTAACGGGGAAAGTAATGGGGGTTTATTTTTGAAAAATCTTTAGAGAGGGCCTCATTTTTGTTGCTTCTAATCAATCTCTCCATGTGCACAGCTAACAGAGTAGAGTTTTGGCGGTGATATGTGCAATAAAGATAAAAGTTTACAACTATAGGATTGTGTTCAAAAGCTGATTGAGTTCAATGTTTTCCTTAATTTTACTCAACAATTAATTCATAAATTTACGCAATAATATGAAAATGATCAGTTTTCTTGAAAATTACTCTCTTCAACAAAGCTATTAGGGTTAATACCCTGAAAAACCCCAAACTAGTACACCTGTGACAAATTTACCCTAAACTATTTTGACAATGAAAAATCCTAAACTGGTACACTTGTGACAAATTTACCCCGACTAACTATAAAAAACCCTAAACTGGTACATTTATGACAAGTTTACCCCAAACTAATTTATTCGACCGCAAAAAACTCCAAACTGGTAAATTCGTGACAAATATACCCTCCGCTAAATTGGATTAATACAAAAAAAAAATCACAAAAATTATAAACTGTGACAAACGGAACGTAAAATCCCAAATTTGTATATTAAGCAACTGTCACGTGTCATTGAACTTAATTTGATAATAAAATGCAATAAAAACTAACATAGGGTAAATTTATCACAAGTGTACCAGTTTTGGGTAAATTTGTCAAAGGTATACCACTTTGGGGTTTTTTGTGATCAAAAAAATAGTTTGGGGTAAATTTGTTACAGGTGTACCAGTTTGGGGTTTTTTTAGGGTATTAACCCCTATTATGTATAAAGATATATTCTAAAGATAAAAATTTTACAATTCTGTAACAGATCAATTTATTTTATTTTATTTTCTTGGGAAAAACCTTTATCTAGACAGTTTGGCATATTGGCATTCAGTTTGTCCTCCGAAATTTGCCGTCCATACATGTCGTCTTTACCTGCAATGATAAATACCGCTCATCAATGAATGCGCAAATGAATTGATTACAGGCTCAGTCTCTCCTATCCAATTGAAGAAGAAATTAAAATCGAATTATGAAAGATAGATAATGTACATATGCTATTTAACTACATTAATAGGCGAAAAACACGGACATCTCAAAGCAGCGAAACTCAAAAGGAATATTTTTGATATGCAAAAGGCACTTTCATATATTTACTCTTTTTTTTTTTTTATAGAAGGACACTAAAAGTGCTAAAATTTCATATAGCATTCACTTTAGTATCAAAAACTTTCACTTGCTCTTTTAAGTATCAAATCAGATAAAAAACGATCATTAACTAATCAAAAGTGGAGTTATTAAGTCATAACTTATTTGCATGTGAGTGCCTACAAAGCCCATGGGTCATCCAAAGCTTATTCGTGGATTGCAAGAATCTTCATATCCCAGTGGAGAACGTCCTCAATCAACATTGTGCACGAGAAGCCAATCAAGTTGTGGATTCAATTGCTAAACCCCACTAAATAGTGAATCTCCCTTCTAATTGGCTTACTAAGCCACCTAACCCCTTTTGGATATGTTATGCTTTGAATCTTGTTCTTCTGAGCTTTTGATCAAAATGAATGAATAAAAGTTGTCTTCAATCAAAAGAAAAAAACACCTCTAACGAGAAATTTTGATCAAAATGATTACGTGGCATTTATAATTAAGAAGTCAAAATGAATTAGTATATTTTTAAAGAAATCCAAACCACGTGGACGTGCAAAACGACGTTGCTCTATCCGATGTGGTTGGGTATGGCATAAACAATGTTGGTCGATCCAACCAAGCAAAAACGACGTAGCACACAAGGAAGGTTATAGGGCTAGATTGTCTTCAACGTTGGCTAACCATCATACTACCATCCCTGTCACTTGCCATCGCTCACCATTTCCGTTGCTCTCGCTCATTCAAATTCGTCATATTTCCCTGAGTTACTTGATTGGAAGGAAAAATTAGAGTTCTTGGTCAATTGTGGGGACAACGGTGCTAGCGGAGGAATCGCACAATAGTGAGATTGCCATTGTGTGGTCCTCAATTTGTCTTCTTAATTTGGTGCTAATTTTGTCATTTTTTGTCCGCTAAACGATAATTGCCGAGTCATTATTTAATCGATTAGATACGATTATAGAATCTCCATATGAAGTCATTGACCTTTTTGCCTTGTAGTTCGAAAAGTTTTTCTCTTTCTTGGATGCAGCATTGATGGGGGGATAGCGCTGTAGCCTGTAGGATGGGGAATTTGTTATTGGCATTGATAAGTAGGAACATGCTGATGAAAATGAATATATTATTGTTGTCAATGTAAGGAGCCATCATACAAGAGTTGTAATGTAAAAAGACTATTGTGACTTTGGTGAAAGCTTGAAGGAATGTTTGAAATGCATTCAATGATAATAATTATATTAAAGATATTATTTATCATTATTTTCATGGCGATGAAGTTAAAAGTATTTGTTGTATTACGGTGATAATGATAGTGATAAAGGCACTCAAGTATAAGAAATAAGAAATCGTATTGAACCAAGTACTGAGATTGTGGATGGATCTATTTTAGACAAAGAAGAAGAGGAGAGGAAGGAGGGGGAAGATGAGGTATATAGGCTGCGCACGGTAACGTTTCTATTTTTTAGAATTTCTGTTCTTTTGTTCCTCGAAACAAAAAAAAGAACAGAAACCTGTTTGGTAACAGCAAGTTGTTTTTCTATTCCTCGAAATAGAAAGTTAGCCTGGAAATGGTTTTGGAATAGAAATGAAAAAAAAAAAATTGCTTATGTTCCCAGGAACAACTTCTTAGAATAAGCTATTTTTTTTTGCTTTTATTCATCTCTCTTGCCACAGCCACCTCCAACCACTGGCCGTCGCCGCCGGCCGCCGCCACCGACCGCCGACCACTACTGCCGATCACCGGCCGCCGCTGCTATTTGGCAATCTTTAATATAAAAAAAAGAATCGTTACGTTACCAAACATATTTCTATTATTTTTCTATTCTAATAGTAGAAATTTTGTATAGTTACCAAACGGGTTCTTTTACTTAGAAATTGTTCACCATAATAAAAATAGAAAAGAACTATTTCTAAAAAAAATAAAAAAAAATTTCCCAACCAAAAAGCGTTACCATGCGCATCATAGTGAGTGCGTCAGAGAAAGTTCGACAAATGGGAACTCGTCCCAAAATATCTGATGAAGGCATATGTGACCAAGAATTGAGTAAATTAGATTAGAAAGTCACTCAGTCTTGTGAATTAGATTATTAAGTTTTGCCAAATGTAAATTATTCAACTAGTAATCAAAACAAAATAGAGGAAATTGCAAAATTAAATTGTACCGTCCGGAGAATTGCAATTATTTATCTTTGTGGGAATGCGATTCCATGGTAAACGTACTATTCTTGATTTATTCAATACTTGTGGGCCACTCTCTCGTTTGCTCTCTTTTAACCTTATCCCCCTCGCTTCGTGTCCGTCAGTCTCTACTTTTTATAATTGTCCTTCCTCCTCCTCCGTGTACCTGACATCTCTCCCTCTCTCTTCACTCGCTACATTTTATGTTCTCCACTTCTGCATACGCCCGCGCGCGCGAATATACTTTAATATTCTACTCGCTTGTCGATTGCGCCAAGAAAAGCCGGTAGAAAGGATCCAATGGCGATCAAACCAACTGCGCTTCTCCGAGTAGCGCAGCAACTTTTTTTTTTTTATAACTTTGAAGTGAAACTTTGAATTTTCTTTTGATTTCTCAACTTTATTACATAAAATCTATTTGATTCACTAAGAAGGAATTGTTATTTGATTCACTAAAAATTTGAATCGACAATGAAAAAAAATCAATGAATAGTCATGGGAGTCGCACACGCCATTACAATCGTTCCTAACTCATACCGTTGACAAAACTTATTAGTTACCGTAAAATAATTAATTTAATCGATAAAAGAAATCGTTACTTGAAAGTTCCCACCAGATGAATGCATTTTCGGTTAATCTCGCGCAAAGGAATTCATTTGATGTATTTTTTTTTCTTGGTCTGAAGTAGGTCATTCGTTCATTCATAAAGCAAGGATTACAAGTAAACGATAGATTTTTTTTCAGAATATAAAATGCTCCAAAGAGATTGGGGTGGTGCGAATAAACAATTTGGGAAAAGAGTTCTCGCTACCCAATCGCTTGTTTGGTTGGCTTCTCTTGGGCAACAGGATAACTTCACGAAGGTTAAACTTTGTAGAATACATCTGCTTTCATCTATCAAACTGGTCACACAGCCCATGGGAATCAATTATTTTATGTTTTCCTTATTAATAAAAGAGGCGGGTCAAGTCAAAAACACCCTTTGTCCCTACAGAGCTTCTTTTCTACGCATATCCCGTCCCGCGTACGGCTGCTACAGGGAATCACGCGTTGCAATTATTCTGCACTTTCCGTGTAGCCTGCATTGCAGCGGTTCGGTCAACATGAAAAGTCTTGGACAGTTGGATGGCAAGAATGCAGCATTGTTCAAGCACGCATAATAGACTTAGTCATGTTCTAAATTTATTATATTTTTATTAATTTTTTATTAATTTTATCAATAAAATCATAAATTTTTTTTATCAATTGAGTTTGTCAAATCAATTTTAATCGAAATTGTCTACATAAATTGTGATTATTGTATGTGGTATGACTGACATTAATGTTGATGTAAATAATTCTTAATAATATTTTAATTATTTTTTAATTTTTCTTCCCTTTCTTGTTTCTCCTCTAATCTCGCCTTACACTAGCCAGCGATCGAGGGCTGATGAGCGGCTGAAGGAGGAAGAAAGGAAGAATAAAAAGGAAAAAAGAAACATGAGAAGAAAAAGTATCCTCTCTTTTCCTTTTTCTGTTTTCTTTATTAATAGAGAAACCCAAGTCAAGTCAAGGCGGCCACTGCAGAGGTCCTCTCCCACGCGCCTCCCGTCCCGCGTACTGTTGCTGTGGCGAATCACGCGCGCAATTATTTTGCGCTTTGCGTGCAGCATGCATAGCAGCCGTTCAATCGTCACGAAAAGTCTTGGGCCGTTGGATGACGACAGCGCCGTGCAATTTGGGTTTTAGGGTTTTATGACTAAAAAGATACATTGCTTCTAACAACATTTACGATTATGAAATATATAGTCGGACTCGGTCGGGCAGTTGCGAATTTAGAAGCGGATTCAATTTTTTATTGCCATCGTGATATTATTACAAATGGGATGGGATAGCGACCGAGGGCCATCTAAAGCTTATTGGTGGATTGCAAGAACCTTCATGTCCAAATAGAGAGCGTACTCATTCAACGTCGCCCACGAAAAGCCAATCAAGTCGGATTGTTAGAACCCACTGAATAGTGAATTGTTATAGATATATTAATTTAAGATTCTTCGTGATTTTAATTTTTTGTATTTATATTAATAAAAAAAGCAAATCAAGTATGTGTCAATATTGCATGTGAGAATGTGAGTATTGCTCGTTGGGTTCCACGCACCTTCCTTGAAATGTCGCGGAAATTACCACACTATAATTATCCACCTCCAAGAATGGGGGTCAAAGTTTTATATTTTCAGTCGATTCACTTGTCTGTGGGGAAATTGTTTTTATTGGAGGAGCTGAAATGACTACCACACCGTTTGAAGAGAAGACAAAATAGCTCTTGAACAGCGATTTTTGTTAATTTTTCTTTGCCTTTATGACATTAAGAAATTCTCACTTTGTACTTCATATATGCACCCTATTATATTCCCCTTGCACTTTGCTTTGTCCTTTATAATAACATTAGAACAAATTTTGTATCAGTACATTTTTCAATCCTAATAGCAAGTTTCCATTTGCCCTTGTCCGTTAGAGTTGTTGGCCATGACTATTTGACGAATTCAATGAGTCATTATGTTTGTCCGAGAAGGTGGAGCGAAGAAATAGGAAGGATGGTGCCCTTGGTCCTGTCACACGCGAGCACAACTAATCTAAGAAGAGTGTAGATAATGAAGCATGAGATCTTCAAAGAGTGGGAGAAATTCTTCATGAACTTACCATTAATTTTAGAAATTTACAAGTAAAAATAACAAATGCAAGTGAGATCAATATATAATCACAAATATTCTTTGGATTCTATGTTATACTCGTATGCAAGAGGATTATAAGACATATAATCGCCATTTGCCACCATGAAAAAGAAGCAACATTCAAAGAGGAAATGATGATCGAGGAACATATCCTAGCATTTTGCTTTAAAATGATTTAATAATATTTTATGATTTTCTCAGGATTGTTTTAATGTAACACGACTACTCGCGTTAAAAGCATAGACATAAAGATTTCTTGAAACTTTGGTTAAGGGGTATTATCAATAAAAGCTGGACATTTTTTTGTTTGAAATATTGTAATAAGATATGTGTTCGGAAAGTGCAAATTCAAATCTGTGTTCTCTATAACCGTAAGGAATCAAACCTCGTTTTCCAAGGTCGGGAAAAAAATTGAAACTTTAACGGAAGACTTGGTTAGGACTTCCACAAATTTGTTTCTATTGATGTTCGTCCTGGAGAAACTAATTATAAATAAAACCTGAAAATCAACTTCTGTCGGCAAGGAATGTGTCCTCTTGTTCTTTAAATTTTCTTTTCCTTTTTCTCTAACAGTTGTGGTTCCATTCATATGCAGAAATAGCTTTCACGTATGGAGGATTCAATTAAATATTATTATCAACGACGAAAATATTTTCAATTCATTCATTTTTATAAATGATATAAATAATTATTTTTAAAAATATATTTATAATATCATTTATTTTTATAAAATAAAGGTAGTCTTAAGTGAAAATTTGAATTTTCTTTCTCCTTTTCGACTTTATTAGAATGGGGATCACTTTATAGACCCAGTACATTGGTTTCGATTTAATTTACATCTCTTTATCGATACAAGGGGAGTTCCATTGTAAAATCAAATTATTATCATCTGATTAATTCTCGTGGAGCCACTCTCTTTTAGCTTTGCTTTTCATCCTGACTCTTTGTGCGTCTGCTCCCGGCTGCCACTCTCTCTCTTCGCTGACTACTCACGCGCGCGCTAGCACACACCCACGCGCCGGCTACCCAGATTTTTTTCTCCAGGAAACGTCATTGAAAAGAGGATCCATGACGACTAGATAAAGATCAACGAGTTCTCGACAAGTGCTCTTTCGTTTTACTTGATTTTAGCGAGGAACGTTCAGAGAGAGATCGAGAGAGGCCTTAATTTGCAAAGTAGAGCTGCGATGGCGAGTTCAGGTGCTGGAACGAGTAGCGGCAAAGCAGGAGGAGGCCAGTATCAAGTATTCTTGAATTTCTGTGGCCGAGATACTCGAGTGGGATTCACCAGCTTCCTTTATCGAGACTTGACAAAAAATGGTATTCATGCCTTTATGGATGACGAAGGACTTCGAGTTGGCGAAGAAATCGGCGGAGCGCTCCTGCGAGCAATCGACGACTCCCAGATCTACATACCCATCTTCTCACCAAATTATGCTAGTAGCAAATGGTGTCTCCGTGAGCTCAAAAGGATGGTAGACAACCAATCCAAGTCAAAGGAGAAAAAAATCCTACCCATTTTTTACTACGTGAAGCCAGATGATGTTGATCTTAAAACCGAATCATACAGAGAGGCCATAGGAGAGCTCAAGAAGGAGCACGAGAAGAAGAAACAGGAGAAGTTTCCTCACGAGGGAGAATCCTGGGAGGCGGCTCTTAAGAAGGTCGATAAAATCAAGGGCTGGGTGCTGCAACAAGGCGAAAGGTAAGCTCTAAAGAACCCTAACCTTTCTGGCTTTTTAGAATCAAGCCCGTCCTGTACAAGAGACGTCGGGAGATAAATATAAATTAGCAAATCTTCACATCTTTGAAAAAAAAAAAAAAGGTACAATCATACGCAAGAGTTATTAAGGGCGAATGAAAGGAGTATACTGTTTTTTTTTTTGATTCAGAGGCATACATGTTAATCCGTATGATCGATATAGCTTTTGTAACGTATGAACTTGCTTCTATATGTGGCAGCCAAGCGGAACTTGTGGACTCGGTAGTTAGAGTGGTTTTGCAGGAGCTGAAGATGCGATATAAGTTTGTGACTAAAGATTTAGTCGGACTTGATGATCGAGTGGCAGAAGTATTGAAATTGTTAGATGTTGATTGTAGTGATGAAGCGAGGCTGCTCAGAATTCATGGAATGGGGGGCATCGGTAAAACCACCATAGCCAAAGTCGTCTACAATGAACTTTCTTCTCGCTTTGGAAAGTGTTGCGCCTTCCTTGATGATGTTCGAGAAACTTTAAAGAAGAAGGGTTTTGTCTGGTTGCAAAAGAAGTTACTAACAGATATTGATAGTTCCAGTGCAGCAGAAATTATTGAGGAAGTTGATCACGGAAGGAAGATGATAGAGAGCGCACTTGGCAGTAAGAAGGTTCTCATAATTCTTGATGATGTTGATGAGGAGAAACAGATCGAGAATCTAATTGGACAACATCGGTTGTATTCTGGAACAAGAATAATTATCACCACTAGGAACGCAAGTGTACTGGAGTTTACTAAGCAAAGAATGGCTCTTGAAACGAAGGAAGTGAATTCTGACCCTGCAATCCGAATTTTGCCTTATGAAATGGTGGAGATGAATTTTGACGATGCACTCCAACTTTTCAAGAGGCATGCGTTTCGTGAAGACTCTCTAGTAACGGATTTTGATGATCTTTCAAGAGATATTGTCTCTACTACTGGGTGCCTTCCTTTGGCTCTTGAAGTTATAGGTTCCTCACTTCGTGGAGAGCACAAAGCGAAATGGGAGAATACATTAAACAAATTAGAGAAAATACCAGATGAGCGTGTACAAGAAAAGTTGATGATTAGCTATAAGGACCTAAACTGTCGTCAGCATGAAATTTTTCTAGATGTCGCATGCTTTTTCATCAGTGAGGATATTACCAATGCCAAATACATGTGGGAGGCTTGTGACTTTTATCCTGAATTGGAAATTGATGTTCTTGTTAGGAAGTCCTTGATGAAGATAAATGATGACAACAAATTTTGGATGCATGACCAACTGAGAGACTTAGGACGGGAAATTGTTCGTCGAAAAAATCCTAAAAATTTCAAGAAGCAGAGTAGGGTGTGGACTAGCGAGGAGTACCTTGATTTCGTAAGAACCGAAGAGGTAAGACAACCATCAGGTTCAATTGAAAAAAGTGACATCCTGCGTTTGAGGATTCAACTCTATGCTTATGATCTTTTCTTCCATTTCATTCATTCAAATTGTAAATAAAACTACTGGTTACCAACAAACTTCAACTAATCACTGCAATTGATTTATTGGCAGAGGTATGATGATGTTGAAGCACTTGATCTGCAGTTGAGGTCTAATATCTCAATTAGCCATGAAGAAATTAGAAGGTTTAAAAGTTTGAGGTTCCTAAGATTAAGTCATGGGGCCATATGTGGGGATTTCACCGTTTCTCTACCAAAGTTGAGATGGATTTCGTGGCATTTTGCTCATCAAGATGTTTGTGGGCTTAGTATGCATTCAAAGAATTTAGTTGTTGTTGAACTCTCTAACAATGACTTAACAAATGATTCAAAAGTATGGGACTTAATTAAGGTATGGCTTCATCTCGATATATAATAGTTGTCTCATACATTATTTGACTTCTTTTTGTAACGTTTATACATCTTTTTTGCAGATGGCAACCAAACTTAAAAATCTTACTCTTGTAAAATGTTGTGGCATTACTAGAACTCCAGACTTGTCTAAATGCCTGGATTTAGAGAGGTTGACTTTTGATTGTTGTAAGAGTTTGAAGGAAATCGATGACTCCATTGGAAAGCTGAAGTGCTTGCTTGACTTAAATATCACCCATTGTAGGCTTATTGAACGAGTGCCTGATGTTGGAGGGCTAGTAAAGCTTGAGCGCTTCTCTTTGATGGGCTGCAACAACGTAAGTGGACTCCCCGCCTCTATCGGCGACTTAGCATCATTAAGGAAGTTCGACCTTTCATATACTATATTAACAAACCTGCCGGAGTCCATCGGTGACTTAGCATCATTGAGAAAATTGGACCTTTCACATACTAGAATTACAACCCTGCCAGAGTCCATCGGAAAGCTTCGGTGTTTGTTGGATCTTTGTCTAGAAGGCACTAATATTAGACAACTTTCGAACTATATTGGAAAATTAACATCGTTGTGCACTTTGAGGGTGTCAAATTACACAATCTGTAGAATTATGGATAGATGGGAGTTACCCAAAACTATTGGAATGTTGGATAAACTGGAGGAGCTTTATATTAGTCCTTGCAATCATTTGGTTGGCAAGATTCCTGATGAAATAGGAGATCTATCCTCTCTAAGAGTCCTAGATTTGTGTGAGACTAGAATCTGTCAAGTTCCGAGAACAATCAACGGGCTTTCTCGCCTCTCAACACTTGACTTAACAAGGTGTGATGAGATTATAGAGTTGTTTGAGCTTCCAGTGAGTTTAGTTTGTTTACGTATTCAATCTAGATCACTACAGGTGGTCCCAAATCTCTCAGAGCTTACCAATCTAGTAGAGTTGGTCCTATCCGATGGCTCTGAAGGTCGAGATTCGTCAAACCTCAAGCACACATGTGACTTGGGGTGGATTGGTAGGCTATCCAAATTAAAGAAGTTGAAGTTGTGTCTTCTCAACATCGCTGCGCCGCCTACGGAGTTGGGTCTCCTTTCTCTTCTAGAAGATCTTACTTTGTTTGGTCTAGATTTGCAACCCCTCGAGCAGCTACCGCCTTCTTTACTTTCTTTAGAACTTGACAATATCAGCTCGATAGGACCGCCGCAATTTAACTTGGAAATTCCATCAAAATTGACGCTTCGTTACTCGCGATTGCAAGAAATTCAACTCTATGGGTTTTCGCAATTGCAGGACTTTCATTTAATCTGGTGTGACCTTCAGAGATTATCCATCCCATCTAGCTTAAGGACACTGAGTGTATCTTGTTGCCCTTATATGATTGAGATTCAGTTTCTTGGTATGTTGACATCACTGGAGGAATTATATATCTTTAAGTGCCAGTCAATTGGAAGGATAGTATTATGCGGTGAGGGAGGATCTCTCGAGGTCCTCGATCAACCAGGGTCTTCTTCAAATGAGTCGACCGATTGTTCACCGGGAGTACTTCTTGTTCTCAATTCCTTGAAGAAACTAAAAAGACTTGACCTGCTGTCATGCGAAAACCTAGTTGAGATTCAAGTCATCGATACATTGTTATCACTGCAAGACATCGTCATTCAAGGGTGCGAGGCTATAGAAAAGTTGACTAGTATATCGAACTTGAAGAACCTTCATGGTTTGGCCATCTTTAATAGCCTTAAGCTGCAGGTTGTTGAGGGCCTTGACAAACTAGAGTTTTTGACTCAATTGACTGTCTATGACTGTCCTTTACTGGAAACATTGTTTGACATATCAAACTCGAAAATACCAGATGAGTGCCAAATATATGTTAGCAATTGCAGGGAGTCGCTCAAATCGGGAGGTTATACCACATTCGAGCGTTACAAAAGAATGGCTCAACAAGGTGCGCCTCAATCAGAGACAAACAAGGTGAGCCTCGACTAGGATTTTATCATAACATCAAAGAATTTCACCTAAAATGCAACTAGATGTAAAATTATTTTTATCAACTTTACAAACATAAAGTAGTTAGAAGCATGCCATTGCACATACCTTTCATATTTCAAATAAATTTATAGAATGTTCAAGAATTGAATTGACAATGTAAATTTACAAGAAAAATATAACAGCCTTCAGCCACTCCATAGAATCATTTTCTTCACTTGCAAATGTCTAAAAATCTCAAATTTTCCCCACCATAACGAACCAAAAGTCGCCATATGAGAGGAGATATTTGATATAGGCAACGGCATTGGGCTTTCCTTTCCATTTTCTTTGGTCCCCTCTCTTTGGTTATATTCGTCAATCCATTGACTTTATCTACAATTTCTGTTCATATAGACATGAAATGGAACTTCCAAGTTGTAGACTGAATATAGATGTCTTGTTCCATATAATGCATATTTATTTTAGATTCCTGTAGTGATACCGTCTTTTCCTTTGGCCTCTTTCATCAATACATTCAAGTTCAATCAGTAAGAAATTCAAGGTTAGAGATTTTCACTTCTGGACATTCTGAGGGATATATAGAAGGTCCTAATGTGCTTCATAGAGTAACATAATGTGGAAACTTAAAACTGACTTTGAAGGAAGAAAAGTGGAGACTTTACTGTACATGAATTACTAAATCATCATTCGGCAGCATATAGACTTCCGATGTCTTGCACATACTATGAGCCATGAGCCTACTGTACCCTTGTTTGTGAAAAAGGCAAAACCAATGTTAAAACTCCATTTTCTCATTCTAGATAGGCTGAATAAAATCTTATTTTTCATGTAGGAGGAGGCTAAAATGGAAGGGGATGCTAAAGACTCACACAGATTGAAGAAGTATATATTGAACTTAACTACGGCCTGTTTTTGCAAGTCTTGATGAACGTGCTCCACCAATAACATTTGGTGATAGATTGAAGACATGCTAGGTGAGCATATTGGAATGTGTCTGTAACCGCAACTTTCCCTAGCTTTAAAACTGAAATTCTTTATAGTTCGAAACAGAGGATGCATATGAAGGACGATTCAGAATCCGTGGAGATGGAAAGACAAAGTCAAGTCTCGTCATTTTGGTTGATTGAAGAACCAAGCGATGGCTTGCAAAGACAACTTTCAGACCCCTCTCAATCAAACTCAAAGGCAACCACAGTCGAGGGACAAGTGTTCCAGAAACAAGAACTCATGTTGCATAGTATATTCCCCTGCCTTGGGGATTCATTAACCATTACCCCGACGTAAGTCTTTCTCCAAGTGAAGTACAAATTGATTTTCATATGGTTTGACTAACAAAGTATTTTCTAATATTTGACTTGTGTATGACAGTTTCTTCAACCTTTGACGGCATGTGATAAACCAGCCGACGCATCGAAAGGCAGTTGATTGGCACTAATATGCATTTCCATCCAATGATTAGGTGGCTGGTTAGTAGTTATCTTTGTTGACATTCATTGCCCGAGATCTAATAAAAGCTGCCTATGCAGCGACTTCTTACATAACGAACTTCACTCATTTTGTACATAAGTCATTTTTCATCATCAAGCGTGCAGTTTTCATTGTTAATTGTTCTCCAAGGTCGATAATCTGGTAGTACTTCCATTTGTGCACTTTTCATTCCCACTTGAAACGTGACCAAAATAGGAAGATTTAAACTCTCTTATGAAATCACTGGTTATAATTGTAACCAACTATCATGTCATACATATGAAAGTGCATTCAACGTATTAATTCTAGCCTAACTCTGCAGGTTTGGATGTACCTCCCCCCAATAAAATAGATAGATTTCTGTACAGGTTTGAAACCTTTTCCCCAAGGAAATTAGGACTTATTTGCAAGACTAATTTGAAAGAGCTTCCCTCCACCAACCATGTAGATCTTTGAATTTCTGAAAGTCATATTGAGATAGCAATTTTAGCATTTCACTACACTTGGATGATTTGCAGTTTTTCGTACTTTTGGATCCTTTTCCCGTGACTTTCCCCTTTATAATTCCGGTAGTTGCCTCATCCCATAGATAAGCCTTTTGACTTACACCTCGAAAACTATATAAATTTTCTCTGCACCAGCTTTAATTAAAGCACCGAAATGGTAGCGTGGCTTGTAATTTCAAACAATCCCAGCAACATTGATATATGCTCTAGCAGTGCATAAACAAATAACCGACAAAGCAGAGAGAGAGAGAGAGAGAGAGAGAGAGAGCTGGTGATTAAGATGGAGCTGCTTATCTCATTTTGTTGGTGCTTTGTCTGTGTGGAATTTTGGGAGAAAGATTTTAACATACCAGGAAAACATGATTGGCAGATCTTGACTGTCGAGGGTATGCAAGATAAAATTAACTCATACAGTTTAATACCTAACCAACAAAACTAAATTTGCTGAAAAAATTCATCTGCATTCATGCGTCTGTCCTACAGAGGGTTCTTGCGAGGCAATGGGTAGTTCTAGTTCAGGCTCAGATGTAAGTAGAGAGATATAAAAGTCGACCATCTCCTTGGTTACTTCTTCCAAACTCAGAGGATCCCACTGCACATTATTTGATAAACCCACGATGATTTCAGTCATTGAAGTTGAGAAAATGTGTTTAAGGTTGGAAAAATTGGGACTCAATTTTACCTTTGGAGAGAAGTCCTTATCCACTAATCGTGCCCGAACACCCTACAGATGGCAAAGAGCACTATTATTGAGAACACAAACTATCTTTGCGACCCCACAGATAGCAAAGAGTACAATCATCCGACAATAAGGAGAAGAAAAAAAACCATAGGATTCAATCATCCAACTGCTGTGGATGTCCAAGATATGCGTACCTCACAGAAGTCTTTGGAAACTTCTCCAGAGATTCTATGAAGGGATATTCGGTATTCCCGAGTTAAACATTGATCAAGAGTTTGGAATCTGCCTTCATGAATCTAGAAGTAATAACTATAACCAAGTCAATTTCTAAGAGAAGGAATCTGTGTCCAACAAAGAAAACCAAAAGAATGGTAACTCATGGATCTTAAAGTGACTTTTAAGCTCAATGGAGAAGCTTCCCTTAGTTTCTTGAGGGTCATTGCACACCATTCATCATAAGAGTCAGCTGCTTCAATTTCCTAAGAAACACCAATTTAATAAGATGGCAATAATAGAACATCTAGCATATTGACTATGCTAAGTCATTGCATTTCTCAGTTGATTAGTCCCAATTCTACCATCATGTCATCTGGCAAAATAAAACATCAGTCATACCATCTCAAAAACCAGTACAATGTCAAGCATTGTGGACTTTCCAATGACAAATATAAGAGTCCTTTTCAGGGTCTCTTGTCCAACTTACCAGTGCATGAATAATTTCCTCGACTGTGTCATGGCTAAAGCATTTATCGATCACTTCAATCCTGAGTCAATGAACAAGACAAAAATACTCCATTTAAAAAATTATTTGATACACACTTCAATAGCTGCAACAAATAAAACTGAAAAGATTAGAAAACAAAAGACTTCCTGGTAGTAAGCATAACAAAAAGTGCAGGTTCATTCTATAATAAAGGTGGGAAGAAGTATACTTGCACAAAGAAGGAAGAAACTTTCTCCATAAAAGCAGCAATCACTCTGCTATGTGGAATATTTACTTGTCCCTTGCACAGTTCTAATATGCACAACAACTAACAACATGTCATAACTATTAACTTATTATGTAGATCTTAAGTGTTTAGAATGACTGATTCATAGTTCTGGGTTTGGATAAAACAGAATCAACCACATAAAGTGCGAAAATAGCTAGTACAAAAATTCTAAGCATATAAAGCCTATATTTGCCTTATAGCCAACTGCACCAAAAAGTAAGAAAGCTATAGCTATGTGTGGTAGAACACAATCTACTCGCAATGTACATCATTTATTAGCTACATCACAAACTTCTCTAGTCTGTTTCAACAGACAGGCGTCCAACGTAAAGTTATACCATATAGATCCAAAAAACATAGTCATTTACACGGGAGGATAAAAGTAAAAAATCATGCCATAAAGAACCCAGAAGCTGTAGACTAAAGTTGAGCATTACTTATGAATGACACTTCTCCTGTCAGGATAAACAAGATCACCATATTGTGAAAGGGATGTCTCTATAACAGACGGATCATCAGTAGTCAGTCTACCAAGACACTCTTCAATCAAAGCCAATCTCTGTCAAGGTCATTAGTCATAACTCAGAAGAGATTATCAAGGTATGAAGTGTAAAAACACTGAAGCAGCAGTCAAAGGTGCATTGAAAACAAACTGCATTTAGTGAAATAGCGAGTAGCCAAGCGGCAGGCAACCATTTCAACACCATTAAGCTTATCCCCCGTGAGAGCCAGGTATTCCCCTGGAAGAAGAAGGCCACATTCTAAGACAGTATCCTAACGCTAGTTATTGACAACTTGGTATTCAAAGAGGAATAGTACTAAACAGTGCAAAAAAAATACTGTGGAAACCATATGAACCTTTCATTACAAACATAAGAACAAAGCAAAAACTATATGATCTCTTCATGGTTCAATAATAAAGTATACTTTGCAAACAAAGGCTTCCCTTTAGTGCGATGCATTGGATGGTCTTCAACATTTCTGCATGCCAGAAGGGAACTAATGGATACAGCAAAAGATTCGAACATGCAGTAAAGATTAAATTTTCAAAGAACTTCCAGTTTACAGAAACCAATAGAACACTTTGAGGCCTAATTTTATCCGACCCTTCTGACCTGTTTTTAATTTGGTGAATGATCTCCTTATTTCATTACACAGTTTAGCCAAGACCTCCCTTTTGTTTGCATAGACAATGTACCTAGATAGCCTGGTAGATGGGAAAAGTGGAAGGAAGCTCCTGCATCTGGATGAAATCCTATTTGAACCTCTGGATGGGAAAAAACCTGCAATTGAAAGCATTAGCTCAAGAATTTGCTTTGCGGAATTGCTGCAGAAAAATGAAACCGGGTGCATCATATGTTTGCTTGTTCAAGTTAGTCCTCCCATTAAAAAACTAAACAGAAATGGTGAAGTGGATGTCACAAGGCTATAACATGCCACCTTGGCATCTACACAGCCACATAGGGTCCACGTGGCTATTACACAGTTAAAAAAATAAAAAAATAAATAAAGTTGTGATTTTAGAAAGAAAATTGAAAAAAGAAAAAAAAGGAAAACCATCTTCAGCTTTCTCTGGCAAATAGAGGACAGTCATGCACCAACAGCCACCGGCAAGGGTGGCCAGACCCTCCCAGGCTCAGGTCACTGTGGCCAGACCTTCATGGAGCTTGGGCGTGGTCCATCACAGAGGTATACACTCACAGAGAGAGATACAAGAAAGCAGTCCCACTCCTCAACCGCCCCTCAGCACACAGCAGCAAGGGCCACAACCCTCACAACAGATCTAGGCGAGGGTCACGGCCTCACGTCAGATCTGCAGTGGTTCTGCTGGGATTTGAACTGGTCCGAGAAACATGGACTATGAGAATTTCATGCATTCAAATTATTCACTTGTTGCCAAACCATTGTCAATAAATAACAAAAAGTAGATCACAAGGATTGAGTAAACCACAAGTGCCTTGTGATTTGGAGGATTCAAGAGAACTTTTCCCCCCTTTTTTTGTGGTCTATGATTCAGAGTGCACAGCTTGAGAGTTTGTCATCATTATAGCCATATGTTCTTGTTCTTCTGTAGTGGGCTCAAACAGAGTCAACCATCTAAAAGAAAAGAATTTGGTATTCCTTTATGCTATCCTTGTTGATGCTTTGTTAAGTTTCCTCGATTTGGGTTGATGGGTTACATGAAGTTTGATTGTTACCATTAGTTCCGGCTTCCTGTTTCAAGAATTTTGCCATTTCATGTTTGTGGACCCAGTTATATTCCTCTTTTCTAGAAAATTTTGTGCTGTGCAAACACAAGGTCAATACTCTCTTACACACTCGCTTGGTCTCTTTGATGCATGTGGTATTCAAAGGCAATGGCGGCAAGTGCCCAGTCACCATGACCCTGGCCATGGCTGGGCAACACCGCCTCCACCAGCAGGCCGCCCTCCCACCTTTTTTTTTTTTTTTAATTCCACCTCAGAGATTTGCTCAAGAAGAATGATGATGTGGATGGGCATATCAGCATTCCATTCTAATTGTTTGACGGAAGGACTAACTCGAACAAACAAACATATAGTTCAAGGACTTGATTGCATAAGAAAAATAAAAAATAAATAAAAAAGTTGAGGGACGACAATGCAAGTTGAAAAGGTTCAAGGACCTCCCATACCATTATCCCATATAAAAAATCTGTGTTAATACCAATCCCACGACAATTTAGCTTACTGATTTTGCCAGAAACCTGTGTTCCAGCTCAGAAGCAAATTCACATATAATGACAGCCAATGGCGTTGAACCTCACTTTACATTAAGATAAGAAATAAGTTGGCAAAGGAAATTGAATAAACACAACCCCAGCGAGCACATATATGAAAGCAGTTAACATCTATATCAGTATTTAGGAAAAGTTACATACAGTTTTATCAGTTGCTAATCAAAACATTCCAGGGAGAGAAATTCCAGCTCCGCTGCCATAGTGACACCGTCCAGGATAGCCAGCTGCCCAAGAGTGAAGTAAATAAAAAGTGACCGACTAACAAATTGAAACTAACATGAGTGCTGAGACATTCAAACAACTTTGATTGACTAAAAATTAAATCCCAGAAATTGAATAATACACCTATTATATGGTTATTGCTTGCAGCTTTTACTGTGAAAATGGGTCAACAAGTTGATGTCAAGTAAACAAACACCTCGATCGAATATTAAATGCCAAATAATAAATAACGAAAGCAACTCGGAGTACATCATGCAATTAATTTTAGAAATGGAATCCCGCTTGACATGGAAGAAACTGTGCCTATAAGATGACTACTACAAACCAATTGCAGTAAATGTCACTCACTTTCCATTTGACTTGAGGAACAAAGAGGGAAAATGTAAATGATTTTTAAGTGTTCTTTCTTAATTAAGCATAAAGTAATAAGTAGACAAGGTATAAACATCAAAAGGACTTACTTTTGCTCCAAGAAGAATCATTTCAAGAATCACAAGGACTTACTTTCTCCTCTCATCTCACCATGAATCGCCTTACACATAACGACCGTGGTCATGCAGATCATTAGTCAAAGATAGTTTTACTAATCATGCTGCCAATGCGGAGGTACCTCATCTACTTAAGATTCATCTGTAACAAAGTATATCCACCTTAGTGACCTAGACTGCTTATGCTATGGAAAATGGTACCGAAGTGGAATGGAGTAGATCACATGTCAAGAAGCACAATATCCGACTAGTAGGTTCAATAATTTCAATATTTTGGATCATGATAGAGCTCCAAGGATTCATCCACCATCACTCACTTTGTAACACAGAAAGTTTCTTTTGCTAGTTTTGTAGCGTGATTACAAGTTTAGAGCAACATTTAATTTAATGTTACTATAATCATTCATCCAAGTTATTTTCAAGATTTCAAAAGTTTGTGTAAATGCTTTCTAATTGTCTAGTGAACTGATTATTTTTCAGATTGCCAATTTTAGCGATCCATAAGGCAAGAGCAACCTATATCAGCATGTGTACATGGTTTGTAGTTTGCAGGGATATTAACAATCTCCATATCACTGAAATCGAGTAATACCGTAAGCTGTGAGATTAAAGTTTTCTATCCATGACAAGAAAACTAACTCTTAAGCGTACTTCAACCACTTACTCACAAAACTTGAAGCATCAATTCAAAAACTATAAGATGAGATTTTTATAGTATCAACTATATAATTTATCAGAATAATAGGAATCTAGGGTGAAAGTTCCGTTTCTCATCCAGCCAGGAGAAATAATACCCTACCCTATGATGTCTAGCCAATAATATATTGTGTCAAGAGGTCATTACACAAATCAAGAGAAATTCAGAGGAAAATCCAAACCCTGAAATTATCCATTACACAGTAGACTGATTCTACATCTCAAAAGAGCTAACAGTTTATAAACTTCAAAAGAAGTATTTACATGTGGTTTTAAATATGTCCCTTGCAGGTAAGCAAACTTATATAAAGTATCAAATTTTTTTTTTGCATTCCTCAATGTTCCCTGCATATATGTTGACTATTTGATTAGAAACAACAATTAGGAAAGAAAAGTAAAAGAACCAAAAGATCATAATCAAGGGAATAAAAGCAGATTGATAGCAAAGTTGCGTGCTCTTTGAAGAGCACTTGAGGGCCATTATTTCACACCTTCCACCTTAATTTATTTATCATATCCCACCTGATTCAATATTTAGTTTCACTCAAACACACTAGCTCCTAATTTGACCTATCTTCTACAGCCACAAATCCACCAATGGGTATCGTCTCCAATTATAAAAATTACCTTTGCATGTTGATATTTAACACCCCAATATTGTCATGTTTATGATATCCTAGCCCTCAAACCAATCCTTTACTTCTACTTCTAATAATTAAAAATATAGCAAAGACTTAGGACATAAATACTATCAGAGAAAAAAATGTTGAAAGCCAAATACATGAAAGGATTCATCACAGTCCGACCTTCAGTGAGCAAATGATAAAGGGTAACGACATCTCCCCCTGAGCAGAAAGCTTTGCCACTACCCTTCATATCAAGGGAAAAAAAAAAGTTGATGTGAATTCAAAGATTGTGAACCCTGACAATAATAAAAGGAATGCCTGAAATGTGAATCCATTTCTTCTTCTATTTAGACTCTAGACAAAACAAAACCAGGATCTATTTGATGGCAATACCTCCATCAACACAAACCCGATGTTTGGATTCTCTTCCCATGATTCATATAGCCTCTTTACCCGGGCCACCTGTAGAAAATATCAGCATAAAATTTCAAGCTTTAATTATTCTAGAAAAGATAACCGAACCGGGCACCAAGAAACACAAAAAATGAAACGGCTTTCTGTTCTGATTGGGGTTGGCGAGGAATTCATTTTGAGTCGGGGAGAGAGAAAGAACCAAACCATTGAGGTGGTGAGGGAATTAAGAGCGCATGGCCGGTTGAGTATCGCAGTTCTTGAGTTGGCTCTTCCATCCACCAAAACCTGACGCCACAAACATACACGAATCGAAATGTAAGCTACCAATGTAAACGAACCCGCCTTTTGCTATCCGCAAAGTAGACGCTGCGACTTGACTCCATCGAGTTTCTGAACGAATCAAATTGACTACCTGGACAAGCTGCATCAAACAACAAACCGAAACACATACCTGGTCTTGGACATCGTCGTAGCTAGCGTAATGGGGCTGAGCAGAGAAACTTCTCCGGTGAGGGAAAGCGCCGAGCTTGGGAAGCGAACGCCTGGCTCTCACTGGCTCTCACTGGCTCTCACTAAAACCTTCTAGCGATGCATCTCTCTGTTTCTCCTTCCTTCTCATGCTGTTGTTTGAACGCTCTATGAAAGGGTCTTCGAAGGGCGTTTCTCCGGAGCAATGCCTGAACCCGTCGCTCCAGCCGCCTACCCCTCAAAATGAGAAGCGGACGGCTGGAGCAAAGATCGACGAGGCCTACCAACTAGATAAATCCATTTTTTATCTCATGTTTAATGGGTTGAATTGTTATATTAGTTAGTCATATTCAATAAATAGATTATAAATAGATTTAAAATGATAAACTCAAAAATAATATGGATATTAAATGGTTTCACAGCTTAGACCCAATCTACCTCTATCACTCTATTTCACCCTCACTCTCGCACTCGCTTATTCAACGCTCTCACTTGAGTTTGGATATGAGTTTTCTTATATTGAGTTAAATGTGAAAGTATTTTAGCAATATGGATAGTATAGGTATTGATCACTAAATTTGTATTGCATAGGAATATGTCAATATAAATTAAGTCAATTTGAATCGAGTTGAAAGTCATTTCATTTTCAACTCAACCCAAATCCAACTTGACCCTCCCAATTTTTCAAGCTCTTGCAATAACTCCTCCCCGAATTTTTTTTAGTCCCATGACCAAATTTTGTGTCGTTGACTTAATTTTTTCCATACATTTTTTCCTACAGATTCATGATTGTCTTCAAGCATTTCATGTTCAGCTTGTGCCAACTTTATGTTCTTTATAAGTTGTACACGTTTTCATCGCGTGTTGATGATTTCGGTGTAGCTTCAAGAAATGCTGTCTTAATATATTGCATACAAAAGCAATGAAGCTGGTTCTTCCTTCTTCTTTTTTTTTTTTAAATTGTAATAGTCAAGGAGGAGATACCAATAGTTTCAACTTGATATTACAGTGTAAAGGAATGCTTTATTGCATTGCTTATTTACAAACAAATCATTCTGGTCAAATTAAGTCCAAACAATGTCCTCGTCTCAAGATGTGGCGCAACTCTATTGGCCATACCTTCGTGTCACAAGACTTCATTTGATTGTCGTCGTGCTCCTTTCCGTGTTAACTGTAGCCGATCCGTACCTCGTGTGCAGGCACTAGTGAACTCGAAAACGAGTGCCCTCCCTCAAACTCTCCCACAGGAACAGCATATGGTGAATCCCGATCAGCATCGAAGACTTCTTGAAGTTGCGAAACTATGTCCTGGTCATACGTCCAAAAGCCGACATTAGCAGTAGTATAGAAATAGTCCCGAAGATTGCTTGTTCCGATATGCGCTCTCACATCGCTAACCGTATGCTTCCCATGGTTGACCCGGGTGTAACCAGAATACTTATTCCCAGTGCTGGTCCCATTGCTGATCACAGCTCCAGTCGGGTTAAACCCCGGCACCATGTAGTGCTTGATCTCGAATTTGCCAGAACAATTATTGTATTTCGAAGAGGAGCAGAGAACATTAAAATAGAGGAGAGACTTCAGGTAAACGTCAGTGTTGTTTATGAAATGCGCCCAATGTGCTGCCGATATCTTCACTTTGGCATGCTTGGAAAAGACAACCTGAAAATTATTTGTTACCTCAGAAAATATGTTCCCAGTAACTATATATGGGAGGAAATAAAGTTGGCCATTAGAGATAAATAAAAAATAGCCTGTGTGATTAACCCGTTTGGTCAGTAACCAGTTCATCATAGCAAAAGCTTTACACATTTTCCTTCAATCATTTCAATACCAAAGTGGCGTATGGTGATAGCAGGAAAATACCACTGCTTACAAAAAGCTGAAAGCATTGTCATTTTTCCGTTCCAAGCACACGAGTTAACTCAAAAATAAGAAGCCAATCACAGCCATCAAACTTCAGTATTTGTGGTGCCACTAAATGCTTCGTTGGTTCAATCTTTGAATGTTCATGCAAGTCACAGTCCATCTCCATAAAAGAAAATGGAATCTGGTAGATGCAAGACTGAAATGATTCTAAAAGAACATCAAATTGACTTGTATCAGATGATTTGGATTTACAAGTACAAACAATGGCAGCGACTATTGCAAGAAAGGAGCATACCTCTGACACAGCAGAAGAAATGGATGACCAATAAACAGTTTGCTCAGCTTATTGTGATTGACCAAGCCAATCCATCATGCTGATCCTAACAGTGCCTCCACTTCCAACTGATTTTATTGCGTCAATCCATGTCTGTTCATCAGCCTGGTACTTGCCAAATGACAGCTGCAATGGCAGTATATTGTTTGTTAAACATAGAAGCTTGAAAGATGAAACTGAGGGGATCCTTCAGAAGGATCAGCAGAGCAATCACAATGCGATTCGATCACAATAAAAAGTTGAGCACCCTTTCATCCACTTGAAAAAGTTTACTTGCTAAGATATCAGATAGAAGACAATAGACAACTAAACTGGGTCAATTAGCCAAATTCTAATCGAGCACATAGACACCAGAACTGTGATATTGCAAATCAACAAACTTAATAAATTTAACTTAAAATGCAACCATTCATTCTTTATCTTTTGATTCAACAAACAATTGTAGGATGAAACAAGTCTAACCTGTAATGGCTAATATTTTGATGATGTCCAAAGGCATTTCTTACTTTGTATATTAAGACGAAATGTAAAATGTTAAATAGATAGGTTTTGGACAAGTTACCTCTCGAGGAGCAAAAGAAAGACAGCTAAGTTGAGATCGTGAAGATGTATGATTACGTCCAGGAGTATCTAATGGAAGACGAAACATGTGAGGATGTGGCAGGACAGGATAGCCTGCTACATGAGGAACCTCCACAGATCGAGGAAGAGGCAACCTGCCATGACATATTTGCTCATAACAATAAGTGGACCATTAACATCAACCTTCACTAGATCATTACAAATCAAATCAAGCGCAAAACCATTCAGACCAAGAATAAGCTGCTGATTTCAAATTTAAGAATAACTTTTTGACAGAAGCTTGTGATCAAGTCTAAGCATCGGAGTTGCCAAACTAGAGTCAGCCATGTCTATCCAGTTATAGACAGGCATCCAACTGGAAGTCCTCAAGAGAGCAAATCTTGTCCTTGTCTCTTATTTTAGAAACTCCTTTCTTCTTTTAAAGGCCATGTACCGTGCATTGGAGAATTTCTGCTTACTCATCAGTCCCATAGAACAGCATTTCCAAAATGAACAATGTGAAAATGAAATCCAATCTCTTACTCTCAATCCAGATATCTCTACTTTTCTTCTTTTAAAAGCTATTTACCATACATAAGAATTGTTCTGCTTTCTCTTTGTTCATATCATTCAATTATCTGGGAGAAAACAAACTGAAAAGTAAGTAGTAAACGCTAGGAAAAAGTTTTTAAGATACATTTGGCAAACATTTATAGCTGATCTGACCTAGTGGCATAAGGCTTGGTTTGTTGTTGTTGTCATAATAACCATTTGGAAAGAACTCCGACAAAGATGAAAATCCAAAATCCATCATAATCTCTAAGTTGCAGCACCAAAAACAATCTTAACAAACAACAGAATCACTTGTCTATCAGCATAACCTCAGGAGTTCCAGACCTGAGCCTGGAGTTAATCTGATGGTTGGAAGACCTAAAAATATTCCCTGACTAAAAGTGAAACAACAGAAAATCCCATGGAGCAGAGACAAGCTTTATGAAATGAAAATGAACTTTTCTATCCCCCAAAGAAACAAAGAAAATGAACAACACAACAAAATGTCTGGGGGAAAATAAAGAACAGCATAATGATTCACAAAATCTTAAATTACGCAGGCAAAAGAGGCACAAGAAAAAGTGCAATATGGATGTTTCAGTCATACTTGACGTTGCTCTTCACATTCAAGGAAATGCGACCAATGGGGAACTTTTTTGGTGATCTGCCATTGTTGATCCGAGACATTCTTTGTGTAAGCTGAAGCATTGAGAGAGGAAAGTTTCCACAGGTTGTCGTTGTAGGTTTCAACCTTCTTTGCTATTTTGGGACAATTAACTAGGTATATTCCAAGTTGCTTCACCTGTAAAGATTTGAACATTATAATTCTTCTATATGGCTCAAATACACAAACAAATCTATACAGATTGAAGAGATGAAAAATAGGCGATATGTCTTAAAATAATGTAAATGTGGCAGAATCTTCTACAATCTTACTTGCCAACAAGAATGGGATGCTTATAGCTGAGAACCCACACCTCTTCTTTTGTTCAGTCAAAATTTATTTAGCCACAGTCAGATCGATATCCTCACCAATGATAAATGGAGAAAAGGCTATACTATATTCCCAAGAAAGGGACTTCCCATCATTGTTTGCATATCTAATATAGACATCTCAATTATTTGATATCCACACTTTCGCATGAACTATGCCTGAACCCCACCATTTGGCAAATAACAGAGTAACAGACTTGACATTTGTCCGTCCTGCAGGAAGGTCATTTGGCTCTTTGTCATAGTCAGGACACACTCCCGAGTGCTGTAAAAGCCTGGTGAAGTGTGATATCTTTCAGAGGAGGGCTAATGTTTGCAAGAAGTAAATGAGAAAATCTATAATAGACATGGTAAATATTAAAACATAAGCCTCAAAGAAGATGAGTCTGAGATTATGCAGCATAGACATATTGCTTGCTCTACTTCCTACATAACTTAATATTGGCCTTCAAACTTCTTTGAAAGTAATGATTTACTCACTGCTTTGCTAAGTAATTCTGGCACTACAGTCGTTCAATATCTTCATCTGTCAAACTAATATCCTTCCTGAGGCTCCCTTGGAGCTTTTGGAGGAGCAGGGTTCTCTCCAATGGAGGACCTTTTACTATCTCAAATTCAAATATAATTGCATCACTTAGAATTCGGGCAGTTCTCCAAGATAGACCATTGTCGGGATTTTACTCAGGAGAACACATTAAGCAAATTACGTAACACATACTTAGGAAACTTTTTGACATGTTAACAGAGAGTTTGGTTAAAGATCACGAGTGACAAAACTACGAAAGCTACCAGATATAAAAAAAAAAAAAGGTAGCCTCGATCGCCCATTTTGCGAAATACCCAAACACAAAGCTCCACTTGCTACAAAGCAGCTGTAACACATGCAAATCAGCATACGCAAGGGCATAAGCAAGCACCGTCTGCAATTACCTGATAGTGACATTCCAATTAGCGGCATCTTCAATGGCTTTGGAAACACTGCGACCCAAATCGGCCCCAAATCTGAGCATATCAGACTGAGAGTAACCATAATTGCCAGAGCGAGGATCATCAGGACGAGCATTCAGCTGCCAATACTGCGCTATGATATCCAGCTTCTTTGTCGAGTTTCCCGCCAACCACTGCAATACATTAGCAAAACCATTTGTCTCCCCAGACAGCAACTAATACATTAGCTCTCTTAGTGTCTTACGGTAGAATAGAGAGTGGTTCCTGTGCTTTTTGTAATGATATACCTGATTCTCTTGACTATTTGTTTTCTGGTTGTCACGTCATGGCCGGCGTCGCTTTCTTTTGGGCGGCCATATGCAATCTTCCTTGGCATAATAAGTCTTGGGAGGAGAATCTCCGTTGGTCCATTACCTTGCTGTCGGCCAATGAAGTGCATTGCCCGTTTTTCCTTTGACGTGCTTTGTCATATTATTTGGAAAAACATGAATAGTATACTTTTTAGAGAGCTGCCACTTGCCGTCCTGGCTATGAAGAACCATCTCTTTTTAAAGTGGTCAGAGATAAGGCTATTACCTTCAGGAATATCGAGGATAACTTCAGGAACAGAAGATTACAGCGGAGCTGGGAAATTGACCCGATTATCTTCTCGGGGGACCCTTGAGTGCCTCCCCACTTTCAGCCGATGCGTTTCGTTGTCTCCGTCCAAGGATGCCGATGCTTGCTACAGGTGATAGTGGGTTTTCTCCTCCCTCGTGGAGTGCTTTCTATATCTGGTTGTCGGTTGTTCATGCCATACTTGTGTTTTGCTCTGTCTTTGTGTTATTGTTTGCCGCTTGTGGCATCCTTTTACATCTCGGCATCCTTTCACATATGCTCATCTTGAGAGTAAATTTTAATGCCGTGATCGCTTTTGTATAGTTGGTCTTTGCTCAATATATCTATTACTTTTACCAACAAAAAAAAAAAAACATTCAAGTTATATTTATTTGATAGAAAATGAATGATTTGGAAAACATTTATTTATAAATAATTGCTTGTATGACTTGAAAATAATTAGTCAATGAAAAATATTTTTATTATTGATTATATTTTGTCTAAACATCTTCATAATTAATGAAAATATATTTTCATTAATTCATTTTTGTAAGTATGCAAGAGACATTTTTGCGATAAACATACTCTTATCAATATCCAACTTTTATTTTTTAACACCAATCTCAGTCTCTCCTACCCTGTTCCTCCAATCATGCTTTCTAAAACCAAACTGCAGCGGGTTACTTAGTTAAACGCATCCTACTCTGCTCCTCCAATCGTGCTTTCTAAAACCAAACTGCAGCGTGTTACTTAGTTAAACGCATTCTTGCGGAAGAGTGGGGTGCCCATCAGTGGAGAGGACGCCGAAAACATGGCGAAGGAGGGGCATGTCAGTGGGGATGGATTGGACGAGCCACGCCCTGCAGTGAGGCGAGCCCAGCGAGACGGCAGGAGCAGAGAGGTTGGCTACGACGACAAGCGTTAGAGCAGCCCGCCGAGACACAAAAGTCGACCATCTCCTTAGTTACTTCTTCTAAACTTGGAGGATCCCACTACATATTGTTTGAAAAAACCCACCATAATTCTGTCATGTAAATAGAGAAAATGTGTAAGGTCGGAAAAATTGGGACTAAATGTTACCTTTGGAAAGTAGTCTTTATTCACTAACCGTTCCCAAACACCCTACAGATGGCAAAGAGCACTATCAATTAGAACATAAACTATATCTTCGCAACCCACAGATGGCAAAGAGTACAATCATCTGACAATAAGGAGAGAAGAAAAATACCAAAAGATTCAATCATACAATTGCAGTGGATGTCCAAAATTCGCATACCTCACTAAAGTCTTTGGAAACTTCTCCACAGATTCCATGAAGGGATATACGGTATTCTTGAGTTAAACATTGACCAAGAGTCTGGAATCTGCCTTCATGAATCTGAAATTAGTAATCACAATCAAGTCAGTGTCTGAGAGAAGGAATCTATGTCCAACAAGGAAAATCAAAAGAATGGTAACTCACAAATCTTAAGGTGACTTTTAAGCTCAAAGGAGAAGCTTTCCTTAGTTTCCCAAGCTCATTGCACACCATTCATCATACGAGTCAGCTGCTTCAATTTCCTAAGCAACACCAATTTATAAGATGGTAATAATAGAACATCTAGGATATTAACTATGCTGACTCATTGCATTCCTAAGTTAATTAGTCCTAATTCTACCATTATGTCATCTGGCAAATAAAACCTCAGTGCTACCATCTCAAAAACTAGTATCATGTCAAGCATTATGGACTTTCCAACAGTAAACATAAGAGTCCTTTTCAGGGTCTCTCGTCCAACTTACTAGTGCATGAATAATTTCCTCTACTGTGTCATGACTAAAGCATTTATCAATCAGTTCAATCCTGAATCAACACTAAAATATTATTGTCAACGAACAAGACAAAGATACTCCATTTAGAAAATTATTCGATGATACACACTTCAAAACTGCAACAAACAAAACTGAGGAGATTAGAGAACAAAAGAATTTCCGGTAGTAAGACAAAATGTGCAGGGAGGTGAGAAGAAATATACTTGCACAGAGAAGAAAGAAACTTTTTTCTATAAAAGCAGCAATCACTATTCTATCATGAATATTTGCTTGTCCCTCTCACAGTTCTAATATACACAACAACTAACAATAGGTCATAACTTATAACTTACCATGTAGATTTTAAGTGTTCAGAATGATTGATTCATAGTTCTACTCAAGTTTGGATAAAACAGAATCAACCGCATAAAGTGCGAAAATAGCTAGTACAAAATTTCTAAGCATATAAAACCTCTCTGTCTTATAGCCAACTGCACCCAAAAGGTAAGAAAGTTATGGTTATGTGTGGTAAAATGCAATCTACTCACAAAGTACATCATTTATTAGCTACATCACAAACCTCTAGTCTATTCCCCCAGACAAGTGAATAAAGTAAAGTTATACTGTATAAATCCAAAAGCACATAGTCATTCACACAGAAGAGTATAAAAGTAAAAAATCATGCCACAAAGATCCAGAAGCTGTGGACTGAAGTTGAACATTACTTATGAATAATACTCCTCATTTCGAGATAAACAAGATCACCATATTGTGAAAGGGATATCTATATAACAAACAAATCATCAGTAGTCAGTCTACCAAGACGCTTTTCAATCAAAGCCAATATCTATCAAGGTATAGTCATAAATCAGAAGAGATTATCAAGGTATGAAGTGTAAAACCATTGAAGTAGGAGTCAAAGGTGCATTGAAAACAAACTGCATTTAGTGAATAGTGAGTAGTCAAGCGGTAGGCAACCATTTCAACACCATTAAGTTTATCCCCCGCGAGATCCGAGGTATTCCCCTGGACGAAGAAGGCCACATTCTAAGACAGTATCCTAACGCTAGTCAACGACAAATTGGGATCCAAAGACCAAGAGTACTAAACTGTGCAAAGAAAATACTGTGAAAACTAGATGAGCTTTTTTCATTACAAAAATAAGGAGAAAAAAACCATATGGTCTCTTCACGGTTTCAATAATAAGTATACTTTGCAAACAAATGCTTCCCTTTAGTGCAATGCATTGGATGGTCTTCAACTTTTCTGCATGCCAGAAGGTAACTAATGGATAAAATAAAACATTCGAACATGCAGTAAAAATTAAATTATTGAAGAACTTCCAGTTTACAGACACCAATAGAACATTTTGATGCCTCAATAATATCCGACCCTTCTGGCCTATTCTAAATTTGATGAATGACCTCCTTATTTCTTTACACAGTTTAGCCAAGATCTCCCTTTTGTTTGCAGAGATGATGTACGTAGATAGCCAGGTAAACGGGAAAGGTGGAAGGAAGCTCCTGCATCCAGATGAAATCCTATTTGAAGCTCTGGATGGGAAAAAAAACCTGTAATTGAAAGCATTAGCTCAAGAATTTACTTTGCAGAATTACTGCGGAAAAATGAAACCGGGTGCATTATATGTTTGTTTGTTCAAGTTAATCCTCCCATTAAAACGCTAAACAAAAATGGTGAGGTAGATGTCACGAGACTATAACACGCCACCTTGGCGTCTACGCAGCCACGTAAGGTCCACGTGGCTATTAGCCTATTACACCGTTGAAAAAATATATAAAGATTTTGTGTTGTGCGAACACAACATCAATGCTTTCTAAAACTCTCCCCTCTATCTTTCTCTTGCGTGTGGCATTCAGAGGACATGACGGCAAGTGCCTAGTCACCATGACCCTGGGCTATGGCTAGGCAACATCGCCTCCACGAGCGTGCCACCCTTTCCCCGCCAAGTCACCCTTACCCTCACCTTCCCCATCCTCTGTTTCTCCCTCCCTAGGCTTTGCTTTATTTTATTTTTTCAATTCCACCTTATAAATTTGCTGAAGAATAATAATGATGCGGCATTGATGCGGATGGGCATATCGGCATTCCAGTCTAACTGTTTGATGGAAGGACTAACTTGAACAAACAAACATATAGTTCAAGGACTTAATTGTATAGAAAAAGAAAAGTTGAGAGACGACAATGCAATTTGAAAAGGTTCAAGACCTCCCATAACATTATCCCATATGTAAAATTTGTGTTGATACCAATCCCATGACAATTTAGCTTACAAGTTTGGCCAGAAACCTAGGTTCTAGCTCAGGAGCAAATTCAAGTATAATGATAGTCAATGGCATCGAACCTCACTTCAGAAAAATAATAAGAAATAAGTTGGCAAAGGAAGTTGGATAAAGACAACCCCGACGAGCACATGTACGAAAACAGTTAGCATTCATATCAGTATTTAGGAAAAGTCACCTACTGTTTTATCAATTGCCAATCGAAACATTCTAGGGTGAGAAATCCCTGCTTCGCTGGCCACTGTGACACTGTCCAGCTGCCCAAGAATGAAGTATATAAAAAGTGACACGATTGGCGTTAATGTAGATAATTTTTGAACTTTTTTTATTGATTTTTTCCCCGGTCCAGTGCCTGGCCAGAATCCGTCATTCCTTTCCCTTTTTCTACGCCCAAATGCGTCAAAAACAAATTCTGTTATCCCCCTCCAGCTCAGCATTCAGGGTTGTAGCTTTGCCCAATTTATAGGTTCTATGGGCCCCGTTATGGGCCGCAATGAACAGTGGGTTGGTACTATTGATGGGCTTTAGATAATGGGCTTCGACCGGGATTTATGGGCTAACCTTCAGGGCCGAGGTCTGATGAAATGGACTAATGCAAAATGGTAAACGGAAGATTGGGGACGATAGGGCGTTCTTTATAATTATTTAATTATTTAATTATTTATTTTGGTATATTTAAGAAACGAAAACTTGAATTAGCCGACTAAAATTTAGGCATCAATCAACTACTAGTCAAGGAACAAAACTTTGGGGCATGAATTTGATGCATGCTACATATTTGATTGTTTACATTAGCAAAGATTTAACAAACATTAGATCATTTGATTGGATTTTCAAATTTTATATTGCATGATTCATGAGATTAGTCAAGCAGTTTAATAAGATTGTGATTGACAAAAATTACCTGATATTTGAACAATAACATCTACTGAAATAATTGAAAGTCATTGATTGCCTGAATTTTACTTTCATAAGGGAACTTTTCTACTTTCAGAGAATTTTCTTTTCATTCTCCAACTTTATCGTAATGCGGATCACATTCTCGATCGAATACATTTTTTTTTACTATTTTTATAGAGATGTGAGTTCCATTATAAAAATAAATAAAAATATTTAATTATTGGGATTTACTCTCTTTTTATTGTTTGGTTGTTTATCCTTATCCCCATCGTGTCTATCTCTCGCTACTCATACGGGCGCGCATACACTAGGAGCACATGCCCACGCGCGCTATTTACTCAAATATTCCACTCGCTTGTCGATTGGGTCCAAGATAAGTCATTTAAATGGTCCAATGGCCATTGATTTAAAAAAAGTCATTGATTACAAAAATGTTATTTGATCACAGAAAAAAAAAAGAATGTTATTTGATTCACTAAAAAATTGAATTATTAGTCAAAAAATAAATAAATAATCATGGCAGTCTTATATGACTTATTAGATACATAAAGAATCAACCTAATAAATAAAAAAGTCATTGCTTCAAAATTTCTACAAGATCAATGCGTTCTCATGTAATGTCCCGCAGGGGAATTAATTTAATCGTTTAAACTAGGTCCCAACTTGAAAAAGAATTATTTTAATCCTTGTCGACTAGATCAATGCACTATTAAGAACCGTCTCTTTCCCTTTTTCTTTACATTCTCCTTATCGACGATGCGATTTTTAATTTGAGGAGTCACAAAGAATAACATAGTGGTTAGGTCGGAGGTGAAAGTGAAAATTGAATTGTTACATGTAACAATATATACGATTGAAAAATCTATTCCGACTTGAACAATGCAAATTCAGATGCGGATCCGATTTTTATTCCTTCTTGATATTATAAATGGGATGGGGCAGCAACCCTGCACATCCATCCTTCAAAAAGAGACCAAGGCATTATGGCAATCTATAATTTAATCGGAATTAGTTAGTGAAGAATATGCTCACCCACTAAGGGCATCTGTATCGCCTGTTGGTTTTCCCTTTTATTTATTACTTATTAATAGAAAAAGGAAATCAAGTGAAGTCGTGCTGGATCTCTAATCTTAATGAAAGCGCGAGGAGCATTGCATGTGAACATGTAAGTATGTGTCGATATGGCACGCGAGCATGTGAGTATTGCATGCGAGGTTCCACGCACTTTCTGCCCCAATGCTGTGGAAATTGCGCCTCCAATAATTTACTTCCACCAACAAGGGATTTAAATTTAAATTTTCAATTGCTTCACCTTTCTGTTGGGATATTTTTAATTAGATCTTGAACTGCGATTTTTGTTATTCTTCTTTTCCTTCGTGACATTAAGAATTCGTACTTTGCACTTCATATGTGTGCACTATTATATTCCCTTGCACTTTTCGTAACATTGGAACAAAATTTGTATCAGTATGTTTTTCAATCTTATTAGCAAGTTTCCATTTGCAGTATGTTTTTCAATCTTAATAGCAAGTTTCCATTTGCCTCTATCCTTTAGAGTCCTTGGCCATGACTATCGATGAATCGATATGAGTGGTTATGATCATCCGAAAAGGTGGAGTGAAAAAGTAGAAGCATGGTGCGTTGATCCTGTCGTGCGAGCAAAACTTTCTAAGGGAGTGTAGATAGCATCTTTAAAGAGCACGTGGAACTCGTCATTATTTTCATAAGTTTGAAAGAAATAACGGTTATAGGTGAGACCGGTACATAATCACGAGCATTCATTGAACTTTGTGTTATACCCATATGCAAGAGGATTATGAAACATATGATTGTCACAATTAAAAAAAATCAAAATATAATTAAGATGTGGCCCTATCATTTTGCTTACAAAATACTCTTTTTTTTTTTGGTTAATAGCTTACAAAAGACTTAAAAATAGTATTTCAATGTACAAAACTTGTATATTGGTTATATCCGTTGAAATAACCCGAACATAAAGATTACTCGAAACTTTGGTTAAAGTGTTGGATGCAAATTGCGCAATCCCAAGATCTCCATAACCAGAACAAGAATATGCATAATTAAGCAGAAAGAATTAACACACCTGATTTGGAATCCATCGATCTTGAAGCGGAACCGGAAACACAATGTTCCACGCGCAAGTCCTTCTCCTCTATTGCCCTCCGTATCACTAGCTCAATGAGGCGGCCCCCCTCACGTTTGGCGTTAGGTAAACGCCCCTTAGGTGAGGATACATGTGAGAATTAGGGTTAGAGGAGAGACTTAGCGCTATTTATAGAGTTTCCAGCAAGGCCCCCTCATTACGGGCCAGGCTCAACTCGGCCCACACTAGCCAGCCCATATTAGACTAATTAAGAAACATTCTATCTCACCTCAGACCAATCCCCGTAAAACGGTAAACGTTAAACGGTAAATTACAATATCAATTAATGTAGTCCATATTAGGAAAACTCTTACATTCTCCCACTTGGACGATATTAATTGAAATCGTACTGTATGTGCGCACATTGGTCTAGAGATAATTCTTAATAGTCAATCCTATCCCATAAAGTCTTAAACACCGAATCATGGCGGTAACTGCATGTATACACACAGAGCCTTCCATGGTCACGAGTGTTCTCAACTCTATTGATATGGATCCAATATGGTAGTGTGTCAAATGGATAACATCTCTCATAGAGAGATCTCATTTGTCAGTCACTATTCTCTTACTTTAAGCGTCACAAAAACTTGTGCCACTAGAGAATGTCCATTCTCTTACCTTAAGCGTCACAAAAAAAACTTGTGCCACTAGAGAATGCATTTATGGTTCCATGAACCCACATATGTCTTGTCTTTATGGTTAACCTTTCTTTATATACAACAAGACATATGTACAAGGCTAATAATCGTATGTCCATAGCCTTCACTCAAGGTTTAAGCAATACCTTGAGACTTTAACAATATATATATATATTCAACATAATAACAAACCATTCAAAAACATTTTATTGAATGCAAATGTTGACATATATATATCAAAATGTTACTAACACTGCTTTCAGAATAAAAGATGATATTTAGTCTAGTGCAAATTCGAACATACATTATACTTTTAAATGCACTGACACAAGGTACACCATTTAATTAGATTTTCTCAATATCTAAATAAGGACAATGTGATAGATTCAACCCATCACCCTTAACAACAGGAGCAATTCCTGGCTTGCAATAATGTATATTGAATATTTCCAATATACAATCAGCAAATGTCCTCCGAGAAAATCTAATATAATATGGCAAAAACAATTCTTACAAATCTTAGTACAAAATATATAAGATGCCTCAAGGTCATTACTTGTAAACAAAATATCATGTACATAGAGTATGAGAAAAAATAAATTTCCTCCCACGGACCTTGCAGTATATTGAATTACTTTGTTCCCAATTGAACAAAATAACAATACTATGAAACTTTAATAATATTGCCTGGAAATTTGCTTAAGACCATGAATTAAGACTTTTCAGTCTACACACAAGTTTACTTGAATTTTCTACAAAATTCTCCAGTTGCACTTATATAGATTTTATATCTCTTTGACATAACTCCATATAAAAAATATCAATGCCACATTCACTCTGAAAGAATCTATAAAAAAATAATTATTTCTTCACTAACTATCCACCCCTCTTTCAGAGTAATATTATTATCAATTTTTTTTATAGCATCTAATCACATACTTAATTAAGAGCAAGAAACGACATTTATATAAGTTGCTAAAACAATCATGTAATGGATATTGTAATCATGCTCTCACAAATAGACTATATAGTCTGATGGTTAACTAATTGTCTTTCCCTAACAAATCTCCTTAATAAAGCTGCAATCACTTCATTCTACACTTGAGAGGTTTAAGAAATTTCATTATAAACTATATCAAGAATAGTACCTTAAACCTCAACAAGTTTAGTTCATGGTACAGGATATTCCATAATTATCTGTATAGATAAAGACAAAAACACAGTAACCCCCATCACACTATTATCTTTAATAGTCTGAGAGCAGCTATCCTTTACAATTACGCCGATCTTAAGAAACTTTAAAGTATGTGATTCCATAATTCTTGTATCTTCTTTAGGGTCATAAGATCAATACCCCTTTAACAATCTAAATAAGATACAAAATAATTCCGAGTTGATCTGAATTGCAATACACTTAAAATTTGAAGCAGTAAAAACCTCAATAATAGTGGAATTATTAACTACAGAAAAGATTACTGAAAAAACCAAGCAATGTGTAACTTGACACACAAGTACACATCCAGAGAGTTTACATGCAAAATCACATAATCACCTTTGGGCAGAATACATGATAAGCAGTAAAAACCTCAATAATAGTGGAATTATAAATTATAGAAAAGGTGATTGAAAAATCAAGCAATGTATATATAATTAGCATTATGTGAGCAATGTGTAACTTGACACACAAGTACACATCCAGAGAGTTACATGCAAAATCACATAATCACCTTTGGGCAAAATATATGATAAGCAGTAAAAACCTCAATAATAGTGGAATTATTAATTACAGAAAAATGTGACTGAAAAACCAAGCAATGTATATAATTAGCATCATGTGAGCAATGTGTAACTTGACACACAAGTACACATCCAGAGAGTTACATGCAAAATCACATAATCACCTTTGGGCAGAATACATGATAAGCAATTGTAAATTCCCCACATGATAGCGGTTATAAGAATATATTCCAATTTTTCGTGAATTCATCACCTTTGGGCATATGAATCACTAGAATCAGTCACTCCTCTACCACATAATCATGTATCCCTCCATGAACTAATATATAATCACCCCCTTTGGGAGTATGACTACACATTAGAGCAGGAGACATCCTAATTAATATACGAGACCGAAATTTCTCAAATCCAATCAAGCGTGCCACTTTGGCGGTCACTACTCAATTGAATCCTTGAAACTCTCTCATACCAGGGATATAAATTTTACTTCTCACATACACCATATACATGTGATTTTAGCTTTAGTGATAGGGGCACCAAATCACCAAAATCACATATCATGCTAATTACATTGTTTTATTCATTAATAAAAATTAATCATACATATATATATTATTTATTTATATATATATATAGCGAATCTGAAAAACAGATTCCAATGAGATCACCGTTCACAACATCACAAGAAAATTCTCATAAAGATCATGATATAACATACCAGTAACCCAGCACCTGTATTTCCAAAATCACAGAAAAAATACAAGCAAAATACGCGAAAAATACACTAAAAAGCACGTATTCAAGGTTCCGTATGCATTTTTATATCCATAAAATCATCAAAAAATTAGAATAAACATTCCACAACGTAGGAAATCTTCATACGAGTCGAATGCCACCAGCCACGCCCCAATCAGAGATCCCACGCGCCCTCACGCGCCGCCTGAGTGCGCGGCGCGTGAAGCCCACGCGCAGGTCGTCAAAGGACCAGTCAAAGCGGTCCGACCTTCCGGTCCAGCCGACCGGTCCGACCAGTTGACCGGTTCGGTCAACGGTTGACCGGGTCGGGTCGGGTCCGGGTCCGGGTCCGGGTCGGTCGTAATCCGGGTCGGGTCCGGTCCGGTCCGGGTCGGTCGCAATCCGGGTCGGGTCGGGTCGGTCGGGTCGGACGCTGACGTCAGCGGGTCGGAACCTAGCATGACGTCAGCACCGCGAATCCGAATCCGAGTCCGGGTCCGGGTCGCTGACGTCAGGTGACGTCAGCTCCCGCGTGCACCGCACGCGCGTCCAGCGCCCCGCGCGTGGGGGCGCGTGAGGGCGCGTGATCGCGCGTGAGTGCACGTCCTCGATGCCCGGCGGCGCGTGGCCGCGCGTGGGGGCGCGTGGGGCATCCCCTGGCGACGCTCCACCCACGGTTCTTCTCGTCTCGTCGAGCCCAATCCGAATTTGTGATTTAATTTTATTTTTTATTGAAGAAAAAATCTCGAAAATCACAAATTAGGGCAAAATTCAATGCAACCAAGTTCTAGGGTTATGGAGGCTCTGATACCACGTGTTGGACACAAATTGCGCAATCCCAAGATCTCCATAACCAGAACAAGAATATGCATAATTAAGCAGAAAGAATTAACGCACCTGATTTGGAATCCATCGATCTTGAAGCGGAAGCGGAAACACAATGTTCCACGCGCAAGTCCTTCTCCTCTATTGCCCTCCGTATCACTGGCTCAATGAGGCGGCCCCCTCACGTTTGGCGTTAGGTAAACGCCCCTTAGGTGAGGATACATGTGAGAATTAGGGTTAGAGGAGAGACTTAGCGCTATTTATAGAGTTTCCAGCAAGGCCCCCTCATTACGGGCCAGGCTCAACTCGGCCCATACTAGCCAGCCCATATTAGACTAATTAAGAAACATTTTATCTCACCTCAGACCAATCCCCGTAAAACGGTAAACGTTAAACGGTAAATTACAATATCAATTAATGTAGTCCATATTAGGAAAACTCTTACATAAATGGCTTTATCAATAAAAGCTGGACATTCTCTGGTTTTATAATATAATAATAAGATATAAGTACTCTAGTCTCTAGCAACATGTACAGTAGAGTGTGTTTTGTGTCGAGAAAAAAAAAATCTAAAAAGCCTTAAACTTATTATCAATTCAATTTTAAATTTCACAATTTCGCCAATTAAATTATAAATATTTTTACATTTTCTCAATTGAGTCTATGCAACCAATTTTGATCAAAAGTTATGTGGACGTTAACCATTTAACATGACATGATTAGCTTTAACATAAACAATTTTCAATAGCATTTTTTCGATTTTATTGATTTTTTATTTTTTATTTTTATTTCCTTTCATTCTTCTTCCCTGTAGCCAGCGAGGACAACCTCACTTGCCTTTTCCACGCAACTCCCTTCTCGCATACCGTTGCTGTGGGGAATCATGCGGACGATTACTTTGCGCTTTTCCGTGCAGCATGCATAGCAGCCGTTCGATCGAAGAGTCTTGGACCGTTGGATGGCAAGAGCGCCGTGCATTTTGGGTTGAGGGTTTTATGGCTGAGAAGATACATTTCTTCCAGCAACATTTTACGATCGAAAGATCTAGTCGGCGTAGGATGGTGCAAATTCAGGAAGTGGGTCCACTTTTTATTGCCCCTCGTGATATATATATATATATATATATATATATATATATATATATATATATATATATATATATATATATTTTTTTTTGGTCAGTCTTATACTAATCCTACTCTAACACTCACTCTCAGACTTTTGCCATGCCTCCTTGCAGGGCGTGGGAGTCGAAACCTACTCCTGAAATGAAATCATCCCCACCTCAATCCCCCCCTGAGAAGCTGAGGATTTGAACCCCCAACCTCCCCCTTCCAAGATGGAAGGGTGGCCACTGGGGCGAACCCCCAGTGGTTGCCCCTCGTGATATGATTACAAATGGGATGAGACAGCGACCCCCAAACAGAGACTGACTAGGCATCATCACACTCTATGTTTTGATCGAATCTCGTTGGTGGAGAACATGCTTAGCCTTTCCCGAGTGGGGAGCGTCTGTAATGCACGTTGATTTCCTCTTTTTATTTATTAAGTTCATTTCCTAAAAAGACTTATATTGATATATTTATAAAAAATTTATTTAAATTAATTTTTACTTATAAAAAATCAAAATTAATACACTCATAATAAATTTATCAAAATTAATTTTTAGACAATCAAAAATAAAAAATTAATATATTTATGACAAATTTACTTTCCGTTTGAATTAATATCACAAAAAAACGATGTAAACCTCAAATTAATACATCTATTAACTTTCTGTGTCATCCAATTTAGCACTTTAATTAGCAAAATTTGACAGAAACTAATGAAAAATAAATTTATTATAGGTAATATTAATTTAGGATTTTTTTATGAAATTAAGCTTTATTTTTTTTTATTAATAGAAAAAGCAAATCAATCATGTGTTAGTAGTGCGCGTGAGTGTGTGAGTATTGCTCGTTAAGTTACACATCGCTTTTGGGCAATGCCGCAGAAATGACGCGTGCAATAATTATCCTACTCCAATAATGGGGGTCAAATTGTTAATTTTCAACTGATTCACCTACCGACCAAAAAAAAAAAAAATTGATTTACCTATCTACTGGGGAATTGTTCCTATTTGAGGAGCCATAACGATTAACGCAGTGGTTGGGGAGATGACAAAATAGCTCTTGAACTGCAATTTTTGTTGTTTTTCTTGCCTTTACGACATTGAGAAATTCTTACTTTGTACTTCATTTGTGTACCCTACTATACTCCCCTTCCATTTTGCTTTGTCCTTTATAGTAACATCGGAACAAAATTTTTATTGGTACGTATTTCGATCCTATTAGCAAGTTTCCATTTGCCCTTGTCCTTTAGAGTCATTGGCCATGACTATTTGACAAATTGATCGAGTCATTATGTTTCCGAGGAGGTGGATTGAAGAAGTAAGAAGCATAGTGCAATCGCTCCTATCATGCACGAACAAAGCCATTGTAAGAAGAGTGTAGATAATGAAGCATGACATCATCAAAAAGTGCTAGGAATTCATCATGATCATGGTCTCGATCTTAACTTTTCATTATTTTCATGTGTTTGAGAGAAATTTACAAGTAAAAATAACAACTACAGGTGAGATCAATACATAATCACAAGCATTCGTTGAACTCAATGTTAAATTTGTATGCAAGAGGATTATGAGACATATAATTGCCATTCGCCACCACAGAAAAGAAGCAAAATTAAACGAGCACTTGATAATCGAGGAACAAACCCTAGCATTTTGCTTAAAAATGATTTAACAATATTTTAAGATTTCTGTAACACAATTAGTATACAGTTGTGCGAGTTAAAAGCACAAACATAAAGATTTCTTGAAATTTTAGTTAAGGATATTTTCAATAAAGGCTGGACATTATTTGGTTTGAAATATCGTAATAAGATATATGTGTTCGGACGGTGCAAATTCGAATTTTTTTTTCTCTATAACTGCAAGGAATCAATCCTCGTTTTCCAAGGTGAGAAAGAAAAAATTGAAACCTCGACGGAGGACGGACTTGGTTACGAGTTTCGAGATTTGTCTTTATTGCTGTTTGTCCTGGAGAAATTAGTTAAACCTGAAAATCAACTTTTGTCAGCAAGAATCTAGCTGTCGAAATGTGGCATGGCTCCCACGTGTCCTCTTGTTCTTAACATTTTCTTTTCCTTTTTCTCTAGCTGTTGTGTTTACACTCAGATGAAGAAATAACTTGCATATACGGATGATTTAATATAAATGGTGAAAATATTTTTAATATATCCATCTTTATAAGTGATATAAATAATTATTTTTATAAATATATTTATAATATTATTTATTTTTTGTAAAATAAAGGGAGCCTCAAGTGAAAATTTGAATTTTCTTTCTCTTTTTCAACTTTATTAGAATGGTAATCACTTTGTGGACGCACCGACGCAGTACATTGTTTTCGATTTGATTTATATCTCTTTATCGATATAAAGGGAGTTCCATTGTAAAACCAAATATATTTTTATCTAATTAATTCTGGTAGAGCTACTCTTTTTCAGCTTTGCTTTTCATCCTGACCCTCTGCACACACCCACGCGCCGGCTCCCCAAATTCTTTTTTTCCAAGAGACGTCATTGAAAAGAGGATCAATGACGAGTTTTCAGCAAGTACTCTGTACATTTTGTTTTACTTGATTTTAGCGAGGAACGTTCAGAGAGAGATCGAGAGAGGCCTTAATTTGCAAAAGTGAAGCTGCCATGGCGAATTCAGATGCTGGAACGAGTAGCGGCAAAGCAGGAGGAGGCCAGTATCAAGTATTCTTGAATTTCCATGGTCGAGATACTCGAGTGGGATTCACCAGCTTCCTTTATCGAGACTTGACAAAAAATGGTATTCATGCCTTCATGGATGACGAAGAACTTCGAGTTGGCGAAGAAATTGGTGAAGAGCTCCCGCGAGCAATCGACAACTCCCGGATCTACATACCCATCTTCTCAAAAAATTATGCTAGTAGCAAATGGTGTCTCTGTGAGCTCGCAAGGATGGTAAACAACACGACCACCAAGTCGGAGGAGAAAAAAATCATGCCTGTCTTTTACGACGTGGAGCCAGATGATGTTGCCCTTAAAACCCCATTATACAGAACAACCATAGAGAAGCACAAGAAGGAGTTTCCGCACGACGCAGAATCCTGGGAGGAGGCTCTTAAGAAGGTCGATAAAATCAAGGGCTGGGTGCTACCCAAATGTAAAAAGTAAGCTCTAAAGATCTCTGACCTTTCTAGCTATTGAATCAACCCAGTCCTTCGCGCGAAAAAGTAAAAATAAAAATAAAAATCAAGCCAGTCCTATACAAGGGACGTCGGGAGTTAATTAAATTAGCAAATCTTCACTTTTTCGAAAAAAAATTACGAGTGCAATCATATGCAAAATTTATTAAGGGTAAATAAAAGGAGTACACCATTTTTTTGGAGTTAGAGGCATACATGTTAATATGTATGATCGATATAGCTTTTGTAACTAATGAACTCGCTTCTGTTTGTGATAGTCAAGCGGAACTTGTGGACTTGGTAGTTGAAAAGGTTTTGCAGGAGCTGAAGATAAGATATAAGTTTGTGACTGAAGATTTAGTCGGACTTGATGATCGAGTGGCAGAAGTACTGAAATTGTTAGATGTTGACTGTAGTTATGAAGTGAGGCTGCTCGGAATTCATGGAATGGGGGGCATTGGTAAAACCACTATAGCCGGGGTCGTATACAATGAACTTTCTTCTCGCTTTGGAAAGCATTGTGCCTTCCTTGATGCTGTTCGAGAAACTTCGAAGAAGGAGGGTTTAGTCTCGTTGCAGAAGAAGTTACTAAAAGATATTGATAGTTTTGGAGCAGCAGATACTATTAATGATGTTGATCACGGAAGGGGGAGGATAGAGGCGACACTTGGCAATAAGAAGGTTCTTATAGTTCTTGATGATGTTGATGAGAAAAAACAGATCGAGAATCTAATTGGACAACATCGGTTGCATTCCGGAACAAGAATAATTATCACCACTAGGAACGCAAGCGTACTGGAGTTTCCTAAGCAAAGAATGGCTCCTCAAACGAAGGAAGTGAATTCTGACCCTGTAGTCCGAATTCTACCTTATGAAATGGTGGCGCTGAATTTTTACGATGCACTCCAACTTTTCAAGAGGCATGCGTTTTGTGAAGACTCTCTAGCAACGGATTTTGACAATCTTTCAAGAAATATTGTCTCTACTACTGGGTGCCTTCCTTTGGCTCTTGAAGTTATAGGTTCCTCACTTCGTGGAGAGCACAAAGCGAAATGGGAGAATACATTAAATAAATTAGAGAAAATACCAGATGAGCGAGTACAAGAAAAGTTGATGATTAGCTATAAGGACCTAAACTGTCGTCAGCATGAAATTTTTCTAGATGTCGCATGCTTTTTCATCAGTGAGGATATTACCAATGCCAAATACATGTGGGAGGCTTGTGAATTTTATCCTGAATTGGAAATTGATGTTCTTGTTAGGAAGTCCTTGATAAAGATAAAGGATGACAACAAATTTTGGATGCATGACCAACTGAGAGATTTGGGACGAGAAATTGTTCGTCGAAAAAATCCTAAAAATTTTGAGAAGCGGAGTAGGGTGTGGACTGGCAAGGAGTTCCTTGATTTTGTAAGAATTGAAGAGGTAAGACAACTATCGAGTTCAATTGAAAAAAGTGACATCCTGTGTTTGAGGATTCAACTTTATGCTCATGATCTTTTCTTCCATTTCATTCATTCAAATCATAAATAAAATTACTAGTTACCAACAAACTTCAACTCATCATTGCAATTGATTTATTGGCAGAGGTATGAAGATGTTGAAGCACTTAATCTGCAGCGGAGGTATAATATCTCAATTAGCCATGGAGAAATTAGAAGGTTTAAAAGTTTGAGGTTCCTAAGATTAAGTCATCAGGCCATATGTGGGGATTTCACCGTTTCTCTACCAAAGTTGAGATGGATTTCGTGGCGTTTTGCCCATCCAGATGTTTGTGGGCTTAGTATCCATTCAAAGAATTTAGTTGTCCTTGAACTTTTCAACAATAGATTCCCAAATGATTCGGAAGTATGGCACTTAATTAAGGTATTGTTTCATCTTAATTTATAATAATTGTCATGTGCATTATTGGTCTTCTTTTTGTAATGGTTATACTTCCTTTTTGTAGATGGCAACCAAACTTAAAAATCTTACTCTTGTAGAATGTTGTGGCATTACTAGAACTCCAGACTTGTCTAAATGCCTAGATTTAGAGAGGTTGACTTTTAAGAAATGTGAGAGTTTGAAGGAAATCGATGACTCTATTGGAAAATTAAAGTACTTGCTTGACTTGAATATCATCAATTGTGGGCTCATTAAACAATTGCCTGATGAAATTGGAGGGTTAGTGAAGCTTGAGCGCTTCTCTCTTAGCGGCAGCGAGAAAGTGAGTGGACTCCCCACCTCTATCTGTGACTTAGCGTCATTAAGGAAGTTGGACCTTTCATATACTAGAATTACAAGCCTGCCGGAGTCTATCAGAAAATTAACATCGTTGTGCACTTTGAATCTATCAAGACACCCGACCACTAAAATTATAGATCGATGGGAGTTACCCAAAGCTATTGGAATGTTGGACAAACTGGAGGAGCTTTATCTTAGTTACCACAATTAGTTGGTTGGCAAAATTCCTGATGAAATAGGAGATCTATCCTCTCTAAGAGTCCTAGATTTGTGTGGGACCGGAATCTGTCGAGTTCCGGGAACAATCAACAGGCTTTCTCGCCTCTCAACACTTGACTTAACAGAGTGTGATGAGATTACAGAGTTGTTTGAGCTTCCAGTGAGTTTAGTCTGTTTACGTATTCAATCTAGCTCACTACAGGTGGTCCCAAATCTCTCAGAGCTTACCAATCTAGTAGAGTTGGTCCTATCAGATGGCTCTAAAGGTGAAAATTCGTCAAACCTTAAGCACACATGTGACTTGGGGTGGATTGGTAGGCTATCCAAACTAAAGAAATTGGAGCTGTGTCTTCTCAACATCGCCGTGCCGCCTACGGAGTTGGGTCTCCTTTCTCTTCTAAAAGATCTTGCTTTGTTTGGTCTAGATCTGCAACCCCTCGAGCAGCTACCGCCTTCTTTACTTTCTTTAGAACTTGACAATTTTGGCTCGATAGGACCGCCACAATTTAACTCGGAAATTCCATCAAAATCGACACTTCGTCTCTCGCGATTGCAAGAAATTCAACTCTATGGGTTTTCGCAATTGCAGGACTTTCATTTGGACCAGTGTGACCTTCAGAGATTGTCCATCCCATCTAGCTTAAGGACATTGAGTGTATTTTATTGCCCTAATATGATTGAGATTCAGGTTCTTGGTATGTCGGCATCACTGGAGGAATTACAAATCTATGGGTGCTGGTCAATTGAAAGGATAGTATTATGCGGTGAGGGAGGATCTCTCGGGGTCCTCGATCAATCAGGGTCTTCTTTGAATGAGTTGACCAATTGTTCACCGGGAGTACTTCTTCTTCCCAATTCCTTGAAGAAACTAAAAAGACTTAAATTGCTGTTATGCAAAAACCTAGTTGAGATTCAAGTCATCGGTGCATTGTTATCATTGCAAGACATCTCCATTCAATGGTGCAAGGCTGTGGAAAAGTTGATCGGTATATCGAACTTGAAGAACCTTCACGATTTGACCATCTTTAACTGCTCTACGCTGCGGGTTGTTGAAGGCCTTGACAAGCTAGAGTTTTTGACTTGGTTAAGTGTCAGTGGGTGTCCTTTACTAGAAACATTGTTTGACATATCAAACTCGAAAATATCGGATGAGTGTCGAATGAATGTTAGCTATTGCAGGAAGTATCTCAACTCGGAAGGTCGTACCACTTTCGAGCGTTACAAAAGAATGGCTCAACAAGGTGCGCCTCAATCAGAGACAAACAAGGTGAGCCTCGACCAAGATTTTATCATAACATCAAAGAAGAATTTCACCTAAAATGCGACTAGATGTAAAATTCTTTTTACCAACTTTTACAAACATAAAGTAGTTAGAAGCATGCCATTGCACATACCTTTCATATTTCAGATAAATTTATAGAATGTTCAAGAATTGAATTGACAATGTAAATTTACAAGAAAATATAACAGCCTTCAGCCACTCCATAGAATCATTTTCTTCACTTGTAAATGTCTAAGAATCTCAAATTTTCCCCACCATAACGAACCAAAAGTCGTCATATGAGAGGAGATATCTGATACATTCCATTTTCTTTGGTCCCATCTCTTTGGTCATATTCATCAATCCATTGACTTTATCTATAATTTCTGTTCATACAGACATGAAACGGAACTTCCAAGTCGTAGACTAAATATAGATGTCTTGTTCCATATAATACATATTTATTTTAGATTCGTGTAGTGATACTATCTTTTCCTTTTGCCTCTTTCATCAATACATTCAAGTTCAATTAGTAAGAAATTCAAGGTTAGAGATTTTCACTTCTAGACATTTTGAGGGATATATAGAAGGTCATAATGTGCTTCATAGAGGAACATAATATGGAAAAGTAAAACTGACTTTGAAGGAAGAAAAGTGGAGACTTTACATTACATGAATTACTGAATCATCATTCGGCAGCATATAGACTTCTGATGTTTTGCACATAGTGGGAGCCATGAGCCTACTGCACCCTTGTTTGTGAAAAAGGCAAAACCAATGTTCAAATTGCATTTTCTCGTTCTAGAATACTGGCTGAAGAAAATATTATTTTTCATGTAGGAGGAGGCTAAAATGGAAGGGGATGCTAAAGAGCCTGGCATCGAGCTTCAACCTCAGTTCCATCCATCAGCAAGTTCTCGAGACCATGAAATTAGCGAGGAGCCTCCAACTGACAATGTCAGAGAAGGGACTTCGCCTGGAAAGCAAAATCAGACGATGGAAAAAGACTCACACGGACTGAAGTATATATTGAACTTAATCACGTCCTGTTTTGACAAGTCTTGATGAACTTGCTCCACCGATAACATTTTGTGATGGGTTGAGGACATGCTAGGTGAGCATATTGGAAAGTGTCTGCAACCGCAACTTTCCTTAGCTTTAAAACTGAAATTCTTTGTAGTTCGAAACAGAGGGTGCATATGAAGGACAATTCAGAATCCGTGGAGATTGAAAGACAAAGTCAAGTCTCGTCATTTTGGTTGATTGAAGAACTAAGTTATGGCTTGGAAAGACAACTTTCAGACTCCTCTTGATCAACCTCAAAGGCAACCACAATTGAGGGACAAGTGTTCCAAAACAAGAACTCGTGTTGCATAGGATATTCCCCTGATTTGGGGATTCATTAACCATTACCCCGAAGTAAGTCTTTCTCCAAGTGAAGTACAAATTGATTTTCATATGGTTTGACTAACAAAGTATTTACTAATATTTGGCTTGTGTATGACAGTTTCGTCAACCTTTGACGGCAAGTGATAAACCAACCGATGCAAAGAAAGGAAGCTGATTGGCACTGATATACATTTCCATCCAATGGTTAGGTGGCTGGTCAGGAGTTATCTTTGTCGACATTCATTACCGGAGATTTAATAAAAGCTGCCTGCTAATAAATGCAACGACTTCCTACATTACAAACTTAACTCATTTTGTACATAAGCCATTTTCATCATCAAGTGTGCACTTTTTGTTGTGAATCGTTCTCCAAAGTCAATAATCTGGTAGTTCTTTGATATCTGCTAAAGTTCTCGTGAAGTGCTTGGCCGTAGCAAGCTAGACCAGAGAAAGGATTTCACTAGTGTCCATGAGCTGTAAGGACCCTGATATCAAGCTTTCTCTTGGCTCATTCCCTCTTGAAACGTTGCCAAGGAAGATTTAAACTCTCTTATGGTTATAATTGTAACCATCATGTCATACAGATAAAAGTGCATTCAACATATTAATTCTAGCCTAACTCTGCAGGTTCAGATGTATCTGCCCCCACCAAATATATAGATTTCTGTACAAGTTTGAAACATTTTCCACAAGGAAATTAAGACTTATTTGCAAGACTAATTTGAAAGAGTTTCCGTCAACCAACCATGTAGATCTTTGAATTTCTGAAGGTCATATTGAGATAGTAATTTTGGCATATTTGCAGTTTTTCGTACTCTAGGATCCTTTTCCCGTGACTTTCCCCTTTATAATTCTGGTAGTTGCCTCATCCCATAGATATGCCTTTTGATTTACGCATTGAAAACTATATAAAATTTTCTCTGCACCAGCTTTAATTAAAGCAGCGAAATGGTAGCGTGGCATGTAATTTCAAGCATTGATATATGCTCTAGCAGTGCATAAACAAATGGCCGACAAAGCGCAGACACACAGAGAGAGAGAGAGAGAGAGAGAGAGAGAGAGAGAGAGAGCTGGTGATTAAGATGGAGCTGCTTATCTCATTGTGCTGGTGCTTTGTCTGTGTGGAATTTGGGAGAAGGATTTTAACATACAAGGAAACATGATTGACAGATCTTGAACTGTCGAGGGTATGCAAGATAAAATTAAATCATACAGTTTAATAACTAACCAACAAAACTCAAGTTGCTGAAAAAATTCATCTGCATTCATACGTCTGTCATACAGAGGGTTCTCGCGAGGCAGTGGGTAGTTCTAGCTCAGGCTCGGATATAAGTGGAGAGACATAAAAGTCGACCATCTCCTTGGTTACTTCTTCCAAACTTGGAGGATCCCACTGCACATTATTTTATAAACCCACGATGATTTCAATCATTGAAGTTGAGAAAATGTATGAGGTCGGAAAATTTGGGACTCAATTTTACCTTTGGAGCGAAGTCCTTATCCACTAATCGTGCGCGAACACCCTACAGATAGCAAAGAGCACTATTGATGAGAACATAAACAATCTTTGCAACCCCACAGATGGCAAAGAGTACCATGATCTGATGATAAGGAGAGAGAAGAAAAACCACAAGATTCAACCAAACAATTGCAGTGGATGTCCAAGACTTGCGTACCTCACAAAAGTCTTTGGAAACTTCTCCAGAGATTCCATGGAGGGATATTCGGTATTCCCGAGTTAAACATTGATCAAGGGTCTGGAATCTACCTTCACGAATCTGAAAGTAGTAATTATAACCAAGTCAATGTTTTAGAGAAGGACTCTATGTCCAACAAAGAAAATCAAAAGAATGGAAACTCACAGATCTTAAGGTGATTTTTAAGCTCAATGGAGAAGCTTCCCTTAGTTTCTTGAGGGTCATTGCACACCATTCATCATAAGAGTCAGCTGCTTCAATTTCCTAAGCAACACCAATTTAATAAGATGGCAATAATAGAATATCTAGGATATTAACTATGCTGACTCATTGCATTTCTCAGTTGATTAGTCCCAATTCTACCATATCATGTCATCTGGCAAAATAAAACATCAGTCATACCATCTCAAAAACCAGTACAATGTCAAGCATCGTGGACTTTCCAACGACAAATATAAGAGTCCTTTCAGGGTGTCTCGTCCAACTTACCAGTGCATGAATAATTTCCTCAACTGTGTCCTGGCTAAAGCATTTATCGATCACTTCAATCCTGAGTGAGTGAACAAGACAAAAATACTCCATTTAAAAAATTATTTGATACACACTTCGATAGCTGCAACAAATAATACTGAAGAGATTAGAAAAAAAAGACTTCCTGGTAGTAAGCATAACAAAAAGTGCAAGTTCATTCTTTAATAAAGGTGAGAAAAAATATACTTGCACAGAGAAGGAAGAAACTTTCTCCATAAAAGCAGCAATCACTCTGCTATGTGGAATATTTACTTGTCCCTTGCACAGTTCTAATATGCACAACAACTAACAACATGTCATAACTAATAACTTATTATGTAGATCTTAAGCGTTTAGAGGGACTGATTCATAGTAATACCTGGGTTTGGATAAAACAGAATCAGCCACATAAAGTGTGAAAATAGCTAGTACAAAAATTCTAAGCATATAAAGCCTATATTTGCCTTATAGCCAACTGCATCAAAAAGTAAGAAAGCTATAATTATGTGCGGTAGAACACAATCTACTCGCAATGTGCATCATTTATTAGCTACATCACAATCTTCTGTAGTCCGTTTCCCCAGAAAGGTGTAGAAAGTAATTTATACCGTATAGATCCAAAAAACATACAGTCATTTACACAGAGGAGGATGAAAGTAAAAAATCATGCCATAAAGAACCCAGAAGCTGTAGACTAAAGTTGAACATTACTTATGAATGATACTTCTCCTGTCGGGATAAACAAGATCACCATATTGCGAAAGGGATGTCTCTATAACAGACGGATCATCAGTAGTGAGTCTACCAAGACGCTCTTCAATCAAAGCCAATCTCTGTCAAGGTCACTAGTCATAACTCAAGAAGAGATTATCAAGGTATGAAGTGTAAGAACACCTGAAGCAGCAGTCAAAGGTGCATTGAAAACAAACCGCATTTAGTGAATAGTGAGTAGCCAAGCGGCAGGCAACCATTTCAACACCATTAAGCTTATCCCCCGTGAGAGCCAGGTATTCCCCTGGAAGAAGAAGGCACATTCTAAGACAGTATCCTAAAGCTAGTTATTGACAACTTGGTATGCAAAGAGGAATGGTACTAAACCATGCAAAGAAAATACTGTGGAAACTATATTAACCTTTCATTACAAACATAAGGACAAAGCAAAAACTATATGATCTCTTCATGGTTCAATAATAAAGTATACTTTGCAAAAAAGGCTTCCCTTTAGTGCAATGAATTGGATGGTCTTCAACATTTCTGCACGCCAGAAGGGAACTAATGGACACAGCAAAACATTCGAACATGCAGTAAAGATTAAATTTTCAAGGAAGTTCCAGTTTACAGAAACCAATAGAACACTTTGAGGCCTAATTTTATCCGACCCTTCTGACCTATTTTTAATTTAATGAATGATCTCCTTATTTCATTACACAGTTTAGCCAAGACCTCTCTTTTGTTTGCATAGACAACCTACCTAGATAGCCAGGTAGACGGGAAAGGTGGAAGGAAGCTCCTGCATCTGGATGAAATCCTATTTGAACCTCTGGATGGGAAAAAACCTGCAATTGAAAGCATTAGCTCAAGAATTTACTTTGCGGAATAGCCGCAGAAAAATGAAACCAGGTGCATTATATGTTTGTTAGTTCAAGTTAGTCCTCCCATTAAAAAAAATAAACAGAAGTGGATGTCACAAGGCTATAACATGCCACCTTGGCATCTACGCAGCCATGTAGGGTCCACATGGCTATTACACAGTTAAAAAAAATATTAAAAAATGAAGTTATGGTTTTAGAAAGAAAATTGAAAAAAGAAAAAAGAGGAAAACGATCTTCAGCTTGCTCTGGCAAAGAGAGGACAGTCGCACTGACAGCCACCGGCAAGGGTGGCCAGACCCTCCCAGGCTCAGGTCACAGTGGCCACACCTTCATGGAGCTTGGGCATGTTCCATCACAGAGGTATACACCCACAGAGAGAGATACAAGGAAAAAGCAGTCCTGGTCCTTGACCACCTCTCAGCACCCAGCAGCAAGGGCCACAGCCTTCACAACAGATCTAGGCGAGGGTCACCACCTCACATCAGATCTGCAGTGGTTCTGCTGGGATTTGAACTGGTCCGGGAAACACAGACTATGAGAATTTCATGCATTCAAATTATTCAGCTGTTGCCAAACCGTTGTCAATAAATAACAAAAAGTAGATCACAAGGATTGAGTAAACCACAAGTGCTTTGTGATTTGGAGGATTCAAGAATAGATTTTCCCCCCTTTTTTGTGGTCTATGATCAGAGTGCACAGCTTGAGAGCTCGTTGTCATTGTAGCCATATATTCTTGTTCTTCTGTGGTGGGCTCAAACAAAGTCAACCACCTAAAAGAAAAGAATTTGGTATTCCTTTATGCTATTTTTGTTGATGCTTTGTTAAGTTTCCTTGATTTGGGTTGATGGGATATGAAGTTCGATTGTTACCATTAGTTCTGGCTTCCTGTTTCAAGAATTTTGCCATTTCATGTTTGTGGACCCAGTTATTCGGTTCCTCTTTTCTAGAAGATTCCGTGTTGTGCAAACACAAGCTCAATGCTCTCTTACACACTTGGTCGGTCTCTCTGTTGCATGTGGTATTCAAAGGCGATGGCAGCAAGTACCCAGTCACCATGACCCTGGCTATGGCTGGGCAACACCACCTCCACCGGCAGGCCACCCTGCCAACTTTTTTTTTTTTTATTCCACCGCAGAGATTTGCTCAAGAAGAATGATGATGTGGATGGGCATATCAGCATTCCTGTCTAACTGTTTGACGGAAGGACTAACTTGAACAAACAAACATATATTTCAAGGACTTGATTGCACCAAAAAAAAAACAAAACAAAAACAAAGTTGAGGGACGACAATGCAAGTTGAAAAGGTTCAAGGACCTCCCATACCATTATCCCATATAAAAATCTATGTTAATACCAATCCCATGACAATTTAGCTCACTGGTTTCGCCAGAAACCTATGTTCCAGCTTAGGAGCAAATTCACGTATAACGACAGCCAATGGCATCGAACCTCACTTTACATTAAGATAAGAAATAATTGGCAAAGGAAGTTGAATAAACACAACCCCAGCAAGCACATGTATGAAAGCAGTTAACATCTATATCAGTATTTAGAAAAAGTCACATACAGTTTTATCAGTTGCCAATCGAAACATTCCGGGGAGAGAAATCCCAGCTCCGCTTGCCATAGTGACACCGTCCAAGATAGCCAGCTGCCCAAGAGTGAAGTAAATAAGAAGTGACCAACTCATAAATTGAAACTAACACGAGTGCTTAGACATTCAAACAACTTTGATTGACTAATAATTAAATCCCAGAAATTGAATATTACACCTACTAAATGGTTATTGCTTGCAGTTTTTACTGTGAAAATGAGTCAACGAGTTGATGTCAAGTAAACAAACACTTTGATAGAATATTAAACGCCAAATAATAAATAACGAACGCAACTTGGAGTACATCATGCAATTAATTTTAGAAATGGAATCCTGCTTGACATGGAAGAAACTGTGCCTATAAGATGACTACTACAAACCAATTGCAGTAAATGTCACTCACTTTCCATTTGACTCGAGGAACAAAGAGGGAAAATGTAAATGATTTTTAATTGTTCTTCTTTCTTAATTAAGCGTAAAGTAATAAGTAGACAGGGGCTAAACATCAAAAGGACTTACTTTTGCTCCAAGAATCATTTCAAGAATCACAAGGACTTACTTTCTCCTCTCATCTCACCATGAATCGCCTTACACATAAAGACCGTGGTCATGCAGATCATTAGTCAAAGATAGTTTTACTAATCATGCTGCCAATGCGGAGGTACCTCATCTACTTAAGATTCATCTGTAACAAAGTATATCCACCTTAGTGACCTAGACTTCTTATGCTATGGAAAATGGTGCCGAAGTGCAATGGAGTAGATCACATGTCAAGAAGCATGATATCCGACTAGCAGGTTCAATAATTTCAATATTTTGGATCATGATAGAGCTCCAAGGATTCAGCCACCATCACTCACTTTGTAACACAGAAAGTTTCTTTCGCTAGTTTTTGTAGCGTGATCGCAAGTTTAGAGCAACATTAATTTAATGTTACTATAATCATTCATCCAAGTTATTTCCAAGATTTCAAAAGTTTGTGTAAATGCTTTCTAATTGTCTAGTGAACTGATTATTTTTCAGATTGCCAATTTTAGCGATCCATAAGGCAAGAGTAACCTATATCAGCATGTGTGCATAGTTTGTAGTTTATAGGGATATCAACAATCTCCATATCACTGAAACCCAGTAATACCGCAACCTGTGAGATTAAAGTTTTCTATCCATGACAAGAAAACTAACTCTTAAGCATACTTCAACCACTTACTCACAAAACATGAAGCATCAATTCAAAAACTATAAAATGAAATTTTTATAGTATCAACTATATGATTTATCAGAATCATAGGAATCTAGGATGAAAGTTCTGTTTCTCATCCAGCCAGGAGAAATACTACCTTACTCTATGATGTCTGGCCAATAATAAATTGTGTCAAGAGGTCATTATAGAAATCAAAGAGAGATTCAGAGGAAAATCCAAGCCCTGAAATTATCCATTACACAGTAGACTGACACTACATCTCAAAAGACCTAACAGTTTATAAACTTTAAAAGGAGGTACTTACATGTGGTTTCAAATATGTCCCTTGCAAGTAAACAAACTTATATAATGTATCAAAAAAAAATTTGCACTCCTCAATGTTCCCTGCATATATGTTGACTCTTTGATTAGAAACAACAATTAGGAAAGAAAAGTAAAAGAACCAAAAGATCATAATCAAGGGAACAAAAGCGGATTGATAGCAAAGTTGCATGCTCTTTGAAGAGCAATTGAGGGCCATTATTTCACGCCTTTCACCTTAATCTATCTATCATATCCCACCTGATTCAATATTTAGTTTCACTCAAACACACTAGCTCCTAATCTAAACTTTCCTCTACAGCCACAAATCCACCATTGGATATCTTCTCCAGTTATAAAAACTACCTTCACATGTTGATGTTTAACACCCCGACATTGTCAACAATATGATATTTTTGCCCTTGAACCAATCCTCTACTTCTAATAACTAATTAAATAAATAGCAAAGAAACATAAAATAAAAACAACCAGGAAAAAAAATGTTTAGAATAGAAAGCCAAGTAAATGAAAGGATTCATCACCATCTGACCTTCAGTGAGCAAATGATAAAGGGTAACGACATCTCCACCTGAGCAGAAAGCTTTGCCACTACCCTTCAGATCAGACCAAAAAAGTTAATGACAATTCAAAGATCGTGAACCCTGAAATTACTAAAAGGAATGCCTGAAATGTGAATCCATTTCTCCTTCTATTTAGACTCTAGACAAAACAAAACCAGGATCTATTTGAAACTCTCAGCTCTTGTATGAGGGCATGTAATGGCAATACCTTCATCAACACAAACCCGATGTTTGGATTCTCTTCCCATGATTCATAGAGCCTCTTTAGCCTGGCCACCTGTAGAAAATATCAGCATAAAATTTCAAGCTTTAATTATTCTAGAAAAGATAACTGAACCGGGTACCAAGAAAGACAAAAAATGAAAAGGCTTTTCGTTCTGATTGGGGTCGGTGAGGAATTATGTCGAGATGGAGAGAGGAGAAGAACCAAACCATTGAGGTAGTGAGAGAATTAAGAGCGGATGGCCGGTCGAGTATCGCAGTTCTTGAGTTGGCTCTTCCATCCACCAAAACCTGACGCCACAAACATACACAAATCGAAATGTAAGCTCCCCATCTAAACGAACCCACCTTTTGCTATCCGCAAAGTAGACGCTGCGACTTGACACCATCGAGTTTCTGGACGAATCAAATTTTGACTACCTGGACAAGTTGCATCAAACAACAAACGGAAACACATACCTGGTCTTGGACGTCGTCGTAGCTGGCGTAATGGGGCTGAGCAGAGAAACTTCTCCCGCGAGGGAAAGCACCGAGCTTGGGAAGCGAACGCCTGCCCCTCACCAAAACCTTCAAGCTATGCATCTCTCTCTTTCTCCTTCCTTCTCCTGCTGTTGTTTGAACACTCTATAAAAGGGTTTTCGAAGGATGTCTCTCCGGAGCAATGCCTGAACCCGTCGCTCCGGCCTCCCCCCTCAAAATGAGAAGCGAACGGCGGAACGCTGAACGATGCGCGCTGAGGAGGCAAAAGGAGAAGAACGGAGCAGAGCAAAGATCAAGCGGCCGTTCAGTAAGGTTATTGTCCGAGCCGTAATTGTACGAGAGAACTCAGATTGGGCTTTTGCCATCTGGGCTTATCTGGACCGGTCTGATCAAGTCTAAGATCCGGACGATGAGGCCTACCCAACGATGATCTAGTCTGATTCAGTCCTGGCCAGCGGCCACTAGAGACGAGCATCGTCCAGATTGAGCCAATCCTGCACTTAATCAAGAGACTGACCTGCACAGCATTGGTCCTCAATTTTTAGGACCAGAGACTAATCCTGTTGAGCCTGGGACCGAGGATTGAACCAACGGTGAACTCGAGACCAAGCAATTATTTTCTTGTTTCATTTTTTATATTTCTTAAAAGGACAAACATATTATTATAAATTATATATGCATCAACAATGCGACATTGAGAAACCAAATTATAAACATCAATATGTATCAATCATAAATATAAGATAATGTTACAACAAAAATTTACATTTGCTAAAAGCAACAAACCATAAAAACAAACATGCGAGGCAAGGAAACAAAGGTGAATGAAAGAGCAACAAGGTGAGCGGGCAGGTGAGGCCAAGGTGCGCGAGAGAGGCTAAGTCGAGTGAAGAGGGTTTCTTTTTTCTTTGTCGAATTAGGACTAAGTTTATTGCTACATTCTAACTTAAACAATAAAACTGAACTGCAAAGAAAACACAGGAGGAGGCGCTAGAATTTAGAATAGACAAAAGCATATGATTTATAATATATTAGATATATAGTATAATGTTATATATATATATATAATATTAAGTACAGAGTTAATTCGAGTAGGATTAATCCTAAACTCTCATGATCGAGAACCAATTCGTATAGAGTCCATGGGTTCTAGAACAAGGACTAACCTAGTCCCCTTGGGAACCAGTGTTGGGCCAGTCCAAGGTGACCTTGAACCGATGCTCATCCCTAGCGGCCAACAACCCTCACCTAGACCCTCGTGGACCATTTCCCCACCTTTGCCCTTCCCAGTGATGATGAGGGCAACAACGGTGAGAGCTGGTTCTAACTTCTTTGAAAAAAGAAAATAGCTCATTTTATTTTAATTTAAATAAAAATCGCATTAAAAATTAGATTTGAATCAAAACAACGTTTGAGCCTCGTAAATCACCATGTATTATAAGGAAAATAATGATGAAAACGAAATTAATGAAATGACTTAATTGCATCAATTGACAAGTTTTAAAACTTTATTGTACTTTTCACAAGTTTTAAGATCCAATTGCACTTTCATGATAAGTTTTACAACTTATGATAAAACATGCCTCAAACTTTTCCATACGACTTCTGCAGATTCATGCTTGTCCTCCAGTAATTCATGTTCGACTAGTGTCAACTTTATGTTCTTAACAAGTTCTACCCGCTTTCATCACGTGTCGATGATTTTGGTGTAGCTTCAAGAAATGCACTATCTCGAGATACTGTATACAAGCAATGAAGCTGCTTCTTCATTTGCCATGATCATCAAGGAGGAGATGCCAATAGTTTCAGTTTGAGATTACAAAGTGTAAAGAAATGCTTTATTGCACCGATTATTTACAAACAAATCATTCTGGTCAAATTAAGAACAATGTCCTTGTCTCAAGATGCAGCGCAACTCCATTGGCCATACCCTTCGCGTTAGAAGACTTCATTTGATTGTCGTCGTGCCCCTTTCCGCGTTAACTGTAGCCGGTCCGTACCTCATGTGCAGGCACTAGTCAGCTCGAAAACGAGTGCCCTTCCTCAAACTCTCCCACAGGAACAGCATATGGTGAATCCCAGTCAGCATCAAAGACTTCTTGAAGCTGCGAAACTATGTCCTGGTGATATGTCCCGAAGCCGACACCGGCAGTAGTATAGAAATAGTCCCATATGAGGTTGCTCGTTCCAATGTGGGCTCTCACATCGCTGACAGCATACTTCCCATGGTTGACCCGAGTGTAACCAGGATACTTATTCCCAGTGCTGGTCCCATTGCTGATCGCAGCTCCAGTCGTGTTAAAACCCGGCACTATGTAGTACTTGATCTCAACTTTGCCAAAACAATTGTTGTACTTTGAAGAGGAGCAAAGGACATTGGAATAGAGGAGAGATTTCAGGTAAACGTCAGTGTTGTTTATGAAATGTGCCCAATGTGCTACCAATATCTTCACTGTGGCATGCTTGGAAAAGACAACCTGAAAATTATAGTCAACGCAGAAAGTATGTTCTCAGTAACAACATATGGGAGGAAATAAAGTTGTTCAATAGAGATAAATCACAAAAAGCCAGTGTCATCAACCCATTCTGTCAGTAAGCAGTTCTTCATCACAGCAAAGGCTTTCCGCATTTTCCTTCGATCATTTTGAAACCAAAGTGGCAAATGGCGATAGCAGGAAATTCTACAGCTTACAAGAAGCTAAAAGCTTTTCATTTATCTATTTCGAGCATGCGAGATAACTCAAAAACAAGAAGCCAATGAGCAGCCATCACACCTAGTATTCATTGTTTAAATATTCATGCAAATCACAGTCCATCTCCATAAAAAGAAAAAATGGAATCCGGTAGATGCAAGACAAAATGATTTCAAATGAACACCACATTGACTTGTATCTGACAATTTAGATTCACATGTACAAACAAGGGCAGCAACTGTAGCAACAAAGGAGCATACCTCTGACACAGCAGAAGAAATGGATGACCAATAAACAGTTTGGCCAGCATATTGTGATTGACCAAGCCAATCCATTGTGCTGATCCTAACGGTGCCTCCACTTCCAACTGATTTTATTGTGTCGACCCATGCCTGCTCATCAGCCTGGTACTTGCCAAATGACAGCTGCGATGGCAGTGTATTGTTTGTTAAAGATAGAAGCTTGAAAGATGAAACTTACGGGATCCCCCAAAAGGATCAGCTGAGCAATCGCAATGTGATTCAATCAACTTAAATGTTGAGCACCCTCACTATTCATGAAGGAATACACACAGAAAAAGTTTACTTGCTAATATATCAGAGAGAAGACAACAGCAACCAGACTCTGTCAATTCACTAAATTCTAATTGGGTACACAGACACTGGAACTGCAATGTCACAAACCAACAAACTTTATAAGCTCCAACTTAAAATGCAACCATTCATTCTGTATCCTTCGATTCAACAAACAATTATAGGATGAAACAAGTCTAACCTGTAATGGCTAATATTTTGATGATGTCCAAATGCAATTCTTACTTTCTATATTAAGACAAAATTAAAAATGCTAAATAGATAGGTTTTGGACAAGTTACCTCTGGAGGAGCAAAAGAAAGATAGCTAAGTTGGTATTGTGAAGATGTATGATTACGTCCAGGAGTATCTAATGGAAGACGAAACACGTGAGGATGTGACAGGACTGGATAGCCTGCTACATGAGGAACCTCCACAGATTGAGGAAGAGGCGACCTGCCATGACATATTTGCTCATAACAAGTGGACTCGGAAAATGTTAACATCAACCTTCACCAGATCATTACAATGGCAAGTGAACAGAAAGCAAATCAAGCGCAAAACAATTCAGTTGAGCACCAAACTGATCGAATAGTCACAACATCACATCATAGGCTAATATCAGACCAAGAATGAGCTGCTGATTTCAAATTTGAGAATAACTTTTCGACAGAAGCCTGCTACCAAGTCTAAGCATCGAAGTTGCCGAACTAGAGTCAGCCATATCTATCCAGTTATAGACAGGAATCCAACTAGAAGTCCTCAAGAGAGCAAATCTTGTCCTTGTCACTTGTTTTAGAAACACCTTTCTTCTTTTAAAGGCTATGTACCATGCACTGGAGAATATCTGCTTACTCATCAGTCCCACAGAACAGCATTTCCAAAATGAACAATTTGAAATTAAAATCCAATCTCTTACTTTCAATCCAGATATCTCTACTTTTCTTCTTTTAAAAGCTATTTACTATACATAAGAACTGTTCTGCTCTCTCTTTGCTTGTATCATTCAATCATCTGGGAGAAAACAAACTGAAAAATAAGTAGCAAATACCAGGAAAAAGTTTTTAAGATACATTTGGCAAACATTTATAGCTGATCCGACATAGTGGGATAAGGCTTGGTTTGTTGTTGTTTGTCATAATAACCATTTGAAAAGAACTCTGACAAAGATGAAAATCCAAAATTTGTCGAAATCTCTAAGCTGCAGCACCAAAAACAATCTTAACAAACAACAGAATCACTTGTCTATCAAGATAACCTCTGGAGTTTCAGACCTGAGCCTAGAGTTAATCTGATGGTGGAAAGACTAAAAAGGGATATTCCTTGACTAAAAGTGAAACAACAGAAAATCTCATGCAGCAGAGACATGCTTTATGAAATGAAAATCAACTTTTCTATCACCCAAAGAAACAAAGAAAATGAACAATACAACTGAATGCCCGGGGGGGGGGGTAAGAAGAGCATAACGATTCACAAAGTCTAAAATTATGCAGGCAAAAGAGACCCAAGAAAAAGTGCAATATGGATGTTTTTGTCATACTTGCATCGCTCTTCAGATTCAAGGAAATGTGACCAACAGGGAACTTTTCTGGTGATCTGCCATTGTTGATCCGAGACATTCTTTGTGTAAGCTGAAGCATCGAGAGAGGAAAGTTTCCACAGGTTGTTGTTGTAGGTTTCAACCTTCTTTGCTATTTTGGGACAATTAACAAGGTATATTCCAAGTTCCTTCACCTGTAAAGATTTGAACATTATAATTTTTCTATATAGCTCAAATACACAAACAAATCTATACAGACTGAAGAGAAGAAAAATAGGTGATATGTCTTAAAATATTGTAAATGTGGCAGAATCTTCTACAATCTTACTAGACAACAAAAATGGGATGCTTATAGCTGAGAACCCACACCTCTTCTTTTGTTCAGTCAAAAATTATTTAGCCACAGTCGGATCAATATCCTCACCAATAATAAATGGAGAAAAGGCTATACTATATTCCTGAGAAAGGGACTTCTTAGGTAAAGCGTGTACCTGAGAAAGGGACTTCCAATCATTGTTTGCAGATCCAATATAGACATCTCGATTATCCGATATCCACACTTTCGCATGAACTACGCCTGAGCCCCACCATTTGGCAAATAACAGAGTAATAGACTTGACATTTGTCCTTCCTGAAGCAAGGTCATTTGGCTCTTTGTCATAGTCAGGATATACTCCCGAGTGCTGTAAAAGCCTGGTGAAGTTTAATATCTTTCAGAGGAGGGCTAATGTTTGCAAGAAGTAAATGAGAAAATCAATAATAGACACAGTATACATGACAGTAGAAGCCTGAAAGAAGATGAGTCTGGGTTTATGCAGCATAGACATTTTGCTCTACTTCCTACATTACTTAATATCATGCGTCAAACTTCTCTAAAAGTAACGATTTACTCACTGCTTTGGCAAGTAATTCTGGTACTACAGTCGTTCAATATTTTCATCCATCAGATTAATATCCTTCCCAAGGCTCCCTTGGAGCTTTTGGAGGGGTAGGATTCTCTCTGATGAAGGAACTTTTACTATCTCAAAGTCAAATGTAATTGCATCATTTAAAATTCGTGCAGTTCTCCAAGGCAGACCGTTTTCGGGTTTACTCAGGAGAACACGTTAACCAAATTACCAAGCACATGCTTTGGAAACTTGAAATAAGAAGACGTTTGACATGTTAACAGAAAGTTTGGTTAAAGATTTACAAGCGACAAAACTATGAAAGCTACCAGATATAAAATACAAGGTAGCCTTGATTGCCCACTTTGCAAAATACCCAAACGCAAAGCTCCAATGGCTACCGAAGCAGCTGTACACCAACAAATCAGCATATGCAAAGGGCATGAGCAAGCACCATCTGCAATTTACCTGATAGTGACATTCCGATCAGCAGCATCTTCAATGGCTTGGTAAACACTGTGACCCAAATCAGCCCCGAATCGGAGCATATCAGACTGAGAGTAACCATAATCGCCGGAGTGAGGATCATCAGGACGAGCATTCAGCTGCCAATACTGCGCTATGATGTCCAGCTTCTTCGTCGAGTTTCCCGCCAACCACCGCAGCACATCCGCTAAACCATTTGTCACCCCAATCATCAACTAACACATTTAGGCTCCGCTTATTTCGCGAAGAACAAATGATTCGGAAAACACTTGCCCAAAAAACGATTGCTTGTATCCAATTTTTAACGCCAAAGATCATTAAAAAAACACTTTCCAAACCATTCATTTTCAAACAAGCCCAGCCTTAAAAATATCCAATTTTTAAGACCAACCTCAGTCTCTCCTACTCTGTTCCTCCAATCATGCTTTCTAAAACCAAACCGCAGCGCATTACTTAGCAAAACGCAGTCGTTGCGGCAGAAGAGGGGAGGCGCTTACCGGTGGAGAGGACGCCGGGGACGCGGCGGAGGAGGGGCATGTCGGTGGGGATGGACTGGACGAGCCACGCCTTGCAGCGAGGCGGCGAGCCAGCCGAGACGGCGGGGGCAGAGAGATTGGCCATGGCGACGAGCGCCAGAGCGGCCAGAAGAGGAGGCGGAGGGCGACGGAGCTTCTTCATCTTCCGGGTTCGATTCGAATCGCCGTGCGGTCGCGCGAATCGAAGTCAAGGCGGTCCTGCGACAATGGCGGAAGAAAGAGAGAGAGAGAGAGAGAGAGAAGGAAAGAATGGATTTTCGAACAAGCGCAGAGATTCCCTCGTTGGATTTGACTTTTCGAGTCCGCCGAGGTGGCGGTTTTATCGACGTCAGCACGTGGTGAAATGTTGGGGTTTTATTTTTAGTAATTTGGTAATTTCCTTTTCTTGACTTTTGGAATTTAGAAATTGATTTCTTGACGTACGGGGTATCCTCTGAGATCTGCATCTATTAATTATTTATATAATTATAGAACCAACTATATTACGTGTTAAGCATATTTCCATTCGAGTGGAGAACGTATCAAGTATGCATCTATTTTATTCTTCATTAATCCTATACATATATATCAAGCAAAATTATTCCATCATATTTAGTCTTAGCTTATGCCTAATTAAACAAAAAAGAACCTTAACAATCTTGGCCAGCGCACCTACATATTAATGCATCAATATAATACTTGAAATTGATCAAAATTAGCAATTTATGCAGTATAAATATGATCATGGGCATTGTCGATAATGTATCTCATGTTATATCATCAAAAGAACAATTCAAGGCACAATATTCAGCTTCATCATGTAAATACATGAACTGCAATTTATGAAATCAATTTATCTTATTTTGTATAGTTAGATTGGTAGTTGTAAAATTTTTTGTCTTGCTCTTAAGAAGTGTCTCGTGTTATATTTTGTAAACACTTTTTCTTGAAGTAATGTCATGCTAATGGATTCAGGCAAATGTTAAGTAATTGAGTTAAACTAAAAAATTATTCAGGCATTTCCCTCTAGCGTGAAATGCTTACAATTTTTTACTAATTTATCTTTGTTGGATATTACAATGAGATGGACTTGGGAGGCCAGAACCTATTTCAAACTCAAAATAATACTAAATAAAATTCAAGCATATCTCAAATCCAAGTTGAGTTTTCAAATGGGCTTCTCAAAAACACCCTACTTTATCATATGAGAGCCTAAAACTTAATTAATTTACGTTCTCTGTATATTACGAATAAAAAAATATCGACTCACAAATAAATTATTACCGAAGTAGTTTAGTATTCGGTAATCTGAGGCCCGAAAACCAATTGTATCCTCATAGAGAAAAAATTAGACAGCACCTTTGCAAATAAAACTAGAAGTTCCAAATGACGGTGCTTTAAAGCGTGGAGGAAGACAAAGGGATCGATCTAGAAATTCTTCTAGAGAGGAACAAGAGCAATCAACGGTTACAAATAAATCAAGCGTAATTTGTTTTTAGTTATTTAAGTAGTATTTCCATGCTTAAAAAGCCTGATAAAGATGAAATATGTATAGCTTTTGTTCATCTGAAGCATCTATTTGTTTATAATTTTAGAAATTTGAATTAATTTATGTGGATTTTCAGAGGGCAACTTGGAAGAGAAGCATTCATAACTTACCTGAGTATTAGCGGAACAAGATTTGGCCATTGGACTGATCTTTTCCTCCTTCTAGCCATCGTTATGCTAGCGGCGGTCCATTTTCAAAACCATGATTGGAGGTTTCTATTTCAATTCTTTTTCCATGGAGTTTTGACTTTTTCCGAATTTTATTCAACATCGATAATCTAAAAAATTCTTTCGAGACCGCGAATCATTTGAGATTTTTCGGAAATGGACCAAAAAAAAAATGATATCTACCCATTCTATAAATCTCGAAAGAAAGGCCGAACATAATTTCGTTTCCTTTAATTGAAAGAACAAGAAAGTGCTCTATTAGCATAATATCATCAATTAACTAAAGAAAAAAAAACAATAATTAATGACATATATTGCAAAAGATTCCTGCAGCTAAAGATGACCCATCATCACCATCGACATTCGCTTAACCTAAATTACGCGGAATAGATAATGCACTGTACCATGCAGAAACGACTAGTTGCAACCATGATGCTACGTCCGAACCCTAGAGAACGACGCTTGTAAGGACGCGAACACGCGCCGCTGCCACGTGTCACGTCGGCTCGACACCTACATAAACGTGTCGGCTTCCTTCCCCATTGATCGGACCGCTATCGCCTTTCTTTCGTTTCATCAACCTCAGGTCGGTGGTACTCTTGAGAGAGAGAGAGAGAGAGCAGGAGATGGCGGTGGACGATGCGCACAGGGCCAGGGCGGGAGGGAGGAACATGCTGATGAGCCCGAGGGCGATGGCGGTCGGCGGGATCCTCCTGGTGGCGGCGGCGGGCTACTACGTCTTCTACAAAGATAAGAGGAACACGAGGGAGGGACGCGCCAGGGTCGGGAACGGAGTCACCACTCACGACCCGCCTTCGGATGTTCGTGCCAGGAAGTGAATATGTACGACTCGCATGAGGGATGTCAACCTGTAATTATGCGTGTTCTGGAGTCTTGGTTGGTCTGTATGTATCGCCCTTCTTGGAGTTACGTTGACAGATGAATAGAAAATGGTCGAGCATTAGTTAATCCAAACTGAAAAGTACATCATTTTCGCTATGCTTGGGATTATGGATGATAGAGGAGCAGATTTGGATGCATGCAAGCTCATTTCTTTTTGCGGTGAAGATGTCCGAGTGATCGAGACGCTCTCCTCCGAGTCTAGATTGGAAGTTTTTCGAATCTGATCGAGTCTTTTTGAGTTTGCTATCATCGTAGTTCTAACTTTTAGGTTTTTGAAATTAAATTAGAGAAGTGAAAAGTGGAGGGTCATATACCACTGGTTTTATGTAACCTTCTAGTAGTTATAGTGCTCTTCCCAAGGGCAGATATGTTCGGACAGGGCGTTCCTTCACATGCGAATTTAACACGAAACATGATCCGTCATCCACAATACACTGCCATGACCAAACCATGTCTCTCCTGTTCTTGCTTTTTGCCGGACCATTTGGTCCGCCGTCCCCGACTCCGAAGATCGCCTCTCCACTTTGTCTCACGACTCGGTCTCTCTCGCTCCAACACTCTCTCCCTCCAACACTCTCTCCCTCCCTTGATGCATCAGAAAGAGGTTGACATGTATCTTATCATCTTGAAGGTGGCAGATCTGGCTCCATCTTCACGGACGGACGAGCCAGCGGCCCCATTTCATTGACTAAATCGATGCTAACTCCACGGAGGATGGAGCCAACTCTGGCCAGACCTGCCTCCATCGACGACGCCCAGAGTTCCGTTCCGGACCCACGATGCTGACACTGTCTTGGTGGATGCAAACAAATCAACCCCACTTGTCCTGACCAGAACGATTGAAGAAAGAGAACGGGTGGCCCCTTTTGCCAAGGGTGGATCGTCGGAGAACAATGCCGGGGGACAGGGCGTAACCGCCGTCGGTTACGCCCTTGTCTCCTTGGTTCTTGCATATTTAGGAAAGTAGAGGTGTGCCTCGTTACCTCATACTCACTTTCAATAAAGAAGAACCGTCAAGAAACAAGAAAGTCAAGAAAGAATTCAATGGCGTTCTTGCGATGATGCTAGGCCGTTGTTCCAAGACACGTGATTCGGGCGAGGTCGACGTTATGGTAATCTCCGAAAGTCCGACCGTCGTTAATAGTCTGTCGTTGGAGAAGAGAAGATGATACTGAATGGGTTTAGAGGAATACGAGTATTTTGATTTTTTTCTCTTTCTCCTGTTTTTTTCTTGGCCATTAAAATGTGTAATTATAATGGTGGGAATGACTACTCATTGGGCATTAGCAAAACCTTTTCCTTATCTTCCACAATCGACTCATCCATTCAAAACAAGGGTACAAAATTGATTAATATAAGACCATCAAAAGGACTTTAAACCCGCAATGGAATTGACCAAGTGATAAAAGCAGTTTCATGCTTTTGGACTTATGATTGTGGCTAGTTTCATCCAAATAATCGGTTAGTCACGGATAAAAATAGGGACTACTGTCGGAGAGAGAGGAGAATGCCAAAAAAGGGAAGAGGGCAGCGACCGTTAATTATATGCAGAAACCAAGGAACACATGAAAATTGTGTATTTCAATCATCATCGATAACTTTTACATATAGGTAAAATTATCAAAAAAATCTTAAACCTTTTATAATTTTACCAATTCAGTCTTAATTAATTTTTTTTTGCCAGTTCAATGCGTGGCGTTTATATAGTGCCAGCTGGCCAAATTTGGCTGGATATACTGAATTAGCACAATTACAAAAACTTTATACGTAAATTGATAAAAAAAAATAAAAGTCATGATTGAATTGATACAATTACAAAAGATTCAAGATTTTTTTGGTAAATTTCCCTTTATGTAAAAAAAAATATCAAGTACATTTTGATAAAAGAATTGGCAACCATTTGTGAGGATAACATTTGAATCAATTTCCCTTTAAATTTCCCTTGCTGTTGTTTGAACGCTCTATAAAAGGGTTTTCGAAGGGCGTTTTCTCTGGAGCAATGGCTGAACCCGTCGCTCCGGCCTCCCCCTCAAAATGAGAAGCGAACGGCTAAACACTGAACGATGCGCTCTGAGAAGGCAAAAGGAGAAGAACAGAGCAGAGCAAAGGTCAAGCGGCCGTTCAGTAAGGTTATTGTCCGAGCCGTAATTGTAGGAGATAACTCAGATTGGGCTTTTGTCATTTGTGCTTATCTGGACCGGTCTGATCCAGGCCTACCCAATGATGATCCAGTCTGACTCAGGCCCGGCCACCGGCCACCGGCCAGTGACCCTCGCCTAGAACCTCGCTGACCATTTCCCCACCATTACTGGCCCTTCTAACCTTTTTCTTTTAGATCATTTTATTTTAATTTAAATCAAGATTGCATTAAAAATTAGATTTGGATCAAAACGACATTTGAGCCACGACATCGCCACGTATTTAAAGAAAATAATAATGAAAACGGAGTCAACAAAATAACTCAATTACATCAATTTGACAAGTTTTGAAACTTCATTGTATTTTTTATAAGTTTTATGACTCAATTGCACTTTCATGATAAGTTTAAGGATTTCTAATAAAAATATGCCTCAAACTTTTCCATATGACTTCTGCAAATTCATGCTTGTCCTCTAGTATTTCATGTTCGGATAGTGTCAACTTTACATTCTTAACAAGTTCTACCAGCTTTCATCTCTTGTTGATGATTTTGGTGTAGCTTCGAGAAATGCACTCTCTCGAGATAATGTATACAAGCAATGAAGCTGCCTCTTCCTTTGCTATAATCATCAAGGAGGAGATACCAATAGTTTTAGTTTGAGATTACAAGGTGTAAATCATTCTGGTAAAATTAAGTCCGAACAATGTCCTCGTCTCAAGATGCGGCGCAACTCTATTGGCTGTGCCCTTCGCATTAGAAGACTTAATTCGATTGTCGTCGTGCCCCTATCCGTGCTAATTGTAGCCGGTCCATACCTCGTGTGCAGGCGCTAGTCAGCTCGAAAACGAGTGCCCTTCCTCAAACTTTCCCACAGGAACAGCATATGGTGAATCCCAATCAGCATCGAAGACTTCTTGAAGCTGCGAAACTATGTCCGGGTCATACGTCCCGAAGCTTACACCAGCAGTAGTATAGAAATAGTCCCACAAGAGGTTGCTCGTTCCCATGTGGGCTCTCACATCACTGACAGCATACTTCCCATGGTTGACCCGAGTGCGACCAGGATACTTATTCCCAGTGCTGGTCCCATTGCTGATCGCAGCTCCAGTCGCGTTAAAACCCGGTACTATGTAGTACTTGATCTCAACTTTGCCAGAACAATTGTTGTACTTTGAAGAGGAGCAAAGGACATTGGAATAGAGGAGAGATTTCAGGTAAACGTCAGTGTTGTTTATTGTATGTGTCCAATATGCTACCAATATCTTCACTTTGGCATGCTTGGAAAAGACAACCTGAAAATTATAGTTACCTCAGAAAATATGTTCTCAGCAACAACATATGGGAGGAAATAAAGTTGGTCAATAGAGATAAATCACAAAAAGCCAGTGTCATCAACCCATTCTGTCAGTAAGCAGTTCTTCATCACAGCAAAGGCTTTCCGCATTTTCCTTCAATCATTTTGAAACCAAAGTGGCAATTGGCGATAGCAGGAAATTCTACTGCTTACAACAAGCTAAAAGCTTTTCATTTATCTGTTCCGAGCATGCGAGATAACTCAAAAACAAGAAGCCAATGACCAGCCATCAGACCTAGTATCCACTGTTTAAATATTCATGCAAGTCACAGTCCATCTCCATAAAAAGGAAAAATGGAATCTGGTAGATGCAAGACAAAATGATTTCAAATGAACACCATATTGACCTGTATCTGTCGATTTAGATTCACATGTACAAACAAGGGCAGCAACTGTCGCAAGAAAGGAGAATACCTCTGACACAGCAGAAGAAAGGGATGACCAATAAACAGTTTGGTCAATATATTGTGATTGACCAAGCCAATCCATTGTGCTGATCCTAACGGTGCCTCCACTTCCAACTGATTTTATTGTGTTGACCCATGCCTGCTCGTCAGCCTGGTACTTGCCAAATGACAGCTGCAAGATAGAAGCTTGAAAGATGAAATTTCCTGAATCATCCAAAAGGATCAGTAGAGCAATCGCAATGTGATTTAATCAACTTAAATGTTGAGCACCCTCAGTATTCATGAAGGAATACACACCGAAAAAGTTTACTTGCTAATATATCAGAGAGAAGACAATAGCAACTAGACTGGGTCGATTAGCTAAATTCTAATTGGGTACATAGACACTGGAACTGCGATGTGGCAAATCAACAAACTTAATAAACTAAACTTAAGATGCAACCATTCATTTTTTATCGTTTGATTCAACAAACAATTCTAGGATGAAAAAAGTCTTAACCTGTAATGGCTAATGTTTTGATGATGTCCAAATGCAATTCTTACTTTCTATGTTAAGACAAAATTAAAAATGTTAAATAGATAGGTCTTGGACAAGTTACCTCTGGAGGAGCAAAAGAAAGATAGCTATGTTGATCTTGTGAAGATGTATGATTACGTCCAGGAGTATCTAATGGAAGCCGAAACATGTGAGGATGTGACAGGACTGGATAGCCTGCTACATGAGGAACCTCCACAGATTGAGGAAGAGGCGACCTGCCATGACATATTTGCTCATATCAACAAGAGGACTCGGAAAATGTTAACATCAACCTTCACCAGATCATTATGATGGCAAGTGAATTGAAAGCAAATTGAGCACAAAACCCTTCAGTTGAGCACCAAACTGATCGAATGGTCACAACACCACATCACTGGCTAATATCAGACCGAGAATAAGCTGCTGATTTCAAATTTGAGAATAACGTTTTGACAGAAGCCTGCGACCAAGTTTAAGCATTGGAGTTGCCAAACTAGAGTCAGCCATTTCTATCCAGTTATAGACAGGCATCCAACTAGAAGTCCTCAAGGGAGCAAATCTTGTCCTTGTCTCTTATTTTAGAAACTCCTTTCTTCTTTTAAAGGCTATGTGCACTGGAGAATTTCTGCTTACTCATCAGTCCCACAGAATAGTATTTCCAAAATGAACAATTTGAAAATAAAATCCAATCTCTTACTTTCAATCCAGAGATCTCTACTTTTCTTATTTTAAAAGCTATTTACCATACATAAGAACTGTTCTGCTTTCTCTGTGCTCATATCATTCAATCATCTGGGAGATAACAAACTGGAAAATATCAAACACCAGGAATAATTTTTTAAGATACATTTGGCAAACATTTATAGCTGATCCGACCCAATGGGATAAGGCTTGGAAAGAACTCTGACAAAGATGAAAATAAAAAATCCGTCAAAAACTCTAAAAACAACAGAATCACTCATCAATCAGCATAACCTCAGGATTTTCAGACCTGGGCCTAGAGTTAATCTGATGGTTGAAAGACCAAAAAGGGATATTCCTTGACTAAAAGTGAAACAACACAAAATCCCATGAAGCAGAGACATGCTTTCTGAAATGAAAATGAACTTTTCTATCACCCAGAGAAACAAAGAAAATGAACAACACAACCAAATGCTAGGGGAAAAAAAGAAGAAGAGCATAACGATTCACAAAATCTCAAATTATGCAGGCAAAAGAGGCACAACAAAAAGTGCAAATGAATGTTTTTGTCATACTTGCATCGCTCGTCAGGTTCAAGGAAATGTGACCAACAGGGAACTTTTCTGGCGATCTGCCATTGTTGATCCCAGACATTCTTTGTGTAAGCTGAAGCATTGAGAGAGGAAAGTTTCCACAGATTGTCATTGTAGGATTTCAACCTTCTTTGCTATTTTGGGACAATTAACAAGGTATATTCCAAGTTCCTTCACCTGTAAAGATTTGATCATTATAATTCTTCTATATGGCTCGAATACACAAACAAATATACAGATTGAAGAGGTGAAATATGTCTTAATATGGCGTAAATGTGGCATAATCTTCTATGATCTTACTTGCCAACAAGAATGGGACGCTTATAGCTGAGAACCCACACCTTTTCTTTTGCTCAGTCAATTTATTTAGCCACAGTCGGATTGATATCCTCATGAATAAAAAATGGAGAGAAGGCTAACTATATTCCTGAGAAAAGGACTTCTTAAGTAAAGGGTGTACCTGAGAAAGGGCCTTCCAATCGTTGTTTGCAGATCCAATATAAACATCTTGATTATTTGATATCCACACTTTGGCATGAATTATGCCTGATCCCCACCATTTGGCAAATAACAGAGTTACAGACTTGACGTTTGTCCTTCCTGAAGCAAGGTCATTTGGTTCTTTGTCATAGTCAGGAGGCACTCCTGAGTGATGTAAAAGCCTGATGAAGTTCAATATTTTTCAGAGGTGTGCTAATGTTGCAAGAAGTAAATGAGAACATCTCTAATAGATATGGTGAATATGAAAGCAGAAGCCTCAAGAAAATGAGTCTGGTCGTTTTGCTTTTCTTTCTACACACATAATTTCAGGCTTCAACCATCTTTAAAGTAATGATTTTCTCACTGCTTTGGTAAGTAATTCTGGCACTTCAGTCGTTCACTATCTTCATCCATTGGATTAATCTCCTACCTGAGGCTCCCTTGGAACTTTTGGAGGACTAGGAATCTCCAATAAAGGTACTTTTACTTTCTCAAAGTGAAATATAAATCAAATTGCATCACTTAGAATTCGTGCAGTTCTCCAAGATAGACGATTTCTGGGATTTTACTCAGGAGAACACGTTAAGCAAATTACCTGACATGTGCTTCGGAAACTTAGAAAAAGAAATTATTTGACATGTTAATAGAAAGTGTGACTAAAGAGCAGGAGCAAAAAAATTATATGAAACAAACTACCAGATATAAACTAAAAGGTAGCCATGATTAGCCATTTGCGAAATACTCCAAAGGTAAAGCTCCAATGGCTACTTTACACCCACAAATCAGCATATGCAAAGGGCATGAGCAAGCGCTATCCACAATGACCTAATAGTAACATTCCGATCGGCGGCATCTTCGATGGCTTTGTAAACACCGCGACCCAAATCGGCCCCAAGTCGGAGCATGTCAGACTGAGAGTAACCATAATCGCCGGAGTTAGGATCATCAGGACGAGCATTCAGCTGCCAATAGTATGCTATGATGTCCAGCTTCTTCGTCGAGTTTCCCGCCAACCACCGCAGCACATCCGCTAAAACCATTTGTCACCCCAATCAGCAATTAATACATTTAAGCTCCATTTATTTTGCGAAGAACAAATAATTTGGAAAACATTTACCGATAAATGATTGCTTGTATAACTTGAAAGTATCTGGTCAATGAAACCTATTTTCATCATTGATTACATTTTATATCTAAACATCTTCGTAAATAACGTAAACATGTTTTCATTGATTCGTTTTCGCAAGTATCCAAGAGACATTCTTGCAAAACAAACGTAGCCTTAACAATATCCATTTTTTAACGCCAACCTCAGTCTCTCCTACTCTGTTCCCTCGATCATGCTTTCTAAAACCAAACTGCAGCGCGGCACCTGGCTAAACGCAGTCGTTGCAACGGGATAGGGGGGCGCTCACCGGTGGAGAGGACGCCGGGGACACGGCGGAGGAGGGGCATGTCGGTGGGGATGGATTGGACGAGCCACGCCTTGCAGCGTGGCGAGCCCGCCGAGACGGCGGGGGCAGAGAGATTGCCAATGGCGACGAGCGTCAGAGCGGCCAGAAGAGGAGGCGGAGGGCGACGGAGCTTCATCTTCTGCCGTGCGCTCGCGCGAATCGAAGTCAAGGCGGTCCTGCGGCAATGGCAGAAGAAAGAGAGAGTGAGAGAGAGAAGTAAAGAGATGATTTTCAGACAAGCGCAGAGATTCACTCTCTCACTCGTTGAATTTGACTAATCCAGTTCGCCGAGGTGGCGGTTTTGTCGTCGTCAGCAACACGTGGTGGAATGTCGGGGTTTTATATTTAGTAATTGGGATATGTTCAGCAGAAGTCCTAAAACTTGTCAAGAAAGTGCAATTTAGTCCTAAAACTTACAAAAAGTTCAATCAAGTCCTAAAACTTGTCAAGTTGGTTCAATTAAGTCCTAAAGTTAACACCGTTAGTTTTTTCCGTTAAAAATGCTGACGTGGCATTATAAATAATTTTTTATTTTCCACGTGGATTTTTAAATTATTTTTTATTCATTTTTACAAAAAAAAAATAGATTAAAAAAATAGATTTATTCATTTTATTTTATTTTCACCAAAAATTAAAAAGAAAAGTTAAACAAAATTATTTTTAAAAATTGTTTAAAAAAAAAATCAACTTCTCCCCCCGCCGCCGCCGCCGCCCATCGCCGGAGGGGCCGGGCGACGGTCGTCGGCCCTGGGCGGGGGTGGCCGGCCCTCGCCCGGCCAGGGCGAGGCCTCGCCGGCCCCAGGCGAAGGCTGGCGACGGTCGCCGGCCTCCCGCGAGGGCCGGCCACCCCGCCCAGGGCCGGCGACCGTCGCCGGCCCCTCTGCCGATCGGAGGCGGCGGAAGTCCACCGGTGCCTTTTTTTTTTTTTGAACAGTTTTATGTTTTTTAAATAAATTTAGATTTTCCATTTTAGTTTTTAATCTATTTTTAAAGATTTTAAATAAAAATAATTTTAAAAATCCATATAAAAAATAAAAAATTCATTAAAAATGTGACGTCAGCGCCACGTCAGCAATTTCCGTTAACTTTATTGACAGTGTTAACTTTAGGACTCAATTGAACCAATTTGACAAGTTTTAGGACTTGATTGCACTTTTTGTAAGTTTTAGGACTAAATTGCACTTCTTTGACAAGTTTTAGGACTTCTACTTAACATATCCCTTAGTAATTTGGTAATTTCCTGACTTTTGGAATTTAAGGAAAATGATTGCTTTGACTTTCGGGTTATCCTCCGAGAAACCGGATGAGCTGGTCATCCGGTCGCAAGGTCCTTCACATTCGACGAGCATATTCTCAAGCATATCTATCGCAAGCGTACTAAAAGAATCGGTTTCGTTGACACCTTCTTGATTACGTGTTACCTATAGTTATAATCAGCCAAAAAAAAAAAGACATTATGAGATATGCATCTATGAATTATTTATGTAATTATATAATCTACTATGTTACGTGTTAAGTATATATGCATTCAATTGAAGAACATATCTAGTATGTATTTATTTTATTTTTCATTAATCCTGTACACATATATCAAGCAAGACTATCCCATCACGTTTAGTGAAGTGATCATTCGTTGTTGATTGTGTAACTATTACCTTGTTACTAGATAAGTTGTTCTTAGAGTCCTAGAGACGTTGTGGCATTTTAAAACACTATCTAGCTTCTAGAAGGTTATTTAGTCTTAGCTTATACCTAATTAAACAAAAAAAACTTAATGATCTTGGCCACCACACCTACATATTAATGCATCAATATAATACTTGAAATTTATCAAAATTGACAATTTATGCAGTGTAAATATGATCATGCACATTATCGATAATGTGTCTCATGTTATATCAAAAGAACAATTCAAAGCATAATATTCAACTTCATCATGAAATCAATTTATCTTATTTTATATCAAAGGCTCCATTATGATCTTGAGGTGTCGGATAATTGATCTAGTGGGTTCGATTTGCAAAAAACCAAGCCAAAATCGGGAATTACGTCAAAATGTCTAATTAGGGATTAATTTATAATTTGACGAAATTCAAGAATCAATTTGTAAAATTTTGGGAAATTGAAGGTGTAGAAGTGAAATTGGGATTGAGAGGGTTCTAGAACTGGTGGCCGGAGGCTAAGAACCGGCTGGCAAGGGCCTGAATCGGCCAGTCTCGCCGATGGTTGGTAAGACCGACTAGATCGATTTGGTTCGGTTCGGTCATATTTTGACTGATTCTTGATCGGTTTGGTCCAGTTCCTGCTGTTTTATCCACTTGAGACTCTTGTGGGTAAAAAATTTATGCAATTTGACCCCTAAAGGATCTAATTGAAAATGAATTTTATCATTTTTGTGAAGAAATTGATCAATTAAGATACAATTAAGCTAATCAAACCTTATGAACGTGATCTAGGGGTCTTTTATTGACCTAATTGAATGATTATTGTGGAAAAAAAATTAGTTGAAACCATGGGTGATTTGAATTGGGCCTAAAGGGCTAAAATGGTAAAATTTGCAATTCAATGGACAAAATTATAAATTAACTAAAATTGAACTGAATTAATGTCACAATTGCCCTATTTAATGAGCTACCCATGTGTAAGATCACTTATCATATTCAAATTGACCTCGAATTGAAATGCTCGAGCTTAGGTCAAAAATGGATCTAAGCCTAATATTTAAATTGGACCTAGATTTATGAAATTAAACCATAGCCATGAATAGGTCAATTCAAATTTTATCGATTGAAGCTTAATTGCTTGATTTCTAATGCCTGGGAGGATTAAATTCTTCAAATTGATGAGTTTTTGTGTGAATTTCACAAAATCAATCTCAAATTTGGACTTATCTTAAAAAAATAAGTGAGAAACAATCATCCGTTCGCAAGTTATGAATGATTGATTGTGGTCCCCTAATTAGGGCTCAAAACAGTAATTCGTATTTTGACTCAGTAAATCATGAAATTGAATGCTTAAACAGATTTAAGATAATTCCTGAATCAAATGTCAAAGAATGAACTACACCTAATTATGACTAGAATAAAAGTAATTTTATTTTTGGTTGATTTAGAACCTAAAACTGAAAAATTCAGAAATCAAGGTTCTTAATCGAATTTTGTGAAATTTTTAACATAAAGGTCAAATTGGCATTAAAAGAAATATATTTGTGCACTTTTCCTTTTTATTTTTTGGGTCAAAGGTTTGACCAAAAGTCAACAATTTAGTTGACTTTTCCTAAAAAGTTGATTTTTTGGCCAAATCTTTGAATTTTCAAGAAATTGATTTGGAAAAAAGTGAAATTAAAGTTAAGTAGATTTTTTTGGGGTAAAAAGTCAATTTTTGACTCGGGGTTGACTTTTGGTCAAAGGGTTGACAAAAAGTCAACTTGAAAGTCAATCATTTGACTTTTCAGGTTTTTCTTGAAAATGAGCTAAAAACTACTTAAAAACGACAATGCAAAAGAAAGAAATGAAAAACGACACTTTTTAGTCGAGAGATAGGGCTCTGTCGCGATCATAAACTTAAATCTTGATTTTTTACTTTTCAATGATGCGTCGACTAAAAATTAGGTGTCAACAAGTCACGGTCAGGTTCAAATTCACGGTTAATTTCAATCTGACACGATTTTAGCATGAGTTAACCTACCGGTTAGCTTTTAGGAATTTTTAGTGCAATTTGACCCGTGGTTGATTATTTTCGAGCCACATGATTCATTTTCAATACATTTGTGACTCTCGATTGTCATGAAAATCTCAAGGTTTCAAATACGGGTATAGAGTACCAAAATGACAGAAAAATCGGTCTAGTGCCGATCGACAAGAATTTTGCAATTAGGTGGAATCACCCACACTTAATCACATGCCTCTGTCAAATCGACCTATCTCCGACCTCTAATCGATCTTGACAGTGCCGTAATGACCCTTGCAGACTAGCACGGTTGAGCAGTCGATTCATGATCGAATTCTCAAGTCTATTGCGTTAAAATCCTTTAACGGCTTCACCAAATAGACTAGTTATCTCTCGAGTGATCATATTTGAAAATAGAACTATATGTCCATCGATGAAAAGCCCGACTTATTCAATTGAAAATAGAACTTGAAAATTAGGATGTCACACCAGCCCTCACCGTCCGCCTCAGCCCAGCTTTGTCCAACGCCAGCAGCTTCCACTGAGCTGCTGTTCGCTTAGCCCGTTGCTGCCACCAGTTGCCCGCCTTTGCCTGTCTAGCCGCCTCGCCGCCATCTTCATCCTAGCGCCACCAGCCACCGCTTCAGTCCACTTCATGTCACAGCCAGCGAACCAACCACCGTAGCTCTTTCACATCTCTACCACCTCACACCCATCCACTTGCTCCAACAGACCAGCACGCCACCTCACCGCCAACAGCCACCACCCCAGCTTCTCCAAGTCCAACCGACTAGCTGCCACCCACCATTGCCCGCAAGCAGCCACCAACCAGCTCCACAGAACCGAACTAGCCTTGGCTGAGACTTGTAGGGTTGATTTTAGCCATTGGTTGAGCTCTGTTGGAGACGTGGTAGTCTCGAGTTCTCACCGCCATCGTGTTGCTGTCGCTGTGAGCTCGCCGCCATCCTAATCCGGTGAGTTTACTCCTTAATCCTTGATTATGTTGTTAATTGCGCTTAGGGGTTAGATTAGTGTAATTAGGATTAGTTAGTTAATCCTAGTTAGAGTAACTAGCTTAGTTAGGTTGGTTAGTTTAGTTAGGTTAGCCTACCTTAGGTTAGATTAGTTAACCATGGTTAGGTTAGTTAAGCATGGTTAGGTTAGTTAACCATGGTTAAGTTAATTAAGTTGGATTTATTTAATTAATCACAATTTATTTAATTAATCGTAATTAGCGTAATTAGTGCCGGATTAGCCGTTTCATGAAATTTTACACTCGTTCTCGTGGATGAATTTATATGTGAATTTGATGGTTTATATGTGCAATTGATTGCTTGATTGCTTGATTGTGATTATTGAATTTTAGTAGAAAATTCGGTTTTATGAGCATTTAAATCGTGGAGTTTTAAAATGGGAACGTACTACATTTAATGGTTCGATTTAAATGCGTGACCATGCACGATTATTTTATCGGGGATTTTTAATATGAAGAAAAGAGGCTAAGTTAATTATTTGAAAACAAAGTATTTGAATGCAAAGCAAGGTGTCTTGGCCAAATATGTGCTCGTGTGGTCACTAAGTGAACCTGTCTTGATGCGTATGATTACGTGGGATGATTCTCCTTTGTGGAATGCCGTCTAAGCAGAGGATGCTAGATGTTGCCGTGCTCGACGAGGCAGGACGATGCCCGGTTACGCCGGATAACCGCCGATTGTTGAGTTGGCTGTGGCCGATCGGTCGTAATAATTGAAACACACCTGAATGGTTGTGATAGTTGCGATTGATTATAGGGTAAATTGTGTGGCACGATATGAGACGTGTCATAACGGTTTTACCTTATAATCGGGACCTATGTGATTGTTTGAAGGATGAAAAGTATGTGTTCCGATTATTAATTATGCTTGTTGTATTTATAATGCATATGTGACGCATTAATATACAGGGATGCACCGAGGTGAGGTGTGTTTTGTATGGTGCATGTTTAGAATTGTCTTCGGGACGAATTTACATCCTAACCGGGGTTTAGAGTTTTGACTCACTGAGATTTATTTCACCTCGTCATGGTTAACCCTTTTTCAGGTCCTTAGTATGGAGAGACATCTCGTTCGTTTTGGGGTTTCGTGGGAGGGATCCGAGGTGTAGGTTTCCTAGGACCTCTTTTGAGACAGACTTATGTATATAAACTCCTAGATTTAACTTGGCATGTTTATAAAGTGTGGTTTGTGAAAAAAATCGCTAGCATGTTTTTACTATCTCTGTGTTTGATTGTTGACAGGGTGTTTATTTAATTCGCTTCCGCATGTGCTTAATTGAAAGATAAAAAGAATGGGTCGGTGACGTGTCGTGAGACGTCGCATTTTAAAAATGCGACCGCCGAGGGATATGCGCTTGCGTGTCACAACTGGCCGTGCATGCATGTGGTGCATGGAGAGTAGAGCATCGGTGCATTGTTAACTTTCTAAATCAAATAACCTTTGTCTAGTTGTGACTTGGGCGAAAGTTTTACTTTAATAAATTTGACCGAAAAGTGGAATCAATTGAAATTATGTATTTTCTATTTTGAAGGACAATCAAGCTCATATTATAACTAAAATAGCATAAAATATAATTTTCTATTGCAAGAAATTTTCTTGGTCCTTCCAAGAAAATGCGCGCATGACTTCCCATGATACTTTGGCTCATTGGCAAAGAGGGGAAAAAAAAGATAATGCTTTGAAAATAGGGGAAAAAAAGGATTTTTTCTTGCCATCCCTTCTAGGCATCACCTTAAGAGTCCTGTGCCCGTTACAAAATGTTCGGCTTAAACTCTTCGTCTAACGAGAAATTTTCATCTTAGAAATTTTTACTTTGAAAAGAAGTTTTTGGTATTTTTCCCTTTCAATTTTTTATTGGAAATCTAACCTCTATATAACATAATTTACTTAATTAAATAGAATGTAATACACGAATGAAATGTTTTTCTTTATATTAAATTATTTATGGACAGATGATGTCCTCACTCATTGAATACAACAAAATGCGAATGGAAGTGCCATCTCTTCAATTTTATCGGTCCCTCATATTTTATGTTTTTTTTTTCCGTAGATTGACACCTTTTTGTCCCCACATGATTGGGTGCTTGTTGTAAGTTAATTTCAAGGAATCTCCATCATGCAGACTCCTTATCCCTTTTGAATTCGAATTATATATCTATGCTTACGACGATGTCCCCACCCATTACTGTACTTTTTTTGGACAGAAAGGAAATAAACATTAAGAAGAAAAGGGGTTACAACCCGCCGAAATAGCGTCCGATAGTAAGAGGTCAAAAAGAGGAGGAGGAGGACTGTGAGCCCAGTTGGTTACAAGCCTGTCCCTGTTGTGGGCCCTCACGGCCTAGTCAGTGGCACAGTTAGACGTGCGTTTGCAAAACCTAATGTGAAGATGCGAAAAGTGGCGTCGCAGGGCAGCAGCTTCGGCGATGAGGGACCGTGCTTCCCATGGAGGATCAAGCGTGCCGTTGACATATTGCACCAGGATGAGGCAATCATAATCAATTTGAAGGAGCGCCTCTATTTTGTTCTGCTGCTGTAAGTGATTTAGGGCACTGATCAAGGCTTGTGCTTCTATCTGTAGGGCTGAGGAAGTAGGTACCGTCCGCGTGAAGCCTTCAAGCAAATTCCCGGAGTGATCGTGACAAATGACAGCTATGGAGCCTTCCGTATCATCCTGACAATAAGCCCTGTCTATATTAATCTGCAAAATGCCCGGATCAGGGGCTTGCCAAAAATCGCAATGCTCAGGGGAGTCACATCGTGTTCTGTTGGAGAGGTGTAGGAGGTTGCGTGCAATCTTGACTTGAGCAAGAGCGGCTTCCATAATGAGAGAAGGGTCTGGTCGAGTTCTGCAGAAGACGAACTTGTTTCTCTCTTTCCAAGTATGCCAAAAAATTGTGGCAATGGTCTCCAGGTCAGGTGAGTTCTTCCTGTGATATATTCGGTTTGTTAACCACTCTTCAATTCGATGGAGTGCTGTTGCGTTGATGTGGATGCTTATACTAGGATGCGCCCAAATTCTGTGGGTCCATGGGCATAGCAGGAGTAGATGTTCAATGGTCTCAGGTTGTCGATCTCAGCAAAGTACACAAATTGGGTCAGGACTAATCTGTCTCTGGAAGAGGTTGTGTTTAGTTGGCAAAGCGTTGTTGCAGATAGACCGTAGAAAAATCCTTACCTTAGGGGCAAGTTGCAATCGCCAGATTGTTTTCCATAGGATTGATGGTACTTGATAAGATGATGAGGCCTGATTGGTGGGCACAGTTGGTGCTGTATTCTTGATAGATAAATAACCGCTTTTCACATTGTACTCACCGTGAGTAGTGGCTGTCCAGACTTGGTGATCTGAGGCAAAGTGTGGTCTAACTAGGATTTTCAATATCTCATGAACTGTGGCTGCATTATAGAACTGCCGCAGCATAGCAACATTCCAGGTATTTGTATTGTGGTCCAGTAGATCAACAACAAAAGTAGGTTCCCCACATTCAGCCACATTGCCTAGTACCCCACTTGGTAACCACTTGTCTTCACGGATTCGAATCTGAGTGCCGTTGCCGACTGACCATTGGATGTGAGGTAAGATCACTGCCCTGCTTGCCAACAAGCTTTGCCAACCCCAGGAAGGTCGGTATCCTCTATCTGCCTTAAGAAAATCCTTGGTCGGGAAATATAGGGCTTTAAATAGTGTGCCCCAGAGAGAGGAAGGCTGTTGAAGTAAGTGCCATGCTTGTTTCCCAAGCATGGCCTTATTGAAAGTAACTAAATCTCTAAAGCCCATGCCCCCCATAGCCTTTGGACATTTTAGGACCTCCCATCGTTTCCAATGTACTCCTGACTTTTGACCATCAGTCTGCCACTAGAATCTGGCAACCTTCTATTTAATAGCCTTGCAGATAAATATAGGGATTTTAAATACTGACATGGCATACTGAGGTATAGCATGCACCATCGTTTTAATTAGGATTTCCTTACCCCCTTTGGAAATAAGACCCTCCTTCCAACCCTCTAGTTTGCTATGTACTCTAGCCGACAGCTATGCAAACATCTCTTTTAGACCGCCCCTAGTCAGAGGGAATGCCAAGGTATTTTCCTGATTTCTCAAGCACAGATACTCTTAAAGCACGAGCCATATTCTCCTTAAGGCTGACGGGGCAGTCTTTACTAAAGAAAATACCTGACTTATTCCGATTGATTTCCTGTCCAGTGGCTAGACAATATAGGTTTAGTATGTTGGCCAGGTTCTGACACTCCATAGTTGTACCATCAAGAAAGAAAATGGCATCATCGGCAAAGAACAAGTGAGAGATAGTAGGGCACGACCTGGTTAGCTTGATGCCCCGCAAATTCCCGATTTCAATGGCTTGGTTGATGAGGGATGATAGGAGAGTTGTCAGCAGTATAAACAGGTAAGGGGATAAAGGGTCGCCCTGACGAAGACCTCGAGATGGTTGAAGATACTATAGCTGTTCGCCATTGAAGTTTATGCTTAGTGAGACTAATGAGATGCACTGAGAAACCCACTGGACCCAGTTAGGATGGAAGCCTAACTTGAGGAGATAAGCCTTCAAAAAGTCCCACTCAATCCGATCATAGGCTTTTTTCATGTCCAATTTTAAAATTGCCAAGAAATTTCTTCGTCGTTTCCTAGTCTTCAGCTGATGGAGGACCTCTTGGACTATAAGGATGTTGTCCTGGATTTGTCGTCTAAAAACAAAGGTAGTTTGTTCGATAGGAATTAGATTAGGGAGCAAAGGCTTGAGGCGATTGGCAATGATTTTTGAGATAATCTTGTAGGCATAATTGCACAAGCTGATGGGATGGTAGTGATCCAGACACTTAGGTAGTGGAATTTTGGGGATAAGAGTTATAGTAGTCTTGTTAAGGTCCGGTGGCATATAGGCTGATTGGAAAAATAACGGAACTGACTTCACTATCTCATCTTGGAGGATATCCCAATGAGACTGATAAAACAAGCCATTCAATCCATCCGGACCTGGGGCTTTTGTCCTGCCTAATTGAAATGTGGCAAGGCGGATTTCCTCTTTAGTGACAGCAGCTATAAGAGTGGAGTTCATATGGTCGGTGACAATGGCCGAGCATTGGTAAAGAATTGGGTCATAGTTGCGGGGACCAATTGTCGTATAGAGGTCGCGGAAGAAATTCATAGTCATCGCCTTCAACGTGTCCTCATCTTGCACCCAGTTGTTGTTGTTGTCTAGCATCATCCTTATTCGATTTCTCTGTCTGCGTTGGATGGTAGTGGCATGGAAGAACCGTGTATTTCTGTCACCACATTGCAGCCAGTTAAGCCTAGACCTCATCGCCCAATAATGCTCCTCTTGCTCCCATAGTTGCTGAAGTTCATGCTTGATGCTAGATGTTTATGATTTATCAAAACTAGTGGTAGTTTGGTTAGTAATCTGCTGTAATTGAAATTGTAATTCTGATATTCTGGCCTTCGCCTTGGAAAACTTACTATGACTCCATCGCGCGAGTGCAATACTGACCACTTTTAATTTTTGTGGCAGGTCCTTCCCATTGCTGTTGGTATTTTGCCAAGCCTTCGCAACAATTAGTCGACATTGTGGATCTTGAGACCAGAAAGATTCAAAGATAAATGGCCGTCTACTCCGTCTCCCAAGGCCTGTAGTGTTTAGAACTAAAGGGCTATGGTTTGATCCCACTGCGGGCAGAGCCAGCACCTCAGCTTCCGGGAAAGCCAACCTCCAATCCAAAGTGCAGAGAACTCGATCCAGTCTTTCCTTAACAATCTCATCTCCCGAGTGATTATTTGACCAGGTAAAGGCGCACCCCTTGCATTCCATATCAATTAAATAGTAGTCATGTAATACCTCTCGAAAGGAATGCATACGTTGGAAATATGCTGGCCTCTTACCTATCTTCTCCCAATGGTAGGTTATCTCGTTGAAATCCCCAGCACATAACCAAGGGAAGGAATTTGAGCTTGCAATTCGCCTGAGGGCATCCTAAAGATGCTGTCGAAGCCTATACCCGGCTGGTGCATGGACGCAAGTCACATGAACATGTATGTTGTCTTGTGAATCAGTGCACATGAAGTCGATAAGGTCCTGATTTGCTAAAAGCACGCTAATAGATAGGTGTTTCTGCCGAAAAATTGCCAAGCCGCCTGCCAACCCATCAGGATTGACTAAATAGGAGTTGGTGAATCTAAGCCGCCTCTGAATTTTTGTTAACACATCCAGTCTGTTCTTAGTTTCCATCAAAAACATCATATCAGGTCTTTCTTTGGCCACTAGGGCCTTCAGAGCTTGAACTGTTAGGGCAGACCCCAGGCCTTGACAGTTCCAACTAATAAGTTTCATTTTGCCGTGGGTGGCTTTTGAGGGCAAGCCACCTCAGCCCATCGGTTCTTCTCTTCATCCATAAGAACGAGAGTGTCCAAAAGGTGTAATTCATCAAAGTCCTCTACTGCCTGTGTTCTAGACTCGTAGGGTGTGTACCGCTTCAGCTTTTTGGAGTTTCCTATTTTGTTAAGTAATCTGGAGTGCTTCAATTTTTTAGGATGTTGGACTGCCATACACGGATCTTGAATATCAGTGGACTTTGTTGAAATCAGAAGGATGGCCGTTTTGTAAACATCCCATTGAGGTGCTATCCTCTGCTGTTCATTTTGCAACTGTTGGTTGTATTGTGGTAAAGGTAGTAATTGCGTAGTCTCGTTTGTTTGCCCTTGATCCAACTGATGTAAGACTGATTTACCCTTTTTCTTAGCTAAGGCAAGGGCTAACTGATCTAAGGAAGAGGTCCCTGCTGGTGGAGCAGCAGAGTGAGGAGGAATGGTGACATGCTCATGAGGGGGGTGCGCCGGGGCCTTACCAAGTAGAAAGGGAGGTGTCTTAGGTATTACTTCCATTATGTCTGCAGCTTGATCGTGATCGCCATAAAAGGTAAGCCAGTAAGGGCTATGTTCATTCACCTCTGCACGTAACCATTGGCCAAAGGCCATTTTATCCTTACCTTCGAGTTTGGCCTCAATAAAAGGAAATTCTTGGCAGTATGTAGCATAATGTCCAAGCCTCCCACATGAGTAGCAGAAGTGTGGGAGACGCTCGTAGCGGAAATCGAGCCAAATGTTACGCTCTTCTATTCTGATTAAATGCCCTATCTTTAGAGGCTGGCTTAGATTGAGTTCCACCCTAACACGACCTGATCTGATGTTCTGACATTCCTTGTTATCAACCCGAATAGTCACCACTTTGCCAATATGTCTTATTGCTTTACTCAGCATGTTTTCAGAGCACCACTCTAGGGGTAATCCAAATACTTGGACCCAAAATATGCATGTTGAGAAATCATAGCAATGCAAGGGTGTATTTGGGAGCTAGGATTTAAATATAACCAAATGATTGGTGAAACGCCACGGACCACCCTCTAGAATACGCTGTTTTTCCTTGACAGAAGTAAATTTTGCTACATAGTACCCATTGTCACGCTGTGTGAATTCCACTTGTTCCGTGCGCCACAATCTTTTAAGAGAAACTTGAAGTGCCTGGAAATTTACTGTAGGGTTCGATAGAATTTTACCTACCAGGCTAAGCTTGCATTCCTCAATAGTTTCTTGTAGTGGTAGGTCATCCCAGACTTCAAGGGCATGATCAGCGCAGAGTCGCCCCAATCTGTTGCACAAGGCGGCAAGGCAAGAGGCATTTGCGAAGTCTTGACCCTCCATGGAGTTGCCGGGGCCACCGAGACAGCATGCAAGGAGAAGCTTCGAGACAGCATGCAGAGTCGCCCCAGGCGGAGTTCAAAGGAAGGCACAGAGGGGGAATTCGATGGAGATTGAGGGCAACGATGAAACAAAGAGGGCAAATATGAGAGAATTCAAGGTCGAGGGTGGGGTTATGGTGGAAGCGCAATTTGAGCAGGGGGAGGAGAAGCTTCGAGCAAGGCCACTCCACCGACCCCCACCCATTACTGTACTTCTTTCTTAAGAAAAGAGGGAAATGGGACCTAGCAGTCAACTATCCTAATATCTATCGGAATCACAATTACTAGACACTCCTCTTGCATCTCTCCTCATAATACCTTGGCTCCTGAAGATGAAGAGGAGAAGGGACTCATCGCATGGAAAAGCGGCGGTCATTACCGATAGAGGTGACGCTGAGTTGTCGCTAGGGGCTGAATTCGAAGTGTTCTTGAATTTTAGAGGGCCTGACACTCGCCTAAATTTTACCGATTGCCTCTATCACTCCATGGATGTGGTTGGGATTCATGTTTTTAGAGACGACGAAGAGATTAGAAAAGCGAAGTGATCAAAGGCGAATTAGAGTGCGCGATTGAGAACTCCATAATCTTTATGCCCATCTTCTCTAAAAACTACGCATCCAGTGCGTGGTGTCTTTGCAAGCTTGCATGCAGGGTGGACTGCTCGAGAAACAGAGATAGCCACGCGATGATCCTATCGATTTTCTTTGACGTGGATCCTGACGATGTCAATCTCAAAACTGGTCTATACCACGTCGCTTTGCAAAAACATGAGCAGAAGTTCGGCAGCAATCTAGTGCAGCAATGGAAGGAGGCTCTATTGAAGGTCACTCATATCAAAGGATGGGTTCTCAAAGATACAGGGTAAGGTTTCACTTCTTTTCATTTTTGTTGATTTAGATATTTAATTGATATTAATAATACTCATCCTGGCGTCAAAAGTTGAAACTACCCATTGCTTTCTCTTTCATCAAATTATCACTCAATTCACACATATTTAATTACTACTAACTACACATCCACTCAATCAAATAAACAGTCAATTCCTATCAAAAATAGATAATTTCTCTAGAAAGACATGACAAATCAAATTTGAATTAATTATTTGTTGTGCATCTTTTAGATAGACAGACTAGAAATACTTTTTCTTAACTTCTAAGTCGTCCCGTCTCCACCCCCTCTCCCTTAGCTGGTTTGTGTTTAATTTCTAATATTTCTAACCTCGATAGGTTAATATTCTTTCTGCAATAGATCTGACTAAACCCTTTGCATCAAATATCATAGCCACGGTGAACTCATTAGATCAATCGTCGTTGAAGTTTTGATCAAACTGAATAAAAAAGAGAAAATTCTACCCGACCATTTAGTCGGAATTCAGGATCGTGTTGAAGATGTCATGTGCATATTAGATGAAGGTTCTCCTGATGTACGCTATCTAGTAATCCATGGCATGGGGGCATCGGTAAGACGACTCTTGCCAAAGTTGTCTTTAACCAAATTTCTGGTCGGTTCAATGGGTGTAGCTTCCTTTCGGGTGTTTGAGAGGTTGCAAAGGATGGCAAAATTGTCCAATTACAAAAGCAATTATTGTCAGAAATTCTCAACTCCAAATCAGTGGAGATTTTTGACTCTAATGCAGGGATTAACCAGATTAAAGGGAGATTTCGCCACAAGAAAGTCCTTATTGTTCTTGATGATCTAGATGAGTGGGACCAACTCTCTATACTTGCAGCAAAGGGTGATTGGTTTGGTCTAGGGAGTAGAATCATTATTACGATGAGAGACACCAACAATCTGGCAATCGAAGAGTACAAAGTTTATCAAATGACAAAATTGCGAGATGACCATGCTCTTCAAATTTTTTGCAAGCACGCTTTCAGAATGGATTCCCCTCCACATGACTATGATGATATTTCTTGCAATATCACTCGCAAGACTAGTGGGCTTCCTTTGGCTCTCGAAGTTATTGGTTGTTCTCTTTATCGCAAAAGAAAACCAATATAGAAAGAAACGTTGAAGAAATTATAGTTAGCTCCTAATCAACATATCTTTGATATATTAAAGATTAGTGTTGAAATGCTAAGTGAAGAGCAGAGAGAAATTTTTCTTGATATTGCTTGTTTTTATGTTGGTGAAGAAAGAAGCTATCCATATTATATGTGGAAAGCATTGGACTTTTACCCAAAAATTGAGATCGATTTCCTTATTGGTACGTCTTTGATAAAGATCAATGATGATGATAGACTGTTGATGCATGACGTGCTTAGAGACGTCGGAAGAGAAATTGTTCGATGAGAAGACGTCAAAGTTCCTGGGAAATGTAGTACACTTCGGCAACCCAAGATTGCATTGGAAGTAATGAAGACTAGAATGGTAAATTTCATTTATAGTGATTGTCTTCTCGATCAAGGGAACATTAACTTGATTAAAGTATATTTCTAAATGTGTTCTTTTGTTTGCTTTGCACATCGCAGAAAACTAAATTTATTAATTTTGAGTTAAATGAAGGTAGTAAAATTTGTTTATATCTATTGGAGAAAACTTCCTTATTTGTTTTGAAGTTGATAAAACGTTTCCATCAGTCTAGTCTGAAGACTTATAGAATCTATCGTCAAAGTCTGAAGACTTCAAGACTCAAGATTTAAAGTCTATCATCACTAATAGCTTCCAAGACCAACAGAGAAAAGGTTTATTCATTGAAGAAGACTTATCTAGATGCGAGTGTATCTCTAAGGATTTGGTTCGTATGGTTGAAGAAGATCTCACGGCTGGAGATAGCATCTTGTGATCAATTACTCTTATTGAAATCAATTCGGATAATTAGATTTGTTGATCGGCGAAGTATACTTGGAAGGTTCTACTTATGGAAACCTAGATCCTGATTGTATGGACGAGCATGATTGGTGGGCTATCATCACATTCCTTAAATAACTCGAGATCTCCCTAATTGATTCTGTCCAACGGGTAGATTGGAAGAACTCCTTTGGAAGGTGCTAACAGTTATAAAGGCATGTAGGAGTATAAAAGGAAGACGCTCAAGTTATTCGAGTGCGTGCGTGAAAGAAAAATTCCAAAGTTTGAAGCTCCTAGTTCTTTGCTGACTCAATCATTGAGCTTAAATTGTATTCGAAAGAGAGATTAGATACTTGTGAGACCTTGAGGAAGTGCAGTAGAGTTTCTACACTGTGGAATCAAGGATGTGAGACTGTAAAATCTCTTTTGGTTCTTAGTGAAATCCAGCCAGTGGGCTGTCAGTGCGGAAGAGTGGACGTAGGCTTGGTCTAAGCCGAACCACTATAAACCTTGTGTTTCAATTCTCTTTCCCTAAATTCTTTACTTTAATTCGTAGTCTTTTATAACTATTTACAGTCTTTTACATCTTCAGTCTATTATTCTCAAAAGACGAATTAAGTTGTTAAGTCTTGCAAAAACTTCTTTAACACCTATTCACACCCCTCTAGGTGTTCTTACTAGCCCCATCAATATCTAGCATATATTAATAGCTTACATGTACAATATGAAAGTAGAAGCAAACAATAATGCTTTACTTATAGAAAAGGTCTATGCAAAATTTACTCAGAACACGTTCCTTTTTTCATTGTAGAAGAGCTCACTTATGTCTTTTCATGTCGTCAGGGAACAGAGAACATCATAGCTCTCAAACTACGTGGACTTTCCAAAGAGCATAACTTTACAAGTGAAGAATTTTCAAGGCTACCTACCTTAAGGTTGTTGGAATTAGAGGGCGGAAACTTGGTGGGAGACTTTAAGAATATTTTCTTGAGTTTAAAATGGTTCTCTTGGTGTCATTGCCCTTTAGACTTGCGGGTAGTCAATTTATGCTTACGGAACTTAGTTGTGCTCAAGCTTTCGGACAACCAAATTCCTGAGAACTGGAATGGATGGGGCTCATGCTTGGTATGGTTTCATATCACATATATACATTTATTGCCATTTCCCTTCCCTTACTTTTTTGATTCTAATTTGTTTCACAGGTGAATCATGACTTGAAAGTTATACATCTCATTATATGTTATCTCTTGACAATTCCTGACTTGTCAACATGCTTGAAATTGAGGATACTGGTTTTTGCTGAACATTGTCCAAGGTCGCCACAAATCGGTAGCTTTATTGGCAAGATAGAGCACCTAAAGCATTTCGAAATAATTGCAGCCGAAATTTAGCAGTTGAAGTTGTTTGGAAGCCCTCATTTGACTTCTGCGTAGTGCCTTCTACAATATGCCGTCTAAAGAACTTGTCAAGTCTAAAGCTAGAGGGGCTGTGTATGTGGGAGCTTCATCCATCTATTGGAGAGATGGTGGGCTTGACATATTTGTCTTTAGAGAATTGTTGTCAGCTTAGAAAGCTTCCTGACTCCATTGGGAAATTGAGATCGCTTCTCAAATTAAATTTGTCCAACACAAGAATCAAAGAGTTACCTAATTCTATCGGAGATCTCAAAATGTTGGAGAAAATGAACTTGGGAAACACTGAAATAGGGGGGCTGCCAAACTCCATTGGAGGACTAGAATCATTACTTGACTTGGTGTGTTTGGGAACCACTTTTGGGGAAAGTCTTTAGGAAAATGCAAATACCTTTGAGTTAAAGGTGTTTTCCAAAATGCAACTGTGTTTGGTAAATTGTACTTTGAAAGCCCTTTGTGAAGTATTTTGAGCAAAATGGCGTTTGGGAAATTACATTTACAAAGGATCTTTGTGGTAAAAAAAAATTATTAAAAGAAAAATAAAAAAAAATTGACCAGCAAGGGCAGTGGCTGCCGGCGACCTCGGATCTGGGGCAGTGAGGTTGCGTGACACTGTTGTGACCTCTAGCGACCTCCGGCGACCCCGGATCTGGGGCCGCGAGGTCACGCGACGCCGCCTCAACCTCCGGTGACCTCGGATCTGGGGCGGCGATGTCGCGTGATGCCACCTCGACCTCCCGCGACCTAGATCCGTGGCGTCGAGGTCGCGGCGGGGTCGCGCGACACTGCCGCGACCCAGATCCGGGGGCAGCGAGGTCGCGCGACCCAGATTGGGGGCGGCGGCGTTGTGCGAAGAAGAAGAAGCTCACGGAAGAAGAAGACCGCCTGCAGCCCCCGCGACCCAGACCTCGGTCGTGCCACCTCCGGCGTCGGTCGCGCCACCCTTCGACGGTCGCCAGCGTCCCTCTAGCAGTCGCCGGCCCCCACACCATCAGACAACCGAACCTCCCCGGAGAAGATGAATAGTGTCGCGTACGAGGGCAAGAACCGGAAAAACAAAAAATTCATGAGGACAATTTCGGAAAGAAAAATATAAACAGTGCCCGCGTGGGCATGCCAAAAAAGCCGAAAGCCCAAGGCAAGTCTTCACCTGCCTTGGGCTTTTGGCTTCACAAAGCTTGGCATTTGCGAAATGGGGCTCAAAATCTTTTGCCAAACGGGTTGGCATTTGCCCAAGTATCTTTAGGACTCCAAAGAGCTTTGGGAAGTTGTTCCCAAACGGACCCTTAGACTTGGCATGTTCAAAGCTGATTGCATTGCCTGTTCCTATCGGATATCTTTAAAAGGCTAAAGAGCTTAGACATGAGACATAGCAAGTTAAGAGAGCTACCCAATTCTATTGGAGATCTCAAAAGCTGGGAGGAATTGGACCTAGGATCGACTCAGATAAGGGAACTACCAAACTCCATTGGAGGACTAGAGTCATTGCTCTGCTTATGCTTGTTAAGAACAAAGATTATTGCGCTACCTACTTATATTGGATATCTTAAAAGATTGAATTTCTTATATATGGGATGTACTCAGATAATGGTGCTATCAAACTCCATCGGCGGACTAGAATCATTGCAGTCGTTATTATTGGAGCAGACCATGATTATCGAAGTGCCTGCTTCTATCGGATGTCTTAAAATGTTAGAGCACTTAAACAAATGTGGGACTAAGATAAGAGAGTTACCGAAGGACATTGGGATGTTGGAGAATCTTGGAAGGTTGGCATATGATGGTAGTAGAAATATGGATATGACATTACCTCCTAAGCTTTGGGAACTTGACATATCTTGTGATGATCCTCAATCTCTCACATTGCCTCCTCAACTTTTGGTACTTCGTCTATCTTGTGATGATCCTCGATCTCTCACATTGCCTCCTCAACTTTCGAGACTTCATCTATCTTGTGATGATCTTGGATCTCTCCCAAGGCTTCCTTTAGATCTTCATGTTTTGGAATTAATAGGGGTCAAGTCACCGATAGCACAACCACTCCCTTCCAAATTAAGATATTTGTCTAGGTTTATACTCTTTCAATGGGATTCGAGAGAGATCGTTATTGAACAGCTAGAGAGTCTCAATTATTTGAGTGTGCGTGAATGTAAAATCGTTGGAGATATTGGGTCTATCAAGTTTAGGGAGGCTCAAAGGGCTATATATCCAAAGGTGCCCCCGGCTAGTCGAGATTTGAGATTTGGGAGAAAAGGAGTCGCTGAAGGTATTAGAGATTGAGACACGCGGCTCGATAGAAAGGTTACCTAAACTATCAAAATTATATGAGCTGGAGTCTTTTTGCGTAGAAGACTGTAGATCACTGCAGTGTTTGCCTGATTTACCAAACTCCACCGAAAGTTCACCTGAGCCATCATTGTGTTTGAGTCACTGTGAATCACTGCAAGGTGCTGTACCAAATGGGTGGGATCGCGATATTCATGCATGCCCACTGTTAGGCGAGTATGGCGACGGGGTTGTCGCTGGTTGCCTTTTCTGTTGATGTGGAACCTGACCCGGGCCTACTTTCGTGGACGCAAGCGAGGTGGTGGTGACACGTGGTAATCTTTCCCATTTCACACGTCCTTTGCGTTATTTTCTTCATGTTCTCGTTTCCCTTCCCATTTCTTTATGGTATAGTGTCCTTCCAAACAATCAGCCAACTCTTTTGGAGTTTTTCCTGTTAACTCTAGAGATGCATATCCCATTTTACACTCTTTCCCATTTCTTTATTTCATCGTATAATCTTATCTTGTTTAATTATATAGATGCGTGGCAGAAGGTACTCGTAGTACTTTATGACAAGTTGACATTGACACTTTGTCAACCTTACGCACGGCGATTTTTCTTCTATTTTTTTTTGTCCTTTTCTTAGGCTAACTTTATTGTGATTAACAATGAAAAAATGCCATGAATTTTTTCTAAAGAAAAATTAAACCAAGCTTCATCATAGTAGTATTAAATGAGTAGACAAAACCTTGTCTCCATTAGGTGACAAAATTAAAGGAAAATCGCAACAAAATAAAGCTACATCAAATATATCACTGAAGTAGATGTGATTAGCCAATAAAATGGTAAGAGCAAATTGAAGTAAAGCAGAGGACTTTCACAACTAACATGGCATAATTGTGAAGATTTCGGGTTTGAAGTTAAAAGAGAAGAAATTCAAATGATCCAACAAACAAAAAGTAATATTATAAGCAAATATTGTATTAACATTGGAAGTCCACGGAATAAAAAGAGGGATAAAGCAACGAATAGATCATAAATTTATGTAAAATGTTCAATTAGGTTTCTAGACTCTTTTTTTTTTGGCAAATTAAGTTCTTGAACTATGTACTATTTAGTTCATATTGTTCCTTTTGTTTTTGTTTTTAAAAAAAAACTGCTGACATGGCCGTTAAATCACCATTAAATGCCACGGTAGCATCCTTGTTCACAATGTGGTGTGTTAAATATCAACATCTAAAGGTAATTTCTTTAACTGAGAACTGCAATGGTGGATTTGTGGCTGTACAGGAAAGATCGGATAAGGAATTGGTGTATTTGAGTGGAACTAGGAATGATCTGGTGGGATATGACAAATAAACTAAGGTGGAAGGTGTGAAATAATGCCTCTCAATTGCTCTTCAAAGAACATGTAACTTTGCTATCGATCTGCTTTTACTTCCTTGATTACAATCTCTTGGTTCTACTTTTATTTCCTAATTTTTGTTTCTAATCAAATGATCAATATATTTACAGGGAACGTTGAGGATACTTTATAAATGTTCGTTTACCTGCAAGGGCCATGTTTGAAATCACATGTGAGTACCTCCTTTTAAGGTTTGTAAACTGTTTAGCTCTTGGGAGATATAGAGTCGGTCTACTGCGTAATTGATAATTTCAAGCCTGGATTTTTGTCCGCATTTCTCTTGGTTTGAGTCATGAACTCTTGACACAATATATATTAGCTAGACATTATAGAGTACGGTATGATGAGAAACAGAACTTTCACCATGGATTCCTATGATTATGATAAATTATATAGTTGATAGTATATAATTCGTCTAATAGATTTTGAATTGATGCTTCAAGTTTCGTGAATAAGTGGTAGAAGTACGCTTAAGATATAGCGTTTTTGTCATGGATAAAGAGCTTGAATCTCACATCTTGCAGTATTACTAAATTCCAGCGACACTGACATTGCTCATGTCCGTGCACTGTACAACCAACGTACACATGCTGATATACGGTACCGTTACATTGTGGATCGCCAAATTTGGCAATCTGAACTGTAATTAATTCATTATACGATTAGAAAGCATTTACCCAAGCTTTTGAAATCTTGGAAAATAACTTGGATCAATGATTGTGGTAACGTTAAAGTAAATGTTTCTCTAAATTTGATATTTCGCAACAAAAACTGGCAAAGGAAATCTTTTATGTTACAGAGTGAGTGATGGCGGATGAATCCTTGGAGCTCTATTACGATTCAAGTTATTGGACATACTTTGTTGCAGATGAATCTCAAGTAGATGTGGTACCTCCACATTGGTGGCATGACCATTAAAACTATCTTCAAATAATGATATGTATGACGACGACCTTTATGTGTAAGGCCATTCATGGTGAGATGAGAGGACAAATTAAGTCCTTCTGATGTTTAAATCTTGTACTCTCAATACTCTACCTTCAATTAAGAGATAAGAACAAATTAAAAATTATTTAGATTTTCCCTCTTAAGTTGCTGGAGTCAAATGTAAAGGGAGTGACATTTACTGCAAGTGGTTTATGGTAGTCATCTTATATGCATAGTTTCTTCCATGTCAAGCAGGAATCTGGTTCTAAAATTAATGGCATGATGTCCTCCGAGTTACTTTCATTATTCATTATTTTTGGAAAATAATTTTCTATCAAAGTGTTTGCTTACTTGACATCAACTCGTCGACTTGTTTTCACAGTAAAAACTGCAAGCTTAATCATTTTGTCGTCTGGGTTTTATTTTCCAGTCAATCACAGTTGCTGGAATGTCTCAGCACTCGTGTTAGTTTCAACTTATGAGTCGGTCTTCATTATTTTACTTCACTCTTGGGCAGCTGGCTGTCTTGGACGGTGTCGCTATGGCAAGTGGAGCTGGAATTTCTCTGCTGAAATGTTTCAATTAGCAACTGATAAAACTGCATGTGACTTTTACTAAATGCTAGGCCAATTTTGGCGTTTTTACGTAATGGTGTACTTTGCGAATGTATGTGCTTGTTGGGGTTGTGTTTATTCAACTTCCTTTGTCAACTTAGTGTAAAGTGAGGTTCAATGCCGTTGGCTGTCATTACACTTGATTTTGCTTTTGAGCTGGAATATAGTTTTTGGCCAAACTAGAAAGCTAAATTGTCATGCCATCGGTGATTGATTAACACAGATTTTATGTATGGTATAATGGCATGGGAGGTCCCTGAAATTCTATTGACTTGCATTTGTCGTCCCTCTAATTTTGTTTTCTCTTGGCAATCAAGTCTTTGAACTCCATGTTTGTTTGTTCAAGTTAGTCCATAGACTACAATGCGGACATGCCTATCCACATCAATGCCGCATCATCATTCTTCTTCAGCAAATTTCTGAGGTGGAATCCAAGAAAGAGAGAGAGAGAAAGAGAGAGGATGGGGAAGGTCAGGATAAGGGCGACTTGGCGGGGGAAGCTGATGGCAGCAGCCACCGCCAGGGTGGAGGCGACTGGCTTGCTGCCATCGCCTCTGAATGCCACACTCTTAACGGGGAGACACAGGGAGTTTAGGGGAGCAATAACGTGGTGTTCGCACAGCACAAAATCTTCAAGAAAAGAGGAATCAAATCACTGGCTCAACAAACATGAAATAGCAAAATTCTCAAAACACGAAGCCAGAACTAACAATGCCAATCAAATCCCGCATAACCCATCAACCCAAATTAAGGTAATTTAACAAATCATCAACAAAAATAGCACAGAGGAAATGCCAGTTCTTTTCTTTTTGGGGGGTTGACTCTATTTGAGCCCAATGCAGAAAAATAAGAAGCCGCTACAATGACCACACATGAGCTGGGTGCTTTCTGAATCATAGCCTAATTCTATGACCAAGCAACTCATCAGAAATCTAGCAAATATCAAACAATTACCAGATTATTGACTTTGGAGAACAATTCCCTTATCAAAGAAAAGTGCGTATTAGCTGATGAAAAATTGCAAAATGCATTAAGTCCATTTGTTTTAGGAGCTTGCTACTTCCGATATCAGACGACTTCTATTAAGGCTTCGTTTGTTCCATAGAAAATATGGCGTTTTTGTTTTCTCGGAAGCCATCTTCTAGGAAAATAATAATATTTTCTAGTGTTCGGCTGAAATTTAAAAATGAACTAGAAATTTTTTTTCAATGTTCGATAAAGAAAATCTTTTCCTGCATGTACTCATTTACAATAATTTTATTATTATTTTATTTTTTTAAAAATCAAATTTTCAATTTTTTTGCCTTTCCTTTCTTCTTCTTCTTCTTCTTCTTCTTCTTCTTCTTCTTCTTCCTTGGCCATTTTTTTTTTCTTTTCTTTCTTTCTTCTTCTTCTCTTTGGCCTTGGCCGGTCGCTAGCTATATTGATGGCTCGGCCAACGATCGGCCATTGGCGAACTCTGGCCTCACCCTAGGTTGGCGAGGCTTGAGCTTGCTAGATTCCCACGAGGTTGAGCCTTACTAGCTTGTGGCAAGGCCCAAGCTCCCTTGAGGCTAGCAAGGTCGGGCCTTGCTAGGTTCGGCGAGCTAGGCAAGGCTCGAGCTATGCCCTAGGTTGCCGCAGGTCGGCGAGGCTTTGGCGACCTCGGGCGAGGCCTGAGCCACACCCAGCGTGTCAGATTTGGGAAGGTCCAAGCTCGCCGACCTCGTGCGAGCTCGACTTCACTAGATCAAGCAAGGCTCAACCTCACCAAAATCTAGCGAGCTCAAGCCTCGCTGGCCTAGGGTGAGGCCAAAGCTCACCAATGGCTGGTTGCCGACCATCACCGTAACCGACAATTGGCCAAGGCCAAGGAAGAAGAAGAAAAAAAGAAAGAAAAGATTTTAAAAATTCAATTCAAAAATATTAAAATAAAAGAAAAATGTGTTTGGTAAAAAAAAAAGTGGTGAAAGAAGTTATGGAAAATGTTTTTCACTTTTTGAAGGTGTTTTCTCCAATGGTGGAAAATGTTTTCCATGATTAGTTCATTTTTATTGTGAAACGAATGTCTGAAAATTGGGAAAATGTTTTCCTGAAAATTATTTTCCATGAGACGAACGTAACCTAAATCTTGGATAATGAGGTCTTGCATGGCAACTTGCCAATTTCTTTGTTCTTTTGTTTTCTAGAAACAAAAAAAAAAGTACAGAAATCTGTTTGGTATCGTTAACTAATTTTTTTATTCCTTGGAATAGAAAAGTTGCCAGAGAATAGATTTGGACTAGAAATAAAAAGTAGAAAAAAGTGGATTCTTGTTCCCACAAACAATTTCTAGAAATTTTCTACCAAAAAAAAAAGTTTCTAGAAATAAGTCATTTTCCTTTTTTTTTTCCATTCTTCTTCCTTGCTGTTTGCCGCCCCCCACCGTATGCCGCCGCATTCCTCCATTGGCTGACGCGGCCATTCGCTAGTTGTTGGCCACTAGTTGCTGCTGTGCTTGCTAGAGGAGGATCGAGAAGAAGAAGAAGAAGAGAAGGAAAAAAGAAAATCTAAAAAAATTATTATAAATTAAAAGAAATTCTATGTCATTAAAAAAAAAATTGTGAGTCGTATTAAACGCATTCATATTCTTTTCTATTTTGAGAATAAAATTTTTGTATAGTTACCAAACACGTTCTTTTACTTAGTAAATTGTTTCAGCGAATATAAATAGAAAAATACTATTTATGAAAAGAAATTATTTCTCGGAACATAAATGTTACCAAACGCGCTCCGAATTTTCTAACCAGCCACCTAATCATTGGCTGACAATTTATATCAATGTTGATCAACTACTTATCATTACATTGGTTGGTTTATCACATGCCTTTGAAGGTTGAAGAAACTATCATATGCAAGCCAAGTATTGGAAAACACTTTGTTAGTCGAACCATATGGAAATCAATTTTGTAATGCACTATTAAAAAGAAATACCTTGGACATGGATAATGAATCCCCAACGCAAAGGAAGTTCCTATTCAACATGAGTTCCTCTTTCTGGAATAGTTGTCCCTCGATTCTTGTTGCCTTTGAGTATGATCAAGAAGAGTCTAAAAGTTATCTTTTGAAGCCAACACTTAGCTCTTCAATCAATCAAAATGACGAGACTCGACTTGGTCTTTCCGTCTCCTCAAATTCTGAATCCTTCAAATGCTTTTTCTATTTCAAACTTTCAAAGAATTTTAGCTTAAAAGCTAGGAAAGTTTGCGGTTGTAGATCCATATTCTCACCAAGCATGTCTTGAACCTATCAGAAAATGTTCTTAGTGGAGCAAGTTCATCCCAACCCGCAATAATAGGTGTGATTAAGTTCAATTTGTACTTTTTCAATCTGTGTGACATTATAACAGTCGATCGAAACATAGACAATAGTGGTTGGGTTCTAATCTTAGCTTCATTAGGGCGGTTGATAGAATGGGCACTCTCTTCCCATAGAAGGTCAACTCTGTAAGGGCCAACCTTTAGCCCCTTTAGATAATGATATTATTTGCCTTGGGCCGTAGGACTCACCTACCCCATCCCTTCACGGTTTTTTTCCTCTAGGCTTCACCCATAAAAAATCTTGTTGGTAGTTAAGACTACCGCTACTCCTTATATAACACATTACCTCACCGTCCTTAGGCAATGTGGGATTCGGTTAATTTTCGTCCCCATTATTATCTACAAGGCGGAGCCACACCCCCATCCCTCGTAGGACCAAGTTGTCATAGGCCCACTAGCTTCCGCTTGGTTCGTCCCTAAATCACACACTTCCGATTAGGCTTGGCTCTAATACCATTATAAGGGTTGACCTCTGGCCCTACTTGCTTATGATATTATCTACTTTGGGCCCCAAGACTCACTTACCCTATGCCTTCACAGTTATTTTCCTTTGGACTTTGCTTAGAAAAAAGGCCTTGTTGGTAGTTAAGACTAGTGCTACTCCTTATATAGCACATTACCTCACCATCCCTAAGCGATGTGGGATTTGGTTCATTCATGCCGCCTTTGCCATTCTCAAGGCGGAGCCACACTCCCATCCCTCGCAGGACTAAGTCGTCACAAACTCACTAAAAAAGTTTGATTCTTTAGGGACTAAATCACCTAACCTTTCTGCAGATTGGCAATCCTCGATTGATAAGTACGGCAGTAATGCCATCAAACCAAGAAATTCATATGCTTGTGGGGGAAGCTCTAACAACTCTTGAACCTCGTGACATCTACTTAAGTCCGGTTTTTGGAGGCGAGGAAGGATATTGATTGTGCTAGGCAAGGTGTCTATTTGTGTACCTGATAAATTTAAAATTTTTGACAAGAGCAAGATTTCAACTTCATTAGGAATTCCGCCTTTTGACTCTTCATAGTGCTCGGCAGGTGTCACTTCAAGATTCTCTGATATTTTAGTCAAAAGCTTAAAAGCAATGAGTCATATTAACTATTTTACACCACATTAATTATCCAATATGGATTTTTCTAACTTAATTCACACATACACCTCAACAACATTGAAAGTCGACAAAACATTTTAATCCACAAATTGAATCGGGCAAGCTTGTAACTCTCATGTTTTATAGATACACTTTGACAAGGATCCTAATTTCCCAATTGAGCTAGGGGAGTTTGCTCACCTCGAAGCAAACCGTCAAAGAGAAGCGGGTAAGTTTAGGTGGCCCTCCCATTTCTTAGGCAATTCTTCAAGACAGAAGCTGTTCTTTTTTTTAAAGTCAATTAGGCACTTCAGTCTTCCAATTGAACATTCAATTTCCTATAAACTATCACATCTTTATAGAGTTAACCACTCTAGTTGTGACATCCTGAAATTTTCAATTCTGTTTTCAATTAAATAAATCGGGCCTTTCATCGACGCGCCTATAGTGCTATTCTCAAAGCTGATCACTCATGAGATAACTAGACTATCTAGGGAAGTCATTAAGAGATTTTAATGCAATAGACTTGAGAATTCGACCATGAATCAATTGCTCGACCGTGCTTATCTGCAGAGATCATTATGGCACAATAAAGATTGATTAGAGATTAGAGATAGGTTGATTCGACTGAGATGTATGGTTAAACATAGGTGATTCCACCAAATTGAAAAATTCTCGTTGATCGGCACTAGATTGATTTTTCTGTCGTTTTGGTACTTTATGTTTGTATTTGAAACCTCAAGATTTTCACGACCACCAAGAGTCGCCAATGTGTCGAAGAGGTTCATTGTGGCTCGAAGAAAATCGATCATGGGTCATTTGCACTAAAAATTTCTGAAAGCCACCCGATAGCCTAGGTCACGCTAAAATCGTGCCAGATTGAAATTAACCGCGAATTTGAATCCGATTTCAGAAATTGAAAGTCTTTTCATGTCACAAATCATTTGAGGAATGTCGACTCATCTTCCGAAGATTTTTCTGCAAACTGAGACTTTTGGTGAAAAGTCGATATTGGGCCGTTTTCGACCGGAAATTTCAGGGGACCGTTTTTGATCGCTTAATTGGGATGCAAGTGGGTTCTATTGGCAAAGAAAAATATCAATTTAATCACAAGCACATTAGTGGAATTTTTGAGGGCCGAATCGACTTCAACTCAAAAGAGAATTGGTTCAATTTGAGAGAAGACCCTTCAAAATTCGTAGCCCCCCCTTGCCCTCACATTTGAACCCTCTCAATGACTTCCTATGGAAGCTTTGGTAGCTGGAATTGCTGAGGAAACCAGCTGGGCATTGGTGAGGTCAACCAAGGGGACAAAGAGATAGGTTGGAGACCAAGTGGCTCCCTCCAAAAGTAGCCGGTTCCCCCCCCCCCCTTTCTCCTTCCTTCTCATCCGTCAACCACTTCCTCTACTCCACCACTTCCTCCATTCCAAGAGCTTGAAGACTTCAAAAAATTGCAAAGAATCGAGCAGCCAAGCCCTCCCCCTCACCGTTGACCCCGCTAGGCCGCCTGGAGCCACCGCGTCACCGTTGCGCCTCGCTTTCCAAGTGCCCATATCTACGGTAAGTTTGACTCGTCTCAAACTCGCCCTATGGCTGTCGTCTTCGAGTCGGGTAGGAGTACTAGCATTGGACGCTCATTCCTGTGAACCTTTGCTGCTTCACCTTGTTTTGGTCCAACCGGAAGCCGAATCTCGTTTCTCTTGTTAGTCCATATGTGCGCTGAGTTCAAGTATGCTGATGTGGTCGATTTTGAATGTTTCTTGGTGATTTCTCTAGGTCTGGATCTAAGCAGATCCTAAAAATGGGTTAAGATCCTCTCCCCCAAGTTAGTGCTCACCACATGGTTGATGAAACGCTTGAACTAAGTTAACGTGGATTTGGCCGTCATTTCCGGACCATTTAGAATGAGTATGCTCATGTTTTGTAGAATAGGGATCCTTTATGGCTCGTTGAACATGATTTTATTTGAATTTTGTTGTTGTCACGGCCCAAATCTGAGCTTTCTTTGGATACGTGTTTCTGTTGGATATATTGTTAAATATAGTTCTAACTAATATGTTCACATACAAGCCCAATAGGTGAAAGCACGGTTATTTTGGTTTATATGGGCCAGAGCCCAATAACTTGCATATAAACTCTAGGGTTCCCCTACTCTGGAGGTAACACTGTTGAGCGTTCCAAACTTGACGTCTCTTGATGTAATACTTCAAGCAACCGCTTCTTCTCTCTCAAACCTATAACCTCCAACAATCTTGAAGTATTACGTCCGTCGAAATCGAAAGTAAATTACACCTCCGATCTCTCTGCTGCAGAGCGACACTTGGTAGCTAGTAAATTTGATAAATGAGGAGTTAAATGAGGAAATTTACATGGAACAATCGGAAGGATATGTTATGAAAAGTCTTGAGGACAAAGTTTGTAAATTGAACAAATCCTTGTATGGTCTTAAACAAGCACCTAAGATCTGGCATCTTAAATTTGACAAAGTGGTAAAGAGTTATGGCTTTCGGTCTAATTATTCAGATAAATGCCTTTACCATCATTCTATGTCAAATAAAAATAGTCATCATTTTCTTGTATGTTGATGATATGTTAATTCTTGGTTCCGATCATTTTGTAGTGAGTGACGTGAAAGCTACTTTAGCTAAATAATTTGACATGAAAGATCTTGGTATTGCTAATACCATTCTTGGTATGAAAGTAAACTTTAAACGGCAAGTCATCTCCCTTAGCCATACTCATTATATTGAGCATCTACTTTCTACTTGGGGATACGATAAGTGTAAACCGAGTGAGACACTATGTGATTATAATAACAGATTGAGTCCTAATGAAGGGACCGGAGTTGATCAGTTAAAGTACTCGAAACTGCTTGGTAGTCTCATGTATGCTATGAGTTGCACTAGACTCGACATAACCTTTACAGTTGGTATGCTGAGTCGCTTTACTAGTAATCCTAGTAAAGAGCATTGTGATGCCCTTGATAGGCTAATGAGATACCTTAAAGGTACTAAAGATTATGCTCTTTATTATTCTGGTTATTCTCCAAATGTGGATGGATATTCTAATGCCTCATAATGCTAAGATATTAGAAATAGTAAGTCTACTAGTGGATATGTATTCACTTTGGGTGGAGCTGCTATTACTTGGAAATCCAAATGATAGACTTGTATTGCATTATCGTCTATGGAATCATAACTTTTTACTTTAGCCTCAGTCAGCGAAGAGGCCGAGTGGATAATTCCTTTGACTCGGCTAAAGATTAATTCTTTAAGCCTATTCTATAATAATCAAGTAGTTGTCTAAGTCGTCAAGAATGCTCTCTTTAATTCAAAGAGAAGACATGTGAGACTGAGACATGCGTTGTTGAATTATCTAAGAGAACAAGGGGTTATCACCTTGATCGATGTGAGATTGAAGGATAACATAGCCGATACTCTCACCAAAAGTATGCCTAAAGATTGATTATTCAAAACAATGGGGGAAATGGGGTTAAAGACTATATAGGCAGGTCTTAACTACCATTTACTTACCTTCTAATTGTGTGTTTTGAATTATCGAATCTTCTTTTATTGACTACAATGATAAGCGCAGTTTATATGTTTCATCGATGTTCACAGTTGCTGACTAATTTGAAAAGGGTGAGTTGTCTCATTCCAAACTTGATGAAGATGACTTTAACCTAATTCAAATGTTCTATCGGGGAAACTTGTGTCATTCCAAACTTGATGCTAAATTATTTGACTTTAAGGAATCAGTAACCGTGACATTCCAAATTGAAACATAGAAACAATTGTTTACATAAGAAGCCTGCTGATCTTGTTCTTAATTGAAACTTGATATTACATGACTAGGTTATTATAAGTGACTTGACTATTAGTCTTGTTCTTTAAAACTAGACAATAGTTATTCTCTTACAAATAAACTTAAGTTGATGGCTCTTTGTAAATCACATTGTTTAGGTCTTGTTCATAATTTATGAAACTGGCTTGATACTTATGAACATGATATTATGATGCTTTATGACATCAATATATGTTCTTCTCTGCCTGATGAAATGATGCTAAGTTTTTGATTGAATTCATGATGATATGAAATTCATATTTGACATTCTATAGGGGATGGCAGAGATGGAGGAGAGCTTAATGAGTGAGATCCTGACTAGGATGACCTACTTGATTAATGATTATATATCATTTAGAGTGTGTGGGGACTTGATAGTTTACTTGCTATTGCCTATTTTGATGAAGTTCATTTACTCGAGACTTGCATTTTGCTATTTCTATTTTGTGAACATTATTATGCTTTTTTTTTTTTTTTTTTTTTTTTTTTTTTTTAATATTTGTAAGGCATTGGACTATTTTGATTGGCCTACTTATACTTGACTATTATGCATATATTGGTTGTGAATTGAGTCTGAGATTTATTTTGGGATTTGGATGAATTTAGACTGAATCTAAAACTTCTAATACTTATTTTGATTTATTGATCTCAGAACAAATTCATGATAATAATGATTCACTTATTTGAATTGCAAATGATGATTTAGTTTAATACTTTATTGCTGAAAAACTCTTTGACTGATCCGAGTTGATTGTCTTGGACTGAATGTGGATGATTCCTGTTTTTTGAACATTATACTGACCACCTTATTAGATTGTGCTTAATGGTGAATATATGAGGAGATTGTTGGATATATTGTTAATATAGTTCTAACTAATATGTTCACATACAAGCCCAATAGGTGAAAGCACGGTTATTTGGGTTTATATGGGCTAGAGCCCAAAAACTTGCATATAAACTCTAGGGTTCCCCTACATTGGAGGTAATACTGTTGAGCGTTCCAAACTTGACGTCTATTGATGTAATACTTCAAGCAACCGCTTCTTCTCTCTCAAACCTATAACCTCCAATAGTTTCTAGGTTGTGGCGGGGGTGATCCTGTGGTGGTTTGTCTTTGAGAATTGGCTTATGGTTAGTGTAGTGTCGATGGTGATAGGAGGTGGGCTTTCTCAATTGTTCTCTCCTCTATGTTATGATAATACTTCCGCGACAATGTGTAGTTGAGAACCATCAAACCGATTGGTGGTCGACTAGAATACTCTAGTGATTAGAAGCAACTGGAGACAAGGGTTCGGTGTTGGATGTATATTGATTGATTGTGAGGGAAGTTGCTCGTGTTCCGACGTGGTGAGCTATGGCCATAGGCGTGTGCTTGTCCCCTCCCTTATCGGTTTGTGCTGAGGAAGAGCAAGAAGTGCGCCGCGTGGAAGGCGATAGCAAATTAGGGGGTTTTGGGCTTAATTCTAACAATAGGATTACTGGGCTTTGGGCTAAGCTTCTTTATTTCTCTTTTACCCTTTTAGTCCTTTGGGAGGGTCGCAGGACTAGGCTCAATTGATGAGCCCAGTCCAATCGTGGATCTAGACTGTCCTGACCCGGGTCGGATGTGGAGATCCGACCCGAGTCCCTTTTATATTATATTATTTTTATATTATAAAATGATCTCTTATAGAAATTAAATCAATTAAAAATTCGAAAAAAAATCATTATTTTTCCAAATTCAGAAAAAAACATAAAATGCTAAAAAAATCGAAAATTTTAAAAAAAATTGGGCAAATTAAAAAATTCATAAAAAATTTAGGAAATTCCCAAAAATTCTTTAAAAAAATCTAAAAAATTAAAAGTCCTCAAAAAGTTTGAAAATAGTCTTTTGGGTAATTTTATCCTAAAAAGTGGAGGCCTTTCAATCTTGAATCATGCTTAAAGTTGACCAAGCCCTTAGGGCTCTATCTTAAGATTTCGTTTGTCTTTAGCGACAAATGCCCTTGATTGTGCATTTTTGATGTGATGATTATGGCTTTTGTTTAGCCTTGTTAGGATTAGTATTTATTTTACCTCTTAGCGTTAGATGCTTGTTTTCCTTTATAATTTATTTAATGCTTCCTTTGGATGTTGATTGTTATTTTGCAACCACATAATCATTTCACGCATTAGTGGATAGGTTTAAAACCAATTGAAATTGTGACATCTTGAAATTTCAATCATGTTTTCAATTGAATAAATTGGGCTTTTCATCGATGCGCCTATAATGCTATTCTCAGAGCTGATCACTCACGAGATAACTGGCCTATCAGGTGAAGCCGTTAAGGAGTATAAACGCAATAGACTTGAGAATTCGACTAGGAATCAACTGCATGACCGTACTAGTCTACAAGGGTCATTAGGCACAGTTAAAAAAATCGATTAGAAATAAGAGATAGGTCGGTTCGACTGAGATGTGTGGCTAAACGTGGGTGATTCCACCAAATTTCAAAATTCTCGTCGATCGGCACTAGATTGATTTTTCTGTCGTTTTGGTGCCCTGTGTCTGTATTTGAAACCTTGAGATATTCACAACAACCAAGAGTCGCCAATGTGTCGAAGAGGTACATTGTGGCTCGAAAATAATCGACCACAGGTCAATTGCACTAAAAATTCCTAAAACCTACCTGGTAGGTTAGATCACGTTAAAATCGCGTCCGGTTGAAATTAATTGTGAATTTGAACCTGATTTCAGAAATTGAAAGTTCCGTCATGTCATGATTTATTTTAGAAACGTCGACTCATCTTTCGAGGAATTTTCGGCGAGTTTGGGATTTTTATGCAAAATCAATTCGGACGATTCGGAAAAGAACAGAAGATTCAGATGGACCAAATTGAAGGGATTTTTGGCCTCCAAAGTGAGTTACTTGGTGAAAGGAAATTGTAGAAATTGTGTAGGCTTTTTCTTTAACAAAATTGGACATCAATAGGAGAGATTTGTTAAGAAATTAGATTTCGGGAAAAAAGAAATAGAATTTAGAATGAGGGAAATGACCAATTTTGCTATCCAAAGTTGGTTATTTAGGGGAATTCGCATGCAAGAAAGTAAGTGGGGACCGAGTATATTAACATGAAAATTTTTGGGGACCAAATTGGATGAAATTAAAGTCCAATTAAGGGAAATTCGTAGGCTTGAGGGGCTATCACATTTTGGTCTTTATTTGGACTTCAATTGGGACAAGTTGGTTTAGAAATTGGCATTGGATGACCAATTGATAATGTTATTTGAAGTTGAGCTGAAGATAAGGATGAATTAACCTTTGTCCAAGATATTTTTGTAGCCTTCAAACCCCCTATCCGTAGCCTCCCTCACGCACGTCCCTCTCTCTCTATTTCTTCTTCGGTCTCTCTCTCTCTCTCTCTCTCTCTCTCATTTTCCCCCTCCCCTCTCTCGGCCGACCTCCCCTCTTAGCTGTATTCTCTTTCATTTTTTCTGCTTTTTCTTTTGTTCCTTTGCTTTGGTCGAGGACTGCAGCTCCTCATGCTCTCTCTCTCCACCACTGCCTGTCCTCCACCGATTCCCCTTCATCCGCGCGTCCTCCTCCAGTCAACCAGCAAAGCCCCCACCGAGTCAACTTCTTCGTCTCATTTCCCTCAGCCATCGGTGTTCAATTTAGCTGCCTCTCACGCCGTTTCTTCCCTAGCAGCGACTGAAGCAGCCTCTCACATCTCCACCGAGCCCAACAGCCCGTGCCTCTTCGAGCTTCAGCCACCAGTAGCCCGTGAATCAGTCCAGCCCGCCCCGCCGTTTAGCCACCTCCTCATCGCGGAACAGCCCCGCCGTTTAGCCGTGTGTTCAGCCCATGTTTAGAACCAAAATCGAGCTACCCTGATGTGGGCTTTGTGGTTGATTTTGGCCTCGGTTTGGTCCCTGTTGGTGTCGCCGCTTCGGAGTTTGTTGGCCACTGTAGTGCCGCCGTCGCCATGAACCGATTTTCGCACAAAACCAGTGAGTGTACTCACTAATCTCTGCTTAGGGAGTTAATTATGCTTAAGTATTGATTAGTTTATGTTAAGTATGGATTATGTGGTTAGTTAGAATGGATTAGTGATTTAATCGCTCGATATTGCATGTTAGGTGGTTAGAGTAGTGCAATTAGCGAGTAGACAGGTCGTAGTATTTATTTAAATAGGTTTGGAATTTTTCCAGGCTCGTTTTGGTATTTAATTAGGCTTTTCTGGCCTAAGTGTGCATTTTTGCTATTTATTGGTATTTATCAATTAATTTTTGTAATTACTTAATTAATTATTATTTTCCGGAAATTAGATCGGGATAACCGATGACTGAAATTTCGTGCTGATTGCAATGGTGTGGTTGGTTTATTTATCTAGATGCTAATTTCTGCAATTTGATTGTGAATTGTGATTTTGGGGTATTTATCTCAAAATTTAATATTTTTGGTATTTAATTAGAAAATACCGGACGTCAGTTTACAACGCCAAAAATGTATTTATGGACTATTGAAATTAGTGGGATTTTCAAAAAGGAAAATATTGTATTTTGGTTAAGGCTGACCGTGTACCCATACACAATTATTTTTATTGGGTGTGATAAAAATGGTGAAATTGTTAGATGATCAGGATGGTATACTATATCAGCCTGCAGGCTTAATATGTCAGCCTAGGGTGAGCAGTATATTGGTATACTATATCAACTTGTGGGCTCTGATATATCAGCTTTGGGTGAGCAGTATACCTTAGCAGCTTTTGGTGATATCAGCCTGCAGGCCTTAATATATCAGCTTTGGGTGAGCAGTATACTCTGTTATCAGTTTCTGGCGAGCTATATTTATTATCAACTTTGGGTGAGCTATACTATCTATTTTCAGCTTAAGGTGAGCAGTTCTTGATATGATCGAATTAGATAGATAGTATTGAATGAGTGGACTGAGAGATGGTCTTGATGACATGGAATTGACTGAGTCGATTGATCGATGACTCGATCCGATATGATGACTTGAGTTGATTTGAGTTGAGTTGAAATGATTGGATAATTATCTGAATCGTACTGACCTGTAGGAAGAAATCGAGGCAAAAGTAAGTCCTCTGACTCGTGCTTGTGCTTAGGCAGCCCTTGGGACGTATTTTCTTCCTAGTCAGGACTTAGGGGGTGAACTTGTTAAGGCATTGCCTCACCCCGTCGTGGGATAACATTTTCAAGTCCCTAGGGTGAAGAACCCAGAGCTTAAGGCGGAAGGGTCAGGAGCATGGATGGCTCAGAAGTTCTTTTTGGAGATAGATCTCCTGTACTTAGACCCTAGAGTTGGCATCTGTTTGTAAACCAGATTGTGGTTTTTAATAATGTGTTGATTTGAAATTTGTGTCCTGCTTTTCTATCCCACATTTGTCGTGATCAGGGGATTAGTAATTTGCTTCTACATGTGCATTAAAATGAATGGGTTGGCAATGTGTCTTGGGATGTCGCAAATTTTATTGACCATCGACGGATTGGCACATGCTTGGAGGATTGGGGCGTGACAAAAATTGCCTAACAAAAATCATTTTGAAATGAATAAGATTAGATATCGAAAGGGCACTGCTTGATTAGTTAGTGTAAATAAACCTTCGACCCTATATTATCCGATTGCATGGAAAGTAAAGCACACTCTCATGCCTTGCTTGATTTCTAACCAATCCCCATAGGCTAGTGACAATTCCTCATTGGAAATTTCTTATAGTGCTAGAGAGAAACACATTCACACGCTTATACTTATAGCATCACTTCCCAACTTCAATTATTTAATTAGAATGTTTACAAATTTATAGGCCCTTACTTCTTGGGCCGTTCTGATTTGGTCATTCCCACATATGAAAAAGATATAAATAGAGGAGGGGTTAAAAGTTGCAAAAGAGAGTTTATCTCCTTTACCAAGATATAAGCAAAAGTGGCTTCCTTACTCGAACCTACTACTTAGGCGTCATACACCTGGCTATTTGGCGGGCCTATATCCTTGCTCGGTTTAGGGGGACCATGGAACCCATAGAGGGGACTGAAGAGGTTTTTGTTGAACCATGCATACCATGCTTGGTAATAGTGTGGGACAAGGTCACGGTACCCCTCGTCAACACAAATTGTGGTGGTGACTCCTTGAAAGACAACATCCTCCCTAAATACATCTATCGCCATAGTCTCCAGCTAATAGGCATACCGAAGAACATGAAGTGGTGTAGTAAGGGGTCCATACCTATTAGCCTGAAAAAGGTTAGACAACAATAGTGAGTCGAAAATTCAATAAGTAAAGTTCCTAAATCTTGCCTAGGCGAATGCCTCGCATTGGAGCCTTACAATTCCTTGACCTAAACATATTGGTGGCAGATCAATAGCAAAACCCAAGCTTTGCCTTAACTATAAACACGAAGTGATCTAACCTCAACCTAAATCCCTTGAATTCTAATCAAAGGCATATAAATCCACACGAGTCACAATTAGTACAAATAATAGCTAGAATATTCACATGTGACAGATATGAGCGCTCACATCTTTATCACAACCTTCAAGACTCAAACGTCAACCTACAAGACATTCACATGCTTCTTAATTCATAGACAAAGTTGATCAAAGTATGCACGTGCCACTTAAATTACTAAATTGACATTTAAATCATGCACATGTCTTATGCAACTAATATAAATCCATGCTGTACATGTACATGTCATAACATCATTTTCGAAGTATGCGTATAGCATTCAAACACTTCGCACACGTTTAATGCCTCGAGAATCACATGGCATCCCATACTACCATACTATCTCAAGTCTAATTATTAATCATGCATAATTAAAAACCTACAGCTCTTTCGAAAACCTCCAGGACATCGTCTTGCTCCCTTGATCACGGCATCTGAAATCCATCGAGCATCGTTCCGATATATAACACATCCCACAAACAACATCCCATTGACGTGGGGCATCATCTCATTCTCACTAACTAGGTATCTCGTTGACTTGGGGGCATTGTCCTGAAATCCATTGGTGACGGCATTTCTCGTATGACCACACGAATCAAGCATTCCAATAATCAGTTTTATCTTTCTCATTAGTCCAAGTATGAATGCTCCAAGGGCATGTCAAGCGATGTGTAACTCATGCTCTATTGTATATGCAACAATAAAGTATGTCGAGTATGAATCTAGAATTGTGGCTTGACCCGTGATGCTCAAGTACCAGCCTAGGTCAAATTTGGATCGAATGATACGCTTCAATATCACTGAACCAAGAAAATGGTCTAGCCTGACACACTTTCATGTACGTCCAATAACCAACACCACTCTAGATTCGATGGTTTGATGTGAACTCAAGCATGGACCATGTCTTATGGACATCTATATGCAAATATCACTTCATCCAACACTCATATGACCATCCATGGCATTCAAATAAGGAGATCAAGCATAAGTAGTCATAACAAATGATCCATAACAATAATCATGACAAGTCTAGCCTAAATGAATCATTTACATAACCTACACCAAACCTAGGCAACCTTAACGTTCATATATTTATTCCTCGGTCATTCCTGAAGCATATAACTCAAGTATATCATGAGCAAACCACACAAAATTAAGCACATGATGTTCCTTAAACTGGGATAGTTCTATGGCAATAAGGGTGGTCCTAAATCCGAGTCACGTAATGTAACGACCTAGCTGATGTTTCTGAAATTTATTTACAGACAATCGAAATGGGAGAAGGGGTGTTAGGTGGTGGCTTGAGGGCAATGAGTAGACAGCAGCAACTCATAGCAGTGGTTGGGCAACAACGGCAGCTCGACGGATGGACGAGCAGACAAGTGGCAAACGATGGTGAACGGCACCTAGGTGAGCGATGATTAGGGCGAAGAGCGAGCAAACAACAGAGGGCGTGCGCACACAAGAGATAGAGATAGAGAGAATGGAGGGGTCAGCTGAGAATGAAGGGAAGGGGGGGGGGGGGAGAGAGAGAGAGAGAGAGAGAGAGAGAGAAGAAGAAGAAGAAGAAGAATAAGGACTTGATGGAGAAGTTGTCCATCACATTTAATGCTTAATGTTTTATTGTCCTACCTTCATCATTGCCCCCAAACTTGGAGTTCAAGAACAAATCTTGGCCTTTTATTAGGCCATGTGCTTTATTCAAGATCAAGGGCTTGGATTGCTTCTTGCAACTTCAATTGTTGACTAAACTTAAGGGCAACTTGGTCCATTCCTCTCATTCATGCCAAAAGTGGCGCCCAACTTAGTGTCCATGGCCTAACAAAGTTTGCCTCACCTCAATTTAAATCTTAATAGGCTAAATTGGCCCACCTCTAGGTCTATTAAAGTCTATATCCTCAAATTAACGCACTTTCTTAATTAATGCACTAATGGGCTCACTAAAAATATTTCAAATTGGAAAGAATGCCTTGATAACATCTACAGTCAATACCCGTTGTTGGACCAGGGCTTGTGGCCAAGTTCGATCGGGAACGGCTTAAATGTGACTTATGCGAATTTATGTGGCATTGGTAGAATTCACACGACTAGACTCGAACTGAGTTTGACCCCTATCCAAGGTCTTACACATGATTTTCGGCTGAGCTTAATCGATCAATGAATAACCTTCGGTTGTCATGTAATCAAGTAGGATCGATCAGCTTGCCCTGACTCATGGTTGTTCAGGATCGGATTAGAGTCATCTACGAACCATACATTGACCATGTGGCATCACCCACGATCGGTATATACTTCACCTGAATCGATCTATACTCGTCTATTGATTGACTTGTGACATAGTGATCCTTATGGTCGAACGGTCCTTTTATAGTCGATTGCTCTGGTCTATCGCAACCCTATTGCCTAGTCACTAATTAGCTAGTCGGTTTGTGAACAATCCCTAAAATTAAATCAATGCCTATCTTCGTTATTAACGTACTGATCCTTAGTCCTTCCCTTGTGGTCTAAGTAGTGGTTTAAATTGAGGATGTCACACATTAAGGATGTTCGGTTTGAATTCTTTGTCCAGCAAGAAACTTATATAAAATTAGTATTTGTTATTTTTCTATTATGTTATAATTCGAACTAACCTATATATAAGATAATCGACTTAATTAAAAACCATGTAATACATGAATGAGATGCTTTCTTCATTTTAAACTTGAAAGGATGATTACAAGCATCGGCCCTTCATAGAAAAATACATTCACATACAACATGGACAATTTAATATGGATAGAGGGAGTCCTCACTAATTGAAGAGAACGAAATGTGGCGGAAGTGGTGCTGTCCCTTGAACTTGATTGGTCACTCATGTTTGATGTCTATTTTTTCTCCATGGATTGATATCTTATCCTAACATGATTCATTAATTTTTCCTATTTGCTTTTGTCACTTGTGATTGGGGGCTTGTTGCAACCTACCTTCGAGGAATCCATACCATACAGTCCTTACTCTTTCTAAATGCGTAATATATATTTATGCTCATTGTTGGGATCGCTTGATCCCCGAAAAACCGGATTCGGCACCTAAACCGAACCCCTAAATCATATGCGGAAGATAAGCCCGGGATTGTAACGTATCACCGATCAAAAGCACACCACGGATTCGAGCGTACCTTGTTGGCCACAGATTAGACACCGATGCCGTATTGAGGAAGAGATTTCAGTCCCGTTCGATCCGATGTCGAAGATTCGTCGTGAAGTGAAGATGGCGTCGCTTCTTAGCTTTTGGAGAGAGAGAACTTGAAGAGAATGAACAATGTTCTTGCACAAATGCCAAGAGGTACGTTCCTCTCTCTCTCTATTTCCTTAAATAGGTTTCCCTTTCCACGGGCCTAATTCCCGTGGGCCGGGCCTTTAGGCCCATCGTGGCCGGGCCAGCTTAGGCCCATTATTAAATCCATCACTCATGATGGACGTTCTCACCATTTTCATAATTCCCTCTTAAGGAAAGAGGAAAATGAGACCTAGTAGTCTACTACCCTAATTTTCCCGAATCTGGCCCAAACAACATAAATAATAGGAGAAAATATTTAGTAGTTAACAACAACCATGCTAGCAACCTATGTGGCAAGCGTGAGCCTAGATGGCTCCACTAACAGATTGACACATGGTGGTTGACGTAGATTAAAAAATAGACTGAAAGCTACCTTTTTCTCCCTCCTCTACTTTGCTTGCTGCATTTATTGTATTCTCTCTCTCTCCTTTTTTTTTTTTTTTTTAATAACAAAACATGCTTCTTCTCCTTCCCACTTCCCCCTCTCTTCCTCAAGCGCTCCTCTCGTCGCCTCTATCTCAAACCTGTCCCTCTCACTCATCTCAAATGCTCCTATCGTTGCCTCTGTTCTCATTGCCATCATTGACTTTCCAAGACCTCAGATCTAGAAACCACCAACCGCTGTCTAGCTGACTAGCCTCTTGAATTCTTCTTGATCATCTACTCCTTATTCAGTCCCAATTTTGGGCTCGAGTACGTCGCTAGGGATTTTGAAGCAAAAGAGGTTTGTGAGGCTAGATATACTGGCGGCGATATTGAGTTTGGGGTTTTGGCAATGGCCATGGAGGATATTGTCGCGGAGGAGAGAGAGGCATATGGATACCGTGAGACCTCTCTCTTTCTCTTGTTCTTTATTTTTTCTTTTATGTCAGCTGTATTTCGGGTACGGATAGCTGCTTTGGCTTCTAGGTCCAGCTGGAGTCGGAGAGTTCTTCACTGGCCATTGTGGATCTTGTGAAGCAGGTCACGTCCTTTGCCATTTCCTGCCGGAGTATTTGTCATTGTTATAAATTTTTTAACATTATTATTGATTTGTTGTGAGGAAGAGAGTAGGAGTGATTATTGTCTATGATGAGAAGGTTTTCCTAATTGGAATTGATCAAAACGTGGTTGTTTAAGGTTTGATGTTGCACCTTCTATAAAGAATAGTTCCTGGTGATGCTGTTATTAGGCTTAGAATTGTGCTACATTTCGACTTTCTATTCGTATCTGATTGTTCGGTTGCCCCTGGCTTCCGCTTGCCACTCGCAAAGAGAGAGCTTTACCTTTTGCTTCACCTTTTGCTTCATGGGAAAAGTATAGATCTTTTCAGCAAATGTTGGAATGAACAACCAAACTCTTAAAGTTGCTCAAGAATCTGTGCCGAAGTCAGAAGAGTTTGACATAAGGTACTTGTGATTTTCGAGCTCATTGCATAAGTTCCCCATTTTTTGGAAGAACTCATGCGTCCACTATCCTACATGCGGAGATATTTGCAGAATTTATAATGGTGATATCAGATAATCATTCTGAGAAAAATAATATATTGAGGGCTTTTTTTCATAGGAAGTATTACAGAAAACAAAACCATATAGGGAATTCCAAAAAACAATGGAAAACGAAGAACGCGCTCTTACAATTATGCTGCTGCTGCCACAAAGATGAGTTGGTCATGTAATTGTTCTTTTGGATTGGATCCTTTGTGATAGAAATTTTAGTGTTTTTACTTTGGAACACGAGCAAAATATCATGGCTCATAAGGATATAGGAATCGACACTTTAAAGGGTAATGGTGCTTTGCTCTTTTGATGGGATTGAGAAACGTTGTTAGTTGTTATTAGGATTACCATTTTGGATTGTGGCTACCTAAATATATCGGTGGTTATTTTCTTGTCGATTGGAATTTTAACGATAAAGCTGGAGGAAGAGAAGCTGAAGGAAGAGTAAAAAACTGTAATACTTGTTCGACGATATTTCATCTTTCTTCTGTTGAGTTTGAAAGACATTGTGATTTAAACAAGTTCCTCAGTGTGGGCGTGCTGTGTAGAAGGATTATTTACCAAGTTTAGTTCAAACTTATGCTTTACTGTTTTTCCTATTCAAATGATAACCTATTCTCTTCTCTGCTTTTGTCCTTTGATTTGTAGGAGGAGCCCCATATCCATTGCAGCAGCTGTTATTTACATTACTACTCAGCTCTCCGATGAGAAGAAGCCTCTCCGAGGTTTTAGTTTCTTCAATCCTATTCATTTCAAACAACTAAAGACATGTTGGTACATATATAAATGGCATTTGAATTAGTGCGTGCATAAAAATAACTGAATGTTTATGCGGATATATCACTTGCTACTAGAGTTACCAAATGGACGATTAAGAACTCCTATAAGGATTTGTATACATTTCCAAAATAAATACCAAGCTGGTACGCTAAGGAAGAGGATCTGTAGGATCTTTGCGGTCCTTGAGTGTGTATAGACATACAAACAGAATCAACATTAGTTAACATTCAGTTAGTTTTGGAAAGCGAAATAATCTTGAATTTTTAATTCTTGTCATAAAGAATATGGTGATTCTTAATTTTTGCACTTTTTGTATTATTGCAAGATATCTTGAAAACTTTATTATTCAATGTTGAAAGGCCAAATTCAAGTTCTTTTTGGCCCTCAACTACGGAATACCTATATCATACAAAATACACTGCTTGGATTTGCATGATATTGTGGGCGAGAAGACTAAGCATTGTCCGACTCCGCTATGCAATATCTTATCTTAACTAGCTTTTCGCACAATTGCACCCCCGAAGTAATATTCTATTACTAATGACAATCTGAACCAAAGAGGCATTTGCTAATACCATATAAGATCTATTAAATAAGAGTCAACCCTCTTATTAATTTAAATTTGACAACTATTGCAAACCCAAACATTGGCTCAAACTGTAATTGATATTTGATATTGAAATCCTATCCATTTGCAGAAGAAGATGAAAATGATTCAACTGAAGAAACACTAAACTGAGTTCTACAATAGTAGGGTTAATCATGCAAAATGGCAAACAATGTCACAATGGATGAAACAAAAACAAAGCATAATAAAAGGGCAATTGTATATGCTGAAAGTTTCTTGCATCCACATATCAATAACTAAATCCTTCAAAATAACATGATTATGCCTCCTAAAGTTTCTTGTGCCCACATATTAAATGGGCACGCCATTGGTGCTGCGTGCTTCCTTGGCGCAGCTTCAATACTTGCATTATTATAAGCTCCATAAGTTAGCAAATACTTCAAAAAAATTCCATCACCAAGCGCAAAAAATAGCATTAACTCCAAAGACAATCAAATAAGTAAGAGCGAAGCTCATTACCATCTCTGAAACCACTTTTAAACTTGCGAGGTTAAGTTTTTCTTCAAAACTCTACTGGTTGTTGTCCAAGGGTTGAAAAATTTTACTCCCCGAGAGTTGAAATGTTGTCCATCTTTATCTGTTCCATTGAAATGGAGCCCACATGGTTAGCACAATATATATACATATACATATACATATACATGGGTAAGTCAATCGTACAACTGCCAAGAAGAATAGCAAGTCGAACAACACCATATAATACAAAGGTATAGAACTTGTTGACAGGAGCTTGCACTACATTCTCATGACAGAATTCCCATCCAAAATTCGAGCAGCTTATCCTTAAAAAAGAAAAAAGGAAAAAATGAATAGTTTACCCTCAACAACTTGTTTCCCTCCAGCCCCTTAGCCAAAGCATTGGCCCCTAGTGCACTACCATAGTTGTTGCTGAAAATACATCGTCCATCAAAATCTTCAGTAAAACAAAAGCACGCCACTAGAAGCATATCAAAGATGTGCCAACCATGGAAATGCAAATTCACACATGCAAACCAAACTCAAATGCATCTTTGTAGTAGAGACTAAGAGTCACAGATAAATTCAAATTGATGCAGATAAGACAACAAGAAGATTCAAAACGGTTAGGTACAATTTTTTGGGGACCATCATTGGAAAGTTAACTTACTTTAGATGTAAATTTCGTATGGTATTACTCTTGAGCAATGCTCCTGCAAGACTTGTATATCCTCGACACCAGTGAATAAATGAACAGTCAATAAACGAACTAGTCTAGCAAACTTTTGGTTGCCAACATATAACAACTAGTTAAAAATCTTAGATGATGAGTTGAAGAATTTGCAAGGTTGAGTTTTTCTTCAACAACTCTACAATAGCCTTAGCTCCTTGCAAAAAAAAAGTATGATGACATCTTCAGCCTGTCACCATTTGGAAGGTTTAAACTTAATCCAAAATTTAGTGCTTGGTAAACATGTTGCAGTCAAGACAAAGAATACCTGTTCAATAGGAGCTTTGGATACCGGTATTATTCACCAATACATCGCATAGACTCTGTGACATCCTGAATTTTCAATATGTTTTCCATTAAATTAATCGGGCCTTTCATCGATGCGCCTATAGTGCTATTCTCAAAGCCGATCACTCGTGAGATAACTAGACGATCTGGAGAAGTCATTAAGAGATTTTAATGCAATAGACTTGAGAATTCAACCAGGAATCGACTGCTTGACCGTGCTCATCTGCAGAGATCATTTCGACACAATAAGATCTATTAAAAATTAGAGATAGGTCGGTTCGACTGAGATGTGGGGTTAAATGTGGGTGATTCCACTAAATTGTAAAATTCTCGTTGATCGACACTAGATTGATTTTTCTATCGTTTTGGTACCCTATGTCCATATTTGAATCATTGAGATTTTCACGACAATCAAGAGTCACCAATGTGTCGAAGATGTTCATCGTGGCTCAAAGAAAATTGACCATAGGTCATTTGCACTAAAAATTTCTAAAAGCTACTCGGTAGCCTAGGTCATGCTAAAATTGCGTCTGATTGAAATTAACCGCGAATTTGAATCCGATTTCAAAAATTGAAAGTTTTGTCATGTCATGAGTCATTTTAGGAACATCGACTTAGTCTCCGAAGATTTTTCTACAAACCGGAATTTTTGGTGAAAAAGTCGAGGTAGGGTCGTTTTTGTCCAGAAAAGTCAGAGGACCATTTTTAATTGCAGAGTTGGGAAGCAAGTAGGTTCTATTGATGAGGAAAAATGCCAATTTGAACAAGGATTCGATATTGAAACTTATGGAAATCGAGTTGGATTGATTCCAGGAGGAATTGGTGTCCAAATTGAGGGAAATCAATGCAAATTCATATGGCCCCCATGGACCCAACTTGTGGACCAACTCAAGGCTTCTAGAAGGGGTGTTTTGGGTTGGAAATTGAGCTAAGAAGGCTAGCTGGTGGTGGGGACCAAGTAAGGGGACAAGAAGATGAGATTGAAGGGTTGGTAGCCCCCTTTTCCCCTTCATTTTGTCGACCACCTCCTCATTCTTCTCCAAGTTTCGAGCTCAGCAACCCAACAAGGCCGACCCTCTTCCCCCGTCACAGTCGCATGCCGAAGCTAGAGCTCCACCGCGATGCCGTTGCGTCCCGCTCGCCAACCGCATTGGGCCCGAGCGTTCCAGGCCATCGTTCCACGTCAACCGTGAGCCCAAACGTTCCCCCGTGCTGTTCACAATCACCTTTCCATCGCCGGAGCCACCTGGAAGCTTGTTGAGCTTTGCCAAGTCCGTTGCAGCCCACTCGCCTCCTCCCTCGCCGTTTGCTCACTCAACCGGCCACCGGAGCAGCTTCTGCAACCCCCAATCAGGAGCCGAACTAGTGGGTCTCGCAGCTGCTATTGGGCCCGTTTTCGGGCCGTTCCCGACCTCAAAAGGCGTGCCCACTTTGGAGTTTCTCGTCCCTCGCCGCGTCCCCGTCGTTTCGATCCAAGGGGATCGCTTAACAAGTGAGTTTAACTCACTAATCCTTGCTTAGTAAGTTAATGACGCTTAATGGTTGATTAGTTTAAGTTAAGTATGGATTAGGTGGATAGTTAGATTAGATTAATAATTTAATTAATTGTTATTGCATGTTAGGTGGTTAAAGTAGTGTAATTAGAGCCTAGACAAGCTTGAGTATTTATCTAGAGTGATTCGGAAATTTTCCGGACTCGTCTTGACTTTCAATTAGGCTTTACGGGCCTAAGTCCTATTTATTGGCATTTATTAATTATTTTCCGTAATTAATTAATTAATTAATTAATTTCCAGAAATTAGACTGGGATAGTCGCTGACCAGAATTTTATATTGATTGCAATTGTATGATCTGTTTATTTAATTGACTGTTATATTATGCAAATTGAGTGTGATTTGTGATTGTGGGTAATTATCCCAAGATTAATTAATTTTAGTAATGAATTAGAAAATCACCGGGCGTCGGTTTACAGCGCCAAAAATGAATTTGTGGACTATTGAAATTAGTGAGATTTTCAAAAGTGAAAATATTATATTTTGGCTATGGCCGACCTTGTACCCACACACGAGTATTTTTATTAGGTATGATAAAAACGACGAAATTGTTAAATGATTAGGATGATATTATATCAACCTGTGAACTATGGTCTGGCAGCTTTTGGCGAGCATATTTAGTATACTATATCAGTATATCTGACAGCTTCTAGTGAGCATTATCTATATCAATATATCTGGTAGCTTCTGGTGAGCTATACTATCTATTTTCAGCTTAGAGTAAGTTGTCCGCAAGGTGGTTGGACTGTATAGATAGTATTGATTGAAATGACTAGGGAATGGTCTTGTTGACATGGAATTGACTGAGTCGATTGATCGATAGTTTGATCTATTTGATTGAATTGTTTCAGTGAAATGTTGGATGACCATTCAAATTGTATTGACTTGCAGGAAAGAACTGAGGCTAAGGTAAGTCCTTTGACTCGTGTTTGTGCTTAGGCAGCCCTCATGGCATATTCTCTTCCTAGTCAGGTCTTAGGGGGTAGAACTCGCTGAGACATCGTCTCACCCCGTTGTGGGATCAGGTCTTTAGATGGCAGCTCCTCCTGAGTTTTTTGGACATCCTAAGAAGGTTGTAGAACGAACATCTTACATTCCGTTGCATGGAAGCCCTAGGGGCTGGACCTATGAGCTGGTAAGGTCCATAGTCTGGGTTGATGCTGGTCTCACCTATAAGGTGCCCCACCGATACAAATCATGGTATCGGCAGGCTCAGGATGGCCAGAGAGAGGGTCCCATACCAGAGTCAGAGATACCTTTGTATGTATTGGAGGTGGCTTTTGGGAAGGGTATTGCAGATCCCTCTGGAGTTTTAGTGGTAGACCCAGATTTTGAAGAACCAAAGTCCCCGGTGCATTCTGTTAAAGGCTCTAGTTGGAGTGTGGATGAAGATGGAGAGGAGGACGAGGATCCATAGTTTGTGAAACCCCCCTTCTTTTGTAGAACTTATATAGATATATATCAGTTTGTAATGTATATAACTGGTTGTGATATGTATATATAAGCGTGATGTTGGTTTTCAAAATTATGGCCCTACTTTCCTATCTCATATTGTTGTTGTTTGGGGATTATTTAATTGCTTTCGCATGTGCATTAAAATGAATGGGTCGGCAATGCGTCCTGGGACGTCGCTATTAATCGATCATAGAGGGATGGGCACGTGCTCGAAGGATCGGGGCGTGAAATTCCCGTTTAAGTGGTATCAAAGCATGCTTTGTAATTGGAGTGATAATGTGTGCTGGTTTATGGGATAGTAGTAGGAAAGACCTTTAATTCATGCTAGTGCATGTCTATGATAGCTGATTGGTAGAATTGTCTGTTTGTGTGAATCATTCAGTTTCTAATTCTGTATGGAATTGGAAAATAGGTTTTTATAGAAAGCCTGCAAGATGAGCGATCAGGAGCAGAGGACTCTTAGGAAGAGTACCGTCAGGCCTGCAGCTCGGGAACGAGGGTTAGTACCTGAGGAGGCCGTGGTAAAGCGTCAGCTGAGGCTAGCACAAGTGGCATAGCACCACCTCCTGTTGGTGTTAGGGTAGTGGCCCCTGGTGATCCGGGATCTATTGGGATCACGCAGGCTTTGGATGCGATGAGAGAGATGATGGGGCAATAGGCCCAGAACCAAGCTGCCGCCTTTACTGTCGCTGTTGCAGCAGCTTCTATTGTCGCTGCCAATGCTGTTGCTGTTGTCGCACCTGCTGAGGTTCTACCAAGGAATGTGGTTGCTGCAAGATCGATTCGTAAATCGGTGGAGTAGTTTTTGAAATTAAACCCATCGAAGTTTACTGGGGCAGGAGACCCCGAAGCTGCTACTCTTTGGATCCAAGGATTGGAGAAGACCTTTGCACTATTGATGTGTACTGAGACTGAGAAGGTAGTCCTTGCAACCTACCAGCTACAGGGCATCGAGAGTACTTGGTAAACAACCACCCAAGGAGCGGTATTTCATGAAGGTGTAGCCCCTGAGTGGAACGCCTTCGTTGAGGTCTTCAATAGTAAGTACTTCTCTAAGACTGCCAGAGAGATGAAAATGGAAGAGTTCCAGTGCCTTCACCAAGGATCCCTAACTGTAGATCAATATGAAGCGAAGTTCATTGAACTATCGCGGTACGCTCCTGAACTGGTCGAAAATCCAGTGAATCGAGTTAGGAGATTTAGGGATGGACTCAGGCCAAGAGAAGTCCATTAATTTTGCTTAAGAATGACCTGTATGAGCGAGTCCAGATGATTGAGAGAGATAAGAATGAAAGAGTTGTTGCATTTGGATCGCCGTTTGGATCGGGCAGAGAAGGGATTCGACAAGGAAAGAGGCCCATGACTGGAGGAAGATTTCAGGTTGCACTCAACAGGAAGGGTGGAATTGGAAAAATAGGGCCAAGTCATAATGGCCTGTATCACTTTTGTGGAAGGCGACATGGTACAAGCCGGTGCCCTCGAAGGACGGGTGCTTGTTTCGAATATGGCCAACAGGGTCACATAGTTAACGATTGTCCTAGACGACCAAGAGGACAACCGCAGTTACTGCCACCGCCACCTTTGGGACAAATCAGAGGGTACGCGCGTCAGAACACACCGCAAGGTGGACAGATGAGACCCCTAGCTTAGGGAACGGTGTATGCCATCACCCGAGGTCAGGCTAAGGATGCGCTTAATGTGATCACATGTACGGTTTCGCTGAACGACCATGTTGCTTATGCTTTATTTGACCCAGGAGCAACTCATTCCTTTATTGCCGAGCAGTATGTTAAGTTGATAGGATTAAGTCCTGTATTATTGGAGTCTGTGATTAGCATATCTACACCATTAAAGGATAACGTGTTATCTGCTTTGAGTTGTTTTGGTTGCAAGTTAGCAATTGGTGAGTAAGAGGCGAAAATAGATTTGTTAGTCCTAGCCATATATGACTTTGATTTAATAATTGGCATGGATTGGCTCTCCAAGCAACGAGTTAAGATGGACAGTTATCATAAGGCGATTCAGTTTAACTCGTCAGAGGGTGGAAGTTTCGAGTTTGTTGGAAGTCGAGGAAGACCCTCGATTTCCTTGATCTCGTCGCTTGAGGCAACCTGTTCGTTAGACGGGGGTTGTCAAGGTTATCTAGCAACTGTCGTGGATACGACAGTTGAGGAGCTGAAGATTAAAGATATCGTAGTGGTACAAGAATTCCCATATGTATTCCCAAAGGAATTGCCAGGGTTACTGCCGGAGAGAGAAATCGAGTTTGTGATTGAGTTAACACCCGGGACAAAGCCAATTTCTAAGGCTCCTTATCGGATGGCGCTATCTAGGGGATTTATACGTCATAGTGCATCACCTTGGGGAGCACCAGTTCTGTTCGTAAAGAAGAAGGATGGTTCGTTACGCTTGTGCATTGACTATCGTCAACTCAATTAGGTGACGATCAAGAACAAGTATCCACTCCCGAGGATCGATGACTTGTTTGATCAGTTGCAAGGAGCGTTGATATTTTCAAAGATCGACTTGAGGACAATATATCATCAGCTGAGGATCAAGAATGAAGACATACCAAAGTCAGCATTTCGTACTTGGTACGCTCATTATGAGTTCACTGTGATGCCGTTCGGGTTGACGAATGCTCCAGCTGTGTTTATGGATTTGATGAACCGAGTGTTCAAGGAATATCTAGATCAGTTTGTGATCATGTTCATCGATGATATTCTAGTGTATTCGAGGAGTGATGAAGAGCATGAAAGTCATCTGAGAATGGTACTGCAAACTTTGAGAGTTCATCAGTTGTATTCTAAGTTCAGCAAATGCGAGTTTTGGTTGACTCGTGTTACTTTCTTAAGTCACGTGATTTCAGGCAAAGGAATCTTCGTGGACCCCACCAAGATTGAAGCAGTGATCAACTGGCCAAGATCGACTACCGTGACAGAGACCATAAGCTTTCTAGGTTTGGCAAGTTATTACAGACGATTTGTAGAAGAGTTTTCAACATTAGCGCCACCGTTGACTCGACTCCTGAAGAAAGAAGAAAAGTTCGTGTGGACAGATAAGTGCAAGCATAGTTTCCAAGAGCTTAAGCAGAAGTTCACTACCACACCTGTGCTGACCATTCCATCCGGTCCTGGAGGATACGAGATCTACAGTGATGCATCATTCAAAGGGCTGGGTTGTTTGTTGATGCAACATGGTAGGGTTGTTGCGTACACCTCCCGTTAGTTAAGGCCTCATGAACAGAACTACCCGACGCATGACTTAGAACTCGCGGCAATTATTTTCACTTTAAAAATTTGGAGACACTATTTGTGCAAAGAAAGATTTCAGATCTTCACTGATCATCAAAGTCTCAAATATCTATTCTCTCGAAAGGAGTTAAATATGAGGTAGCAACGATGGATGGAACTTCTATAGGATTATGATTGTGATATTCTATATCACCCTGGGAAGGCGAATAAGATTGCTAACACTTTGAGTCGAAAGTCTTCTGTAGCGCAGATGGTACTTAAGGAGTGGAATTTAATCGGTAGAGCTCAAGATTTGGTGTTCAAGTTTGAGGTAGGCCACCTTTCGAATCTTATGGCCACCCTTAGAATTGAGTCGGATGTCCAGATCAGGATCAAGTTACTTCAGCCGACAAACCCAGATGTTCAGAAAATTCTACACGAAGATGCTAATAAGAGGAAGGCTAACTTTCAGATTTCTGAGGACGGAACACTAAAGTTCCGAGGACGATTGGTTGTACCTGACGATGTAGAGGTTAAAGAGGAGATAAGCTCATCGTAGCAATTACAGCATTCATCCTGGCAGTTCCAAGATGTATTAGAATCTGCGTCAACACTATTGGTGGTCTGGTATGAAGGCGGATATCGCTAAGCATGTTGCCAAGTGTCTGACGTGTCAGCAAGTGAAGGCTCAGCATTGTAAGCCAGGAGGACTCATGCAACCTCTCGAGATCCTAGAATAGAAGTGGGAGCACATCACGATGGATTTCGTGACCGAATTACCAAGGAGTCAGAGACGAAATGATTCCATTTGGGTAGTGGTTGACAAATTGACAAAATCGGCTCACTTCATTGTAGTACGGAAAGACCTCAGTTTGGACAGGCACGCAGATCTGTACGTGCATTAGATAGTTCATCTGCATGGAGTGCTAGTTACGATTACCTCATACCGAGACTCGAGATTCACAGCTACATTTTGGAAGAGCTTGTAGAGTGCTTTAGGTACGAAGCTGCAGTATAGTACGGCATATCACCCTTAGACGGATGGCCAGTCTGAGCGGATGATTCAGACCCTCGAGAACATGCTACGAGCTTGCGTACTAGACTTCAAAGGAAGTTGGTAAGAATAGCTTCATCTGGTCGAGTTCGCCTACAACAACAATTATCAGCAGAGCATTCAAATGGCTCCTTTTGAAGGGTTGTATGGCAGAGCGTGCAGAACACCAGTATGTTGGGATGAAGTCGGGGAAAGAAAAATTACAAGCCCAGAGTTGGTTCGGCAATTAGTGGATGTAGTTGCAGTTATTAGAGGCAGACTAAAGACCGCTCAAAGCCGACAAAAGAGTTACGTAGATAAGCGCAGGAGGTCATTGGAATTCCAAGTTGGTGATCACATTTTCCTGAAAGTGTTGCCAATGAGGGGAACTTCGCGCTTTGGCAAGAAAGGAAAACTGAGTCCAAGGTATGTAGGTCCGTTTGAAATTCTTGAAAGAATTGGGACCCTAGCATATCGTCTTGCGTTGCCACCGAGATTGGCGCAAGTGCACGACGTCTTTCACGTGTCAATGTTGAGGAAGTATGAGCCTAACCCGACCCACGTGCTTAATTTTGAGGAATTGAACGTGGACGACCGAATGTCGTACGTTGAAAGCCCGGTTCAGATCGTGGATCGAAAGGAACAAATTCTGCATACAAAGACCATCATGTTGGTCAAAGTGGTTTGGCAACACCACGGTATTGAAGGAGCAACCTGGGATAGCGAAGAGTCGGTGAGACGATTGTACCCCCACTTTTTAGTCTAAAGTATTGTAATGGTTTAAATTTCAAGGACGAAATTTTTATAAGAGGGGAAGAGTTGTGACATCCTGAATTTTCAATTTTGTTTTCCATTAAATTAATCGAGCCTTTCATCGACGCGCCTATAGTGCTATTCTCAGAGCCGATCACTCGTGAAATAACTAGACTATCTGGGGAAGTCATTAAGAGATTTTAATGCAATAGACTTGAGAATTTGACTAGGAATCGATTGTTCAACCATGCTAATCTGTAGAGAACATTTCGACACTGTAAGATCGATTAAAAATCAGAGATAGGTCAGTTCAACTAAGATGTGGGATTAAACGTGGGTGATTCCACTAAATTGTAAAATTCTTATCGATCGGCACTAGACTAATTTTTCTATCGTTTTGGTACCCTGTGTCCGTATTTGAATCCTCAAGATTTTCACGACAATTGAGAGTCGCCAATGTGTCGAAGAGGTTCATTGTGGCTCGAAGAAAATCGACCACAGGTCATTTTTACTAAAAATTTCTAAAAGCTACTCGGTAGCCTAGGTCACACTAAAATCGTGCCTGATTGAAATTAACCATGAATTTGAATATGATTTCAGAAATTGAAAGTTCTATCATGTCATGAGTCATTTTAGGAATGTCGATTTAGTCTCCAAAGATTTTTCTGCAAACTAGGAGTTTTGGTGAAAAAGTCGAGGTAGGGCTGTTTTCGTCCAGAAAAGTCAGAAGACCGTTTTTTATCACAAAGTTGGGAAGCAAGTAGGTTCTATTGACGAGCAAAAATGCCAATTTGAATGAGGACTCGATATTGGAACTTATGGAAGTCGAATTGGATTGATTCAAGGAGGAATTGGTGTCCAAATTGAGGGAAATCAATGCAAATTCGTATGCCCCGCATGGACCTAACTTGTGGACCAACTCGAGGCTTCTAGAAAGGGTGTTTTGGGTTGGAAATTGAGCTGAGAAGCCTAGCTAATGGTGGGGACCAAGCAAGGGGACAAGAAGATGAGATTGAAGGCTTGGTGGCCCCTCCATAAAGTAGCTGGTTCTTCCCCCCTTTTCCCCCTTCATTCCATCGACCACCTCCTCTTTCTTCTCCGAGTTTTGAGCTCAGCAATTCAACAAGGCTGACTAGCACCTCCTCTTCCCCTGTCACATCCCGCTTGCCAACCGCGTTAGGCCCGAGCGTTCCTGGCCACTGTTCCGCATCAACCGTGAGCCTAGACGTTCCCCCATGCTGTTCGCAACTGCCTCGCCGTCACCGAAGCCGTATGGAAGCCCGTTGAGCTTTGCCAAGTCCGCTGCAGCCCGTCCGCCTCCTCCCTTGCCGTTTGCTTGCTCAACCGACCACCGGAGTAGCTTCTGCAGCCCTCGATCAAGAGCCGAACCAGTGGGTCTCTCAGCCCCTGTTGGGTTCGTTTCGGAGCCGTTCCGACCACGAAAGGTGTGCCCGCTTTGGAGTTTCTCATCCCTCGCCACGTCCCCGTCATTTCGATCCAAGCGGATCGCTTAGCAAGTAAGTTTAACTCATTAATCCTTTCTTAGTAAGTTAATGACGTTTAAGGGTTGATTGGTTTAAGTTAAGTATGGATTAGATGGATAGTTAGATTAGATTAGCATTTTAATTAATTGTTATTGCATGTTAGGTGGTCAAAGTAGTGTAATTAGAGTCAAGACAAGCTCTAGTATTTATCTAGAGTGGTTCGGAAATTTTTTGCACCTGTCTCGACTTTCGATTAAGCTTTACGAGCCTAAGTCCTATTTATTAGCATTTATTAATTATTTTCCGTAATTATTTAATTATTTATTTATTTTCCAGAAATTAGACCGGGACAATTGCTGACTGGAATTTTATGCTGATTGCAGTGGTATGATCTGTTTATTTAATTTACTGTTATTTTATGCAAATTGAGTGTGATTTGTGATTGTAGGTAATTATCCCAAAATTAATTAATTTCAGTAATTAATTAGAAAATCACCGGACGTCAGTTTACGGCGCCAAAAATGAATTTGTGGACTGTTGAAATTAGTGGGATTTTCAAAGGTGAAAATATTATATTTTGGCTATGGCCGACCGTGTGGTACCCTTTGACGGCCCTCGATCCGCTAGGGTCGCCACAATTCATTTGCCTTTCTCTTGACCTGATAGTCTATTACTCTAATACCAAAGAATTATAATAGGTCTATAAGTCCTGGGGGTTTATATCTTTTAGATCAGTCCCTGTGCAGTTTATATATATAGTCGGAAACGCATCCATCAACTTCCCTTTTTGAAATTAAAACGATGCACACCAACTAAACTTTTTATAAGTTAAGGTCGAACACCTTTATTTACATAAACTAGATGGACATCTTTAGTCGGTACATCAAAACGCCGCGGTTTTCTATACCCGGCTACTTTCCAAAAGATACCCAACTATTACAGCAGCTATATACATAAGTTCATCAAACAGTGTCGGTGACCAAAAATGCTTCTGCTGCGGACCTTAACTCTTGGTCATATCCACCCATCCGGTCCATCAACTAACGGCGGTGGCAACAGCCCCAGCGAGCGTCCATCTCGGCGAAAAAAAATAGCGATGTACTCATGCAGAATGGGGCTGGCGGAGAGACTAACATCGAACACCAAAATAACTCTCACTCGTTCAAATGACAACCCACGCACCATGGGGTGTTGGTACTCCAACCATTCCCATTGTAGGTCGACCGGAAGTCCGCAGAATGAACCGGGAGTTATAGGTAGCAGAGGTATCTCTTCTAATCTAAAATGTTAGTCCCTAAAAAGGGGTGAGTACAACCACCAAGCAATTGATTTTAAAGTGTGATATCCCAAGACTATTTATCGCCGACCCTTTCGTTTAATATGCGCATGCGGAAGTAGCTATAAATCCTCAGACAATAAAACAATGGGATAAAAAAGCAGGCCATATTTTTCATATTGAAATTCACAACCACACTTTTATTAACTGCACAACTTATAGTATATTTACAATACTATTTACAGCATACAAGTCTCACACCTATCTACACTAAGACGGGGTTCACAAAAGGGATGGGATCTCAATCCACATCCGAGTTGTACTCAAGATCCCTCTCTAGATCATCTTCTTCTTCAAAAATCTTTCTCCTGCTCAGGTTCCTCCTCCTCGGCTCCTCCTCAGGGTCCTGAAATGGTTATTCAATAACCAATGAGACCATGTCTCAGCGAGTTCTACCCCCTAAGACCCAATTAGTAAGCCAATACACTATGGGCTGCCTAAACACGCACAAGTTAGAGGACTTACCTTGGCCTCATATTCCACCTGCAAATCAGTACAAGTCATAGAAGGCACCCAACTACTCAAAACAAATTGAACCAGTCGATTACATGTCATCCAAATCATATATTCCCCACGATGTATATCTAGTCTCTGAGCACACGTGCATTCTCTAAGGCACTAGTTCACCAAAGTGATGCATCAAATCACCGAGCCCACGTGTCTCTCCCAAGATACCTCACTTAATTCCCTAGGCCCAGGTGCATTCTCTAAGGCATTAGTTCGCCAAAGTGATGCATCAATTCACCGAGCCAACGTGCCCTTTTATAATGCATGGGACCCCGTGCATTCTCTAAGGTACTCGTTCACCAAAGTGATGCATCAAATCACTGAGCCCACGTATCCTTTTAGATGCCACATTGATTCACCACTCTACCATCGATACTGACAATTGGTACCTAATCATTCCCCAATCACATAATTGAAATCAACCAATTAGGAATATATCCTAAAATTCACAATTTAAGTCAATTCCATATAAATTGCAACTCAATTAAATAAACGGACTGCACCACAACAATCAGCACGAAATTTCGGTTATCAACCATCCCGGTTGAATTTCCGAAAAAATAATTAATTTCGAAAAATAAATAAATAAATACTAAAAACCCAATTTAGGCCCATAATGCCAAATTGGAGGCCGAGACGAGCCCGGAAAATTACCGAGACTCGCTCAATATATAACATGGCATGTCTACTTGTTAATGTCTATTTCTAACCACCTAACATGCATCATTAAGTCTCTAATTTAATTTATCTAAATTAATCTAACCACCTAATTGCATTTAATTAAATCTAACCAACTCTAAGTATAATTAGCAGACTAAGAAAGCATTAGTGAGTAAAACTCACTTGGTTAAAAACGGGAACCGAATCACCGCGACGGCAATGCGACAACGGCCGAAATCGGGCTTTCGACAACACCGGCGGGCTTGGACCAGGCCTTAAACTTGGGCCCAACAAATCTCAGCTCAACTGAGATTTGTTCTTGCACTGGACTAGGCTCGCTCTTGGGCTTGAGCTTGGCTGCGATTGGGCTTTCTTCGCCGGCTGAACTTGTTTGGGCCAAAGACTCAATTAATGTGCTGTAATTGTGGACTTGGGCTTCAACTAAATTAAACCAACTTGGGTTGAGCTTGCTAGGCCACTTGGTCTTGTGGGCTAAAGTTCACTTGGGCCGAAGTTGAGCCGAATCCCAATGGGCTAAACCGCAGGTTTGGCTGCGGGCTACGGAGAGGAAACCAGCAGCTTCAACGGCGAAAACGGGCCGATCGGAGCTCCGGCGAGCGGGTGGTTGGCAAGCAATGGCTCCCGGGGGTCTTGGGGATCTTGTGGGTGGATGGAATGGGTAAATGAAGGGCTGAAATGGGGCGAAACAGCAAGAAAACACGAAACATTGTCGACGGGCAACTTCCAGACAGTCCGGCGAGCGGCGGACTCCGGCGGCCATACGAGACGAACGGTGGATCCGTTCGGGGGTGATTTTGAACTTTTTGGAATGGTATGTATGTCCTCTTCATGGTGATAGGTGGCTCGTTTGCTGGTTCATCCAGGAAGTTTACTTTTTACTCGGATCTTTGGCGAGAGGTCAGATGGAACATAAACCGGCAGTGGCGCGGCTGGAGGTGTGCGACGGTTGCAACTCCTTCTACCGGTCTTCTTGCTGGCTTGAGGGCTTCGAAAATGAAGAGGAGAGGGTCTTGGATGGTGGAGAGGTGAGAGAGAGAAATGGAGATGATAGAGATGAGGGAAGAGATAAGAGGGATGAGATAGAGTTGAGGTGGGGCCTTGGCTTGATATTTTCCAATCTTGCTCTCCAAGATTCATTCTAGTCCAAGTATAACTCATGGCTTCCAATGAACCACCAAGACACTCTCCACGACCTTCCAATTGGTCCAAAATAGCTAGTAGGAGGGGGAGTCACGAATTTTGGTACAATCCTCTCTGAATTGGATACAAATCCTTGCTCGATTAAATCTCAATCGACCTTTACAAAAATCAATTGGCACTTCAATGCTTTAGTTGACAATTTCCCTCATCCAATAAACCATCTTGTATCTCAATCTTGCATCCAAATTTAATCCTCGACTTCAATTGCACAAAACGACCATGCGACAACTTTTTCCCAAAAAGTGTCAAGTGTCAGAAAAATCTTCTAAGACTGAATCAACACTCCTATAATTTATTGTGACAAGACAAAAACTTCAATTTCTAAAATCAGACTCAAATTGACGGTTAATTTCAATTTGACGCGTTTTTAGCGTGACCTAGGCTATCAGATAACTTTCAGATATTTTTAGTGCAATTGACCTATGGTCGATTTTCTTCGAGCCACTATGAACCCACTCGACTCATTGGTGACTCTCGGTTGTCGTGAAAATCCCGAGGATCCAAATACGAACATAGGGTACCAAAACAATAAGAAAATCAGTCTAGTGCCGGTCAACATGTATTTTCTAATTTAGTGGTGTCACCCACGATTAGCCACACATCTCTGTCGATCCAGTCTATCTCTGATTTCAAATCGATTTTTAACTGTGCTGTGATGGCTTCAAAAGATGGACACGGTCGAGAAGCCGATTCCTAGTCGAATTCTCAAGTCTATTGCCTTAAAATTTCTTAATGGTTTCCCCAGATAGTCTAGTTATCTCGAGAGTGATCGGCTCTGAGAATAACCCTATAGACACGTCAATGAAATGCCTGATTCATTCAGAAGAAAACAAAGTTGAAAATTTGGGATGTCACAATCTACCAAGCTATACTATGCAAACCATCACAATCTAGGTCCATGCAAGATAGATAAAACAAGTAATCAAAAGATTGAGTATGCATCAGTTTCATAAAACTTTTCAAAGCAATGGTAAATGCAGTTTCAAAACCAATAAGCATTCTTTCAATCGCACACGGGTTCCGATTATAAGGCCAAACGGTAACGACACATCCCATACCATACCGTATAATTTAGTCCCACAATCAGGCGCAGTTATTAGCAGGGTCGTTATTTTTAGAAAAAACTCAGTTCATTTCCATTTCCCTACGGCTAGCCTAGAGGACCAGTGTTTGCGTCCCTCCGGGATTTCGCATCCCACCTGGCATCGCGAAAGCCTCCAGTATTCAATCACCGGGCATTCAGAGCGTGTTACGTCACACCTCCAGGCATCTCGCATCCCACCTGGCACTTGCGAGGAATTGCCAAGGCTCACCATGAAAATGGTTACCCCTACCCTCCAGATTTACATACTGACATATAACTGAGCATCTCGACACTCCCGGGGAACCTCTGGGGTACTACGGACCCTAGGCATCCAGCGGCATCGCCTCATGCGATCCTATGGGCATCCCGATACTCCCAAGGCATCGTCGACTCAAAGGTCAGACATCATTCACAACACATCTCAGCCATGGTGTCTCAATCTAATCGTTTCAATGCCAAAGTATTTTCAAAACAACAATAACAAGTTTTGAAATCACATATCGTTTCCGTATCAACAAAATCAATGAACAAAATCTCAGTAATATAACATCAGTTCATAAATCCATTTCCATGTTTCCTTCAAAACATTTCAAAACCCATGTGAATTCTCGGGTTGCACTTGCGCCTCACGGTCAAGATCAAGAACAGTTATTAACAAGCTATTTGAAATCGACACATTGGTAACTTAAATGTACACTTCCGACTTCAAGATTTATAAAGATTTGTTCTTGTAAAAATTTGAAACTCTGAGGGCATCAAAATATTTTCTTTTCCACTTTGAATCATTGATGAACGCCCCCGGTATGTAGAAATTCCAGCAAGAGTCGGAAGGTTTTCCAAATAGGTCTACGGCCAAGTTTTGTTCAAAATGACAATGAGTTTAAAAACTTGCATAGAAAGCCTGAAATGTCAACCTAATCTCCAATGGTTTTGAAAAGATTGGATCAAAAGTTCAATTATGAAAGCACCGTACATTTTCTTGAAACATTTGAGGCTGGTGCCGTGGTAGATAAAACTTTAAATACGGATCGGGAGGTTTTCCTTTTTCAACTCAAATCAATGGCCGAATTCTTCAGGATTTCATAGTCGGAAAATCTATTTTGACTGAAATTCAAGGGAATCGGAGGCATGCACGAGAAACCCAAGCATTCTCATCAATCTTTCAACCTCAAAACAGTCTCGGTTGCTCAATAAACCATTACTCAATATCAAAATCCAACAATCCAGCCTATCAATGCACTTCCTAAGATAGCAACAGCATTACACTATAGTTTAGTAGACTTCAACTTGCCTCTAGTCCTACAGCTCGATGGCAAACAAGATGGGAGGCTTGTGGATCACAGGCGCGGCTCAACGGCGGTGAAGGCGAGCTGTGTCGACGGCGGCAGCACGCGAGTACGGACGGAGGGGCGACCTCCTCTCCTTTCCTTCTCACTTTCGCTCGCCACTCTCTCTATCTCTCACTTGCCGCTGCTCACTCTCTCTCTACTTGCTCAAACACACGAGCACTTTGCCCACTCTAAATGTTAATTAAGTTAATTATTGCACGCAAGTTGCGGTGGCTGCAGCAACGATGGGCAGGTGGAGGAGGCATGTCTTCAGCTGGGGTTTCTTGGCCTTCGTTGGCAGCCCCACACGAAGCAACGTGGCCATCATGGGCCTTGCTTCTGTCAACTTTTCCCTTCATGGTTGACTAATATGTCGACTAAGTGGAGAAGAATTTGGGCGGCATTGGACGTAGACGATTCTTCCTCTCCGCGCGGGCATGCATGTTCCTCATGCATGGCCGAATTCCATTCCTTCGGCTCTCTAAAAATCAACTGATCAAAGTCCAAATTCCTCTCTTATTCCATATACACTTGGATGGTATAGTTGTGTAGTATCATCGAAAGAAATATGTACATAAATCGGCAGGGTCTGAAGTGGTGCCGATGATGATGATGGTACAACGGGGTCCAATATCGGTGTCGACAACAAAGTCCGATAACAAATTCGTCAACCCACGACGTGTCGTCATTTTTCTGAGGTCAGCAAAATAAGGACGGTAAATTCAGCTTCCTGATATTTCTTAAATATGATTTAGAATTATTAGATATTTAATATTGATCATATTGTTCACTTTTATAAAATGCAATTAACAATTACTAATCATCATTTATAATTGATCCTCAAGCGTAGGAAGTATAATTATTTAATATAAATTATCTTATTAATTAATAATTAATGAGTAAAAAAATTCAGCTGTTATTTATTATCAGCGTTGAGGCATCCACTCCGAGCTTGTCGTTGTCATGCGGATTACATATGAAGTGAAATGAACCCTTTCTTTTTTTAGGAATTGAGTGACCAACTAACTGGTTGGGTGGATGTGTAGTGGGTATTTATTAAATATATATGAATTGAGTGATAACATTATAAAAGACAGATTAACTTCTTATGCTAGGACGAGAGTATTTCCTAATATGTACGTATATAATTGAAAGAAGAAGAAGAAGAGAAGCTCAATTTTACCCTTTATCTTTGAGATTCCATCCTCTGATATGAGTGACCTCCCTTAGAGCCTCCTTCCATTTCTACACTTTATTTTAGCCGAAGTTCTCCTCGTGCATCCACAAAGCGTCATAATATCGCTTGGTTTTGAGCTTGACATCATCAAAATCCACATTGAAGAAAACTGACATGATCAATGGCCTTGCTCTCTCTATTTTGGAGCAATCCATCATGTATTCAAGCTCACGAAGACACCAAACACTAGATGCATAATTTCTAGAGAATATGGGCATACGGATTATGGCGCTCTTAATTGCAGGCTCCAGCTCACCTCCAATCACTTCGCCTTTTATGATCTCTTCATTGTCTCTGAAAACATGAATCACAGCTTCGTCCATGGAGTAATATAGGTAGCCAGTTAAATTTAGGTGAGTGTCGAGGCCTCTAAATTTTGAGAACACCTTGAATTCACCCCCAAGCCAAATTCAGCTTTCTTTGCTCCATCTAAATCCACACGCTCATCAACAGGTAAAGGGGTTAAATCTAACAGAGTTAACGGATTAAAACCATAGACAACCTCAAATGGTGTAAATTTAGTAGCATAATGCATGCTCCTATTATATGCAAATTCAACATGTGGCAGACAATCTTCCCAAGATTTTATGTTCTTTTTAATAATAGCACGCAACAATACCCCTAAAGTTCTATTAACTACCTCGGTTTGACAATCGGTCTGTGGATGACAAGTAGTAGAAAATAACAACCGTGTTCCTAGTTTTTTCCACAATGTTTTCCAAAAGTAGCTAAGAAATTTAGAATCTCGATTTGAAACAATCGATCTAGGCATGCCATGCAAACGTACAACCTCCCTAAAGAACAAATCAGCAACGTGAGATGCATCATCAGTTTTATGACAAGGTATAAAATGAGCCATCTTTGAAAATCGATCAACAACCACATAAATAGAATCTCTACCATACTTAGACCTAGGCAATCCTAACACAAAATCCATAGAAATATCAGTCCAAGGATGCGATGGAATAGGTAATGGTGTATATAAGCCATGCAGTTTAGTTGTAGACTTAGATTGCTTACAAGCAATGCATCTCTCACAGACATGTGTAACATCTCTCTTCATATGTGGCCAATAAAAATGTTCATGCAGCACTTCATAAGTCTTATTAATACCAAAATGCCCCATTAAACCATCACTATGCGCTTCTCGCACCAACAATTCACGCAAAGAACACTTAGGCAAACATAGTTTGTTTTCACGGAAAAGATAACCTTCACACCTATAGAATTTATCAAATTCAGCGTGTTCACATGCTTCAAATACTCTCCCAAAGTCATCATCATCAATATATAAGCCCTTGATATGCTCAAAACCTAAACACTTTGCTTCTAAAATAGTTAGAATCGCATACCTTCGAGAAAGTGCATCGGCTACCACATTCTCCTTACCTTTCTTGTACTTGATCACATATGGAAAAGTCTCGAGTTCATCCATTTGGCATGTCTTTTATTCAACTTTTGCTGCCCTTTCAAGTACTTCAAGGTCTCGTGATCGGTGTGGATCACAAACTCCTTCGGCCATAGATAATGTTGCCAAGTTTCCAAAGCTCGCACTAAAGCATACATCTCCTTATCGTAGGTAGGATAATTCAATGTTGCTCCACTCAATTTCTCACTGAAATCAGCTATGGGACGCCCTCCTTGCTTCAACACGGCTCCAATTCCTATACTAGAAGCATTGCACTCTATCTCAAAAGTAGCACTGAAATTTGGCAAAGATAACAAAGGAGCATTAGTCAACTTATCTTTTAGTAGATTAAATGCTTTCTCTTGCTCTTCTCCCCATGTGAAACCCACGTGCTTCTTGATAACCTCAGTTAAAGGTGCGGCAATGGTGCTGAAATTTCTCACAAATCGCCGATAAAAACTCGCCAATCCATGAAAGCTATGCACATCTCCTATGGTCTTAGGCATTGGCCATTCACGAATTGCTTTGACCTTTTCTTCATCAACCTGTATACCATCAGCACTAACAACAAATCCTAGAAATACTCATTTGTTGGTAACAAAAGAGCACTTCTTTAGATTATCGTATAATTGCCCGGCCCTTAAAACCTGCAAGACAGCTTGCACATGCTCAATATGGTCATCAAGACTTCAGCTATAAATCAAGATGTCATCGAAATAGACAACCACAAATCGACCAATAAAAGCACGCAAAACATGATTCATAAGTCGCATAAACGTGCTCGGTGCATTAGTTAATCCAAACGGCATGACTAACCACTCATATAATCCATACTTGGTCTTAAATGCAGTTTTCCATTCATCACCTTCTTTCATCCTAATTTGATGATAGCCACTTTTCAAATCAATCTTAGTTAAAATGCAAGAACCATGCAACTCATCCAACGTGCCATCTAACCTAGGAATAGGATGTCGATACTTTACCGTAATGTTATTGATTGCTCGGCAATCGACACACATTTGCCAAGTTCCATCCTTCTTTGGCACCAACAAAATAGGGATGGTGCACGGGCTAAGACTCTCTCTCACATGCCCTCGCTCCAATAGTTCGCTAACTTGCCGCTGAAGTTCCTTTGTCTTCTCAAGATTGCTTCGATATGCAGGTCGGTTAGGTAATGGCGCACCAGGAATCAAGTCGATTTGATGTTCAATGCCTCGAATCAGTGGTACTCCTCCAGGAAATTCATTAGGAAAGACATCTTCAAATTCCTGCAATAAAGACACAATAGGACTAGGCAAACTTGGGTCAAGATTGTTAGTAGAAAACAAAACCCCCTTGTACAAAAGTACAAGCATCGGTCGGTCTAGAACTAAAGATCTCCTTACCTCACTCGATTTTGCATAAAAATTCTTTTGCCTATTTTCTTTCCTCTCTTCTTTTCCCTCGGTTTTTACCTCAATCCTTCTCTCGGCCTCTCCTTTTCCTTGCGTCTCAGACACACCACGCAAGCCCTCGGATTTCTCACCTTTTTTCTCTCTCGGCTTCTCGTTGTAACTTTAACTGATCCTGATACACCTCACTAGGTGTCATTGGTACCAAGGTATAAGTCTTTTGATTCATCACCAATGAATAACGATTAGTATACCCATCATGATGCACCTTTCGATCATATTGCCATGGTCTTCCAAGCAAGATATGACCCGCTTGCATAGGGACAACATCACACTCTACCTCGTCCTTGTATCTCCCTATCTCAAATGGGATTCGAACTTGCTTCGACACTTTCACCTCACCACTATCATTTAACCATTTAAGTCTATAAGGCCTAGGGTGCTTTGTCGTCTTCAAACCTAACTTATCCACCATAATACAACTTGCCACATTTGCACAACTACCTCCATCAATTATCAAACTACATATCTTACCATTCACCACACATCATGTATGAAACAAGTTATCTCTTTGTTGGTGATACTCCTCCTCCTTTACTTGCACACTAAGAGAACGCCTAACCACCAATAAAAAGTATCCTTTTATAGCTACTTCTCCATCATTACAATCCTCCAACGGTGGCATCTCATCATCCTCTTCTTCCCTTTCACTTTCGGACTCAATAACACCATGTCCAGTCATGATCGTCACCCTCCTATTAGGGCATTGATTCGCCATATGACCCCTACCCAAATACTTAAAACATTTAATTTCACGAGTTCTAGTGTTAGGGTTTTCGATTTTACCTGAAACCGGATTCATTCCAACTTTACCGTCCCTCTCCTTCTCCTTTGAGGTTTCGGTTTTGGTGTTGTTTCCTCTCCAATTTGGCTTTTCATCTCTCTTCCAATTGGATCTCCAATTTTGATTTGAACCTCCTCCACTTTTGTGATTTCGGCCCATCTTCAATTGCCGCTCAACTTTGATGGCTTTGTCCACCAATTCCTCCAATTCAACATAGTGTTGCAGCTCCACCACCCTTGCTATGTCTTGGCTCAAACCACTCAAAAATATTGACATTGTGGCCTCACGATCCTCCACCACATTAGCACGGATCATGGCAATCTCCATCTCCTTGTGATACTCTTCCACGCTCTTATTGCCTTGCGTGAGATTTTGTAACTTTTGAAACAAATCTCGATGGTAATGACTTGGCACAAAACGCCTCCTCATCACCACTTTCATCTCATCCTACATCTCTATCGGTCTTTCACCATTGTGCCTCCTACTAGTCACAAGTTGATCCCACCAAATTATAGCATAGTCAGTAAATTCAACAGCTGCAATTTTTACCTTTTTGAGCTCGGAGTATCGTTGGCAATCAAATACCATCTCCATGCGTTTCTCCCACTCTAGATACGCATCAGGATCATTCTTTCCTTGGAAAGAAGGAATCTCCATCTTGATATTGCCAAGTTCATTATCTTCTCGGTGTCTAAACCCTCAGGCTCCATTCCACCTTTCAAATCGAGCATCTCGATCATCCTCCATGTCAGCCTCATCATCATCATAATGCCGCTGCCTTCTAGGTCGTGTTCTAGAGACATCTCGCTGATGTTGCAGCCTTCCTCGAGGTATCTCTTGGTCACCATCAACCCTCATGTCATTCCCCATCATTCGGCCATTAAGCTCCTCCACTACGACCCTCAATTGCTGGATGCTTTCCACGAGCGCTTCATCCCTTCGTATGGAGTCAACCTCCCTTTGATTTACGCTTTCTTCGCACAACATATTTTAGACCTGCAAGTAAACGTTAGTCACAAAAATCCTCACCAATTGCTCCCTCACATGTTTCTCTCAAGGTGTTTGTCACTCCCCTCGTGTTTAACTCAAGTCTAGGCCTTTTTTTTTTTACCCTCAATTAAACTCACACACTCTTGCCTTTTCCCTCTTGTATTTTCTTTTCACAAGCTCTTTATTGGACTCAAAACCCGTCTCTCAATCCCCTCATGACAATCAATCAAACTAATCAAACAAGATTAGATCACTGCTGATTTTGTTTTAGCAAGTAACAATTTCAAACCAACAAGTACAACTTTCAAAATTCCAATTGAAATGCAAATCACTACTGATTTGTTTCAATTCGGTCCACTAACAAACGAGTCGCCTTCTTGATTTTTTTTTGTTCGGCTATATATATATATTTTTGCCGAATCTATTTTTTTTTTCTCTTGCGCACTTTTTTTGACGAACTCAGATACAATTTAAGATGCTAGGGAAAAAAAACACTAACAGCAAACAACTACGTATGTAAACACAAAACCAATCAGATCCCTAAATTGGTTAGAACCGAAACCCTAGCTCAATAAATCTCAAATTGCTGAATATAAACAGAAAATTAAAGATAAATAGACCTTGTAGAAGCAAGCTCTGATACCAAATGATGTGAATCGTTGCGGAAAGATCATTCTACGAAGGCCTAGATGATGCGAATTGCGAACCTCGACCTCCAATCAAACCTGTGATTGGCAACGTTGGTATGACCATGACCTGTTGACGAACGCGTGTCAACCAACCAACATTATAGACGCCACGAGCGAAAGAATTCGCTATCTCGCTCGATAAGTCGAATTGACCATCACAAGGGAACCTTGATTAGGTCAAGTCCTCAAAAGAACAATAGAAGAGAATTTCTGTGGCACCCCCAAAACCTGATAGGGTCGCCACAGATACCAAGCGAAAGAAAACAAGACAAAAAAAAATTATACAGCGATAGAAGAAAGATTCAAGCCGACGCTTAGGTGTAATTTTTCTTTTCTTTTCTTTTCCTTTAAAAAGGCTTTAAGGATTTGCGCAGCTCATAGCGGAAAATAAGAGGCGAGTCTCATCAACACTTCGTTTCCCTCACGACAGCACAATGCACACCAACTATTTTTGATTGAACGAAAGCACGAGGCCGAACCACTTTTATTTACATAAATATTTACGAAGGGTAACACGGGTCGATACAAAAGGTAGGCCAAGACTCATCTATGCTCGGCCTTCAACCTCAAAAGAGACACACGACCCTAAAAAAATACGATGTGTAACGATCTCCCTTTGGACTACTCGTGTCGGCCATCCAAAAAGTTGCTAACCCCAACTCCACGTGCGTAGGCCGTCACACCCATCCCAGTGCGTTAGGCGGTGGGGGTGGCAGCATCCCCATCATGACACCGTCGCGGCGGATGTGAACGGAGATGTACTCCTGGATGACTGGGCCTCCAGATAGACCCACGTCATAAGATATGATCGCACGCTCATGTATGAAAGTCAGTCCCGGCAGGGTGGGACAATCTATCTCGGTCAACTCGACCTCCACGTCAGATGGAATGCCATAAAACACTCCCCACGTAACGGCAGGGAGAGGCATCGTACTAATCTGAAATGTTGGTCCCCGAAGGGGTGAGTACAACCACTCAACAAGTAAAGAGATCCAATCAACACTCAATGTATTTAAACCATACGAATAATTTCAATACACATGTCATTCATGCATTGTAGTGTACTTACCTCGAAGCCATGTACATGCCATCATATCTCATCATCACAATCATAATACGTACATAATATTAATTACAAATGATCATCATCATCATACCATATGATCCATACACGTCATCATCATGCCATAGTACACATGCATGTCATCATCATGCCATAGTACACATGCATGTCATCATCATGCCATAGTACACATGCATGTCATCATCATACCATAGTACACATGCATGATTAAATTCTCACTTGGAATTCTCAATTGATCATCACATCACCCTTCCTCGAGATCATCCATCCCATACTTTACACTCGCACCCTATTCGGGCCTTGCGAAAAACCTCCGGAATTATGCCAATCATGGCCACCGGGCATCCGATACCCCCGCATCCCGGGCATCTCGTATCCCAACTGGCATCACGAGGCATCCCCTTGGGCAAAGACCTCCGAGGCTTCCGGCACCCATCTCATTCCGGGCATCCTGATACTCCCAAGGTCATCCGGCCATGTATCTCTATACATTCCGGCCATTAACATCCTCCCCCAACAATTACCATGGATCACATTGCCAATTATGTCTCAATTCATCATGCACATGATGTAATGGCAAGACAAGATCATCTTTGTTCTTATACATGTATCATCAAGCAATTATACATACATGCAATAGATGCATTCCCCCATAGAAATTAGGTCCACATGCCACTCAAAACAATGTACTTGCCAATTGCATTTAGAATTTATTTAAATCCCAATTTAATTCTACTTTGCAATTAATTAATTAATTAATCACAAAAATCACAATTTCATGAAATCCAAACACATAATATTTTATTGCCATAAAATAGTGATTTTTCCACAGAAAATGCATGGCCAATCAATTTCTACACAATAAACAATATTTCCACAATTTCCGTATAGAATTTCGGATAAGGGCAGAACGCACAATTTTCTAAGTAAATCAATTAAAATACCCATACGACCTCAGAAAATTATGAAATTTTAACAGGTTATATTTAAGACATTAAAATAGACTTTTCATGAAGTAACCTAGGCCAAATTCATTATAGATAAATTTTTATAGATCCACGAAGCTTCTGATCAGGTTACCGAAACGCCTAGGATACTTTGTCCAAAATATGGAGATTTGACCCACCTAAACTTCTTCGTTTTCTCTGAAATTTGGATATGTTATACTTCTAAGAATCCCCTACAACTTTCATGAAGGAACTTAGGCCAAAATACCAAAGAAAGACCTCCAAATGGTTCCACAAAGTCTCGGGTATCCCACATCGCGACACCAGATTCATTGTCTTCAAGATCAGGTTGGTTTCCTAAGCTATACTTGCTCATTTTGCTTCAAATTTGAGTATGTTCATCCTTAAGATGTTCGCTACAAGTCTCATGAAGAAGTCGAAGAGAGATTCATAGTAAAAACCAACATGCAACCACAAATCCACCTCAAGGTCAGAAAAACAGTTCCAGATCTAGGGTCTCCGAAATATGAGGTTTTGACCCCTCAAATCTCCATCATTTTTCACTAAATTTCCGTATGTTATAGTTCAAGGTGTTAGCTACAACTTTCATGAAGAGATCCAAGCCAAAATCGAACTCCAAACATACATGCAAGCCCTCACAAGTTTCTGACTTCAGTGATCCGTGCGAAAAACAGCATGCATCTCCAAAAACAAACCATCCTCACTCCATTTCGTGCATCCAAATCAATAAAAATCCAACCAACATGCAAAACAAACATGCAAAGAGAGATGATGGACCCTAGACTTGCCTCTAACCAATAAGGATTGGCGACAAGGCGACGGTGGACGGCGGCGAACGGCGGCTCTTCCTCTCTCTCTCGGCCTCCTCTTCCTTTCTCTCTCTTTCTCGCAAACTCTCTCTCTCTCTCCTCTCACTTGTGCGAATGCACAATCCAGCCACCCTCTCTCTCCTTTTCTCTTTTCTCTTTCCCCCTAATCATTGCCTAGAAGACTCTAATGCATGAGTGCCAAATGGCCCATGCATTAGGACACTTGGGGAGGGGCATGCAATCCGAATCCCTCCCCCTCTTCGTGCGGCCACAAAGGCCCAATGGGCCTCATGGGCTTGGCCCATGTGGCCCACTTTAGGCCCTCCATCCATGGGCCTAAAGTCCAAGCTATTGGGCCTAAGGCCCAATCCAATTCCCTTTTCTAATTAAATTAAAACTAACAATTAATTACACCTAATTAAAATTCTATAACATTTTATGAAAATTAAATTTATAACAAGCATGGCAAAACATAAATCTATCCTTAATAAATACCTTAGGTTTAAATTAAAAACACAAGGCACAAAGCACGAAGCCTTAAGAAGGAACTAAGGCTAAAACACGAACCAATAGGTAAGTTCATTACCTATTTAAAAGCTCTAGGGCACCTTAGGACTTGCCCTTAATTTCTAGGATGCCACAATTTCTCAATTTTTTCTCAAAGTAAAAATATATCTATCCCCAAAGAAATTTAGTCAGTCTTATATATAGGCCTTCTAGCCGCCACACAAACCCTAAAACCAACCCTAGAAATATAATGCGTCATATTCTAGAATATTCATAAACAAGAAGATATATATATTTGACTTGGTCAAATATTTGGTGTCCATATAATCAAATTGCGCCAAGATTTCCAAGATTCTTCAAGATTTGATCCAAGGTCATCTCCACGCCGAAGATCACGAACCATGACGCCAACAGCTTGCCTGAATTGCTTGGCCCGCGCTCGAGTAATCGAACCAGTAGGAATAGACAATGGGTCTCTAGCACCTCCTTCTCGATATGGCTCGATGTCCACATCAGAAAGAAAAGTGAAAGAGGCAGAGAGAGCGACAAGTGAGAGCAGAGGAAAAAGAAGAAGAAAAAAGCAGAAAAACCAAGGAGACTGTTCATCTTCTTCGTGACTCTTTGCTCCACAACCGTTTGTCTGCGAGTGCCACGCCTCCTTCGCCGTGCAACTGCCGCCGCTCGTCGCTCCACCAGCTACCATTGCGCCCCGCCTCATCTGTAGCCCACGCTAGCTTGCAATGACCTAACACCCACGACCACCTGCTGATCTTGCTCGCCGACGCTTGCTGCAACCAAGCCGAAGCCCACCACGCTTGCATCAGCCGCCCCGCTCAACGCCTTCGGCTGCTCGTCCCCCATGAAACCAACGTTCCCTCGCCGGTCGCTGCCGCTGACCCGCGACACCCTTGCTCGACTCCAGATGCAGCTCCTGTCGTAACCCGATGTTGCCACATCCGCTACTTCCTAACTGCTCAACCCTCTTTGTGATTCCAACAATAAAGCCACTTCTGTCAACGACCCAGCTGCACCACTGCACCCCTGTGCCAACGCCTCCGCTTGTTGTCTCCGACGACCCGATGCTGCTCTGCTCCATCTAGCCAGAAGTCACGCGACTCGAAGCCAACATCGCCGTGAGACTCACCGCCAGCAGCCGTGATGCCTAACGTCGTTGCCCCGACACCGGCCTACTGTCCCGCTTATGGTCCGATGCCGGGCAGTCACCTCTCCGAGTGACGCCCGTAGCTACTGCAACCTGAGCTACTCCGCCCCTTGCCCACTGGTTCGCTTGCCGCCGATCCGCCAGCCACTGGATCCCTCGCGCCGAAGCTCCAATGACTGCGACCGACGACCGATGTTGACCAGACCACCAAAGTTGCTCCAAGAAGAAGAAGTCATTGCCCATCATTTTGCCAATCTCTTTGAAGATGGCCTTGTTGGTACCATTGGCAAAGATGAAGAGCCTTCTGATCCTGTTATGTTAAGGATGTTCCTATTTTTACTTTCATTTCACTTTCATTTCAGTTGTTTTCCATTTAATTCTCCCCTGCAAGAGAATTTCATTTGTTCATTTCATTCATATGTTGTAATAGTCTAGATCATGGATTTTGGAGATCCAAGACAATATATGTTTGTGCATACTAATAAAACATTCATTTTTGTTAATAGACATGTGAGGTATCTCAAACTAGTCCTATGATAATGCTTTGAGGCATGGTCCTCCACATGATTTACAGTTTCAAAATGATTTATTAGAACAAAGACATCCAATGATACGAGGATGAGTTCCCAACCAATTTTTCGAAAACTTAGAATTCGAAAACAATTTTTTCACAACATTTGCATGTATTGCATTTGTTATTTTTACATACTAACCATTTCTAGTTGCATCTTAGGCATGGCACTTTACATTATCAGAATAGTCATATGCATGGCTCAAATTCGTGTCCAAGAGATTATTGCGAACCCAATTATTATGATTCATAGTATTAAGATGATCCCAAGGTCATTGAAAGTGAATGTATTAGACATGAGAAATCCAAACCTCCGACTACTGAATAGCCAGTTATTGTGAATTTAAGGGAGTTAGAAAACCCCAATAAAACGAAGATTGGGGCAGGCTTTCTTATACAGATACCGATACACTAAATTACACTTCTGAGACAATACCGAAATGTCTTCGCTTGGTTCAATGTTGATATGCCAGGATTAAATCTCGAAATTGTGGAACACGCACTACCTCTCAATCTAGACATTCCACCTTAGAAGTAAAAGCTTAGGAGGCTCCACACAAGTATCACAATCCGTAAAATCTAAAGTATTGAATAGTCCATCATTTGGTAATTGCTTAATTCTATCTACGGAGATATGTCTCAATCTCCGGTGCCACAATATAGAGAAATCTTCATTCACAACACATCATTTTATACTAGCATTATCACAAACATACATTGCATCATAATAGGCATTGTTTTGTAAATTAATTCAAAAAGACCATTAAATAAAGTGCTACTTTCAACAACTTCATATTTAAATGATAAATAGAAGTTTGAATTTGAAAAGTTAAAAGAGTAACTCAAAGGTACAAGTCTTAAAACTGAAATTAAGTTTCTAGATAAACTAGGGACATAAAAGGTTCTTTCCAAATTCAAAACAAAACCACTTTTTAGGACTAATCTATATGTCATAATAGCTTTCACATGCGAACACATCTTGTTTCCCGAATAGATGCTTTGTTCACTTCCCACTAGCCTTCTGTGATTTTGAAAATCCTACAAGAAATTTGAAATGTGAATTGTAGATCCAAAATCAATTCACCAAGTGTTGTGACTCACATTAGCCATATTAGATTCATAACAAATAGAAGAGATTGGATTACCTCTATTCTCAAATCAGGCCTTAAATTTGACACAATCCTTCTTAATATGTCCATTTTTTTATAGAAGAAACATTTGGATTCTTTCTTAATGTTAGCTTAGGGAAGTATTTTACCATTTTACTTATGCTTGCCATTACTCTTATTCTTTCATTGTATTGCCAAATGAGCACTTTCTCTCAATTCCATAATAAGCCTTTTTTCCTCTTAAATACACATGATTATAAGTTCATTAATTGACTATTTATTTTTATGTGTGTTGTAAGAAATCATGAAAGGTGTATACTGTCGCAAGAGAGTATTCAAAATATAATACACAAGGAAAGATTCAAATATATCAATCTCAAGGCTCTTAAGTTAAGTTGCAATGTCCCTCATCTTCACGATGTGTTCATGCACACCTCTAACATGAATGAGCTTCAACGATGAAAACTTCATAATTAGGGTCATGACATGCGTCTTTTCAAAAGTCTCAAATTGTGTAACAATGGCCTTCAACAAAGCCTTAGCATCATTATGCTGAGCAATCGAACTATGAACATTAGGAGATATTTTAGCCCTTATAAACATCATACTAAGGTGGTTGGACTGACCCCATTAATCATAAAGGGCTATCTTAGCTGCAGTGCTCAAATCAGTAGGAGCAGGCGGTTCGTCTTTCCTTATAGCATAATCAATGTTTATCCACCCTAATTAAGGTAGAATTAATTCCTTCCAAACTTTATAGTTTTCACCATTCAATATGGGAACATCATACTTAAATCTAGAGAAATTCACGGATTGCAAAACTGCATATCAAATAATCATACTTATGTCACAAAATATGTGGTAAAATATACATAAATCATGTTTTACCAATTTTACATGTTATAAATATGAATCACATAATATAAAAACAATCTATGGGCTAAGTTTTTAATTTTAATAGATTTATAATTACATCATGAAGAAACTACCATATTATATTCCTTTCCTTAATCCTTGTGGGTAAATTAAGAAAAATAATATGATATTTCGTCATAATAATCATATTAATATAATTAATTACAATTAATGTCCATTTCTAAATATGATCTAGCAGCTCTTAATATATAATTTAATTAATTAAAGATGCTATGGCTACTCTATAATTAATTAAAATATATGGATCATTGGACATTTATACATAAAATATTCATAAAAATGCATGAAAAGGTAAAATAGTAAATACATGCACCAAGGGGCAAAATAGTAAAATAAATTTGGCCAAGGACAAAACCGTAAATTGAACATCAAAGGCAAAATTGTAATAATAGTGAAAAGAGAGGGACAAAACAATAAATAAATTAGGCAAAGAGCAAAAATGCAACAACAGCCAAGAAGGAGAGCAAAATGGTAAATAAATGGAAAAAGGGGTTGACGAGCGCGTGCATGACAAGCGACTCCTACCCTCTTCAACGAGTGGGTGTGATTGGGAGTTGTGGGAGCATGGTGCCAGCCATTTCGTGCACTTGGGACCACGCGCCTCCTTCCTCCCTGCGCACAAACCCGTTTCTTTCGTAGATTCGCCATTTTCGCCGTGCTTCAGCTACCCGTTTGTTCTCCGGCAACCCACCTCAAACCGAACTAGATAATGGGTTTTGGAGATCATGCTGGCGCGACCACATAGGTTCAAGTTTTGGCAAAACTGACCAAGAAATTGGCCCCAAATCAAATGAAAATTTCCCAAACCACTATGACTTCCACCATCCGATTAGCCTCTAGCGAACACCGATATGCCAAAATAACTTATGGCTATTCTTCCTCATGGCGATGTGACCGTACCGATTCGAAGCTAAGTAGTGGGTCCTCGGAATTTGGTTTGAAGCCGAGCAGTGGTTCAAAGCTGATCGTACCTCTTGACCCCAAATTGGCAAATTATTGCTCACATTAAAAGCCCTAAAACAATACACCAAAAATTCGACAAAAACAAGACAGAGGCACTAAACATACTCTGATACCAGATGTTAGACATAAAAATCATAGGTGAAAAAATAGGATCAAATATAAAACAAACCTCTAGCCATTGTTCATTTTTGCGGTCATAAAAAATTCATGGAGATTTGACGAAATTATGGGCAAACTCTACTAACCCAAATCCCCTTGTGTACTTATGGTGTATTTCAAATGAGAGGATTTGTATTACACCTTGTCATTACCCTTACAAAATGAATGTTCTTCCTTTTATAAATCATCTCCCATCAAGGCAGTTACCAAATGGACAGTTGTCACCAAGAGGTACGAAGCGTGAATAAACCGCATGTGGAATAACTGCTACTTTAAAGAGAAAACTGTTAGAGAAAACTCCTTAACTGTTTTGAAGTTGACAAAACATTTCCATAAGTCTAGTTTGAAGACTTGTAGACTCAATTTTTATAGTCTGAAGAACACCAGACTCTTCTATCAAAGTCTGAAGATCGCTAGATTTTAATCTCTAAGTCTGCCCTCACTGGCAGTTTTTCAAGACGGAAGAATGAAGACTTATTTAGATGTACAATTATCTTCAAGGATTCGATTCTTATGGTTTTGGAAGTTCTTATGGCTGGATATAGCACCTTATGATCAATTATCCTTAATGGTATCAATTCGGATAACCAAATCTTTTGAAAGGCGAAGTATACTTGGAAGGTTCTACTTATAGAAACCAAGATCCTGATTGTATGAGCGAGTAGGATTGATGAGCTCTCATCACATTCCTAAAATAACTCGAGATCTCCTTGATTGATTCTGTCTAACAGGTAAATTGGAAGAACTCCTTTGGAAAGTGCCAACGGTCATGAAGGCATGAATGGGTATTTAAGGCAGACCCTCAAGTTGTTCGAGTGTGTGCGTGAAAGAAAAATTTCAAAGTTTGAAGCTTCCTAGTTCTTTGCTATTTCATTTGTTGAGCTTAACTTGTACTCAAAAGAGACAGCAAACACTTGTGAGACTTTGGAAGGGTGTACTAGAGTTTCTACACTAAAAAGTCAAGGACGTGAGACTGTAAAATCTCTTTTAATTCTTAGTGAAATCCAACCAGTAGGTTGTCAGCGCGGGAGAGTGGACGTAGGCTTGATCTAAGCCGAACCACTATAAACTTTGTGTTTCTATTCTCTTCCCTAAAATTCTTTATTCATTCGTAAATTTATTTAATTGATGAACTTGCTCTAGTCCATTACTTTGAAGATTCTAGTTCAAAAGAAAAAGTATTCGTAAACGTTTCCGTAAAAATTTATTTTAACACCTATTCACCCCCTCTAGGTGTTCGTACTAGCCCTTTTAAAAAACGTGGGTCTGAAAATGTGTAATCACATTATATATATAACACACCAAGGATTCCGAGTTACAACTTGTGTGTGGCTCACAAGTCTATACAAGACAACTGGGGAAATGTGAGCTAGTTTTAATCAAGTATATTCTTTCGGCATTCAAAAGGCCAGCTAGATTAGGATGATTCAGAACAAGTTTCGATTTTTTTTTTCTCTTGTCATGCGTAACAGACGCTTGAAGTGGAAGGGAGTAGTCTAAAGTTGAAGTGGTTTTACTTCTGAGTTAAAGATCTATGGATAGTATTTTGGCTCCAGGTTTGGTTGAAGGCCAAAATAACACCAGACCTCCTTACTTTGACGGGAAGGAATACAATGTGTGGAAAAACAAGATGATGGCATTCCTAAGATCGAAAGATCCCCTAGAATGGGACGTAGTAGAAAAAGGGATTATTCGCAAAGCTACATCCATCTTAGAAAGAGGAAAAGAAGTTGCAGACGCTGGCGAAATGGCACAAGAAGAAATAACCAAGAGACAAGCCTTTGATGCTAAAGCCATTTACTCTTTATACTGTGCTTTATCTCCTACTAAGTATAATAGAATTTCATATTGTGAAACAGCCAAATAAGTCTGGGATAGGTTGCACGTTACTTATGAAGGAACTAATCGAGTTAAAGAAACAAAAATCAATATCCTACTCGAACAGTATGAAGCCTTCAACATGAAGTCAGGAGAATCCATCACTGACATGTTCAGTCATTTTACTAAACTTGTAAACAGCCTAGCATATCAAGGACAACCAATCTTAGGACCAATGAATGTCAATAAATTGCTGCATGGACTCTCCAAAGACTGTAATCACATGAAGACTTCAATAAGAGAAATGCAGAGGATCATGCCTCTTTCAGTAGATGAATTAGTTGGCACACTTCAATCATATGAAGTGGAGCAAATCAATGAGGAAGAAGATCCTAAAGGTAAGGAGTCAATTGCTTTAAAATCTAATGATGATTCTGATGATACAGATTCAGAAGATGATATGGATGATGAAGAACTAGCACCCATGATAAGGAAATTCATAAAGTTAATAGAAAGGGAAGAAGATTCAACTAGAAGAAGCAAGGCACTCAAAAATTTCAGAACAAATCAACTAAGGATAATGAAGTCAACAAAGATGTGATCTGTTTTGAATGCAAGAAAAATGAGCACATCAGACCTAACTATCCTCTGTTGAAGAAAAAGAAGGGAAAAACTGAGAAACACAAAAAAGCTCTCAAAGTAGAGATATGGAGCAATACTGAATGTGAAGAAAGTGATGAAGAATATGTCAATATTTGTCTAATGGCAAATTCAGAATCAGACTCAGACCTTGAAACATGTCACGCCCTGATCCTCGAATGCGTGCCCATCCCTCAATTGGTCGATTAATAGCAACGTCCCAAGATGTATCGCCGACCCATTCATTTTAATATGCACATGCGGAAGCAGTTATAATTCCCTAGACAATAAAGCAATGGGATAGAAACATAGGACTCCAAATTATGAACTTTAAAAAACAACCACACTTATATACATTGCAAATCATAGTGTAAATATATACAAGACGAATGGTCAAGCCAGGTTTTAAATCACAAGTTCATAAAACCAAGTCTGCAACAAATACTTGACTCCCAACGAAAAGATTTGCCCTACGACTATCTAGTCCGGTAGGATCGTTAATTCTTCAGGCTTCCCCTCCTTCACTTCGGGCCTCTGGTCCTTTACCAATGCCGCCTAAGGACCTGAAAATGGTTATTCAATAACCAGTGAGACAACATCTTAGCAAGTTCTACCCCCTACGACTCGATTAGTAAACCAATACGCTATCCGAGCTGCCTATGCACACACAGGTCAAAGTACTTACCTCGGCCTCAGATTCCACCTGCAAATCAGTACAGTTCAAATAGGCACCCAATCATAATATCACGGATCGAAACATCGATCAAATCGACTTAGTCGATTACATGTCAATCAGACCATTCACCGGTCATTTCCATTCAATCAATCAATTCCAACATCAGATCAAAGCAATGATTAATCGAGCTAGTCGATTACATGTTAGTCAGATCATCTCTTGGTCACTCCCAATCATACTATACAATTTCCAGTATAATACCTAGTCACTGAACCACATACTTTCCCTCAGGCGTCGTTTTCGCCGATCACCGACCCCGTGCATTCTCTAAGGCATCATTTTCGCCAAGGTGATGTACTAATCGTTGAGCCACGTGTCTTTTCCAAGTGATGTATATAATAAGCAATTTACGTGCATTCTTTCAGGCATTCCAATTACTTTCGGCCACACGGGCACGATACTTGACACACAGAAATACGGCCACACAGGCATGGTCAATTATCGCCACACAGGCACAAGCTTTCCACATAGGAGCATCGTCCACCCGATATTATCGTACCTGATTGGTCTTAGCCAAGAGTATATTTAATTCATTCTCACGACTTTCTCCACTTTATAGCCCATCAAGCATTACTGGCACTATATACCCATACCCAACCATCTACCAATCAATTATTCAAATTTCATACAATTCAGGAATAAATCCTAAAATTTCACAATCAATTTAATTCAACACAACATAAAGCTCAAATAAATAAACGGACTGCATCACGACAATCAGTATAAAATTTCAGTCGTCGGCTATCCCAGCCTAATTTCCGAAAAATAAATAAATAATTAATTAATTTCGAAAATAAATAAATAAATACTAAAAATCCTATTTAGGCTCGTAATGCCTAATTGGATGCTAGAACAGATCGGGAAAAATCCCGAGATGCATTCAATAAATAGAAGTACATCTCTACTTGCTAATTACACTAATCAATCACCTAACATGCCTCATTAAGTCACTAATTAAATTATTCTAAACTAATCTAACCACCTACTTGCACTTAATTAAATCTAATCAACCCTTAAGTATTATTAGCAAACTAAGCAAGGATTAGTGAGCTAAATTCACCCGTTTTACAGTCCTCTTGGATTGAAACATCGGGAACGTCGCAGAGGACGTTTTTCTCCAAAGCGGGTCTCGGATTCGGGACTTGGAACCACATCAAAATGGCCTTCAAAACCTGCTGGAAACCCACTAAATTCTGGTCTGATTGAGCTGCAAAAACATAAGCAAAGAAGTCGGTTTGGTGCGGGAAGGCTCGGGGATGGACAACGGGATGGTTTCGGGTCCAAACCGGTGGCTCGGGAGGCTTCCTCGATCACTTGCAGCAGCTAAACAGAGGCTTGGATGGCTGGACAGAGGGTTGAACAGCGAGAGGGAGGCAGGCAAGGGGCAACATGCATGATGGAGCACGCACGGGCGGTGGCGCGCGTATCGGCGACGGCGAGGCGGCGATCCGGCGTCCAGGCGATGTGCGGCTTCTTCTTTGCTGCTGCTGGTCGCACAAATGGAGGGGAGAGAGAGAGTGTGTGGCCGATCAAGAGAGGGTAAGGGAGAGAGATAAGGATGAGGGAGACATGGAGGGCCCCTTGGCCAAACTTTTCCACCAAGTTGTCTCCCCTTTGCTTGCCCATGAAGCCAATAGCCCTTAGCTGCAATTGAGCCACCAACACACCTCTTACAACCCCTCAAATGGTCCAAAAATGCTAGGGGAAAGGGGGGCTACGAATTTAGCACAAATTCTCTCAAATGGACACCATTCTTCACTTGATTAAATCTAAATTGGCTTCAATAAATTCAATCGGTCATTCATCGATCATCTCAGCATTTTTCCTCACCTCTGAATCCACTTTCCATCTCAATTTTACAATCAAAAGCAATCATCGGCCTTGTTTGAACAAAAACAGCCCTAAACCGACTTTTTCCCAAAAACTCTCGGTTGTTAGAAAAATTTTCTGAGACTGAGTCGACGCTCCTAGAATTTTTTGTGACATGACAGAATCTTCAATTTCTGAAATCGGACTTGAATTGGCGGTTAATTTCCATTTGGTGCGTTTTTAGTGTGACCTAGACTACCGGGTAGTTTTCAGAACTTTTTAGGGCAAATGACCTGTGGTCAATTTTCTTCAAGCCACTATGAACCCACTCGACTCATTGATGACTCTTGATTGTTGTGAAAATCTCAAGGATTCAATTACAGACACAAGGTACCAAAACGACAGTAAAATCATATTAGCACCGGTCAACGAGAATTTTCCAATTTAGTGGAGTCACCCTCGATCGGCTACACATCTCAGTTGAACAAACCTATTTCTAATCTCAAATCATTTTTATATTGTGCCATAATGGCCTCTAAAGATGAGCATGGTCGAGAAGTCGATTCTTGGTTGAATTCTCAAGTCTATTGCCTTAAAAATCCTTAATGGCTTCCCTGGATAGTCTAGTTATTTCGAGAGTGATCGGCTCTGAGAACAGCCCTATAGACGCGTCAATGAAATGCCCGATTTATTCAGTAGAAAACAGGGTTGAACATCTAGGATATCACAAAACAGACTCAGACTCAGACCAAGAAATCGAGATTAGTAATTTAAAAATTCCTACTAAAGTCTCAAAGTACATAGATGATCTTTGTCTAAGTCTCAAAACCTCTCTTAAAAGGATTTCCAAGTTGAAAATGGAGAATTCTAAACTGAAGCAACAGGAAACATTTTGGAAAGAAAAGTTTGAAAATTTGGATAAAAGTTTTGTTGATTAGAAATAAAATGCAAATTCCCTTTCGAAGGAAAATACTTTTTTAAAAGAGGACATTTCAAATATCACAAAAAGGTTTTCAATAGGATCTAAGAAGTTGGAAAAGATTCTTTCAGTACAAAGACCTTATTTCAACAAATCTGGTTTGGGTATGACACCTGAAACTATTCCTCTAATTGATTTTCCAAAAGTAAATGAAAGAATCTGTTGACACCTAAATTTTGGCGACCCGTTTATTTATTTATTGCATTAAAAAATTAGTGATTAATTTTTAACCCCTAAAAAAATAGAATTAAGTTGCATAGCATATAATTTTAAATGCATTATTGCACTTGCATTAGACCGACGGTAGATGGATTTAACTTATTAACCTTGAATTTTTTAAGCCCATCAATTCAACCAAGTCCATGGATCAAAATCACATTATGTCTTTCACATGATGGCTAGAGCTTGTATGGTTTGAAGAGGATATTGCATTGCACTGACTTCAAAAAGGAAAAGATATGATTGCAAGTGAGGTAATATTCAGCCAAGCAAATGGGGAAGGAAGAGATATATTTGTCCAAAGAATAAGCTTTCTCACATGTAAAAGTGGACTCGATATATATCAAGGGAGGTATTCTTGGTCAAAAGAGATCATTCATGAAGATTTGTAGCAGCACGTAAGTGTGGAAGATCGAGAAAAAAATAGCAAATCAAGACTATTTCCCTGTGGTATAAAGACAAACGGGAAAGAGAAATCGGAGAATCTTTCTGAATATTTCCTCCTGTTTTGACGTGCAGGAGTTAACAATATAAAAAGAGAAGAAGAGGAGGTTCTGGGGGGTGGACACTTATATTCTAAAAGGCACGGGAGAGAGAAAAGAGAAGAAATTCTCTCTACCGAGTCGAGGAGCCCCCACGTTGTGCGAGGCCTGTTGCTGTAGCGCCACACCCTAGCCACCGAAGTTATCGTCGCCACATGTCTTTGCTGCGTCGCCCCCTGCAGCGACGATGGACTCGCTGCTGTGACCTCTTTGCCTTTGCGACGAGCTGTTGATCTGGTGCCGACCTCCTACCGTCATGACCAAGCCTCAACAACCTCAGCCTCAACTACTTGTTGTTCATATTGTGCTATCGATTTTCTCGGCTTCGTGGGCTAAATTGTGCGCCAGCAAACACCACATCATCAGGGCCGCACAACTCAAAAGGACATTGAGAAAGCCAAGAAATTTCTCCTTTGCCTGGGGTTCAGACTTCACGTTCAGTTTGTCTTATTCAGTGGGTTTGATGCCACAAAGTTCCATCCCAATAATAATCCAACGCTTCAAGTACCCCTACATTAGCAAAGTCAACATCTCTATGGATCCCTGTTGCTGCGCAAGACCACCTCTTTGACCAACGTTCAGATACTTTGGCGAACTCCTAGTTTCGAATGAACGCACGAGCGATGCAATAGTGGCGGTCCAGCAAGCTCTCGGTCAAAAAACCAGCATAATCTCGATTTTTATTAGCAGGTTTTGGCTGAGTTTTCGTCACGGCTAAACCACGTGTGCTCGTGTCCCGACGACGAGATCACTGCCATTTGCCACCGCCTTGCCACCGACGCACTCGAGCCGAGAAGTCCACACCAACTTCAACGAGATCTCTTGTGATTGTAGCATTCAACAATCACTTGCGGCGGCTTTAAAAAATATTGGATTTTCCTGTGAGACCCCACCATCACCGATCATCAGTCTAGTGCCAAGTGGGGGAGGTTTATTTTAAAAAAATAAGAATCAAAGTCAAGCAGCGGCCAATCAAGCTCTTGCACTGCTCATTCGTGCTCGGAGCTTAACACTCTTCACCGACAACTTTGCTCCATCGACGATTCTTGATCGATCCATTGTTGACCATCAATCCTCAAGCCCAGCTGGGGCAATTGATTGTTCACCTTTTTTACTCTACTTTGCAGGCTAATTTGTGCGCCAATAACCCAGCGACGAAGCTGCAAACCACTCACGTCTCCTGCTTTGCTACTCCAAGACCGCAAGCGGCCACCGAGGAGCCCCTATCATGAGCAACCTTGCCCAACCGGACACCAAGGAGTCCCTCAACGCGAGCCGTGTAGCCTCCGCCATTCGTGAGCCCCTTGCCGTTGGACTACAGTTCTAAGCCGACACCCTGATTTGGAAAACCTTATCCGCACGATATCGAGGGCTAGGTAAAATTCTTGATTGACTCGATATTCTCATATTTTGTTGCCTGATCCATGGAATTGCAATTTATTTTGAATATTTGTTCGTTATTGTCATATCCAAAAAACCTTTCGAATTCTTATGAATTCGGGAGTTTCCCTAATTTCACAATGTGCATACGACAGTTCGATTTTTGTGCCTAGAATCTGACTCGCAATCGCACGAAAAATCGCCAGTCCGATCTCACGCTCGAGATTCGATTCGCGATTTTATTTAAAATTGACCAATCCGATCCCATGCGCGGGATATGATTCGTCAATTTATGGATATCGATCTCATCTTGTGCCGTCGTGTTATTTGAATCGGTTTTATTTTCGTAAAAAAAAAAAAAAAAAAAACCCCAGAAAAATGTAGGTTTATTTCTAGTTTTAGGGTTTGCATATTTAGAATAGGAATTTTATTTCGAATTTAAAAAAATAAAAATAAAAATCAAATCAATCAATTTAGGTTGCTAGATTTTTAACTTGGATTGCATGTTTAATTATTTGGCAATTTTAATTTCGAATTTCATAAAAGAAAAAGAAAAAATTAGAATTAGGGCATTCTTTGCACGTCATTACATATTAGGATAGATTGCATGCTTACTATGAAAATAAAAAATCATGTGCACCTCATATAGAATTACGTTCATGAAATGCACGTCATTTAGTGATTGTTGTTAGGTTCATTTAATTAGAAATTGCTCGTCATTAAGAATATGTCATTTTGGTTAATTTAGATTGCATATTTAATTATTACATTACTTTAAAAATTATTTTACTCATGTCATATAATTTAGGTCATATTGTCATGCCATATCATTTCATGTTAGATTAGTAGCATGCATTGCATAACTCTCATTAAATAAGCGAAAATGAAAAATTGAATGATTGCGTGTTAATTAGAAATCATATCTAGGACTGTTGATGTGAATTCTAATCTAACAACGCATATGCTTTCATTGCTATGAGGTAAGTCTTGCAATTTATTTACTGATTTACTTGGGTGTTAAATTGGTGGTTTGTGCACCCTCATGATCGCCTCACATGTTAGGGAATTAGATTTAAAATCAATTTAAGCTGCCTGCAAAAGCATTTTTGAAAATAAAAGAATGGTACTGAAAGGGCATTAGAGAAATATAGTGTAACAAAGTCCCCATACCCATAGTCTCTGGGTCGTAGGAGTAAAGTAAATCTCCCGTTACTTTACTCAGGTTTCTAATCGACCCACAAAAAATAGATTAGTGGCGACTCCTAGTTAAAAATCAATTGCATGTTAAAAAATTTGAATCTAAGTCACGAATTGGTATGGGTTTGGGAGAGCCCGAGTTAAGTCTAGACTTAACAATCCATTAGCCAAACCTTAGGTGGTGCACTTGAAAAATTGGTCGTGACAGAATCAAACAAAGACTTTTTACAAAAACCATTTTCAAAGAGTTTTTGCAAAACCTGTTGGCCGAAGTGCTCTCAAATGTTCAAAGTGTAACAACTCAAAACATTTTGAGAAGGAATGCCCCAAGGTTTGGAGACATGTTAAGAGGGATTGGGCAAAAACTGTTTTTAACACTAACTCCCCTAGACCCAAGAAAATGTGGGTACCAAAGAAAGCTTGAGTTCTTGTTATAATTGCAGGTCACTATCAAAAAGAAGATCAAATGGTATTTGGATAGTGACTGTTCGAGACACATGACAAGAGATTCAAGTTATTTTATAAAGCTTATGCAAATGAATGGTGGAAAAAAAAATTGGTGGAAACAACAGAGGAAGAATTGTTGGATGTAGAACTGTGAGAATTGAAAGTCTCACAATCAACAATGTCTCATTAGTGGAAGGTTTGAATTACAATCTACTCAGTATTAGTCAACTGTGCGATACTGGATTCAAAATTTATTTCCAAGAAGGCATTTGCTTGGGAACTAGCAAAGATTTCTCTCAATCTTTCACTGGATGAAGACATGGGAACATTTATCTTCTAGATATAAAACCATAAACTTTTCAGTGTCTAATATCCATTCAAGATGAAGCAAACCTTTGGTATCGAAAGCTTGGTCATGTTAACATGAAGCAGATTGACAAGATCTCCTCCAAGAAACTTGTTCGTGGACTCCCCAACCTGACTTATCAAAAGTCTTAATTATGCACACCATGTGTTTTGGGAAAACATGTTAGAAGTTCTTTTAAACCTATAAATCAAGTTTCTACTAATCAAGTTTTGCAACTTCTGCATATGGACCTCTTTGGACCAACCAGAACTCAAAGTATTGGTGAAAAAGGATATTGTCTAGTAATCGTAGATGATTACTCTCGCTTTACTTGGGTTTACTTTCTAGCTAGTAAGTCTGAAACATTTTCTCACTTTTCAAAGTTTGCCAAGAAAGTTCAGAATGAGAAATGTTATGCTATTTCAAGCATTCGAACAGACCATGGAAGTGAATTTGAGAATCAAGACTTTACTAATTTTTGTAATGAATCTAATTTTCAACATGTTTTCTCTTCTCCATATACTCTAGAACATAATGGGGTTGTGGAAAGAAAGAATAGATCTTTGCAGGAGATGGTAAGAACTCTTTTAATTGAAAGCAATATTTTTTTCTTAATTTTGGGCTGAAGCGGTTTCTACAACTTGCTTTATTATTAACGGAGTATTTTTAAGACCTATCCTAGAGAAAACTCCTTATGAAGTATTTAAAGGGAAAAAGCCAAATGTTTCTTATTTTCATATGTTTGGTTGTAAGTGTTTTGTCTTGAAAAATGCAAATGATTGAACTGGTAAGTTTGAGGAAAAAACAAACGAAGGAATCTTCCTTGGCTACTCAACCTCAAGCAAAGCCTATAGAGTATTCAACAAGAAGACTCAGTCTGTGGAAGAATCTATGAACGTCAAATTTCAAGACTCTGTGCAAAATCAACAGAATCAGACTCAACCTGAAGAATCTGGACCTGCTCCAAACCTTACAAAGTCTGCTTCCCTCGAAGTAGTTCAAACTTCTGAAGATAAACAACAAGATGAACTAGAAGATTCGACTGAAGTAAAAGATCAACAGACTTTCAAACCAACCAATAACTGGAAGCATAAGTTTAGTCATCCCAAGGAACTTATCATTGGCAACATTGATGAAGGAATTCACACCAGATTCAAAAGGCGAGAAGAGTCTAGCACCCTAGCACTTATTTCTGAGATAGAACCCAAACGTATAGAAGAAGCCCTATTTGATGAAAGCTGGATTGAAGCTATGCAAGAAGAGCTCAAAAAATTCAGCATCAATAATGTTTGGGAACTAATTCCTAAACCAAAAGGTAAATCTATTATTGGAACTAAAAAAGTTGTCAGGAACAGGGTGGACGAGAAAGGAAAAGTGGTCATAAACAAAGCAAGACTTGTGACCAAAGGATATACGCAAGAAGAATGAATAGATTATGATGAGACCTATGCACCAGTAGCAATGTTAGAAGCAATTATATTATTACTTGCTTTTGCTTGCTATAAAAATTCAGGTTATTCCAAATGGACATCAAAAGTGCATTTCTCAATGGATTTATCCAAGAAGAAGTCTATGTGGAACAACCACCTGGTTTTGAAGATCCAAGAAAGCCAAACTTTGTCTACAGACTAAAAAAGGCTCTATATGGATTGAAGCAAGCATCTCAAGCCTGGTATAAAAGGTTATGTAAATTCCTAACTCAAAATGGTTTAGTCAAAGGAAAGGTAGATACTACTTTATTTATTAAAAGAGAAAGTAAAGATAATCTACTTGTTCAAATTTATGTTAATGATATTATCTTTGGATCACCTAATGAAAATCTGTGCAAGAAGTTTTATAAGTCTATGCAAGATGAATTCGAGATGAGCATGATGAATTCAAGATGAGCATTATGGGCGAATTAACCTTCTTTCTTGGATTACAAGTCAAACAATAGAAAAAATAAATTTTCATTCACCAAGAAAAATATGCAAAAGATCTCATCAAGAAGTTTGGATTGGAGAATTGTAAAAAGACTGAGATACCAATGTCAAGTTCTTCAAAGCTATATAAAGATGAAGGAGGAAAGAGTGTAGATCAAAAGCTTTACAAGAGTATCATTGGTTCACTTCTTTACCTTAATGCATCTAGACCTGACATTTTGTTTAGTGTTTGCATTTATGCTAGATTCCAATCAAATCCCAAAGAATCTCATCTAAGTGCTGCAAAATGCATCATCAAATACGTTGCAACTACTTCAAGGCTAGGTCTATGGTATCCCAAAGAATAAGACTTTACTCTCCTTGAATATTCAGATACAGATTTAGCAGGTTGCAGAGTAGATAGAAAGAGTACTTCTGGTACTTGTCAACTGCTGAGCAACAAGCTGGTGTCTTGGTTCTCAATGAAGTAAAGTACCGTAGCTTTTTCAAGAGCATAAGCAAAGTATGTAGCTCTTGGAAGCTATTGTTCTCAAATCTTGTGGATAAAGCAATAGCTAAGAGACTTCAGATTTGAAGATTTGTGCACCGAGATCAAATGCGATAACACCAGTGCCATTAATTTCACAAAGAATCCAATTCTTCATTCAAGGGCAAAGGATATAGAAATTCGACATCACTTCATTAGAGATCATGTTTAGAATGGAGAAGTTATGATTCAGTTTATTGACTCAAAAAATCAGTTGACGGATATATTTACAAAGCACTTGAAAAAAGTTTATTTGAGTCTATTCAGACCAGACTGAACTTCATATCTTCTATTGGTTAAAGTCTGAAGGCGATCAGACTCAGAACGTCCAAAAGTTGCGACTGTAAGTTAATTCTGTACTAATAATTTAATTTTTGGATGAAAATTTGAAAAGGTACGTTTACTTTTTTGAATCGCTACTTATTTATTTTATTTTTAGTAATTATCTTTTAGTTTTTAAATTTATGGCAGTTTTTCATTTTCAAAAAGGCAGCTTTTACTTTTTCCTTTATGATGATCTGTATACCCCATTTCATTTGCTTTATACACTGTCGATTTTCGTCTTCTCCATTTTCACTCACAAACCCTAGAATACAGAACTCCACTTTCTCACACTTTCTCTCTAGTTTAATTCAAAAAGATTTCACCTTTTTTCGCAATCGAGTTCGAGGAATCCCTCAAAGAAAGTGACAATGTCTTCCCAAAAAAAGTTTTCTAGAATCGCAAGCAGGGGACCACAGCATATGCGTGAGGGTCCTACGTACTTTGATCTGACTGAAGAAGAAGACTCTCCTCAGCAACAGCAGCAAAGTCAACAACAACATTCTCAACCGCGTCACTCTTCTCAACATAGGACTCAAAATCCTCCACAGCAACAACCAGAGGAAGAAATTTTGGAAGATGTGGAACCCATAAGAACTTCGAAACCCAAATTTCTCTTTAAACTTTATTCTAAGTTAAAGGAGGGTGGAACTGTGATGTCTTTGATTGAAGAGTTCTTGAGCGATAGAGGGTATAGAAATAAGACTCACTTTTTGAGAACAATGGAAATGATGGGTATTGCGCTTGTAGGATTGGCAGCAAGGACCTTTGCCAACTTTCCAAGTGATCCATGGTTTGGTACCTTTAATCAGCCGGAAGGGAAAGATGATGATGAAAGGATGTACACAAACTTTCAGCCTAGGATGGGCGTCGCTGCAAATGTTCATGGTGAAAGGACGAACTTATTTTGTTCTAAGGACCATAGGAAGACCTACTCAAAATTGCTGAAGCGAGGGGTTATGAACCATAGAAGCGTGAGACTTCGATTTTCTTAATTCATTGAAAGTGAAACCGAGGGAGAAGTTTGCACTCCTTCAACTCGAACGTTTTTGCTCTGAGACGACTATCACCTACCCAAAACTTACGGCTTACTTTTTTTCAAATCTATCCTTTCTAGAAGTGAATAGATTTTCTTTTACGGTTAGGGACAAAGAATTTGTGGTCGATGTGGACACATTGGCTGATGTGATTGGGGTGGAAAAAGGAAGTTTCCAACCAATCAGTATGTACTTTGAAAAGAGAAAAAGAAGAATTTGTTTAGCCAATCCCTTTGGGTGTTATTATTGGAGTCTTGCACCTATTATAAGAGTCTCATACGTGTTATGAAATGTTTGGTCTAAACTTTTCATCCAATGATATGATTTTGTCTTAGAAAATCGTTATCTTTAAAAAAAAAAAAAAAGTACTCAAATTTTTTCCCTTGAATTTTTATTCTAATACCCGATATACGACATATCTCACTTGATTAATAGAATGTATTACGTTGATGAAATGCTTTCTTCATCTTAAATTTGGAAAGATCATTCACGTACACGACGGGCAATTTGATATGGACATATGGAATCTTTATCTATTGAATAGAACAAGATGTAAATGGAAGTGCCGTCCCTTGAATTTAATTGGCAGTGAATTTTTTTTTTTATATATGACGTCCCCACCATTTCCAAAACTTCTCTCTTAAGGAAATAGGAAGATGGGATTCGGTAGTCTAGTAGCCTTTTTTTCCACGAGTCTGACCCCAACAGCGTTGAATAAAGGATTATGATTTCTTGTACCTCTTGTCGTTGTTCTTGTTGGAATGGAAGAATAAATTTTCATTGTGGGAAATTTCTCGGGCCCTTCCAAGAAATAATGCAATGCAATGAAAGAGACTTCTCACGACTTAAAATGTGAAGCGAAATCAATTTATGTTATAAATTTCTTTTTCGTGGGTATCAATTAGAATAGTTGATGGAATATTTCTAATTTGACCAATTAATTTATGTTTTCTTAACGTTATCTATTAGAGTAACAATAAAACAAACAGGAGAATTGCTATAAAACCAATAACACAAGTTCATGTGGAGATTTACACTTCTTCTTTCAATGAATCACACTAGTTGTGCGAGAACAAGTGTAACACAAGTCCTAATGTTTTGATCAAGATACAATAAAGTACTAATATCACTGCCGGTGACCTTCCATGGAAGTTGTGCTTTTTGAGTTTGTTATGAAATAAAGCATTATTTGAACCAAAAATAGAAATAAAACGTATATATTTTATCGATCATTGAGTGGACAAATCGGTAATGGAAACCAATAGAAAAGTAAAGCCTACTTTTTTTTTATATATATAAAAATAGATAGGAAGAATCCAAAGTATGTGATTTTCGTTTTTTTCTTGAGTTACATAATGTTATGGAGACAAATTTAATTATGTTTCGAATAAAGTCTCATAATTAAGATTCTCACTCAGTTTTCAATGAAATTTACTTGTTTTATTCCTTTGTTATTGTATAATTACTAGTTTTGTCAAGAATAAAAGGACATGATTTTGCAATGAGTAAAATACACCAGCAAGGAGACTAGGGCTCAATCACACATTTTCCAAAAAAGCTTAGGAGTCAATTGATTAAATACAAATAAGACTCATTTAAGAAACAACCAGAAGGCCTACGTCTCCTACACCACATGTATTGCATTTTGAGAACCTTTATTACATAGTTGACTTTAGAATAGAAAAGTATTGAGTTATCAATTACATAATGGATTAATGTATGAGTGAATTGAGGAATATATTTGGATAATTTAGCAAATAATTTTATGCAGTCAGTAGCATATAATTTTATCTTGAGGGAAACGGATTATCATTGGCAAAAAAAATAAAAAATAATACCTTTTCTTTGGTATAAAGATAACACTTTGAAAAGATGATTTTTTTTTTTTTGTCTACCCTTTCTAGGCATTGCCATAGGTGTTCCACATCCATTACAAAATGTTTGGCTTGAACTCTTTGTCCAATAAGAAATTTTTCATCTTAAGAATTTTTACTTTGTATGAAAGTATTTGGTATTTTTCCCTTTAAACTCCTATTGGAAATCTAACCTATATATAACATAATTTACTTAATTAAATAGAATGCAATACGTTAATGAAATGCTTTCTTTATATTAAATTTGAAAAGATCATTACAAGCATTGGACCTTCGTGGAATCATACATGCAACTTAGACCACGGGCAATTATATATGTACGGACGGAGTCCTCATTCGTGGATGTGAATGGAAGTGTCGTCCCTTCAACTTAATTGGTCCCTCATGTTCCATGTTTTCTTCCAGAGATTGGTACTTTTTTGTCCCGACATGATTAGACGCTTGTTGTCAGTTAATTTCAAGGAATGTCCATCATGCAGACTCCTTAATCTTTTTTAATACGATTTATAATTCTCTCTTAAGAAAAGAGGAAAGGTACCTTCTGGTGCCCAAATGACCACGAATCTGGCCTAGACACGATCAAATAAAAGGTTATGATTTCTTTTTTCTTTTGTCATTAATGTTCATATAAATCAATCAACTGGACTCAGACTTATGTCCTTTACAGCTAGATCAAACTTATTAAGATAGTAAAATTAAAATTGAAACTATAGTTTTCATTAGCTCAATCGATCTGTATTTTCCCTTGAATTTTTTATTCTAATAACCGATATATGACATATTCCACTTGGTTAAATCGAATGTATTCCATCAATGAAATGCTTTCTTTTATCTTAAATTTGAAAAGATCATTCACGCACACCACGGGAAATTTGATATGGACAGATGCGGTCCTCACCCATTGAATAGAACCAATGTGAATGGAAGTGCTGTCTCTTAAACCTAATTGGCTACTTATGTTTCATGTTTTGTTTTTCTGTGGATCGATACTTTTCATATCCCGAGACGATGTATTGTTCATATATGACGTCCCCATCATTTCCAAAACTTCTCTCAAGGAAATAGGAAGATGGGACCTGGTAGTCCAGTAGCCTTATTTTCCACGAATCTGACCCCAACAATGTTGAATAAAGGATTACGGTCTCTTGTATCTCTTGTCGTTGATGTTCTCGTTTATAAATAAATTAGAACGTGAAGTGGAATCAAATCAAATTTTATATTTTTGTTTATGGAATGAAAGAATAAATTTTCATTGTGGGAAATTTTTCGAGCCCTTCCAAGGAAAAACAGAGTGTGATGAAAGAGACTTCTCATGACTCAAAACGTGAAGCGGAATCACTTGATGTTATATATTTTCTTTTTGGAGGAGATCAATTAGAATATTGATAGAATAAATTTAATTAGATGGATTTATTTGTGTTTATTAACATTATCTAATAAAGTAACCGCAAAACAAACAAGGGAACTGCTATAGATCCGATAGCACATGGTACATGTGAAGAGTTACTCTTCTTCTTTCCGTGAATCACACTAATTGTGTGTGAACAAGTGTAGTATAAGCCATAATGTTAATCAAGTCATAAATAAATTATTTATTGATTAATTGAGTCCTAAATAATTTGACTAAGATGCACTCAAGTACTAATATCATTGTGGGTGACCTTTGTAACCAGAAGTTGTACTCCCGAGAATGCATATTACATGCATGCATATGAAAATATACATACACACACACATACTTTGCCGTCTGAATTAAGTAGCTTCCGTCCTGTTGTGACCTGGGGGCAAGTTCTTAGTTTAATGAATTGGAAGGTCAAATCAATTGGAATTTTGTATTATCTGTTTTAGAGGGTAATCAAACTCATATTATTAACTAGGATAGCATAAAATATAATTTTCTATTTTAGGAAATTTACTGTCCTTGCAAGATAATGCCCAACGCAGCAATGGATACTTCCCAATGATTCTGTGGCTCGTCCATAAATACTCCAGAATTGTATGGATTAGACACTTTTCTTTTACTTGTCTCCTCATTATTCAACTCGATCACTAAACTTTAGCTCCAGAATATGGCAAAGAGAAAATATTCAGATGGACCAACAGCATCAACTGATAGCAGTGATGTCGAGTCATCACTGGGGGCTAAATTCAAGGTGTTGTCGACCAACAGAGGCGATGCCAAGTCATCACTAGGGGCTGAATATGAGGTGTTCCTGAATTTCAGAGGGCCAGATACTCGCTTGAACTTTACCGACTGCCTCTATCATGCCATGGACGGAGCTGGTATTCGTGTTTTCAGAGACAATGAAGAGATTAGAAAGGGCGAAGTGATTGGGAGTGAATTAGAGCGTGCGATCAAGAGCTCCGCAATCTTTATTCCTATCTTCTCTAGAAACTACGCTTCCAGTGCGTGGTGTCTTCGCGAGCTTGCGTACATGATGGATTGCAAAGGGATGATTCTGCCAATTTTCTTCGACGTGGAACCGAGAGATGTCAAGCTTAAATCTGATCTGTACCAAGACGCTCTACAGAAGCACGAAGAGAAATTCGGTTGTGAGGTCGTGCAGCGATGGAAGGATACTCTAAAGCGGGTCGCTCGTATGAAAGGGTGGGATCTCAAAGATACCGGGTAAGGTTTGAGTATTTTTTTTTAGATATCTAATTGATATAACTTTAAATAATACGAAATATTATCATTCTTGCATTAACAGTTACCACTACCCATTGTTCTCTTTTTGACCAAATTGTCACTCAATTCCCACATTTTTATTTTAACTATTCAACACACATCCATTCAATTAAATCGATTCCTTTAAAAAGTTGATGAATTTTCCACCCAATTAAATCAATCCCTTTCAAAACTAGATGAATCCTCCATTACGACATGACAAATCCAATCTGAATTCATTATTCAATTTGCACCTTTTAGATTGAACAAAAACACCTTTTCTTAACTTCTAAATCAATGTTATGTAGGTTTGATTTTATAAAGCAATTGTTCTAGCTATTACTATTTTACTTTAAGCAAAACTAGGCAACCGAGCACACACTAAAGGAAGAAATTCAAAGGTTTCGATTTTTATAATTTATGGATGAGGAAGCATCTTTTACAAAGTTGAAGATTCCGCTCTTATCTTAAAAATTTACATGTTTAACCATAGTATAATACACAATTGCAATTCATTTTAAGTAAATTGACTGGATTTTGGTTGATTTTTCTGAAAAAAGAGTTAGATCTTGAAAGTATACGTGAGATTATTTTGTATATTATAGAAATTAATATACTTTTTTGACGAGGAGGGGGGCAGTTCACTTATAGTTGATTTTCTTCCTATATCTCCACAGATTATACATGCAATTTTTTTTGGGCGCCCCCGCCCCTCCTCCACGGTTGGTCTATGTTTAATTCATAATACTCTTGAGCTTGATAGTATAATATTCTATTTGGATGTTTCTTACTAACCCTTTTTTTTTATCAAATATGGCAGTCACGGCGAACTCATCAAATTAATCGTTGCTGAAGTTTCAATCAAGCTGAATAAAAGAGACAAAAAGCTGCCTAATCATTTAGTCGGAATGCAGGGTTGTATTGAAGATGTCATGAGCCTAATAGATGAAAGTTCTCTTGATGTACGTTATCTAGTAATCCATGGAATTGGGGGCATCGGGAAGACTACTCTTGCCAAAGCTATTTTTAACCAAATTCATAATCGATTTGATGGGTGCAGCTTTATTTTGAATGTTCGAGAAGTTTCAAAGGGTGGCAAAGACATTCAATTGCAAAAACAATTATTGTCAGAAATTCTCAACTCCAATCCATCAGAGTTTTTTGACTCTGATGCAGGGATTTATCAAATTAAAATGAGATTTCGCCGCAAGAAAGTTTTCATTGTTCTCGATGACCTAGATGAAAGGGACCAACTCTCAAAACTTGCAGAAAAGCCTGATTGGTTTGGTCCAGGGAGCAGAATTATTATTACAACAAGAGACATTAACTTTTTGCAAATGGGAGAGGACAATCGAGAAAATAATGTCCAACCACATTTTGAAGAGTTTAAACTCTATCAAATGAGAGAATTGTGCCATATGCACGCTCTTCAGCTTTTTTGTAAGCATGCTTTCGGAATCGATTCCCCTCCACATGATTATTATGATATTTCTCGCCAGATTGCTCTCAAAGCTGACGGACTTCCCTTGGCTCTTGAGGTTATTGGTTCCTCTCTTTATTGCCAAAGTAAACGATTTTGGAAAGATACATTGAAGAAATTAAATTCAGTTCCAAATCAGAAAGTCCGTCAAAAATTATACATTAGCTTTGAGATGCTAGACAATGCACAGAGACAAATTTTTCTTGATATTGCATGTTACTTTATCGGTGAAAAAACAATATATCCACATTATATGTGGAAAGCATTGGAGTTCTACCCGAGAAGTAATATCATTGTCCTTACCCGGAAATCTTTAATAAAGGTTGATGATGATGATAGACTATCGATGCATGACTTGCTCCGAGACCTTGGAAGAGATATTGTTCGACAGGAAGACATTGTTCATGAGAAACATAGTAGACTATGGTGTTCCCATATTGCATTGGAAGTAGTACATAGTAGAAAGGTAAGATTTATTTACAGTTACTGTTTTCTAGATCAAGGGAACATAAGCTCGAAGATTAGAATTTATTATTGGATGTGCTCTTACGTTTCTGTTGCTCATCCTGAAATCTAAACTTGTTAATTTTGAGTGAAATGAAGGTAAAATCATAGTTTATATCTACCAAAAGATATCAATAGCTCACATTTACAATCTAAAAGTAGATGCAAACATAATGGTTTATTTATAGAACAAGTCTATGCAATATTTATTCATGGAATACACTCTTTTTCTTCATCATAGAAAGTTCACTCATGCCTACTCATGTTGTCAGGGAACAGAAAACATCACAGCACTGAAATTAATTGGTCTTCCAAAAGAGCATGACTTTACAAGTGAAGAGTTTTCGAGACTGCCTAACTTAAGGTTGTTGGAACTAGAGGGGGGAAACTTGGTAGGAGACTTTAAGAATCTTTTCTCAAGTTTGAGATGGCTCTCTTGGCATCGTTGCCCTTTAGACTTGCAAGCTGTTAATCTCCATTTAGGAAAATTAGTTGTGCTCAAGCTTTCAAACAGTGAAATTCCAGAGAATTGGAATGGATGGGGCCCATGCTTGGTATAATTTCATATCACATATATAACTTTGTTGCCATTTGCCTCACCTTACTTTTCTAATTCTAGTTTGTTCTGCAGACAAATCGTGAATTGAAAGTTATACATCTCATAAGATGTGATCTCATGACAGCTCCTGACATCTCAACATGCTTGAATTTGAGGATACTAGTTTTTGCTGAACATCATCCAGAGTCACCAAAAATTGGTAGCTCTATTAGTAAGCTAAAGCACCTAAAGCGCTTGGAAATAATTGCAGCCAAAGTTCAGCCTTCAAAGTTGTCTAGAAGCCCTCATTTTGACCTATGTGCAGTGCCTTCTGCAATTTGCCATCTAAAGAACCTGTCAAGTCTAAAGCTAGAAGGGCAGTCTATGCGAGAGCTTCATCCATCTATTGGAGAGATGGCGGGCTTGATGAGCTTCTCTTTAGTGCATTGTTATCGCCTTAGAAAGCTTCCAGACTCCATTGGAAAATTGAGATTGTTGCTCAACTTGAATTTGTTCAACACAAGAATTAGAGAGTTACCGGATTCTATTGTAGATCTCAAAAGGTTGGAGAAAATGAATCTAGGACGCACTCGAATAAGGGAGCTACCAAACTCCATTGGAGGACTAGAATCATTGCTCAACTTAGACTTGCAGTATACTGAGATTACAGCACTTCCTGCCTCCATTGGATATCTTAAAAGACTGCAGCGCTTATCTTTGCTAGGGAGTAAAATAAGAGAGTTACCTGACTCTCTTGAAGATCTCAAAAATTTAGAGGGTCTGAACCTATCATTAACTCAGATAAGGGAGTTACCAAACTCCATCGGAGGACTAGAATCATTGCTCTATTTAAACTTGTTCAACACAAAGATAATAGAACTACCTGCTTCTATTGGATATCTTAAAAGGCTGAAGATCTTAAATACGAGACAAAGTAAGATAAGAGAGCTGCCGAAGGTCATACGGATGTTAGAGAATCTTGAATTTTTGACCTACTATGATGGTAATAATATAGATATCACATGGCCTCCCATGCTTAGGGAACTTCACATAGTTTGTGATGATCCTCGATCTCTGCCAAGGCTTCCTCTAGGTCTTCATTATTTGGGATTAACTGGTGTCAAGTCACCGATAGAGCAGCCCCTCCTCTCCGAATTGAGATGTTTGCCTGAGTTATCACTCTTGGAATGGGGATTGACAGAGATCGAGTTCAAAAATCTTGAGAGTCTCCATTTTTTAGAAGTGTGTGACTGTAAATCGCTAGTGAGGCTCTCGGGTCTATCAAGCTTAAAGAAGCTCGAGAAGCTAAGGATCTTTTGGTGCTCACAGCTAATCGAGATTCAAGATTTGGAAAAAATGGAATCGCTGGAGGAATTATTTATTGAGAATTGCGGCTCCATAGAAAGGTTACCTGATCTGTCAAAGCTACGTAAATTGCGAAAATTTAGTGCAGGCCACTGCGAATCACTGCAAGATTTGCCTGGTTTGCCAAACACGTGTCATCTCCATGTTCATGCATGCCCAAAGTTAGGCGATGGTCTTGACATTTCGGAATTTTGCCAGCGGTGTTGGGACTCCTGCCCGCGCCTATATTCAAGGAGACCTCCTATAGTCGTTAGCACTTGGTACGCTCTCCCGTTCCTCTCGTACTATGCCTTATTTTCTTATCAATTTTTTCCCTTCCCATTTCTTTATTTGATTGTCTCCTTTCAAACAATCAAGCCAACATTTTTTTCAGTTCTTCCCATTCACTTATAAAGATGCATATCCACATTTTTTACATCAGAAAATAACTCAATCTGCTCTTATCTAGTTTAATTGAATAAATGCGTGACAGTGCGTACTTGTAGTGCTGTATGAGAAGTTGACATTGACACGTTCTCCACCTTACACTCGTCAATTTTTCTTCTATCTTTTTTGTTTTTCTTACAGTTAGCTTAATTACGATTAACAAGTGAAGAAATGCTAAGAATTTTTATAAAGAAATATAATATGATGCTTCGTCATAGTAGTATAAAATAAGTAGAAAAAAAAACTTGTCTCCCCCAGGCAACAAAATTAGAGGAAAATCGTAACAAAAGAAAACTACATTAAAAATATCACTAAAGTATATGTCATCAGCCAATTGAACGGTAAGAGAAAATTAAACTAAAAGCAGAGGATATATATGACTAACATAGCATGGTCATAACAAACTCGGCGTCGAAGTTAAAACAAATTAAATTGAAATTATCTAACAAACAAAAAGTGACTTTATAAGTAAATATTGTATTGAAATCGAAAGTCTATGGTATAAGAAGAGAGTTGAAGACACAAATAGATCTCAAATGTTTGTAATATATTCAATATGATCCCTGAATTTTTTCACTTTTGAATCGAGCCTTTGAACTATATAATATTTTGTTCATATCTCTTTAAAAAAACTGCTGACATGGCCATTAAATCACCGTTAAACGCGACAATGGCATCCTAGTTGACAATGTGGGTGGTTAAATATCCAAGGTAATTTTCTTTTCTTTTCTTTTCTTTTCTTTTTTTAACTGAGACGATGTGCAGTGGGGGATTTGTGGCTATAGAGGAAAGGTCAAATTAGGAATTAGGGTATTTTAGTGGAGCCAGATATTTTGAATCAGGTGGAATATGATAGATGCAACTTAAACATCAATCTGCAACTTTGCTAATAGTAAGGAGGAAGGTGAGTAATGCTCCTCAAGTGCTCTTCAAAGAACATGCAACTTTTCTATCATTCTGCTTTTACTCCCTTGATTATGTTCTTACGGTTATTTTTTCTTTTCTTTCCTGATTTTTGTTTCTAATTAAATTTTATATGTAATATATGCAGCAAACAAAACTTCAGACAAGTTCGCTGACCTGCAAGGGACATATTCGAAACCACACATGAGTAACTCCTTTTAAGTTTTGAGAACTGTTTAGCTCTTTTGAGATAGAGAGTCAGTGCACCGCGTAATTGATAATTTGGGGCTTGAATTTTCCTCTCAATTTCTGTCAGTTTTTGTCATGAACTCTTGACTCAAAATATCACTAGCTAGACATCACAGAGTAGGGAATGGTGAGAAACAGAACTGTCATCCTAGATTCCTATGGTTCTGATACATTATGTAGTTCATTATATAAAACTCGTCTTATAGTTTTTGAATTGATGCTTCAAGTTTTGTGAACAAGTGGTTGAAGTCTGCTTAAGATTAAGCTTTTTTGTCATGGATGAAGAGCCTGAGTCTCACATCTTGCGGTATTTTTGAATTCCGGCAAGACTGACATTACCAATGTCCGTGGACGCCACAACCTGTGTACCCCATGCTGATATAGGGTACCTTTACATTGTGGATTGCTTTGTGACATCCCAAATTTCGAACCCGTCTCGAATATATGAAATGGGCATCTCGTCGACGCACCGATGGTCCTTTTTCTCTGAGCCGATCACTCATGAGTTAACCCATCTATTGAGTGAAGCCATTAAGGGATATAACCGCGGTAAAATCCCTAAAAGCTACTCAATAGGTCGGATCGGACTAAAATCGTGTTCGGTCGATTTTAACCACGAAATTGAATTCGGTTTTGGGAATCGGACGTTCGAGCATGTCACGTTTCATTTTTAGGATGTTGTCTTGTCTTTCGGAGAAATTCCATCGAGTTTAGGATTTTTACGGAAAATCGATTCGGACGTCGCGAAAATTAACGGAAATTTGAATGGACATCATTAGAGGAATTTTGGGTCACCAAATTTAAGTAAATGGTGAGGAGATGGTGCAAATTCGTAGGGGTGATGGACTACTGCAGTTTGGTCCGCAAATTGATTTCATGTGGTGTGGAATTGTGGAGAAATTGGCCCTTGAGTGACCCATTGGAAAGGTTGGCTGAAAATAGGCATAGTTATCTACAACAAAATGATTTAATTTGGGTGAAATTGGAGCAAATTCTCCATTGATTGGGCTGAAGACTTTTATGGTTTGTTAATCATGAGTGAGATATTTTATTTGGACTTGATCTCCTCTCATTCGGCTTCTCCAGCAAGTCTCGCCGACTTCATCTCCACGGCAACTCTCTCTCTTTCTCTCTATTTCCTCCCTTCTGTTTTCTATTCTTTGCTTTCATTTTCTTTGGCCATGGGACTTCTTCTTCTCTCTCCACTCACGAAGCCCCCCACTCACCAAAGTTCAGCCATGACATCCAGCTGCCCTGAAACAATTGCTTCCACCGAAACTACTGCCTTTTTCTTTATCATTTCCCCTCTTCAACTGTTAGATGTATGCCCTAAAGCTGTTATGTAATAGTTACATATTAGGGATTTCATTTGTACATATAAAGATTATGTTCCTTTTATTTAAAAAAAAAAGGAATTGATTAATTAATTATTTGTTCATTTAATTAATTAATCAATAACTTTTAATAACCAACAGAAATTATATTTATATATATATATATAAAGCTTCATGCATGTGCACGAAGCACATGCATGAAACTTGGATGGTCAGCAACCGCTGACCATTATCCACGAATTCGTGCATGAACGGTCAGCAGTTGCTGACCATCATGCACGAAGTAGTGCATGAGCAACCGCTCATACACGAAGTCGTGTATGAACAACCGCTCATGCACGATTGTTCGTGCATGAGTGGGGACGATAAGCAACGGTTGCTGATCGTCCACGGTTGCTGATCGGTTTATAACTTTAAAAAGAGTTTTTTTTTTTTTTAATGCGACACTTCAAAGGGTTGAAAGACAGAGAAAAGAGAGCAAAGTGTGTGTGTGTGTTCTTGTGTCTTTGAGACGCAAGAAAGAAGAACATTATCTCGTTCGGGCCGTGACTATTATACATCAAGGATACGACGGTTTGTTTCCACGTGATTGCTAGCACAATCGAAGTGGTGAATATCCAAAAAAATTTCTTCCGTTCGACGTTCGTTGTTGGTGTGTATGAGCTAGAGGTCCGACACTTGTGGGACTCGAACTGTAGAACATCCGAACCGACTTGTTTAAAGCGCGCTTCGAGAGGTAATTTGTTTAACTCTCTTTTTACATTCAGATTTTGATTAAAACGCACGAACAACGCCTAAGGAGAATCATGTGTAAAATATATCTTTGTTTCCGCTGCATTTATTTTGTTAATTTTTCTTATACATGATTCATGAAACCCCAACAGTGGTATCAGAGCCAACCTTAGGCGTTTTTCATGCGTTTAATTGATTTATAGTTCAAATATATTTTTGCATTCTAATGGCCAATTTTATTTTTTTTAAGAGAATTGGTTCTCTTGCTCTTATGTGGCCTATAGAAGTTGATTAATTTATGTGATAAATTTAATCAGCCAAGCAAAAATTAGAACTAAATCAATTTTGAATCAAAATCCGTAACTTGTTATACTTTGTATTTATATTCTGCAAATGATATGTAGAATTTTATGTATGCCTTCCAGAGCTTTAAATTTTGAATTTATGGCTCGTAAGGAAGGGTGGTGATCATGGAAAAATCCCCAATTGTTGTATGGATGAATGTATGATGATTACAGGTATTCATTTTTGGGGTTGTAATTATTAAATGGAGGCTGCGTCCTTCCTTTTATTTTATTTTAATTTTTCATGATATGTAATTATAGTATAGTTTAGTATTTCAATTGTTGATGTAAATACTACAAAAGAGGAGGAGCCATTGGAGGAGCCATTAAACCGGTGAGCTCTCTGGGCCCGGTCTTTGAAGAGTTCAAATATTGAAGAAAAAGTGAAGAGCAGGTCCATATTATTAAAACATTAAAATGGCTAAATGGGTCTCTTTGGCTCGAGACCCATTGAACCATAATTCCATGATCACCACATAGGATAGATATTATGTGATATCTATTTATTTATTGTGTTTATGATATTGTGCATGTTAAACCGGTTAATGTGCAAAGTGAGACCGTTAATAACGACCCAAATCTCCTTACAAAGAATATTAAGTCGAAACGGGTTTCGAACTCGTGGCCTTCCATTGTCGTGGTTTGATTCAATATTATTGTGGTTAACTGACCAGCTATGGATACATAGGGGTTAATTACCATTTATAATATCGGACCACTCCATTATACATATGATGTTGTGGGGTTGGAGCCAAATGATTTATAATAACTGTTAGGTGAGGAAATCGTTTGTGTTTTCAATACTTGCATGAGACGATGGGCTGCCAATAACTGTTAGGTGAGGCTTTCATGATCTAGAGGCCGAAGTTATGATTGGGACTCGCATATGATGCGTTGAACAAGTTGGTTCACTCACTTAGTTCATAGAACACCAATAACTGCTAGGTGAGGTGGACTTTGGACTAGTGGGACTCCAATCCCCACTAGTAATCTTTACCCAACAAAGATTACCGTTTCCCATCTTAAGGAGTATGGGATTCGAATATAAATTTAGTGGGAGGATCTATTTCATTTAAAGGCCAAAATGAAATAGTTATTTTGAAAGATACAACGGCTAACAATTTATTTTCTGCAACAGATATATTATTACTCTGAAAATGGTGACTACAAACCCACTCGCTTCTATACTTGACAAGAATTGTTTGACTGGACCCAATTTCACTGACTGGGTGAGGAATTTGAGAATTGTTCTCAATTCAGAAAAAATTGGGTATGTGCTTGATGAAATGATGCCAACCTCCTTTCCTAAGGGTGGGACTCAAGAGGAGCGTGTCACTTATGATAAGTGGCGTGACGATGACTTAAAAGTTAGGTCATATATGCTTGCTTCTATGAATAATGAATTGCAGAAGAAGTATGAATCTATGGAAGATGCTAGGTCGATCATTTTGCACTTAAAGGAATACTTTGATGAGAATGGTCGAACCTCTAGATATGAGATATCTAAGGCATTGTACCGTATGAGGATGGCTGAAGGATCATCAGTTAATGATCATGCTTTGAAAATGATTTGGCACATTGAAGAATTGGCTAGGCTAAATCCCGTTATGGACAACGAGTTAGCTGTGGATTTGATCCTCCAATCTTTACCCGATTCCTTCTCTGGTTTTGTCCAAAACTTCCACATGCATAAGATGGATAAAACTCTCGCTGAGTTACATAGTATGCTGGTAGTTTATGAGAAGGAAATGCACAACACGAGACCAAATGTAGTGGCTATGGCTAAGGCTTCTTCTTCAAAGGGTAAGACTGTTTTAAAGAAGAATAAATGGAAGAGGCCTGCCAAACCTGTTGTGCAACCAAAACCCAAGATTGATAAAGGGAAATGTCATTACTGTGGTGTCAAAGGGCACTGGAGGAGGAATTGTAGGAAGTACCTCGCGAGCTTGAAGGTCAAGCCTAAGGACCAACCTTATGAAGGTATGGTGTCTATGCTTATTGAAACTAATCTTATGGTTAGTGTTGAATCCAGCTCATGGGTTCTAGATTCTGCTGCAACTTCACATATTTGTATGTCTTTGTAGAGTCTGGAAATAAGCAGGATGCTAAGGCGAAATGAGATTGTCTTGACGTTTGCCAATGGAGCAAGAGTTGCTGCATTAGCTATAGGGATTTTTCGTTTATGTTTGCCTTCTGGACATGTATTGGTTTTAAAGAACTGTTTGCATTATAAGAATGCTGTTAGGAACATCATCTCTATACCTTGTTTGGGTAAAGAGAATTATGAATTTTCTTTCGCTAATGATGTATGTTCTATTTATCATAATAGAACATGTGTTGGTTCTAGCTTATTAACCAACAATCTTTATACCATTACAATGTCCGGTAATGCGATTACCAATGTCAATAAGCAAAATAGAATTGATATAAATGCCATAACTAATAAACGCCCTAGAGACGGTCCAAATAAAAAGTATGTTTGGCATCTCCGATTAGGTCATATTGGAGAAGACAAAATTAACAAGTTGAGTAATGATGGGTACATTGATCCATCAAATTTTGAGTCATACTCGACTTGTGAGGCATGTCTTCTAGGAAAAATGACCAAAGTGCCTTTTGTAGGACAAAGTGCGCGAGTTGCTGACATATTAGAATTAATACATACAGATGTATGTGGACCAATTAATGAAACTGCTAGAGGTGGTTACAATTACTTCATTACCTTTACCGATGATCAGTCACGGTATGGTTATTTATACCTCATGAAGTATAAATCTGAATCCTTTGAAAAGTTCAAGGAATTCAAGGCTGAAGTTGAGAAACAAACAGGAAAATGTATTAAGGCTCTTCGATCGGATCGAGGAGGTGAATACCTTAGTACTGAATTCCTGGACTATCTTAAAGAGAATGGCATTTTATCACAATGGACACCTCCTGGAACTCCAGAACATAATGGTGTATCTGAACGAAAAAATCGTACTTTATTAGATATGGTGCGATCTATGATGAGTTACACCGATTTGCCAATATCCCTTTGGGGATATGCCCTTGAGACAGCTGTATATATATTGAATAGAGTGCCGTCCAAATCTGTTCCAACTACGCCCTATGAGATATGGCATAGTAGGAAACCTAGTCTTAATCATATTAAGATTTGGGGTTGTCCAGCTTTCGTGAAAAAGTTGAAAATGGATAAATTGGAGGCAAGATCTGAACAAGGTCGCTTCATTGGATATCCAAAGGAAACTCTTGGATATTACTTCTATTTTCATTCAGACCAAAGAATTTTGGTAAGCAAGCACACTTCTTTTCTGGAGAATCAGTTCATCCAATAAGGTGGTGCTGGGCGGAAAATAGTCTTACAAGAAGAAAATAATGAAGTACCAAACGACCGAGTTCAGATACCAATGTCTGATTCAGTGGGAGCTTCTGATACACAACCTCTTAGGAAAAGCGCTAGAATGTCTCGCCCACCTGCTCGTTATAGACACTCAGTTGATCATATTGAACCAATATTCATTGTGAATGATAGTGATCAACCTGGTGATCCTAAAACCTATGAGGAGGCGATGTTGGACATCGATTCTGGTAAATGGCTAGAAGCCATGAAATCCGAAATGGATTCAATGTATTCCAATGAAGTTTGGACCTTAATTGACCTGCCTGATGGTATTGTACCAATTGGCTGTAAATGGATCTTCAAGAGGAAGATGAATGCTGAAGGTCAAATTGGAACTTACAAAGCACGACTGGTGGCGAAAGGATATCGTCAGAAAGAAGGAATTGATTATGACGAAACTTTCCCACCTGTGGCCATGCTAAAATCCATTCGGATTATGTTGGCTATAGCTGCACACCTGGATTATGAGATATTTCAGATGGATGTCAAAACGGCTTTTCTAAATGGTTTTCTCGATGAGGACATCTATATGGAACAGCCATAGGGTTTTGAATCCATTAGTAAAAAACGAAAGGTGCGTAAGCTTAAGAGATCCATTTATGGACTCAAACAAGCCTCCAGAAGTTGGAACATCCGTTTTGATGAGGTAGTCAAATCGTTTGGCTTCATAAAAAATCCGGATGAACCTTGTGTATACAAGAAGATCAGTGGGAGTGCAATTGCATTTCTAGTTTTGTATGTCGATGATATACTTTTGATTGGAAATGATGTACCAATGATATCATCGATAAAAATATTCTTGTCACAGAAATTCTCCATGAAAGATTTAGGAGAGGCAACCTATATTTTAGGTATCAAGATCTATAGAGATAGATCAAGACGATTGATTGGCCTCTCACAATCTACGTACATAGACAAAGTGTTAACACGGTTTAACATGCAATGTTCCAAGAGAGGATTATTGCCTTTTAGGCAAGGGATCCGTCTTTCTAAGGAGATGTGTCCCCACACTCCTAAAGAAAGAGAGCGGATAGCGAAGATACCATATGCATCCGCTATTGGAAGAATAATGTATGCTATGCTATGCTATGTACTAGACCTGATATTGCGCATGCTGTAAGTATTACTAGCAGATATCAATCTGATCCAGGAGAAGAGCACTGGATAGCAGTCAAGAATATTCTTAAGTACTTGCGAAGGACTAAAGATTTATTCTTGATATATGGAGAAGGAGAATTTGAAGTTGTAGCTTATACTGATTCCGATTTTCAGTCGGATCTGAATGATTATAAGTCTACGTCTGGGTTTGTCTTCACATTCAATGGTGGTGCAGTTAGTTGGAAAAGTTCCAAACAAAGTATAACTGCCGATTCCACCACTGAGGCAGAGTATGTAGCTGCTTCTGAAGCAGCAAAGGAAGCTGCTTGGATGAAGAAGTTTATTTCTGAACTTGGAGTCGTTCCTTCAATTGAGCAACCGATCACATTGTTTTGTGACAACAATGGGGCGATAGCTCAAGCTAAGGAACCAAGGTCTCACCAGAAGTCCAAGCACATTGAGAGACGCTTACATCTCATCAGAGAAATTGTTGGGAGAGGTGATATCGCCTTGCAGAAAATTGCCTCAGCAGAAAACGTGGCAGATCCCTTCACTAAGGCCTTACCTCAGTCTTCTTTTGAAAGACATATTGACAAAATGGGTTTGAGGTACCAGACAAGTTGGCTTTAGTGCAAGTGAGAAATTGTTAGATGTATGCCCTAAAGCTGCTATGTAATAGTTACATATTAGGGATTTCAGTTGTACTTTCATTATTATTATTTAATTAGTGGCAATGACGTATTCATTCATTTGTCCAATTATTTTATATTGATGAATGATTCCATAAGATCAATTGCAACTAGACCTATTCTTGAGACGTCAAGAATATATGTGATGGGTTCATAGTTAGACCGAATCTTTAAATTGTTCCCGGTCGATGGATTATTGAGTGGATATTAATAATCCTGTTGAGACCGGTGTGTTCTTAACTTCGCCATTAAGTATTGGATACTTAAGGGAATGATGAGTCATATGTCATTGGGTATTATGATGCCTGAGTTAGAACACAGGTGTTTGTATTAGACAAATTCACTGAACGTGACGCATATAGAACGATTAGTGACATGGAAGCTTTTAGCGTGGTCAATGTCTAATTGTTCATGCTTTGGTCTTGTGTAAATAATCCTTAGACCTGAGGCACAGTGTTAACTTGTGTATTGAACAACTATGGTTCAGGGGTGCACATAATGCCGGGTCGTTGATCCGTCTTTATACCTGATGGTCATAATTTGTTCATATATGAAGTTACACGTGTGCGCAATATGGAATATGTCTCCTTGTTATATGCAAGGTATGATAATGATGTCCTATGCGATCTAATTGTGACACTACATTGAAATCCTCGGCCGGGGTTGTAATTGAGAATAAATTGTTTATGTCTCAAATAAAATGCATGTCAATTAGATTTATGCATATGATCGAATTAATGACTTGACTAATATTCCATGGTCTTTGTTTGATCGGGACATAGTAAGACAGAGGGATTGAATTACACTGTAGCCAAAACTGACAGGTTCATTATGTTCTTAAAGTATTCACACTATCTGGGTAGCCATGACATATTGCTAGATGTCAATCGTGGCTTGTAAGACCCAAAGATTAATCGGGACAATTAATTCTTTTGGAAGTACTAATGTGTTAGTACAAGTCTTACTACCAGCTTAGTGATGAACCTAGCGATGTCACACACCATAAACAATTAGGATGACGTGGAACAAGAGAGAAATATTATTGCAAATGTGTTTGCAATTACTGCAATCGAATTGAGTCGATTTGAAATTAAATTAAATGAGATTTAATTTAATTTGTATTATAGTCACGAGCCTACTTGCATATGATGCACACGCATGCCCAAAGTGGATATATGTTAACATACCAAACAAGTTGGCTTTAGTGCAAGTGGGAGATTGTTAGATGTATGCCCTAAAGCTGTTATGTAATAGTTACATATTAGGGATTTCATTTGTACATATAAAGATTATGTTCCTTTTATTTTTTATTTTTAAAAGAATTGATTAATTAATTATTTGTTCATTTAATTAATTAATCAATACCTTTTAATAACAAACAGAAATTATATTTATATATATATAAAGCTTCATGCATGTGCACGAAGCACATGCATGAAACTTGGATGGTCAGCAACCGCTGACCATTATCCACGAATTCGTGCATGAACGGTCAGCAGTTGCTGACCATCATGCACGAAGTAGTGCATGAGCAACCGCTCATACACGAAGTCGTGTATGAACAACCGCTCATGCACGATTGTTCGTGCATGAGTGGGGACGATCAGCAGCGGTTGCTGATCGTCCACGGTTGCTGATCGGTTTATAACTTTAAAAAGAGTTTTTTTTTTTTTTTTTAATGCGACACTTCAAAGGGTTGAAAGACAGAGAAAAGAGAGCAAAGTGTGTGTGTGTGTGTTCTTGTGTCTTTGAGACGCAAGAAAGAAGAACATTATCTCGTTCGGGCCGTGACTATTATACATCAAGGATACGACGATTTGTTTCCACGTGATTGCTAGCACAATCGAAGTGGTGAATATCCAAAAAAAATTCTTCCGTTCGACGTTCGTTGTTGGTGTGTCTGAGCTAGAGGTCCGACACTTGTGGGACTCGAACTGTAGAACATCCAAACCGACTTGTTTAAAGCGCGCTTCGAGAGGTAATTTGTTTAACTCTCTTTTTACATTCAGATTTTGATTAAAACGCACGAACAACGCCTAAGGAGAATCATGTGTAAAATATATCTTTGTTTCCGCTGCGTTTATTTTGTTAATTTTTCTTATACATGATTCATGAAACCCCAACATCAACTGCCACGATCGAAGACCAGCTCTCCATCTTGTTGACCGCAGCTCCTTCGCGCGTTGTCCAGCTCTGAAGATCAACAAAGAACGCTGCAGCTGCCACGTTGAAGCCATCGGCCACCGAAGAAACTGCTGAAGTCAGTCTCTCGGATCCCATCTCCTCCGACGTTCTTCGCCAGCTCGCCAACGCCCATCTGCTGTCTCTGACCTTGCTGCCCACGTGAAGAAACTACTGCCGCGTCTCCTTCGTGCGCCCATCTTCACTGCATTTCCAGCTTGCGGCCGCATGTCCATGTGCGGGCTCTGCCATCCCGCCGTTCAGCCCATTCTCCACGTTCCAATCCACCAACTTTGATCTTTTGTTGGTTCGTTGAATTTTCTTCATGCGGTGACGTCACATGGCAACTCTCCACGCCCATCTCCAAGCTCGTGTCTTCAGCAATCTTTCACCCTGCAGTTGCGACTTGCCGTTCATCCTTCAGCCCACAAAGCCGAGCCCTATACCGATTTAAAACCAGCGAAGCTTGGCCCAGCAGTTGGCCTCGTCCTCAGCCCATCTTCGCTCAGCCCAGCTTGTTAGTGGATCCAGCCCACATGAAGCCAGCAGCAATTTCGGCCCAAAGATCTAGTAACTCAGGCCCAATTTTGAAGCCCAAGAAATCCCAACAGCTCGGCCCGCGAAGCTAATTGGCCCAGGTTCAGTCCAAGCCCAGAATCTCCTGTGGGCTTGTGAGGCTTTTGGGGCCGGCTTGAGTATCCATCGACGTCGCCGAAATTTTGGAATTCAGCCGCCGTCGCGGTGTTCCGGTCTCCGCTTTTGTCAAGTGAGTTTTACTCACTAATGCTTTCTTAGTTTGTTAATTATACTTAGGGTTGGTTAGATTTAATTAAATGCAATTAGGTGGTTAGATTAGTTTAGATAAATTAAATTAGAGACTTAACTATGCATGTTAGGTGGTTAAAAATAGACATTAGCAAGTAGACATGGTCTACTATTTATTGAGGGTAGCTCGGGAATTTTCCGACCCTTTATCGGGCTTCAATTTGATATTTCGGGCCTAAGTGGAATTTTTGGCATTTAAATATTATTTTTCGAAATTCAATTAAATAATTATTTATTTTCCGAAAATTCAACTTGAATGGCCAGCGACTGAAATATTATGCTGATGATCATGGTGCAGCCCGTTTATTTAATTGAGCTTTATATTGTGCTGAATTGAATTTATTGTAGTTATTGATTTGATTTTCGAAATTATTTATTTAATTATTTATTTTCCGAAAATTCAACTGTGATGGCCAGCGACCAGAATATTATGCTGATGACTGTGGTGAAGTCCGTTTATTTAATCGAGTTTTATTTTGAGCTAAATTGAATTTCTAATATTTATTATTTAATTTTCGAAATTAATTATTTAATTAATTATTTTTTGGAAATTAAGGCTGAGATGGCCGACGACCGAAATTTCGTGCTGATTGTCGTGGCGTAGTCCGTTTATTTATTTGAGCTCTACGTTGCTTGAAATTAATTAAATTGTGATATTTTAGGGGTTTGCCCTAAATTGATTGGAATTGATTGAGATTGAATTATTGTTTGGAAATTGGCCAAGTTTGTTTATCTAGCATTCTTATGCTTTGTTGAGTTGTAAAGTAAGTGGAATGGTGAGAGTGAGTCAGGAGTACTTTGGCTGAGACAGATCAAGTACGAAGCATAGACAGGCATGGTTAGGTGATGTGGAAGATCACTGTGCGAAAACGCGCCTTAAAGAACGCACGTAGACTGTCTATGACTTGTGGCAGGCATGGTTCGGTGATTAAGGAATATCACTGTGCGAAAACGGCACCTTAAAGAACGCACGTAGACTGCCTATGAATCATGGCAGGCGTGGTTCGGTGATTAAGGAATATCACTGTGCGAAAACGGCGCCTTAAAGAACGCACGTAGACTGTCGGTGAACCGTGACAGGCGTGGTTCGGTGATGAGGAAGATCACTGTGCGAAAATGGCACCTTAAAGAACGCACGTAGACCGTCGGTTATTTATGTCACCTTGGCGAACTTGATGCCCGAGAGCATTGATATGGCTCTGTAACCGAGTGCACTATGGGAAGTTATGTGGTGTGGAATCAATGACCTAGAAGGGTCCGTCTGACATGTAATCGACTAGTTCAATTGACCATTGATTTGATTGATTGTCCGTTGTGTTTTATGAAACGTGGTATATAACCTGGAATTGCAGGTGGAATTTGAGGCCAAGGTAAGTCCTCTGACCTGTGCGTGTTTAGGTAATACATAATGTATTGGCTTACTAATCGGGTCTTAGGGGGTAGAACTTGCTGAGACATGGTCTCATTGGTTATTGAATAACCATTTCAGGTTCCTAGATGTAGCAGACTTGGATGTTGAAGGTCTCGAAGTCCAGTGTAGTTTGCTGAATGCTCCAATTGGAGTGTGGAGAATGATGAAGAGGAGGATGAGGACCCGTAACTTGTAGAACCCCGCTTCTATTTGTAGACCTGTGTTTTTAACTGGCTTAATGTGAATTGGACTTAATAGTTCACTTTGTATATATATATATGTGTGCACTGTTTTGCAATGTATATAAGAGTGAAGGTTTGAAATTTAATCCTATTGTTCTATCCCAATGTTTTATTGTCTGGGGATTTTATATGCTTCCGCTTGTGCATAATAAAAAGAAAGGGTCGGCGATACGTAGTCCTGGGATATCGCTTTTATAATCGACCAAGGCAAGGGATGGGTGCGTGCCCGAGGGTCGGGGCGTGACACACTTAATTTGGCAGTCTGAGCTATAATTAATTCGCCATACAATTACAAAGCATTTACCCAAGCTTTTGAAATCTTGGAAAATATCTTGGATAAATGATTATGGGAACGTTAAATTAAATGTTCCTCTAAATTTGATATTTCCCAACAACAACTGGCGAAAGAAATTTTTTATGTTACAAAGTGAGTGCCGGCGGATGAATCCTTGGAGCTCTATTACGAGTCAAGTTATTGGACATACTTTGTTACAGATGAATCTCAAGTAGATGTGGTACCTCCGCATTGGTGGCATGACCATTAAAACTATGTTGAAATAATGATCTGCATGACAGGGACCTTTACGTGTAAGGTCATTCATGGTGAGATGAGAGGAGAAATTCAATCCTTTTGATGTTTAACTCTTGTACACTCAATACTCTACCTTCAATTAAGATATAAGAACAAACAAAAATTATTTAGATTTTCCCTTTTAAGTTGCTGGAGTCAAATGTAAACCGAGTGACATTTACCGCAAGTGGTTTATAGTAGTCATCTTGTATGCATAGTTTCTTCCATGTCAAGCAGGATTCTGGTTCTAAAATTAATGGCATTATGTCGGCCGAGTTATTTCACTATTCATTATTTTTGGAAAATAATTTTCTATCAAAGTGTTTGCTTACTTGGCATTAACTCATCGATCTGTTTTCACAGTAAACTGCAAGCTTAATCATTTAGTGGTCTGGGGTTTATTTTTTTGTCAATCAAAGTTGTTGGAATGTCTCAGCACTTTTATTAGTTTCAACTTATGAGTCGGTCACTCATTATTTTACTTCACTCCTGGGCAGCTGTCTATAAATAATTCACTCCTGGGCAGCTGCCTATCTTGAACGGTGTCACTATGGCAAGTGGAGCTGGAATTACTTTCCTGAAATGTTTCAATTAGCAATTGATAAAACTGCAAGTGACTTTTACTAAATGCTAGGACAATTTTGGTCTTTTTACGTAATGATGTGTACTTTGCACATGTATGAGCTTGTTGGGGTTGTGTTTATTCAACTTCCTTTGTCAACTTAGTGTAAAGTGAGGTTCAATACCGTTGGCTGTCATTACACGATTTTGCTTTTGAGCTGGAATATAGTTTTCTGGCCAAACTGGAAAGCTAAATTATCATGTGATTGGTGATTGATTAACACAGATTTTACGTATGGTATAATGGCATGGGAGGTCCTTGAAATTCTATTGACTTGCATTTGTCGTCCCTATACTTTTGTTTTCTCTTGGCAATCAAGTCTTTGAACTCCATGTTTGTTTGTTCAAGTTAGTCCAACTGTCCAACAGTTGAGACTACAATGCGGACATGCCTATCCACATCAACGCCGCATCATCATTCTTCTTCAGCAAATTTCTGATGTGGAATCCGAGAAAGAGAGAGGGGGCATAGGGAAGGCCAGGGTAAGGGCGACTTGGCGGGGGAAGCCGATGGCAGTGGCCATCACCAGGGTGCAGGTGACTTGGGCACTTGCCGTCATCGCCTCTGAATGCCACACGCAACAGAAAGACAGGGAGTTTGGGGGAGCAATAATGTGGTGTTCGCACAGCACAAAATCTTCAAGAAAAGAGGAATCAAATCACTGGGTCAACAAACATGAAATAGCAAAATTCTCAGAACACGAAGCCAGAACTAACAATGCCAATCAAACCCCGCGTAACCCATCAACCCAAATTAAGGTAATTTAACAAAGCATCAACAAAAATATCAGAGAGGAAATGCTGTTGAAGAAAACTTCCCTATTTGTTTTGAAGTTGACAAAATGTTTCCATCAGTCTAGTCTGAAGACTTGCAGACTCTGTCATCAAAGTTTGAAGACCTCCAGACTCAAGATTTAAAGTACACCCTCATTGACAATTTCCAGACCGACAAAGAAAAGTATTCTCCATTGAAGAAGACTTATCCAGATGTGGGTTTATCTTTAAGGATTTGATTCGTATGGTTGAAGAAGATCTCACGGCTGGAGATGGCACCTCGAAATCTATTATTCATATTGAAATCAATTCGAGTAATTTAGATCCGTTGATTGACGAAGTGTATGTAGAAGGTTCTACTTATGAAAACCTAGATCCCGATTGTATGGGCGAGCAGAATTGGTAGGCTATCATCATATTCCTTAAATAACTCGAGATCTCCCTAATTGATTATGTCCAACGGGTTGATTGGAAGAACTCCTTTGGAATGTGCCAACGGTTATGAAGGCATGGAGGAGTATATAAAGAAGACGCTCTAGTTATTCGAGTGTGTGTGTGATAAAAAAATTCCAAAGTCTAAAGCTCATTGTTCTTTGTTGTTTCATTTGTTGAGCTTAAATTTGTACTCAAAAGATATATTAGATATTTGTGAGACCTTGAGGAAGTGTAGCAGAGTCTCTACATTGTGGAATCAATGACGTGAGATTGTAAAATCTCTTTTGATTCTTAGTGGAATCCAGCCAATGGGCTGTCAATGCGGGAGAGTGGACGTAAGCTTGGTCTAAGCCAAACCACTATAAACCTTGTGTTTTGATTCTCTATCCCTAATCTCTTTACTTCAATTCATAGCTTTATATAATTGTCTATAGTCTATTACATTTTCAGTCTATTACATTTTCAGTCTAGACAAATTAATTTGTTAAGTATTGCAAAAACGTCTTTAATCACCTATTCACCCCCCTAGGTGCTTCAACTAGCCCTTTCAAATGCCAGTTCTTTTCTTTTGGGGCTTGACTCCATTTGGGCCCAATGTAGAAAATAAGAAGAAGCTATGATAACCACGCCTGAGTGGGTGCTTTCTGAATCACAGCCCAATTCTATGACCAAGCAATTCATCAGAAATCTAGCAAATATCAAATGATTACCAGATTATCGACTTTGAAGAATGATTCCCTTATCAAAGAAAAGGGCCTATTAGATGATGAAAAATTGTAAAATGCATTAAGTCCATTTCTTTTAGGAGCTTGCTGCTTCCAGTATCAGGTGACTTTTACTAAATCTCGGATAATGAATGTTCACAAACATTACTACTAACCAGCCACCTAATCATTGGCTGACAATGTATATTAGCACTGATCAACTGCTTATCATTGCGTCGGTTGGTTTATCACATGCTTTCGAGAAACTGTCATATGCAAGCCAAATATTGGAAAATACTTTGTTAGTCGAACCATATGGAAATCAAATTTGTACTACACTATTAGAAAGACTTACCTCGGACATAAATAATGAATCCCCAATGCAGAGGAAGTTCCTATTCAACACAAGTTCCTCTTTCTGGAATAGTTGTCCCTCGATTCTTGTTGCCTTTGAGTATGATCAAGAGGAGTCTGGAAGTTATCTTTGACTTAGCTTTTCAATCAATCAAAATGATAAGACTTGACTTGGTCATTTTGTCATCTCAAATTTTAAATTATCCTTCAAATGTTTTTTCTCTTTCGAACTGTCAAGAATTTCAACTTAAAAGCTAGGAAAGGTTGCGGTTGCAAATCCATATTTTCTCTAAGCATGTCTCAAACCTATCACAAAATGTTCTTGGTGGATCAAGTTCATCCCAACCCCCAATAATAGGTGTGATTAAGTTCAATATGTACCTTTTCAGTCTAAGTGACATTATAATAGTACATCGAAACATAGACAATAACGGTGAGGTTCAATCTTAGCTTTCTTAGGGCGATTGATAGAATGGGCACTCTCTTCTATGGGAAGGTTAATTTTGCAAAGGCTGACCACTAACCCCACTTGCCAATGATGTCATTAGCCTTGGGCTGCAAGACTCACTTGCCCTATGCCCTCACATTTTTCCCCCTCCGGTTTTCACTTAGAAAAAACCTCTTGGTAATTAAGATTGGTGCTACTCCTTATATAGCACATTATCTCACCGTTCCCAGACGATGTAGGATTTGGTTCATTGTTGCCCCTTTCGTTATCCTCGAGGTGAAGCCACACTCCCATCCCTCATAGGATCGGATCGTTACAGGCCCACTGTCGCGACCTATTTTTTTCAGGTTCACCGCCTAAAACTAGGTTAATGGACTGCTAAGTTTTTTAAAATTAGCTCGGGCTCTCCCAAGCCCATACCAAATCGCGACTTGAGTCTAAACTTTTTAAACATGCAAAATATTATCTAGGAGTCGCCACTAATCTGTTTTTGGTAGGTCGATTAGACACCTAAGCAAAATAATGGGAGAATTAATTTACTCCTACGAACCAGAGACTAAGGATACGGGGACTTGGTTACTAGACTATCTTAGTGTCCTTTCGATACCATTTCTTTTTAATTTTTAAAAAATGTTTTACAGGCAGCTTGATTTGATTTTAATTCATTTTCCTAACGTGTGAGGCGATCATGCGAGTGCACAAACCACCAATTTAACACCCGAGAAAGCGAATAAAATAATGCAGGACTTACCTCAAAGTAACGAAAGCAACTGCGTTGTTAGATCAGAATTCATATCAATAATCCTAGATATGATTTCTAATTAATAAGCAATCACTCAATTTTTTGTTTTCACTTTATTTAATGAAAGTCGTGCAATGCATGCTACTAATTTAACATGAAATGATATGACATGGCAATATGACCTAAACTATATAACATGAATAAGCATGCAATCTATCTTAAAGCATGAAATGAATTTATTCTAATTTTTTGTATTTTCCATGAAATTCGAAATTAAAGAAATGCAACAATTAAATATGCAATTTAATCAAATGACCTAGTTCTAATGACGAGCAATGAACTTAGCAACAATCACTAGATGACGAAAATTTCATAAACCTAATTCTACATGTCTAATTTACTAAACCTATATGCTCAGGCAGAATTTTGATTTTTTTAAAATAATTAATATTAAATAAATATTAAATCTAAACTATCAACAAAATAAAGCAAGAAAGGATTAAAATAATCGAAAAGATAACCTATTGTCTCACAAGTCAAATTAACGGTTATTCTAACTCTAATTATCACAACAAGGAGATCAAAACAATTACAAATCTGGTCCGAAGTCCTAGGAACCAAATTAAATAATTATTGTGATTTAACAATTAAAATTTCACCAAAAAGCCCAAAAATTAATATAATAAAAAAATGATCCGATGTCTCTCGGATCAAATTAATAATTACATTAATTTCGGAAAAAATCCCTACGAATAATGCATACAAAATGCACAAATATTAACATTGACAAACCATATTCTAACTTAAACAATAATAACAAAATTTAAAACACAATAATAAGCAAAAGAAAGAAATAAAAATAAAACTAAAGGAGGGGAATTGCAGCAGCGTTGGTGGGCATATGGCTAGTTCTTGATTTGATCATTTGCTAGTCTCCTTCGAGAACTTTTTGAGTGGACGCCCCCCTTCTCTTGCCGTCTCTCTCTTGTCAATTATGGTGGAATATGGAATTGTGTGGCCTTTTGTTCGGCATTGAATTGCCTGTGACCATAACATCATAACAAAACAAAGTAAATTAGGTGAAAATATGGGGTGAACAACTTTAATAGGGAGAGAAACAATCCGGTTTTATCACAGTAATATTACTGGATGACAATCAGCGCTTAGGTATGTTGGCCACTTCGATGTCTCGCTGCTGGAATTATCGTAAGAGATGTAGGAGTTTAATCTAGGCAAGAAAAAATAAAATTACCTTAGTGCGAATAGCAAATTGGAATTGCACACAATCAAACTTTAAAAAAAAGAAGAAGCTCGACTTAGCTTTATACTTGTCGTCAATATCCATGAAGCATGATGAACATGGGGCATCGTCAAGAGGACTGCACCATCCAATAGACCAATCGAAGAATTCTCGAGATCGTCGACTCCCCTAAAGAAATTTGAACTCGAGAGAAACGAAGGAGAAAACCTTCCTCACATTTGCTCTGAATTTTTTGAAAATCGCCTCCTGAGCTCTGCTCTCCTCCTCTCTTTTTCACAAAATTTGGTCTCCTTTTTATAGTGGTTCCGAGCACCATCTTCCATGGCAATTTTTGAGCTTTCTTTTTTCGTTGCCTCAATTTATGGTCTGCAAATTGGAGCAAAATCTTGCAATCGGTTTGATTTTTCCTCGAATGTTTTGATTCCTTCCATTTTATCAAAATCCCTGCCCTTTTATTCACCTGATTTCTCTAATCGAGAATTTCCTTCCACATTTATTATGATTTGAAAATTCGCCGGAGCAAAGATTGCTAATCAGAATTTCCACATTCCATTCATAACCAAATCATATTGATCTTCCCCTTATTTTCCTTTTGTTCAAAATGCAATTTTATTTTTCCAAAATTAGGTGTCAATACCCACCAACGTTTGCTTGGTTCACCTCAAATCACACACTTTCAGTTAGGCTTGGCTCTGATAACATTGTAAGAGCCGACCTCTGGCCTCACTTGCTAACGATATTGTCCGCTTTGGACCCCAGGACTCACCTATACAATGCCCTCGCGATTTTGTTCCTCTAGGCTTTGCCTGGAAAAGGCATTGTTAGTAGTTAAGACTTGTTCTATTCCTCATAGAGCACATTACCTCACCATCCCATGTGATGTAGGATTTGGTTCATTATTGCCCCCATTGCCATTCTCGAGGCGGAGCCACACTCCCATCCCTCGTAGGACTAGGTCATTACAAACTCACTCAAAAACTTTAATTATTTGGGGACTATAGCACCTAACCTTTTTGCAAACTAGCAATCCTTGATTGATGAGTATGATAGTGATTCCATCACACCAAGAAATATGCTTGTGTGGGAAGCTCTGACAACTCTTGAACCTTCTGACATTTGTTTTAGTCCGATTCTGAAGATGAGGAAGCATACTGATTGTGCTAGGCATGGTGTCTATTTGTATACCTAATAAATTTAGGATTCTCAAAAGAGCAAGTTTTCAACTTCATTAGGAACTCCGCTTCTTGACTCTTCACGACGATTGGCATGCATCACTTCAAGATTCTCTTATATTTCAGTCAAAAGCTTAAAGGCAATGAGTTATATTAACTATTTCACATCAAATCAATTATCTAATATAGATTTTTCAAACGCAATTCATACGTACATCTCAACAACATTGAAAGTCGACAAAAGATTTTAATCTACAAATTGAGTTGGGTAAACTTGTAACTCTCATGTTTTATAGATACAACTCCATCAATGATCCTAATTTCCCAATTGAGTCAGGGGAGTTTGCTCACCCCAAAGCAATCCGTCCAAGAGAAGCAGGTAAGTTTAGGTAGCCTCCCATTTCTTAGGCAATTCTTCAAGATGAAAGCTGGTGTTTATTTTTAAGTCAATTAGGCACTTCAGTCTTCCAATTGAATAGTCATTTTCCTATAAACTATCACATCTTTCTAGAGTCAACCTCTCTAGTGGTGTAATTATCAGTGAATGTAGCAAACTGCTGGCCCAATTTTTGGATGTATGGGTGGCCCACTGTATTGGAGAAGCCATTTTGATTGCCGATTAAGTTGCTAAAGCCTATAGGAAAAGAACCTTGCCAAGTCACTAGTTATCGTCTCCCTCTAAGTCCTTTTAGATCTCTTATGTAATGATACCCACTCTATGGGCTCTCTTTTTCCCTAATACTATCAACAAATAACTATTTCGACCCAAAAATTGAAGGGGGAAAGAAAAAACCTCTCTAGTGTCAAGCACTTGGAGAAGTCTGGAGACTTGGTAACGCCGTCGCACTTTCTCTGAGCTAGAACCTTTAATTTGGTTGCCATCACTAGATGGTAATTATATTTCAAATGGAAAACCATCAAGCATGGATACAAGGAGAAATAATAGTAAAAGTGATCAACAAATAAAACACCTTGATTAAGCTACATGCCTTCAAATCATCTATAAACTGATTGTCAGAACATTCGAGTACAACTGTACTTCTTGAATGCATATTGACTGCCCCAAATAATTGTGGAGGAGAATGCCAAGAGAACCATCTTTTCTATGAATTTCAAAGACAATTGACGAAACCTTTGTCAATGGTTAAGTCACGTAACTTTAGGAACTTTCCACTTACAAACTTTCCACTTAAGTCAATTGATTTGTGGTCAAGATCGGAGTATACTTTCCATCTAAATCAAATGCTTGATCCTTCCTCTTCCTCTGCCAACCATTAACCAATACTTGCAATTCTAAGTACACGTTCAATAATCATCAACTATGTTTATTTATTCACATAGAAAGAAATGTTTCTCAATAGAAAAGGCAATTCTCAGTACTAGCATGCTGATTTACTATTTGCAAACTAGCAATTGTTGTTACTTTACCACTTTCATTCTTAATATTTCGGAGATGAAGTCTCTTTTACAGTGTTCCAAATCCGAGGAATAACAATGGGAGTCTCACGTTGGGTTGTTCTATACGTGGGTTTTTTTCTTTTTTTTTTGGCAAAAATTCTATACGTGGGTTTTTGTTAACAACCAATACGAAGATTTAAACATGAAATTTTTATAAAATAAAAAATTTGTATAGAATAAGAAAATTTTGAACTGACAGTTAAATTTCATTTGTTTCGGTTGATTAAATATCATTCTTGGAGTGTTGGCAATGTCAAGAATTCAATGCTTAGTGCCGCAATCACTCATGAAATAATTTTTCAATATTGTGAAATTAACAAATGTTACGACAAAATTAATTGGCTTCACTTTACCCAAAAAAAAAAATAATTAATTGGCTTCAACACATGAATACTTGGCATGAGAAAAAACTTTCACTGCACGAACAGCACACAAAGTCACTCTGCCTTCACATCAACCCCGTCGCACCAAGCACTCACATAAACTGCGCTTCAAGACTTCAATCCCACTCGCAAGAAACATATACGTATAATATCTATGAAAGCCAAGTCATGCTCAAATTCGAACTCTGTGTTGCACTGCCAAAACTCGAATGCCCAATCGGACTTCAACGGGGAAATTTCAACCCAAAAAGAACATAAAACAAAACATTTAGTTTCCCCTTTTGATTAACTCCACCCACCTCAATGCGGAAGTTTATTTTCACACATTCTGCTTTGCTCTATTTGAGACTTTCAATTATTAAAACTCGGATTGATTTCACGGAGTCAAACTCGAGACATATTTTAATAGTTAGAGTGACATTCAATGACATATGATATTGATTTTTCTGCAAACTAAGACTTTGAATCCAATTTCAGAAATTAAAAGTTCTTTCATGTCACAAGTCATTTTAGGAACTTTTACTCAATCTCCGAAGATTTTTCTGCAAACTAAGACTTTTTGGGAAAAAGTCGAGCTAAGGCCGTTTTTGTCCAGAAAAATCAGAGGACCATTTTTTATCCAGAAATTGGGATGCGAGTGGGATATATTGGCGAGGAAAAATACCAATTTGATCAATGACTCAATAATGGAATTTTTAGAGGCCGGATTGAGTGGATTCAAGAGGAGATTGAAGTCCAATTAAACCAAAATCATTGCAAATTCATAGTCCCCCCTTGCCTATAACATTTGGACCTCTTCAAGGCTTCTAGAAGAAACCAAGGCTGCTAAGAATTGGTGGGGACCTCCATGGGGGAAATTTTCCCCTCGGTTTCGTCATATCCCTAAAATCCTAAATCCCATAGATATTGATGACTATCCCTATTGATGGATCTGTAATTTGAAATACTAGGTTTGTCTTTTTAGGAAATACAAAAAATAAAATAAAATAATTATTGGTTCGTCCCGAGTTGACCCTGGAACCTAATCGAACGCATTGGGTCGGTTCGGTTTTCAGTCCTAGGCTCAATTAGGTCGGTCCTTGATTCCAAAAATTGGGGATCAACATTATGCGCGTCAATCCCTAGGTTAGGTGTTGGACCGGGTCAACCCAGACCATGATCACCCCTACTTGGACTTATTTAGTCTAGTTAGTGCGTGCTAGGCTTACTAGTTAGATTTGGATTGGGGTTGTTTGTAAGTTGGGCATTGGGGAATTAGGTTAAGGCGTAGTTTGGGGCTTTGGTCAGACTGGGCTTGGTACAAGAGCTTGGCTTGCGTTTTGCGACCCTAGTTGGGTCTTGACTTAGACTAGATCTGGAGAAAATTAATTTTTTTTCTCTAAAAGTCATGAAAAAGTTGAGAAATTAGATTTTGAGTAGGTTTACTACATTTTAGTATTAATTCTAGTTTATAACTAATTCATCATAAAAAAAAATGTGAAAATCTTTTGATAAAAATTGTGCTTAAAATTGAACAAACTCTTAAAGCTTTACAATGAGATTTCAATGTTTCATTTTTTTAGACAAATTATCAATTGATTGCGTGCTTTCAATTTGTTCGTGGTTTCCCTTTAGCCTAGCTAGAAATGACATTTTTCTTATTTCTTAGCTTTAGATCACTGCTTTTCTTTGCAATTTATTTAATACTTTCTTGATTGCTAGTTGTTATTTTAATGATTGCACACCTGCATGATCAACTCATATATTAGTGAATATGTTTAAAATCAATATGGACCGCCTAAAAAAAATATTTATGAAATAAACAAGATTAGGTACCGAAAGTGCACTACTTGATTAATTAGTGTAACCAAGTCATCGGCTCTAGATTTTTTAGTTGCATAGAAAGTGAGGTATACTTATATGCCTTACTTGGTTTTTAGCTAATCTCAATAGGTTAATGGCAACTCCTCATTAGAAAATCTTATAGCATCAATTTGAATTCCCAACATCACATGAAGTATCGGCTTGGGAGAGCCCGCGTGTAAAATGAAGGTGATATACTTGCTTTTTATGCATTATCCCTAAATCTATGTCTTTTACCCTTCGAATGGAAAAGGTAGGTCTCAACAGGGGTGAGATGAGGTTATTCAAGGAAATGATACTAACATATCAATTTCAATCTATCTATCCATGGATATAAAAGTGGGTAAGACTTGCATGACGATGACTCACGTGGCATGCTCTTGTGCAAGCTCCATGCACTGAATTGCTTTTGATGTCAGTTAGCAAACCTATAATAGCAGATGTCTAATTCTAGCAAATGTCTAAATTTTGCATATCTAATTCTTATGAGAATTTTTATAATAAATTATTACTGATTTAGAAGATAAATGTTGAAATAAGTTATTTAGGGCAGTTATCAAGTCGATAGGCCAATTCAAACCTAAACTTTCCGATTACCAATTGAGTTACTTGACACTAGAATTTCACCAATAAAAATTAATTCACACATTAGGGATTATGACATAGATATGTTATGCCCAACCCATTTAAGCTTCAAAATCAATAATCCCCGAGCACTCTTCCCCCAGAGATAAGGAGGTCATCAATCATACGCACAGAGGCTGGACGAAGCGAACGGAGGAGTCTTATTTCGTCTTCTGTTTTTCTTTTTCTTATCTCACAATTTGTGTGGACCAAGTTCTGTAATTGTTATATTTCCAATTCTATAGTTCCTACTGTTGTCATTTCTATCATCGGTATTCTTCACATATGGATTTTTTTTATTATCAAACTTTCACTTGAACAGCATTTAAAAAGAAAATCAAATGTTCAAAAAGTCATTCCGTGATGAAAGTTATATTACATAATTGCACGAACTTTGTAATAAATGTTTTAAAGTAATTGTTTATGTATACCTAGATTCTATTATGAAAGATCAATAAGTAATCGATGAATGATGAAAGATTTATGGTAGGTTTAATTCCATCTATTTCACAATTAATATCAACAAATTCTGATAACCGTAATGATTCCAATTCCTTTATAGTTCACAAGAATGAAGTCTACATTTGGAATAATTCTTATCACTGAAATTTTGTATATGCTTTTTCTATGAATAATTGTTCATCTCTCAGTCCATGATGAAAGCTATATTACATGGTTGCGCGTATTTTGGTTATAAACGTTGAAGATAATTGTTTAAATAGATTATGTTTTGACATACCTGGAGGTCGGATGTTTAAGCTGATAGAAAAAATTTCTGCATCTGAATTTTAAAACAAAAGGCTAAAAAAAAAGAAAACTAATTTTAAAAACTTATATTCCAAGATTGAGGATGTTTTGGTATTGAATGTTGAAAAAAAAATTGTTTGTGTATGCAGATTCAATTTTGAAGTATCTATAGGCTGAAATTTTAAATTGATTGAATCATCCTACAAATAGATCTTTGTTAAAAGGGCAAGGAAACATAATGCATAGTAATTGTTCAATACTTTGAGGAAATACATTCAGTATCGCATTGACCCTGCTATAACCACAACTATAATGAAGACATACACCGTCAAATCAAATTCATCAATCATTGATCTTGTTCATTATAATTGACTCCATCCCAAATGTAGTTGGGACGAAAAATGCTTGGTCCATAAGTGGATTTAACCATTTGGAATAGCAAGGGAAGTTGTAGTCGTGCGAATAAAGCCGGGGGAAGCCAGGGGGAGAGAGGCCAGCAAAGTAATGGGAATGAGAATCCACTCCAATCCGTTATCCAGCACCATTGTGAGAGTTGCAGCGAAGGCCATCAGCATGAAAGCCAAGGAGAAGAAGAGAAAACAAAGGCCCCAAATGATCTTCTTAGGCAATGATTCAAGAAAATCTTGCGCCTCATGCCACGAAGTTAAGATGGCTAGGAATAGTAAGATGGCCGTAACGGAGGAGACCAAACCTAACGCATCTGAAATTGCGAAAACTAGGAGAGTCCTGTCCTAACAACAAGGGTACTCAAGTATTGTTGTCATTGCCTCCAGGCATAGTAAATGCAGCAGCGAACAATACTGTGGCAATTAGAGTTGAGACAAGCATACATGAATTTGTTGTGTCCTTCACCCACTTCTCTCCTTTCTCCAGCAACTCTTTGCGGTTCTCCTTGAATCTATTCCGATATGTGATTCTCTCGAAATAGGAATCTCTTAAGCTAGGGGTAATCCAGCTTTTCACGGCCCATGCATAAAACTCATAATTAGGAGTCTCAATAAGTGGATAAAGTATTGAAGATTTTAAAAAAAAACAAACGAGGGAACATCTCAAGGAGATTAAGACTTGCTTAGAGGTCAAGTCAACCTTTGCTGGCAGAATTTCATAGGCCACTTTCTTCAGAGCTTCGATGATGATTTTGTGCTTCATTTTAGTCAAATAATAAATACTTGCAAAGCACTATGTTTCTACTTTGCGATGATTTAAGTTTCATGAAATTTAGAGTCTTCTAGAAGAATTTATGGAAAAAATATCAAGAGCTGGTCAAGAAATCTGAGAATGAGACTTTTGGTACTTCTACGTGCTTTATCAACCCTATGCATTGTATTTTGTTTCTCGAATCATTTGAGCCAAGAGCCAATAGTACGACAACTCCAAGGACAATCAAAGAAATTTCATTGTTGGGACGTGACCATCCCATTATAACCCTAAAGAAGAAGACAACATAGAGGAGATTACCTCTTCCGTGATGCATGTTCCAACGCAACTAGTGAAGATGCTCCATTGTGCCATCATTAAAGGAATGGTGATTCAGATGATTCCCATGTCAAATTTGACATCTCAAGACTTCATCTATTGGCTTGAGACAAGTTGAAAGGAAAAAGGCGCAACGTTTGTCCACTTGAGATGTTTTGATCAACCATGGTACTTGTTTCATATTCATAGTGGAAAAATTAACCAATATGTTATAAACTTATTATATGGATGCCAATTCAATTCTAAACTTTTCAATTTTGTTAATTTAATCCTAAATCTTTGTACGAAATTTAAATATAGTCATTTCGATTAATTACATTGAAAACAACTAACGTGGCGGTCCGATTGTTGCCAACTATCTCCGTAACACATTGCCGCGTCAATGATTTTAGACAAAAATTAGTCATAAGGACTACGTTGAATTTCGTGTAAATGTTTAAGATTAAATTAAAAAATTGAAAAACTTAGGATGACATCCGTAAACTAGGATTAAGATTGTTCGAAAAATTTCCCTTATTCATATTTCTCCTGTCTCTTTTCTTTAGTTGAATTATACGTATTTTGCATTCTTCTAAAATCTGTGCAAATATGTTCTTATTTCTTTGATTAATTGATGTGATTGATTTGAGAGTTGTCATGGTCTCCATCACCCCGATTCATACACTAGAACTAAACCGATCATTCTTTTTTTTTTCTTTTTTTTTTGTCCCTTATCATTTTCTCATTAATTCGTAGCGCACATATTCGTTTCTTTTATAAAGAAAATTTCATTTTCGAGCATCCAACGGATGGTACTCAAGTGCATAGCTAGTGGGAGTTATGTCTTCATATTGCATAACTGATTATTCAAAAGTAAATTAAATAAGATACTATATGAAAGGATAGCTACGCAATAGGAAAAGACGCAACTCAACCTCTCAAGGTTGGCACAACTCGCTAGAAAGCAGGGGATTTTCAATTTGGAAACTGAAATTTAGCATTTCATATCCAATCAATTATATACACATGCCAAATCTTTGGATTTATTACGTAGCTGCCACCATTGAGTGACGGCGGCCAAACCTCGTTGGCAGTCCGGCGAGGGTTGTTGCACTCAAAGCGACGCCGTGACGGTTCCTAAACCTTGCCAGTGACAAATGGGGCGACTTCTTGTTCCTCTTTAATGATCACTCACTCTCTCTCTCTATTTTTTGACTTGTTTTTAAACTCTAGTCATTTTTATTTTTAGACTTTGTGATGTGGCACTTCTCTGTGCCATATCAGTTCCACTTCTGCAAAAAATAAAAGGAAATTAATAAAAAAAAATACCAATAAATTTTCCATCTATCAAAAATAGATGGAACAAATGAAGGGACTAACATAAAGAGGAAAGACAAGTTTTAAGACTTATTAATCATGAATTCAAAGTTTTAGGACTCAGTTGCAGAATTGACTTAAATTTTAGGATTCTTGTTTTACATAATAGTACCAATTTTTTTTTCCCATGACAGAGAATAGAAAGTTGAAATGCAATAAAGGTAAATAAATAGTAAAAGCTTCATAATATCATTTTTTTAGACAATGGTTTGCATGAGTGTTGATTGCTAAATTAACTAGTGAGAAGTGTTAGTGAATGAATAGCTATTCAAATGAAAATAGTGGCCATAAGTGAATTAGCTAACCTTTTGATATATATATATATATATATATATATATATATATATATATATCACCTACATAAATTTAATTATATCTTAACTACATTATAATCTGTAATACAAAATGTAATACAACGGAACGAGCAAAGCTACCGCCGAAGTATAAGTAAAACTGATTTAAATGTTTTTGTTTGGGCTCCACGGGAATTTAAATGGGTTATACATTAAATTATATGCATAATAATCCCCTAATTGCATCATGGCAGACACCTATATAAAGAGTCGGTCGAATTTAAGAAAGAGTCACTAGGATTAGATTAAAGTGGCGGATCATAGTTATATTGGTAAATTAAAATGCAATTTAATTATGATTAGTCTCAATCAGTTTTCAACGTCCCAATTTCCCTTATCGGTCTCCCTTATTTTCTGTCAATTGGTGATGTAGTGTAGTTTCTCAACTTACCTTATTAATTTGGTTTACATGGCAAAGGAGTTTCTTCCTCTTATTGTGGTCTTGGATTCAAGTCTTAGTGGAAGCATTTTAGGAGTAAAATCCTGAATAATCATATAGATGTAGGGTAGTTCACCCTTAAAATAACCCAAGAAGGTAGACTTTGTGGTGTGCAAAAGCTTGGCTGAATATCGCTCAACCGCTTTAAAAAAAAAAGGTTCAATGTATATTCTCAAGATTATCTAATAAAAGTTCTAGCTGTCATATTTTTAAAAAATTGTCAAGAAGATATAATATTTATCGTTAAGCGCAGCTATAAATTATATGAAAAGAAAGATATTTACCTTGTATCACTGGACTTCTCTTTGTATTTGAAAAGCTACTCCGGAGACATTAGTTACGGTGCCCAAATTAGGTTGGTAATTTGCTGCTGCGACCATCATAGCCATATTAGTTGAGCTTACCTTCAAAAACAGTCTGAGAGTCCTTTCTTTGCGATAACGCACTGCAGATGCGATCAAACTCTTACTACAAGTCAACTTCCCAACTGGGAAAAACTGAATAAATAGCTTTATGATTTCACTGATTCCGTGGGTTGTAGCATGAAACAAGAAGTTCCCATTACCGCAAAAATCAATGATCTCGGTAGTATTCATATAAGAGATCGCAATGCAAACTTGTCTGGCCAACTTGATTGCCATCACGTGTCTCAGCTTCACCTCTTGAACTCTCTTTAAAATAGGAACTGCAAAATGTCAAAAACAAACGAAAAAAGAAAATGAAAGACCTAGGGGCTTCCAATTGGATTAAAAAAAAAAAAAAGTTCTTCTCTGGGATTCGATCCTCGAATGCAAACAGTGAGTTTGAGTAATTGCTGATGCAAAAGTACAAAAAAAGATATAAAATCATTTTCGGCATTTTCGAAGAAAAAGTTTATATCATGTCTGGAGGAAAAGATTAATTGGATGTGAAGAAAGTAGAAGTGATTAGAGGGTAACTGAAGAAAGAGATCCTCCTTGAAGTTCAAACGAGGCTTTCTAATGCTAATCATAATTAAGAGAACATAATTATAAGACTTAACCTGATAGAACAGCTCTGGAGATGACCACGCTAATGACGTTTGTCTAGCTAGAGTAAATTACAGTAGTCTTTGCTTCTATAAGACTATTTTAGACTATATTATTCAAATATCCTTTTGGCAGCTAGTAATAAAAAAATCTTATTAATCGTACAAGCCACTGTACGAACAATTTTTTTTTTCCTCCATTCGATCTATCTTTAGCAATTTCAAAGCTCCCAAATGATGTCACGTAATTAGGGGTGTGCATGGTCCGGGCGGGCGGTTCCCGACCTAGAACCGGGAACCGCCCGCTAAGGACCGGTTCCGAAAAATTGGAACCGGGATCCACCCGTTTGTTGCATGGATCCACCCGGGAACCGGACCGCCGGTCTGGTCCGGTTCCCGGGTGGATCCATGGAACCGATCTTGACGTGAAACAATTTTGGTCTTCAACATAGAACGGTCGGGTCTATGAGTTGGGAAGGAGGGGAGGAGGTCTATGGTCGGGTTTTCAACATAGAACGGTCGCGAAACAATTTTCCACGGCTATGGCGGGTGGCGGCCGACACAAGGGGGCAAACAGCAGCGGCGGAGGAGTAGCGGTGGCAGCGTCGACGCTCGGGGAGGAATCGAAATGGCGATAAGATTAGGAGGAATCAAGGAAGAGACAAAGAGAGAGAACCGAAGACGAAGGGAGTGAGGAGATCAGATCTAATTTAGGGTTTCTTTTAGTAATTTTTTTTTTTTAATATTAAAGAGGTTTCGGTCCGGTCCGGGTGGGCGGATCCGCCCATGGAACCGGGAACTAGACCGGTACCCACCGGTTCCGAAAAATTGGAACCGGGAACCGGACCGGTTCCTTCAAGAACCGCCGGTTCCGGGCGGTTCCGGTCCGGTTCCGGGCGGTCCGGGTGGTTCCCGGGTATTTTGCACACCCCTACACGTAATGGTATGTGACGTTTCCTAACGTAGTGATTGGAGTTGCCTATATTCAAAAATCACTTTTATTTTGATAAAAACACGCAATGACGCTATTCTGTTTCCTTTTTTGTTATTTTGACAAAAATAGAAGAATTAGGGACGAGACTAAAGGGTATTTCGTGGGCATACAGAATTTGGGTGAAGATGACAAGTGCAATTGCAAGTAAAAATTTTGAATAGGTTTTGGGAACTATATGATCATTTTAGCGGCCAGGTGCCGTTTGGGTTAGTTTTCATGCACTTCGAGCGATCCACCTTCTCGGGTAATCTTTAAGAGCGCAGTCTCCCATATCAACCTGATGTATTTGGGATCTTATTTTTTGGAATGCTTCTAACAAATCTGAAATATACGATGACAACAAGGGAAGAAAACTCCTTTACCATCTAACAGCTTTTGCTATAGGATATATAACTAGGGGAGGAATTCTAAGATGGACGATTTTGTTGTGACCCAAGAAATTCGCTCCCGCTAATATTCTACTATTCCAAGCCTTCCCAAACAAACTATTTTGATTTTTCCTACATGCTCCTATTCCTATTTTCACGCCTTTTTAAAGTTGCCAAATAAAAGTGTAAATTTACTATGTTAATGTGATCAAATGATAAACCCATGCAATCATCTATTGCAACCTTATTTCAAAGTTGATGCTGGGAGCTTGCCTTCGGTCCCATGCCCAATTCTTGCACCCTCTCAACGTGTTCTTTGATGTTGTATTGAGATGAAGTAGTAGTCAAAGAAAGTGATTTTTAGGCTTTAAGCACTTCACCCGTAATGGAGAAAACAAATGCATGTGGGTTCATTGTTCTAATTTTTCCAAAAAGATTTACATGCTTGATAGAGATGATGAAGTGAAAATTATTTCAACAATCAAGATTGAAGGAAAAGTATTAAGTTTACGTAACTCTTATTTTATATCTTCTGCTTAGATCATTTAGCCGTAAGCAAGAAATTCCTAGGTTAACATCAAATCTAGCCTCAATTTGCAGTTTTCAAGTACTCTTTTTTCACATTTTTTTTTTAACAATTTCGTGACTCTCGCAATCAGAATTTGATGAATTTCTGAAATCTTTCAAAATATAAAAATATTAACACAGAAAATTATATATAACTTTGTTTGAGTTTGAATAATTTTTTAAGGATTTTTTTTTTTTATGTTAACTAACGGTATAAAGAGTAAGTTATACATTCACTGATGGACGGTTGACCCATGGAAAAATTAATAACAAAACTAACTTCAAACACATTTATCACATCCAATGGTGAATGTCTAACAGTTCTTTCACACAAGCAGGGGGCTACTACATATTATTTTCCAGATTATGGCGAAGAATTAAGTGGGAGCTTTTTTTTACTTACAAAAGAAGTCAAAAACAAACAAGCCCTTTTAGTTGGAAAGAGAGAGACAGAGATAACGACGGTATCTTTATAAAATGGAAGTATACCTACAATTTTGGCGGCATTCCAAAGTGACCTTGTAAGACATTGAAGCGCTACAATTAGGTTGCAGAGAAAAACTGGTCACTAGATATGAAACATTGTAATACTTCACAATTGGTTTGTCATATTGTTCAATCAATTAAGTAATATGATACTTATGCACTTGGTTGAATCACATATGGTTCTCAAGGGATAGCTGATCCATAAAGTAGTTCGATTTCAAGCCATTAGTCAAGTAAAACAAGGTCGAGGAACCAGAATATATCCTACAAAGAAACGTTCATTTACATTTTCTTTTGCTAGTACGGAGGGAATCAATCTAAGAAAATTGACTTAAAGTTCAAGATCATGAAAGGTCTAAGATAATGCCAAACAGCAAAAATGCATACCCACCCATATTTAAACTTTTATCCGTTGGTTTGTAGTTCAGGTCCACCGGAATACCTTCAAGTTCAGAAACCAAAGAGCAGGTGATGAACTCAGTATGATCTTCTTGAAGGGAATCAGTAATGAGGTGATGCGAGTGTAGAAAGTACGGACATTGGTATATCAATGCTTCCAAGACACTGAGCCTGGTTCCACTGAGAAAGTAAGGGTGCGTTTGTTTGTGTTTCTGTTCTTTTTGTGTTCCAGGGAACAGAAATAGAAAAAATTATTTCTGTTCCGGGGAACAGTTTTTGAACAAAAATGCGCGTTTGGTAAACTTGTTCCTGAAATAAAAAAAAGAACAAAAACATGTTTGGTTAATTTATGTTCTTTTTTTATTTCTTTTAATTTTTTAATGTTTATTTTTTATTTTTTATTTTTTTCTTTCTTTTTATTTTTTTCTTTCTTTTTATTTTATCTTTTTTTCTTGCTTTGGCCGGTCGCCGGCCTTGGCCATGGCCGGCTGGCGGCCTCGCCTAGCCACGGCGAGGCTCGGCCTCACCTTGGCTGGGCGAGCTCGGGCTCGCCCAGATCCGGCGAGGCCGAGTCTCGCCGGTGGCTGGGTGAGCTCGGCCTTGCCGGATCTGGGCGAGCCCGAGCTCGCCCAGCCAAGGAGCGATTGTGGCCGGTTGGGCGAGCTCGGGCTCGCCCAGATCTGGCGAGGCCGAGCTCGCCCAGCCACCGGGGAGGGTCGGCCTCGCCGGGCCACCGCCAGGTCGGCGTCGCTTGGCGGTGGCCCAGCGAGGCCGAGCCTCGCCGGTGACTGGGCGAGCTCGGCCTCGCCGTGGCTGGGCGAGGCCGCCAGCCCTCGTCGGCCCTCGTTGACCGGTCGCCGGCCATGGCCGAGGTCGGCGACCAGCCAAAGCAAGAAGAAGAAAAAAAAAAGAAGAAAAAAAAAAGAAAAGAGAAGAGAAGAGAGAGAAAAAGTGTTTCTCGTTTTTGTTCCAGAAACAAGAAACAACTTTTTTTTGTTTCTTGTTTCTGTTCTTTTTTTGTTCCCGGGAACAAAAAAACAGATTTGGAACAAAAACACTTCCAAACGCGTTTCTGTTCTTTTTTTGTTCCCGGGAACAAAAAAACAGAAAAACTGTTTAAGAACAAAAAAAAAGAACACAAACAAACATGCCCTAAGACTCCTTCACTGCCAACACGTCCAGTATGGATGGGTTGCCGTGCCGTGTGCTTTTCATGGTAAGTGAGGGTATTGCCCAATGAGATAAAGGACGATATCTATCCGAATAGACCAGCAAATTTTGATCGGGAAAATAAGCTAAGTCTAGAACGAAGGAAATAACAGATGGAATTGAGAAAAAGATCGATGGTGATCTTACCAAGATGAGCAGCATAGATGAGATCTACAATGGTGTCAATGGCAGAGGAACTGCTGAAGGGATTACCTGGCCCATCGACTGTTGTACTTTTCGCCAGGAACCAAACAATCTCCTTATGCATAGAAGCTTCCAAAGTAGATATTCCGAAAGGGACACATCCTTCGTTATCTGCAAGTTGCGTCAACTTAGGATTACTTCGAACCAATGCCTTGGCCATCCTTATACTTCCACACAGGACAGCATTGTGGAGGGCTGTGCGGCCATCACAATCAACCATTTCAAGTGCTTCCGGATACGGAGACAAGAGCTCAACCAGGTTCTAAAAAAATTGGTCTCGTGCACTCAAAGCAGCTATGTGAAGCAATGTTTCTGATCCGCTTGTTATTTTGGCTGTCTTAGAAGCAGCATCTCGTTCGAAAAATCTTGTAGCAGATTCCCAATCGCCCCTGAATGCAGCTCCCAACAATGGTCGATAATAGGGTCCATCCACTTCCTCTTCGAAATTTTCTGCAATAGATGCAAACTTTTCAGATCATTCAGTTAACACTTTTATGCTTGCTGACATTGAGAAATGTCCAAGAAAAGAACAATTTCATGAAGATCCGCCCCAGATATTAATTTCACACTGAAAATAACTCCTTTGAGGGATAATGCACCCGAAGCACCTCCGGATTGGGAAGAAGCTGATCCAACGCTTGCTAAAACATTTTCAATATCTGTAGAAGAAAGAGTGAGCACTAGGTCCTTCGCATACTTTTTTTTTCCCCTTTATTCTAGCTATGGTCAGCATTATGTTTGTTTGGTGATAAAGAAAATAAAAAGAACCATGAGAAAAAACAAGTTCGAGCATATTTGGGACTCCATCGATTGTGCCATATTCTTTCTCGATTGGAACATGAACACGTACCTGCTACTGGTTCTGCTTGATTCGAATTTCCCTGTTCTTCACTTGGTTGCGTCGCCATTGGGTTGCTCTCCTGGTCACAGTCTTTCAACAACAAAGTAAACGGAGAATGCAATAAGAGGCTTTCAACTTTCCTAGAAAGTGGAAGCTCCCATGTCAATCAGCTTAAGTTGCAGGCGCCTGTTATACCATGTGGTTGTCGTTGATGAAAAGTCCGTCAACGATGGAAAAATATAAGTCTTGTTACATGAAAATTAATTTAAGTTAAATATAGCATAAATTCATGAACTTTAGATTTTGTATAGTATTAAAAATTAAAAAATAGAGAAATTATCTGAGTTCTTTCGAGCTTGCCTCTCTCTCCTCCCTCTATTTCCACTGCTGACCGAAGTCAACTGTGGTCAGCAACGATTCTCTCGGGGTGGATGGGACTCACAACTATATATTTCAAACTAATGTTTTAATTAAAATTTCTATTATTAATATATTCGGAAACAGGGATTCGGACCGTAAACCCGGTCCGAACCGATAACCCGATCCACCCACTGGGATATGTCCCGCTTCAAATTTTATTTTTTAATTCATTATTTTAATTCCTTTTTATTCTTATATTTTTCTATTTTCTCTTCTTCTCCCGGTTCTCTCCTTCCCGAAGCACGCCTCTCCCTTGCGCTCTTCTTCACCGAAGCTCCTCACCCGAACCGACGCCACTTCGACAAGCCCTCGCCGGACGACCACGAGCCCTGGCCTGGCATGCCCGAAAACAAGGCCAAAACAGTGTCAAGGCTCACGGGAGCTTCGGCGGGGGAAAGGAGGCACGGCGGCGCGTAGTTGGCCGTGATTCAGGAGCGGTGGCCAGCGGTCTCTCCCTCCGCCTCTCTTCACTCGCTCTCATCGTATCTCTCCCTCTCTCTAGATTTTCAGCCGAAGAACCCCCCCTCCTCTCGGTCCAAACTCTTCAAAATGCTTTTATTTCGTACATTGGTGAAATAAAAATTTCTTCGCACAAATAGATTTTAGATGATGATACATAATTAACATATACTTTTTGCATGTGACTTTATTTTATAGATAGGTTTGCATGCATCACGTGATCATTTGTATAAACAAAAATTATGACGATGACGTATGTAATATACAAACTCTTCAAAATTTCTTCGCACAAATAGGTTTTAGATAATGATACATAATTAACTTATACTTTTTGCATGTGACTTTATTTTATAGATAGGTTTGCATGCATGACGAGATCATTCGTATAAAAAAAACTTATGACGATGACGTATGTAATATACATATTTATATCCGTAATATTTTTATTCATTGCCTTGATCAGTACTTTCAAAGCAGCAGAGGAAAATCTCTCTTCACTTCTCTTTTCTTCACTTCTCATTGTCAATTCAAAACATCGTCTTGCCATAATCTGAATCTAAATTGTAATGATGCACCCTTCTCATTAAAAAAGATACACTGCCATTTGTAATTTTACCTTAAAAATTACAACATCGGCGTCCTCAATAAATAAAATTTTTATACATATTCAGCTTGCCGCGAGTATTCACAGAAGCTTAAAATCACAGTTTTTCAAAGAAAAAAAATAAGTAACCGAATATGGAATTTACGTTGTCTCGAGAAGGCTAGGAAAATGGGGAGGATAAAAAATTGAATTGAGGGACAAGGACATGCCTGAAAATGTGCAATTATGTCTGAAATTATTGAGTACCTCATCTCATACTTGTACACGTGTCGCCAAAGGACGTCCTTTGTGCAGCACCCGTTTGGCCTCGTATTGGACGACTTAAAGATGGCATTGAAGTCAAGGATGCTGCCTAGTTTCTACCCCCAAGGTGGTGCACTCTTGCATCATCTCCGAAGTTCTTATGAAGTCATTGCTTACATCCTCAAGAGGAAAGTCCGGGTCGCGTCCACATGGATTATGACGCTTGCGAGGTATTTCGGCATGAAAAGATGGAAGAGATAGAGACAAGACATCGAGATACCAATAGCCTTTCGACTACCTACGATGGCACCCCACCATCGTTTATCGATTTTTTTTTTGGTCAGTCTCGTTATGAACTTTGGGGTTAGTTTTTCGGCGAGAGAGACTTGTAAGAGTTTTTTTAGATGTGGGTTACATTAATTGTGATTATAAATCACCGTTTCACGGGATTGACCTAATGAGGTAAGACATAAGGTTTTCTTAATAGTCGAATATATGTCTGACATTGTGTTGGTCGAGTTGAGTCTGGCCCATGATGAGAGGGCCCGTTCAAAATTCTATAAATAGCGCTAAGATCCCTCCTCTACTTCTTATTCTTTCATGAACTTCTCCCACCTCACATAAGGCAAGTTGTGAGTGGCGGTCTCATCGAGCCAGGAACGGAGGGTCATAGATGAGAAAAATTTGAGTGTCGGCTCGTCGTTTCAACGTTGGATCGTCGTCATTCCACATAAAGAATTATGGATTCCAAATCAGGTACGCAAATTTTTGTATTATCCTCCTACATGTTTAGGTTTCTAGCTATGTCGATCTTGGGATACCCTTTCGACAGCCAACATTTGATATTAGTGCCGGTATAGCCTAGAACTCGAACTATTGCTTCTGGCCTGTTTTCGGAAATTTTGCATGTTGAAACTTGATTTTGAAAAACATATTCGGATTCTCCTCATCGAACCGAGCGTTTTAGTGGGTGGCACGCCTCTGGTGGAGGCCAAATGCACCAGCGATGAGGATTTCAAATTTCACCTATACTTGGACCGTTTTGCCCATTTTTTGTGAATTTTGATATGATGAAAGTTTATTTTGAGCACATATATGAATTATAAATGCTGAGATGAGCATTTTGGTGGGTTGTACACGTCGAGACGAGGCTGAAAACAGCCGCACGTGCCTCCACATGCCGAGACGAAGCTCGGAGTCCGCGCCATGCACTACTGCAAGCCCTCACGCATGCCCACGCATGCTCATGCGCTCGGCGCGTGAAGGACTAAGGTGGTTGGTGACGTTAGCTAACGTCACCACGCCGACATGGCCACCGCCTTGCCTTGATAACGTCATGGATAACATCAATCGGTGATGATGACATCACTCCCCGGTGGGTCGACTCGACCCGGTTTGCCAACAACCCGACCCGATTTGATCGAGCGTTGATTGGATTGACCCGACCTAATCCGACCTTGGTTGACCGGTGACCAATTGAACTACTAGTTGATCGGGCTGTTGACCGATTCGATTCGTTGATCGATCGGATAGGTCGGACCGACTTTAAGCCGGTTTATGGGCGCTAGCGCGTGCGCTTCATGCGTTGCTTATTCTGGCAACGCGTGAGGGCGCATGGTATCTCCGATCAACGCGTGGCTTGGACCTTTGTGCTCGTATTGATGTTCTCTACACTGTTATATATTTATTTTATATGTTTGATGATTTTATGAATATGAAAATGCATATGGAACCCTAAGGTACATGATTTTTTGGGTATTTTTTTTTTATGTATTTTTCTATGGTTCTAGAATACATTGCGAGCTCACATATATATCATCACTTAAAGATTGTGTAGAGCATTGATTCATTAATAACATGTATAAGGGTCAACATAGGTTAATGAATAGAATAATATGATTGGCATGACATGTGATTTTAGTGACAAATTGCCCTTATCATCCGATTTGAAATCACGTGCATAAGGTAAATGTGGGTCATAAAGTTACATCTTTGATATGAGAGAGTTTCAATGATTCAATTGGGTTGTGATCGCCAAAGTGGCACAGTTGATTGGATTGGAGAAATATTGATCTCATATTGTGATGGGACGTCTCCTGCTCTAAAGCGTAGGCATACTCCCAAAGGAGGTGACTATGTTTTAGTTCATGGAGGGATGCATGTACAGTATATAGTTGAGGAGTGACTGACCTTAGTGGTTCATATGCTCAAAGGTGATGAATTCGCAAAAGATCAAAATATATTCTCATGACCGCTGTCATGTGAAGAGTGTGCAATTGCATGTCATGTATTCTACTCAAAGGTATTTATATGATGATGCATGTAACTCTCAGAATGTGTACTTATAAAGTTTTCAAGTTACATGGTATTCACATGGTGCTAATTGCATATGTTGCTTATTAGTAAGTTACATTATCTGTAATGACAACTTCATTGTGATTGAGGTTCCTACTTGTCATGCTCTGAACCTCGAGCGCACGCGCATCCCTCAATGGTCGACTAAATTGTTGCGTTCCCAGGACACGTAGCCAATCCAAATGATTTTTGCACATGCGGAAGCGAAATAAACAATCCCCAGACAACAACAAACATGTGATAGAAAAGCAGGACAACCAATGACTTAAAACACACTTTTATAAACACACCAGGCCTATATACAAAGCCAGTCCATCAATTGGGGTCTAACTCAAAAAGGAAGAGCTACTAAGCCATCTAGGCACTAGACTCCTCATCCATGGGCTCCGGGGGCTCCGAGTCTATCACGACACCATCAGGAATTTTGAGATCCATCGGGTGAGCTGCTTCACATTGCCCGGTCCCAACAGGAGGCCTGTCGAAACCTAGCATGAATCGGTGAGGTACTAACTGAGGTAGTCCCTCATCGACCCATACCACGGACTCAACCAGCTCCCGAGTCAAGGTGGTCCCGGGAATAGGGATGAAGGTATGCTCAAAACCATCGTTTGCGGGACCCCATACTGCACGTGATGCTCCTCCATCTCTAAGGACCTGAAAAGAGTTAAACTTATGATGGGGTGAGACAATGTTTCAGCAAGTCTACGCCCTAAACCCCGATTAGGAAGGAAATACACTTAGGGGCAGCCTAACCACACAACCAATGAGACTCACCTCACCTTAGTTCCTTCCTGCACATCAGTTCAATTTATATAACAGATATATGCAGTAATAACACTCAACAATTGGAATGCCTCAACTTATATCTCAAACAATCACAGGGTCCCGATTATAAGGTCAAATCATTATGGCGTGTCCCATTTTATGCCACACAATTTTGTCCCATAATCAAGCGCAATTATCTCACTCAATCACGCGTTCCAATTGATTACGGCCCCACAGGCATGACCTACTCGACGTTTGGTGGTTTTCCGGCATAACTGGACATCGTCTCGCCCCATCGAGCACGGCATCGTTTATCCGTCAATGGCATTCTTGAAGGAGCATCAATTTGACCTCTACCGCAATCCGACATCCATTGACAATGGGCATTCCATATAGGAGCAACGCCCACTCGACACACATCGGGGGATGGGTTCTCATACCGTTCACACGCATATCCAACCCCGGCTAAGGACATTGTGCTTTGCACTCAAATGCCTCAATTAAAATAATGAACTTGGCATATTTTCTTAATATTAAAAATACCCGGTAAAATAATCGTGTGTAGGTATACGGTCAGAAAAAATGATACTCTTCCTTTTCAAAAATCTCATTATTTGATATAGTACTTAAAAATATTTTTGGCGTAAAAAACTGACACTCAGTATTTTATAATTAAATACCAAAATTTTATAACTTTGAAATACTAACTAAAAATCAACAATCATCACTCAATTGCACAATCTAGCAATCAATTGCACAAACTAATTACACCATGACAATCAGCACGAAATTCTGACGACCAGCTATCCCGGTATAATTTCTGGAAAATAATAAATTATTAAATAAATGCCTAATTAAGCCAAATACACTAATCTAACCACCTAATTGAACTTAAATAATTAATGAATTCTACTTGCAGTTATTAATGGAACAATTGTTAGAATCCAAATAAAGTAGCCAACCAAAAATCAAAACGCACAAGCTGCAAGAACTTCTAGTCATTTGGCCCCCATCTTTAGCTAGAACCGAAAGAAATAATGTATTAAGATGAACACTCGAGGGCGAATTAAGTGATCCCACCAATTCTAACTCACAGTTCTGGTATTTCCTTCAGCAAAGGCTGCAAATTCAAGATCATTCTCTAACTTCCCACAAACAACATGCAATGGCAACACAAATGCCCTAGAGGAGGATGTAGGTGGTGCCAAGCAACTCCAAAATGTAACAGATATATACTCCAAGGCATATGATTCCTTGAGTTGACCAAATACTGCAAACAGATAATGAAGTCTTGCAAAGCACTTTAGATAATACTATTTATCATGAAAGGGATTTACAGAATTTTTTGGTGTTGACTCATTCTTTATCCATCATATAGTTCTAACCTACTTTAGCCTCGTGCACTCGTGAAAGAACAAAAACAACCACACACAGTTTGAATGATTCTTATTCGAGCACTCTAGCCAATATTCTACTTCATATGTAGTTTCAAGACAAAGCCTATATAAAGAGGCACCACACACCAGCCGCTAGTAGTAAATGAGCCCGAACTAACTGCTTCAAAAATGTATGTTGATCAGTTCTTGTTGAACCGTAGCTAGGATGAGCTAGGTAGCTACACACCGCACTAAAAGACTAGGGACGCTTGAGCACGACATATCTCGCGTTGAGCGACATCATCAAGGCACGAAAAAGAAAAACCCTGACTGAGCTAGACTTAAAAAGCCATCATCAAACAAGGATTTCCTCCTCGAGCAAAATTCAAAAGGAAAAGGAAGTTTAGTCCAGAAGAAATGAGTCATTTACGTAGTAACGCCGAAGCATCGTTCAGCCTCCATTAACTCTGCCGTGCTATAAATAAATAAAAAAATCATCCGAACGAAGTTGGGCAGGTCCCCTCGCTCAGCTTGCGCTTTCGAACTTTAGCTCTACAAAGCTTGGCATTTACTTAGTCCTTTTTTTCCTTGATTTTTGTTCTTGTTTTAGGAGAAAATACGAAAAAAAAAAAACATACCCTGAAGAGGAAAGGCAAGTAAAATTTGGGGGAAAAATGAGTATTAAGTGAGACGGGGGGAGTATAGCTTAAAGATGCACAAGAAAATAGGTTTCAAAGATTCAGAACGACCAGATTCATGAGAGAAGAGTTAAAAAAAAAAAAAATGCTTGAGCAGGGGGAGCAACTTTCGAGGCGTCCAATTAAAGGTCACGCGTACGTCTTTTTCGCATCCCTAGATTTCATCAAAATTTTCTATCTTTTCCCCAAGCCATGCGAATCTCAGGAGTTACCTTGAGGTTCGAAGACGATTCTCTCGTTTTATGACACGATCCACCATGAAATTCGGTGAATGATGCCAAATTCGATCCAAGGCAATAGAGTCCGAACATGAAAATCCCGAGCAATGTCCAGATGACCGCCAGAAAATCAAGCAAAAATCACTCAGCAGTCAAAAATCGAATGGAAATTTTTCCTCTTGAAGTCCACCTCTTCCGTGAACTAAAGAAGTCCTTCATAAATCTCGAACGGAAGTCCTGATCATTCGGTATCCAATGCAGTTCGAGCTCAAACGACGTCAAAGATATCAGGCATGTAACCCGATCATCTCGCTCTCGCTTGGAGAGTTCCTCACAGAGAAATAGCTCATTAACTCAAAAAGGCAGAGGTCTGTTCATCTTCCACGGCAGCAGAAACCGGTCATGCAAAAAAAAAAAAAAACCGACAACCAAAAAGCTCGAAAACTCGAAAGATTCTCTGGCCAAGAAACTCACTAGACGATCCCCAAGCCTCAAGCTTTGCAGAGCGAGAGAGAGAGAGACGACGAGACGATAGGGAGAAATTCAAACTCAGCAGAAACGCAGCATTCCATAGAAAAAATGCTTCTTCTCAAAGAGAGAGAAAGCGCTCGGCAGAAGCTTTGATTTCTCACGAAACTCATGCCATGATTTACAATGAACATCAATCAATTGCAAGTAATTTGAAATTTTAAAACTTTTTCATGTATAAACTCTAGAATTTCAAATTTAAAATTCTCACTTAATTCTTAACGAAATTATACAAATTATATATGGTTGGACCTTAGACTTTTGTTCTACATGTCAAGATCTTTCCAACCATATATAATTTGTATAATTTCGTTGAGAATTGAGTGAGAATTTTAAATTTGAAATTCTGGGTTTATACATGAAAAAGTTCTAGAATTTTCAAATTACTTATAATGGATTGATGTTCGTTGTAAATCGTTGCATGAGTTTCACGAGAAATCAAAGCTTCTGCCGAGCGCTTTCTCTCTCTCTTAGAAGAAGCATTTTTCTATGGAATGATGCGTTTCTGTTGAGTTCGAATTTCTCCCTATCGTCTCATCTCTCTCTCTCTCGCTCTACAAAGCTTGAGGCTTGGGGATCGTCTGGTGAGTTTCCTGGCTGAAGAATCTTTCGAGTTTTCGAGCTTTTTGGTTGTTGTGTTGGTTTTTTTTTTTTGCGCGACCTTTTTCCACTGCCATGGAAGATGAACATACCTCTGCCTTTTTGAATTTCTAAGCTGCTTCTCTGTAAAGAACTCTCTGAGCGAGAGCAAGAGTGAGAGGGAGATGATCAGGTTACTTGCCTGATATCTTTGATGTCATTTGAGCCCGAACTGATTCAGACCGATTTACCCAATCCGCCCGTATCTTTTCCTTTGTGTGTCCTTGTGCTAGGCATCAAATTGATTATGACCACCGCATCAAAACAAAACAAAGTAAATACCAAAAATATGGAGCGAACAACTTTAAAAGGAAGAGAAACAACCAATTTTATTGCAGTGAAATAACTGGATGGCACTTAGGCACTTGGGTACGTTGGCCAAGCCGGTGTCTCGCTGTACTTGCTAGAATTGGCGTCGGACATGCAGGAGCTCGCCTGGGTTGCTTTGATGTTCACTGGATTCGCTGAACGTAGTTGGATATCACTGGGATTGCTGAGTTATTGTGCTGACTCAAGCCATGTAATGGCAACAAGATGGTCTCGCCGGAACACACTACTGGAGTTGCGGGCTTGCGATGGCTCTACACGTGAACCGAGGGGGAGGCCACGATCTGTTGTGGACGGAGCTGCGTCAGGCGCGAGGCAGGACCGGGGTCGTCTCCGAGTGGATGAGCTGCTCGCGGGAGGGTCTGCAGGGATGGGATGAAAAGAGAAGACCACCCTTCCTTTTTTGTTAGCCTTATCTCCCGCTGTGCATATCTAGTGTATTGCACACCATGAGTTACTATGTTCCATCTCTCTCTCTCTCTCACTCAGATTATCTATCGCACCTCTCTGTGTTTTCTCACCATTTTTTTCTTTCTATTGTGAGCTGCCCTCCTCCCTTTCTAATCGTTCCCTCTTATACCAGAAAACTCCCACGTATTTTTGGAAGTTTTGAATCCAGGGAGACTCCTTTGGCGATGATTGGTGATCCTCTATGATTTTGGCCTTTTCCCTTCGCCATTTCCTTTTCTACTTTTACCAATATTGCCTTGAGCGTGTCCACATTCATTCACCATCGGCTAACTCATTCCATGAGTATTAATCTCTTGTTGATATTCCAATGATTCCTCCCAATCAGATTCGTATTCTTTCCTTTTGTTTTTATTCTTTCCTTCGATAATTGGTTTGCTTTCTAAATCCACCGATTCTGGCCCGAAATTTAAGTTCTTGGTGCCATCATGGAGGAATCGGCGGAAAGTAAATATTCTCCATGATCTTGATTTCCCTCCAACATATTTGTTTCCGTTCAACTCATGGATATTCTCCATTTGCTGATCGCAATAGCCTTTATTTACTTTTAAATTATTGATTGATATTTGTAAGAGACGATCCTATGCAGGCGTTGGCAACAAGGAGTGATCTCCTATGCATCAGTCCTTGGTGGATCATAGAGAAGTCATGCGACTAAGTCATGTGCGATGATCCATGCAAATGTGAATAATGCAAGTGATATTTTTGTTTAGGAGTTGAATTCAATCCCTAAAATTTTTCATACGATAAATAACAAAAAAAATAAAAAATTTAAGTGTTAACAATTGACTTTATGGTCAACTAGGTTTGCTAGCCACTAGCCAGGGCATAGCGGCACTAGCAACCCTAGCCGACCGTCGCCCACCATCACCAACCCATTCCAACGACAGTGGGGCGTTGACGGCTAGGGGCCTATGGGCCCTTGATTGATTTTGTTGTCCTTCCCCCCCTTTTTTTTTTTATATAAGTTTAGATTATTTTTTAATTTAGTTTAAATAATTTTTAGATTTAAAAATTAGATTTGAACCCAAACAATATCATTTTAGCCTTATCTTTCATGTTTTAGCCACGCCAATATTTTTTGTTAGCCAAGTTGGACGGAGTTAATGGAAATACTTGACCATACAAATTTGATAAGTTTTAGAACTTAATTACACTTATTCATAACTTTAAAACTTAATTGCACTTTTGTGACAAGTTTTAGTACCTCTAGTGCACTTTTCCTATTAAAATATTTGGAAGTGTAGGGTGCCTTGCTAAGGTTATGCTTCTTAGTACTAAGAAAAGGAGGATAGGCTTCAAGACATCTTGTTGCATGTTTGTTGGTTATGTTGAAGATAATAGTGCATTTCTTGTACTAAAGAGTGATGTGCTTGATAGCAATACAATGTCGAGAAAAAGAATGCATAAATTTTTAGCATATTTTTCTGTTAAGAACTAATGCTATTTCTCATGCATCTCTTCATACATATGAACTTATTTAATGGTGCAATGATCTTAAACCAATGCACTAAATTGGGATTAGAAAGGAAAAGCCAACCGTACAATAACAAATCCACATCACTGTCGATTACAACTTTCATCCCTATCTCTCGTGTGAACCCCCTAGCTGATATAAATGTACCTTGATAAGCTCTTCTTAGAGTCCGCATTATATTGGCTTCTTCATTTTCTCACCGATTTGTTCGAGAGATGAATGAATCACAGTTGAGTTACATGGAGATAAGCCTGTCGCGACCTAACCTTGGGTGCACTACCTAGGGTTTGGCTGATAGAATACTAAGCCTAAACTTAGCTCGAGCTCTCCCAAGCTTATTCCAATTTACAACTTAGGTTCAAGTTTTTAACATGAAAATGATTTTTCGATTAGGAGTCGTCACTAATCTATTTTTTGTGGGTCGATTAGAAACCCAAGTAAAGAAACAGGAGATTTACTTTATTTTTGTGAACTAGAGATTATGAGTTCAGGGACTTGATTACGCTAGATTTCTCTAACGCCCTTTTGATACATTTCTCTTTTTTTTTTGGAAAAATGTTTTGCAGGCAGTTTGAATTGATTTTAATTTACTTCGCTAACATGTGAAGTGATCATGCGGGTGCACAAACCATCAATTTAACACCCTAGAAAGTAATGAATAAATTACGAGACTTACCTCGTAACAACGAAAGCATCTGCACCCACCCATGCATGGCCGCGCTGGTGAGGCTTGCTTCCTGAATTTGGGATCTAGGTCAGGGGTTCGACTCCCAAGACGGTTCCGTGATTTAAGTAGGGGGCCCCGGTGGTGGGTTGCTGAGCCAGACTCCCCCGAGATATAGTCGGTGCTGTGCTCCCGAAGGTGAGCTAGGCCGGACCTCAGCATAAAAAAAAATGAAAACATTTGCAATGTTAGCTCAAAATTCACATCAAAAGCCTAGATATGATTCCTAATTAACATGCAATCACTCAATATTTTTTAGGATTTTCTCTTGTCTAATGAAATTTAAGCTATATGTCATGTGATTTAACTAAATGGCCTAATTCTAATGACAGGCAATTTCTAACGAAATGGACCTAGTAACAATTACTAAATAACATGCATTTCATGAACCTAATTATATTAGGGAATAGACTAATCTGAATCATATCTTAACTTAGAAATTTATCTCCACATGCGATTTAATTCCAAGATATTATCTAACCTAGATACCATCTAAACATGCATTCTAATATAATTAGGAATGTATCTAATTATTCTATCATGCAATTCTATCTAGGAAATAAATTATAATCTACATTATATGCAAATGCAATCTTTTAATGTATTTTTTGGGATAAATAAAGCAATTAAAGCAAGATAAGCACCAAATCATTCACGGTCATCAAAGACATTCTCCATTGTTCGAATTAGGAAACAATATCTAATCAACTCGATTATTTCGCTAATAAAAATTGATAAATTCATCTTAAGCCTTAAAGATCAAAATATCAATTTTATTCCCTCCGTGATTAATTATTCCATCTAAAGCCTTATAGATGGAATAAAAAATTGACGTGCAGTTGCGCCTTAGGCAATAAATCCTAATTGGAAATACGCCTATCATTCAAATATGCATATAAAATATTGAAAAGCATATATTATGCAATAAAATACCTAAATCAAATTTAGATTAGATAATTACCTAATTCTGCAAATAAATTGCCCAATTTGAATAGAATGGAATCCGTTCAACGGATGACCGGCGGTGACGACCAGCTTCTTGGCAGTGTCAATAGTGATGGTTCGCGAATGATCAACGAGATCATGTAGGGACTCGCGGCTAGGGACAGTAGTTGGTGGCACAAAGTCTTGGCCTCGTCGAGCAGTGATTAGACTTGGCTGAGGATTGCTTGCTGGACAAAAGTCTCGCTTGGAATTGTTGGGACTTAGAGCGTCGAGCTTGTGGCACGTCTAAACAGCAGCTTTGGTGCTGCAATGGCAGGCGGCATGGATCACGGGATGGAGCAGTTGCGGATTGTCAAACTACTCACGGCGTCAAAGGGTTGAGGTGCGCGGTCATCGGAGTTGCAGCGTCGTCAGGCAGGTTGTGGTGTCTGGATGTTTTCAGCGAGCAATGAGTCGCAAACGTTTGGCGACGAGAGCAAGTGTGGGGGCACTCAAGGCTACAACGGCAGCAGCGATGGAGTTGAAGCTTGGATGGTGTCGTGAATGGCAAGAGTCGGGACTTGCAGGCGGCTAAAGAAGATGACCCCTCGCAACTTCTCCTCTTTCTTCTCTTTTTTTATTTTTTTCTCTAACTTTTCCTTTCTCTCTTTTTCCTCACGTCCCTTCTTTTCTTTTCACCCTACACTCTCTCTATTTTTCTTGACTTTTCCTTTGTGTGTGTTAGCAACTTTTTGACCTCACCTTCTCCCCTTTTTCGTGAATGAACGGGCTGCTTTTCAGAATTGTGGCGCCCCTCCTTTTATATGCAAAGGAACAATGCCCATCAAAGAAAGAAATCCCATGGCGTGGCCGAGGACACGATTTTGTTTTCTTCTAATTGCGGATTTTTTCTTGGATGAATATGTGTTCTTTTCTTTTCTTCTTCAACCGAATATTTCTTCTTTGCAGGGATATATCTTTTCTTTGCAAATCCATGTGTCCACACGACGTGCCCAACATTCCCTTCTCATGCTAGATCTCACCGCGAATGAATATATGGACAAATATTTGATGAAGATATTTATTCCCTCTTGCTTTATTTCTTATTCTAAATAAAGAGATATCGCATCAAGGAATCAAATATCCTTAAGCTCATTCGTTGACATCCATTCACCATCAATGATCCAATGCAAATGCAATAAGAAAATAAATTCATCTAAAATTATATGCTATGCAATCATTTTTTTTTTTAGGACTTAAAAATTAATCCCTAATTTTCTATATAATGATTAAAAGATTGGGTCGCCAGAATTTATGTGTCAACAGCTGCCTCTCTTTGAAGGTGAGCTTGCAGGGGTTGCATTCAAAGACAAATTGAGACCTAAATTTTGACCATGCAAAGGCAATGTGATGATTTTTTTATGGGGATTTGTGTTTTGATGAACACATTCCCAAAATATGATGCAAATGTTAATATAGAAATAGAAAATGTACCTTTGGTAAATTACTTAAGGATTTGAGAAAGTAAATTTAGATACGAAGGGATTTTGTAAATCACGGGTTGCAAAAGCTCGCCATGTGAGAGACTCTGAACTACAAAAGCTCACCAAATTAATAAGACGACTTTGGACTGCGAAGGCTCGCTAGACCGATGGAAAGAAACTATGGAAGCACGCCATGTCGATGAAAGAGATTCCGGGCTACAGAAGCACACCGTGTCGGTTAAGAGGAACTTTGGGCTATGGAAGCACACCAATTTGATAGGGGGACTCTAGGCTACAGAAGCACGCCATGTCGATGAAAAGGATTCCAAGTTACGGAGGCATGTTAGGTTATGAACTTCCGGCTACGGGAGCACATTGTGTTAATTAAGAGAGACATCGGGTTATGAAAGTACGCCAAGTCAATGAAAATGACTCTAGGATACAAAAGCACACCGGGTCAATATAAAGGAAATTCGGGCAACGGAAGCGCGCTGTGCCAATCAAAAGGAACATCGGGCTATAGAAACACACCAAGTCGATGAAAAAGACTGTAGGCTACGGAAGCACGTTAGGTCAATATAAAGAAATTACGGGCTATGGAAGCACGCCGTGTCGATTACTTATAAAATAAGTAACTTGAACATGAGATATTTCTCAGTCTTCAAGGAAATATTATCTGTAAGACATGATTAGATCAAAAACTAGTACGCATTCATCAAAAAGGTAGACAATCTAAGCTACTGCACATTTCAAAGTTCAGTGAGGTTTTCATCAATTCAATCAAAGTTTATGCATAATGACTTTACCATATTTGCATCACCCAAATTTCAACAGGAGAGAATTGTCGTTCAAGACAATGATGTGGATTTCTTAAGAATACTAAATGAGAGACTTTCAGTTAGAATAAACTTTCACTCACTCTCATTCATAATGGCTATTTTAGGATAATCACTCCATCTCACTATCATCGTACCAACAAGGGTCCGAGTATTCTCGCAAGCAATACGACCTTACCAATCTTAGAGGTCTTTAATAAGGACCGTAATGTGAGCTTGGTCAATGGGTTGCCAAATGGACTCTTTGAGTCAAGGCAATTGAAATAATAATTATGTAATTATCTCTAGGTTTACAAGTCAAGAACCCTGCAAAATGAAAAAGAAATAATCTTGCCCGCACTTCTTCGAGCGATGCTTATAAACATATGAACTCACATGTTAATTCAAGTGCCCTAATCTGAAGAAACTTTGTAAGGGACGTAACTTGGTTCAATGGAGAGTAACGAAAGGATTGTTAGGCTCAACATGTGCTTAAGGGGGGTCAGAATTGGTGATCATCTTGACATTGCTATGAAACTTCTTCTTCACCATCAAAGATTTTCTTCGTATCAAAATTCCATTGATTGTAACATCTTGTCATTTGAGTTCTTTATGTATTGCCTCACTGGGGATACGACTTTCTACAATCAATGTTTGATTTTTCTCTTGGGGCATTGGCCTTACTTTTACCAAGTACACTACTTTTTCATACCCCATGTTCATCGCACTTATCCATATTTTGGTTTCTCACAAAGTCTTAATCTTCTATCGGCGTTCTAGACCAAGCTACTTAAATGGCTGTCTTTTTCCTTGCTCCAGTGTGAGGGATGATCATCAACTAAGTTTAATATGAAATGAATTCGTAAGCTCTACTGAGCTAAGCAATAGATATAAGTGTATAAGATAGAGAAAGAAATGCTCTTCATCATTTTAAGGCACTTAAATTATCATATGAGTTCAATGTAATAGCACAACTTGAAGATTGATGCAAGTGAGAGCAAAAAATGTCTTTCCATTTTTCTCATCTCATGATGCCATCTTACCTCCAATTTGCCCTGATGTGTGGTGGTTCTTGACATGGGTAATTTGAAAAAAAAAATCCACAAGTGTATGGGGTTCAAATGGGTTTAAGTAATGGATCACCTGTAGTGTTTGGGATAGAGAAATGTATTGCCCCTCTTCACTTTGGCCATTGTACCTTTCACAATAAAACTATTTACCTTGTAGATATGGAACTTCCTACACTCATCTCACAAGTGTATAAGTAGGAAACTATGTATAGGATAGAGTTTGCCTTTTGGTTATCCTGAGACGTCTCATTTAACATACTCAATTCATTCCACATCATTCATTAAATTGGTTCATCTTAACATTTTTACTGGAATTAGTGGACTAAATATGTAAAAGTCACCATGCAAAATCATTTTCAAAAGAGCTCAATTACTTCAAGCATGAAAAACTTCGTGACTTTAGTACACAAATGTTTTCATCAACATGATTTTGAGCATTCATTCAAGGAATTATCCCATGAAGGGACCAGCTCAGCAATGGGTGTTCTTGGATTGCCCCTATTGAAAGGGAACAAACACACTAATTGATCAATCAAGACTGAAAATACGATCTTCAGTTTGATAGACGCTCCATTCTTACTTTTGTCCCTACATAAGATAACATGTATGAATAGGGTTCTATGCAATGAAAAATGAGAGATAAATTTCAATTAGGCACCAAAGCACCGGTTTAGTTAGTCCACTATCACCATTAGAATTTGACATGCCCCTCAGTTCGTCATCTGCAAGGAAAAAATGGAAATAATGGCGTTTCCAAAATTGATTAAATTCAAGAATGAGATACTCCTTTTTCTCCAAAATTTGGTGATCCTCTCTTCACTTGCCCCCACTGTTTCATCAATGCATAAGAAAAATAGGTGCATCAAGCATGGAGTTGAGAAAGGTCGAACACTCCTTTTGCTCCTTTGGGGTTAATATCTCACACAAGTAGTAATGAGAGTTGCCCCACATCTGTTTTTTCCATTGAAAGCTCGCTCTAAGCCAGTTGATCATCAGTTAAACCAAATATTTTATTATCATTGAAACTTGATATGCTATTTTCATATATCCCTTGTCATAACAAGTTATAGAATTATGTTTTGAGACAAGAAGTAAATCAGTCAAACAAACAAACGGGTTTAATCTTCTACAAGCTTTAGGAAAATGCTTTTAACAATGAAATACTTTTGTTTTCAAAAAAGTTTTTGGGAGGAAACATAAGAAAGTCCAGCCCTCAGGGTTCTCCATGGATGATATTTTTTCATGGTTGGATATCGTCATTAGGCTAGTTTAGTATACCCATCATGCCCTCAAAATTGGAAATAAACTTGTGATTTCATAGAATCAAATGAATTACATTATTGGAATGGAAAATACAAACAAGCAAATTTTAGAAAGGAAAGCAATAATTGAAACTTTAGAAAGCAGAAAATCCTAAAAAAAAAACTTGAAATCCTAAAAAGCATAAAAAAAAAAGACTCCTTTGTAGAGGAGTGTAAAGATAAGAACTTCTTCTCAAATGGAAGTCTTGATCATTCGGTATCCAACGTAGTCCGGGCTCAAATGACGTCAAAGATATTAGGCACATAACCCGATCATCTTCCTCTCGCTCAGAGAGTTCTTCACAGAGAAGCAGCTCATAAACTCAAAAAGGCAAAGGTATGTTCATCTTCCACGACAGCAGAAGCCGATCACGCTAAAAAAACCAACACGACAACCAAAAAGCTCGAAAAATCGAAAGATTCTCCAGCCAGGAAACTCACCAAACAATCCCCAAGCCTCCAGCTTTGCAGAGTGAGAGAGAGAGAGAGAGATGACGAGATGATAGGGAGAAATTCAAACTTAGCAAGAAACGCAACATTCCACAGAAAAAGGCTTTTTCTGAAAGAGAGAGAAAGTGCTCGGTAGAAGCTTTGATTTCTCACGAAACTCATGCAACGGTTTACAATGAACATCAAGTAATTTGAAAATTCTAGAACTTTTTCATGTATAAACCCTAAAATTTCAAATTTAAAATTCTCACTTAATTCTCAACGAAATTATACAAATTATATATGGTTGGACCTTAGGCTTTTATTCTACATGTCGAGATCTTTCCAACCATATAATTTGTATAATTTCGTTGAGAATTAAGTGAGAATTTTAAATTTTAAATTCTAGGATTTATACATGAAAAAGTTCTAGAATTTTCAAATTACTTGCAATTGATTGATGTTCGTTGTAAATCATTGCATGAGTTTCGTGAGAAATTAAATCTTATGCCAAGTGCTTTCTCTCTCTCTGAGAAGAAGCATTTTTCTGTAGAATGCTGCGTTTCTGCTGAGTTCGAATTTCTCCGTATCATCTCATCATCTCTCTCTCACTCTGCAAAGCTTGAGGCTTGGGGATCGTCTAGTGAGTTTCCCGGCCGAAGAATCTTTCAAATTTTCGAGCTTTTTGGTTGTCGTGTTGGTTTTTTTTGCGTGATCGGCTTCCGCTACCATGGAAGATGAACGGACCTCTGTGGCGACTAGTTTTGATTCTGTGACGGTGGATAAGGGCGATTGACGGCGACAAGAGATGTTGCTTCTTGATCGGCAGACATTGAAGTTACCGGTAGAGAGTCTTCGAGTGAGGATGGCCAAGCGAAGAAGATGTGCAGGGGAAACGGACGAAATAGGGAAAAGACAAAGAAGAAAAGGAAAGAAAAATAGAAAAATCATAAAAACTATAAAAACTATAAAAATTGAAAAATGGAAAATTTTCTTTCTTTTTAATTTGAATGGGTCGGATCTAGGGTTGGGTCAAGTCGATGGGCGGATTGGGTAAATCGGTCTGAACCGGTTGCTCGGCCAGTGGAAGATGCAGTAGTGCGGGCTGTCATTCGGAGGGGATTTGCGGAGGCCTAGATCTCATTGGAGACAGGAATGGACCGGGCAACATGAGGGGAAACTTGCTGGTGTCGCCTAGGAACTCGCCAAGGATGCCAATGAGACGATGGCAGCAGGAGCTTCGGCAGTGGATGGTGCAATGGCGTGGACGTAGGAGGAAACAAGGATCATCACCAGATTGTTTCATCGCTGCAGGGGCATTGGTTAGTTCTGGACAGCCCGTGAAAGAATAGTCAAGCATGATAGATAAAGTAGTAAGCGGTGGTGTTGTGTTTAAAGGAACGGGAACAGCAGGAAGTGTGGTGGCCTGGTAGTTCGCTCAAAGGGCTCGCCGAGTGCTTATAATTTCACCAGGAAATCGCAAAGAAGGAACGAACAACTGGATGGCGACTTGATTGGACTGAGGCTCGTCGTGTTAATCGTTGGCATGTTAACTGGTGCTTCACCGAAAGAGTGGGATGCCGCTAGTAATTTTGCTGGACGATCAAGTATTCTGGGATTTCGTATCACTCTGAATCTGACCGGCATGGCAGCCATTGCGAGCAACAGCGGAGTACTAAAGTGATGTAGACAGGGAGAAACTATGCGAGAAAGATCTCGCTAGACTTTCTTTTCGGATGGGTGTGCTTTGTTTAATGCATGCCTCCTATCCACGTTTCCACCTTTGACATTCTCTAGTGCGTCCTCCCTGATGTGCAGTACACGTGTCGCACTTTTTCTTCTTCTTCTTTTTTCACTATTTCTAACTTCTTTTCTTTCTCAATTGTGGCCGTATCTTTTCCTTTGTGTGTCCTTGTCCTCGGCATCAAAATGATTACAACCACCACATCAGAACAAAACAAAGTAAACACAAAAAATACGGAGCGAACAACTTTAAAAGGAAGAGAAACAATCCAATTTTATCGCAGTGAAATAACTGGATGGCACCCAGGCACTTGGGTATGTTGGCCACGCCGGTGTCTCGCTGTACTTGCTAGAATTGGCGTCAAACATGCAGGCGAGCTTTGATGTTCACTGGATTCGCTGAACGTTGTTGGATATCACTGGGATTGCTGAGTTATTGGGCTGACTCAGGCCATGGAATGGCAACAAGATGGTCTCGCCGGAACACACAACTGGAGTTGCGGGCTTGCGATGGCTCTACACGTGACCCGAGGGGGAGGCCACGATCTGTTTTGGGCGGAGCTGCGTCGGGCACGAGGCAGGACCGGGGTCGTCTCGAGTGGATGAGCTGCTCGCGGGAGGGTCTGCAGGGATGGGATGAAAAGAGAAGACCACCCTTCCTTTTTCGTTAGCCTTATCTCCCGCTGTGCATATCTAGTGTATTGCACCATGAGTTACTATGTTGCACTAATGGAAGCCTCTCCGAAGCCTCTCCACACTCTCTCTCCCTCTCTCCTTTCCCAGACCGTCGGTTCCATCTCTCTCTCTCTATGAGATTATCTATCGCGCCTCTCTGTGTTTTCTCACAATTTTTTCCTTTCTATTGCGAGCTGCCCTCCTCTCTTTCTAATCGTCCCCTCTTATACCAGAAAACTCCCACGTATTTTTGGAAGTTTTGAATCCAAGGAGACTCCTTTGGCGATGATTGGTGATCCTCTATGATTTGGCCTTTTCCCTTCGCCATTTCCTTTTCTACTTTTACCAATATTGCCATGAACGTGACCACATTCATTCACCATCGGCTAACTCATTCTGTGAGTATTAATCTATTGTTGATATTCCAATGATTCCTCCCAATCAGATTCGTATTCTTTCCTTCTGTTTTTATTCTTTCCTTTGATAATTGGTTTGCTTTCTAAATCCACCGATTCTGGCCCGAAATTTAAGATCTTGGAGGTGCCATCATGGAGGAATCGGCGGAAAGTAAATATCAAGAGAGTGAACTCCATGATCTTGATTTCCCTCCAACATATTTGTTTCCGTTCAACTCATGGATATTCTCCATTTGCCGATCGCAATTGCCTTTCTTTACTTTTAAATTATTGATCGATATTTGTAAGAGACGATCCTATGCATGCTTGTCTGCGAAGGCGTTTGGGCGACAAAGAGTGATTTCTCCCTGGTGGGTCATAGAGAAGTCATGCGACTAAGTCATGTGCGATGATCCATGCAAATGTGAATAATGCAAGTGATATTTTTGTTTAGGGGTTGAATTCAATCCCTAAAATTTTTCATACGATAAATAACCAAAAAAAAAAAAAAAACAAACAAAATTTAAGCATTAACAATTGACTTTATGGTCAACTAGGTTTGCTAGCCACTGGCCAGGGCATAGTGGCACTAGCAACCTTGGCTGACCGTCACCCACCATCGCCAACCCATTCCAGCGACAGTGGGGTGTTGACGGCTAGGCCCCTATGGGCCCTTGATTGATTTTGTTGTCCTTCCCCTTTTTTTTTTATATAAGTTTAGATTATTTTTTAATTTAGTTTAAATAATATTGGGAAAATTTCAATTTATGGCCTAAAGTGGAACCGTTTTCTCAAAAAAGGACTCAAAATGGATATTGTCTCAAAAATGGACTTGAAGTGACCAACTTAATTTCAAATAAGGGCCTCAACTTAAAAGCGAACTAAATCTTATTTGCATCTAGGGGTATTTTCGTCTAAAGATTTTTTTTTCCTTCTTTTTTTAATTTATTTTCTCCTTCTCTTTATTTTCTTCATCATCATTGTGCCTTCGCCTTTTTCACTCTTTAGATCGCATTCTCCAAAGTCCATCTCTATCTTCCTTGCTGAATTAGCCATCAATGCCCTCAACCTCATTTGTCATTGCCCTCAACAGCAATTCCAGTACCTTTGTTGAAAGATGGAGGTCAATCCAAGCCCTAGATCGAGCATGAGTGGACCAAGATATGACGCTCAGCTCGATTCAATCCCCATATCTTGTGGTCGTGGTCAAGCACGAAGCATGATGAGATGTAAGCCATTAGCTTGCTGCCCTCGTTGTCATCAATGCCTGAATTCAAATCAGTGCTCACGCAGTCTATGATCGATCTTAGCCAAGAGAAGCTAGATTGAAGTGCCTAAGCCAAATTTATTAGAGGTTTTTGAGGAATCTCTATGATACTCATGTGCATTTATTTGTTTAGTGAAATACGTGGTTTTGGGAATTTCTGAGCGATTTTGAACTTTTTTTTATCTTGTTATTCTCTCTCAAATCTATGTAGATAATATTTCTGAGTTAGAAAGGCAAATTTGTTTGAACATGTGAAACCCCCGAGTCACTCGTTTTTTAGATTAAGTGTTGTTTGATTCGAATCGCCACCAAAGGCGAGTATCTTTAATCATGGGTCAGAATGACTCAGCGGCTTTTGAAAATAACCAGCATGCACGACACAATTGGACCCTCTTAAGAAGCCACATATTCCACCTCAATGCAAGCTGCGTCTATGAATGTTATGAATAATCCAACCTAGACCCAATAAAACATTCCCAAGAAGCTACGAGTGAAAGTTATCATGGCATGAGCAATTTCATTGGCAAGGAGAGCATGAAACTGTTACTTTAATTGCCATAATAAGTTTTTACAAGCAAATTGAATAAAAACAAAACCCACTGATGGATATTTCTTGATTCTCAAGTTCATTATCGTCATCAAAGAAGGTGAGTGGTGGTGAATAACTTAAAAACCGGCTTATGCTGAAATCGATGAGTTCTTGGGTGAGGATGCAAAATTGCATAATGTAAAGAGCATGTGCTTTGAAGTTTGCTGATGGGGAGGTTGCAGAACTGAAGCACGCAATTTGCAGTTTTACAAAATTGCATAACTTCTCGAATATCTTTTCATTTTCTTCTTTTCCTAAATTGTTCAAATTGTTTTGCACCTGTGCAAGCTCGTGCGTGAGGAGTCTGATGCATTTGTCAAGAAGGAGGTGAGCAAGATGAAAAAAGAAAGAAAAGAAAAGAAAAAAGTCTTTAGACGAAAATACCCCTAGCTGTAAATTAGATTTTACTAGCTTTCAAGTTGAAACCTTTATTCGAGACTAAATCGGTCACTTCGGGCCTTTATTTGATACAATGTCCACTTTAGGCCCTTTTTTGAGAAAACGGTTCCACTTCAGGCCCTTAATTGAAATTTTCCCAATAATATTTAGATTTAAAAATTAGATTTGAACCCAAACAACATCATTTTAGCCTTATCTTTCATGTTTTAGCCACGCCATTATTTTTCATTAGCCAAGTTGGATAGAGTTAATGGAAAGACTTGACCATACAAATTTGATAAGTTTTAGAACTTGATTGCACTTATTGATAATTTTAAAACTTAATTGCACTTTTGTGACAAGTTTTAAGACTTCTAGTGCACTTTTCCTATTAAAATATTTGGAAGTGTAGGGTGCCTTGCTAGGGTTATGTTTCTTAGTACTAAGAAAAGGAGGATAGGCTTCAAGACATCTTGTTGCATGTTTGTTGGTTATGTTGAAGATAATAGTGCATTTCTTGTACTAAAAAGTGATGTGCTCGATAGCAATACAATGTCGAGACAAAGAATGCATAAATTTTTAGCATATTCTTCTATTAAGAACTAATGCTATTTCTCATGCATCTCTTCATACATATGATATTAAAGAATCAAATGACGAATTAAGGAGTAAAAGATCAAGGAAAAAAACTTCTTTTGAAAATGATTTTAATACTTATCTCGTTGATAATGATTTTTTTTTTAACTTACTCTTAAGCAATATTTGCTAAAGTAAGTCATTTTTGAAAAGAAGCCATAAAAATTGAGATTGATTCTATTTGGCAAATTAAAACGTAGGAATTGTTGATTTACCATCAGGTGCAAAATCGATTGGTTGTAAATGGATTTTTAAAATAAAATTTAATCCTAACGGTTTCATTTATCAATGGAACATGTAGATAATGTTCAAACTTATGGCCTATTAATATGAGACTTGATTAGAGGTGAGCACAGTTCATTATTTTGACTTACTAAGGCATATCATAGAACCAAAATAATAAAGGTAAGATCTTTTTATTGATGGGTTACTAATATTGACAGCACCCATGTTACTTTTAGTTGAGCTAGCATGCGGTTGATATGCAAGTCTGTACCAACCGGAGGAAGAAGGGAATCACAGCCTAAAAAATGAGTCATATTTTCTTCATCCCTAGTCGAAGGAAACATTCTTCAAGGCTTCGACCAGGCTTACTTTTAGTGGATAAAGATAAGAACATCGCCTACCTGTATTTTTTGTTAAGGTCGCATGTGGATAACACTCGTATTCGTAGCATATCAATCGGGTGTGTGGTCAGAGAAATGGTGGAAGCACAGTTCAAAAGAAATTAATGAATCTATATGTAGCATTTTTTGTATGAAGTTGAAATTCTCACTCTAGATTTTTACTTAATATACAGAACAAAAAGAAAGTGTAAATAACAAGATAGATGCCCTTATTTCATCCACCAATTCCACCAATTCAAGCATCCATTAGATACACCAAATACTAGCCACTAGGCACGCGCTCTAGTGATAAGGAATTTTTTTTTTTTTTTAATGGGGGGAACTATTATCACAATTGTGGGGTTTGATTTCTGCACTCCGTAAAAAGGCAAAAATAATCTGAGAATGAGATATGAATTAGAGATAGGACAGACAAAAAAAAAAAAAAAACAAATACTAACTCCCCTCATTCAATCACTGAATACAGATCTAGTTATCTCAATAAGATACTTTTGTTATGCAAGCGTCCTTGTCATTAGGAGATGACATGAATCGCAGTCGAGTTACATGGAGATAAGCCTGTCGCGATCTAACCTCATGTGCACTGCCTAGGGTTTGGCTAATAGATTACTAAACCTAAACTTAGCTCGAGCTCTCCTAAGCCTATACCAATTCACAACTTAGGTTCAAGTTCTTAACATGAAACTGATTTTTCGATTAAGAGTCGCCACTAATATATTTTTTGTGAGTTGATTAGAAACCTAAGTAAAGTAACGGGAGATTTACTTTTGTCGCGACCAAAAATTTTCGGTGTGAACTACCTAGGGTTTGGTTAATGGATTGTTTAGCCTAGACTTAACTCGAGCTCTCCCAAGCCCATACCAATTCGCGACTTAGATTCAAATTTTTAACATGCAATTGATTTTTAACTAGGAGTCGCCACTAATATATTTTTGGTGAATCGATTAGAAACCCAAGTAAAGTAACAAGAGATTTACTTTACCCCTACGAACCAGAGACTATGGGTACGGGACTTAGTTACACTAGATTTCTCTAATGCCCTTTCGGTACCATTCTTTTATTTTCAAAAATGCTTTTGCAAGCGGCTTAAATTGATTTTAAATCTAATTTCCTAACATGTGAAGCGACCATGCGGGTGCGCAAACCACCAATTTAACACCAAAGTAAACAATAAATAAATTGAAAAAAAAAACTTACCTCAAAGCAACGAAAGTATCTGCAATGTTAAATTAAAATCCACATCAACAACCCTAGATATGGTTTCTAATTAACATGCAATTTCATTTTTTCTTTTCACTTAATTAATGAAAATCATGCAATATGCAATGCAATATTAACTAAATGACCTAATTCTAATGACATGTAATTTCTAATTAAATGGGCCTAGCAAAAATATTAAATGGCATGTATCTCAATGAATCTAACCCTAATGACGTGCATATGATATTTTTTCTTTTTCCTAAAAGAATGCATTCTATCCTAAATAATGAAACTAATTTAGCTTAAGGCATTTTGTATTTTTTTTTATGAAATTCGGAATTAAAGCAAAATGTGAAAATTATCTAGCTAGATTAAGAGCCTATTCAATTTATATTAGGAATTAGGTTAAACTAAATCATAATTTAAACTAAAATATTGTCTTAACCCAAATAATCCTAGAATGCAATCTATCTAAAAAATCTATCTAAACTTAAAATTAATTAGGAAGTAAAATTAAACATGTAATCTTACCCTAATATGCAACAACGTGCAAAAGATGCCCTAATCCTATATGATATATACATGATGGTTTTTTTGTTTTTTTTTAATTAATTTCGAAATTAAAATTTAATATGCAAATCAAATAATAATAAAACTAACATTCTAAATGAATATGCTTTCTTTTTGTTTTCTTTTTCATGATTCAAAATAAAATCTATATCCTAAACATGCAAAATAAGAAAAGCAAACCTAACCCTAATTTTCCTTTTCTTCTTTTTTTAATTTTCGAAATTAACAATTGCCTAATAACTAAACATGCAATTTAAAGTTAAAAAAAAAACTAACAACCTAAGTCAATTGATTTTTTATTTTATTTTTTTATTTAAAATAAAATTTCAATTCTAAACATGCAAACCCTAATTCTAACCTACATCTTTTTGATTGATTTTTTTAAATAACACCACAGCAAATCAAGCAACATTAATACCCAAATTGACGAACCATATCTCGCGCATGAGATCGGGTTGGCCAATTTCACATAAATCACTAATCGGATCTCAAGCGGGAGATTGGATTGGCGATTTTCTTAAGTAATTGCAAGTCGGATTTCGGGTGCGAAAATTGGACTAACAATTACTAATTCCCAGGCAATTCCATAACATGAACTCTCAACTTCGCATTAAAGGGATAATTACACTAAAAAAAAAAATGAAATATCAACAATAATTAAAAAATAAACAAAAGTAAAGAAAAAAATAAAAATTACCTAATTTTGCCTTTTTTCTCTTTTTCTTTTTTTCTTTTATTTTTTCCTAAAAAAATAAAAATAAAAATAAAGCTGGTGGCCGGTCCGATGAGAGAGAGCTCGTTGGCTAGGGTTCTGACGAGAGAGGCAAGGGCAGCACGTCGGCAGCGCGGCACCCGGGCTTCGGGATCAGCACGGAGCAGCGAGATCAGGATGGCGTCGAGCTGCGGCTTCAGGGCGGCGTGGCAGTCGGCGCGACCTGCGGAGGGGGCTGTTGCGGGGGCACGGATCGAGATGGAAGGACCGGCGAGCGGCGGGGCGAGCTCCGTCGATCGGCGGTTGGGGCTTCTGGCGTCGCAAGCTGAGAAGGGACGACGGAGCTCGGACCGACGAGTGGGGCTTGGGCGCGGTTGGATCTGTGTCGGCTGCTGTTCAAATCTGCAAGCAACGAGCGGCATCAATCTGCGGGCGTCAAGGCGGCGTGGCGGTGCTTCGGGACGACAACGCAGCGGCATGGGGAAGGTTGGCTCGGCGGCGGCGCGACTCTGGGTCGCCGGTGGCTCGACAGCCGGCGTGGGCAAGCGGGGACAGTGCAGGCTGACAACCCCCCGCGAGGAAGATGAACAGTTGCGGGGGGGTTTTTTTTTTTTTCAGTTTTTTCTCTCTCTTACCTCACTTTTTCACTGTTTTCTTTTTGTGTACTTTTCACCCCACGGAAAAGAACCCTCGAAATTGATCCGCGCACCATGTCTTTTATAGGTAAAAAAAAATGTATCTTCACAATATATTCTTTTTCCATTTTGTTTGCGCACGATACCTCTAAATATATCGCTGAAATATTTTTCCCATATTCCATCAAAAAATTCCCCTTTTTGCGCAAAATGCATCCCAATGTATATTACCTAAATATCTTAACTGAATATAACAAAAAATAAAATTTTCCTAAACTATATGCCATCAGATTTTTATTTTTTATTTAGCAAAAATCAACCCCAAAAATTTAGGTGTCAACAACTTTACTTCTGCGAACTAGAGATTGTGAGTCCGGGAACTTAATTACGCTAGATTTCTCTAATGCCATTTCGGTACATTTATCTTTTTTTCAAAAAAATATTTTGCTGACAGTTTGAATTGATTTTAATTTACTTCCCTAGCATGTGAAGTGATCGTGCGGGGGCGCAAACCACCAATTTAACACCCAAGAAATCAATGAATAAATTACGAGACTTACCTCATACCAACGAAAGCATCTACACCCACCCACGCATGGCTGCGCTAGTAAGGCTTGCTTCCTGAATTTGGGATCTAGGTCAGGGGTTCGACTCCCAGGACGATTATGTGATTTAAGTGGGGGGCCTTGGCGGTGAGTTGCTGGGCCAGTCTCCCCCGAGATATAGTCGGTGCTATGCTCCCGGAGGTGAGCTAGGCCAATGAGGTAAGCCGGATCCTCGGCATAAAAAAAAAAAAAAAAAAAAAAAAACATCTGCAATGTTATCTCAAAATTCATATCAAAAGCCCTAGATATAATTCCTAATTAACATATAATCACTCAATCTTTTTTAAGATTTTCTCTTGTTTAATGAAATTTAAGCTATATGTCATGCAATTTAACATAATGGCCTAATTTTAATGACGGGCAATTTCTAATTAAATGGACCTAATAACAATTACTAAATAACATGCATTTCATTAACCTAATTCTATATGACATGCGATGATATTTTTGTATTTTTTATAAAAATTCGTAATTAAAAATTACTAACAATAAAAATCTAACTAAAGTGCGATATTATTTATTTTAAGTTAGAAAATAGACTAATATGAATTATCTTAATTTAGAAATTCATCTCCACATGTGATTTAATTCCAAGATATTATCTAACCTAGATATCATTTAAACATGCATTCTAATATAATTAGGAAGGTATCTAATTATTCTATCATGCAATTCTATCTAAGAAATCAATTGTAATCCACATTATATGCAAATGCAATCTTTTTTTGTATTTTTTTGGGATAAATAAAGCAAGATAAGCACCAAATCATTCACAGTCATCAAAGACATTATCCATTGTTCGAATTAAGAAACAATATCTAATCAACTTGATTATTTCGCTAATAAAATCGATAAATTGATCTTAAACCTTAAAGATCAAAATATCAATTGTATTCCCGCATGATTAATTATTCCATCTAAAGCCTTGTAGATGGAATAAAAAATCAACATGTAGTTGCGCCTTAGGCAATAAATCCTAATTGGAAATATGCCTATCATTCAAATATGCACGTAAGATATTGAAAAGCATATATTAGGCAATAAAATTTCTAAATCAAATTTAGAGAAGATAATTACCTAATTCTGCAAATAATATTGCCCAATTAAAAATAAGAATGGAATCCGCTCAACAGATGACCGGCGGTGGCAATCAGCTTCTTGGCGACGTCAGCGGTGATGGTTCACAGACGATCAGTGAGATCACGTAGGGACTCGCAGCTCGGGACAGTAGTTTGTGGCACAAAGTCCTTGCCTCGTCGAGTAGTGATTGGACTTCGCTGAGGATTGCTTGCTGGACAAAAGCCTCGCTTGGAATTGTTGGGAGATAGAGCATCGAGCTTGTGGCACGTCCGGACAGCAGCTTTGGTGCCGCAACGGCAGGCAGCATGGATCATGGGATGGAGCAACTGCGGATCATAGGACTACTCGTGGTGTCAAAAATTTGAGGCACACAGCCATTGGAGTTGCAGCATCGTCGGGCTGGTCGTGGTGTCGAGATGGTTTTAGCGAGCAATGAGTCGCAGCGTTGGCGACAAGAGCAAGTGCGGCGACACTCGAGGCTACAACGGCGGCGGCGATGGGGTTGAAGCTTGGATGGCATCGTGAATGGCAAGAGTTGGGACTTGCAGGTGGCTAAAGAAGATGATCCCTCGCAACTTCTCCTCTTTCTTCTCTTTTTTTATTTTTTTCTCTAACTTTTCCTTTCTCTCCTTATGCTCGCGTCCCTTCTTTTCTTTTTACCCTGCACTCTCTATGTTTTTCTTGATTTTTCCTTTGTGTATGTCAGGCAAGTTTTTGACCTCACCTTCTCCCCTTTTTTTTGTGAATGAACGGGCTGCTTTTTAGAATTGTGGCGCCCCTCCTTTTATATGCAAAGGAACAATGCACATCAAAGAAAGAAATCCCATGGCGCGGCCGAGGACACGATTTTGTTTACTTCTAATTGCAGATTTTTTTCTTGGATGAATATGTGTTCTTTCTTTTTCTTCTTCAACCGAATATTTCTTCTTTGCAGGGATATATCTTTTCTTTGCAAATCCATGTGCCCGCACAACGTGCCCAACATTCCCTTCTCATGCTAGATCTCGCCGCGAATGAATATATGCACAAATATTTGATGAAGATATTTATTCCCTCTTGCTTTATTTTTTATTTTAAATAAAGATATATCGCATCAAGGAATCGAATATCCTTAAGCTCATTCATTGACGTCCATTCACCATCGTTGATCCAATGCGAATGCAATAAGAAAATAAGTTCATCTGAAATTATATGCTATGCAATCAAACTATTTTTTTTAGAGCTTAAAAATTAATCCTTAATTTTCTATACAATGATTAAAAGATTGGGTCGTCAAAATTTAAGTATCAACAGCTACCCCTCCTTGAAGGAGAGCTCGTAGAGGTTGCATTCAAAAACAAATTGAGACCTAAATTTTGACCATGCAAATGCAATGTGATGAATTTTTTTGTGGGGATATGTGTTTTGATGAACCCATTCCCAAAATGTGATGCAAATGTAATATAGAAATAGAAAATGTACCTTTGGTAAATTACCTAAGGATTTGAGAAAGTAAACTTGGATATGGAGGGATTTTGTAAATCACGGGTTGCAAAAGCTGGCCGTGCAAGAGACTCTGAACTACAGAAGCTCACCAAATTAATTAGGCGACTCTGGACTGCGAAAGCTCGATAGACCGATGGAAAGAAACTTTGGGCTACGAAAGCATGCCATGTCGATGAAAGAGATTCTGGGCTACAGAAGCACACCGTGTCGATTAAAAGGAACTTTGGGCTATGGAAGGACACCGATTTGATAGGGGGACTCTAGGCTACAGAACTACACCATGTCAATGAAAATGACTCCGGGTTACGGAAGCATGCCAGGTTAGGAACTTCGGGCTACGGGAGCACGCTGTGTCAATTAAGAGAGACATCAGGTTATGAAAGTACGCTGAGTTAATGAAAAGAACTCTGGGCTACAAAAGCACACCAAGTCAATATAAAGGAAATCCAGGCTAGGAAGCACGCTGTGTCAATCAAGAGGAACATCGGGCTATAGAAGCACACCAAGTCAATGAAAAAGACAATAGGTTATGGAAGCACGTCAGGTCAATATAAAGAAACTCTAGGCTATGGAAGCACGCCGATTTGATAGGGAGATCTTGGGCTATGGAAGCACACTGTCTCGATTACTTATAAAATAAGTAACTTGAACATGTGGTATTACTCAGTCTTCAAGGAAATATTATCTATTAGACACGATTAGAGCAAAAACTAGTATGCATTCATCAAAGAGGTAGACAATCTAAGCTACTGCACATTTCAAAGTTCAGTGAGGTTTTCATCAATCCAATCAAAGTTTATGCATAATGACTTTACCATATTTGCATCACCTAAATTTCCACATGAGAGAATTGTCGTTCAAGACAATGACATGGATTTCTTAAGAATACTAAATGAGAGACTTTCAGTTAGAAATGACTTTCACTCACTCTCATTCAGAATGACTATTTTAGGATAATCACTCCATCTCACTATCATCATACCAACAAGGGTCCGAATATTCTCGCAAACAGTACGACCTTACCAATCTAAGAGGTCTTTAATAGGGACCGTAATGTGGCCTTAGTCAATAGCTTAACAAATAGACTCTTTGAGTCAAGGCAATTGAAAAAATAATTCTATAATTATATCCGGGTTTACAAGTCAAGAACCTTGCAAAATGAGAAACAAATAATTTTGCTCGCACTTCTTTAAGCAATGCTTATAAACATATGAACTCCCATACTAATTCAAGTGCCCTAATCTAAAGAAATTATGTAAGGGACGTAACTTGGTTCATTGGTGAGAAACAAAAGGATTGTTAGGCTCAAAATGTGCTTAGGGGGGTCAGAGTTGGTGATCATCTTGACATTGCCACCAATCTTCTTCTTCACTGTCAAAGATTTTCTTCGTATCAAAATTCCATTTATTGTAACATCTTGGCATTTGAGTTCTTTATGTATCGCCTCACTAGGGATATGACTTTCTACAACCAATGTTTGATTTTTCTCTTGGGGCATTGACCTTGCATTTACCAAGCACACTACTTTTTCATACCCCATGTTCTTCGCACTTATTCATATTTTGGTTTCTCACAAAGTCTTCGTCTTCTATCAGTGTTCTAGACCATGCTACTTGAATGGCTATCTTTTGTCTTGCGACAGTGTGAGGGATGATCACCAACTGGGTTTAATATGAAAAGAATTCGTAGGCTCAAGTGGGCTAAGTAATTAATATAAGTGTATAAGATGGAGAAAGAAATGTTCTTCATCATCTTAAGGCACTTAAATTATCACATGAGTTTAATGTAATAGCACGACTTAAAGATTAATGCAAGTGAGAGCAAAAAATGTCTTTCCATTTTTCTCACCTCATGATACCATCTTACCTCCAATTTGCCCCAATGTGGGATAGTTCTTGACAAGGGCAATTTGAAAAAAATTTCCACAAGTGTATGGGGTTCAAATGGGTTAAGTAATGATCACCTGTAGTGTTTGGGATAGAGAAATGTACTACCTCTCATCACTTTAGCCATCGTATCTTTCACAAGAAAACTCTTTACCTTGCGGATATGGAACTTCCTACACTCATCTCACAAGTGTATAAGTAGGGAATTGTGTATAGGATAAGGTTTGCATTTCATTATCCTGAGACTTCTCATTTAACATACTCTATCCATTCCACATCATTCATTAAATTGGTCCGTCTTAACATTCCTTACTGGAATTAGTGGACTAAATATGTAAAAGTCATCATGCAAAATCATTTTCAAAAGAGCTCAATAACAACAAGCATGAAAAACTTCGTGACTTTAGTATACAAATGTTTTCATAAGCATGATTTTGAGCATTCATTCAAGGAATTATCCCATGAAGGGACCATCTCAGCAATGGGTGTTCTTGGATTGCCCTTATTGAAAGTGAACAAACACACTAATTGATCAATCAAGATTGAAAATATGATCTTTAGTTTGATAGACGCTCCGTTCTTACTTTTGTCCCTACATAAGAGAACGAGCATGAATAGGGTTCTATACAATGAAAAATTAGAGATAAATTTTGATAAGGCACCAAAGCACCGGTTTAGTTAGTCCACTATCACCATTAGAAATTGGCATCCCCTGCAGTTCGTCATCTGCAAGGAAAAAAATGGAAATAATGGTGTTTCCAAAATTGATTAAATTCAAGAATGAGATACACTTTTTTCTCCAAAATTGGGTGATCCTCTCTTCACTTGCCCCCACTATCTCATCAATGCATAAGGAAAATAGGTGCATCAAGCATGGAGTTGAGAAGGATCGAGCACTCCTTTTGCTCCTTTGGGGTTAATATCTCACACAAGTAGTAATGAGAGTTGCCCCACATCTGTTTTTTCCATTGAAAACACACTCTAAGCCAGTTGATCATCAGTTAAATCAAAAACTTTATCATCATTGAAACTTGATAAGCTATTTTCAAATATCACTTGTCATAACAAGTTATAGAATTATGCTTTGAGACAAGACGTAAATGAGTCAGACAAACAAACAGGTTTAATCTGCTACAAGCTTTGGGAAAATGCTTTTAACAATGAAATACTTTTATTTTTGAAAAAGTTTTTGGAAGGAAGCATAAGAAAGTCCAGCCCCCTCAGGGTTTCTCCATGGATGATATTTTTTTCATGGTTGAATATCGTTATTAGACTGGTTTAATATACCCCATCATGCCCTCAAAATTGGAAATAAACTTGTAATTTCATAAAATCAAATGAATCACATTATTGGAATGAAAAATGCAAACAAGCAAAATCCTAGAAACGAAAGTAATAATTGAAACTTCATAAAGCAGGAAATCTTTTTTTTTAAAAAAACAAAACTTGAAATCCTAAAAAGCATAAAAAAAAAAAGGAAGACTCCTTCGTAGAGGAGTGTGAAGATAAGAACTTCTTCTCGAACAGAAGTCCTGATCATTCGGTGTCCAACGCAGTTCGGGCTCAACCGACGTCAAAGATATCAAGCACATAACCCGATCATCTCTCTCTCACTCGGAGAGTTCTTCACAGAGAAGCAGCTCATAAACTCAAAAAGGCAGATGTCTGTTCATCTTCCACGGCAGTGAAAATTGGTCATGCAAAAAGAAAAACCAACACGACAACCAAAAAGCTTGAAAACTCGAAAGATTCTCCGGTTGGGAAACTCACCAAACGATCCTCAAGCCTCAAGCTTTGCAAAGCGAGAGAAAGAGAGAGAGAGATGACAAGACGATAGGAAGATATTCGAACTTAGCAGAAACATAGCATTCCACAAAAAAAAATACTTCTTCTCGGAGAGAGAAAGCGATCAGTAGAAGCTTTGATTTCTCACAAAACTCATGCAGCGATTTACAATGAACATCAATCAATTGCAAGTAATTTGAAATACTAGAACTTTTTCATGTATAAATCCTAAAATTTCAAATTTCAATTTCTCACTCAATTCTCAACGAAATTATACAAATTATATATGGTTGGACCTTAGGCTTTTGTTCTACATGTCGAGATCTTTCCAACCATATATAATTTGTATAATTTCATTGAGAATGGAGTGAGAATTTTAAATTTGAAATTCTAGAGTTTATACATTAAAAGTTCTAGAGTTTTCAAATTACTTGCAATTGATTAATGTTCATTGTAAATCGTTGCATGAGCTTCGTGAGAAATCAAAGCTTCTGCCGAGTGCTTTCTCTCTTTTTGAGAAGAAGCATTTTTCTATGAAATGCTACGTTTCTGCTGAGTTCGAATTTCTCCCTATCGTCTCGTCGTCTCTCTCTCTTTGCAAAGCTTGAGGCTTGGGGATCGTCTGGTGAGTTTCCCGGTCGGAGAATCTTTCAAGTTTTCGAGCTTTTTGGTTGTCGTGTTGGTTTTTTTTTGCGTGACCGGTTTCCGCTACCATGGAAGATGAACAGACCTCTGCCTTTTTGAGTTTATGAGCTGCTTCTCTGTGAAGAACTCGCCGAGCGAGAGTGAGAGCGAGATGATCGGGTTACGTGCCTGATATCTTTGACGTCGTTTGAGCCCGAACCGGTTCAGACCGATTTACCCAATCCACCCGTATCTTTTCCTTTGTGCGTCCTTGTGCTCGGCATCAAATTGATTGCGACCACCGCTTCAGAACAAAACAAAGTAGATACCAAAAATATGGAGCGAACAACTTTAAAAGGAAGAGAAACAACCCAATTTCATCGTAGTGAAATAACTGGATGGCACTCAGGCACTTAGGTACGTTGGCCACGCCGGTGTCTCGCTGTACTTGCTAGAATTGGCGTCAGACATGCAGGAGCTCGCCTGGGTTGCTTTGATGTTCACTGGATTCGCTGAACGTAGTTGGATATCGCTGGGATTGCTGAGTTATGGTGCTGACTCAGGCCATGGAATGGCAACAAGATGGTCTCGCCGGAACACACTACTGGAGTTGCAGGCTTGCGATGGCTCTACACGTGACCCGAGGGGGAGGCCATGATCTGTTGTGGACGGAGCTGCGTCGGGCGCGAGGCAGGACCGGGGTCGTCTCGAGTGGATGAGCTGCTCGTGGGAGGGTCCGCAGGGATGGTATGAAAAGAGAAGACCACCCTTCCTTTTTCGTTAGCTTTATCTCCCGCTGTGCATATCTAGTGTATTGCACCATGAGTTACTATGTTCCATCTCTCTCTCTCTCAGATTATCTATCGCACCTCTGTGTTTTCTCACCATTTTTTCCTTTCTATTGCGAGCTGCCCTCCTCTCTTTCTAATCGTCTCCTCTTATACCAGAAAACTCCCACGTATTTTTGGAAGTTTTGAATCCAGGGAGACTCCTTTGGCGATGATTGGTGATCCTCTATGATTTTGGCATTTTCCCTTCGCCATTTCCTTTTCTACTTTTACCAATATTGCCTTGAACATGTCCACATTCATTCACCATCGGCTAACTCATTCCATGAGTATTAATCTCTTGTTGATAATCCAATGATTCCTCCCAATCAGATTCGTATTCTTTCCTTTTGTTTTTATTCTTTCCTTCGATAATTGGTTTGCTTTCTAAATCCACCGATTCTGACCCGAAATTTAAGTTCTTGGTGCCATCATGGAGGAATCGGTGGAAAGTAAATATTCTCCATGATCTTGATTTCCCTCCAACATATTTGTTTCCGTTCAACTCATGGATATTCTCCATTTGCCGATCCAATAGCCTTTATTTACATTTAAATTATTGATCGATATTTGTAAGAGACGATCCTATGCAGGCGTTGGCAACAAGGATTGATCTCCTATGCATCAGTCCTTGGTGGATCATAGAGAAGTCTTGCGACTAAGTCATGTGCGATGATCCATGCAAATGTGAATAATGCAAGTGATATTTTTGTTTAGGGATTGAATTCAATCCCTAAAATGTTTCATACGATAAATAACAAAAACAAAAAAACAAAATTTAAGTGTTAACAATTGACTTTATGGTCAACTAGGTTTGCTAGCCACTAGCCAGGGCATAGCGGCACTAGCAACCCTGGCCGACCGTCGCCCACCATCACCAACCCATTCCAAAGACGGTGGGATGTTGATGGCTAGGGGCCTATGGGCCCTTGATTGATTTTGTTGTCCTTCCCCTTTTTTATATAAGTTTAGATTATTTTTTAATTTAGTTTAAATAATTTTTAAACGAACCCAAACAATATCATTTTAGCCTTATCTTTCATGTTTTAGCCACGCCAATATTTTTCGTTAGCCAAGTTGGACGGAGTTAATGGAAAGACTTGACTATACAAATTTGATAAGTTTTAGAACTTAATTACACTTATTAATAACTTTAAAACTTAATTGCACTTTTGTGACAAGTTTTAGTACCTCTAGTGCACTTTTCCTATTAAAATATTTGGAAGTGTAGGGTGCCTTGCTAAGGTTATGCTTCTTAGTACTAAGAAAAAAAGGATAGGCTTCAAGATATCTTGTTGCATGTTTGTTGGTTATGTTGAAGATAATAGTGCATTTCTTGTACTAAAGAGTGATGTGCTTGATAGCAATATAATGTCAAGACAAAGAATGCATAAATTTTTAGCATATTTTTCTGTTAAGAACTAATGCTATTTCTCATGCATCTCTTCATACAGATGAACTTATTCAATGGTGCAATGATCTTAAACCAATGCACTAAATTGGGATTAGAAAGGAAAAGCCAACCGTACAATAACAAATCCACAACACTGTCGATTACAACTTTCATCCCTATCTCTCGTGTGAACCCCCTAGCTGATATAAATGTACCTTGATAAGCTCTTCTTAGAGTCCGCATTATATTGGCTTATTCATTTTCTCACCGATTTGTTCGAGAGATGACATGAATCGTAGTTGAGTTACATGGAGATAAGCCTGTCGCGACCTAACTTTGGGTGCACTACCTAGGGTTTGGCTAATAGAATACTAAGCCTAAACTTAGCTCGAGCTCTCCCAAGCTTATTCCAATTTACAACTTAGGTTCAAGTTCTTAACATGAAAATAATTTTTTGATTATGAGTCGCCACTATTCTATTTTTTGTGGGTCGATTAGAAATCCAAGTAAAGAAACAGGAGATTTACTTTATTTCTGCGAATCAGAGATTGTGAGTTTAGGGACTTGATTACGCTAGATTTCTCTAACACCCTTTCAATACATTTCTCTTTTTTTTGGAAAAAATGTTTTGCAAGCAATTTGAATTGATTTTAATTTGCTTCCCTAACATGTGAAGTGATCATGTGGGTGCACAAACCATCAATTTAACACCCTATAAAGTAATGAACAAATTACAAGACTTACCTTGTAGCAACAAAAGCATCTGCACCCACCCACGCATGGCCGCGCTAGTGAGGCTTGCTTCCTGAATTTGGGATCTAGGTCAGGGGTTCGACTCCCAAGACGGTTCCGTGAATTAAGTAGGGGGAGCCCGACGGTGGGTTGCTGGGCTAGACTCCCCCGAGATATAGTCGGTGTTGTGCTCCCGAAGGTGAGCTAGGCTTGACCTCAGCATAAAAAAAAAAACGAAAACACTTGCAATGTTAACTCAAAATTCACATCAAAAGCCTAGATATGATTCGTAATTAACATGCAATCAATCAATATTTTTTAGGATTTTCTCTTGTTTAATGAAATTTAAGCTATATGTCATTCGATTTAACTAAATGGCCTAATTCTAATGACGGGCAATTTCTAACGAAATGGACCTAGTAACAATTACTAAATAACATGCATTTCATGAACCTAATTATATATGACATGCGCATGATATTTTTGTATTTTTTTTTATAAAAATTCGTAATTAAAAATTACTAACAATATAAATCTAACTAAGTGAGATATTATCTATTTTACGATAGGGAATAGACTAATCTGAATCATATCTTAACTTAGAAATTTATCTCCACATGCGATTTAATTCCAAGATATTATCTAACCTAGATACCATCTAAACATGCATTCTAATATAATTAGGAAGGTATCTAATTATTCTATCATGCAATTCTATCTAGGAAATAAATTGTAATCTACATTATATGCAAATGCAATCTTTTTTTGTATTTTTTGGGATAAATAAAGCAATTAAAGCAAGATAAGCACCAAATCATTCACGGTCATCAAAGACATTATCCATTGTTCGAATTAGGAAACAATTTCTAATCAACTTGATTATTTCGCTAATAAAATCGATAAATTGATCTTAAGCCTTAAAGATCAAAATATCAATTTTATTCCCGCGTGATTAATTATTCCATCTAAAGTCTTATAGATAGAATAAAAAATTGACGTGTAGTTGTGCCTTAGGTAATAAATCCTAATTGGAAATACGCCTATCATTCAAATATGCACGTAAAATATTGAAAAGCATATATTATGCAATAAAATATCTAAATCAAATTTAGATAAGATAATTACCTAATTCTGCAAATAAATTGCCCAATTTGAATAGAATGGAATCCATTCAACGGATGACCGGCGGTGACAATCAGCTTCTTGGCGGCGTCAATAGTGATGGTTCACGAATGATCAATGAGATCATGTAGGGACTTGCGGCTAGGGACAGTAGTTTGTGGCACAAAGTCTTGGCCTCGTCGAGCAGTGATTAGACTTGGCTGAGGATTGCTTGCTGGACAAAAGTCTCGCTTGGAATTGTTGGGACTTAGAGCGTCGAGCTTGTGGCACGTCTAAACAGCAGCTTTGGTGCTGCAATGGCAGGCGGCATGGATCACGGGATGGAGCAGCTGCGGATCGTCAAACTACTCACGGCGTCAAAGGGTTGAGGTGCACGGCCATCAGAGTTGCAGCGTCGTCGGGCAAGTTGTGGTGTCATGATGGTTTCAGCGAGCAATGAGTCACAAACGTTGGCGACGAGAGCAAGTGTGGCGGCACTCAAGGCTACAACGGCGGCAGCGATGGAGTTGAAGCTTGGATGGTGTCGTGAATGGCAAGAGTCGGGACTTGCAGGCGGCTAAAGAAGATGACCCCTCGCAACTTCTCCTCTTTCTTCTCTTTTTTATTTTTTTCTCTGACTTTTCCTTTCTCTCTTTTTCCTCACGTCCCTTCTTTTCTTTTCACCCTACACTCTCTCTATTTTTCTTGACTTTTCCTTTGTGTGTGTCAGGCAACTTTTTGACCTCACCTTCTCCCCTTTTTCGTGAATGAACGGGCTGCTTTTCAGAATTGTGGCGCCCCTCCTTTTATATGCAAAGGAACAATGCCCATCAAAGAAAGAAATCCCATGGCGTGGCCGAGGACACGATTTTGTTTTCTTCTAATTGCGGATTTTTTCTTGGATGAATATGTGTTCTTTTCTTTTCTTCTTCAACCGAATATTTCTTCTTTGCAGGAATATATCTTTCCTTTGCAAATCCATGTGCCCACACGACGTGCCCAACATTCCCTTCTCATGCTAGATCTCACCGCGAATAAATATATGCACAAATATTTGATGAAGATATTTATTCCCTCTTGCTTTATTTTTTATTTTAAATAAAGATATATCGCATCAAGGAATCGAATATCGTTAAGCTCATTTGTTGACGTCCATTCACCATCGATGATCCAATGTGAATGCAATAAGAAAAATAAATTCATCTAAAATTATATGCTATGCAATCAATTTTTTTTTTTAGGACTTAAAAATTAATCTCTAATTTTCTATATAATGATTAAAATATTGGGTCGCCATAATTAATGTGTCAACAGCTGCCCCTCTTTGAAGGTGAGCTTGCATGGGTTGCATTCAAAGACAAATTGAGACCTAAATTTTGACCATGCAAATGCAATGTGATGATTTTTTTTATGGGGATTTGTGTTTTGATGAACACATTCCCAAAATATGATGCAAATACTAATATAGAAATAGAAAATGTACCTTTGGTAAAGTACTTAAGGATTTGAGAAAGTAAACTTAGATACGAAGGGATTTTGTAAATCACGGGTTGCAAAAGCTCACCGTGCAAGAGACTCTGAACTACAGAAGCTCACCAAATTAATAAGACGACTTTGGACTGCGAAGGCTCGCTAGACCGATGGAAAGAAACTATGGAAGCACGCCATGTCGATGAAAGAGATTCCGGGCTACAGAAGCACACCGTGTCGATTAAGAGGAACTTTGGGCTATGGAAGCACACCAATTTGATAGGGGGACTCTAGGCTACAGAAGCACGCCATGTCGATGAAAAGGAATCTGAGTTACGGAAGCATGTCAGGTTATGAACTTCCGGCTACGGGAGCACGCTATGTCAATTAAGAGAGACATCGGGTTATGAAAGTATGTCAAGTCAATGAAAATGACTCTGGGATACAAAAGCACACCGGGTCAATATAAAGGAAATCCGGGCAACGGAAGAACACCGTGCCAATCAAAAGGAACATTGGGCTATAGAAGCACACCAAGTCGATGAAAAAGACTCTAGGCTACGGAAGCATGTCAAGTCAATATAAAGAAATTCCGGGCTATGGAAGCACACCGTGTCGATTACTTATAAAATAAGTAACTTGAACATGAGATATTACTCAGTTTTCAAGGAAATATTATCCGTCAAACACGATTAGATAAAAAACTAGTACGCATTCATCAAAAAGGTAGACAATCTAAGCTACTACACATTTCAAAGTTCAGTGAGGTTTTCATCAATTCAATCAAAGTTTATGCATAATGACTTTACCATATTTGCATCACCCAAATTTCAACAGGAGAGAATTGTTGTTCAAGACAATGATGTGGATTTCTTAAGAATACTAAATGAGAGACTTTCAGTTAGAAAAGATTTTCACTCACTCTCATTCAGAATGGCTATTTTAGGATAATCACTCCATCTCACTATCATCATACCAACAAGGGTCTGAGTATTCTTGCAAGTAATATGACCTTACCAATCTGAGAAGTCTTTGATAAGGACCGTAATGTGAGCTTGGTCTATGGCTTAACAAATGGACTCTTTGAGTCAAGGCAATTGAAAGAATAATTCTATAATTATCTCTAGGTTTACAAGTCAAGAACCCTGCAAAATGAGAAAGAAATAATCTTGCTTGCACTTCTTCAAGCGATGCTTATAAACATATGAACTCACATGTTAATTCAAGTGCCCTAATCTGAAGAAACTTTGTAAAGGACATAACTTGGTTCATTGGTGAGTAACGAAAGGATTGTTAGGCTCAAAATGTGCTTAGGAGGGGTCAGAGTTGGTGATCATACCCCATGTTCATCGCACTTATCTATTGGGGCATTGGCCTTACTTTTACCAAGCACACTACTTTTTCATACCCCATGTTCATCGCACTTATCCATATTTTGGTTTCTCACAAAGTCTTCATCTTCTATCGGCGTTCTAGACCAAGCTACTTAAATGGCTGTCTTTTTCCTTGCTCCAGTGTGAGCGATGATCATCAACTAAGTTTAATATGAAATGAATTCGTAAGCTCTAGTGAGCTAAGCAATAGATATAAGTGTATAAGATAGAGAAATAAATGCTCTTCATCATTTTAAGTCACTTAAATTATCATATAAGTTCAATGTAATAATAGCACCACTTGAAGATTGATGCAAGTGAGAGCAAAAATTGTCTTTCCATTTTTCTCACCTCATGATGCCATCTTACCTCCAATTTGCCCCGATATGTGGTGGTTCTTGACATGGGTAATTTGAAAAAAAATTCCACAAGTGTATAGGTTCAAATGGGTTAAGTAATGGATCACCTGTAGTGTTTGGGATAGAGAAATGTACTGCCCTTTGGCCATTGTACCTTTCACAATAAAACTCTTTACCTTGTAGATATAGAACTTCCTACACTAATCTCACAAGTGTTAAGTAGGGAACTGTGTATAGGATAGAGTTTGCCTTTCGTTATCCTGAGACGTCTCATTTAACATACTCAATCCATTCCACATCATTCATTAAATTGGTTCATCTTAACATTCTTTATTGGAATTAGTGGACTAAATATGTAAAAGTCACCATGCAAAATCATTTTCAAAAGAGCTCAATTACTTCAAGCATGAAAAACTTCGTGACTTTAGTACACAAATGTTTTCATCAACATGATTTTGAGCATTCATTCAAGGAATTATCCCACGAAGGGACCATCTCAGCAATGGGTGTTCTTGGATTGCCCCTATTGAAAGGGAACAAACACACTAATTGATCAATCAAGACTGAAAATACGATCTTCAGTTTGATAGACGCTCCGTTCTTACTTTTGTCCTACATAAGATAACGTGCATGAATAGGGTTCTATGCAATGAAAAATGAGAGATAAATTTCAATTAGGCACCAAAGCACCGGTTTAGTTAGTCCACTATTACCATTAGAATTTGACATGCCCCTCAATTCGTCATCTGCAAGGAAAAAAATGGAAATAATGGTGTTTCCAAAATTGATTAAATTCAAGAATGAGATACTCCTTTTTCTCCAAAATTGGGCAATCCTCTCTTCACTTGCCCCCACTGTTTCATCAATGCATAAGGAAAATAGGTGCATCAAGCATGGAGTTGAGAAGGGTCGAATGGGGTTAATATCTCGCACAAGTAGTAATGAGAGTTGCCCCACATCTGTTTTTTCCATTGAAAGCGCGCTCTAAGCCAGTTGATCATCAGTTAAACCAAAGATTTTATTATCATTGAAACTTGATATGCTATTTTCAGATATCCCTTGTCATAACAAGTTATAGAATTATGTTTTGAGACAACAAGTAAATGAGTCAAACAAACAAACAAGTTTAATCTGCTACAAGCTTTAGGAAAATACTTTTAACAATGAAATACTTTTGTTTTCAAAATTTTTTTTGGGAGGAAACATAAGAAAGTCCAGCCCTCAGGGTTTCTCCGTGGATGATATTTTTTCATGGTTGAATATCGTCATTGGACTAGTTTAGTATACCCCATCATGCCCTCAAAATTGGAAATAAACTTGTAATTTCATAGAATCAAATGAATTACATTATTGGAATGGAAAATACAAACAAGCAAATTTTGGAAACGAAAGCAATAATTGAAACTTCAGAAAGCAGGAAATCCTAAAAAAAAAAACTTGAAATCCTAAAAAGCATAAAAAAAAAAAACTCCTTTGTAGAGGAGTATAAAGATAAGAACTTCTTCTCGAATGGAAGTCCTGATCATTCGGTGTCCAACGTAGTTCGGGCTCAAATGACGTCAAAGATATTAGGCACATAACCCGATCATCTTCCTCTCGCTCAGAGAGTTCTTCACAGAGAAGCAGCTCATAAACTCAAAAAGGCAGAGGTATGTTCATCTTCCACGGTAGCGGAAGCCGGTCACGCAAAAAAAACCAACACGACAACCAAAAAGCTCGAAAAATCGAAAGATTCTCCAGCCGGGAAACTCACCAAACAATCCCCAAGCCTCCAACTTTGCAGAGCGAGAGAGAGAGAGACGACGAGATGATAGGGAGAAATTCGAACTTAGCAAGAAACGCAACATTCCACAGAAAAATGCTTTTTCTCAAAGAGAGAGAAAGCGCTTGGTAGAAGCTTTGATTTTTCACGAAACTCATGCAACAATTTACAATGAACATCAAGTAATTTGAAAATTCTAGAATTTTTTCATGTATAAACCGTAGAATTTCAAATTTAAAATTCTCACTTAATTCTCAACGAAATTATACAAATTATATATGGTTGGACTTTAGGCTTTTGTTCTACATGTCGAGATCTTTCCAACCATATATAATTTGTATAATTTCATTGAGAATTAAGTGAGAATTTTAAATTTTAAATTCTAGGGTTTATACATGAAAAAGTTCTAGAATTTTCAAATTACTTGCAATTGATTGATGTTAGTTGTAAATCGTTGCATGAGTTTCATGAGAAATTAAAGCTTATGCCGAGTGCTTTCTCTCTCTCCGAGAAGAAGCATTTTTCTATAGAATGCTGCCTTTTTGCTGAGTTCAAATTTCTCCCTATCGTCTCATCATCTCTCTCTCACTCTGCAAAGCTTGAGGCTTGGGGATCGTCTGGTGAGTTTCCCGGCCGAAGAATCTTTCAAATTTTCGAGCTTTTTGGTTGTCGTGTTGGTTTTTTTTGCGTGATCGGCTTCCATTGCCATGGAAGATGAACGGACCTCTGTGGCGACTAGTATTGATTATGTGACGGCAGATAAGGGCGGTTGATGGCAACAAGAGATGTTGGTTCTTGGTCGGCAGACATTGAAGTTGCTGGTAGAGAGTCTTCGAGTGAGGATGGCCAGGCGAAGAAGATGTGCAGGGGAAAAGGACGAAATAGGGAAAAGACAAAGAAAAATAGAAAAATCATAAAAAACTGAAACTGAAAAAAAGGAAAAATTTCTTTGTTTTTAATCCGACTGGGTCGGATCTAGGGTTGGGTCAAGTCGACGGGTGGATTGGGTAAATCGGTCTGAACCGGTTGCTCGGCCAGTGGAAGATGCAGTAGTGCGGGCTGTCACTCGGAGGGGATTTGCGGAGGCCTAGTTCTCATTGGAGACAGGAGTGGACCGGGCAGCATGAGGGGAAACTTGCTGGTGTGGCCTAGGAACTCGCCAAGGATGCCAATGAGACGATGGCAGCAGGAGCTTCGGCAGTGGATGGTGCAATGGCGTGGACGTAGGAGGAAACAAGGATCATCACCAGATTGTTTCATTGCTGCAGGGGCAGTGGTTAGTTCTGGACAGCCCGTGAAAGAATAGTCAAGCATGATAGATAAAGTAGTAAGCGGTGGTGTTGGGTTTAAAGGAACGGGAACAGCAGGAAGTGTGGTGGCCTGGTAGTTCGCTCAAAGGGCTCGCCGAGTGCTTATAATTTCACCAGGAAATTGCAAAGAAGGAACGAACAACTGGATGGCGACTTGATTGGACTGAGGCTCGTCGTGTTAATCGTTGGCATGTTAACTGGTGCTTCACCGAAAGAGTGGGATGCCGCTGGGAATTTTGCTGGACGATCAAGTATTCTGGGATTTCGTTTCACTCTGAATCTGACCGGCATGGCAGCCATTGCGAGCAACGGCGGAGTACTAAAGTGATGTAGACAGGGAGAAACTATGCGAGAAAGATCTCGCTAGACTTTCTTTTCGGATGGGTGTGCTCTGTTTAATGCATGCCTCCTATCCACGTTTCCACCTTTGACATTCTCTAGTGCGTCCTCCCTGATGTGCAGTACACGTGTCGCACTTTTTTTTTTTTTTTTTCACTCTTTCTAATTTCTTTTCTTTCTCAATTGTTGCCGTATCTTTTCCTTTGTGTGTCCTTGTGCTTGGCATCAAATTGATTACGACCACCACATCTGAACAAAACAAAGTAAATACCAAAAATATGGAGCAAACAAGGAAGAGAAACAATCCAATTTTATCGCAGTGAAATAACTGGATGGCACTCAGGCACTTGGGTACGTTGGCCACGCCGGTGTCTCGCTGTACTTGCTAGAATTGGCGTCGGACATGCAGGAGCTCGCCTTGGTTGCTTTGATGTTCACTGGATTCGCTCAACGTTGTTGGAAATCACTGGGATTGCTGAGTTATTGGGCTGACTCAGGCCATGGAATGGCAACAAGATGGTCTCGCCGGAACACACTACTGGAGTTGCGGGCTTGCGATGGCTCTACACGTGACCCGAGGGGGAGGCCACGATCTGTTTTGGGCGGAGCTGCGTCGGGCGCAAGGCAGGACCGGGGTCGTCTCGAGTGGATGAGCTGCTCGCGGGAGGGTCTTCAGGGATGGGATGAAAAGAGAAGACCACCCTTCCTTTTTTGTTAGCCTTATCTCCCGCTGTGCATGTCTAGTGTATTGCACCATGAGTTACTATGCTGCACTAATGGAAGCCTCTCCACACTCTCTCTCCCTCTCTCCTTTCCCAGACCGTCTGTTCCATCTCTCTCTCTCTCTCTCTGAGATTATCTACCGCGCCTCTCTGTGTTTTCTCACCATTTTTTCCTTTCTATTGCGAGCTGCCCTCCTCTCTTTCTAATCGTCCCCTCTTATACCAGAAAACTCCCACGTATTTTTGGAAGTTTTGAATCCAAGGAGACTCCTTTGGCGATGATTGGTGATCCTCTATGATTTTGGCCTTTTCCCTTCGCCATTTCCTTTTCTACTTTTACCAATATTGCCATGAACGTGACCACATTCATTCACCATCGGCTAACTCATTCCGTGAGCATTAATCTCTTGTTGATATTCCAATGATTCCTCCCAATCAGATTCGTATTCTTTCCTTCTGTTTTTATTCTTTCCTTTGATAATTGGTTTGCTTTCTAAATCCACCGATTCTGGCCCGAAATTTAAGATCTTGGAGGTGCCATCATGGAGGAATCGGCGGAAAGTAAATATCAAGAGAGTGAACTCCATGATCTTGGTTTCCCTCCAACATATTTGTTTCCGTTCAACTCATGGATATTCTCCATTTGCCGATCGCAATTGCCTTTCTTTACTTTTAAATTATTGATCGATATTTGTAAGAGACGATCCTATGCATGCTTGTCTGCGGAGGCGTTAGGCGACAAAGAGTGATTTCTCCCTGGTGGGTCATAGAGAAGTCATGCGACTAAGTCATGTGCGATGATCCATGCAAATGTGAATAATGCAAGTGATATTTTTGTTTAGGGGTTGAATTCAATCCCTAAAATTTTTCATACGATAAATAACCTAAAAAAAAAACAAAAAACAAAATTTAAGCGTTAACAATTGACTTTATGGTCAACTAGGTTTGCTAGCCATGGGCTAGGGCATAGTGACACTAGCAACCCTAGCCGATTGTCGCCCACCATCGCCAACCCTTTCCAGCGACAGTGGGGTGTTGACGGCTAGGCCCCTATGGGCCCTTGATTGATTTTGTTGTCCTTCCCCTTTTTTTTTAAATAATTTAAGATTATTTTTTAATTTAGTTTAAATAATATTTAGATTTTAAAATTAGATTTGAACCGAAACAACATCATTTTAGCCTTATCTTTCATGTTTTAGCCACGCCAATATTTTTCATTAGCCAAGTTGGACGGAGTTAATGGAAAGACTTGACCATACAAATTTGATAAGTTTTAGAACTTGATTACACTTATTGATAATTTTAAAACTTAATAGCACTTTTGTGACAAGTTTTAAGACTTCTAGTGCACTTTTCCTATTAAAATATTTGGAAGTGAGTAGGGTGCCTTGCTAAGGTTATGCTTCTTAGTACTAAGAAAAGGAGGATAGGCTTCAAGAAATCTTGTTGCAAGTTTGTTGGTTATGTTGAAGATAATAGTGCATTTCTTGTACTAAAAAGTGATGTGCTTGATAGCAATAAAATGTCGAGACAAAGAATGCATAAATTTTTAACATATTTTTCTATTAAGAACTAATGCTATTTCTCATGCATCTCTTCATACATATGATATTAAAGAATCAAATGACAAATTAAGGAGTAAAAGATCAAGGAAAGAAACTTCTTTTGAAAATGATTTTAATACTTATCTCGTTGATAATGATTTTTTTAACTTACTCTTGAGCAATTTTTGCTAAAGAAAGTCATTTTTGAAAAGAAGCCATAAAAATTGAGATTGATTCTATTTGACAAATTAAATGTAGGAATTGTTGATTTACCATCATGTGCAAAATTGATTGGTTGTAAATGTATTTTTAAAATAAAATTTAATCCGAACGGTTTCATTTGTCAATGGAACATGTAGATAATGTTCAAACTTATGGCCTATAAATATGAGACTTGATTAGAGGTGAGCACAGTTCATTATTTTGACTTACTAAGGCATGTCATAGAACCAAAATCAAAAAGGTAAGATCTTTTTATTGATGGGTTACTAATATTGACAGCACCCATGTTACTTTTAGTTGAGCTAGCATGCGGTTGATATGCAAGTCTGTACCAACCGGAGGAAGAAGGGAATCACAGCCTAAAAAATGAGTCATATTTTCTTCATCTCCAGTCGAAGGAAACATTCTTCAAGGCTTCCACCAGGCTTACTTTTAGTGGATAAAGATAAGAACATCGCCTACCTGTATTTTTTGTTAAGGTCGCATGTGGATAACACTCGTATTCGTAGCATATCAATCGGGTGTGTGGTCAGAGAAATGGTGGAAGCACAGTTCAAAAGAAATTAATGAATCCATATGTAGCATTTTTTGTATGAAGTTGAAATTCTCACTCTAGATTTTTACTTAATATACAGCACAAAAAGAAAGTGTAAATAACAAAATAGATGCCCTTATTTCATTCACCAATTCCACCAATTCAAGCATCCATTAGATACACCAAATACTAGCCACTAGGCACGCGGCCCAGTGATAAGGAATTTTTTTTTTTTTAATGGGGGGAACTAATATCACAGTTGTGGGGTTCGATTTCTGCACTCTGTAAAAAGGCAAAAATAATCTGAGAATGAGATATGAATTAGAGATAGGACAGACAAAAAAAAAAAAAAAACAAATACTAACTCCCCTCATTCAATCACTTAATACAGATCTAGTTATCTCAACAAGATACTTTTGTTATGCAAGCGTCCCTGTCATTAGGAGATGACCTGAATCGTAGTCAAGTTACATGGAGATAAGCCTGTCATGACCTAACCTTGGGTGCACTACCTATGGTTTGGCTAATAGATTACTAAGCCTAAACTTAGCTCGAACTCTCCCAAGCCTATAGCAATTCACAACTTAGATTCAAGTTCTTAACATGAAACTGATTTTTTGATTAAGAGTCGCCACTAATATATTTTTTGTGGGTTGATTAGAAACCCAAGTAAAGTAACGGGAGATTTACTTTACTTCTAGAACCAGAGATTGTGAGTCCGGGAACTTCATTACGCTATATTTCTCTAATACCATTTCGGTACATTTATCTTTTTTTTTTTCAGAAAAATATTTTGCAGACAGTTTGAATTGATTTTAATTTACTTCCCTAACATGTGAAGTGATCGTGCGGGGGCGCAAACCACCAATTTAACACCCAAGAAAGCAATGAATAAATTACGAGACTTACCTCAGTACCAACAAAAGCATCTGCACCCACCCACGCATGGCTACGCTGGTGAGGCTTGCTTCCTGAATTTGGGATCCAGGTCAGGGGTTCGACTCCCAGGACGGTTCCGTGATTAAGTGGGGGGCCCTGGCAATGGGTTGCTGGGCCAGTCTCCCCCGAGATATAGTCAGTGCTGTGCTCCCGAAGGTGAGCTAGGCCCATGAGCTAGGCCGAATCCTCGGCATAAAAACAAAAAACAAAAAAAACAAAAGCATCTGTAATGTTATGTCAAAATTCATATCAAAAGCCCTAGATATAATTTCTAATTAACATATAATCACTCAATCTTTTTTAGGATTTTCTCTTGTTTAATGAAATCTAAGCTAGATGTCATGCGATTTAACTAAATGGCCTAATTTTAATGACGGGCAATTTCTAATTAAATGGACCTAGTAACAATTACTAAATAACATGCATTTCATGAACCTAATTCTATATGACATGCGGATGATATTTTTGTTTTTTTTTTATAAAAATTCGTAATTAAAAATTACTAACAATAAAAATCTAACTAAAGTGAGATATTATTTATTTTAAGTTAGAAAATAGACTAATCTGAATCCTATCTTATTTTAGAAATTTATCTCCACATGGGATTTAATTTCAAGATATTATCCAACCTAGATATCATCTAAACATGCATTCTAATATAATTAGGAAGGTATCTAATTATTCTATCATGCAATTCTATCTAAGAAATCAATTGTAATCCACATTATATGCAAATGCAATCTTTTTTTGTATTTTTTTGGGATAAATAAAGCAAGATAAGCACCAAATCATTCACAGTCATCGAAGACATTATCCATTGTTCGAATTAAGAAACAATATCTAATCAACTTGATTATGTTGCTAATAAAATCAATAAATTGATCTTAAACCTTAAAGATCAAAATATCAATTTTATTCCCACGTGATTAATTATTCCATCTAAGGCCTTATAGATGGAATAAAAAATCGACATGTAGTTGCGCCTTAGGCAATAAATCCTAATTGGAAATACGCCTATCATTCAAATATGCACATAAGATATTGAAAAGCATATATTAGGCAATAAAATATCTAAATCAAATTTAGATAAGATAATCACCTAATTCTGCAAATAATATTGCCCAATTAAAAATAAGAATGGAATCCGCTCAACAGATGACCGGCGGTGGTGATCAGCTTCTTGGCGGCGTCAGCGATGATGGTTCACAGACGATTAGCGAGATCACGTAGGGACTCGCGGCTTGGGACAGTAGTTTGTGGCACAAAGTCCTTGCCTAATCGAGCAGTGATTGGACTTCGCTGAGGATTGCTTGCTGGACAAAAGCCTCGCTTGGAATTGTTGAGACATAGAGTGTCAAGCTTGTGGCACGTCCGGACAGCAGCTTTGCTGCCGCAACGGCAGGCAGCATGGATCATGGGATGGAGCAACTGCGGATCGTTGGACTACTCGTGGTGTCAAACGGTTGAGGCGCGCAGCCATTGGAGTTGCAGCGTCGTCGGGCTGGTCGTGGTGTTGAGATGGGTTCATCGAGCAATGAGTCGCAGCGTTGGCGACAAGAGCAAGTGTGGCGACACTCGAGGCTACAATGGCGGCGGTGATGGGGTTGAAGCTTGGATGGCATCGTGAATGGCAAGAGTCGGGACTTGCAGGTGGATAAAGAAGATGACCCCTCGCAACTTCTCCTCTTTCTTCTCTTTTTTTATTTTTTTCTCTAACTTTCCCTTTCTCTCCTTATGCTCGCGTCCCTTCTTTTCTTTTCACCCTGCACTCTCTATGTTTTTCTTGACTTTTCCTTTGTGTGTGTCAGGCAAGTTTTTGACCTCACCTTGTCCCCTTTTTTGCGAATGAACGGGCTGCTTTTTAGAATCGTGGCGCCCCTCCTTTTATATGCAAAGGAAAAATGCCCATCAAAGAAAGAAATCCCATGGCGCGGCCGAGGACACGATTTTGTTTAATTCTAATTGCAGATTTTTTTCTTGGATGAATATGTGTTCTTTCCTTTTCTTCTTCAACCGAATATTTCTTCTTTGCAGGGATATATCTTTTCTTTGCAAATCCATCTGCCCGCACAACGTGCCCAACATTCCCTTCTCATGCTAGATCTCACCGCGAATGAATATATGCACAAATATTTGATGAAGTTATTTATTCCCTCTTGCTTTATTTTTTATTTTAAATAAAGATATATCGCATCAAGGAATCGAATATCCTTAAGCTCATTCGTTGATGTCCATTCACCATCGCTAATCCAATGCAAATGCAATAAGAAAATAAATTCATCTAAAATTATATGCTATGCAATCAAACTTTTTTTTTAGGGCTTAAAAATTAATCCCTAATTTTCTATACAATTATTAAAAGATTGGGTCATCAAAATTTAAGTGTCAACAGCTGTCCCTCCTTGAAGGAGAGCTCGTAGAGGTTGCATCCAAAAACAAATTGAGACCTAAATTTTGACCATGCAAATGCAATGTGATGAATTTTTTTGTGGGGATATGTGTTTTGATGAACCCATTCCCAAAATGTGATGCAAATGCTAATATAGTAATAGAAAATGTACCTTTGGTAAATTACCTAAGGATTTGAGAAAGTAAACTTGGATACGGAGGGATTTTGTAAATCACGGGTTGCAAAAGCTTGCCGTGCAAGAGACTTTGAACTACAGAAGCTCACCAAATTAATAAGGCGACTCTGGACTGCGAAGGCTCGATAAACCGATGGAAAGAAACTCTGGGCTACGAAAGCACGCCATGTCGATGAAAGAGATTATGGGCTACAGAAGCACACCGTGTCGGTTAAAAGGAACTTTGGGCTATGGAAGGACACCGATTTGATAGAGGGACTCTAGGCTACAGAAGTACGCCATGTCAATGAAAATGACTCTGGGTTACGGAAGCATGCCAGGTTAGGAACTTCGGGCTACGGGAGCATGCCGTGTCAATTAAGAGAGACATCGGGTTATGAAAGTACGCCGAGGCAATGAAAAGAATTCCCAGCTACAAAAGCACACCGGGTCAATATAAAGGAAATCCGGGCTACGGAAGCACGTTGTGTCAATCAAGAGGAACATCGGGCTATAGAAGCACACAAAGTCTATGAAAAAGACTACAGGCTACGGAGGCATGTCGGGTCAATATAAAGAAACTCCAGGCTATGGAAGCACGCCGGTTTGATAGGGAGATCCCGGGCTATGGAAGCACACCATCTCGATTACTTATAAAATAAGTAACTTGAAGATGAGATATCACTCAGTCTTCAAGGAAATATTATCTGTCAGACACGATTAGAGCAAAAACTAGTATGCATTCATCAAAGAGGTAGACAATCTAAGCTACTGCACATTTCAAAGTTCAGTGAGGTTTTCATCAATTCAATCAAAGTTTATGCATAATGACTTTACCATATTTGCATCACCCAAATTTCCACATGAGAGAATTGTCGTTCAAGACAATGACATGGGTTTCTTAAGAATACTAAATGAGAGACTTTCAGTTAGAAATAACTTTCACTAACTCTCATTTAGAATGGCTATTTTAGGAGAATCACTCCATCTCACTATCATCATACTAACAAGGGTCCGAGTATTCTCGCAAACAGTACGACCTTACCAATCTGAGAAGTCTTTAATAGGGACCATAATGTGGGCTTAGTCAATGGCTTAACAAATGGACTCTTTGAGTCAAGGCAATTGAAAAAATAATTCTGTAATTATATTTGAGTTTACAAGTCAAGAACCCTGCAAAATGAGAAATAAATAATCTTGCTTGCACTTCTTTAAGCGATGCTTATAAACATATGAACTCTCATGTTAATTCAAGTGCCCTAATCTGAAGAAATTTTGTAAGGGACGTAACTTGGTTCATTGGTGAGAAACTAAAGGATTGTTAGGCTCAAAATGTGCTTAGGGGGGTCAGAGTTAGTGATCATCTTGACATTGCCACCAATCTTCTTCTTCACCGTCAAAGATTTTCTTTGTATCAAGATTTCATTGATTGTAACATCTTGGCATTTGAGTTCTTTATGTATCGCCTCACTGGGGATACAAATTTCTACAACCAATGTTGGATTTTTCTCTTGGGGCATTGACCTTGCTTTTTACCAAGCACACTACTTTTTCATACCCAATGTTCTTCGCACTTATTCATATTTTGGTTTCTCACAAAGTCTTCGTCTTCTATCGGTGTTCTAGACCATGCTACTTGAATGGCTATCTTTTGCCTTGCCCTAGTGTGAGGGATGATCACTAATTGGGTTTAATATGAAATGAATTTGTAGGCTCAAGTGGGCTAAGCAATGGATATAAGTATATAAGATGGAAAAAGAAATGTTCTTCATCATCTTAAGGCACTTAAATTATCACATGAGTTTAATGTAATAGCATGACTTGAAGATTAATGCAAGTGAGAGCAAAAAATGTCTTTCCATTTTTCTCACCTCATGATACCATCTTACCTCCAATTTGCCCCGATGTGGGATAGTTCTTGACAAGGGTGATTTGAAAAAAATTTCCACAAGTGTATGGGGTTCAAATGGGTTAAGTAATGGATCACTTGTAGTGTTTGGGATAGAGAAATGTACTGCCTCTCATCACTTTGGCCATCGTATCTTTCACAAGAAAACTCTTTACCTTGTGGATATGGAACTTCCTACACTCATCTCACAAGTGTATAAGTAGGGAACTGTGTATAGGATAGAGTTTGCCTTTTGTTATTCTGAGACGTCTCATTTAACATACTCAATCCATTCCACATCATTCATTAAATTGGTTCATCTTAACATTCTTTACTGGAATTAGTGGACTAAATATGTAAAAGTCACCATGCAAAATCATTTTCAAAAGAGCTCAATAACTACAAGCATAAAAAACTTCGTGACTTTAGTACACAAATGTTTTCATAAGCATGATTTTGAGCATTCATTCAAGGAATTATCCCACAAAGGGACCATCTCAGCAATGGGTGCTCTTGGATTGCCCTTATTGAAAGTGAACAAACACGCTAATTGATCAATCAAGACTGAAAATATGATCTTCAGTTTGATAGACGCTTCGTTCTTACTTTTGTCCTTACGTAAGAGAACGGGCATGAATAGGGTTCTATGCAATGAAAAATTAGAGATAAATGTTGATAAGGCACCAAAGCACCGGTTTAGTTAGTCCACTATCACCATTAGAATTTGACATCCCCCGCAGTTCGTCATTTGCAAGGAAAAAAATGGAAATAATGGTGTTTCCAAAATAGATTAAATTCAAGAATGAGATACACTTTTTTCTCCAAAATTGGGTGATCCTCTCTTCACTTGCCCCCACTGTCTCATCAATGCATAAGGAAAATAGGTGCATCAAGCATGGAGTTGAGAAGGATCGAGCACTCCTTTTGCTCCTCTGGGGTTAATATCTCACACAAGTAGTAATGAGAGTTGCCCCACATCTATTTTTTCCATTGAAAACACGCTCTAAGCCAGTTGATCATCAGTTAAATCAAAAAGTTTATCATCATTGAAACTTGATAAGCTATTTTCAAATATCACTTGTCATAACAAGTTATAGAATTATGCTTTGAGACAAGACGTAAATGAGTCAGACAAACAAACAGGTTTAATCTGCTACAAGCTTTAGGACAATGCTTTTAACAATGAAATACTTTTGTTTTTGAAAAAGTTTTTGGGAGGAAGCATAAGAAAGTCCAGCCCTCAGGGTTTCTCCATGGATGATATTTTTTCATGGTTGGATATCGTCATTAGACTGGTTTAATATACCCTATCATGCCCTCAAAATTGGAAATAAACTTGTAATTTCATAAAATCAAATGAATTACATTATTGGAATGAAAAATGCAAACAAGCAAAATCCTAGAAACGAAAGTAATAATTGAAACTTCATAAAGCAGGAAATCTTAAAAAAAAAAAAAACTTGAAATCCTAAAAAGCATAAAAAAAAAAGACTCATTCGTAGAGGAGTGTGAAGATAAGAACTTCTTAAGAACTTCTTCTCGAACTGAAGTCCTGATCATTTGGTGTCCAACGCAGTTCGGGCTCAACCGACGTCAAAGATATCAAGCACATAACCCGATCATCTCCCTCTCGCTCGGAGAGTTCTTCATAGAGAAGCAGCTCATAAACTCAAAAAGGCAGAGGTCTGTTCATCTTCCACAGCAGCGGAAGTCGGTCACGCAAAAAAAAAAAAAACAACACGACAACCAAAAAGCTCAAAAACTCGAAAGATTCTCCAGCGGGGAAACTCACCAAACCATCCCGAAGCCTCAAGCTTTGCAGAGCGAGAGAAAGAGAGAGAGAGAGATGACAAGACGATAGGGAGAGATTCGAACTCAGCAAAAATGTAGCATTCCACAGAAAATTGCTTCTTCTTGGAGAGAGAAAGCGATCGGCAGAAGCTTTGATTTCTCACAAAACTCATGCAACGATTTACAATGAACATCAATCAATTGCAAGTATTTTGAAATCCTAGAACCTTTTCATGTATAAATCCTAAAATTTCAAATTTAAAATTCTCACTCAATTCTCAATGAAATTATACAAATTATATATGGTTGAACCTTAGGCTTTTGACATGTAGAACCAAAGCCTAAGGTCCAACCATATATAATTTGTATAATTTCGTTGAAAATTAAGTGAGAATTTTAAATTTGAAATTCTAGGGTTTATACATGAAAAAGTTATAGAATTTTCAAATTCCTTGCAATTGATTGATGTTCGTTGTAAATCGTTGCATGAGTTTCGTGAGAAATCAAAGCTTCTACCGAGCACTTTCTCTCTCTCTCTCTGAGAAGAAGCATTTTTCTATGGAATGCTACATTTCTGTTGAGTTCGAATTTCTCCCTATCGTCTCGTTGTCTCTCTCTCTTTGCAAAGCTTGACGCTTGGGGATTGTCCGGTGAGTTTCCCGGTCGGAGAATATTTCGAGTTTTCGAGCTTTTTGGTTGTTGTGTTAGGTTCTTTTTGCGTGACCGGTATCCACTGCTGTGGAAGATGAACAGACCTCTGCCTTTTTGAGTTTATGAGCTGCTTCTCTGTGAAGAACTCTCCAAGCGAGAGCGAGATGATCGGGTTACGTGCCTGATATCTTTGACGTCGTTTGAGCCCGAATCAGTTCAGACCGATTTACCCAATCCGCCCGTAATATTTTCCTTTGTGTGTCCTTGTGCTTGGCATCAAATTGATTGCGACCACCACATCAGAACAAAACAAAGTAAATACCAAAAATATGGAGCGAACAACTTTAAAAGGAAGAGAAACAACCCAATTTCATCGCAGTGAAATAACTGGATGGCACTCAGGCACTTGGGTACGTTGGCCATGTTAGGACTAGAATTAGCACCTAGAGGGGGGTGAATAGGTGATTAAAGCAATTTCAACAATTTAATCCGAATGAGATATTAATGAATTAAAACCAACAATCGCAGCAAATGAAAGCAGTTAAAGATAAAAGGATTAGGGATAGAGAATCAAGACTCCAGATTTATAGTGGTTCGGCTTAGACCAAGCCTACGTCCACTCTCCCGCACGGACAACCTTTCTGGCTGGATTTCACTAAGAATCAATAAGAGTGATTACAGTCTCACGCTCTTGAGTCCACAGTGTAGAAAACTCTACTACACTTCCTCAAGGTCTCACTACAATATGATCTCTCTTTTGATTACATATATCGCTTGAAGAATGATATCGCAAAATAGAAAAAGGAGATTCAGACTTTGGAATTCTTCTATCCGCACCCTTCAACAACTAGAGCATCTCTCTTATATACTTCTTCATGCCTTCCATACCGTTGGCACCTTCCAAAGAAGTTCTTCCAATAAACCCGTTGGACAGAATCAATTAGAGAGATCTCGAGCTCTTTAAGGTAAGTGTTGATAGCCCATCAATCCTGCTCGCCCATACAATCAGGATCTTGGTTTCCAAAATTAGATCCTTCCAAATATAAGTTGCGAAATCTTTAGAGAATCTATACATATTCGAATACGAAAGTTAGATCTTCTAGTGCTGAATCTAGTAGAAGGATATTCTCTAGCCGTTAGAATAAAGATCATATAAGATCAGAATAAACGTCGGTCTGGAAACTGTCCATGAGAGTAGACTTTGAAACATGAGTCTTGAGTCTTGCTAGCTTCAAACTTTGATCTTCAGACTTTGTCAATAGAGTCTGCAAGTCTTCAGACTAGACTGATGAAAATATTTTGTCAACTTCAAAATACTTTAAGAGAATTTATCCAACAATCTCCCCCTTTTTGATGGTGACAAAACTTTCTTGCAGATGTGAATATTATTGCCCTGCAATACAACTTTTAAGCAAGCATTGATATCTCATAAAAGATTAGAATAAAAATAGTAGAAGTTATCCTGTACTCAGATATCCTGTACACAGACTTACCCTGTATACAGATCTGCATTCACCGAAACCTCATTAGTCATAACAGACAGTACTATCTTTATCTAATTTAAAAGCTTAAAGTAATGCAATAATGAGCACACATTCAAAAACTGCACACAATTAAAAACTCAAGATAAAGTCAAAATAACAACTCAAAAAAAATGTTTAAAAATTGAAGATAAGATTTGGTTTGGTTTGAGGATAGAGTCTGAAGTTGAAAATCTGCAAAGTCTTCTCCCCCTTTTTGTCAGCATAAAAAATCAAGGAGCACGAGGAATGCGAACAAGTTGAAAGTCCTCCATAGACTTGACAGTTCTTTCTAGCTTCCTCAAATCTTCCTGTACTTGGGTGAGAGTAGTGCTCTTTGCAGTATCCTGAATCTGACGCTGAACCTCTTTAAGCTGATCATGCAGAGTGATGAACATTGCATGATTTTCATTCTGCAAGGTCTGAAATTCATATCCCATGGCATAAATTTGGCCTTTGAGTTCCAAGATGATTTCAAGCAGCCTTCTAAAATCTCCAGAATTGTCAATTTGTGTGCTTGTTTCAGCTCGGTCTGATGGTGGAGTCAAGCCAGTATGAATGTCAGCAGAAATTTCAGTATGTGGAGATGATGCCTCTCCTTCAGGAAACTGTGCAGCATGAACATCTTCAGCATCATGAGGTGATCGACTAAAACCTGTTTGTGTATCTTCTTCTCTAAAAGTTAGTAGAAGAGGGGTATGTTTTCTGTTTGTATCTCCCCCTGTTTCCATGTCTTCTGGAGGAGAAAAGAACTCTTCTTTCTGAGGAGTTTCCTCAGTGACAGGCTGTTGTACATCCTCTTTCTCTGCTGGAGAAACTGTATTTGCTGGTTCCTCCGCTTGTTCTGCTTTTTCTTCTTCCTCTTCCTCTCTTCCTTTCTCTTCCTTTCTTCCTTTTTCTTCCTCTTTTTCTTCCTCTTTTTCTTCCTCTTTCTCTTCTTCTTTCTCTTCCTTTTTCTCTTCTTCTTTCTCTTCCTCTTTCTCTGTTTCCGCACATTGTTGTTCTGGAACAGTTGTAGTAGATGCAGAAAATTGAGAAACAAGAGCAGAGATGGGTAGAGCATCCTCATCATCTTCATCTTCCAAGATGATTGCCCGTCTCTTCTTGGTAGAACTAACCACTGGTTCCTTCCCTTTTCTTTTGGCCGCTGATGAGTCTGGTCTGAACTTGATAGGAGTTTTCTCCTTGAACTTCTCTAACTTCTTGTTGAGTTCTTTCAGACGCATCTTGGTAATCATCCTCAGCCCGATGACCATTTTATCAATAGTCTTCACAGAGAGAATGTGAGGAGGCTGAATGTTCAGATGTCTGAAAAGACGGGTGATAAGAGCAGCATAAGGAAGTTTTCCTTTGTCCTTTGCCATGCATCTGTACATGTGAAATATGATGGTGTGTGGCAAAGAGAAGTTAAGACCAGTCTTGATTGCAAACATCAACTTAGCCTCTGAGATGGATACATCTGTCTTGGATGTTGATTTGGGTCTAAGACAGTTGATCACAATCTTGTGAAGCAAAGTATTTGTTGCTCAGATGGAAAGTCGCTTTCTTCGGTGAGATCGAAGTGCGTAGGCCCCTCACTAGATCCTTGTGGTCCCTTGTTTGCTATTCTGGATGACTTCCTTTGATACGACATTGTTGCTTTCTTTGGAGAAGCTTTCTCACTTGTGTCGCAAGAAAGTTAAAAACTTTGAGACGAAGAAGTTTTGGAGAGAAAAATACAGAGCAGCGAAAAGCTTTTTGTTATAGGGTTTCTGGGTAAAGTGAAAACGAAGGAGAAGAAGTGTATAAAAGATAACAGATACGGGGGAAATCCAAGCGTCGCATATTTTGGAAATCTTAAGAGTTTCCTTTTGAAAAAAAAATAACTGCCTTAATAAATCGATAACCACCCATTTTTTTAAATATAACCGCCTTAATAAGCTCAATTAGAGATAAACAGATAGTCTTACCTTATCGATATGACAGATTAAATAAATAACTTACAGTCGTGTCGATTCGTATTCTCAGTCTTCAACCTTTGAGTCTGATGCTCTGTCAGACTTTAGTTTCTGAGTCTGAGCTTCAACATTCTTCAAGAGATAATATATTGAGTCTTAAGCGAATAGACTCAAACAAGCTTTTCTCAAGTGGCTTTGTGAAGATGTCTGCCAGTTGATTCTTTGAGTCTATGAATTGTATCAAGACCTCTTTGTTCTGAACATGATCTCTTATAAAGTGATGTCGAATCTCAATATGTTTTGCTCTTGAATGTAGGATAGGATTCTTTGTAAGATTGATTGCGCTGGTGTTGTCACATCTTATTTCTGTGCAAGAGTCTTCAATGCCAAAGTCTTGCAGTTGTTGTTTTATCCACAGTATTTGAGAACAACAACTTCCAAGGGCTACGTATTCTGCTTCAGCTGTTGAAAGAGCCACTGTACTTTGTTTCCTTGAAAACCAAGATACTGCCCTGTTTCCAAGCAATTGACAAGTACCTGAAGTGTTTTTTCTTTCAACTCTACAACCTGCAAGATCTGCGTCTGAATAACCAAGAAGTGTAAAGTCTCCTTTTTTGGGATACCATAGACCGATCTTAGTAGTAGTAGCAACATATTTAATAATACGTTTAACAGCACTTAGATGAGATTCTCTAGGATCAGATTGAAACCTAGCGCATATGCAAACACTAAATAATATGTCAGGTCTGGATGCAGTAAGATAAAGAAGTGAACCAATGATACTCCTGTATAACTTTTGGTCGATTTTCTTCCCTGCTTCATCTTTGTCTATCTTCAAGGAACTTGACATTGGTATGTCAGTCTTTTTGCAATTTTCCAGACCGAACTTTTTAACAAGTTCTTTTGCATATTTCTCTTGATGAATAAATATTCCCTCCTTTAGTTGTTTAACTTGTAGACCAAGGAAAAAGGATAGTTTACCCATCATGCTCATCTCGAATTCATCCTGCATAGACTTAGAAAATTTCTTGCACAAAGTCTCATTAGATGATCCGAATATGATGTCATCAACATAAATCTGAACAAGTAGAAAACTTTTACCTTCATTTTTAATAAACAAAGTAGTGTCTACATTTCCTTTAGAAAAGCCATTATGAATTAAGAAATTACTTAGCCTTTCATACCAAGCTCGAGGAGCTTGTTTCAATCCATATAAAGCTTTCTTCAGTCTGAACACTGAGTCTGGTTTCTTTGAATCCTCAAATCCAGGAGGTTGTTCCATGTAGACTTATTCTTGAATAAATCCATTCAGGAATGCGCTTTTGACATCCATTTGAAACAACCTGAAATTCATATAGCAAGCAAAAGCAAGTAGTAATCTGATTGCTTCTAACCTTGCTACAAGAGCGTAAGTCTCATCATAGTCTATCCCTTCTTCTTGCGTGTATCCTTTAGCCACGAGTCTTGCTTTGTTTCTCGTTACTTTGCATTTTTCGTCAACCTGAAAACCCATTTAGCTCCAACAACTGATTTACCTTTTGGTTTGGGAGTTAATTCCCATACGTCGTTAATACTGAATTGTCTGAGCTCTTCTTGCATTGCTTCAATCCAGCTTTCATCAGCTAAAGCTTCTTCAATATTTTTGGGTTCTATTTCAGAAATGAGAGCAACAGCACTAGACTCTTCTCGCCTTTTGGATCTTGTTCGAATTCCATCATTAATGTTCCCAATAATGAGTTCTTCAGGATGACTAGACTTGTGCTTCCAGTTACTAGTCAGTTTGATAGATTGTTGATCTTCTTCTTGAGTAGATTCTTCATCAGTAGCTTGTTGTACTGAATCCGAATTAGTAACTGCTTCAGTGGAGTTAGATCTAGCAGTGTCTGGAGCAGATTCTGAATCTTCAGTCTGAATTCGCTGAACTTGTGGAGAGTCTTGAAATTTGACATTCATTGATTCTTCCACAGTCTGAGTCTTTTTGTTGAATACTCTAAAAGCTTTGCTTGTAGTTTAGTAACCAAGAAAGAATCCTTCATCTGATTTTTCTTCAAACTTACCAACACGATCATTTGCATTCTTTAGAATAAAACATTTGCAACCAAATATTTGAAAATAAGAAACTATTGGTTTCTTTCCTTTAAAAATTTCATAAGGAGTTTTCTCAAGAATTGGCCTTAAAAACACTCGGTTTATAATATAGCAAGCAGTTGAGACAGCTTCAGCCCAAAACCTTGAAGAAATTTGATTTCCAATTAAAAGAGTTCTTGCCATTTCTTGTAAAGACCTATTCTTCCTTTCCACAACCCCATTCTGTTCTGGTGTATATGGAGAGGAGAATTTGTGCTGAAAACCAAATTCATCACAAAATTTAGTAAAATCTTGATTTTCAAACTCACCTCCATGGTCTGTACGGATGCTTGAGATAGTGTGACCTTTCTCATTCTGAACTTTCTTAGCAAACTTTGAAAAGAGAGAGAAAATCTTTGACTTACTTGAAAGAAAGTAAACCCAAGTAAATCGTGAGTAATCATCCACGATTACTAGACAGAACCTTTTTCCATCAATGCTTTGTGTTCTGGTAGGTCCAAACAAATCCATATGCAGAAGCTGCAATACATGATTAGTGGAAACTTTATTTATTGATTTGTAAGAATTTCTAACCTGTTTACCCAGTACGCATGGTGTACATAGATCAGACTTTGAGTAGTTGAGAATAGGCAATCCTCGAACAAGTTTCTTGGTAGAGATCTTGTTGATTTGCTTCATATTGATATGGCCTAGCTTTTTGTGCCATATATTTGCTTCATCTTGTATTGATATTAAGCGCTGTGATCTTTCTTGATTCACATCCAGAAGATAGATGTTTCCATGTCTTCGTCCAGTAAAAGATTGAGTAAAGTCTTTACTGATACCATAGCACGTTTCTTCCTGGAAGTTGATCTTGAAACCAGTATCACACAACTGACTTATGCTAAGCAAGTTGTAATTTAATCCTTCAACTAAGGAAACATTATTGATTGACAAGCTTCCAATCTTTACTGTTCCTCGACCAGTAATTCTTCCTTTGTTGTTACCGCCAAAGGAAACTTTTCCTCCGTCTCTCTGGACAAGTTTTATGAAGCAGCTTGAGTCTCCTGTCATATGTCTTGAGCAGCCACTATCAAGATACCATTTAATCTTCTTTTTGATAGTAACCTGCAATTAACACAAATTCAAGCTCTTTTTGGTACCCATACCATCTTGGGTCCAGAAGTGGTAGAACAATAGACAGTCTTAGCCTAGCTCTTTTTAACAGGTCTCCAAACCAAAGGACATTCTTTCTCAAAATGTTCTAAGCTTTTACACTTGGAACATCTCAAAGCATTTCTGCCAACAGGTTTTACAAAAACTTTCTGGAAATGATTCTTATAAGCAATTCTAGCTGGTCTTTGTTTAATTCTTTCTTTTACCTTCGTAAAATCAATTAGTGGAATAGTTTCAGAAGTCATACCAAGACCTAACTTATCAAAATATGGTCTTTGTATCGAAAGAATCTTATCCAGCTTTTCAGAACCATTTGAAAATCTTTTTGATATGTTAGTGATATCATTTTTCAAAAGATTATTTTCGTTTGAAATACTGTCTGAGTTTTCTTTCACAGTAACAAAATCTTTTTCCAGCTTTTCAAACTTTTCTTTCATAAGTTTATCATGTTGCTTCAATGTAGAATTTTCCCTTTTCAATTCGAAGATCCTCTTAAGAGAGGTTTTCAGACTGAGACAGAGTTCATCAATGTATTTAGAAACCTTAACAGGAATTTTCAGGTTACCAACCTTGAGTTCACTGTCTGAGTCTGTGTCTGAATCAAGGTCTGAGTCAGAGCCTGATTTTGCCATTAAACAGATATTGGCATAATCATCGTCACTTTCTTCACATTCAGTATCACTCCAAGTCTTTGCTTTGAGTGCCTTCCTGTTTTTCTCAGTCTTTCATTTTCTCTTCTTTAACAGAGGACAGTTGGGTCTGATGTGTCCCTTTTTCTTGCATTCAAAGCAAGTCACTTCTTTGTTAGAATCATCTTCCTCTGTTGACCTGTTTTGAAACCTTTGAGAATTTTGTTTCTTCCAATTGAATTTCCTTCCTTTTCTATTCAACTTTATGAAAAAGTGCCAGTTCTTCATCATCTAGATCTTCTTCAAAGTCTGTAGCATCAGAATAGTCATTAGACTTTAAGGCAATAGATTTCTTACCTTTTGAGTCTTCCTGTTCGTTGGTCTGTTCCACTTCATAGGATTGAAGAGTCCCAACTAGTTCGTCTACAGAGAGTGGAGCAATCCTCTGTGTCTCTCTTATTGAGGTTTTTATGTAATTCCAGTCTTTTGAGAGTCCTCGAAGGAGTTTGTTGACCTTCATATGTCCTGAGATTGGATGTCCCTGATATTCAAGACCATTCACAATTTCAGTAAAGCGACTAAACATGTCAGTTATTGATTCTCCTGATCTCATCTTAAAGACTTCATATTGTCCCAAAAGAATGTTGATCCTCGTTTCTTTCACACGATCAATTCCTTCATAGGTAATGTGAAGCCTATCCCAGACTTCTTTTGCTGTATCACAAGAAGATATTATGTTATACTCAGTAGGGGATAAAGCACAATATAAAGAGTAAATAGCTTTGGCGCCAAGAGTCTGTCTCTTGGTGATTTCTTCTTGAGTCAGAAGAGTAGGATCAGCAATTTCTTTTCCTCTCTCTGATTCTGATGCAGCAGCAGGAATGATTCCCTTATCAACCACTTCCCATTCCAAAGGATCTTTGGATCTTAGGAATGCCTTCATCTTATTTTTCCATATGTTGTAGTCTTTTCCATCAAAGTATGGAGGTCTGGTATTGCTTTGACCTTCAACCAACCCTGTAGGCAACATACTAGCCATAGATCTTTTACTTAGAAGTAAAGACACTTCTTATAAGCAAGTACACAAGCTCTGATACCAATTGTTAGGACTAGAATTAGCACCTAGAGGGGGGTGAATAGGTGATTAAAGCAATTTCAACAATTTAATGCGAATGAGATATTAATGAATTAAAACCAACAATCGCAGCAAATGAAAGCAGTTAAAGATAAAAGGATTAGGGATAGAGAATCAAGACTCTAGATTTATAGTGTGAAGGAATTCATGTCGGCGGAAGACGACTTACTTGATTCCAATGTGCAAACAGCAAATAGTCCCGAATCGAACGTTGAATTGCGAGCCAATCACGAACAACAATGCCTCACGTTGGTCTGGATGCAATCACAAGGAAAACACCCCATTTCCACGGCGTAAATGCAAACCGTTCTTCAAATTGATGATTGAATCCTGCCTATCTTCAAGATGGAATTTTGAGAGAGATTTTGGTGCGAATGAATTGACAACTCGTCCAACGGTTGTGTTCGGGAGATTTTATACGTCTCCCTTCGTACCCCTCCATTGGTGACCTTCCATCGTAACGTTTCAACTTGAAACGGTGCATCCAATCGCACCCCATCACGTTCGGACCACTTGGAAGAACTACATCTCCCACTCGGACATGATGGGCCTGATAGCGTTCTATCAATGCATTCAACATTCATCAACTTTACAGAACAATTCATACTGGCAAGTAAGCCGTGCGATCAGTGAGTACACCTGCACTTGGGAGCTCAAATTATGCACCTGTTAGGGATGACATAATGGCTACAACCCGAAAAGAAAAAATAAACAACTGATGTCTCACAGTGCCCCAGACATATCTTGTTACATCAATTCAAGTATACCTATCCCTTAAAGGCTATACTTGATTATCCTCAAAACATCATGTATTTACAATTATATCCGCAACCACATAAGGCGATATAATTGGTCGACCAGTAAATACATGTGACAGATGTAAAACAACAATAGTCTTCCTTCGCACTCATGTCTCTCTTAATTTTAGAACAACTGCTTTCCTAGACACGTCCCATAGGCCATATCTATTCATGACCGCCCGTAACATGCTAAAGTAGCAACACTGATCTTTCATTTCGAGAACATAGTCAGAAGTAACATAGGGCACGAATTGAGGTAAATTATAAATTACCTTAAGGGCTCACGCAATGAGTAAATAGGGATAATTTTACTCACCTTCCATTTTCGGTCGAACAATGCACATGTAGTATGAATTACATGCTATAGTGGATTTCTCTTTCTATAAGAGCGTATGTCATTTCTTAAATATATCAACTATACGGATCTTAGCCTAAACATAGTCACGTGCCTCTCACGTACTCATGTTTAACTCGAGTGCTATATTAGCTCGCTCTCTATAGCGTCAAATTAAGTACTCGCATCCGGCATCTTACAGGCATACATGATTGTGGGACTATCATGTTCGGTCTTAAATGAATCACAGACCTCATCTTGACTCCAATCAAGGCGACATATTTTATGTACTAGACTTGCTCTTCAGCATTTATTTGTACATAACGTCTCATCTCAACGTGCTAACTATAGCACTTGAGGCGATTGCTCATGTGAGTAAGCCAATCATTACCTGCTGACATACTTTCCAATAATATATGTGTGCTTGTGCTAGTCTCATAATGAATTTGTACTTTTTGATAAAACATCAAGTCATTAATAAACAAACAAGTACAATACATATGTCCATAAATACATAAAACAATGATCCTCTACAATAACACATATCACATCCTACGCAAACCTAGTGACATCCTGTGGGTCAAAAATATGTCTCTAGGAATAGCCTTCGTAAATGGATCAGCAACCATTCTATTGGTTGAAATGTATTGTAGAATCACTTCTTTCTGCGCTATAATATCTCTGATGAAGTTATTCTTTATGTCAATGTGCTTCGTCCTTCCATGATACTTGGGATCTTTCACATAGGCAATGGCTGCTTGACTATCGCAATAAACTGTCACTGATCTTGGAATCTCAGTGACAGTGGCCAAATTTTCAAAGAAACGTTTTAGCCATACTGCTTCTTGCACTGCGGCAGAACACGCAATAAATTCAGCCTCCATAGTTGACAAGGCTGTGCATGTTTGTTTCTTGCTATTCCAAGAAATTGCACATCCATTGAGCAAGAATGCATATCCAGAAGTCGATTTACGCTCATCCAGGTCTCCACCCCAATCAGCATCTGAATAACCTAATAGGCGTAAATCATTCCCTTGGTAACAAAGTCGATAGTCCATAGTGCCCTTCAAGTATCTCAGGATCCTCTTTACTGCTTTCCAGTGTGCTGGACCGGGACTTGATTGAAATCGGCTCACCAATCCCACGGCATAACATATGTCGGGTCGAGTACACATCATAGCATACATCAAACTTCCGATCGCACTAGCGTAAGGAACAGTTTCCATTATTTTAATTTCTTCTGGAGTCTTAGGACACATCTCAGTACTTAGGCCTTCGCCTTGCATGACAGGGGTATCAATGGGATTACAATGCTGCATATTGAAACGTTCAAGAATCTTCATAATATAAGATTCTTGTGATAAAGTAAGGAGTTTCCTTGATCGATCTCTTTCGATCTTAACTCCTAATATATAAGCAGCTTCTCCCATGTCCTTCATTTCAAAATTGGAGGACAACCATTCTTTTATGGTGATTACCATAACCTTGTCATTTCCAGCCAACAGAATATCGTCCACATAAAGTGATAAAATCACAAATTTATCTTCAGACCGTTTGACATATACACAGTGATCCTCTTCGATCATCGTAAAACCATAAGTTGTTATGGCTCGATGAAAACGAAGATACCACTGTCTAGATGATTGCTTAAGGCCATATATTGAGCGATGAAGTTTGCAAACTTTATGCTCTTGACCTTTAGCTATGAAACCTAATGGTTGTTTCATATAAATTTCCTCATCTAGTTCTCCATTGAGAAATGCCGTCTTTACATCCATTTGATGTAATTCAAGGTCCAAATGTGCAACGATGGCTAGAATAAGACGTATTGAGGCAAACCTTACAACTGGTGAAAAAGTTTCCTCGTAGTCTATACCCTCTTGTTGAGTATAACCTTTCGCCACAAGACGAGCCTTATACTTTTCAATGGATCCATCCGCCCTTTGCTTAATCTTAAAAACCCATTTGTTTCCAATGGCCTTACGATTGGGTGGTAGATCAACCAAGTCCCAGACATGATTTGTCCTCATTGACTCCATCTCGTCTTCCAAAGCTTTTCTCCATTCTTCCTTATCAGAGGATGAGAGAGCCTCTTGAACAGTCTTAGGCTCGGCATCATCTTTATGAGCAATCATAAATGCTTCCCCTTCAATCTCAAAACGACGACGGGGAATACTTTTACGATCACTTTTACGCAACTGAATTTCTCTTGAATTCAATTCGCCAGACGATGCTACACTCCCACTAGGTCTTTCATGTTGAGGTAAATCTTCATTCCCCTCCATAACATTAGTGGGTGTATTATTAGGATCTTCAATATCATATAATTGGAAATCCTTATCAATCTCACCTCTACTAGGAAAATCGTTCTCCAAGAACGTGACATCTCGTGACTCCTTTTCGGTCACACTTCCATTAGCTTGTTCACCTATGAACACATACCCTTTGGAGTGTTCAGAATATCTTATAAAGATACATTTCTTCCCTCTAGGGCCTAATTTGCCATATTTATGGGAAGATTCATGAACATAAGCTGCACATCCCCATGGACGTAGACTACTTAAGTATGGTTTTCTTCCAGTCCATAATTCATAAGGGGTGGAAGTGACCAATTTTGAGGGCACTCGGTTAAGTACATAGGCAACGGTCAATAATGCATCTCCCCAAAAGGAGATAGGTAAATTTGCTTGCGCCATCATAGACCTAACCATTTCCAATAGGGTTCTATTCCTTCTCTCAGCTACCCCATTTTGTTGTGGAGTATAAGGAATAGTCAATTGTCTTACAATTCCCTTTTCATCACAAAGAGCTTTGAATTGCTCCGATAGATACTCACGTCCATGATCGGTTCTCAATGCCTTTATTGTTTTGTTCAACTGATTCTCTACCATCGTTATATATCGTCTAAAGCATTCTAATGCTTCGGACTTATGGGAGATCAGAAAGACATAACCGAAACGCGTGAAGTCATCTATGAAAGTAATGAAATATGAGGCTCCATGCCTCGCCCTCATATTCAAAGGACCACAAATGTCAGAATGTATGAGTTGCAATGGAAATTCAGCTCTAGTCCCTTTACCGAATGGTTTTCTAGTTGCTTTTCCCGCTAGACAATGTTCACATACGGGTAGATCAACATTAGTGAGTGACCCTAAAAGGCCTTCTCTAGCTAATCTTTGCATTCTTTGCAACCCAATGTGACCTAATCTAGCATGCCAAGTATTTGCATCAGTCCCAATGTTATCAGAAGACGCAATTAAAGAAAAACAACCATCAACATTAACATTGTACTGATCATAGTCAATGTTTAACACCACAAAACCATTCAATACATGACCTGAACCATAATAAACTGTTCCATACAAAATATCAACACAATCACCATGGAAATTCAATACATAACCTAAGCTAAGAAGAACAACTACAGAGACCAAGTTTCGTCGAATATCTGGAGCATAAAGGACATCATGAAGGAATAGATTTCGACCACCACGCAAGATTAATTTGCATGTGCCGACACCCTTCACTTCAACTCTTGAGTTATTCCCAACATATATCCATCTTCTTCCAGGCGGTATTCGACGATACTCCACAAATGCTTCTCGGTCTCTAGCTACATGGTCCGTTGCTCCTGAGTCTACAGTCCACATTGGATGAGATTCAGCAAGCATTACAGTACTAGAAACAAAAGCATTACTCATAGTAATGGAGTAATAGGGTACCTTTTTCGGCTCAGTGCATTCACGAGCAAAATGACCCAGCTTGCCACAATTGTGGCATTCCATCTTGGCCTTGTCCTTCTTCCCACCACGCTTCTTGCGTCGGAATGTCTTAGCCCTCTTGGGTCCCTGATCAGTCATCTTCCCTTTGTTGTTGAACTGAAGGTTCCTCTTGCGCTTGAAGCCCGAAGCTTTGCGGGAACTCGTTTCAGCAACATAAGCATGGGTAGAGGATCTTGCAGCCTCTAGGCGCTCATCCTCTAATTCCAAATGACGCGCAATATCATCAAAAGTGACGATGTTCTCACTATGCGTCATATTGATCTTCATATGTTCCCAATTATCAGGAAGAGACCTAATAACAGCCTGAACTTGCTGTTCATCAGTAAGGGAGTGACCTGCCGATTTCAGCTCACGGATGATGTTTGACATCTCCCGAAGATGTTGCCTCATTGTTACATTTGGGCGCTTTCGGAAAGTGTCAAACTTGATGGTGAGTCTCCTCAGCTTAGTGGCAGATGTACCCCCAAACTTATCCTTCAAGGCAACCCACATATCTTGAGCTTTATCATAACTTTCAAACCCACACATGAGATCATCTTGCATACAGCTCAGCAACGTGATGCGAGCAATGCTATTCTTCTTTTTCCAAGCTTGATAAGCTTCTAGATCTCTCCTGTGTTGAGCTGAAGTTCCATGCTCAGGTTCATCCATGGTGTGGTTGAGGGTTTCCAAAACCTCTTGTTCCTCAAGGATGTACTGAACCTTTCGGTGCCAAATATCATAATTGTCACCGTTCAGCTTCTCACCCTTATTGAGGTCAGCCACAATGGTCTTGGATGCCGATGCCATAATCAATTTCTATAACACATTACCATAATAGACGCAGAATCAGTACTAGCACATTTTTCAGAGTAACACACATATTTAATTTTCAGCAAAAACAAAAATAAAATAATAATAATTCAACAAAAGACATAGAAACAAAAGTTCACTATGTTCCCAATCAATTTCTATGTACGATTGCTCAATTATCATTTATTATTTTAATTTGCACAAAATTTTGAGTTCTAGGTGAGGATTCCTTCGAATTCTACCAACCTACGAACTCCCACTAGGAAAAATAATTACATGACTTCATGTAATTTCTACATCTTTCCTTAACACAAAACCATAGCATGATAATAACCAACGTATAAACAACAATCATGCTTCAACTATAATTAAAAAAATAATTCAACATGTAATGGATTTCCTACCATTGTTCTAATTTTCTAGGAACTAGAAAATTCCAAGTATATTAAAACTATATACTTTATATCATTGAACTAAACTTTACACATCATATGTAATAACACTTGCACATAAGCTAGCTAATGTATTTCCTAAACTACAAGAAAATACAAGCTACAAATGAATAAACTATGCATTAAACCTCAAAAAAATATGAGTACATAAGGTTCTCTACACATTTTCATACATTTATAAAATCCAAAAAATATAAATAATTACTCCACAATGTAGAGGACACCCATACGAACCCAATGCCACCAACCACGCTCCAATCGGAGCCCGCACGCGCCCCCACGCGCCGCCTGAGTGTGCGGCGCGTGTGGCGCACGCGCCAGCGAGCCAAAAGGCTCCTGGCTGGTCCGACCGGTTCGACCGTTGACCGGTCCGACCGTTGACAGGTCCGACCGTTGACCGGTCCGACCGTTGACCGGTCCGACCGTTGACCGGTCAACGGGTCGGGTCAACGGGTCGGGTCAACGTCCGGGTCGGGTCGCCGGCCGGGTTGGGTCGCCGGCCGGTGACCGGCCGGCCAACAACCGCCGGCGGTGACGTCATCGATGACGTCATCCCGACGGTTAATGACCGTGGTATGACGTCATCCGTGACGTCATCGGTGACGTCAGCTCGCGTCGGTTCGCCGACGCGAGCGTGAGTCACACGCCGGTTCGGCGAACCGGCGTCAAGCGCGTGGTCCGCACGCGCCTGCAACTGCCATGCAGTTCCGCGCGCGTGGGCCCCACGCGCCAGCGGTTGGCGCACGCGTGGATCCCACGCGCGCAGCAGTTGCGTGCGCGCGAAGGCGCGTGGCGCATGGGTTCCACGCGCCTGCAACTGCAGCACGCGCGTGGACCCCACGCGCCTTCTTCCTCGCGCGATCGAAGCCATTTCTTCGTCATTTTCGCCGTTTTCAGGCACGATTCGCCGCCATTTCTTCTCCGGCAGCCCATCCCAGACACAAATAATTAATGGGTTTTGAAGAGCATGCCGGCACGACCACATGGGTTCAAATTTCGGCAAAAATGAAGTAGAAATGAGCCCCAAATCAGAAGCATAAACACGTTTTGATTCAATGAAAAAACAAGGCAGAAATCACGATCGGGCTCTGATACCAATGAAGGAATTCATGTCGGTGGAAGACGACTTACTTGATTCCAATGCGCAAACAGCAAATAGTCCCGAATCGAACGTTGAATTGCGAGCCAATCACGAACAACAATGCCTCACGTTGGTCTGGATGCAATCACAAGGAAAACACCCCATTTCCACGGCGTAAATGCAAACCGTTCTTCAAATTGATGATTGAATCCTGCCTATCTTCAAGATGGAATTTTGAGAGAGATTTTGGTGCGAATGAATTGACAACTCGTCCAACGGTTGTGTTCGGGAGATTTTATACGTCTCCCTTCGTACCCCTCCATTGGTGACCTTCCATCGTAACGTTTCAACTTGAAACAGTTCGTCCAATCGCACCCCATCACGTTCGGACCACTTGGAAGAACTACATAGTGGTTCGGCTTAGACCAAGCCTACGTCCACTCTCCCGCACGGACAGCCCTTCTAGCTGGATTTCACTAAGAATCAATAAGAGTGATTACAGTCTCTTGCTCTTGAGTCCACAGTGTAGAAAACTCTACTACACTTCCTCAAGGTCTCACTACAATATGATCTCTCTTTTGATTACATATATCGCTCGAAGAATGATATCGCAAAATAGAAAAAGGAGATTCAGACTTTGGAATTCTTCTATCCGCACCCTTCAACAACTAGAGCATCTCTCTTATATACTTCTTCATGCCTTCCATACCGTTGGCACCTTCCAAAGAAGTTCTTCCAATCAACCCGTTGGACAGAATCAATCAGAGAGATCTTGAGCTCTTTAAGGTAAGTGTTGATAGCCCATCAATCTTGCTCGCCCATACAATCAGGATCTTGGTTTCCATAAGTAGATCCTTCCAAATATAAGTTGCGAAATCTTTAGAGAATCTATACATATTCGAATACAAAAGTTAGATCTTCTAGTGCTGAATCCAGTAGAAGGATATTGTTTAGCCGTTAGAATAAAGATCATATAAGATCAGAATAAACGTCGGTCTGGAAACTGTCCATGAGAGTAGACTTTGAAACATGAGTCTTGAGTCTTGCTAGCTTCAGACTTTGATCTTCAGACTTTGTCAATAGAGTCTGCAAGTCTTTAGACTAGACTGATGAAATTTTTTTGTCAACTTCAAAATACTTTAAGAGAATTTATCCAACAGGCCACGCCGGTGTCTCGCTATACTTGCTAGAATTGGCGTCGGACATGCAGGAGCTCGCCCAGGTTGCTTTGATGTTCATTGGATTCGCTCAACGTTGTTGGATATCACTAGGATTGCTGAGTTATTAGGCTGACTCAGGCCATGGAATGGCAACAAGATGGTCTCGCCGGAACACACTACTGGAGTTGCGGGCTTGCGATGGCTCTACACGTGACCCGAGGGGGAGGCCACGATCTGTTTTGGGCGGAGCTGCGTCGGGCGCGAGGCAGGACTGGGGTCGTCTCGACTGGATGAGCTGCTCGCGGGAGGGTCTGCAGGGATGGGATGAAAAGAGAAGACCGCCCTTCCTTTTTTGTTAGCCTTATCTCCCGCTGTGGATATCTAGTGTATTGCACCATGAGTTATTATGCTGCACTAATGGAAGCCTCTCCACACTCTCTCTCCCTCTCTCCTTTCCCAGACCGTCTGTTCCATCTCTCTCTCTCTCTCTCTCTCTCTCTCTCTCTCTCTCTCTCTCTCTCTATGAGATTATCTACCGCGCCTCTCTGTGTTTTCTCACCATTTTTTCCTTTCTATTGCGAGCTGCCCTCCTCTCTTTCTAATCGTCCCCTCTTATACCAGAAAACTCCCACGTATTTTTGGAAGTTTTGAATCCAAGGAGACTCCTTTGGCGATGATTGGTGATCCTCTATGATTTTGGCCGTTTCCCTTCGCCATTTCCTTTTCTACTTTTACCAATATTGCCTTAAACGTGTCCACATTCATTCGCCATCGGCTAACTCATGGAAATTCCATTAGTATTAATCTCTTGTTAATATTCCAATGATTCCTCCCAATCAAATTCGTATTCTTTCCTTTTTTTTTTATTCTTTCCTTCGATAATTGGTTTGCTTTCTAAATCCACCGATTCTGGCCCGAAATTTAAGATCTTGGAGGTGCCATCATGGAGGAATTGGCGGAAAGTAAATATCAAGAGAGTGAACTCCATGATCTTGATTTCCCTCCAACATATTTGTTTCCATTCAACTCATGGATATTCTCCATTTGCCGATCGCAATTGCCTTTCTTTACTTTTAAATTATTGATCGATATTTGTAAGAGACGATCCTATGCATGCTTGTCTGTGGAGGCATTGGGCGACAAAGAGTGATCTCCTATGCATCAGTCCCTGGCGGGTCATAGAGAAGCCATGCGACTAAGTCATATGCGATGATCCATGCAAATGTGAATAATGCAAGTGATATTTTTGTTTAGGGATTGAATTTAATCCCTAAAATTTTTCATACGATATATAACAAAAAAAAAGAATTAAGTGTTAACAATTGACTTTATGGTCAACTAGGTTTGCTAGCCACTAGCCAGGGCATAGCGGCACTAGCAACCCTGGCCGACCATCGCCCACCATCGCCAACCCATTCCAGCGACGGTGGGGCATTGACGGCTAGGGCCCTATGGGCCCTTGATTGATTTTGTTGTCCTCCCCTTTTTTATATATGTTTAGATTATTTTTTTAATTTAGTTTGAATATTATTTTTTTAATTTATTTTAAATAATATTCAGATTTGAAAATTAGATTTGAACCCAAACAACATCATTTAGCCTTATATTTCGTGTTTTAGCCACGTCAATATTTTTCGTTAGCCAAGTTGGACGGAGTTAATGGAATTTGGAAAGACTTGACCATACAAATTTAGTAAGTTTTAAAACTTAATTGCACTTATTGATAACTTTAAAACTTAATTACACTTTTGTGACAAATTTTAAGATTTCTAGTGCACTTTTCCTATTAAAATATTTGGAAGTGTAGGGTGCCTTGCTAAGGTTATGCTTCTTGGTACTAAGAAAAGGAGGATAGGCTTCAAGACATCTTGTTGCATGTTTGTTGGTTATGTTGAAGATAATAGTGCATTTCCTGTACTAAAAAGTGATGTGCTCGATAGCAATACAATGTCGAGACAAAGAATGCATAAACTTTTAGCATATTTTTCTGTTAAGAACTAATGCCATTTCTCATGCATCTCTTCATACAGATGATATTAAAGAATCAAATGATGAATTAAGAAGGAGTAAAAGATAAAGGAAAGAAACTTCTTTTGAAAATGATTTTAATACTTATCTCGTTAATAATGAATTTTTTAACTTACTCTTAAGCAATTTTTGCTAAAGAAAGTCATTTTTGAAAAGAAGCCATAAAAATTGAGATTGATTCTATTTGACAAATTAAAACTTTGGAATTGTTGATTTAGCATCAAGTAGAAAATCGATTGGTTGTAAATGGATTTTTAAAAGAAAATTTAATCCTAACGGTTTCATTTATCAATGGAACATGTAGATAATGTTCAAACTTATGGCTATTAATATGAGACTTGATTAGAGGTGAGCACAATTCATTCTTTTGACTTACTAAGGCATATCATAGAACCAAAATCAAAATGGTAAGATCTTTTTATTGATGGGTTACAAATATTGACAGCACTCATGTTACTTTTAGTTGAGCTAGCATGCAGTTGATATGCAAGTCTGTACCAACCAGAGGAAGAAGGGAATCACAGCCTAAAAAATGAGTCATATTTTCTTCATCCCTAGTCGAAGGAAACATTCTTCAAGGCTTCCACCAGGCTTACTTTTAGTGGATAAAGATAAGAACATCTTCTACCTGTATTTTTTGTTAAGGTGGCATGTGGATAACACTCATATTCGTAGCACATCAATCGGGTGTGTGGTCAGAGAAATGGTGGAAGCACAATTCAAAAGAAATTAATGAATCCATTTGTAGCATTTTTTGTATGAAGTTGAAATTCTCACTCAAGATTTTTACTTAATATACAGTACAAAAAGAAAGTGTAAATAACAAAATAGATGCCATTATTTCATTCACCAATTCCACCAATTCAAGCATCCATTAGATATACCAAATACTAGGCACTAGGCACGCGCCCGGTGATAAGGAATTTTTTTTTTTTTTTTACGGGGAAGCTATTATCATAGTTGTGGGGTTCAATTTCTGCACTCCGTAAAAAGGAAAAAATAATCTGAGAATGAGATATGAATTAGAGATAGGACAGAGAAAAAAAAAACAAATACTAACTCCCCTCGTTCAAACACTTAATACAAATCTTTTTTTTTTTCGATCGGTCCTTCTATAATCCTACTCTAACACTCACTCTCAGACTTTTGCCCCGCCTCCACAAATCTAGTTATCTTGATAAAATAAATTTGTTATGCAAGCGTCCTTGTCATTACTTTCTCGGTTAAGAAAAAGGATAATCTGTGTATCCAACAACAGGGTCATGAGTATACAACGTCTCTTGGATGAACTTATTTAATGGTGCAATGATCTTAAACCAATGCACTAAATTGGGATTAGAAAGGAAAAGCCAACCGTACAATAACAAATCCACATCACTGTCGATTACAACTTTCATCCCTATCTCTCGTGTGAACCCCCCCAGCTGATATAAATGTACCTTGATAAGCTCTTCTTAGAGTCCGCATTATATTGGCTTATTCATTTTCTCACCGATTTGTTTGAGAGATGACATGAATCGCACTCGAGTTACATGGAGAGAAGCCTGTCGCGACCTAACCTTGGGTGCACTATCTAAGGTTTGGCTAATAGAATACTAAGCTTAAACTTAGCTCGAGCTCTCCCAAGCTTATTCCAATCACAACTTATGTTCAAGTTCTTAACATGAAAATGATTTTTCGATTAGGAGTCGCCACTAATCTATTTTTTGTGAGTCGATTAGAAACCCAAGTAAAGAAACATGAGATTTACTTTATTTCTGCGAACTAGAGAATGTGAGGTCAGGGATTTGATTACGCTAGATTTCTCTAACACCCTTTCGATACATTTCTCTTTTTTTTGGAAAAATGTTTTGCGGGCAGTTTGAATTGATTTTAATTTACTTCCCTAACATGTGAAGTAATCATGCGGATGCACAAACCATCAATTTAACACCCTAGAAAGTATTGAATAAATTACGAGACTTACCTCGTAGCAATGAAAGCATTTGCACCCACCCACGCATGGCCGCGCCGGTGAGGCTTGCTTCCTGAATTTGGGATCTAGGTCAGGGGTTCGACTCCCAAGACGGTTCCGTGATTTAAGTAAGGGGCCCCAGCGGTGGATTGCTGGGCCAGACTCCCCCAAGATATAGTCGGTGCTATACTCCCGAAGGTGAGCTAGGCCGAACCTCGGAATAAAAAAGAACGAAAACATTTGCAATGTTAGCTCAAAATTCACATCAAAAGCCTAGATATGATTCCTAATTAACATGCAATTACGCAATATTTTTTAGGATTTTCTCTTGTTTAATGAAATTTAAGCTATATGTCATGCGATTTAACTAAATGACCTAATTCTAATGACAGACAATTTCTAACGAAATGGACCTAGTAACAATTACTAAATAACATGCATTTCATGAACCTAATTATATATGACATGCGCATGATATTTTTGTAATTTGTTTTTATAAAAATTCGTAATTAAAAATTACTAACAAGAAAAATCTAACTAAGTGAGATATTATCTATTTTACGTTAGGGAATAGACTAATTTGAATCATATCTTAACTTAGAAATTTATCTCCACATGCGATTTAATTCCAAGATATTATCTAATCTATATACCATCTAAACATGCATTCTAATATAATTAGGAAGGTATCTAATTATTCTATCATGCAATTCTATCTAGGAAATAAATTGTAATCTACATTATATGCAAATGCAATCTTTTTTTTTGTATTTTTTGGGTTAAATAAAGCAATTAAAGCAAGATAAGCACCAAATCATTCATGGTCATCAAAGACATTATCCATTGTTCGAATTAGGAAACAATATCTAATCAACTTGATTATTTCACTAATAAAATCGATAAATTGATCTTAAGTCTTAAAAATCAAAATATCAATTTTATTCCCACGTGATTAATTATTCCATCTAAAGCCTTATAGATGGAATAAAAAATTGACGTGTAGTTGCGCCTTAGGCAATAAATCCAAATTGGAAATACGCCTATCATTCAAATATGCACATAAAATATTGAAAAGCATATATTATGCAATAAAATATCTAAATCAAATTTAGATAAGATAATTACCTAATTCTGCAAATAATATTGCCCAATTTGAATAGAATGGAATCCGTTCAACGGATGAGTGGTAGTGACGATCAGCTTCTTGGCGGCGTCAATAGTGATGGTTCGCGAATGATCAACAAGATCATGTAGGGACTCGCGGCAAGGGACAGTAGTTGGTGGCACAAAGTCTTGGCCTCGTCGAGTCGTGATTAGACTTCGCTGAGGATTGCTAGCTGGACAAAAGTCTCGCTTGGAATTGTTGGGACTTAGAGCGTCGAGCTTGTGGCACGTCTAAGCAGGAGCTTTGGTGCTACAACGGCAGGCGGCATGGATCACGGGATGGAGCAGCTGCGGATCGTCAAACTACTCGTGGCCTCGAAGGGTTGAGGTGCGCGGCCATCAGAGTTGCAGCGTCGTCGGGCAGGTTGTGGTGTCGGGATGGTTTCAACGAGCAATGAGTCACAAACGTTGGCGACGAGAGCAAGTGTGGTGGCACTCGAGGCTACAACGGCGGCAGCGATGGAGTTGAAGCTTGGATGGTGTCGTGAATGGCAAGAGTCGGGACTTGCAGGCGGCTAAAGAAGAAGATCCCTCGCAACTTCTCCTCTTTCTTCTCTTCTTTTATTCTTTTCTCTAACTTTTCCTTTCTCTCTTTTTGCTCACGTCCCTTCTTTTCTTTTCACCCTACACTCTCTCTATTTTTCTTGACTTTTCCTTTGTGTGTGTCAGGCAACTTTTTGACCTCACCTTCTCCCCTTTTTCGTGAATGAACGGGCTGCTTTTCAGAATTGTGGCGCCCCTCCTTTTATATGCAAAGGAACAATGCCCATCAAAGAAAGAAATCCCATGGCGTGGCCGAGGACACGATTTTGTTTTCTTCTAATTGCGGATTTTTTCTTGGATGAATATGTGTTCTTTTCTTTTCTTCTTCAACCGAATATTTCTTCTTTGCAGGGATATATCTTTTCTTTGCAAATCCATGTGCCCACACGACGTGCCCAACATTCCCTTCTCATGCTAGATCTCACCGTGAATGAATATATGCACAAATATCTGATGAAGATATTTATTCCCTCTTGTTTTATCTTCTTATTTTAAATAAAGATATATCGCATCAAGGAATCGAATATCCTTAAGCTCATTCGTTGACGTCCATTCACCATCGATGATCCAATGCAAATGCAATAAGAAAATAAATTCATCTAAAATTATATGCTATGCAATAAAATAAAAATAAAAATTAGGACTTAAAAATTAATCCCTAATTTTCTATATAATAATTAAAAGATTGGGTCACCAAAATTTATGTGTCAATAGCTGCCCCTCTTTGAAAGTGAGCTTGCAGGGGTTGCATTCAAAGACAAATTGAGACCTAAATTTTGACCATGCAAATGCAATGTGATGATTTTTTTTTGGGGATTTGTGTTTTGATGAACACATTCCCAAAATATGATGCAAATGCTAATATAAAAATAGAAAATGTACCTTTGGTAAATTATTTAAGGATTTGAGAAAGTAAACTTAGATACGAAGGGATTTTGTAAATCACGAGTTGCAAAAGCTCGCGGTGCAAGAGACTTTGAACTACAGAAGCTCACCAAATTAATAATGCGACTTTGGACTGCGAAGGCTCGCTAGACCAATGGAAAGAAACTATGGAAGCATGCCATGTCGATGAAAGAGATTCCGGGCTATAGAAGCACACCGTGTCGGTTAAGAGGAACTTTGGGCTATGGAAGCACACCAATTTGATAGGGGGACTCTTGGCTACAAAAACACGACATGTCGATGAAAAGGACTCTGAGTTATGGAAGCATGCCGGGTTATGAACTTCCGGCTACGGAAGCACGCTGTCTCAATTAAGAGAGATATCGGGTTATGAAAGTACGCCAAGTCAATGAAAATGACTCTAGAATACAAAAGCACACCGGGTCAATATAAAGGAAATCCGGGCAGCGGAAGCGCGCCGTGCCAATCAAAAGGAACATCAGGCTATAGAAGCACACCAAGTCGAAGAAAAAGACTCTAGGCTACGGAAGCACGTCAAATCAATATAAAGAAACTCCGGGCTATTAAAGCACGCCAGTTTGCTAGGGAGATCTCGGGCTATGGAAGCACGCCATGTCGATTACTTATAAAATAAGTAACTTGAACATGAGATATTACTCCGTATTCAAGGAAATATTATCTATCAGACACGATTAGATCAAAAACTAGTACGCATTCATCAAAAAGGTAGACAATCTAAGCTACTGCACATTTCAAAGTTCAGTGAGGTTTTCATCAATTCAATGAAAGTTTATGCATAATGACTTTATCATATGTGCATCACCCAAATTTCAACAGAAGAGAATTGTCGTTCAAGACAATGATGTGAATTTCTTAAGAATACTAAATGAGAGACTTTCAGTTAGAAAAGACTTTCACTCATTCTCATAGAATGGCTATTTTAGGATAATCACTCCATCTCACTATCATCATACCAACAAGGGTCCGAGTATTCTCGCAAGCAATACGACCTTACCAATCTGAGAGATCTTTAATAAGGACAGTAATGTGAGCTTGGTCAATGGCTTAACAAATGGACTCTTTGAGTCAAGGCAATTGAAAGAATAATTATGTAATTATCTCTAGGTTTACAAGTCAAGAACCCTGCAAAATGAGAAAGAAATAATCTTGCCTGCACTTCTTCGAGCGATGCTTATAAACATATGAATTCACATGTTAATTCAAGTACCATAATCTGAAGAAACTTTGTAAGGGACGTAACTTGGTTCATTGGTGAGTAACGAAAGGATTGTTAGGCTCAAAATGTGCCTAGCGGGGGTCAGAGTTGGTGATCATCTTGACATTGTCACGAAACTTCTTCTTCACCGTCAAAGATTTTCTTCGTATCAAAATTCCATTGATTGTAACATCTTGGCATTTTAGTTCTTTATGCATCGCCTCACTGGGGATCTGACTTTCTACAACCAATGTTTGATTTTTCTCTTGGGGCATTGGCCTTGCTTTTACCAAGCACACTACTTTTTCATACCCCATGTTCATCACACTTATCCAGATTTTGGTTTCTCACAAAGTCTTCATCTTCTATCGGCATTCTAGACCAAGCTACTTAAATGGCTGTCTTTTTCCTGGCTCCAATGTGAGGGATGATCATCAACTAAGTTTAATATGAAATGAATTTGTAAGCTCAAGTGAGCTAAGCAATAGATATAAATGTATAAGATAGAGAAAGAAATGCTCTTCGTCATTTTAAGGCACTTAAATTATCATATGAGTTCAATGTAATAGCACGACTTGAAGATTGATGCAAGTGAGAGTAAAAAATGTCTTTCCATTTTTCTCACCTCATGATGCCATCTTACCTCCAATTTGCTCCAATGTGTGGTGGTTCTTGACATGGATAATTTGAAAAAAAATTCCACAAGTGTATGGGGTTCAAATGGGTTAAGTAATTGATCACCTATAGTGTTTGGGATAGAGAAATGTATTGCCCCTCTTCACTTTGGCCATTGTACCTTTCACAATAAAACTTTTTACCTTGTAGATATGGAACTTCCTACATTCATCTCACAAGTGTATAAGTAGGGAACTATGTATAGGATATAGTTTGCCTTTCGTTATCCTGAGACGTCTCATTTAACATACTCAATCCATTCCACATCATTCATTAAATTAGTTCATCTTAACATTCCTTACTGGAATTAGTGGACTAAATATGTAAAAGTCACCATGCAAAATCATTTTCAAAAGAGCTCAATTACTTCAAGCATGAAAAACTTCGGGACTTTAGTACACAAATGTTTTCATCAACATGATTTTGAGCATTCATTCAAGGAATTATCCCACGAAGGGGCCATCTCAGCAATGGGTGTTCTTGGATTGCCCCTATTGAAAGGGAACAAACACACTAATTGATCAATCAAGATTGAAAATACGATCTTCAGTTTGATAGACGCTCCGTTCTTACTTTTGTCCCTACATAAGATAACGTGCATGAATAGGGTTCTATGCAATGAAAAATGAGAGATAAATTTCAATTAGGCACCAAAGCACAAGTTTAGTTAGTCCACTATCACCATTAGAATTTGACATGCCCCTCAGTTCGTCATCTGCAAGGAAAAAAATGGAAATAATGGTGTTTCCAAAATTGATTAAATTCAAGAATGAGATACACCTTTTTCTCCAAAATTGGGTGATCCTCTCTTCACTTGCCCCCACTATTTCATCAATGCATAAGGAAAATAGGTGCATCAAGCATGGAGTTGAGAAGGGGCGAACACTCCTTTTGCTCCTCTGGGGTTAATATCTCGCACAAGTAGTAATGAGAGTTGCCCCATATCTATTTTTTCCATTGAAAGCGCACTCTAAGCCAGGTGATCATCAATTAAACCAAAGATTTTATTATCATTCAAACTTGATATGCTATTTTCAGATATCCCTTGTCATAACAAGTTATAAAATTATGTTCTGAGACAAGAAGTAAATGAGCCAGACAAACAAACGGGTTTAATATGCTATAAGCTTTAGGAAAATGCTTTTAACAATGAAATATTTTTGTTTTCGAAAAAGTTTTTGGGAGGAAACATAAGAAAGTCCAGCCCTCAGGGTTTCTCCGTGGATAATATTTTTTCATGGTTGGATATCGTCATTGGACTAGTTTAGTATACCCCATCATGCCCTCAAAATTGGAAATAAACTTGTAATTTCATAGAATCAAATGAATTACATTATTGGAATGGAAAATACAAACAAGCAAATTTTAGAAATGAAAGCAATAATTGAAACTTCAGAAAGCAGGAAATTCTAAAAAAAAAAAAAACTTGAAATCCTAAAAAGCATAAAAAAAAAAGAAAAAAAAAAGAATCCTTTGTAGAGGAGTGTAAAGATAAGAACTTCTTCTCGAATGGAAGTCCTGATCATTCGGTGTCCAACGCAGTTCGGGCTCAAATGACGTCAAAGATATTAGGCACATAACCCGATCATCTTCCTCTCGCTCAGAGAGTTCTTCACAGAGAAGCAGCTCATAAACTCAAAACGGCAAAGGCATGTTCATCTTCCACGGCAGCCAGAAATCGGTCACGCAAAAAAAACCAACATGACAACCAAAAAGCTCGAAAAATCGAAAGATTCTCCAGCCGGGAAACTCACCAGACAATCTCCAAGCCTCCAGCTTTGCAGAGAGAGAGAGAGACGACGAGACGATAGGGAGAAATTCGAACTCAGCAAGAAATGCAACATTCCACAGAAAAATGCTTTTTCTCAAAGAAAGAGAAAGCGCTCGGTAGAAGCTTTGATTTCTCACGAACGATTTACAACGAACATCAAGTAATTTGAAAATTCTAGAACTTTTTCATGTATAAACCCTAAAATTTCAAATTTCAAATTCTCACTTAATTCTCAACGAAATTATACAAATTATATATGGTTGGACCTTAGGCTTTTGTTCTACATGTCGAGATCTTTCCAACCATATATAATTTGTATAATTTCGTTGAGAATTAAATGGGAATTTTAAATTTTAAATTCTAGGGTTTATACATGAAAAAGTTCTGGAATTTTCAAATTACTTGTAATTGTAATTGATTGATGTTCGTTGTAAATCGTTGCATGAGTTTCGTGAGAAATCAAAGCTTCTACCGAGCGCTTTCTCTCTATCTGAGAAGAAGCGTTTTTCTATGGAATGCTGTGTTTCTGTTGAGTTCGAATTTCTCCCTATCGTCTCGTCGTCTCTCTCTCTCGCTCTGCAAAGCTTGAGGCTTGGGGATCGTCTGGTGAGTTTTCCGGCCGAAGAATCTTTCGAGCTTTTTGGTTGTCGTATTGATTTTTTTTTGCGTGACCGATTTCCGCTGCCGTGGAAGATGAACAAACCTCTGCCTTTTTGAATTTATGAGTTGCTTCTCTGTGAAAAACTATCCGAGCCAGAGCGAGAGCGAGAGCGAGAGCGAGAGCAAGAGCGAGACAATCGGGTTACATGCCTGATATCTTTGACGTCGTTTGACCCCGAACTGGTTCAGACCGATTTACCCAATCTGCCCATTTCTTTTCCTTTGTGTGTCCTTGTGCTCGGCATCAAGTTGATTGTGACCACCACATCAGAACAAAACAAAGTAAATACCAAAAATATGGAGCGAACAACTTTAAAAGGAAGAGAAACAACCCAATTTTATCGCAGTGAAATAACTTGATGGCACTCAGGCACTTGGGTACGTTGGCCACGCCGGTGTCTCGCTGTACTTGCTAGAATTGGCGTCGGACATGCAGGAGCTCGCCTTGGTTGCTTTGATGTTCACTGGATTCGCTGAACGTTGTTGGATATCACTGGGATTGCTGAGTTATTGGGCTGACTCAGGCCATGGAATGGCAACAAGATGGTCTCGCCGAAACACACTACTGGAGTTGCGGGCTTGCGATGGCTCTACACGTCCCCCTCGGGGGAGGCCACGATCTGTTTTGGGTGGAGCTGCGTGGGGTGCGAGGCAGGACCGGGGTCCATCGAGTGGATGAGCTGCTCGCGGGAGGGTCTGCAAGGATGGGATGAAAAGAGAAGACCACCCTTCCTTTTTTGTGAGTCTTATCTCCCGCTGTGCATATCTAGTGTATTGCACCATGAGTTACTATGTTACACTAATAGAAGCCTCTCCGAAGCCTCTCCACACTCTCTCTCCCTCTTTCCTTTCCCAGACCGTCTGTTCCATCTCTCTCTCTCTCTAAGATTATCTATCGCGCCTCTCTGTGTTTTCTCACCATTTTTTCCTTTCTATTGCGAGCTGCCCTCCTCTCTTTCTAATCGTCCCCTCTTATACCAGAAAACTCCCACGTATTTTTGGAAGTTTTGAATCCAGGGAGACTCCTTTGGCGATGATTGGTGATTCTCTATGATTTTGGCCTTTTCCCTTCGCCATTTCCTTTTCTACTTTTACCAATATTGCCTTGAACGTGTCCACATTCATTCACCATCGGCTAACTCATTCCATGAGTATTAATCTCTTGTTGATATTCCAATGATTCCTCCCAATCAGATTCGTATTCTTTCCTTTTGTTTTTATTCTTTCCTTCGATAATTGGTTTGCTATCTAAATCCGCCGATTCTGGCCCGAAATTTAAGATCTTGGAGGTGCCATCATGGAGGAATCGGCGGAAAGTAAATATCAAGAGAGTGAACTCCATGATCTTGATTTCCCTCCAACATATTTGTTTCCGTTCAACTCATGGATATTCTCCATTTGCCGATCGCAATTGCCTTTCTTTACTTTTAAATTATTTGATCGATATTTGTAAGAGACGATCCTATGCATGCTTGTCTGTGGAGGGGTTGGGCGACAAAGAGTGATCTCTCCTTGGTGGGTCATAGAGAAGTCATGCGACTAAGTCATGTGCGATGATCCATGCAAATGTGAATAATGCGAGTGATATTTTTGTTTAGGGGTTGAATTCAATCCCTGAAATTTTTCATACGATAAATAACAAAATAAAAAATAAAACAAAATTTAAATGTTAACAATTGACTTTATAGTCAACTAGGTTTGCTAGCCACTGGCTAGGGCATAGTGGCACTAGCAACCCTAGCCGACCGTCGCCCACCATCGCCAACTCATTCCAACGACGGTGGGGCATTGATGGCTAGGGGGCCTATGGGCCCTTGATTGATTTTGTTGTCCTTCCCCCTTTTTTTTATATAAGTTTAGATTATTTTTTAATTTAGTTTAAATAATATTTAGATTTAAAAATTAGATTTGAACCCAAACAATATCATTTTAGCCTTATCTTTCATGTTTTAGCCACGCCAATATTTTTCGTTAGCCAAGTTGGACAGAGTTAATGGAAAGACTTGACTATACAAATTTGATAAGTTTTAGAACTTGATTGCACTTATTGATAACTTTAAAACTTAATTGCACTTTTGTGACAAATTTTAGGACTTTTAGTGCACTTTTCCTATTAAAATATTTGGAAGTGTAGGGTGCCTTGCTAAGGTTATGCTTCTTAGTACTAAGAAAAGGAGGGTAGGCTTCAAGACATCTTGTTGCATGTTTGTTGGTTATGTTGAAGATAATAGTGCATTTCTTGTACTAAAAAGTGATGTGCTTGATAGCAATACAATGACGAGACAAAGAATGCATAAATTTTTAGCATATTTTTCTGTTAAGAACTAATGCTATTTCTAATGCATCTCTTTATACAGATGATATTAAAGAATCAAATGACGAATTAAGGAGTAAAAGATCAAGGAAAGAAACTTCTTTTGAAAATGATTTTAATACTTATCTCGTTGATAATGATTTTTTAACTTACTCTTAAGCAATTTTTGCTAAAGAAAGTCATTTTTGAAAAGAAGCCATAAAAATTGAGATTGATTCTATTTGACAAATTAAAACTTAGGAATTGTTGATTTACCATCGGGTGCAAAATCGATTGGTTGTTAATGGATTTTTAAAATAAAATTTAATCCTAACGGTTTCATTTATCAATGGAACATGTAGATAATGTTCAAACTTATGGCCTATTAATATGAGACTTGATTAGAGGTGAGCACAGTTCATTCTTTTGACTTACTAACGCATATCATAGAACCAAAATCAAAAGGATAAGATCTTTTTATTGATGGGTTACAAATATTGACGACGCCCATGTTACTTTTAGTTGAGCTAGCATGCGGTTGATATGCAAGTTTGTACCAACCGGAGGAAGAAGGGAATCACAGCCTAAAAAATTAGTCATATTTTCTTCATCCCTAGTCGAAGGAAACATTCTTCAAAGGCTTCGACCAGGCTTACTTTTAGTGGATAAAGATAAGAACATCGCCTACCTGTATTTTTTGTTAAGGTCGCATGTGGATAACACTCATATTCGTAGCATATCAATCGGGTGTGTGGTCAGAGAAATGGTGGAAGCACAATTCAAACGAAATTAATGAAACCATATGTAGCATTTTTTTGTATGAAGTTGAAATTCTCACTCTAGATTTTTTGTAGGAAACTACTTTTCAATAGTTTGGAATATATATTACACATACGATATCCATTCGTATAATTTTTTTAATCCGATAGCTTCAGTATATTGTAGTCCAATTTAGCAGTTTCCTTTATGATAATCAACCAGTGTATGACACATGAAACATACTAAAATAATTTTGAGAGACCTAATTGAACAAACTAAAGAAAAGTGTAGGAATCAAATCAATTGAATGCATTCAGAATAGAGTTTTTGAAATTAGAGTAAATCAATTTAAATTACAATTATGATCATGCATATTAGGCAAGGTATCAGCATCACATTGCTATCAACTGTTGAGTATTTCATGCCGTTTAAATAACAATTGGTGGGCATTTAGCGCACTATACAATAATGCGGTAACAAGCTTTGTTATTGATTGAATGGTCATACGCTACACGTGGATATGATCCAAATAAACTATTTTTTTCACACAATTATATCACGTGCACACACACAAACACGCCCTCTCTCTCTCTCTCTCTCCCTCTCTCTCTCTTAGAGTTTTTGAAGCTGAGGATTAATCTCTAGTTTCATCAACGAAGCAATTTATAGAGCATGAGTCTTGGACATTGCTCCAAGAATGGCTGCACTTTATCACGCACTGCCGCCAATTTTGGAGGATTGTGAAAAAGCTTTACTTTTAAGGAATAAGTATATTGAAAGCGTTAAAATTTGTCCAAAAAGTATAATTAAGTCTTAAAAATTTCAAAAAAATACAATCAAGTCTTAAAACTTATCAAATTTGTTTAATCAAGTGTTTCATTAATTGCACTTTTTGAAGGTTTTGAAATTCGATTGTACTTTCGTGATAAGTTTTATGATTTAATTATACTTTTAAAAAAAATTATATTCCATTACACTTTCAAAACAAGTTATAGGACTTCTAGTGTACTTGTACCTTCTTTTAACGCTTTGACTTGGGTAGGTGTTGTTTTTCCGAGTTAGAAGTGCTTTCACTTGATAAGGCTATCGAACCCTTTTGCAACAAGGCGTGTTTTATATCCGATTGCCACTGAACTGGAACTGTTATGCATAAACAATGTACAATTTAGTTTTGAAGATGTCATCAGCTTTAGTTTCAAGGTGAAACATCTTCAAAACATTGCATTTTGAGTTTGGACTTACTTATTAAAATTATAGGAAAGACTTGATCTTTTTTTTTCTCCTAACAATGATCGTATGAAAAACTCGATTAATCTGGACTTAGTGGTTTATGAAAAATCAAGAATCCGAACTTTACCAAAAAAAGTAATAATCAAGAATTCGATAATCATCACATTCCCAACATGAATTGACTCTTGATGACCCACCTTCTCATATTTCAGATCAGAAAATGTTTTTTTTCATGGCAAAAGTATTGTCCAAGGCACTTTATTCTATCACGTGACGACCTAATAAAGGGGCAAGAAGTGGCTTTAGGAAAAATGAGAGGGCATTATTACATGCCCTCAGGTTTGGTCGTTCAGCTTTTTATTTCAATTCCTACTAGGCTCCATCATTGCGTTTGGAAGAATGCCTCTCATGCTTTGATGCAACACCAAAAATCGATGCTTTTTTTAGGGAATTAACCTCTGGTCCTAATACATTCGAAGACTTCTCCGAATCAACTCAGGTACGTTCCGAGAAAATACTGCCAAAAACGATGGCTCTCCTTGGTTCTCAGGAAAAGGAGGTGCGTTAAAACTACAAGTGAAGAACGGTTGTCCGAGGTAGGTGATTTCGTGGAAGCGTGCAGTAGTGATCTTTCTTTGCATCTTCTGTCGCTCACGGTGAGCCTAAATCAGTCAATAGTTGTTTTAGGACGAAAAGAGTCAGTCTACCATTTTCTTATAAATTGGCAACGGGCGCAAGGTAACTGGAAAGTTGCAATTTTGAACAAGCACAATAATTTGATATTGCTTTTGTGGCCAAAGATCATAGGAATGGAATGCCCCGAAGGAAAGTCTCTCCCCCTCAGTGGTGAATCTTCATCGTCATCGAGGAGTGACTACGAAGTATTCTTGAGCTTCAGAGGGCCCGACACTCGCTTAACCATCACAGACTCTCTCTACGCGGCCATGATCCGAGCTGGGATTTGCGTCTTCAGAGATGACGAAAAGCTCCATGTTGGGGAAGAGATTGGAGGCGAGCTTTTGAGAGCAATCTCCAATTCAAAAATCTACATACCAATCTTCTCTAAAAATTATGCTTCCAGTAAATGGTGTCTCCGTGAGCTTGCACACATGATGGAGTGTAGGAAGAGAGACAAGAAAGTGATCTTGCCCATCTTCTATGGGGTGGATGCATCATCTTAAGCTCAAAACTGGATCATATGGTAAGGCCCTACAAAAGCATGAGAGACAGTTTGGTGAAGATATGGCAAAGCAATGGGAGGAGGCCCTCAGAGAGGTCACTGGAATCAAGGGATATAACTTAAAAGATCACGGGTAATTAATGACAACTGCTGTACTTTCATTTCTAAATTTAGATCATTGTTTCTTAATCACGACAACTAAATTTATAGATCAACCCCTCCCCCCCTCCTTCTAACAAATATTCTGAAGTCAAATGGAAGTTGAAATGGTTGTGCAAATTACCATGTTCGTTTTTATAAAGTCCATTTCATCAGGCATATAATTTTTCAGAATTCGTAACCGATCCATTGACGGCACTTTTGCATAAAGTTTCTATCACATCTTATGCCATTCTTCCTTGTGGTAATTCCTATTACAGTAGAATTTTAGAGTGACCATTTAAGGGTGGACCTTACCCATGAATTAGTTCAAAAAGGTGTGCCCCATTCGATGTGGGATTGTGGTGCCCCAAACTCCTGCACTAAAAAGTATTGACATCTTCGTCAATGTTGGCCCACTCAAGAATGCTCTCTCTATTTAATGTGCGATTTGCTCTATTTTCACCCTTCGTCAAGCTAGGTGCATTGCACGAACCAAAACAATTGGTCTGGTTCGCCGGCTTGGCTATGGAGCTAGTTTTGATAGCTACATCGCACGTTAGAACGTCACTGATTTGACCGTCTAAAAGCTCTTCAGAACCGCCCCCCACATCAATATCCAACCATTGTTATCTGTAACTGAGATCAATCTTCTCGGCTTGGGGAGGATTGAATATGATATAAACTGATAATCCATGCTTAGTTTTAACAATCAAAATATATGGTTTTACATATTTATGCTTCTGGGCATGTTTGTGGTTTCTAAACCTAAGACGGTTGCATTATGTATATGGCAGCCAAGATAAACTTATAGCCCTTGTTCTGGAAGAAGTTTTTGGTAAGCTGACGCCTATGCAGAGAAACTGGTGTGACGGCTTGGTGGGAATTCATGATCAGATGGAAACCATTATGAAGTTGTTAGCCGTAGGCACTTCTGATGTACGATTTGTGGTGATTCACGGTATGGGCGGTATTGGAAAAACAACTCTTGTTAAGGCTATCTTCAAACGTATCTCTTCCCAGTTCCAAAGTTGCAGCTTTCTTTCAAATATCTGTGAAAGCGATATTTTAAATCTGCAAAAGGAATTATTACATGACATTCTTGGTATCCAACATCCTAAAGTTATCGATGCCAATGAGGGGAGGAACGTGATCAAACAAAAACTCAGTGATAAGAAAGCCTTCATTGTTCTTGATGACATGGACAAGAGAGACAAGCTCATGAATCTAGCTGGTGAGTCGAGTTGGTTTGGTTCGGGAAGCAGAATTATTATCACAACTAGAAACACCTACTTTTTGGCTCCCGAAACCGACACCCTATATGACAATATCGTCCCTATGCATCACCGAGATTTCTCTTTTCATGAAATGAAGGAATTGCAGTTTTACCATGCTCTTCCATATTTAGCAAGCACTCCTTTGAAAGTGACTCGCCTCCACATGATTACATCAAAATTTCACACGAAATTGTTAGAACTACTAGAGGATTACCATTGGCTCTAGAGGTAATAGGTTCTTTACTCCATTCAAAAGGAAAGAAAACATGGAAAGACACATTGAACAAGTTAGAGGAAGTGCCCCATCAGGATGTCCAGAAAAAGTTGTTGATAAGTTACGACGAATTAGAGTACAAGCAACAAAAAAATTTTCTTGATATCGCATGTCATTGCATTGATCAAGAAAGAATCCCTGCATATTGCATGTGGAAAGCTTGTGATTTTCTGGACTCTGTGTTCTTATTCATTTATCTTCGATAAAACTCAAAGATGATAGACTGTGGATGCACGACCAACTTAGAGATCTTGGAAGAGAGATTGTCCGGCAAGAATGTTTTACAGTTCCTGGAAAGCGCAGTAGATTGTGGTGTCCAACGGTCGCCTTAGAAGTGGTTCAAAATAACCCGGTACGTCTTAGTAAACAAGTTAATTGCTCATGAAAAAACTAAACATGCAGTTGTGTGTATTTAGAGTTCATTTTCACCCAAAATGTTCGCTCAATTTTGTACACAAGACATTGATGATTTGGCATGATTTGAGAGAAATGAACGGCTTTCCAAAAGAACTATTTTTTACATTACAACTCCTAAGAGAGATAATGATTCATGGAATTTGCTCCTTTTTTGTATAAGATAATATCTATATGCCCCATTTTTTAGCTGGTACTCATATTTACTATTAGTTGAATTCAGATATATGGTCCTGTTTTGATATTTAGTACTTACTCTAAATCGTTCACTCATGTTGCAATTTGTTGCTTTGAAAATATCAGGGAACAGACACCATTGTAGCACTCAAACTCACAAGACTTGGCGACGAGCATAATTTCATGAGTGGTGAATTTTCAAGGCTAGCTAGTCTAAGGTTCCTTGAATTGAATGGACGAAACTTTGTAGGAGACTTCAAAAATCTTCTCTCTAATCTAACATGGCTTTGTTGGCATCATTGCCCTTCAAACCTACATGCCATCAATTTATGTCTAAGGAAATTGGCCGTTCTCAAGCTTTCAGAGGGCGATATTACTGAAAAATGGAATGGATGGGAAGCATGCATCGTACAATTTCATATAATACGTTCTTTTTCCTTTATGTGTGTTTGCATTTGTTACATTGAGTTGACCTTTGCCTATGCCATTGTTTTCCTCAATAATTAAAGTTTTATAGGTAAATGATGACCTAAAGTCATATATCTGGCCAGTTGTAATTATTTAAAGAGGAGACCTTACTTCTCCAAGTGCCAGAATTTGAAAAAATTGGTTCTCAAAAATTGTACAAGATTGGAAGAAATCGATAGCTCTATTAATCAGTTAGGCTGCCTAAAGTATTTGGATATCAATGGCAATGATCATCTATTGCAGAGAAATATTTCTCTATCCGTTCCTCTATTACCAGGCCTTATTGGTGGTTTGAAATCCTTGTTGGTGCTAAAGGTGGAAAATCATGATGGTGTTAGAAAACTTCTATCCTCAATAGAAGCGCTACGGGGTTTGAAGCATCTGTCACTAAGTGGGTGTTACAACCTTGGAGAGCTTTCAAATTCCATTGGAAATTTGACATCACTCTTTTATTTGAATTTAGAAGACACTCGTGTAAGTGCATTACCAGATTCCATTGGAGGACTAGAATCGCTACTCAAATTGGATTTAACTCATACACCTATTGCAAAATTACCCCGTTCTATTGGCAACCTTAGACAGTTGCAGCTTATGATTTTATCTTCTAGTGACATAAGAGAGCTACCGAAGAGCATAGAGACTCTGAAGAATCTTGAGGAGCTTAGAGCCGACGATTGTGACAATCTCGAGGGTGAAATTCCTAGTGAAATCAAAGGACTATCCCAATTGAAGATTTTGAACTTGTCCGGCACAAAGGTTAGTAGACTGCCGATAATAATCAATCGTCTCTTTAACCTCAAAGAACTTGATTTAAGTTATTGTATGAATCTTCAATTACTACTGGACCTCCCCACAAGTTTAACAAACCTAAATATAACGTCTCCATCATTGCAGACAGTACCCGACCTCTTGAACCTCACCGATTTAAATCATCTAACAATAAGTGATTGCATTTATGAAGATGTGGACACAACTAAACGATCGTCCATAATTGAACGAGGACGAATTCTACATCCAAACCTAGGGTATCTCGGAAGGATTCATAAATTGCAGTTTTTGAGCATGGATTTTTTCGATTCCGACATGCATCCAACTGACTTGAGTTCCCTTTCTCAACTCCAAAATTTAGAAATAACTTGTGCCAACTTACGGGTTCTAACTGGGTTTCCATCCAGTTTGAAATTGTTGAGCTTACAAGGTTTGAAGACCCCAATAGAATGGTCAATGTTCTCCAACCTAGAGGATTTGTCTTTGTTACTGCTCTTCGACTGTTGGTTCGGAGAGATCGAGTTTGACAATGTGCTTGGATAGCTAAAGAATCTCCATTTATTGGAAGTGGTCAACTGCGAGGCGCTTGTGAGGATATCCAATGTTTTGAGCTTAAAGGAGCATCAACATCTGTTTGTGGGGCAGTGCCTGCAATTAATTGAGATCAAACTTGAACCGTCTTCAACTGGAGATTGCAGTTCCACCAAAAGGCCCCTCCCTAATGCTCTAAAGCTAGAGAAGCTATGTTCGTTGACAATCGGATTTTGCGCATCATTGCAAAAGGCACCAAATGCATGTCTTACGGCTATTTTGAGTTGCCCGAGGTTGGATATGCTGAGCTAGAGGTTCATTTTTAGACCTAATGGAGACTAACTATGGGCCTCTCCTAAAAAGAAGGCCTCAGCCCACAAAGGGCCTCTCCTAAAAGAGGAAAATTTAGGCCTAAGAGACCTTAGGCCATCTTCTTGCTCCCCTCTGGAGCTAGTCCATATGAAAAGTTGAGCAGCAAAAAGAGAGGGAGGGAGCGAGTCAGCAAAACAAAGAGGAAATAGAAGAAAGAGTGTGGAATCCGAGAGTGAGTGGATGGGGCTTCTGGCGTGATTTGGTTTGGAGGCCACAACAAGCTAGATTAATACTGTTTTGAAGCACTCGGTAAGAAATTCCAAACCTTGATACATTTAATCAAATCAAAGAGATTTGCTATGTTATGTTGTAATTTCGGATCGATTCGGGTTTTAGGGTTGCTAAGTTGATTCTTGAGATTGTTGAGCTGTGAAATAATGTCGTTTTGAAACGTTAGGTTGGTCTTGGAATCGTGAGATTTTACGGATTGCCATTTGAGAGATATTGATTCTTCGAAGTTCTTGAAAACTAATTTAGAGTGACTGCAACCAGCAGGGTTTGGTCTTGGATTTGATCAGTTGTCTGCCAAATTTTGGTTCTAAGGAGTTGTTGGGTCTTTTAGTACTTTGAATAAGCTCTCTTTTGACTGTAAACTCACTTAGAATGGAGTTCAGTAGAGATGTATGACATGCCAAAATTCACAATGTAAGACGAGATTGCTACTCTATTTCCTGTTGCAAGTATGATGCTTGTGTGGCCTTTTTGTCGACTTATATTGGACATTTTGACTCCAAAAATTAGCGTTGCCTAGTAGAATCTTAATTGAGGTTAGTGATCTGTAAGTTTGACATTTGGTTAATGCTCTCTTTGATGGGATTTTTAAGCTTTTCAAGTGGTAAAGGTTTTAATTTGGCTTTTGGTTAGTAAGTTTTGGTGCTTATCTCTTCTATGATATGTTAATTGTGACATCCCAAATTTTCGATCCTACTTTCTATTGATTAAATCGGACATTTCATTGACTCGTCTATAGGGCTGTTCTCAAAGCTAATCACTCTCGAGATAACTAGACTATCTGGGGAAGCCATTAAGGAATTTTAAGGCAATTGACTTGAGAATTCGACCAGGAATTGGCTTCTCGACCGTGTTCATCTTGAGAGGCCATTATGGCACAGTTAAAAATCGATTTGAGAACAGAGATAGGTCGTTCGACAGAGATGTGTGGCTAATCGTGGGTGACACCACTAAATTGAAAAATTCTCGTCGACCAGTACTAGACTGATTTTTCTATCGTTTTGGTAGCCTGTGTCCATATTTGAATCCTCGAGATTTTCACGACAACAAAAAATCGACAATGTGTCGAGTGGGTTCATTGTGGCTCAAAGAAAAACGACCATGAGTCATTTGCACTAAAAAATTTTGAAAGTTACCCAGTAGCCTAGGTCACGCTAAAAACACGTCGAATGGAAATTAACCGTGAATTTGAATCCGATTTCAAAAATTGAAAGTTCTGTCATGTCACAATTAATTCTAGGAGCGTCGACTCAGTCTCAGAAGATTTTTCTACAAACCGAGATTTTTTGGGAAAATGTCGGCATATGGCCGTTTTTGTTCGGAAATTATCGAGGATCGTTTTTGATCTCAAATTTGGGAAGCAAGTCAGTTGTATGGGTGAGGAAAAATGCCAAGATGATCGATGGTGGGTTGATTGATTTTAGAGAGGCCAAATTGGATTAAATTAAGGACTTAATGTCCAATTGAAGCAAGATCAAGGCAAATTTGTATGTCCCCCACCCCCACAACTTATGGACCAATTCAAGCTTCTAGATGGGAGCATGCCTAGGAAGCAGCTGGTGGTGGAGGATGGTCACGGGAGACAATTGAAGAGAAAAATGTGACCTTATGGCCCCCTTGTTTCCTCTCTCTTTCCTCATCTCTTCTCATCTGCTGCTGCCGACCTCCTCATCCCTCCTTTCCATTTTCGAACTAAGCAGCCAATAGAGAGACCAGCCAGAGCAGCCACACCACTGCCGGACCGTTTTCCTCCTCTATTTTCACTTCTGCTAGTTTCTGCTCCAACTGACCTTTCGCTAAAGATCTGAGTGAAAAGTCAACTTCCAGTGCAAATTTTCCCTCGAGCCACCCACCGCCGTGACCAGCACACCCAGTCCATGCGGACGGTGGTTGCTGATCACCGAACGGAGCCGCCGGCCGTCTGGTACGCTGGTGTGAAGGAACCGGTCGCCGATCCATCAGTCCCCTGCCCGCCTGCACTGTTTCTCGATTTTCTTCGTTTTTCTACCATTCCAACCATTCATTGGACTGTTCCATCCACCTACAAGACCCCATTGACCCTTGGGAGCCATCGGTTGCCGACCACCCGCTCGTTGGAGCTTCGATCAACTCATTTCTTCACCGTTCAGCCTTGTTCTCCTCTATCCAGCAAGCAGAAGTAGAAGCCGAACTAGCTTTGTTTCCTCTGTTTTGCAGCTCAAAATAGAAGCTAAAATAGTGGGTTTTCCAGCAGCTTTGCAGCCTGTTTTGAGGTGGTTCCGGGCGCCAAAAGTTAGGCCCGCTTTGGCGAGAATCGTCCCCCGTCGCGTCCCCGTCGATTTGCATCGACTGGCTCGCCGAACAAGTGAGTTTAACTCACTAATCATTGCTTAGTAGGCTAATGATACTTAGGGATTGATTAGATTTAATTAAGTGCAATTAGGTGGATATATTAGAGTAAAGTAATTAATTTAATGCTTTACCAATGCATGTTAAGAGGCTAGTTGTAGCAATTAGCAAGTAAATAGGTTCTATTATTTATTGAACGAACCTTGAAATTTTTCCGGGTCCGTTTCGACTTCTAATTAGGCATTATGGGCCTAATTTGGATTTATTGGCATTTATTTAATATTTTCTGTAATTAATTAATTAATTATTTTTTTTTTCCAAAAATTAGATCGGGATGGTCGGTGACCGAAATTTCGTGCTGATTGTAGTGGTACTCTCTGTTTATTTATTTGAGTACCTGATTGTGCAAATTGAATGAAATTGTGTTGGTGGGTATTTTATTCCAAAAATGGATAAATTTGGTAATTAGTTGGAGAATTACTAGGCGTCGGTCTATAGCGCCAAAAATCTATTTTGGGATTGCTAAAAATAGTGGGAGGTTCAAAAGTGAAAACCTTGTATTTTGGCTAAGGCCGGCCGTGTACCCACACACGTGTATTTCTATCGGGTGTAATAAAAATGGCAAATTGTTACCACCGGCCATGGTGGCTCCACTAGATAAGAATTTCGTTGATCCTTGCACAAATGTGAGGGGTTCGAAACCCAGTGGAGGCATTTGGTGTCTTAAGTGTGGCGCCGGCATGGTGGGTCCTCCGCTAGCATCACCCCAGGGTTTACCTGCCGACTATCGGCTGTACGGGGTTCCCTGGGTATCAAAAAATAATAATAATAAATAAATAAATTGCAAATTGTTTGTACAATCGAAATAATATACACTACCAGCTCGATGACTCTATACGTCGTCTTGGAGAAAGAACGGTATGTTGGTGAAAATAGTAAATTGATTGTACGATCGGAATAAGGTATTATACTGGCTCGATGACTTTATATGTCATCTTGGAGAAAGAACGATATGCAATATCGGCTCGGTGACTCTATATGTCAACTTGGAGAAAGGACGGTATGCCATAACGGCTCGGTGACTCGATATGTCATCTTGGAGAATGGACGTTATGTTATATATGCTTGATGACTCTATATGTCATCTCGGAGAATGAATATTATAATATACTAGCTTGATAACTCAATAGGTTATCTTGGAAAATGAATAGTTTATTATAGTGGCTCGGTGACTTATTGTGTCATCTCGAAGAATGAATGTTATAATATATTGGCTCGGTAACTCAATAGGTTATCTTGGAGAATGGACAGTATTGAATGGAATGACCGAGGGGGAATGGTCTGATTGACATGTAATCGACTAGGTCGATTGATCAATGTTTCGATCTGTAGTGATTGATTGGGTGCCTATTCGAACTGTGTTGACTTGCAGGTGGAATCTGAGGCCAAGGTAAGCCCTCTGACCCGTGTTGTGCATAGGCAGCCTTTATGGCATATTGGCTTCCTAATCGAGTCTTAGGGAGTAGAACTCGCTAAGACATAGTCTTATTGGTTATTGTATAACCATTTTCAGGTCCTTAAATGGTGTTGATGGAGGACCGGGAACCCCGGATTCTGGGAAGGTGGAGACCGAAGAATTGGCGAACGTGTCTGACCAATGGGTCATAGGACAGTTCCCTTTTGTTATTAAGCTGATATTTTGTAAACAGTCTGATATGGTATATAAACCTGTTTGTTTATAAAAGACCGTTTGGTTGGAAAATTTGTAGTTCTATTTTTTTATCCCATTAATTTATTGTCTGGAGATTATTTATATGCTTCTGCATGTGTATCAAACTAAAAAGGCCGGCGATGCGTCCGGGGACGTCCAGGTAAGGGATGGGTGCGTACCCGAGTATTGGGGCGTGACATTAACTCACGTCTTGAAAATCACCGGAATTAGGAAGAAGTACACTATCAATGCCATAAGTTGTGTATGGCGCTCACTTTGATAACAAAAGTTTCCATCGGATCACTTAAGTGCCAAATCGGAGGAAAAACGATCACTTTGGTGCCACTGGCGAAAGATTCCGGCAAAATGATTACGTGGCTTTTTAAAAAAAAAAAAAATCGACAAGGCCTTCAAATGACATCGTTTTCGGTCCTCCTTAAGAAAACGACGTTGTTTTGCCATCCTACATGGATGGCCTCACAAAAACGACGTCGTTTAACTCATTTAGGATTTTTCCGACCTAGCTCGCTCAGCCTCCGCCGTCGTTGGGCCGCCGTCGCTCGCTCAGCCGCCAATGCTCGGTACTGTTTGGACGCCCTCGACGGCACACGAGGGAGCACCAGCCCTAGTCGCCGGAGCCTAGGTACTGGAAGACGCAGGCTAGGCACTCGTCGGGGAGATCGGAGATGAAGAGGGAGACATCAATGGCGGCGCGCTCGTCGGCGGCCTCCTCGAGCACCAGCTAGATCACGGCCTTTGACTTGGCCGCCGGGTGGCCGTCGTCGGGGTTGGGGTCAATGTCGGGGTCGGAGTTGCGGCCACCGAGTGGCCATCATCAGGGTCGGGGTCGGGGTTGGAGCCGTGGCCGCCGAGCGCGGGGGCCGTCGAGGACGGCGATTGGCTGGAGATTTAGGGTTTGAATTGGGGGAGACACCAAACGGCGTCGTTTTGGTGTTAGGACGCTAAAACAATGTCATTTGAAGGCCTAAGTGATCCAAGGAAACTTTGGCGAGCCACATCAGCATAAGAAATTAATAAAAAAAAGGCCATGTCAGATTTCCGGCCGATTAGATCGGCGTTGGCACCAAAGTGAGTGTTTTTCACACTTTTTGGCACTTAAGTGATCCGACGAAAACTTTTGACACCAAAGTGAGTGCCGTACACAACTTATGGCACCAATAGTGTACTTCTCCCCCGGAATTACATATATTATATAAGTTATGAATGAGACATTGCACGTTATGATATATATATTTTTTTTTTTTCTAAAATGGTGTTTTGAACATCTCTGTTGTGTAAAGCTGGATCTTGCTTTTACTCCCTTATTTGGTTATTTGAAATAGCATAGTAAGTTATCTCCTGAAATAGTTGGAGAGCTTATTATTTACAAAATGGTTTGAGAAATTTTTCATGAATGTATTCTTCTTGTGGATGGAATTGCGAAGGGTTGTATGGATTTGTGACTCGAGTTTATTAAATGAGTTCTGAAATAGTTTTGTTTTTGACAGGATTATGTTGATGGATTTGTCCTCTTGTCACTATGATATGAAATCATTGAAGGGTTGTGAGTAAGCATACATATTCTCAAGACTTCTTGAATGGCCAGAGCCACTGGCTAACATTAGTGGAGACCTACGCCTAGAAAGGAATCTTGGTAAGCCTTTTCATGGGGCGTTAAACATGGCTATAGTTTGATATGAAGTACTAGAGTAATCAATGGACTAAAATCATGGATGTTTGCTTAATTATTGTTGATGGAGTGAGTGTTTCTAATATGTTGAAAATATTGTTGAAGTGATGTAACTCATATTTGGACTTTTACATATATTATATACTGGATGTGGTTGTGTTTCTATTACTGTTTATAATGTGCATTGCTGATGCTTGATTTGTTGAGAAGAGATGTGCACTATTCATTGAGAAGTGGTATGCTTATATCGTTCATCTCAATTCTTTTTCAGCTACCAACTTATAGGAGGAAAGCTACATCAGTGGAGGACTCTTAGGAATTTGGATTTTGGCTATAACTTGAGATAATTATGTGTATAATTTGTAATGGTACTTTTTGAAAGTGCTAGTATAAACACCTAAAAGGTGGGTGAATAGGTGTGAAGACAATTTTTCTAAATGCAGTAAAAATCCTTTGAAAAACTGAGTTTGGTAAGCAATAGACTTTGAAAAATTTAGACTTTGGCAACTAACTCAATATACTGAAAGATGTCACAGCGGATAAAGTAAAGGAGTTCAAGGAAGAGAAAATGAAGATAAGATTTATAGTGGTTCGGCTTAGATCAAGTCTACGTCCACTCTCCCACGCTAACAACCTTCTGGCTGGTTTTCACTATTAATCAAAAGAGAATTACAGCCTTATAATTGGGACTTCTTAGTGAAGAGATTCTACTACTCTCACAAAGTCGCACTTTTGAGTTTCTCTCTTTCGAATACAATTGAGCACTGTATGAGAAAGAACAAGTAATTCGGAAGCTTTAGACTTTGGAATTTTTCTTTCACGCTCTCTATCAAATGACTTGATGAACCTCCTTAAATACTTTTTTATGCCTTTTCGACCGTTGACACTTTCCAGATGAATTATTCCAATCAAACCATTGGACAAAATCAATCAAGAAGATCTCAAGCCGTTTGAAAATTGAGATGAAAGCCCATCAATCCTGGTCGCCCATACAATCAGGATCTTGGTTTCCATAAGTAGATTATTTCCAAATAAGCTTGCCTTCCAAGATGATTTGCTGTTTCGAAATTGATTCTGATAAAGATAACCGATATGGTAGGTGATATCTCCAACCAGAAAGCCATATATAGCCTGTTCATACTGAAGCCTTGAAGAAAGTATTTTGGCTCCAGGTTTGGTTGAAGGCCAAAGCAACACTAAACCTCCTTACTTTGATGGGAAATAGTACAATGTGTTGAAAAACAAGATGAAGGCATTCCTGAGATTGAAAGATCCCCTGGAATGGGATGTGGTAGAAAAATGGATCATTCCCAAAGCTACATCAACCTCAAAAAGAGGAAAAGAAGTTGCAGATGCTGGCGAAATGACACAAGCAGAAATAACCAAGAGACAAGCTCTTGATGCTAAAGCCATCTACTCCTTATATTGTGCTTTATCTCTAACTGAGTATAACAGAATTTCATCTTGTGAAACAACAAAATAAGTCTAGGACAGGTTACATGTTACCTATTAAGGAACTGATCAAGTCAAAGAAACAAAAATCAATATCCTACTTAGACAGTATGAAACCTTCAAGATGAAACCAAGAGAATCCATCACTGACATGTTCAGTCGTTTCATAGAGATTGTAACGGTCTAGCATATCAAGGACAGCCAATCTCAGGACCAATGAATGTCAATAAATTGCTGCGTGAACTCGCCAAAGACTAGAATCACATAAAGACTTCAATAAGAGAAATCCAGAGGATCATGCCTCTTTCAGTAGATGAACTAGTTGGCAGACTTCAATCATATGAAGTGGAACAAATCAACAAGGAAGAAGATCCTAAAGGTAAGAAGTCAATTGTTTTAAAATCTAATGATGATTCTGATGTTACAGATTCAGAAGATGACATGGACGATGAAAAACTAGCACTCATGATTAGGAAGTTCAGAAGGTTGAACAGGAAGGGAAGAAGGTTCAATTGGAAGAAGCAGAACACTCAAAAATTTCAGAAAAAATCATTTGAGGACAATGAAACCAACAAAGATGTGATTTGCTTCGAATGCAAGAAAAAATGGCGTATCAAACCCAACTACCCTCTGTTAACGAAAAAGAAAGGAAAAATAGAGAAATTCAAAAAGGCTCTCAAAACAGAGATATGGAGTGATACTGAATGCGAGGAAAGTGATGAAGAATACGCCAATATATGTTTAATGGCCAATTCTGAATAAGACTCAGACTCTGAAACATATTATGATTCAGACTCAAACAAAGAAGTTAAGGTTAGTAATTCAATAATTCCTGTTAAAGTCTCTAAATATATAGATGAACTTTGTCTTAGTCTCAAAACTTCTCTTAAAAAGATTTCCGAGCTAAAGAAGGAGAATTCTAAACTAAAGCAATAGGAAACCTCTTGGAAAGAAAAGTTTGAAAATCTGAATAAAAGTTTTAATGATTTGAAAGAAAATATAGATTATCTCTCAAAGGAAAATGTCTTTTTGAAAGAGGACATTTTGAATGTCACAAAAAGGTTTTCAAAAGGATCTGAGAAGTTGGAAAAGATTTTTTCTGTACAAAGACCGTATTTTAATAAATTTGGTTTGGGTATGACACCATAAACTATTCCTTTAGTTGATTTTCCCAAAGTAAAGGAAAGAATCAAATAAAGACCTACAAAAACATTTTACAAAAATTATTTTCAAAAAGTTTTTGTAAAACCTGTTGGCCGAAGTGTTATCAAATGTTTAAAGTACAACAGCTCAGAACATTTCGAGAAAGAATGTCCCAAAGTTTGGAAACCTGTTAAGAATGATTGGACAAAGACTATTTTTAATACTAACTCTTATGGACCCAAGAAAAATGTGGATACCAAAGAAAGCTTGAGTTCTTTTGATAATTACAGGTCACTATCAAGAAAAAAATTAAATGGTATTTGGATAGTGGTTGTTCGAGACACATGAGAGGAGATTCAAGTTGCTTCATAAAGTTTGTTCAAATAGATGGTGGAAAAGTTTCTTTTGATAGAAACAGTAAATGAAGAATTGTTGAATGTGAAACTGTGAAGATTGGAAGTCTCACAATCAATAATGTTTCCTTGGTGGAATGTTTGAATTACAATTTACTCAGCATAAGTCAACTATGCGACACTGGATTCAAAATTAAGTTTCAAGAAGGCATTTGTTCGGGAACTAGTAAAGATTTCTCTCAATCTTTCACTGAACGAAGACATTGGAATATTTATCTTCTTGATATAAAACTAGAAAGTTCTCGGTGTTTAATATCCATTTAAGATGAAGCAAACCTTTGGCATCAAAAGTTCTCGGTGTTTAAAGTACAACAAATGCCAAGATTTCCTCCAAGAAGCGTGTTCGCGAACTGCCCAACCTGACTTATCAAAAGTCTGAATTATGCACACCCCGTGTTTTGGGAAAATAGGTTATAAGTTCTTTTAAACCTATAAATCAAGTTTCTACTAATCGAGTTTTGCAGCTTCTGCATATGGACTTCTTTGAACCAACTAGAACTCAAAATATTTGTGGAAAAAGATACTGCCTAGTAACCGTGGATGATTACTCTCGCTTTACTTGGGTGTACTTCCTGACAAATAAGTCTGAAACCTTCTCTCACTTTTCAAAATTTGACAAAAAGGTTTAGAATGAAAAATGATATGCTACTTCAAGCATATGAACAGACTATGGAGGTGAGTTTGAAAATCAATAATTTGAGAAATTTTGTGATGAATCTGGTTCCCGGCATGATTTCTCTTCTCCATATACTCTAGAGCAAAATGGAGTTATGGAAAGAAAGAATAGATCCTTGCAGGAGATGGCAAGAACCCTCTTAATTGAGAGTAATATTTCCTCTTGATTTTGGGCTGAAGCAGTTTCTACAGCTTGCTAAATCATTAACAAAGTATTCTTGGGGCTTATTTTAGAGAAAACTCCTTATGAAGTGTTTAAAGGGAAGAAGCCAAATGTTTCTTATTTTCATGTGTTTGGTTGTAAGTGTTTTGTTTTGAAAAATGCAAATGATCGAATTGGTAAGTTTGAAGTAAAATAAGCCAAATGTTTCTTATTTTCATGTGTTTGGTTGTAAGTGTTTTGTTTTGAAAAATGCAAATGATCGAATTGGTAAGTTTGAAGTAAAATTAGACGAAGGAATTTTTCTTGACTACTCAACCTCAAGTAAAGCCTACAAGGTATTCAACAAGAAGACTCAGTATGTGGAAGAATCTATGAACGTCAAGTTTCAAGACTCTATGCAGAATCAACTGGATCAAAATCAACTTGAAGAATCTAAACCTGCTCTAAACTTTTTAAAGTCTACTTCCCCCGAAGTAGTTCAGACTTCTGAAGATCAACAACAACAAGAACTAGAAAATTCAATTGAAGTAGAGGATCAGCAGACTCACAAACCAACTAGCAACCGGAAGCATAAGTCAAGTCATCCCAAAAAATCTCATCATTGGCAACATTGATGAAGGAATTTGTACCAGATCCAAAAGGCAAGAAGAGTCTAGTACCTTGGCACTCGTTTCTAAAGCTGAACCCAAAAGTATAGAAGAAGTCTTGACTAATGAAAGCTGGATTGAAGCTATGTAAGAAGAGCTTAGATAATTCAGTATCAACGATGTTTGGGAACTAATTCTTAAACCTAAAGGTAATTCTATTGTGACAGTCTGATTTTCTAATTTTGTTTTCAAATTAAATAAATCGGGCTTTTTGTCGACGTGCCTATAGTGCTATTCTTTGAGCCGATCACTCATGAGATAACTAGACTAGTCGGGAAAGTTATTAAAGGATTTTAGTGCAACAAACTTGAGAATTCGACCAGGAATTGACTGCTCGACCGTGTTAGTTTACAAGAATCATTTCGGCACAGTCGAAAATCTATTAGAGACCGGAAATAGGTTGATTCGATAGAGATATATAATTAGACATGGGTGATTCCATCTAATTATAAAATTCTCGTCAATCTACACAAAACTGATTTTTGTGTCATTTTGGTACCCTGTGGTCGTAATTGAAACCTTGAGATTTTTCACGACAATCGAGAGTCGCCAATGCATCGAAGATGTACATTGTGGCTCGAAAATAATCGACCACGAGTCTATTGCACCGAAAATTCCCAAAAAAACAAAACTACCCGATAGTTTAGGTTGCGCTAAAATCACATTTGACTGAAATTAACCGAGGAAATTATGCCGATTTCAGAAATTAGGAACTCTCACGTGTCACAATTAATCCCGGTGAATGTTGTTACATCTTTTCAAAATTTATTTATGATGGGAATTGTTTGAGAAAAATACAAGTGCAGCAATTTTAAAAGAGTAAGGGAAATGCCACTTTTTAAATAGGATTTTAGGACCTTTAGTATGGAACAATTAGAGAAGATTTATAAGTGACTAATAGGGGACTTGATCCTATTAACTCAAGTGGTAAATTGGTAAAAAGGAAATGAGGATAGGTCCCTTCAAGTAAAGAAATTCGTAGGAAGGCCTTTGGCCAAGAATTTCACCTCAATTTCCATGTCATTTGGTGGAGATAACTTTGGGAAAAGTTGTGGGACATATGATGGTGATGGATGGGCAAATTCCCATGGAAAAAGTTATGAGACTTAGCTTCAAATTCGGATTTAGCAGCATTACGATGGATTTCACCACCTTTTACATCTCATTTAGAAGAGATAAGTGTGTCAAGGTGGGGTGGGCCTCTTGATAATGAAAGTAGAGAATCTTTCCTTGGAAAAAGTACTAACACTTTTGTGGAAATTTACAAAAGGCTGTGGAATATGAGATGAGGGACCCTCATAGTCCTTTCTCTTCCCTCTCCTTTCCCCCTTACGTGCAATCCCCTTTCCCTTGGCCCCATTCGACTACTCTCTTCACTCTCCCCCTTTCCTTTCTTTCCCTTTCTTTTCTTTTCTTGTCTTTTAGCCGAAAAGCTTGCCTTTTCTTTTCCCATCTCTTTTCTTCCACACGTATTCCTTATACCTTGCTGCCGTGTGCCTGCCTCCCTCTTTCTCTTTCAATTCCTTTTCTTTTTCCCTTCTCTTTTTCAACCGTGCAAGCTGTTGTTTTCTTCTTCTTTGAACGTGCAACTCCCGTTTCTGCTCCCTCTTGGACGACAAGCCAGCGACTAAGAAAAACAGAGGAAGGCATGATCGTGACGTTACCAAAATTTTTGGACCCACATAAACGTCGACCAACTACCACCATGTTTTTTATATCTTGGTCATGGAGTTCGAGTGAGGATAAAACCCCCTCACCAGCAGGAGAGCCACGCAACCGACAAAACTCCACGTTTGGTTTCCTCTACCGAAAAATTTATAAGTTCGTGAGTTACTGTTGCCGTCCCGCCACAGCACACCCCTCTGCTATTCTGGCTTCAACTCACCATCAAGAGACTCAAGGCTGGTCTCTGTGTTGCTGTCTAGCCATCAACAAGTGCTGCCTTTAGTTTAATTAGGTGAGTTGTTTTCCTAAAACTGGATTAGGGGTTGTGTACCTCTATCTAGGAATTTCTACAAGTAAGAAAGGTGTAGATGATAGTACATATGGTCGAGTGTTAGTTATAAATGTTAGATGAGCCATAGAAAGGCTTAGTTATGGTTTATAGGACAAGATAAGCACCGTGGAGGATGATTCGGCCAAAGACAGGGCTGTCTCTTAAAACTGTTTTCTAGACGTATGCGTTTTGCTATTTTTGTAGGTTGAGGTGTGTTGAGATTTTGAAGTAATTTCCTTCTAAATAAATGTTTTAGATATCTCAAATAATAACATATATTTTTCTCAGGATTTTTGGAAATTAAAAAGATGAAGATTTTAACTCCGTCATCCTTTAACTAGAAATTCGGACAGTACTGGAGACCTTGACCTGTTATGATTCCACGGGTTGTTACCGACCTTTAGAGGTCGAATTTCCAAATGGTTTATTCATGAAAGTTGTTCCTTATAACTTCTATTTTAACATACTCGAATTTAAAATTAAATGGACCTGATTTTAACCCTGAACCGAGTGGATTTCGATGAAATAGACCCTCTGGAATTGGACCCGATTTTAGTACTGCGTTGAGTGAATTACTGGGCCGAATCCAGAAGGATCTGGGCATCAGTGTCTTCAAAAAAATTGTTCTTTTACATGTCCTTTATCACATATTCAAATCTTGGAATTTTCCGAGCCCGATTGGTTGGGTTTCGGGATTTAAATTGGGAGATGCGCGCAGGCCCAGTTTCTGCCAATTAGGACCAATGCTAGTTGGTGATGGTTCTTGATACTTTGCTTTCTTTAATTAGTGTTTTAATGACTTATAGATTTAATTTATTAGTTACGTAATTCTGATTTCATACTGTTCACAAAGCACTGTTCACGTGACACTGTTCATGAAACATTGTTCACCCGCACTGTTCACCTATTGATTTTATGAAGTGAAGGAGATGTGCAATTGAGCATTGAATTGTGACATTGAGTGAATGCATACACGACATGAGAATCCGTCACGAGCCTTTGGGACCGAATAATGCTCCTTCGAGAATGTCCCAAATCAACGGATGCCGGTCGCAGTGGATGCTGGACCGATGCTCCTAATTGAAATGCTGTTAGAGATGGACGTTGCCGCGCTCGACGGTGCGAGGCGATGCCCGGTTATGCCGGAAGACTGTTATTTGTTGGGTTGGCCATAACCTATGAATGGAAATTGTGAAATGCATGATTGATCGAAGATCGAGGGACCTAATTAAGAGATGAAATTGTATGGTGCGGTATGGGACGTACCATCACGGTTTAGTCTACTAATTGGGGCCCATATGAGTGTATTAATATGTACATTCTTGAGCATTTATTTGTGAGAATATTATTATGTTTCCTAATCTTGATACTACTATGTAGGAATTGATTTGATCGAGACTAATGTGCAGGGAAATGTTATAGAAAAAGGGATTGTGAGAAACGTGATTAAATTGCTTGTAGAGTGTACCCTTCTCCTAATCTAGATTTAGGGATTGAACTCGCTGAGATGTGATCTCACCCCTTAGTAGGCTAAAATTTTCAGGTCCCTAGATGGAAGAAGGCCAGGTCGGGCACAGAGGTCTACAGGAAGAGAAGTGTAGATTTCTCGTTATCTTCTCCCAGGTGGTGACAAGTCTTCCGTCAAGGTTGGATGATGGGTGACAGTTCACCCTAGAGAAGTCAAGAAATATGATAGTATAGTAGCGAACCCTAGTATTGTAAATAGAAGCTTAGTGCTCATATGACCGAACAGCTTCACTTTTTGTATTAGACATTGGGGTGTTAAACTGGTATGTCTATAAATGCTACTGTAGTGTAGGTGTGGTTTGTAAAAATATTATCCTATGTTTCTATCCCACTGCTTTGTTGTATGGAGATTGTTTTATGTTTCCGCATGCGCAAAATAACGAATGGGTCGACAACAGTTCCTGGGATGTTGCAAAATTATATTGACCATTGAGGGATGTGCAGGTGCCCAGAGTTCGAGTCGTGACATATGTTATTGGAACTAAATGGGTTTTCATGAACAAGGTGGACGAGAAAGGAAAAGTGGTCAGGAACAAAGCAAGACTCGTGGCCAAAGGATATACGCAAGAAGAAGGGATAAACTATGATGAGACCTATGCACCAGTAGCAAGGTTAGAAGCAATTAGATTATTACTTGCTTTTGCTTGCTATAAAAATTTCAAGTTATTCCAAATGGATGTAAAAAGTGCATTCCTAAACAGATTCATCCAAGAAGAAGTCTACGTGGAACAACCACTTGGATTTGAAGATCCAAGAAAGCCAGACTTAGTCTACAGTTTGAAAAAGGCCCTTTATAGACTGAAGCAAGCACATCGAGTCTGGTATGAAAGGTTAAGTAAATTCCTAACTCAAAATCGTTTTGTTAAAGGAAAGGTAGACACTACCTTGTTTATAAAAAGAGAAGGTAAATATTTTTTACTTGTTTAGATTTATGTTGATATTATTTTTGGATCACCAAATGAATATCTATGCAAAAAATTCTCTAGATGTATGGAGGATGAATTTGAGATGAGTATGATGGGTGAATTAACTTTCTTTCTGGGATTACAAGTTAAACAATCAAAGAAATATATTTTTATTCACCGAGAGGAAGTATACGAAAGATTTCATCAAGAAGTTTGGATTGGAGAATTGCAAAAAAACAAAAACACCAATGTCAAGTTCCTCAAAGCTGGACAAAGATGAAGAAGGAAAGAATGTAGACCAGAAGCTATATAAGAGTATTATTGGTTCGCTTCTTTACCTTACTGTATCTAAACCTGACATTTTGTTTAGTGTTTGTATCTATACTAGATTCCAATCAAATCCCAAAGAATCTCACTTAAGTGTTGCAAAACACATCATTAAATACGTTGCAACAACACCAAAGCTAGGTCTGTGGTATCCCAAAGAATGAGACTATACTCTTCTTGGATATTTAGACACAGATTTAGTAGGATGTAAAGTTGATAGAAAGAGTACTTCTCGTACTTGCCAACTGCTGGGCAGCAAATCGGTATCTTGGTTTTCAAGGAAACAAAGTACCATAGCTCTTTCAACAGCTGAAGCAAAATATGTGGATCTTGGGAGTTGTTGCTCTCAAATCTTGTGGATAAGGCAATAGCTAAAAGACTTTGGTATTGAAGAATCGTGCAGCGAGATCAAATGTGACAACACCAATGCCATCAATCTCACAAAGGATCCAATTCTTCATTCAAGGGCAAAGCATATAGAGATTCGACATCATTTCATTAAAGATCATGCTCAAAATGGAGAAGTTATGATTCAGTTTAATCACTCAAATAATCAGTTGGCAGACATATTTACAAAGCCACTTGAGAAAAGCTTATTTGAGTCTATTCGTGCCAGACTAAACATCATATCTTCAACCGGGTAAAGTTTGATGGTGTTCAGACTTACATTGTCTAGAAGCTACATCTGAAAGTTAATGCTTTCTAATTAAATGTGATGAAATTTTGAAAATGTATGTTGATTTTTGAATCGTTAATTGCCTATTTTGTTTTTAGAAATTATCTTTTTCAAAATTTTGAATTTATGGCAGTTTTTCATTTTTTAAAAAGGTAATTTTATTTTTTCCTTTGTGATGGTTCATATATCCCATTTCATTTGCTTTATATATCACTGAAGTTCTTCTTCTCAATTTACGCTCACACAAACCGTAGAATACAGAGATTCTACTTTCTCACATTTTCTCTCAAGTTTGATCTACAAAGATTACACCTTTTTCAATGAGCGAGTTTAAGAAATCCCCCTTGACAGCGACAATGTCTTTCCAGATGAAGTCTTCTAGAATTGCGAACAGGGGACCACAGCACATGTGAGAGGGTCTTCCGCACTTTGACTTAACCGAGGAAGAAGATTATCCTCAGCAACAACAACAACAACATTCTCAACAGCATCACTCTTCACAACAAGCGACCCAAGATCCTCCACAGCAACAAGCAGAAGAAGAGATCATTGAAGATGTTGAACCAGTAAGAACGCAGAAACCCCAATTTCTCTTTAAACTCTACTCTAACTTAAAGGAGGGTGGTTCTGGGATGACTTTGATCGATGAATTTTTGTGAGCAAACGGTTATAAGAATGAAACTTTGTTCTTAAATACTATGGAAAGGTTAGGCATTACGCCTAAAGGTTTGGCAGCAAGGACTTTTGCCAACTTTCCAAGTGATCCGCGGTGTGGTGGTTTTAATCAGCCAGAAGGAAAAGATGATGATGAGAGGATGTATATGCATTTTCAGCCTAGAATTGGTATTGTTGCAAATGTTCATGGAGAGGGAACGCGTTTATTCTGTTCTAAGGATCATAGGAAGACCTATTCGAAATTTTTGAAGAGATGGGTGATGAACCCTTGAACTGTTGACTTTGATTTTCTAGATTCATTGAAAGTGAACCTGAGGGAGAAGTTTACTTTTCTTTAACTCGAAATATTTTGCTCGGAGACTATAGTTGCTTACCTTGAATTGACTGCCTATTTCTATTCGAATCTATCTTTTCTAGATGCAAATAGATTTTCTTTTACAGTAAGGGACAAAGAGTTTGTGGTGGATGTGGACACTTTGGCGGATGTGATTGGTGTGGAAAGAGGGAGTTTCCAACCAATCAATGTGTCTGTTGGTCACGCAACATTGGCTCTTGGTCAGGACAGATTTGCAGAAGGCAGGATTTCTTATTCCAGAATGACTGCCTCCAATATCTTGTTACACAAGATTGTGATCAACTGCATCAGACCCAAATCCACTTCAAAAACTAATGTCTCTCACTTTGAAGCAAAGTTGATGTACGCAATCAATATTGGGTTTAAGTTCTCATTGCCTCACACTATCCTAATGCATATGTATAGGACAATTGTGAAGGACAAGGGGCAACTACCTTACTCTGCACTTGTTAGTCGATTATTCAGACATTTCAACATTCATGTTCTTACTACTCTGTGTTTTCGGACAATTGTTCCTATGGTGATAGGACTGAAGATGGTTTCAAAAATGAGACTGAAGGAGCTAAACAAGGCATTGGAACGCCTGAATGAGAAATCCCCCGCCAAAACAAAACAAGACTCTACAATGAAGAAAAGAAAAGACAAGGAGCCCATGAGCGCACCAATTAAGAAGAGAATAAATCTTGTCTTGTAGGATGAATAAGAAGATGAGGACGACATCACTCTCTCCGCCTTTACCTTAAGAAATCTACGGAGCTTTGTTAGTTTTGAGTAGCCAGAGGACAGAGAGAACAGAGAAAGAGAAGAGACAGAGAAGAGAGATGAAGAAAAAGAAGAATAATGCAGGGAAACTCAAGAAAAAGAAGGTCAAGATGACTATTTTGAGCCAACATATGTTGTGTCCTTGTTAGAGGATTCGGAGAAGACTCGGAGTGGAACTACAGGAGAAGAACAAGAAAAACATCACTTGAGCGCTGGAGCAAAGAAAGAACAAGAAGATGAATTCTTTTCTTCACTTGAAGGAACAGAGACGGGGGGAGCTGCTACCAAAAGAGGTACCTCTTCACCTGTTTTTACTAGTAATGTTAGTAAATCTCTAGCAGATCCAGAGGATGTCTATGCCTCTCAATATCCTGAAGTAGATGTTGAAGAATCCACTCCCAGTCCTAGTGATCGAACTGCTGATGTTCCCTCACATCTCATACTCCTGGAATTGATTTAGCTGGACCTAGGGCTAAAACCGAACCAACAATAGACTTTCAAAGGCTGCTGGAAATCCTTTTGGATTTGAAGGCTCAGCAATGTGGGATGGAGTGTGAGATCAAGAATCTCAAAACAGCTTTATAGTCCACTTCAGACTCTCTCCAAGAATAGCTGAAAGCCCTGAAGCTTCAAGTGCAAGAGACTGCAAAGGGTGAAGATTTGGAGCAGCTGAAGGCGACTCTAATGAAGCTGGAGGAGACTGTCAAGTCTATGGGAGATTTTCATATCGTTCACATTCCCAGACAGCCATGATTTCATCAACATTTTTAAGTGATTCTCCACTTTTTGCTGTTAACAAAAAGGGAGAGAATTTGTGCAGATTTTTATTCTATCTATCTTTTGATTGGTATTTTCTTTTGATTGGTACTTTGGACTTAGGAATTTGGACTAACTTTGGACTTTTGATTACTGTTGACTTTGAATCTTTTTACGCTTGCATCAACTAAGTTTGTGATGTTGTTTATGATTGAATAGTTATGTTTATTATGTTTAAGATTAACATATTTTCTGTGGTTGCAAAATAAATACTATCCAGGTTCGAAGCAAAAATGAAAAATCCCTTTTATCTTCAAAAAAATAGAAATATGTCCAAAAAAATATTTTTCCTCCACGAATGCATGAAAAACCCCTCAAAAATTCAAAAAGTCTTAGGGTTTAAACAAGATTAGGTAATGGAAGGGCATTAGTGATTAACTAGTGTAATTAAGTCACCGAACCTAGTTTCTTTGGTTGCGCAAGAGCGAATATTCCTCCTAAAATTTTGCTTGGGTTTCTAATCGACCCACCCCAAACTGATTAGTGACAATTCCTTTTTAAAATTAATTTACAGGTTAAAAACTTGGTCTATTAAGTCGTGAATTGGTGGATTTGGGAGAATCCAAGCTACGCCTAATAAACATAGCCGAACCATTAGCCTCCGCAGGCGCCTGTCCCTAATCGGGCGTCGAAAAAAAGAGGTTGCAACAACGCTCGAACGTTCCATTCCCGAAACCGAATTCAATTTCGTGGTTAAAATCGACCGAACACGATTTTAGCGCGACCTAACCTACATGTTAGCTTTTAGGGATTTTATCGCGTTTGACCCGTGGTCAATAATTTCTTATCCACGTTTGTGTATCTCCGACTTGTTAGTGACTCTCGGTTGTCGTAAAAATCTCAAGGTTTCAATTATGGGTACCGAGTATAGAATTGATAGAAAATCGGGTTAGTGCCGTTCGACGCAAATTTTGCAATCATGCGGAATCACCCACAATTTAATTATGTCATTCCATCGAATCGACCTATATCCGATCACTAATCGATTATAACGGTGTCATATTGACCCTCATCGATTATCACAGTCGAGCAGTCGATTTCTAATCGAATCCTCAAGTCTGTCGCGTTTATATCCCTTAACGGCTTCATCTGATAGATTGGTTAACTCGTGAGTGATTAGCTCCAAGAAAAAGGACCATAGGCGCGTCGACGAAATGCCCATTTCATATTATCGAGAGGAGGTCGAAATTTAGGATGTCACACAAAGAGTTTGTTCTTTATTCAAATCATGAAGCCTCAAAGTACTTAAATACTCAATATAAACTCAACAATCAACGTGCCAAGTGGATGGAGTTTCTTCAAGTTTTCACTCTTATCAAGCATAAAGCTAAAAATCTTAATTCAGTGGCGTATGCATTAAGCCATAGGCATTCCTTGCTATCCACAATGCAAGTGAAGGTCTTAGGCGTTGACATGATCAAAGAGCTTTATGAAGAGGATTAAGACTTTGGACAAATTTAGAAAGATAGTTCAAGGGGTCCAATTAAGCAATTCTTGTCGCAAGATGGGTTCCTTCACAAGAATAATCATTTGTGCATACTAAGAAGTTCTCTCGTGGAAGCCATTATCAATGAAGCTCATGGTAGAGGATTAGCTAATCATTTTCGAAGAGACAAGACACTCTCTTGTCAAAGGAAGTTTTCAGTGGCCTCAAATGGAGAAAGATGTTATGAGACATGGAGTGAAGTCAAACTTGTCACATTGCCAAAAGCCATACTCAAAACACTAGCTTGTATACTCCATTACTAGTATCAACCACCACTTGGGAAGGTGTGAGTCTAGATTTTGCGGTTGGTTTACCTCGGATACAAAGGGGTGATGACTTGATTATGGTGGTCATTGATCGATTCTCCAAAATGGCACATTGAATGCTACTCATTTGGCGAATCTTTACTTTCAAGAGATCATGGAACTTCATGGTATTCCAAAAACAAGGGCCTCCAATCAGGATTCAAAGTTTATTTGTCATTTTTGGTGCACACTTTGGAAGAAGCTAGGCACAACTAGTCCCTTGGACTTAGCTCCACTTCCTATTTTTCAACATTTTAGTGGAGATGTTGAGGATCATGCTGACTATCTAAAAAAGCTTCATGAGCAAATTCGGGAAAGGACCATAAAGCACAATGCAAAGTATCAAGAGAGAGCCAACAAACATTGAAAGCCTGTAACTTTTAAGGAAGGAGAATTGGTTTGGCTACATCTTAGAAAGGAAAGATTTCCTCGAGATCGTCATGGGAATTTGAAGCCTAAGACTGATGGTCTTTTCAAAGTATTGCAAATGATTGGACACAATGCCTACAAGATTGAACTCCTTGGTGAGTATGCTATTTCGGTGACATTCAATATAGCTGATCTTTCTCCCTACCATGAAGATGAAGACAATGAAAACTCAAGCATGAGTTTACAAGCAACAAAAGCATCTGATGCTGAGGATGTTAGTTCTACGAATGAGTCACCAATTGCATAATTACTGATACCGAGTCTACTTCGGTAACCTTATGGCGAGAGGGTGTCCAATTTCCTTGAAGGCCATTAATTCAGTAACATTGGAACAAGCAAATCTTGGATACATGTATCCAACAACATTTACTTTTTATATTTTCAAAGTCTAGTAAATGTCGTTTAAAGTTTCCAGAGTCCCAATTTAATTATCGTAGTTTTCTAGTTTGTCTTCCCTATGAGTCCTTTTATCCTTTCAAAGAGTCTTAGTAATTACTCATGCTTGGAGGGTTGTTCCAAGCTCATTTGTATAAGCATGTTACAATGAATACGAAGGTAGATTTGATTTGAGTGATAATTCATTAGCCTTTGGCTTGAGAACAAGAAGGATTTCTTATTGTGCTCTTATCTCTTAAGTGGATTCCCACAAGTGGCAAGGGACCAATCCAATTTAGTTCTCACTTGTGTTACCTCATACTTCTCTACACTCTCTCTGGCATCATTAAGAAACCACTCATGATGAACACATCATTAAAGTTTCATTGCTGTCAATCAAAATTAACCACATAAGTACGCTTGGATTGGCTTTCCATTTCTTTCTGTTTTTTCCTCTCATAAGGATTTCCATGCAACTTCCTATCCAGCTCCCACTGATATTCAACTACTCGAGTCCCTGTCTTGGCATAAATCAGATGTCTTAAAACCTCTTCAGCAGCCGAACTTCTTCGGGGATCCAGAAATTCACAATGAAAGAAAAAGTTTGTTTTCGTCAACCATGCAATGAAAGGACATCGAAATGACGATATAATTGATCTACATCTACACCAAAATTTGGTCAGACATTGCTCAATTTGAAGATATTTTAAGATGCTTTAAAATACATGAACCGATGTGAAGTTGCCGTTCGTGGGTGGAATGGGTGAGATTAGATCCGACTACCAAACTTGAATAGATCATCGTTATGTTACTTCAATGGTGGACTAACATTTGAAATCCATTATTATCTGTAATGACAAATCGGTCGCTGCGGAATTTAAGTTATGAGATGAGCAAATGAGACAAGAGTTTCAAGCAAAATCTCGAGAAATCATGGCACATTCTAACGACCTATTTTTAGTGATATTCTAACAAAAAACTAATATGTGATATTATACTAGCTTCTTTATCTATACACTACATGTAACGAAAAGGGGTTCTCATATATCTTAGAGCATTTTCAACCTCTTTATTTTAAATTGGTCAATTTTAGTGATATTCTAACAACAAACTAATTAATATGTGACATTATACTAGCTTCTTTATCTATACACTACATGTAACGAAAATGGGTTCTCATATATCTTAGAGCATTTTCAATCTCTTTATGTTAAATTGGTCAATTTGGAAATTAGTTGATTTTATACTATTGAATTCAACGTTCCTTAATTCTTTATCTTATTGAATTAGTCAATGTATTTAGATTTCCAGGTGAATTTCGTAGATCGACTATCTTTAAACGTTGCAAATTCAACTCAACCGGCGGTTCGAATTTTCCCAACTAAGATGGGAAGCTCCTTTCTTTTGTTGCAGAGCATCTATGCAAACACTGACCTATGAGCTAAGCTAACCCTCCAATAGAGGTTGAAAGCCCCTCTATATCTTGGCATCGCTGCAAAGACAAATGCGAAAGCTTCACCACCCCTCCAATAAATAATGGGAGTTCACTAATATTCTTGTTGATACAACTATGCTAAACTTTAAAAAAAAAACGCACCAAAGCATTAGAATCGTAAACTAATTTCATCACAAAATGAAATATCTAGATCCCCAAACAATATAAACCAAATGCAATTTTACAAAATTTTATTACATAGAAAGCAAATCCATTCTTTTTGTCTTTGACAACAAACTAGAAGAAGGCTTTAGGAGTCGACATCTAACAGTTCCCCTGCTCTCAAAACCTCTCCAGTAACCATCCCGAGCAAATCACGGTGCGACCCTGCAACAATGCACAGGTGAAGGAATTCCATTTTCTTTCTTACTTGGAATGGAATTCAGTTTCTGTTCTTTGTCTTTGATAACACTTTCCGTAGAGCTTCCTATTGGCCACCACAGATCTTCACCTCCTTGAGTCCTCCTTCTTGCGTTGGAAAATGTGAGATGTCTCAAAACCTCTTTAGTAGCCAATTCAAGTACATCTTCAGGAGTGCAGCTATGAACCACGAAAGAAAAAGGTTTGTTGTGGTCAGGCATGCAAAATAAGATATTAAGATGACAATTTGATTGGTCCAGAGCTACACCAAACTTTGGTTATAAACTTTTCAATTTGAAGAAATGTAAGATGCTCTAAAAACTCATGAAACTATGTGAAGTTGCTGTTATTGATGGAATGAGTGAAACTGCATTAAACTACCAAACTTGATTAGATCACCATTACGTTCCATCATTGATGGACCAACATTAGAAATCTATGAAATTATATGAATGACATGTCGATCCCTTCGTAATGTGAATTCTGAGATGAGCAAATTAGGTAAAGTTGAGCTAAATCTTGAGAAACCATGGCACATCCTACGAGCATTTTTGGTGACATTATAACAAAAAGCACTCTGCAATGAAAATATGTTTATCTTATTTCTTCGAGCATTTTCTTCCTCTTTACATTGAATAGGTGTATCTGGAAATTAGCCTATATTTTAATATTGAATTCGACGTATCTCTATTCTCTAACTCACTGGTTAGTTACTCCCACAACGTTGGCAGCTTCGTGCCACACCTTGTTTTGGCTGCAGAATGTTAGAATCGTTCCTCTCTGAAATACAGAGGACTCAGAACTTTCAATCTCAAACTGATTTAAAAGTCCCATGAAAGCCCGCAAACCCCTATCACCTTAAGAACAAATATAATAACTGTGTTTCGTTAAACAGTGGACTTAAATCGGAATTATCTCATCTTGTTCTAATCTCCAGTCAGCTTTTCTCTACCTGTGACAATTTAAACCTATTTCCTGAAATAACCTAAAGCAAACTCTCTCTCCTGCAAAATCTTCTGCATTCCTTTCTGTGCCATCTTTTATATTCTTTAGATATTCTATCGGATTAGAGTTTGCTTGAGCAACTCCTTGTATTCAAGAGGATTGCAGTGCAGTAATTATGAAACTCTCCAGTTTGGTAAAGGTCAATTAAATTTACTTCTTTACCTCATACTTTAGTGAGAAAATAGAAGCACTACCTGTTAGTTTTCAAGACGAACCCCTTCATAGCTGCAACCTCGATAAGGGCATCTTTCCATGCATTCACTTCATTTTGTTCAAACTTCTGCCGGTGCTTATCTAGGGCCCTGCTGTATAAATTGCTTTTGAGCTTAACATCATCAATCTCCACATTGTAGAAAATAGGGATGATTCTTCTTTCACCTTTGGATTGTGACCTGCATTTTACCATGTAGGCAAGTTCACCGAGACACCATTGACTGGAAGCATAGTCCCTAGAGAAGACCGGTATGTAGACACGAGAATTGTCAAGTGCCAGCCGAAGCTCTCTGCCAGTACCTTCATCAAACCACACTTCATCATCTCTAAAAACAGAAACTCGGTTTTGCATCAGGTACTTGCGAAGTAAACTGATAATGCTATAGCGAGTGTCTGATCCCCTAAAACTCAGGAACACATCATACATAGGTACTCTCCGGGGAAGCCAGGTCGAACTTGAGACATTTTGCAATCTTTCCAGGACGGTGCAATTATGAATATCCAACTCCAAGCTTTCTAAGCCCTTGATACCCTCAATGGCTCTTACATTTTGGCAAGCTTTTAGCTCAACACGTTGTAGCTTGTCCAACTTTGATAAGCCCGGTAATCTCTCCATTGACTTGCAATGAAAAATACGGAGGTGCAGCAAGGATTCCAGTTCCGACAGACCCTGAATCTCAACTAACCTTTCCAATCTGTGTAGATCCAAGCGCCAGAGATTCTTCAAGAGTGACAGGCTGCGTATTTCTTCCAGGTATTTACAATTACTTAGTTTTAGTTCCCTCAACGTTACAAGTTCTGGAGAAATAGCAAACAGTGACATTGGACAGTTGGTGACACGCAGAACCAACAAATGACTTAAGTTGGAAAAATTTGGCAGTGAACCGAGACCGTTGAGTTTCAAGGTTGACAATTCGGATGGAAGTTGATGGATCGGTCGCTCCTCTGGATCCCACTGAACTTCTTTCGGCAAATCGTTCGACCAAACTTTGTGTTTTTCCGCTAGTGAAGCTGCTAATCTAGATACTTCCAGATAATCTAAATTGACGTGGCCTGAGAGGTCAAGGGAGAATGAGAAGTTGAGAGCTTGAAGATGGAGGCGTGTCAAACTTGAGGGTGGAGCCGGCACTTCTCCAAGGTCAGTCAAACCCAATTCAAGTGATTGGAGATTAGAGAGATGACCGATCTCCCCAGGCAACCTAGAAACACAAGTAAACGATAAGTCCAATATCCTCAAATGGAAGAGCTTCCCAATTTCCTCCAGGTTTTCATCCGTTAGACACCAACACTTCTTAGCGTGTAACTCTTCAAGCATCTTCACCTGTCCGATAGTATGAGGAAACTTTCTTATTACTGTATAACTTACCCTAATCACCTTTAGTTCCCTTAGATTTCCCAAGGAATCAGGTAGTTCAACTATTCCCGTCATTGATAAATCCAACTCAGTCAACATTTTCATTTCTCCAATAGAGCATGGAATCTCCTTTATCCCCACACACCCACGTAAAGATAAACATGTAAGTTTCACCAACCCCCCGATAGAGTTTGGAAGTTGGCTGATCCCAGGGTGCTTGTCTAGTATAAAACTCGACAAAGACTGTAGATTGCCAAATGTGTCTGGAAGCTTGAACATTTGAAAATTTTGGGGCATGATAATCTCCGTCAAAGATTGTAGAGAACCGATTTCTACAGGTAGCTCCCCAAGTAACTTGCATCCCTCAATATTCAAAGCTTTTAGGAATTTCAGCTTACCAATAGAGCTGTCAATTGCAGTTAACTTTACACACCGAGCAAGAATTAACTTCTCTAAAGACACGCAGTTGGAGAAGTTAGGTGTCCTTTGTAACCATAAGCAACCAGTCAAATTTAGAACCTTCAATTTATTCATCTACAGAAAAAAAGTTAAAGTGAGAAAATAAATGAGAAACATAGCATATATGGCGGTATCGGTAGTAAGCCAATTATCCATGACTCATTAAGATGAGCTACGGTACTCTAAGTATCCCAAGTTTTAATGGGGGTGTTGTAAATAACCCTCATACTTTTAATTTTTGAAAATAATCCCCAACCTATGACCACCGTTAGGAGTCAAATTTATATCACGAGGAAAATACAAAGAACCATCCCACCCTTTACTTCACTTCGCATCCTTTACTCCTAAAACCTGTAGTTCGCGGCTTAGAACAAAAGTACATAACCAAACAACTAAAGTGCCCTCGCTATGAAAGTACAAAAACCTCTAACCAAGGTCACCCTTGTTAGGGAAACCCCTTATGATATTTTGAAGATGACAAAATAAATCAAAGGCTACTAATGTCTTTACTGGTTGAGTAATAGGCTATGCAGATGATAGAATGTGTAAATGATATTGTCGAAGTTTATATTTAGAAGAACCATAAGATAAACTCTGCGCTGAAGCTAAACTTATTCAAATTGTGTCCAGACCTTAAGGCTAAATATGTTCAGAAGCAAAATATGTTTAGACTTACGTCCAAATTGTAAAGTTTATTTCAAACAGAAGACACTCAAACTCTACTTTAGACGAAAGACACTCAAACTTTACTTTCGATAGAACACACTCAGACTTTACATACAGAACGAGACATGTGTTCAAAATGAGACAACTCGACTAAACATAACACAAGCCCCAAACATATAACTGCTAATGATCTGATTTGGATTCTACATCAAAATAAATTTGATTGACTCAATCTAATTGATTGACAATTGGATCATGAAGACAAGAACTTTCTAAACGAAGAAACTCTACTTATGGAAACCAAGATTCTGTTTGTATGGGCGATCGGAATCAATTTGGAATTCTACTTTTGTCACTCAATGGCTACTAAATCTTCTTGATAAAGATCTATCCAATGGGTAGATTGGAAGACGATCCTCTAGGTACTGTCCAATAGTTAGTTTGGAAGTGAAGGAGTATTTAAGGAGATTAAGGACCAAAAAGCAAATAAGAGACGGAGTGTAGAATCTATAATTCCTTAGTTTGAGCGAACTTCGATCATACACTTGTTTTTCGTGAGCTTAAACGTTTGTGATCGTGAGAGAAATACCAAAAGAGTAACTTAGTGAGATATTGCGATCTACTTTTGAGTGTTTGGACTCAAAGTTGTAATCTCTTGTTGATCACATAGTAAAATCTAGCCAAAAAGCTATTAGCGTGGGAGAGTAGACGTTATTTCATAAGTCTGTTCCATTGCATAATAGATTCGGAACATCTACTAAAAATCTGGTGGCTCGTTTCTCAGACTCTGATTCTTATTCAGACTTTGCTTGCAACTTATTTTATTTCGCATTTATTTGTTAAGATTTCTTTTGAACACTTATTCACCCTCTTTAGGTGTTCATACTAGCATTTTCAATTGGTATCAGACCTACGGTGCTCGTTTTATTGAAGTGTTTTTACTTCTGAGCTAAAGATCTTCTATGACTAGTATCTTGGCACCAGGGCTGATTGAATGATAGAACAATACCAAGCCACCCTATTTTGATGGAAAAGAATACAATGTGTGAAAGAATAAAATGAAGGCATTCCTAAGATCTAGAGATCCTCTGGAATGAGATGTTGTGGAAAGATGAATCAATCCAAAGGCAGCATGAGCTTCAGACAAGGGAAAATAAGTCATAGATAAAGATGCTGAGGATTCCAACTAAGCAGAAATTACCAAGAGATAGGCTCTTGATATTAAAGCTATTTATTCTTTATATTATGCCTTGTCTCCTGCTGAATATAATAGAATTTCTTCATGTGAAACAGCTAAAGAAGTCTGGGATAGGCTTCACATCACTTATGAAGAACAAATCATGTAAAAGAGACAAAAATAAACATCTTACTTGGCCAATATGAGTCCTTCAGAATGAAGCCTAGAGAGTCTATTAGAGATATATTCAGTCGCTTTATAGAAATTGTAAATGGATTGGCATATCAATGTCAATCAATTTCTACTTCAATGAAGATCAACAAACTACTGCGAGGACTTTCAAAAGACTGGAACCATGTGAAGACATCAATTCGGGAGACGCAAAGGATCATGCCTCTTTCTGTTGACAAGCTGATAGGTACTCTTCAATCGTATGAAGTGGAACAGATCAATGATGAAGATGATCCAAAAAGTAAGAAGTCAATTACACTTAAGTCTAATGCTGATTCTGATGATACAAATACAGATGATGACATGGATGAGGAGGAGCTGGCCCTTATGATAAATAAATTCAGAAAACTGAATAGGAAAGGAAGAAGATTGAATTGGAAAAAGCAAAGCAAGCAAAATTCTCAGAAAAGATTGATGAAAGATGTTGAAATGAGCAAGGATGTAATATGCTTTGAGTGCAAGAAGAAGGGACACATCAAGCATAATTGTCCTTTATTAAAAAAAGAATAAATGAATGGTTAATACAACCTTGTTTATCAAAAAGGAAGAAAAATATTTTCTACTTGTTCAAATATATGTAGATGATATAATCTTTGGATCTTCTAATGAAAATCTATAAAAGAAATTCTCAAAGTCTATGCAGGAAGAACTCAGACAATTTAGTATTATTAATGTTTGGGAGCTAGTTCCAAAACCGAAAGGGAAATCTGTGATTGGAACGAAGTGAGTGTTTAGAAACAAGATGGATGAAAATGGCAAAGTAACTAAGAACAAAGCAAGTCTTGTTGCAAAAGGATACACACAAGATGAAGGAATAGACTATGATGAAACATATGCACCTGTAGCCAAGTTAGAAGCTATTAGACTATTACTTGCATATGCGTGTTTTCATAATTTCAGGTTATTCCAAATGGATGTCAATAGTGCTTTCCTAAATGGATTCATATAAGAAGAAGTCTATGTGAAACAACCACTAGAATTTAGAGATCCTAGAAAACTAGATCTTGTCTATAGACTATAGAATGCGTTGTATGGTCTAAAACAAGCACCTCGAGCTTTGTATGAGAGACTAAGTAAGTTCTTGGTAAACAATGGTTTTAAGAAAGGAAATGAGTTCATTGTAGGAAATTTTATAAGGGAAGAATGATTGCAAATCTACGCAAATTTTGGAGCAATCAAAAAAGTATCTCATGCGAAGATTGGCAATGATCATTTTTAATCAATGGTAATTTCAAACATATATCTTGGATAAGAGAAAAAAAAATTAGCATCCCGCCTTGCAAATTTCTATTCGATTTTATGAAGATTTTAGATGATTGCTTATGAATTATATATATTGCCATTATCTCTTGTCATAAACATAAGGCATTGCATTTTTTTTTATTGCTTGATTTGGCACATGATAGGAATATCTGCTTTCTTTTTGCGAAATGCATCAATAATATGTTTTTGAGATTTATGCTCAAGAAAATCCCTTTATTCGTGAAAGATATTATTTCTTGTTCATGGATACTCTTGCTATATTTTTAGAAGATATCTTATATTTAGCAAGTTTGATCCACAAATCAGAGGAATGTATTACGTAATATTTTTGCAAGGATTGTTATCTTTTATACAAGAATTTGCAAGTGGCAAAAGAATCTTTCATATGGATTTTGAAAGCTCGATCCAAAAATTGTGGAGATTTTGTACTATTTTCTAGAGGCTAAAAAATTCTCTTCCTTGTGTAAAGTTCTTGCAAATTATTGAGCAAGTCCCTAATGTGTCGTACGAAAGGTTAAGTAACTCTAAATTTAGTAATCTTATATATGCTATTCAATTTATTTGAAGAAATGGGCATTATATATTACATGGATATTATTACAGCTTATTTGTGCAAAAAGTTTGTTAAGTTTATGCAGATTGAATTCGAGACAAGCTTGATTGAAGAAAATAAATTTCTATCTCAAATTTCAAAATGTAAATGATCATTGCGGATGTTATTGCTATGAAGCAAATAATAGAAAAATATTATGTTCAACATACACAAGCCGCGATTAGTACTATTCGCAAATTTTGTCCCAATAACAGGGGGAGAAAGTGAATCCAAAAGAAAGGGGGAGAATCGTGATCACCTCAAAATGGCAACAAATTGAGGGGGAGCATTGATCAATTATGGAAATATCTTTTTGAATTGATTATGATCTTGATTATTATGGAAGGAAGGAAAAGGTAAATGTGTTAGAACTTGTCAAGTTCTAAAAAATCCAGTTGGTGCATCTTTTGTTACCTTTTCTCATTAACAAATATCTTATTGATATTATCATTTTATTATGACAAAAAGGGTAAGTGATTTTTATAATGCATTCATATTTTTAATAGATATTTGCTAATATATATGATGAACATGAGCTTTATTACATATATTGGATATTCGACTTACTTTGTAAAAGTTGAATTTTTTTTTTTTTTGGAAATTGTGTTTCATACAAGATATATTTGTTATCATTTTATATTATTTATGTGATACTATTTCCATTGTTATCGCTTTTTGATTTTGACAAAAAAGGAGAGATAATATAAATATGCATATGTGTTGATATTAGTTATTGAGCTGCGATTATCTTTCCATATATAATTATGCTCACTCTATTTGCTATCTTCTGCTATCTTTTGATTTGAATTACATTATTTTTTAAGATTGCCCTGATTTATTAATATTTTTAAAAGCATGTTTACACATCTGCATATTCAAAGATTGTTTTGTCATTATAAAAAATGAGGAGATTGTTACGGAAAAATCCATTGTGATGTTTTGAAGATGACAAAATAAATCAAAGGCTACTACGTGTTTAATGGTTGGGTAATAGGCTATGCAAATAATAGAATGTGTAAAGGATATTGTCGAAGTTTATATTTGGAAGAACTATAAGATAGACTCTATGCTAAAGCTGAACTTATTCAAATTTTGTCCAAACCTTAAGGCTAAATATATTCATAAGCAAAATATGTTCAAGCTTACATTCAGATTGTAAAGTCTATCTCAAACAAAAGACACTCAGACTCTACTTCAGACGGAAGACACTCAGACTTTACTTTTGACAGAACACACTCAAACTTTACATACAAAACAAGACACATGTTCAGAACGAGACAACTCGACATAACGTAACACAAGCCTCAAATATATAATGGCTAGAGATTTTATTTGAATTCTACATCAAAATAGATTTGATTGACTCAATCTAATTGATTAACAATTGGATTGTGAAGACAAGAACTTTCTAAACAAAGAAGCTCTACTTATGAAAACCAAGATTCTGTTTGTATGAGCGATCATAATCAACTTTGAATTCTACTTCTGTCACTCAACGGCTACTAAATCTTCTTGATACAGATCTGTCCAATGGGTAGATTGGAAGACGATCCTCTAGGTCTGTCCAACGGCTAGTTTGGAAGTGGAGGAGTATTTAAGGAAATCAAGGACCGAGGAGCAAGTGAGAGACAGAGCGTAAAATCTATAATTCCAAAGTCTGAGCGAATTTCAATCATACACTTGTCTTTCATGAGCTTAAACGTTTATGATCGTGAGAGAAATACCAAAAGAGTGACTTACTGAGATAGTGCGATCTACCACTGAATGTTTGTACTCAAAGTTGCAATCTCTTTTGGTGGGAGAGTGGATGTTATTTCAAAAGTTTGTTCCATCGTATAACAGATTCTGAACATCTACTAAGTCTAGTAGCTCGTTTGTCAGACTTTGATCCTTATTCAATCTTTGCTCGCAACTTATTTTATTCCGCATTTATTTATCAAGATTTCTTTTGAACACCTATTCACCCTCCTCTAGGTGTTCGTACTAGCATTTTCAACCCTCAAGCCCCAAATGCCAACACCACTAGCTTTTGCCATTGGCCACGATATTCAACATCACTGCACTCAACCCCTTCGTGCAGCTGGTAAAATTTTAGTGAACCGTCACATAATGGGTTACTCATTCGACATAAAATGGGCCAAAATGGATTAATAAGGAAAAAAAAAAAAAAGACAAGGCCTAGTAAAATGGGTTATGATGGATTTGCTTAAATGACCCATGTTTGTTTAGTTCGTTGTTTTAGTTTAAAGTTCCTACCATTGCATTATTAAAGCACATGTAATGGAGCTCATATAAGTTCTGAGACCTCTGGTTGTTTATTGGAAATAGTGGTTGTAATTTCATTTATTAATTTTTATAAAAAAAAATTTGCATGTTATATGCGCACCGGTACTCTGTCTTTCTTAATTTCGTTCATTTTCAAGTAAATGTTGAATCTGTAGTAATTCTTGAAGCGAAACATTATATTTCCTAGTACATTTGCTGGAGATTAGACCAATCAAATAGCTGAAGCTAGTAATTAGCTTTAAATCTTACAACCATACAAATATCATAAAGAAAGCACCCATTATCATCCCAATTATAAAATAATAGCCACACTGGATATAATTTTTGAGTGAACATAGAAGCGCCTCTTCAAAAATAAGAGGCCTTTGACAGGAAAAAAAAAGAGCAAAAGATATAAATGTCAAATCAAGCTAAGTTGATTTCACACAATTTTCGTAACCCAAAAATTGACGAGAAATTAAATGTTAAAAATGGACAAGGAACTCCGTTAAATTTGTTCTTTACCCGAACTGAGCTGTAAATTTTTGTGAAATTTGATCTGACATGGTTGTTAAGAACTAGATTCAATGTAAAGTTCGAGGCTTTGCTCATTAACTCGAGTTAATTAAACAAGTTAAAGTAATGTCATATTCATTCAATTTACAGTTTATTAATGTAATTATAAAAAAAAAATTGTTAACTATTAAATTAAGCGACTGAGCTCCTTGAATTGGGTAATATGAAGATGAAGCTAACCATTATTCAAACCATCAACTTAGCTATGTTAGATAAACTTGTGTTGCTTACGCCATTCAAATCGAATGTTGCCAATCTCAAACTTAATTCCAATTAATTTTTTTTATTACTGAACTTAAATCAAACTTTACAGTCCTTTAAATCATATCTGAAGCATATTGAAGCAAAATGGCACTCACTTGTATTAGAATACACCATTTCTAAAGCTAGAGCAACTCTTATGGGGGACATAATTGTGTTTACTTTGATATATAGAAATATATTGAATGTTGTACAAAATATGTTTTGCACAAATGAGATGGGGAGTGCAGGCAACCATTATGTCAATCATAAAAGGTAATAACATAAAGAAGTAAAATATGCATCTTACTTCTATCATCATGAATGAGGTAACAATAAAAGCAGTGCATAGAGTAAGGCATATCATACCTTCAATTGGCTCCATCCAACCCAGCCATCTTCAATATTACTATTGGAAAGGTCGAGCACAATCAATTTACTAAAGTGAAAGTTTTTCATATGCAAAGTCGTTTGCCATGTTTGCCAAGAAAGCCATCTTATCTCCGAAAGAAGATTTTCAAAGTCACCAGAAAAGTGAAACTCTTTCACTTGAAGGACCCTTGGTTTTGGTAGACAAGCTAATTCTTCTTGTGTGAAGCTGTGCCCATTGAACCTCAGGCTTAGCGCTTTTACATCTTCATTTTTCTGCATATCATGGACTCAATATTGAGCATGGAACATACTTTTTTACAGAGCTACAACAGAGAGGACATATAAAGCACTACAAAAAAATTTCTCCAATAATTGAGCACGCGACATATGGTTTCCAATGTTTAGCTTACTTTTTTCCCAACATGTAGTTGTTTCTTCCTCTTCTATATAAACTAATCTTTGAATTTCACTCCTTACCGAAGATGTCGTATTTTCAGTTTGTGCTTTCAGGAAATATTATTAGTATATCAACTCAAAAATCTTCATAGTATATCGTAAGAAATCTAGGTTGAAAATAATCTTTAAATTCTTCATAAAGCTAGTGTTCTTTTCATTTTACCTGATAACACGTAGACTGCTCTTTGTTTTTTTCAAAATTTCAAAAAAGCTACTTTCCACATACTAGAACCCGGAAAATAAAGCCTACTGTCAGGCAATTTCTCTTTAACTCCCATAAACTTTTGAGACCTTTGACCTGAACGTTGGACAGGGAGATGTGACCCCCGCAAGATAAAAGCGACGTTAAACAAAGCTATGAATTACAACCGAATTTCTACAAATAAAGATTTACACACATACACACTTCCCGTTTACCTTTTCTGCCTCCAGTTGTTCCAGGGCTTTCTCACGAGTCCACTTCCTTAGAATCTTGTGAGGATATTCTCGAAGTGCAATGTCTCTTCCAAAATCTCGAACTTGATCATGCATCCAAAACCTATTATCATCTTTAATTTTAATCAATGACCTGTGAGAGAGAACCCGAATTGTAGTGTGAGGATTGTAACCACAATCCTTCCACATGATGACCGGATATGTTTTGTCCTTGTTGGTGAAAAAGCATGCTATATCCAAAAATACTTCTTTTTCTATATCCTTTAGTCGTTCATAACTTATCATTAATGTATCTCGGACATCGTCAAAAAGACCTTCCTCTAACTTCTCCAGTGTCTCATCCCAAACTTCTATTTTATCCGAATTCCTCAAATGATTGCCCAAGTCAAAAAGATGGGACCCTATCACCACAATCGCCAAAGGAAGCATGCCCACTATATGAACAATTTCTCTTGAAAGATCCTCATATTCTTGTACAGCAGAGTCACTTTTGAAAGCATGCTTGTAAAACAAATTAAGTGCCAAATCAAAACTCATTGCATCAACTTCATAAGCCAAAATTTCTTCTGGTTGATTGAGGACCTCTCTACTAGTCGATTCCACTTGACTTGTCAGCATGCTTTTGTCCCTAGTTGTGATAATGATTCTGCTACCAGAACAAAACCAATCGGATTTTCCAGCTAGATATTGGAGTTGCTCCTTCTTGTCTAGATTATCAAGAATGATGAGTACTTTTTTATTACTAAATGCATCTCTGATAATCTTGATCCCACCACCAACATCTTTAATTTGGTCAATAATCCCTGAACTGACAAAACCTGATAAAAGTTTTTTCTGTAGATCTAAAAGACCTCCATGAGATTCCGATAATGCTCGAATATCTTCAAGGAAACAACAGCCTTAAAAGTGGAAAGACAGTTTGTTGAACATGACTTTGGCAAGTGATGTTTTTCCAATACCACTTGTGCCATGGATACCAACGAAACGTACACCATTAGAGCCAACATCTAATAAATTCATTATGGCGTCCACCTGGGCACTATCTTCAATCAAATTTTCAGTCGCCATCATGTGTCTTGTATCAAGCTTACGGGAAACCTCTTCAACAATCGGTTCAATCTGCTCTGCTTGGCTGCAGCAAAGCATGAAACTTTTGTTTCAGTCAAAGACATGATAGACTGCAGGACTCTAGGGAACATGTGGATACAAAACTCAGCTATATCAACTACTTGAACCAATGGAAATTAAGCATTATAATTAGTTAAACTGGAATTTTTTGCTGGTTTGCAAACTCAAAAGTTTCTTCCAAACAGATGTGGTTTGCAACTATTGAGTATTGACCAAGAGAAAAAGTGTCCGGAAACTTCCCCTTGGCCAACAGGAGCTTTCTTCCACCGTTTCAACTCATCAAGGCCAACGTTCTTCTTGTCCCTGGATATCGCTTTCCCGCACAAATTGGTCTTCAGATTAACATTATCCTTTCCGTACAAAACTTTAAATATTGTTCGCTTTTCACTTATAGGGGTTCGACGTTTTCTTACTGCGCCGATAATTTCACTTCATTGAAATTGTAGTTCCAATATATCAGAGTAGGGAAATTCTGCAAATGTTTTCAACGTTCATTTTGTGCATACATGCATCGAGGGTGCACTTTGGTAATGTTAATTATGCACTTTTTCTTAGAAAAAAAATTCTAATCATGTCTTTTATAATTTTAAGATCGCAATACTCCTATTGATTCGACAATTTAACATGAGATTGTTAGTTTACAATATTATGTGATTACCATGGGAGGCGAAACATGCATAAAAACGCATGATTACCACTATAATTTTTGGATAATATGATTAACTAAAAAGATTGATTAAGTAAAAAAATTTATCAAGAAAAAAGTTAGTATTACCTTTCGGGTCATATTCGGTTAACAGCACATGAATTGGAAAATGCCTTGTCTGGGTTGGATTTGACCAGGTTTGTTGTGCTTTTTATAAAAACAAATAAATCATCCATATTCTGTTCTCTACTGTGGATCTCAGGTGTTTGGTCTAGCTTTCATTAACTTGAAATGCAGATCTTAAATAAATGTTCCAATGCTTTATGTTCCAAAATTTTGAGGGACAAGCTTTCATCCTATGAAATTTAAATATTGTGCTTACTACCCGTAAAAGGTTGAGGAGAAATTACCGTTTGCCTTGAAGTTCCCGTCCAATTATCTTTCCAACCGTTTTAAGTGCATTTTGCCACCGCTCCACTTCATCGGGGTCAGACTTCTCCTTGTGCTCGATTATGTCATTCTTATACAAATTGGTTCTAAGCTTCACATCATCAGTCTTCACGTCATAGAAAATGGGGAGGATCTCTTTCTTCCCCTTTGATTTTGAATGGCATTCTACCATACGTTCCACTTCACGAAGACACCATCTACTGGAGGCGAACTTCTGAGAGAAGATGGGTATGTAGATCCGAGACTTATTCAGTGCATTTAGAACTTCACTAAGCTTTTCACCAACTTCAAGTTCTTCACTATCAAGAAAAACGCGGATTCCTGCACGTACCATGCCATGATAAAGGCAATCAGTGAAGGTTAGGCGCGTGTCGCATCCTCTGAAACTCAAAAACACATCATACTCTTCTCCTATCATATCGTCCATTCTCGAGGTAGACTCCGAATCCCTCCTTAACGCCTCATTCTCTTCTCTAGACCCATCCTTCGTTCTTGAGGTTGACTCAGAGTCCCTCCTTCTCTTCGATTCCGTGAGTTGTCCAGGAGCAAAATTTCGTTTTTTGTCCATTGTCTGCCAACAAGAGCTCGAATGGTGGTCGAATTAGAGCACTTACAGTCCTCCTATAGTCAAACTAAGGATGATGATTAGAGCCTGACTTCCACTCAATCCCATCTGTGGGCCGATCCTTTCAGCTGTATTCACCCAAAGAAGAGAACCACGCCTTTGTAAAAGGAGCTAATTGGGATGGTTCAGTGAAGGAAGATCGACTTTAACTTCTCCAGGTGAAGAGAAGGATGGCAAAGTCAATGCAGGGAGGTCGAAGGCGACTTTCTTGGGAACGGAGTCGCCGAAAATCAGAACATGGAGGTGCAAAGAGACTGAGAGGAGTCAACAATACAGGGAAAAGGGCAAAGTCCTGGTGGAAAATTTAAAGCCAAATATCACCAAGTCAAGTGGGATGCCTGTGGTCAAACACCTAGTGTAATTAAACAACAGGTAGTTGAAGACTAAAAAAGGAAAAATCTCACAAACAATTAAAAAAAGGGAAAGGAGTAAAATTAGAATTTCGAGAGAATTAAGCAGAATAGTCCACATTTTAACAGCGTTAGAGGGAGATTGCCTAGATTATTTTTTTATTTTTTTTGGACCTTGAAACATTGGGGAGATTAAGTAAATAGTAAATGGTTGATTTTTTATTTTTCCTTCCGACCTATTCATGTTTATCATTATGACTTGGCCGAAAAAGTACAAGAGCTGGAAGACAGAAAAGATAGGTTTTTTCTTTATACCAAAAGAATAATGTAATTGGGTATTGAACAGTGAGATAAAGGACGCACAGGCGAAATGGGCAAGCAAAATTGATTTTAATATAATATTAGAATATCCAATCCAAAAATTTAAATTTATAGGTGGAGGGATACTACATTTATATAAATAATATATCAATCTCATTATCCAGCGATATTGGATATTCAACATAAAATATATATCCGTGGAGATTCTTTTTAATCACTAGCAAAAAAGGCAGACATGAGTAAGTGTGCGTACAAAATACGTAAAAGAACCTAATGACAAGAGATGGATTTAGATGAATACAGAATGAGGGAAATCAATTTCAATGTTAAATGTACAAGATATTAATGGAAAAACATGATAGTTATGTCTGTTGACCTCTATCACTTGTACACAAATGTTGACGTCTTCTGCGGAAACTAATGTTTGAGTTTCCATTTCTCACGAAGATACTTCATAAATTATTGTCCATTTCAGTTGCTACTTTTCGGAAATATAATTAGTATATTAATTAACATCATAATAATTAATTCTCAAAAACTGGATTTGAGATTGTCTTATGAAAATTAATATGAGTAAATTTTTCAACCGGAACTAGTTTGGGTTTTTGTGAGATAAAAATTAGTTTTGAATAAATGTGTCGTCATGTATTAGTTTTTGCTTTCTAATCGTATTAATTCAATATAAAACGACAATATTTGGGTTCTCGAGTTAAATTGAAAGAATCACAATTCTTGCTACATAATTACCAAAAAAGCATGTTCTTAGCTTTCTTTTTTTTTTGAAAAAATTACCAAAAAAGTCCTAAAACTATTATAATTTTTCTAATTCAATTATAAATCTTTTGCAAATATGTCAATTTAGTCAATTGAACTGATTTTGGTAGAACGACAATAATATGAATAATTTTTTTCATAATATTTTATTTTTTCAATTTTTTACTTTTTTTTTTCCTTCACTTCTTCCTCCTTCATCCATCCAGTTGTCACTGGCGATAGGTCTCATCGGTCTCATGGAAGCCTAGTCGTGGCCGGGCAATCTTGCTAGGCTGCTCACTAGGCTAGTGAGGGTCAAGCCTCGCCAAACATGGGCAAGGCCTAACCTTGCTAGAGGCTGTGACATCAAAGGTCGCATGAGGTTGTGGCATCCGGTGAGGGTCAAGCCTCACCGACCATGGGTGATGCTTGACCTTACCAGATTCAGCAAGGTCATGCCGCGCTAGAGGCCATGAGATGGAAGGCCGCGACCTCGTGTGGCCTTTGGCTTGGGCAAGCCTTGCTAGCCATGGTCAAATCGTGGGCCTCACCATGGCTAGGCAAGGCAGACTTTTGCTAGGATTGGCGAGGCCTCACTCAGCCATGGTAAGGATAGCTTTGCTGTTACTAGGTGAGGCTCGCCCTCGCTAGTGGCTAGTAGGGGCGAGCCTCGCCATTGGTCAGCGAGACTGACCTTGCTAGCACTCACCTCCAGCTGGTCACCATAGGAAGTAGGAAGGAGGAAGAAAAAGAAAAAAAAAAAAAAAAGGAGAGAAAAAGAAAACGAAAAAAAAAAGAAGAAAAAAAATAAAAATAAATTAAAAATATCACTAAAAAATGTTCACGTCAGCCGGTCACTAAAAAATGGACGTTGGCTAATGTCCACGTTAGTGTCGACGGATGTCTATGTCAGCACCAACTGGTCAAAATTGGCCAAATTGATTAAATTAGCATAATTGTAAAATGTTTAGAACTAAATTGGCTAAAAAAAGGTTTAGAATTGAATTGAAAAAAATTATAATAAATTTAGGACTTTTTTTTTTTAATTTTCCCTCTTTTTTTTCGTTGAAGGCTAACGCAACGACCTAAAGGCGTGAATAAATTAATACTTTTAGTCGAATGCTTGCAGGTATACCTTTATAGATGTAAAAACAGTTTAACAAACGGACATACTTCTCCGAGACAAATAAGTAAATTAGCGATCCACTATCCTGGATTAGTAGCCAAAACTTTCAGGAATTCACGCATGATAGCAGGCGCTACTTCTACGAAACACAAGCACATCCATCACTCCTAAGCACTCTCTGATCACTAATTACAACCCCAAAAAGCCCTCACGCAGAGAGAATCAGACTCCAAGCACAACCAAAAAGTACAGATTTCAACCTAATGAGACTTGGAAATAGGACACCATCAAACAAGCGCAACCAACTGCATCAAATTTTTATATGTGCAAGTTTCTTTCTCGTGCCTCAGCGCCTATCAAGATATGTATATATACTCAGTAGTTATTTAAATTTTCAAGTCAAGTAGGTTACGTACTTACAGTCCGCCTAGTGGACGAAATTTGGAGGGTGATTAAAGCGACGCCTTGATGGAGTTCAATTAGCGCTGATCCTCTGCTCTCCAGTAACCAACAAATTCCAAACAACTGGTGTTTGAACCACCGGGTAAAAGGAGCAAATTGCGACAGGAAAAAGTGACAGGAGATCGATTATCTCTTCTCGATAACAGGTGAATTTTCGCTCTGCGATTGCTCTCTCAAGAAAACATCAAGAAGGTGGGGAGGATGGAGGTGACTTTTTATGAAAGAAAGGGCCCGTATAAATAGATGAAAACAGTAGTACATTTAACAGTGGGTTAGGTAATAAAATATGCAAACCACTACAAAAAGTTCAATAACTTATTCATTCTGTCAATTATAGATGACTAGTCTTGGCCAGACTTAAAGCATCTTTTCGTGGAAGAATAGCATCTTTCTGTGGAAGAATAGCATCTTTCACTACTGTTGTCGCCATCGACAATCATCACTACCCTCCAAGGTATTTTATAGTGTCTGGTTCTGGACATTTGTCGTTGGAAACGTATGTGCAATTTCAATGGCATACTCTTAAAGAGTGTTATCTAATTGAGTCCTAAATTTATATTATTTTTGTTAATTCAGTCATAAACCTTTTAACTTTACCAATTGAGTCAATCCGACTAATTTTGGCTAGAATTTATAGACAATTTTTTTAAAAAAAAAATTAATATTTGTTTTCGAATTTTTAAATTATCTTTTTAATTCTTTAATTTATTTTTTCTCTTTTTTTTATTTATTTCTTTCCCTTTTTTTTTCCCTTGGGCCGGTTGCCCAGCCTTCGGCAACCCGTCAAACGCCACGATCGGCGAGGGTTGGCCTCGCTAGCCTTAAGCAAGGTCGCTCTCACTAGGATCTGGTGAGGCGAGACCTCGTCGACCTCGCCCTTGCCAAGTCCAGCGAGGTTAAGCCTCACTAGAGGCCCGTGAGGGTCAGCCTCGTGGGCTTCAAGCGAGGTGGCCCCCATTGGGATCTGGCGAGGGGTGACCTAGCTAACTACAAGCTTGCCCAAGGCCGGGCGAGGTCGCCCCTCGCCAGATCCTGGCAAGGGCAACCTCGCTTGAGGCTCGCGAGGCCGACCGTCGCTAGCCTTTGGCGAGGGCGAGCCCTGCTTGAGGATGGCGAGGTTGCCCCTCACCAAATCCCAGTTAGGGTGACCTCGCCCGAGGTCGGGGAGGCTGACCCACGCTAGTCGTGGCCTCTTGCTAGTCACTAGAGACTGGGCAACGGGCTAGAGGAAGAAAAGGGGAAAAAGAAAAAGAAAAAGAAAAGGAGAATAAAAGAAATTAAAAACATAAAAAATAATTTAAAAATTCAGAAAAATATTAAAAATAATAAATTTTGTCTACATCAGTGTCGACAGTGCCACATAAGATAATCGATGTCCACGTTAGCAAATTCAGGCCGAAATTGGTCGAATAGATTCAACTGGCAAAATATTGAAATGTTTAGGATTCAATTGACAAAGTTAAAAAAATTATGATTGAATTGGCAAAAGTGCAATATGTTTAGGACTTTTTGGACTATTTTCCCATATATATGCTTGGATTACATTGCAAGAGAGGACCCGCTGAATAACGAGAGTAGGTCAGGTAATAAAATGTGCAAAGCACTAAAGAAGTTAACTTATTCCATTTGTGTATTCTAGATGGCTAGTCTTGGCCAGACACGGACCATCTTTTTGCTGCTGAAGAATAGCATCTTCCACTGTTTTTTTTTTTTTTCTTGTAATCATCTCCACTGTTGAAGGTAATTATAACATCTGGTTCCAAATATTTGTCGTTGAAACTATATATGCCATTTCAAGCCGTTATATAACCGGCCTCCTCTGCTAAGACCAACATTTACTCCGGACCAACACTTTTGCAGTACCTTCTATGTTCTGTTGTGGAGACAATTGAAGCAAGTATTTCATAGCTTATTTAGGTTCCGTTCGCTTCACAAAAAATATGACCTTTCTGAAAGATATTTTTCAATAAGTCATTATTCAAGAAAATGATAATATTTTCCGGTACTTGGTTAAAACATGAACATGAACTAGAAAATATTTTCCATGATTTAGTATAAAAATTTTGATTTGATTTTCCTCTATGCACTCTTTTTAATAATATTCTATTTTTATTTATTTTCATTTTTCTATTTTTTAAATTCTTTTTTCTTTTTTCTTTCTTACTCTTTTTTCTTCCTTCTTCTTTAGCCGATCGCCAACCATAGTGAGGCTCGAGCCTTGCCACAGGTCGGCAAACGTGAGCTCACCCAAGACTAGCGAGATCGAGTCTTGCTGAATTGCCAAGGCTCAAGGCTCGAGCCTCGCTAGAGGCTAGTAAGACCTCGGCCTCACTAGATTGGCAAGTGATAAGCTCATTAGCCTCCGATGAGCTTGTCCTCTCGCCTGTAGTTAGTCGTCAGCTAGCATTGTGGTCGATGACTGGCCAAGGAAGAAGGAAAAAGGAAAAGAAAAGGAAAATAATTAAAATGTTGATTTTTAAAATGAAAGAAAAAAGAAAAATAAATAAAAAGAAAAAATCAAAATCAAAACTAACTGAAAGGAGTGCATAGGGATTGGGTTAAAGAAAGAGGAAGGAAAATGATTTCCATTTACCCCCATTTAAGAAGATTTTTTTTTTCCGCCGATGGAAAACATTTTCCTTAACCGGTTTGTTTTGCATGTGCCCAAGTAGTGGAAAATCCGAAAAACATTTTTCTGAAAATTGTTTTCCACGAAATGAACGGAGCCTTAATCAACATTTTTAACATTGTGTATTATAGAGTGTACTTAAAAACAACTTTAAATCCCAAACATTATGCAAAAATTCCACGTATGCTCATGCACTCTATTACCTTAAACAATTAAAAAAATGATAGCTGTGTAAACATTATCTCATGTATCTCAATGGTTTCTAAACTTCGATGAACTGTTTTCCATCTATAACAATTTAAATCAATTTTTTGAGGATAATTGAAATCACACTTTTTCTGCCTTCATAGAAATCCTCTTAGTTTTTTTCTTTTTTGCGTGTCATTTTTTCCCCTTTTTATTCTTATTAGTATCCTATGCAATAACACTCTGTTTGGAAAGCAAGATTCAGAGTGGGAGGATTCCGCGGATGGAACGACGGGGTCGTGAATGCAAAATCATTGTTGGAAGAAGTAGAGAAAATGCTGGGCGCACTAATTTTGAGAAAGAGAGGGTCGACTGGAGTATATGAAAATAAAATGGAGGAACGAAACGAGAGTGCGTAGTTGAGATGCAAACGACAAGGGAAAGAAGATAATAATATTAATTGGGCAGTTGGTCGCGTTACAATATAAATTTTATTTTTAAAATCTCCCGCTAAGTTTCTGAGAAAGACAGGACCCGCAAAATAACATGAGTAGGTTACCTACTAAAGCATGAAAACCGCTAAAGTCAAAAAACTCCACCAGCTGTCGGTCAGTACATCGGGACTGGAAAGAACGACTTATTTTAATTTGAGTCGTTGGAAAGAAATGGCCGCATTACGCTATGAATTTTTATATGATTAAACAGTTAGCAACTCTTGAACTTTGTTTTTGACCCTTGAATGAGGTCCATCCACATTAGCCTGAGTCTAAACATTGCTAGGTGTTGTTCGCTTAGAAGATGATCCTCCACTTTTTTCTCATTCTCTTTTGAAAACCTGGAATTGGTTCCGTAAATTTAAAGCTGAAACTTGATTATTTCTTTTGAAAACAAACGAAAATGCCATTCAGAGTTTTGTTCAATTGAAAACACCCCATCTTTTCTACCTTAAATACGAAGCTCTTCTCCAGCTTCTCAAAAATCTCACATTGCAATCCGTTTTTGCATACTCACTTACCACTCTCCGCTCTATATAACGGGAGTCAATTTTAAACTTCCTCCACATCTCTAACCTCTCAAAAAAGTCAAATCAAAAGTTTGCAACTAAATCTGCACTTGTTTCAAAACTCCACAACAAGTTGCTCTTGAACCTTCCCAACAAGGTTACCTCTACATGAAGTTATATGCGGTCCCAAGCTAGTATAGATCGAGTCTGTATCTACCGGATTTTGACGAAGCACAACGAAACGAACTGAGTTAGCTTAAACTTGCAAAAAAGTAGAGAGTGCAGTGCTTGTGTTGATGTGACTTGAGTGAGCAAGAGAAGAGTTCTTGTGAGTGTGGTGTGTGGTGTATTTGTAAGAGAATTAGTGAATTTCTATAAATGGCCAAATGTCACAAAGTACATTTGTTCAAGCTTTTTCAAAATTTAAGACGGTCTACTCTTTATTTTGAATGTAACTCGCGGTGACGAGATTAAGGAGGATAAAGAGGTACGGTCAGAAACATTGATTTATCATTTTGTTCTTATCGAAATAGCGCTGGTTAAGGTGTAGTTACATGGGCTTTTATAGTGAAAACACACCCATATCGAAGGATTGCTAGTAATAACCATTCATATATTAAATTTCCATTTAGCGTATGTGTTTGTGGAGATTCTTCTTTTTCATCGTCACTAGCCAAAAAAGAAGCACGCAAGGAGTGAGCGTGTACAAAAAATGGAAAAGAACCTAACAAAGTAGAAAATAGATTTAGATGAATGCAAAGTACAAAAACAAATGGGAACGAGACAAAAGCAGGTTAGGCAAAGCTCTAGGTCCAAGCTAGTGACCACCCGGGAGAGACCAAGTCATGATTTTGGATCGTGAACCTCATTTATCTATTACATGATGCAATAGACTATGATTGATATTTAAATATGGGCTCATGGTTAGACCCTTATGCTCTGCATGTGACTCCTCAAGCATCTCCAATTTAAATATTGGCTCATGGTTAGACCCTTATGCTCTGCCCTTATCCTCTGCATGTGACCCCTCAAGCATCTCCAATTTAAATATGGGCTCATGGTTAGACCCTTATGCTCTGCATGTGACCCCTCAAGCATCTCCAGCTGTCCATGGCATCACCTAACTTACACACTCAACCAACTATGTATATTTCCAATACGATAACCTTGATAATTATTTTTTCAATGGTGCATTTAGATGAATGCAGAATGAGCATAATTTTTTTTAATGTGAAATAAATGAGATATATACAGAGTAATAGAGTTGTTACGGATGTTGACCTCTATCTCTATAGGAATTCAACCGTGTTTTTAATATATTTAATAAGGCCTTACAAATCTTGGAAACATGAATTAACCTAAGGTATATCTACGAATCTTGAAAACATGAATATTTTTATTGTTCACCAAATCTAATTAGGTCTTTCACTAGTCAATTATAAGCAAATTTGATCAACTATTTTTGTGTCAACAAATTGATTTTTGCTTTTCGACCAAAAAAAATTGAATTTTGCTTTTAAAGCCAAAATAAATGGGCTCCAGTAAGTTTTTTGCTTTTCAACTGGAAAGGGTTATCGACCAAAAAAAAAAAAAAAACTGGAAAGGGTTAGATAAGCAAAAAAGTCACACCAGTTCTTTTTTTGTCAATTCAAAATTGTGAATAAAACATTCGGTCATCACAATATTATTATAAGTGGTGGGATGAAATCAATAACTTCATCTATATAATTGTATAAGTAAAAGAGTTCTTGCCACGCCTCGGAGTTTTGAGCGCGCACACATCCCTCGGTGGTCGATAAATTTGCGACGTACCAGGACGTGTTGCCGACCCATTCATTTTATTGCACATGTGGAAGCGAAACAAAACTCTTGACAACAAACAGCATGGGATAGAAAAGCAGGATAACAAATTCGCAACCAAAACACGCATTTATAAACAGTCAACTAGTTTATATACAATACTAGTCTATCTACCAAAAGATCAGTCCTCAAAAGGAAACTATCCTATTACCCCTCTAGTTAGATACATTCACCAGTCCTTCGGACTGCATAGGCTCCGAGGGTGCTCGGTCCTCCACAGCACCACCATCAGGATGGTTAGCTGTACCTTCGCCAAAAAGCGGCGTCGACTACCGCAGTGAGGACCTCAAAATCCCGGAGGGGACCAATTTTGTATCCATTGAGCCCGCAGCGAAACCACACCCTAAATTGATGAGGTACCCTCTCAAGTAGGCTTTCATCGACCCAGATGGTGGTCACTACGAGCTCGTAGACCCAGACCCCATGGCCTCTGGGAACAGGGAAATTAGTAACTAGCTTGGTAACCCTTCGAGGCTGACCGTAATGAATTGGCAGGGCCGCCATCTAAGGACTTGAAAAGAATTGAGCCCACGATGGGGTGAGACAATGTCTCAGCAAGTCTACCCCCTAAACTCCGACTCGGAAGGAAATACGCCTAGTCACACAATCACACAACCACAGAGACTTACCTTGTCTCAGATCCTCCTTATAGGTCAGCACAGTTCAAATACACAACCATATGCAGAACTCAATGCAAATAATTGTAACACCACCACTTTCACCTCAATAAACACAAGGGTCCCGATTATAAGGCCAAATCGTTATGACACATCCCATACCATACCACACAATTTTGTCTTATAATCAGGCGCGTTAATTTCACTAACATGCGTTCCAATTTTTAATCACGGCTACACACGGGCATGGCCTACTCAACGTTTGGTGGTCTTTTGGCATAACCAGGCATCGCCTCATCCCTTGAGCGCGGCAACGTCCACCTGACACACATCGGGGACGACATTCCCGAAGGATCTTCGGTCCTGCCTCTATCGCGATCCGTCATCCATGGATAGGGCATCCCATATAGGGGCACGTCCACCTGACTCATTTCAGGGACGGGTTCTCTTAACCAACACACGACCATTCAATCTCGGCCAAGGACACCGTGCATTGCACTCAAATGCCTCGATTAAAATAGTGAACTTGGCATATTTTCTTCATATTAAAAATACACGGTAAAATAATCGTGTGTGGGTACACAGTCAATTTGAACAAAAAAAATTGATACCATTCTTTTTAAAATCCCACTGTTTGATATAGTCTTTAAAACCATTTTCAGTGTTAAAACTCGACACCCGGGATTTTCTAATTAAATATCAAAATTTCACAATTTTGGAATAAATAACCAAAATTCCAATCAACACTTAATTTGCACAAATTAACACTCAATTGCATTAACTAAGCACACCATTGCAATCAGTACGAAATTCAGGTTACCGACTATCTCGGTATAATTTCTGGAAAATATAAAATAATTAAATAATTACCAAAAATTAATTAAATAATGCAAATTAAATACCAAAAATACCAACTTAGGCCGGAATTGCTAATCTAACCACCTAAACGGGCCTAGAAAATTTCCAAACCTATCTAGATAAATAGCACAATCTATTTAACCCTTAATTAGTCTATTCTAACCACCTAACATGCACAAATCGAATAATTAAATCACTAATCTACACTAACTAACCACCTAATCCCTAATTAGCCTAAACTAATCATCCACTAAGCGTCATTAACTCCTTAAGCAGAGTTTAGCAAGTAAACTCACCCGGTTTAGCAAGCCAGTGAGCGACTCTCGAGCCTACCGTGACACCAACGGAGGTCCGGATGGGCCTAAAAAGGGGCCCTCAAGCCATCAGCCCACAGCTGAGGTTCGACCACTGCTTGCTGGGCTGAGAGGGCTGCTCAACTCGGGAAAGGGGCACGGCGGGACGGCGAGGCTACTGCGGGGTCAGGTCGGCGACGATGGCAGTTCCGATGGCCTGGACAAAGGCTCGGGAGACGGCGGCTGGGCACGAGACGAGTGGCATAGGCGTACGGTGTGTGCAGGGGACACGCGGCTTGCGGGTAGCTCTGGCAGCTTCGGCGGTGGTCAATAGTGAAGGGGGAGGCTTCTTTGGTTTCTCTCTGTAATTTTGAGCTCCAAAAGTGCTCAAAAATGGATAAAGTGGGCTGAATGAGGAAGATGAAGCCAGCTGCAACTAGAGGGGCCCAAAATGCCTCAATTGTCAACCAAAAATATCCAAAGTGTTCATTGATTGGCCCCCACTTGGCTAGCCCTCAATCTCAGCCGATTTCCACACCCAAACTTCCCCTAGAAGCTAATGAAGAGGTCCAAATGTTGTCCACCCCCTTGGCCTACGAATTTTGGACCTTCCCCAACCAAATTTAGCTCAATTCCTTTCTAAATTGACCCAATTGATGTCCCAAAAATTCAGCCAAGGTGTCCTCGTCAAATACAAAATTTTTCGTCAACAATTGAACCAACTTGACGGCCAAAATTGCGACAAAAAATGGTCCTTTGGATTTTCCGGTCCAAAATAGCCTTACTTTGATTTTTCGCCGAAATCTCGAGTTTGCAGAAAAATCTTCAGAGGATAAGTTGACTCTCCTAAAATGAATCGTGACATGACTGAACTTTTGGGTTTAAATTCGCGGTTAATTTCAATTGGGTGTGATTCTAGCGTGACCTAGTCTACCGGGGTAACTTTTAGGAATTTTTAGTGCAATTGACCCGTGGTCGATTATTTTCGAGCTACATTGTGCATCTTCGACACATTGACGACTCTTGTTTGTCATGAAAATCTCAATGTTTAAAATACGGGCACATGGTACAGAAATGACAAAAAAATCAGTATAGTGCCGTTTGACAAAAATTTTGCAATCTGGTGGTATCACCCACACACTAATCACATACCTTCGTCGAATCGACCTATCTCCAGTCTCTAATCGATTTTGATGGTGCTGTAATGACTCTTGCAGATTAGCACGGTCGAGCAGTCAATTTCTGGTCGAATTCTCAAGTCTATTGCGTTAAAATCCCTTAACAGTTTCACTAGATAAACTAGTTATCTCGTGAGAGATCAGCTCAGAGAAAAAGACTATAAGCCCGATTTTGTAGTTCCAATGTTACCATAAACATTATGTAGTGAATTTACTAAATAGTTAAGAATATGATTTCAGCATAAGAAGTTGCCAACTTCCAAGCCTTCCAACTCTCCAAGCATCGTGATATCTTGCTCATCTAAACAAATTACCGAGCACACTTCCAATAATTACTTGACTCAATCCAACATGATCAAATAGAAGAACATCTTTTGCTGCCACTGCTTAAAGGCCTAGTGCAATTTTGAAACTCTTCTTGGCAGGTATGGTCCAAAAATGATATTCTTTTGGATCTCTGAAACATGCAGCGCATTTAGCAGGGTAATATCCTTGCTCGAGGTGAACTTCAAGATCAGCTGTCCTCTCCCAGCAATTTTTGCTGATGTAGAATTAGCCATATAAAGTTTCTCTTCTTTCTCAACCTTCTCATAAGATGAGAATAGGTGTTTATCCACACATATATGATTGGTGGTTGGACATGATTTGTGATACTTGTGTCCAACCACCAATCAATATTATCCAATATCAAGGATACCTTAGACACAATCATAGTAGTTAATCTCTCATCATCTTCCTGTTCTATTAGATTTAGCTACTTGGCTACATCTTCGGCCTTGCCTTTGTTCAGTGGTTCTTATAATCCTTACCCAATGGCCAATATTATTACAAACATGTTCCTTATAATTTTTGAGATAGTTCCTTCTATTTGCCTTTTCCTTGAAAAGACTTATTCCTCACCCTATTTTGCTTGGAATTGGAAGACTCAATAGTGTTGGCCTTTGGTTCAATATGAGGGTTTGCATTTCTCCAGTTATCCTCCTCGATTCTAAGGCATAGAATGAAATCTTTTAGGCTCATCTCTTTTCATACTATTGTGTCTCCTAATTTATGGCATGGTAGATTAGAATATGTAAACAATGATACAATGAAGAAAATCATGAACTTGACACTAATTCCAAGGTTTGAGTTGGATGCCTATTACAAGTATAAAACTCGTGTTGTGGCTAAGTTTGATAAAAAATCTTTCCAATTAGTGACAAGAACTAGTGAACCTCTACTACTAATCTATAGTGATGTATATGATTTAAAGTTTATAAAAAGTAGAGGTGGAAAGATACAACATCATATTGTGGATGACTATACGAAATTTAACTATGTTCAAATATTAAGTAACAAAGATGAGGCTATGAGCATGTTTGTCGAGTATAAAAAAAAGAGGTTGTAAACTAATTTGATAAAAAAACTTGTTTGAAGTTCGAAGGATCACAAACCTCTCGCTTCTGCGAGTTTTCTCTCTACCTCATGGTAGCGTCCACCCCTTTTTCTTTAAACCCTAATCCCTAAATCTCTAGTTTTCTTCCAGAATACAGTAACATTCTCCTGTGTTGTATTCAAAAAGGAAAAAAAAAAGTAATGTAAGTATTACAAATGGAATACTCCTTAGCGATTCTCCGGATGTTTATGGTTCCCATCAGTAGGGACGATCATGATCGAAAGCTTTATACAGGTGAAGTGATATTTTGATTATGAGTTTTGATTTGCGTAGAGCACCAAGATAAAACAGCATAGATCCCGTCTAGTTTTCTTGAGTTGTTGATGGGCTGATGAGATCGGTGTGGGAATCTGGATAAAGATGAAGCTGGGTTATCATCATAGTAGGGACCTGGTTAACGCTGATGCTGGGTTGTCCTGGGGATGTTGGTAGGATAGATCTGGTCCTATTCAGATAAACGATCGACAGTTAGAGAAAATGGAAAGCAAAGAAGAAAATGAGATGCGAGTGGCTGCATTATGCAAAAGTCTAGGGTACCTGTGGTCTGAGGAAGATGTAGTAGAAGTGTCTGATGAAATACCTCTATAGAAAAGGGAGGAATGTAGACGTACTCTTTTCGGCAAATTGTACTCCAGACCAAATGTGAATTATCCTGCATTCATCACAACAATGAAAAAAGCATGGAAAACAGAAGGGGTTTTGTGTACTCAGAAGGAACCAGAGCACTTCACATTTGTTTTTCAATCGGAAGAGGACAAACAGAGAGTTATGAGGAGTTCACCTTGGTCATACTCAACTAATTTGCTCGTCCTGAAGCAGTGCCTACCTGAAGTCCCTGAGCATTGCTATGAATTCAATAGGGCAGCTTTCTAGGTGCGCATTGGAGGAGTTCCACCTGGTTGGAGACTAGACAAAGTGTTCATTGATCTGGGGAAAAGGATGGGAAAAGTAATTGAAGTTCAACTCGACTCAACAAATAATGTTCAGAATAGAGGAGGTAGAGTTAGAGTTGAGATAGATTTGACTTCACCTTTGAAAGCGGGAGCTATTCTGGATATTGGAAATAATTGGCTCTGGGTGGAGTTCAAGTACGAGCGTCTCCCACATTATTGCTTCTCTTGTGGCAGAATTGGGCAGTATGCAACTGATTGTCTCGAGATTCCTTATGCAACTTCACCCTGGGCAATGAACAAAAAAGGGTTATTTGGACCCTGGTTGAAGGCAGAAAATAGTGATCATAGCCCTTATTGGGAGGCTTTCTATGGGAAAAGGGAGGAGGAGTTGACAGTAGAAGAGACAGTACCTGCTACACCCTCCCAACCAAGTGGAATGAACTCCACTGTTCAAGAGGTAGCCTCTGATATGCAAATTGTGGTAAGCAGCAAAAAATGATCAGAAAGCAGCACAGATCAGGAGATAAACCTAGCAAGTGGAGCCACTCTAGTAGAAGACCGAGATCGTGGAAAACAGATATTATGCCCTGAATCCCAAAACCCACAGTTATTGAAAGTTGGGAAAAGCAGCAAGAAAACTATGAAAGTACAAAAGGCAAAAAAACGAAAATGCATACCAGCAATATCCCCTCTCCTCATAGATGAAGTAGACCTTCTGGAAACCCCAGTGAAACTGATCCAAGATGGACACAAATGGGCTTTGGTGGCTAGCCCTAATAAGCCACTACATAAGCCATGAAAATTGTGAGTTGGAATTGTCAGGGGCTGGGCAACCCCCTGACAATCCAGGAATTAAGAGCCTTAATAGCTCTCGAAAGGCCCATACTACTATTTCTTATGGAGACGAAGAATAAAGCAACTATGGTGGAAAAGATTTGTAAAAAGCTTCAATTCCAGAATCTCTACTTGGTTAATCCAATAGGAATAGCGGGGGGATTGGCTATCATGTGGCAAGAGGAAATTGCTTTAAAGGTGCAAGCAAGTTCAAAACAGTTCATAGATGTGCAGTGTACTGACCCTGACAGTAAACAAATTATGCATATCACATTTCTCCATGCTTCTACTGAGTTTGGGGAGCGTATGAACTTATGGCAAATGCTGGGTAATCTCAAACCTCCAACATCTATTCCATGGATATGTATGGGAGATTTTAATGAGATACTTTATGTATGGGAGAAAGTGGGGAAAAAAGAAGCGGACAATAGTAGAATTGCAGCATTCAGAAATATGCTTCATGACCTATCTCTAATGGATGTAGACAGCCATGGATGCGCATACACATGGGCTAATAACAGGGAGGGGTCAGATTTGGTTAAAAAGCGACTCGACAGAGTGCTCTGTACCTTAGAGTGGCGAGTTACCTTTCATGAAGCAGAAGTCCAGGCTCTCCCAGCTATTGGATCAGATCACAGTCCCCTAGTCCTTCATCTGCATCCTAGTTTTAAGAAGAGGAAGAAACAGTTCAAATTGGAAGCTTACTGGACAGACCATGCAGATTATCAGGAAGCTATCCAACAAGTGTGGGCAGAAAAAACAACTCAATCTTCCTCATTCGCAGGGAAATTAGGGAGGACATCCCAAGTACTTGCTAAGTGGAGTAAAGAGAGGTTTGCTAATGCTTATACACAGATCAAAGAGATTAATCAAGCTTTAATAGCAATTACGAATCAAACATCTCAGCATACAAGCAAGAAGGAAGTGCATAACATCATCAGTCAAATAGACACACTGAGAAAACAGGAAGAACAGTTCTGGGAATGAGATCACGAATCAAATGGCTACATTGGGGAGATCAAAACACCAGATATTTTCATGCTATGACAATCAAAAGAAGGCAGCAAAACCGTATTACAATGTTGCAATTAGAAGATAATAGCTGGTGCAGGGATCCCTCAACTCTACAACAACATATTCAGTCTTTCTATGAAGATCTATATAGAACAGAAGGTACAAGAAACTACCAAGCTGTACTTAATCAATGTCCATCCCCAATTACAGGGCAAATCAATGAAGAACTGGTGGCAGTACCTTTATTGGAGGAAATCAAAGCATCTGTTTTTCAAATGGGAGCTTTCAAAGCCCCTGGCCCTAATGGTTTTAATGGTATCTTCTACCAAAACTCATGGGAAACTATAAAAACTGACCTGCAGTAGCTAGTTCAGGAATTTTTCCAGAAGAGTGTTCTAGATCCTCGGCTTAATCAGACCCATATTATGTTGATTCCCAAAGTTCAAAATCCTGAAAAAATCAGTCAATACAGACCAATTAGTCTGTGCAACTTTAGTTATAAAGTCATCTATTAGCAAATAGACTAAGAAGTGGCTGCCACTTATCATTGAACCAGAGCAGAGTGCTTTCGTTCCGGGGAGGCAAATTCAGGACAATATCTTCATAGTACAGGAAGTGCTGCATCAACTACGCATAACAAAAAGGAAGAAAAAACATCAGGCCATTTTGAAGTTAGATATGCAGAAAGCATATGACAGAATCGAATGGGATTTTGTACGAGATAGTATGCTGCACATGGGTTTTAATGCTAAATGGATCTCCTTAATTATGCAATGCATAACAACAGTGTCTTTAAGTGTGAAAATAAATGGAGAACCTACCTCTTTCTTCCATCCTTCGCGAGGACTCAGACAAGGTGATCCACTCTCACCCTATCTCTTCATTCTGATGTCCAATGTGTTAACTTGGCTGATGAAAAAAGCAGTAGAAGATGATACAATCAGAGGAATACAGATAAATAGATCTTGCCCTAAGCTGTCACATCTGATGTTTGCCAACGATGCTATATTTTTTCTAGATGGAACCATTACAGAGTGCCAAAATCTAGTCCAAATTCTTAACCAATATTGCTATGCTACGGGTCAAGCCATCAACTTAAATAAATCAGGGGTTTATTTCAGTAGTAATTGCCCAGCAACATTAAAGCACAATTTGGCCATAGAATTGAGAGTTCCTGTCCTACAGAAAACAGGAAAATATTTGGGCATACCTACAGAGTGGGGTCAATCCAAGAAAGAGATGTTTGCATGGATTATGTCCAGAGTAAATTCAAAGTTAGCAGAATGGAAAGAAAAATTACTCACAAAGGCAGGAAAGGAAGTGCTAATAAAAAGTGTTGTGCAATCCTTACCTACTTACGCAATGTCCATATTCAAGCTGCCCGTATCTATCTACAGAGTCATAGAACAACGAATTGCGTCATTTTGGTGGCAAAATGGTGAAGCAAAAAGAGGGATGCACTGGAAAAGTTGGGAAGTCTTGAAAACTCGTAAAGATATAGGTGGACTTGGGTTTAAAGATTTGCTTACCTTCAATAGAGCGATGCTTGGCAAGCAAATCTGGAGATTAGCAAACTCTCCTTCGGCCTTATGGAGCAGAGTATTGAAAGGGATTTACTTCCCTAATGGTGATGTCTAGACAGCTTCTAAGGGTCACAGACCTTCGTGGGGTTGGCACAGTTTATTGCTCGGCAAAGATACAATAAAGAACAATATCAAATGGTCAGTTGGGGATGGAAATTCTATTCGTATAAGAGAAAACAGATGGCTTTCACAAGGAGCAATAGAGGGTCAAGCAAACCAAACAGAGCCTACTTTAGTGGCTGAATTGATAAATGCAGAATCTAGAGAATGGAAACAACAGGAAATCCATCAACTCTATGAAGATACTATTGCAAACGAGATTTTAGCAATTCCCCTAAGCCAACAATCAAGGCCAGATGAACTTATATGGACAGGCAACAGTACAGGGCAATATTCTGTTAAGAGTGGCTACAACAGAGCACTGGAAATGACAAGCAGAGCAGACCAGAATCGACCCTCATGTTCATATCAACCACCACGTACCTTATGGACTCAAATATGGAATCTTGATGTGCCACCAAAATTTCGGACCTTCCTCTGGAGTCTCTGTCAAAACGCTCTACCGACAAGGGAGAACCTACATAAAAGGAAAATAATCTCATACCCATTATGCCCGTTCTGCCATTCTAGAATCGAAACAACAGAACACCTATTTTTCTTATGTAAATGGACACAGAAAGTTTGGGTTGAACCAATTTTTGACAAGATCAGACCAAATAGCAGTATTAAATGCACATATCAGTGGATCCTCAACGCTTTCAGAAAAGACCCACTCTCACCTGATCGCGAGCTCACTGGAATGATTCTGTGGAACATCTGGAAGGCAAGAAACAATTGGATCTTTCGAACAACCGACCCCAAACCAGCAGATCTATTGAGGTCTGCATAGGAACAACAGATCTCGTTTAGCAGAGGAAAACCAAACAAAAATAGAAACCCTATAAAACAAGACAAACCTGAATGGTGGTGGCCTTCAGAAGGGCAGGATCTGAAACTAAACGTTGATGCGGCATGGTGTTCAAGTCAATTTCTTTGCTCAGTGGCTGGAATCCTACGAGATTCGTCTGGAAGAGCATTCGAGGGCTTCACAGCTACGGCTAGGGTTTCTTCGTTGAACGAAGGAGAAGCTGAGGCGATTTTACACGGCCTTCTGTTTATTCAAGAACTCCAGTTGTCGCACGTGAGGGTCTTTGGAAGCCGAACTGGGAAGTGGATGATTGAAAGCGACTGTTCAGGGGTGGTGGATATGGTCATGGGCCGGGCCGAAATCTCATGGAACTTAAAAGAAATAGTGCTACATTGCAGGAATGCGTTAAATCAAAGCAAGAATACCTCGGTAATCCACTGTCCACGCCAAGCTAATGCCGCAACTGATTGGATAGCAAGAAACTATAGATTTCAATCTCTCCCTCGCAATTGGTTGATTTCTCCCCCATTTCCTCTATGGAATATTTTATGTGCAGATTTTTCTCCATTTGCGTTTTGTAAGAATCCTTCGTGATTAAGTAATAGTCAGTTATATTTTGACCAAAAAAAAAAAAACTAATTTGATAGACAAATCAAAGTGCTTAAGTTTGACTATTGATACCTAATTTTAAGTTGATGCATTATACAAAGGTAAAATCTTGAAATTTAGATTCCTAATTGTGACATGATCTAGTTCTCAACCCAAAACAAATCATTTAACATTTGAATTACCATAAGAACTTCATTTACATGTCATTTGCAATTTAAATTCAAAAAGTCAAAAAGTTGACTTCAAAGTTGACTAATTGTCAAACTTTTATTTAAAGGTCAAACCTTAGTCAAAATTTATCTTGCATAAAAAGCATCAAAATAGTGTCAATTTCATTTCTCCACCTTCGATTTAGGAAAAAAATAAAATCAAAGTTTGATCCATTAATCGACTTTTCCATTGATAAATCAACTTTTGGTCAAACTTTTCAAAAAAAATTGATTTTTTTTTAAAAAGCTCACAAATCAACTTATTGTTACTTCAATTTGATTTATGCATCATCAATTTTACAATTTTCAATTAAAAGTTGACTTTTCCCCAAATTGGGAATTTCGACTTCTAATTGGCCAAATTCAAAATTCATTCAATTTTGGTAATTTTTTACGGAACTTTTAATCATGGCATTTGATCAAGAGATCGTTGCACATTGAATTTTCAAGCCAATTTTCAAATTCTAAGCAAGAGGTTAAAAACCCAAAATTTGACCCCAATTAATGATTCCAATCAATTATTCATGAATTGTGAGATTTTGGTAAATTGAATCCATTTTATCATTGAAATTCATTTTCAATATCATTTTTTTATGAAAGCTCTCCAATTGGATTTAATTTGGCCAATTTAGTCAAACAATGATCAACACAATCATGAAAATTCAATTCAATTAGCACAACTCAGCTTGATCCATTCAAGACTAACATCCAATTTGATTAATCGAGTTTCAATTTGGCGAATTGAACTTCAATTATATACATTAATCTAGTTCATGGTGCTATTTTAATAGAAATTGGTGGAATTAAGGCATTTCATGTCAAATTAATCAAGTCAACTTAATTCAATCCAATCCGATTGCATTCATTTTGACCCAATTCATTTGGTAAATTTTTAATTCCAGCTAATTGGATCAAGAACAAGAAAATTGATATTAGAGAGTTTAACCAATGTTTAAGACGGTTGGCAAGCACCTTTGAGATAATTTTGTAGGCGAAGTTGCATAGGCTAATGGGGCGATATTGCTCTAGTTTCTCTGGATGAGGTGTCTTAGGAATCAAAGTAAGAAATGTCTTATTGATACTTGGAGGCATCTGGCTTGTCATAAAGAAATGTTGTACTTGAAGCAGGAGATCATCTTTAATAATATCCCAGTGACTTTGATAAAACAAGCCACTTAGTCCATCAGGGCCAGGGGCCTTAGTTGTCCCTAACTGGAATGTGGCCTGTCTGACCTCTTCAATAGTAACCATGGCAATCAACTGAGCATTCATTTCAGTACTTACAATCTGCTGACATTGGGCAAGGATAGGGCCCTAATCCCGCGACCCCTGAGTTGTATATAACTTCGAAAAGAAAGTTGTCATCATACCTTGTAGGGTGCGAGGGTCATGAATCCACTGCTGGTTCTCGTCTTGTAATATAGTAATGCAATTTATATATCTTCTTTGAAGTGTGGATGCATGAAAGAACCTAGTATTCTTGTCCCTCCATTTCAACCATTGTATTCAAGATCTCATAGCCCAATACTGCTCTTCCTTCTGCCAAGTCCTTGTAATTTCCTCTCTAAGTTTGGATGCTTCCTCTTTATGATAATTTAAGTGTTGTTGGTTGGTCAGATCTTGTAACTAGTGTTGTAGGGTAACTACTCTGGCGTGTCCATGTGAGAACTTAGTGCGACTCCATGTAGATAGAGCTGTGCTAACATGCTTTAACTTTGAAAGAAAACCGAATGATTAGGACGGATAGAATTCCATGCCGTAGAAATGATCTCGCGACATTCAGCATCATCATTCCAATAGGCTTCATAAAGAAAAGGCTTATTATTCCTTTTGAACAGTGCTAAATTCTGGATGATCAATGGACTATGGTTAGATCCCACTGCCGGTAGCGCTAGCACATCTACCCCTGGGAATAGAATGCGCCAGTCCATCGAACATAATGCCCGATCCAATCGTTCCTTTACAATCTCTTCCTCCTCTCTATTATTCATCCAAGTGAATTTACAGCCCTTACTATCTATCTCCATAAGCTCACAGTCATTAAGAACAACATGAAAAAGATAGCATGCGAGTAAAATCCATAGGTCTCTTACCAAGCTTTTCCCATGGATAAAGGATGTCGTTACTCTTATCAAGCTTTTCCCATGGATAAATGATGTTGTTAAAGTCCCCAACACACAACCAAGGGAAACTATTCATCCTACTGATCATCCTAAGTTCTTCCCATAAAACCTGTCGTTGGTGATAATTATAAGGGGCGTAAATACAAGTTAGGCAAATGGTTCTATCTTCCTGCACCAATCTACAAGTCGTATCAAACATATATTGCGAAGACCGAAGCACTTGAATAGATACCTGATCATTCCACATCACTAATAAGCCACCTACTATACCAACTGGGTTAAGGATATATGAATGCCGAAACCGTAAGTAGCGTTGAATCTGGTGAAGCTTTGATTCAGGGTTCTTCGTTTCCATTAAAAAAGCTACATCAGGCTTTTCTTTGGCCGTCATGGCCTTTAGAGTCTGGACTGTCAGGGGATTGCCCAAACCTTGACAGTTCCAGCTAATAAGCTTCATTTGTTGGTTGGTGGCTATTTAAGGCCAGCCACCAAGGCCCATGCTTCGGCTTCCTCAACCGCATACACAGGTGTTTTCATGAGATTAGCCTCTTCCTTGTTAAAGAGCATCAAGCTTTTGGGCTCATAGGGGTTATATCGCTTTATCTTTTTGGCCACCCCTTGCTTTGTTGTCAGTCTCACATTTTTTACATTCTTCTGCGTCATTGCTTCCATTGGTTGAGTCTGAATACCTTTTAACTTCTCTGCTGCAAGTATAATAGCTGTATGAAGGGGGGTTCCCTACATACCGGACTGCTGGTGACGTTGTTGTTCCGGGATTAGGGCAGATGGTCGAGTTGTGGCAACCGTACATGACGTGTGTGCTGCCACACCAATTGTTGGATGAGGTAATAAAGGCTCGTGCTGGAGTTGGAGCAATGCAGGTGGAGTTTCAGGTACGGCTTCTTCTGATTTAGCTGCGTTATCTTGTGGCGTATAGAAAGTATGCCAATACGGACTATGTTCTCTGACCTCAGCCTGTAGCCATTGACCATAGGCCATTTTTCCTTTACCTTCTAGTTTTGCTTCATCAAAAGGTATGTCCTTACAGTACGTTGCATAATGTCCCAACTTCCCACACGAATAGCAGAAGTGCGAGAGTCTTTTGTAGCGGAAATCTAGCCAAAGAAGCTTACCATCAATTCGGATGAGTTTACCGGTCTTTAAAGGTTTGTGTAAGGGCAATTCCACTCGAGCGCGCCCAAGTCTGGATGAGGTCCCGTCCTTTGTATCAAGTCGGACTTCCAAAGCCCGCCCCAAATGTTGTACAGCCCTGTTTATCATTGATTTTGTACTCCATTCTAGAGGTAGGCCGAACACTTGAACCCAAAATGCGCACGTAGAAAATTCGTAGCAGTGAAAGGGGGTGTTGGGGATCCATGGCTTAAGAATAACCAAATGACCGGAGAATAACCAAGGTCCCCCGTCCAACACTTTTTGTTTGTCAACTTGAGACTGGAACTTGATCGCATATATGCCCGCCTCTCGCTGTGAGATCTCGACTTGTTCAATGCGCCATACATGCTTTAGTGTGCTTTGGAGAGCTAGGAAGTTAATGGACGAATTTGATAAAATGTATCCTATTAAAGTCAGTCGACATTCATCCAACTTTGCAGGTGGAGGTTCTTCATCCCAATCTTCTATGAGCTGCTCGGTGGTAAGGTGGCCTAGCCTATTGCAGAGGGCGGATAGACGCGAAGAGTCGGCATGGGTATCCGACGCCATAAGTAAGCCCGGAACACAGGTATAACCATAGACCAGCACTAGGAGCCGTACACTAGGAGAACACTGCCTTCAGTAAATAAGGTAACGCCTGCCAATTCAAGCCAATTGTCCATAATCTGTGTATTATATTCAATCTTGCCCTAATCTGATGACTCTTAAACTAAATGATACTCAAAATGGAATACCTAGTATCTCCTGTCTTGCAAGAATTGAGAAAGCAGTAGTCTAATTACAAAGGGGGAACTTCCAGAACATGCAGGTAGCTAAGCGCAACATCGATGACATGCAGCAGTGAAACAAACATAAATCCAAGGCAAGACGACTCGATTCTGAGTAATTCGGGAAACAGAGTGGTCCAGCGCACCCAAACCCATAGCAATCTAAAGATGATACCCGTTGCCGAAGGACTCGCTCAATTACAGGAAGAAAGAGAGTTGTATTCGAAGGAACTCTTCATTTCGGACAGGGATGGGGCAATTGTCATGGGGAAAGAGAAAGGAATCATCGAGAGAATTGCGGGGATGAAACAAAATGGGGATGAAACAGGATGGGAATTGGAAGAAATTAGGGTTTGTGAAAACTACCATAAAGGTAGAGGGGAGACTCTGCATTTTGAGAGAGCCAATTGCAATAGTTGCTTCACAGAATCTCGTTGAAAGTTGATAAAAGTCATCATTCTTCATCTCGGCTCCATCACTAGCATTTACGCCAGTGATTCCCTTAGCATTTTCCGGTGTCAATTCCAGCCGTTTGCTTGTGTCTTTCAAAGTTCCTAACTTTACGTCCAGCTTCCTTAGCCTCACCTCCAATTTCCCATGGCCTTTTTTTTTTGGGTCTGAAATAGGTCATTCATTCATTTAAAGCAAGGATTTCCCATGGCCATTGAATTCTCTTTAATTGATTGATTTCAATTGATTGCTCTGCTAATTTTATTAAGTTGATTTCTCCTACTATTTCATTGATTCAGAGAGCAACCAAGCTATTATTGGCCGATACGTGAAGTTCATGGAGGTGATATGACAGCCAATTAGCTCAATTGAGCATTGGAAAGTCCAACAACAAAGTTTGTCTCCCTTAAACTAAGTTTAGCATGATTGATGGATGTCATGGTTAATTGCACATGTGGATTAAATGATGGCCAATGATGTTGTTGAGTTGTTGAATATAGGCTTGGAATGAAGCTTTGTTCTGCAAGTCATGTAAAAATCAGTAGGTGATAAGATATTGCTTGTGTCACACCTCGGACCTTCCCAAGTCTTGAGAATGCGACATCTGCAAGATTAATTTACGACGTCCCACGAGGCGGTGCCGTCCCATTATTATTATTTTTAAAATTAAGCACATGTAGAAGCGTGTAACTATATCACCCAATCAACAAACAATAAACGGATAGTAAGCAAAACACATAGACAAACAAACTACTTATATCATACATCATTAGGTTTAGAAGTTATAATTACAAGCCCACTTAGTTGGGCCATTTCCGATTACATCCAAAAGGGACAGGGGGTTAGTCCTAACTCCTCTATAAGGGTGGCGTCAAAAGGTGGTATCCCTGTAGTTAGGCCGGCATCCCTACGGAGTTGGACACCGTACTGTTTGGTGGATTCGACACCATGGGATTTGAGGAGACATGTCAAGGCCGTTAGGCGGTCCGTCATACCCTCGGAGGGGTCCAAAATAACTCTCATTGAACCATACTTACCAACCTCGAACCAGTGAGGAACCAAATGACCTACACCCTCGTCCACCCACACTGTGGTGGTACGGCTCCTATATATGGCATTGTTATTACTATCTACTATGTCTGACAAGTTCACTTTCACTTCCAAGGGGACACCAAAGCGAACAAGTGGGGTAGCCACATCTATGGGCCTGAAAAAGAGGGAAAACGGCAACAAATGAGTGAACACTCAATAAGTAAATCACCTAAACCTTATATAAATGGATGCCTTGTATAAGAATTGTATGAATTCTTGACGTCAATAAGTCAATGGCAGATTAATATCAAAGCCCTTGATAGAAGATTCTCGAGTACCTAAAATGCTCACACGATTGTCGCGACCCGATCTTGTTGCCAATCCTTCATCACGAGTAGAGGAAGGGGAAAGATCGGGTTTAAGGGTACTTGATCATGAGAGTTCCTTCATAGCTTGCGTTCCAAAAGACGTCATCATCTTGCCTTTTAGATCAAGCCTCTCGTGAATTTCCTACATGAGAATGCAAGCTCTCCCAAGCTCATTCTCCACGTGACAGTGGAGTGTCGTGATCCATACTCACACGGGTGACACACCTTGGATGAAGAGGTCGGGTGTGGATATTGAATTTAAGGGTACCTTTACCATGGTAGCCCTCTTGATAGTATGCTTAGCCCATAAGGATGGTATCACTTCATCCTTTGAGGTACTCCCACATCGAGTATGCTAAATTGTGGTGAGTTTCATCAAAACTTGTACCCCTCGCGATGAGTTTATTCATATGGCCTAGTTATTTTAAAACAACCTAAAAATAAGATGGGAGTCGCCATTAATCTCGTTTTTGGGGGTTGGCTAGAAACCCAATCGAGGGTCGGGAATGTTTCCTCGATTCTTACGCAATCATATATCTAGGTCTGGGGACTTGGCTTACACCAATATTTCTATTAGTGCCCTTTCGGTACCTAAACAGTATGGTATGTTTACCTAATGTGTCCATGATTTCTTCATACATTTTCGAGATCATCATTCCTAAACTAAGTGATCATGCGTGGGGAAAATGAAAAGGAAACACCCAATTGAATTGAAAATTACAAAGTGGTAAGTAAACAACCAAGGAAAGCTATAAATCTATCATGCAATCCTAGAAAATATAAAGAGAAACGCAATTGAAAAAGATAAGAGAAAGAGAGAACTCGCAATTTGTCGGGCTTTATACAACAAAAAGAACCTGAGACATATGTCGGGGAAATGAATAGTACATGATAATGATCAAATGAACATCAACCTCCATTGTCTTCGCGCCCTCTCCATCTTCGGGGTCCTATTCTAAGCCTAATCTAGGAAATCTATAACTAGGTGCATATAATAGAAAGAGACAAACATACACATCAAAACAATCAAAAACATAATTTCATGTCAAGATCAATCACTTAAATAAATTTCAATGCGAAAATCAAATTTTGGGGCCTTGGGGTCGGCCTTTGTCTTTTATGCGTGGGTACCACTAAGACACTTATCTAATCTATTTTTTGTGATTTATAGCCATTATTGACAAATTGTGTTCTCGTATGGCCAATAATATTTATTAGTCTTCTAACCAGGCAATCTATGTGATCCTAGGGTTTGTCTCTCGATATTATGTATCGACCCTATCATTCATCTAAAAGTCACATGCATTGAATAAATTAAACATGCATGTAGGTCTTTTGGACATTGTTTCTCAACCAATCAAACGGATGAGTGAGCCATCGACGGATCACTTATTACCAAAGACACGTGTCAATCGCAAACACAGACGTTTCTAATGAATGATTTGATTATATGTATGAAGGGTACGTCTGATATTTCAAAGACATCTTTTGAAATCATCCATGAAAAGTTTTGGGACAAAGTGATGTCTTGGCTATGAAAATGCATTCAATTGCCAAGACTAGCCCGGGGCTCGCATAAATGCACTCACAAGTATCGTAGGCATTTTTGAATACAGTTCAAACCATGACTTTTCACAATGTCAAATAGAATTTTAAAGAGGTTTCAAAATATTTAGGATAAAGGAATATTTAAGCTATGGAACACATTCAATTGCCAAAGATAGCTCGGGGCTCGCATAAATGCACTCACAAGTATTGCAGGCATTTTAAGTATGATCCAAATCACAACTTTTCCTTAAGCCAAATCAAGCTTGGGAAAAGATTTTCTTAGTAAATGGTTTTCAGAAATATTACATGTACCAAAGCATTTTAAATTTGATTTGGAAAGAAGATTCATCCAAAATCATTTAACAATGAATATCAAGGTACTTAAAGCAACTTTTATGAAGATAGAATGACCTAAGTTCATGTACAAATTAACCAAGGAAGTTTATCTAAACAATCACAATCAAGCTCATATTAGGAAATTTCACAATAAACATGTAAAAACAACAAAATTGGGCAACACCCATTGACAATCTAGTTATGGAAAAATTCCCTAATATGAATGACATGGTAATGAACAACTTTCATACAGAGTTTTCCTAAACAAGTTACACTTGATTTTACAAAAATCAGACAACGAGTAATAGCATGTCAGAAAATTATTAAAATAAAAAAACATTCAACCAATATCACAATAATTTGTCCTAATAAAACAAGTCTAGAAATCACTAAATTTTCACATAATATAGCCAACACGATGAAAAATAAGTTTCATTAAGAGGCCAAATACAAAATCTTAATAGAAAAAATGGAACAAAAATATCAAAGGTCTGTCTGAATATGGGTTAGAATAGGGGTCCGAATTTTATCTCATGTCCAAATTCTGATCTAGTTTTTAAAAAAAATGAAAAGTGGTCCAAACGATAAGCAATATACATGAAATTTAGTGGCATTAGGAACCTCTAAGTGTGCCTTATAATTTCCTAGAAGAGCTCAATTCCAAACTAGGTCAATTAGGTGCTCTAAGATCAAGATCTCTAAATGTGCGCATGTTAGTAACTAAGAACCAGAACACAAACATGTATTAATAAATGTCAAAACCATTAAAGTAATGCAAAAATGGCATGAACAAATCACATGCGACATAGAATTGGATGCGACAAACAATTGAGGTGATTATTTAACCCTAAATTGGCATGAGAAGATATCAAACAATTCGATGACAATACGAAATGAGTCAAGATTCATGATGAAATGTTTGAGGGTTTCTAAGTGAATATATGCTTTTGCGGCACAAATTTAAAATGCAAAATGACACTCAAATACAATGACATGAACATGTATTGAAACCTTGCAACATGTAGTTTAAATGTCAAGAAGGCATTATTGCAAGATTTGATCTCTAAAAGACCCAAACAAGTATGGCAAGATGCATATATGGTAAGATTTCATTTCAACATCAACTTCATAGAATGCATAATTTCAACCATCATCAAGACGTACAAATATCCTACGAAAAATCCTACATATGTGACATACAATGGTGAACGTTTCTCGTTAAGAGTTTGAAACCTAACTATGATTGCATGAATCGCAGCAAAAAATGACAAAACAGATGTGCATATGTAAACTATGTACTGATACAGCACATTTTCACCTTAACTCATGCAATTGACTCACTTACCAACATTAAGACTTTGTAAAGCATACATCAATTGAACATATACATCTTGTATTTCAATTTTCATGAGACTTGAGACCAAAAAAGCGCATTTGTGGACTCAATTTTATCATAACAAAATTCGGATCAATGTAGGGCAAACTATCCTATGTTCGGATTTAAGTGATTTTGACCTAATTAATCATGTCTAAAAATTCCAAACAAAATATAGAGCACGCTTCACACTAATATAAGCAACTTTAATCAAGGAAAGTTTTACCAAAATTCAACACATAGATCAGTACGAAAATGACAAAATCATATATTAATATGGAATAGATAGACTTAGGCTTGAATCTGAGTAGATTTGACCTAATTAAACACATTCAAAAATCATAAAAAAATAATAAATTACAGAAAATGCACAGGATGATTTGAAACAAAACTCATGAATGCAATATTCTCTGAAAATCATCATAAAAAGCTACACAAAAATAGTAAAATCTCATTTCGGAGCAATAATAGAACTGAAAATCCATCTAAACTACAGCATAATCGCTCATTTTCGGAGGTATTTTTCAAGAGTCAGACATTACTCGATTGGGGTGTGTGACCTATTGTTTTGAAGCTTGTGACGTCTATTTTCTAAGCCTAGAAGGGATTGAAGTTAAAAAAGCTCATCTATTACCTTGTTGAAGCCAAAACAGAAAGTCACTTCTGATGTCAAAAAAATGTAGATTTAAGGATGATTTTTTTAGGATCGACCTATCCAAATGATTTTCGAAAATTCTGGAAAAAATGTATGTTGTATAGAAACATATTTTGAGAAATATTCATGAAGGTGTCGATCTAATATTCAAAGTACAGAAATTCACAAAAAATCGACAAGCAGCCAGCATTGATCAATACAAAACAGCGAACCAAAATAAGCCAGTTTTCCAAAATCATTCCCTAACTTTTGAAGCAGAATTCAAATAGCAAACCACGTCATATCAGGATGTGGGATAGCTCTTTGGGAAGTTAATCAAGTCATCTTTGACTCTTACGAATACATCGAGCATAGAAAAGCATATCTACTAGCTCGTTTCCAGGCATATGCACAGAGAGGTCCATCATGGATCCGAAATTGCAGAACAATGATCATCCAAGCAATCAAACATATCATCATCATCATAGCCTATCCAGTTCCATTTCAATACATCCTAAACATTGTCAAGTCATCATAAACCTCATAAAATCAATCCCTAAGATGAGCTCTAGCCTCGATCTCCTATCAAAACCTCGCTTCATCGAGCTCAAGGCGAAAGAGCTTACCTCTTAATGTTTTCGTGCGAAATGAACTCCTGTGAACTATCATCGAGCCACTATGATACCTAGGAATGTCAAGGACTGTTCGAGAGGGACTGAGATCACTAGAGATGCTAAACACAATGCTGGATTTGCCTTGGTTTGTTGCTGGACAGAGTAGCTACCAGATCGGGCATTGAAAGACCACTGGTGACTTTTTTGATTAATCTCGGCCACCTGGAACTTGAGGAAGGGCAGAGGAACGTTGCTAATATGATTTGGATGCTAGGGGACCACTGCAGATTGCTCAGATCTTGGAACAGGAGTGGCAAGCGGTGGCACTATCTTTGTCTGTGAAGAGGAGAAGACCATCGATGAGCCGATTGGGCGGATCTCGTGGGGGAAGTCGACCACCAGTTGCTCAGAGAGGATGTGAGGGACACTATGGTGGTTGGCAATGTCCGAGAGGTCGCCGTCGAGGGGCTAAACACCGACGAGGGGTGGTGCGGCCAAGGGCGTGCTAAAATGAGAGAGGGAGAGAGTCGGTGGGGAGAGAGAGAAAAGAAAAGGAGAGATCCTCTCCCCACCTTTCAGATTTGGAATTTCACAAGTCCCCCTCATTTTTTCAGAGAAAAATGCTATTTATATGTGTATGAAAGAGACCATCCTAGCTCTTGGATCGGTCCAAGGGTTAGAATGCTATTTTTCCTCTTAACAAACTCAACAACCCTAAGATGACACCCAAATCCATCACATGTTTAAATTGAATGGTCATAGTGCATTCTCAATGGACAATGATGATCTAATCTTGAGGTAAGGGATTAGTTGTGGTCCTTTTGTAATTTCACCAAACTTGGGGTCAAATTTGCTAATTTCGTAAAATTCGGGGAAAATCTAGAAATTTGAAAATTAAGGGCATAAATGGACTAGCCATGAAGTGGGTCAGTTGAGGGTGATTTACGGCCAAAAAAATGACTGGAAAATTAGCTAGTCAACACCGGTCAAATATGGTCAATGCCGATCAACATCAGGTTGATTAGGTTGAATTTTTGTTCGAATTTTGTTATGATTTTTCTGGCTTTACCCAATTTAAATAAAACCAAATATTTCTACATGAATTGGATCAAATGAGATGCAATTGGACTATTTCAAGTCGATTAATTATGTACAAAATATTAAAATTCATTGGATTCTTATTGAAGTGAGGCCACAAGCTAAACTCATATTTTCAATTGAACTTCAACCGGCCAAATTGAAGCTCAATTATTTCAATTACATTCTAGCCTAAAATGGGCTAAGTCGAATTACATCAATTGAAGCACCTTAGCTAGGTTTTCTAATATTTGAATAAGTCAAATCAACCAAATTAGCATGTACCTAAATGAATTTTCCAAAATTGACCCCAGATTTAGAATGTTACTAGGAAAATGAGTTGAATGGAAGTGTCGACAAGCACATCCTGAAGAATCAATCCAGACCCCTAATCTAGGACAAAAACAACAATTTACACTTGAAATACCTGATCTCAAAGTTGGTTGAACGAGTGAATTCACAATTACCTCTAGATCAAATGTCAAAAAAGGAACTATACCCAATTAAGACCGGAATGAAAGTAATTTTAGTGTTGGTTGATTTTGAACTTGAAACCGAAAAAATTGAAAAGCAAAGTTCTTAATCGATTTTTGAAAAATTTTCGACACTAAAATCAAATTGGCACTAAAATGAAGTGTTTTGTGGATTTTTTATTTTTCCAATTTTTTTTTTGCAAAGGTTTGACCGAAAGTCAACCCTTGTTGACTTTTTCTAAAATGTTGATTTATTGGTCAAATCTTTGAAGTTTCGAGAAATTAATTTGACAAAAGTGAAATTAAACTAAATGACGTCTTTTTGGGTAAAAATCCAAAATTTAACTTCAAGTTAACTCTTGGTCAAAGGGTTAACAAAAAAATCAACTATTGACTTGTTCGGGTTTTTCTTGTAAATGAACTAGAAATTGCTTAAAAAAACAATGTAAAATAAAGAAATGAAAAATGACACTTTTTGGCCGAGAAATGGAGCTCCGTCGTGATCAGAAACCCAAATCTCGATTTTTTTTTTTTTTTTACCTTTTAATGATATGTCGATTAAAAATCAGGTGTAAACAACGATCAAGGACCCGCAAAATGTTCCATAAGTATATAAATTGTACACGTACCAAATAATAATTTCTAAAGTATGTACATGCCTCTCAAGTCCCGAATAACATATAAAATATATACATGCCAAATAATAGCTTCTAAAATATGTATGTGATTGTTGCGACCTAAATTTCGGGTGAACCACCTAGGATTTGGCTAATGGATTACTAAGCTTAAATTTAGCTCGGGCTTTCCAAAGCCCATACCAATTCGTGACTTAGGTTCAAGTTCTTAACATGCTATTGATATTTTAATTAGCAGTCGCCATTAATCTATTTTCGGTGGGTCGATTAGAAACCCAAGTAAAGTTATGGGAGATTCGCTTTACTCCCGCAAACCAGAGATTTATGAGTTCGGGGATTTGATTATGCTAGATTCCTCTAATGCCCTTTCGGTACCTTTCTCTTTTATTTTAAAAAAAAGTTTTGCAGGTAGCTTAAATTGATTTTAATTTACTTCCCTAACATGTGAGATGATCATGCGGGTGCACAAACCACCAATTTAACACCAAGATAAAGTAGTGAATAAATTGCAGGACTTACCTCATGGCATTGAAAGCATTTGCAATGTTAAATTAGAATTCACATTGATAGTCCTAGATATGATTTTTAATTAACACGCAATTACTTTTTTTTTCACTTATTTAATGAGAATCATGCTTTATGCAATGCATGCTACTAATCTAACATAAAGTGATATGACCTAAACTATATGACATTAGTATTGTTTGTATTTTCTTAATAAGCATGCAATCTATCATAGAGAATGAAATTAATTCTAAGATAATTTTTTGGTATTTTTCATGAAATTCGAAATTAAAAACAAAAAAAATGTCTACCTAGATTAAGATATCATCCAACTTATATTAGGAATTAGGGTAGGTCAAATCCTAATTTAAGCTAGAACGTTATCTTAACTAAGTAATCCCTAACCTAAAATGCAACCTATCTAGGAAAAATCATCTAAACTTATAGCTAATTAAAAAAAAAATTAAACATGAAATATTATCGTAAAATGCAATGACGTGCAAAGAATGCCATAATCCTAAGTTTTTTCTTTTTTTAGTGAAATTCGAAATTAAAATTGTCCAACAATTAAATGTGCAATCTAAATTAACCAAATGCCCTAATTCTAATGACGGACAATTTCTAATTAAATGAACCTAGCAACAATCACTCAATGATGTGCATTTCATGAACCTAATTCTATATGACATGTGCATGATTTTTTTTTTGTATTTTTTTTAATAAAAACTCGTAATTAAAATTGCTAAAATATAAAAAATCTAACTAAAGTGAGATATTATCTATTTTAAGTTAGGAATAGACAAATCTAAATCCTATCTTAACTTAGAAAATTATCTTGTCATGCAATTTAATTCAAAAGATTTTATCTAACCTAGATACCATCTAAACATGCATTTTTTTTTAAAAAAAAAACTTAACTATTCTATCATGCAATTTTATCTAGGAAAATCAATTCTAATCTACATGAAATGCAAATGCAATTTTTTTGTATTTTTGGGATAAATAAAGCAATTAAAAGATAAACATCAAATCATTCACGGTCATCAAAGATATTATCCATCATTCGAATTTGGAAACGATATCGAATCAAACCTGATTATTTCGCTAGTAAAATTGATAATTTGATCTTAAGCCTTAAAGATCAAGATATCAATTTTTATTCCCGCGTGATTAATTATTCCATCTAAAACCTTATAAATGGAAAAAAAAAAATTCGTGTGCAGTTGCGAATTAAGCGGTAGATCGGGAATTTCAATCATGTGCAAGGAATATTTCAAATAAAGAACAAAATATTTAAAGATAAGATAATATATATATAAATCTAGCTAATTTGAATTTTTTTTCAAAATCCGGCTTAACGAACGGTGCCTTGTGGACCACGATAGAGACTCGGCTCACAGCTGGGACGGCACGGTTGTTGGCTTGGCTGAATGTTGTTCACGGGCTTTAGAGGGCGTCGGCATTCAGAGCTCCGACAAGGGGGCAGTAGGCGCGTGGCAAAGGGGAAGATGCTATGGTGTTGTCGCTCGGAAAGGGGAGCTGCAGGGGATGGTTGAGCGGCGGTTGCAAGCGTTGGGCTCGCGGGTCACTGGTAGAGCGGCGAAGCGGCGGTGGCGTAGCAAGAGCGGCAGAAGCATTGGGTCATCATGGGTCGATGCGAGCTGTAGGGGCGTCGCGGGCAGAAGCGCTGGAGGGGTGTTAGGTCGCCGTGGGTCAGCGCGGGCTGCAAGCGAGGCGGCGTGCGACGGTGACGGGCAAGGTGACGAGCAGCGAAGGCGTCGGGCGTTGGGCTGAGCGAGGCAGACCACCGTCGAAGGCAAGGGTGGCGTTAGGTGCTGAGTCGCAAGCGAAGGCGACGAAAGTAGCAGAAGCGACGGAATATGGCAGAGCAAGGGGGCTCGGGCTTTAGCTGCTGGGTGGCGACCAGCATAGGGGAACGAGCGGGAGGTGCTGATGTGGCGGTCGGCGCAGGGATTCGATGGCTCAAGCAACAGGGGTGCGACAGATCGGGTGGCGAGGGATGGTTGAAGAAGAAGCACAGTATTCTTGCTTTTCCCTTTTCCCTTTTTCTTTTTTCTTCTTTTTTCCCCTCTCACCTCTGTTGTACGCAAGTTGTTCTCCCCTGTCTCTTTCTCTGCTATACTTTTTGCTGACTTCACTCCCAAAAAAAGTACCTTTCTTCTCTTTTTTTTTTTTTTTTTGTGTTGATTTTCCCTTTTGTCATGAGCTTTGACCTAGAAACCAAGAGAAAAAGAAAAAGAAAAACCCAATGGAGAGAGCCTTTTTTTTTTTTGTGCTATTTTCTTTGGACTCAAAAGAAATGAAGAAAAGCCCCTGTCTCTCTCCGTACAAGGCTCCTTTTATAGGCGAAGGATTAGAGCTTTAATTTCTTCTTCAAATCAACATCCACGAAGATTTTTTTTTTTCGAATGCAATATTTCTTTTCACTTTCCACATCTCTCCTAGATTTCCTTGGCAAAAATGAATATTCTCCATTGATTTTATCACATGTTGCCACAAATTCAAAATTGCAATAGGATTTTTCTCAAATTTGAAATCTCACAAAGATGAATTCGTAATATCTCCTTGAGGATACGGGCTTGGGCCAATTTGCTCTCTTCGTGGGCTTAGTCCAACCCGTCAAATTAAAGTTCAGAACTACCAATTCGAACCCATTCATCACGAGCCCAATGCAAATGCAATAATAATAAATAAATGCACCTAAAATCATATATTATGCAATTAATTAATTAATTTAAAAAAAAATATGCAATAGATAAATAACTGGATCGCCAAATTTTAGGTGTCAATAGCCGCCCCTCTTTAAAGGTGAGCTCATAGAGTTTGCATTCAAAAACAAATTGAGACCTAAATTTTGATCATGCACACACTAAATGATTTTTTTGTTGGAAAATGAATTCCATTTTGGAATACAACTTATATGATGCATGTAAATGCTAATACAAATGAAAAAGGAACCTACCTGGAATAACTTACCTTTAAGGAGGGTAGAGTAATTCAAAATGAATTCCATTTTGGTCCAAGACCCGTACCTTTCTACGATCGCCCAGAATAGTAATGTGGCTTTGTAAAGAGACTGCTTTTCCAAGACTCGTACATTTTTACGGTTGCCCAGTATAGCAGTATTTGGTTGTCTAGGACCCGAACCTTTCTTCGTTCGCCTTGATGAAAAAATTGCTTTTCTAGGACCTGTACCTTTCTACGGTCGCCTGAATAGGAAACGGATATTGTCTAGGATCCGTACCATTCTACGATCGCCTAAACATGGATTCACTTTCCAAGACCCATACCTTTCTACTGTTGCTTGTTAAAACAACAAAAATTGTCTAGTTACCGTACCATTCTACAATCGCCTAGCATGAGGTTTTGCTTAGCTAGGACTCGAACCTTTTTTCGGTTGCCTAGCATTGCAACATAGATCATCTGACCAGGACTTGAACCTTTCTTTGGTCACCTTAATCAAACTGAATCTAAAGAAAAATCTTTGGAGGACAGCTCGATCAAGTCGAGTGTTAGTGTACTTGAGAAGGAATACTTGTGCAATGACAAGTATTTAAGATATGGATAGAGATATACTTACATGGTAACATCTCTGATCCTTGGGGATATGTCTCCTATAAAACATAGTAGTAGGAGAGGCAACATGCATTTGTAGTCACAGATATGCATTAATTTAAGTGAGGTTCATGCGTGATGATTTCTATCAATCTTGCATCACCTAATTTCCATTGTGAAGGATTTCAAAAGAATATTCCAATCTGAACACATGAGTGTCATGGATGTGTCAAATGAGGGATCTTTTGGTCCGAAAAGACTTTTCACAAAGGCCTTTTCATCCTGACCTTTGATGCAGTATTTTGACAATCACTCTGTCATCCCAAACAAGGGTCTGAGCAATCTTGCAAGTGGTACAATCCTACCAATCTGAGAGGTCTTTAAAAGGGACTGTAATGTGGGCTTGGTCATTGGCTTAACAAAAGGGACTCTTTGAGTCGAGGCTATTGAAAGATGACATTTCGCAATTATATTGGGGTCTATAAGTCAAGAAACTTATGAAATGAGGTAGAAATTGCCTTACTCACACTTCTTCAAGTGATGCTTTCGAACATATGAACTTTTGCGTTAATTCAAGTGCCCTAATTTGAAGAGATTTTGCAAGGGACGTAACATAGACTTGGTTCCTTGGTGAGAAACAACAAGATTGTTAGGCTCAAAAAGTGTTTGGGGGTCAAAGTTGGTGATCATCTTGATATCTCCAATTTTCTTCTTCACCATCGAGGATTTTCTCCATATCAACCCTCCATCGATTGTAAGATCTTAGCATTTTTAGTACCGCCTTGCTGGGGATACGACTTACTACAACCAACGTTTGATTTTCTTTTCTTTGGGGCATTGGCCTTACTTTTACAAGGCACACTGCTTTTTTCATGCCCCTTATTTTTTAGCACTTATTTCTTTAGATTCGCACAGCCTCCATTTCTTATAAGCATTCTAAACCATCTTACTTGAATGGTTTTTTTTTTTTTTTGCCTTGCCCTAGTGTGGGGGATGATCACCAATTGGGTTTACTATGAAATGAATTCATAGGCTCAGATGGGCTATGCAATTGATAAAAAAGTATAGGATAGAGAAAGAACCGTTCTTCGTCATCCTAAGGCACTTCCAATTATCTTACAAGTTACACTGTGAAAGCAATTCTCGAAGATCGATGCAAGTGTGAATAAGAAGATTCCTACCATTCATTTCAAACTTTGTCCCAATATGGGATGATCCTTGATACGGATAATTTTAAAAAGCTCTTCATGTATGTAGGCTCAAAGGGCTAAACGATGGATATACTTGTAGTGTTTCAGGTAGAGGAAGAAACTGCCTCTCATCACCTCAGTTGACGTACCCTTTGCGAGACCACCATTTTCCTTGTGAGCATGGAATTTTTCACACAACTCACTAGGGATTAGTGTATGAAACAGTGTATGGAATAAGGTTTGCCTCTCGTCATTCCAAAGCATCCCATTTGACACATTCAATTTATCTCACACAATTCATCAGGGAAAACATGCAAGATTTGCAATAGATTTGGACAATTGAATTTGCAACTCGTTGAAGCAATTTATTTATCATAAAAATGCTTACAGTTCAAAACTTGACACATCAAATTCTATCATGGGTAATATTTCTTGACAGCGTCAGAATTAACCGGATTGGAAAACTCAAGACCATCCATTTTTGCCAGGATCAAGGCACCTCCAGGAAGTACCTTCTTCACTATATATGGGCCACTGTAATTTGGAGTAAACTTGCCACCAAGATTCGGAAAAATTGGCAATAGCTTCCTTAAGACTATATCATTTACCTCAAAATGTCTCGATCGTACCTTTCGATTGAAAGATCTAGCTACTCTCTGCTGATAAGTTTGGCCATGGCAAAGAGCCTTCACTCTTTTCTCATCAATCAAGTTTAACTGTTCAAGTCTTTGTTGCGACCATTTCGCCTTTGATAACTCCACTTGGGATAAAACTCTTAGAGAAGGAATTTACACTTCCACGGGCAAAACTGCCGCCATACCGTACACTAGAGCAAAAGGGGTTGCCCCAGTAGAAGTACGAATCGATGTCCGGTACGCCATTAATGCGAAGGGTAATCTATCATGCCAACCTCAATAATTCTTGGCCGTCTTAGCCAAGATCTTCTTAATGTTCTTATTGGCCACTTCAATAGCCCCATTCATTTGAGGGCGGTAAGAGGATGAATTTAGATGCTTGATCTTGAACTTACTAAACAACTCATCAACAAGTTTGTTATTCAAATTTGTCCCATTGTCAGTGATGATTATTTCAGGGACACCATAGCGAGCAATTATGTCTCGTTTGATGAACTTCGCAACATTGCGAGCGGTGGCACTTGCGAAGGACATAGCTTCAATCCATTTGGAGAAATAGTCTATCGCCAACAAAATGAATCAATCCCCATTTGAAGCATTAGGATTTATTGGGCCAATCACATCAATGCCCCACATTGAGAAGGGCCATGGCTCGGAAAACTGGTGCAACTCAGTTGAAGGAACATTTGTCTTATCACCATGGATTTGGCAACGATGACAACTTCGAACATGTTGGATACAATTACTTTCCAATGTGAGCTAGTAGTAGCCTAATCTCATAATCTTCTTAGCTAACATGTGCCCGTTCATATGAGGACCACACACTCCTTCGTGAACTTCTTGCATGATTTGAGTGGCTTCAGTTGCACTCACACATTGCAGTAAGACTGAATCATAAGATCTCTTGTACAAATTCTCACCACTGACGAAGAATTTTGAAGCCATCTTCATGATATATTTCCTATCAGCTCGAGTACTTCCTTCGAGGAATTCTTGTTTTTGAATGCAATTCATGATATCGTAATACCATGGTTTTCCATCAGGTTCTTCAGTCACGGTCATACAATAAGCCGGCTTTGGCAAAATCTCTATTTTCAATGGCTCAGCTTCCAATTCGTCAGTGACTTGCAACATAGATGATAAAGTTATGAGTGCATCTGCGAATTGATTGTGAGACCTTGATAAGTATTCAAATGAAATTTCATCGAATTCCTTAACCAGATCTTCTAGATACTCATGATACGGGAGCAATTTGGCATCCTTAGTCTTCCATTCCCCTACGGTCTGAAGTATGATTAGCGTAGAATCCCCGAACACTATTAACTTGGTCACACCCATCTCAATTGCAACTTAAAACCCGAGGATGCAAGCTTCATACTCAGTTACATTGTTAGTGCATGGGAACATCAATTTTGCAACTACCTGATGGTGTTGTCCATCTTGGGATATCAGAACTGCCCCAGTACCAGAACCAAACAAGTTCACGGCTCGATCAAAGAACATTGTCTGTGAGTCTTCATTTACACTCAAAACACGGTTGTTTAGGGAACGGTCATCATTATTTGAAACCCCTGAATTCTCGGCCAATAGATCAGCAATCACTCGACCCTTAACTGACTTTTATGGCATGAATTGCACATCAAATTCTAAGATTAAAATTTTCCATTTAGCCAACTGACCCACCAAAGCTGGTCGATCAAGTAAGTAATTGATAGGATTATTCTCAGTCACGAGGAACGTTTGGTAATGCAGTGTGTACTGTCGCAATTTATGCAATACCCACACTAATGCAGCACAAGTCTTTTTGTCATCATAATATTTCAATTTTGATACAGTAAAATTTTTACTTAGATAATAAATGGCTCACTCTTTTTTATCGACGAGACTTTCCTGAGCCAACATTGCACCCAACAATTCACTATAATGGTGAGGTAGAGAATCAAAGGATGCCCCGGCGATGGTGGGACAAGCACTGGAGGATTCATCAAGTACTGCTTCAACTTGTCGAACGCTTCTCGACACTCATCATCCCAATTGACTCGTGCATTCTTCTTTAGGAGCTTGAAGAACGGTTTGGCAATTTCAGATAGTTGGGAAATGAGCCGAGCAATGTAATTCGATCTCCCTAAAAGGCTCCGAACTTATTTCACCGTTGATGGAGGTTGCAACTTGCATATGGCCTTAGCTTTAGATGGGTCAATCTTAATCATTTTACTACTCACAATGAATTCGAGTAATTTACCGGATGTTGCTCCGGACACGCATTTAATGGGATTTAGACGAAGCTTGAACTCACGGAGTCGATCGAACAACTTCTTTAGGGTTTCGACATGGCTTCTTCCAGGTTGAGTCTTTGCGATCATATCATCAACATAGACTTCAATCTATTGATGCATCATATCATGAAACAGTGCTACCATGGCTCGTTGGTAAGTTGCCCATGCATTCTTGAGTCCAAAGGGCATGACCTTATAATGAAAGGTCCCCCACGAAGTGATAAATGCAGTTTTCTCATTGTCTTCCTCTTTAATCCTTATCTAATTATACCCGGAAAAACCATCCATAAATGAGAACAATTCGAATCCAGCGGTATTATCCACTAGGACATTTATATGTGGTAACGGGAAATCATCTTTTAGGCTAGCCTTGTTCAGATCCCGATAATCGACACAAACTCGAATTCGATTGTCCTTCTTCATCACCGGTACAATGTTAGCCACCTATTCTGGGTATTGTGAGACTTCAATGAATCCCACTTTCAAAAGCTTCATTACTTCTTCCTCTATCTTTTTCGAGAGCTCGAGTCTAGTTCTTCATAGCCTCTGCTTCTTAGGTGGCACGTCCAAATTAATAGGCAAGCATTGCTCAACGATTGACAGGTCTAAACCAGGCATGTCAGCATAGGTACATGCAAAGATGTCTTGATATTCCTTTAGTAACTGAATTAGGCGCTCGGCCTCGTCTTTGGGGAGATTTGCCCCAATTTTCACTTCCTTGGCTTCTTTGGCGTCACCTAAATTAATAGTGATGGTTTGCTTGGATGTAAGAGCCTTGGCTTTTTCATGTTGTTCCCAGCTATGCTGAACCTCAATGGATCATCATGATCAGCACTTGTTGCATTGGATTGGACCATTTCCACACCCTTGCATGCTATATGATCGTCCTTGATATAGGAAGTAAATGAATCAAAAAGACAAACGAGGTAAATTATATTTTATTTTTTCTGAAAGGTTTTTTAAATTCTTTTGCAAAAGAATTTTTTTAAACATTTTGACACGAGAAAGCATGATGAAGCCCAGGCCTCAGAATTCTCCTTGGATTTTTCTTTTCTTTTATCGGTTGGATATCATCACCAGGCTAGTTTGGTGTACCTCATCATGCCCTCAAAATAAAAATTGGAATTTCATCAATCAATTATATTTATTGAATGGAAAATGTGATTCCTAAGCCCTAAGAAGAAAGCGAAAATGAAAAAATCGAAAACAATCCCTAAAAATTCATCAATCAATAAAAATTCCCACACAAGGGAATGCACAAAAGCGATAAATAGGTTACTCTTGTGGGCCGGGGCCCATTTCTTCTGGAGGTCCTTCGTTAATGGCTCCTATGAGGAGGTCATCGAATAGACTTATGATTCCTTCCAAGGTGTCATCAAAGTTCCCTGTCTTTGGAGGGGTCGGATCGTCCATGCCATCCCATCCATCTGGGACTATGTCGGAGGGGTCAATGTAAGAGCTGAGAGGGACCGAATACTTCACCAAATAGTCGAATTTGCCATTTGGCTATCCCAGAGTGTCCATCGCTTCTACTTCATCTTGCATCATTCTTGGAAGGCCAGGGAACGTCTCATGAATATTTGGAGGTAGTAAGCTTTGCCTCCCTCACCCTTGCTCAAGTGGTGAGTTCTGCCTTCCCTGCCTTTGCCTTCCAGAACTTTCTCCACCTCTTCCATGGTACCTTAACCAAGTAAAACAGGTCCTTCGAGGGGCTTCAATGGGGTCTCGAATACCTTGACCACTTCTTCCAAGACCACGGCCAGGAACAAAACCATTCCCAACCATCACCCTTCCCACCATAAGGGTAGCATTTGAAACCTTGGGAGCGGGTGGTGACGAATCTCAGGAAGCATGTATGGTGGGCACCAACTCAAATGAGTGGTAACTCGATTCGAATTCGAAATCCGGTTCTACATAGGGGATAGCCATCTTATAATAAATTCGGTGATCTTCTTTGCCATAGACAGTGACCAACTTCCCTTTGATTACGAACTTCGCACTTCTTGAAGGCATAGCTCCAGTAGTATGTACCCAGGGACGACCTAGCAGAAAATTAAATGCGGTAGGGATATCCATCACTTGAAAGGGGATGTTGAAAATGACCGGCCCTATTTGCACATCAAGATGGATTTCCCTAATCACCTCCTTCTTTGTCCCATCAAAAGCTCACACAGAAGTCTTCGCAGCATGTATCTTGGATGGGTCTACCTTGAGGCAGTGAAGAGTGGCCAATGGGCATATGTTTAGAGCAGACCCATTATCAATGAGCGCTCGAGACACATGGGAAGACTTGTGTTTGACAGATATATAGAGTGCCTTGTTATGCCCCCTACCTTCAATAGAGAATTCCTCATCAGAAAAAGAAATCAAGTCTTTTTGAAGAACCGATCCCACAAAATCTTCTAAATTGTCTACCTCGATCGTTTCTGGTATGCGAATTTCACTCAGCACCTTCATCAACGACTTTTGATGCACGGGAGATGTTAGCAAGAGATCGAGCAAAGAGATTTGAGCGGGCATCTTTCGCAATTGGTCAACCACGTTATACTCACTTGCTTTAATCACCGCTAGACATTCCTTAGCCTCTTCTTCATTGACAAGCTTTGCAGGTTGGGCGCTAGCTTGAGCATAAGTTTGACCAGACCTTATAACCAAGTCAACGTCTAGGTCATAGGACCATGGCACCGCCTTATTGTTGACATACTCATATGGCTGAGGCATCTCAATCACTATCTTCTTGTCAGATGCATCTTTTAATGGAGGCATGTCCATGAGTGAAGGATCTATTTCTTCCTTATCAGCATCGAGCACAGCCTACTCCTCCTCCTAATTGATAACAATATGAGAAATAGTAGAAACTAAGCAATTATGGTCAGCATACACAATGATGCCATCATCCACCATTTTGGCAACTCTTTCTTTCATCAATGATAGGGGAATATCCTCACGATCTGGATAATATTCAGCTCTCACCAGTCCATTGTAGGCATTCGCCACATGTACCTTCGAGTTCTTGATTCGACCAACTTCATATTCCAGGATATCATTTACCCTACCCTCATGCTCCGGTAGCAGATTTTTTTGGACATTTGGCCGAGCAATTTGAAATGAAAATGCCTTTGTGTCCAAGAGGTTTTGGATTCGGTGCTTGAGGGTGAAACATTCATCAGTTGAATGTCCCAATTCACCACTATGATAGTCACACTTCTTTGTAGAGTCATAACCACGAATGTGTTCATGATTAGGCTGCTTCAGCTCGCTAGTAAGGAAACCTTTCTTTCAGAGGATTGCCAACACTTGGGATGGAGATCCAGGGAGAGGGGAGAACTGCCTTTTATTATTCGCTTGGGCAAATAATTGACGGCAAGCAGTTTGTTGTTGCCTTGCATTCATCTAGATAGCCGGGGCGCAATTGGTACCTTCTTGGCTATAAGCCACATTCACATCTACAACAGCTTCTTTCTCCTTCTTGGTAGAGAACCTTTCGTTAGATGGCTCAGTAAACCATCCTTCCTTTATCCCCATCTCAATTTGTTCTCCCATGGGAATAAGTTGGTTGAAGTTCTCGACATAGGTGCTAGCCATTCGGTTACTGAACTCAAATGGGAGAGTCTTGACGAACAACTTTATCAACTCATTGTCAGTAGGCTCAGGAGTGATTTGAGCTACCAGATTTCGCCATCTCATGGCATACTCCTTGAATGACTTGCTCCTCTTTTTTGTCCATCCTCTCAAGATCTTCTCGGGAAGGTGCAATGTCCATGTTGAACTTATACTGCTTGAGAAATGCGTCAGCCACTTCATTCCAGGTGTCAAGACGGTTCACATTCTTCATCACATACCAGTTTAGTGCGGGCCCAGTCAAACTCGCGTGAAATGATTAAATCATGAGGGGCTCATTCTTGACATATTGGGCCATGCGTATGTTGTACATCTGCATATGAGCTTTTGGGTAGGAAGTAGCATCGTATTTCTCGAACTCCAGCATCTTAAACTTCTTCAGCATCTTGACCTTCTCATAAACTGACAAGTCGAACGAGAGTGAACTCTGCGACTCTTGCAATTGCTTCACTTTCTCTTCAAGCTTTGCGAAGAGTTCATCTTGCTTTGTCTTAGGGACATCGTCAAGCTTAACCTTTTCAGCAGTGACCAATATTGAGTCATCTTCTAGCTCGGGCATGTCGTCATCACCCATTTGAGCCTTGTTTGCCTGTTTCGGGATAACTATCTCGGGAAGAGCGGGTGCAGGAGTCGGATTCGCTTGAAGGGATTGGATTTGAGCTGTCATAAGTTGCATAGAGGTGAACAACTGTTGGAGTTGGTCTTCCATAGCGGAGATACGATCATGCATTTCAGTTCGGTCGGCCATTTTTGCTTTTGATCGTGTAATAATGGGCGAACGTGGAGGATCGTTATCACCTAATTTGAATATAATGAGCAACATAAGCATCTCATATAAAACATGCCAATCCCTGATGAAAGTCTAACGCTTTTATTCATTAATGAGATTGTTTGACATTGACAATGTAAAAAAAAACTTGAAAGGCCCTAAATAAATAAACTATTCAAGTAAATGACTCAACTTCCTAAATATTAAGGTAAAAAAGAAAAAAACTAAATCGATTCAAGCCACTCTATTTGGCCCGATCTATAAACAAATGGGAAGCCAACACTCGACGTAATTGCCTCTTCTCCTTAGCGTCCTTCTTGGCTTGCTTCTCAACTTCTTCAATCTTCCTTTTCTGACGATTAAGCTATGCTTGTCAAGTGGGCTTCTTAGTCACATCTGGCACTTCTGGAGAAGCTCAGTCGGGATCTTGTGCTGATGGATATATCGGGCCGTGGCATAGTAAGTCTTTTCCTTCCCCTCAAGCTCATCTTCAGGCAAGCTCAACTTTTGTTCGCGACATGTGAGCCAAGCTTGTTCGATACAGCGAAGCTCTTTTTTATGGTCACCATCCTTGGTAGTGAATCAAACTTGGAACAAACCCAGCTTAAGAGGGGGCGGTAGATCCTGCACAACTCGATATTGACGGACCACTCGGAGTGGGTAATAAGAAGTGACACCAGTGATCCCCAATAGCGGGATTAACTCATCTTCGCCATGAGAGAGACGTGCCTTGGAGACTTGGAACCATTTAGCATGCCATAGGAAAATCTTGGTATTTGGATTTTTCAACAATTTGACCCATTTTGAGAAAGAAAGATTTGGAGTTCGACCCTTATGATTTTTGAATACCTTGATGGGATGATGGAAATTAGTGACATTAATAATATTCATGCGAATATCGATCCTACTCATATGAGAAAATAACTAGATTTGTAAAAACTCGATTGGTGCATGAAAGGTTTTATCTTCATCTTCCTTAAATCGGGTGAGCGACAGGAATGTTTCAGCTAAAATAGTGTTGACAAAACTAATTCTAGCACATACATGTTTGACTACCCATGCAACAGAAGGATTAATGGCGCCTTTATGAAGAGGAAAAACAAAAAACCCGAAGAAGGCTAGAAGGAAGTTCTTACTTTTTAAAAGAGTGTTAGCATTAACAAAACTCTTATCTAGGAAGGAAAAATGACATGCATGACAATTATCTTACATCACCCTTTTTATATGATTCTTATCAATCCTAAGAAAGTCAAACAAAATCGATTCTAGTTCTAATCCAAGGGGTGGATTTATTAATTCCAATTCCGAAGGTTTTCCTATGGCAATGATGTATTCTTCCAGAGTCGGAGTCAACTCGTGCTTACCAAATATGAATGTTGATGTTTGGGGGCACCAAAAATGAGCAAGTGCTTGCATGACACCACTTTGGACATCGATGTTGAGGAGGGGAACAAGGTGACCAAGTCTGCTTTTCACATAGTTTTGGCCATCATGGCCTAGACAATCCCACCATGATTTGAGTTCAACCTTTGGTGCAAGCACGAATCAAATGCCGGATCTTCCCATTGTTTATAGACCAAGACTTGACCAACCTAATGTCATGGACCGACCAAAGATATAATAAGGTAAGTAAATTGCAAGACTAAAGGGCAAAAAACTTACTTTACCAGACGATTAAAGCAACCACATAGACAAGCACATGAAATGTGGGGTTCGATTTCTAACTAAGAAGGCTAAGCAAGGTAGAGTTAAAAGGGTGGGATGACTAGTTGCAGCCTCGCATTCTAAGTCAAGTCCTCCTAACTCCGGCTTAGTAAAAAATGATACCCCAATGCGACGCAGTCTCGCGAGTAGAGGTAAACATTCTTGACACCAAATAAAAGTTTTCGGGATTGAGCTGGGTAACCTCTACTATGCGGCCTCGCGGTCGAAGTCGTATCAAACTCAATACCATCTTAAGTATCTTAGTGCGGCCTAGGTCTGACGACAGGTTGTGTGTGTAAAAGTGTAGTGCAAATGCAAAGCATGCACAACTGTTTATATCAAACAATACTTCAACATGAAAATAAACCATACATTCCTACACCTGCCTACAAAAGAAAGATTAGCAAACACTTCCCCTTATACCTCCCATCCTGCATTAACATTTAACACCTTAAACGTTAGGGACGTACCTGGGATCCTTGCCACCAAACAATTTTTTTTTTCTTTTTTAAATAGAAGAGAAAATTGGCCTAAGTCCACTAAGAGTTTCAACTCAAGTCCCCAGTGGAGTTGCCAAGCTGTCGTGACCTAAATTTCAGGTGAACCACTTAGGATTTGGCTAATGAATTACTAAGCCTAAACTTAGCTCGAGCTCTCCCAAACCCATACCAATTCGCAACTTAGGTTCAAGTTTTTAACATGATATTGATTTTTCAATTAGGAGTAGCTACTAATCTATTTTTGGTGGGTTGATTAGAAACCCAAGTAAAGTGATGGGAGATTCACTTTACTCCTGCGAACCATAGATTTATGAGTTCAGGGACTTGATTACGCTAGATTCCTCTAACGCCCTTTCGGTACCTTTCTCTTTTATTTCTAAAAAAAAAAATGTTTTGCATGCAGCTTAAATTGATTTTAATTTACTTCCCTAACATGTGAAATGATCATGCGGGTACGCAAACCACCAATTTAACACCCATATAAAGCAATGAATAAATTGCACGACTTATCTCATGGCATCAAAAGCATCTGCAATGTTAAATTAGAATTCACATCGATAGTCCTAGATATGATTTCTAATTAATACGCAATTACTTTTTTTTTCACTTGTTTAATGAGAATCATGCTTTATGCAATGCATGCTACTAATCTAACATGAAGTGATATGGCATAGTAATATGACCTAAACTATATGACATTAGTATTGTTTGTATTTTTTTAATAGGCATGCAATCTATCCTAGAGAATGAAATTAATTCTAAGACAATTTTTGGGTATTTTTCATGAAATTCGAAATTAAAAACAAAAAAAAATGTCTACCTAGATTAAGATATCATCAAACTTGTTGACACCTAAATTTTGCCTAATCATTTAGTAATTAGTTACATAAAAAAATAATAAATAATAATAAATAAAAAAAGAAAAGAAAAAGTAAAATTGCATTTCATGAAGTCGCATTTTTTGCATCGATACTAAAAGGGCAACAAGACGCAACGGCTCGTGGTTGATAATATTCACAAAAGGACGGTCTCTCTCTTCGTTGGTTTGAACACACATAAGAAAAAATGAGGAAAGAAGAAATTCTTGCACATCCGTTGTCTCTCCCTCATTAATGCATGCGCATGCACACACAAATTCGGCGGACGTGCGGATTCTAGAGGAACCCTCATAGAAGCAAAATGAGCCCATGATATATTATATAATATGCTCTCTCTCAAGTGTGGGTTGTCAGGAGAAGCAACGAGAAATTTGCTAAAGGAGGAAGCAAGTAACAAGCAAAGAAAAGTCAATAGTTGTGGCTAAATTAATGAGTGTCAGACGGTGGCCTCATTATTTGAAAAAAGAAACGGACGTGAACAGCAAGGAAAATTACGGCCGCCTCCTATTCACACTAAAGTCGGTTGAACTTCAAGAACCCTATAAATACGCAAGAAGGGGGAAGACAAAATTTGGAGGGTGAGGGTTTCTCCTTCGGTCAAGAAGAGGAGAGATAGAGTCTGTCAGAAAAAAAACAAAAAAGAAGAAAGAAGCCAGCAAAAAGAAGAAAAGTACACTGAAAAGTGCAGAGAGAGAGAGAGGGAGAGTGGATGTGAGAGGCAGAAAAAAGAAACGCAAAAAGAAAAATAAAAGAAAAAAAAAAGAAGAGGGGGAAGGGGTCTTCTTCTTCGGCAAGCTCCCACCATCGCGCCCCTGCAACCAGCAGCCACTTCGCTCGTCACCGCTGCTGGTCCGCCCACCGATCGCCACCGCTGCGTCGGAGCGCCGTCCGCCTTCCGCCTGCCGCCGGAGCTCCCCCCTCATCCGCGAGCACCTGTCACCGTCTCTGCCCGCTACCGCCGACTCCCTCCTTCGAGTGACGCCTACAACTCCACCACCGCCATTCCCGAGTCCACGACGAGCCGCGACTACGTTCGACCTGCTGCTGGTCCTCCTGCAGCCAGCCCTGAGCCTCACTGACGCTCAGCGCCTGCAACCTGCGGCTGCTCGCTGCCACACCTCCGCCCATCGCCGGTCGCCGTGCCGCCTACCGCCCGCCATCAACGACGTCTGCAGCTCCCCAGCTGCGCCTCAACCCAATCGCCACCGCGCCAGCAGCCCGCCCGAGCATGTCGCCATCACTGCCCACCACCTCCGAGCTAGCAGACGAGCACCACCTCCGAGCTAGCACCACTGCGTTCTGCTACTGCCGACGCCCCCGTGACACCATTGCTGCCGTCACCTAGATCTGAGCCGACCCCGACGCCCCATTTCGCCTTTGCCGTCACCGATCTGCTGCATCTGCCAGCCCTGAGTTCTCCACCCGAGCACCTTTGCTCCACCGGTCCTTGCTGCCCGGCGTCCCCTACTCGCCTGAGTTGTTCTTGCACTATCAAACCACACGCAACTCCCGCTGTGGTCTTGCAGGAGCCCCTCGCCGGTGTCTTCCCCTGCCGGAGTTCTGACCGGTGTTGCTCCTCTCAATTGATTGAGCTGCCAAGTCGTGCGTGGGAGCAAAAAAAAAGCGAAAAAAAAAAGGAAAAAACAATTTGGGTAGTTCTTTTTCTTTTATTTACTTATCTTTTTTATTTTTTGTTACTTTTGTTATTTTACTTTATCTGTTCTTTTAGTATAATTACTCCTTAGGGTAAGGATGAAATTGCATGATATGAAATTGCCTTGAAAATTTGTGATTTGTTAGTCCGATTTTCGTGCCCGAAATTCGACTCGCAATCACTTAAAAAATCACTAATCCGATCTCCCGCTCGAGATTCAATTTGCGATTTATATGAAATTGGCCAACCCAATCTCATGCGCGAGATATGGTTCGTCAATTCGGGTATCAATATTGCTTAATTTGCTGTGGTGTTACTTAAATTAGTTTTTTTTTTTTTTAAAAAAATTGAATGTAGTTTTAGGGTTTGCATGCTTAGGATAGAAATTTCATTCGCAATTTCTTTTAATAATAAAAAGGTAAAAAAAAATGAATCAATTGATTTAAGTTGTTAGTTTTTTTTTTTTAGAAAAGCTTGAAATTACATGTTTAATTATTAGGAATTGTTAATTTCGAAATTAAAAAAGCGAGGAAATAAAAGATAGGATTAGGTTTGTTTTTTTTATTGTCTTGCATATTTAGAATAGGGATTTTATTTTAAATCATGAAAAAGGAATAAAAAATTCATTTAGGATGTTAGTTTTATTATTATTTGGAATTGCATGTTAAATTTTAATTTCGAAATTAATAAAAAAACAAAAATAAAATAAAATAGCAAAACAAAAAAAAAAACCACCGTGCATAATTCATGTAGAATTAAGGGATTCTTTGCATGTCATTGCATTTTAGAATAAGATTGCACGTAATTTAATTCTAGATAATAGTCTTTAATTTATTATAAGTTTAGATAAAAAAAAATTTAATAGATTGCATTTTAGTTAGGGATTTCTAAGTTAGGATAACATTCTAGTTTAAACTAAGTAATCCCTAACCTAAAATGCAACCTATCTAGGAAAAATCATCTAAACTTATAGCTAACTTAAAAAAAATAAAAATTAAACATGCAATATTATCCTAAAATGCAATGACGTGCAAAGAATGCCATAATCCTAGGTTTTTTCTTCTTTTGTGAAATTCGAAATTACAATTGTCCAACAATTAAATGTGCAATCTAAAATAACCAAATGCCCTAATTCTAATGACGGACAATTTCTAATTAAATTAACCTAGCAACAATCACTCAATGATGTGCATTTCATGAACCTAATTCTATATGACATGCGCATGATTTTTTTTGTAATTAAAATTGCTAAAATATAAAGAAAAATCTAACCAAAGTGAGATATTATCTATTTTAAGTTAGGAATAGACTAATCTGAATCCTATCTTAACTTAGAAAATTATTTCGTCATGCAATTTAATTCAAAATATTTTATCTAACCTAGATACCATCTAAAATGCATTTTTTTTTTTTAAAAAAAAAATCTAACTATTATATCATGCAATTTTATCTAGGAAAATCAATTCTAATCTACATGAAATGCAAATGCAATTTTTTTGTATTTTTGGGATAAATAAAACAATTAAAAGATAAACGCCAAATCATTCACGATCATCAAAGATATTATCCATCATTCAAATTTGGAAAAAATATCTAATCAAACCTGATTATTTCGCTAATAAAATCGATAATTTGATCTTAGGCCTTAAAGATCAAGATATCAATTTTATTCACGCGTGATTAATTATTCTATCTATAACCTTATAGATGGAGTAAAAAATTCGTGTGCGGTTGCGAATTAGGTGTTACATCAGGAATTTCAATCATGTGCAAGGAATATTTTGAATAAAGAACAAAATATATAAAATCTACCTAATTTGATTTTTTTTTTCCAAATCCGACTTAACGAACAATGCCTTATGGACCACGATAGAGACTCGGCTCACAACCAAGGTGGCACGGGTGTTGGCTTAGCTGAATGTTGTTCACGAGCTTGAGAGGGCGTTGGCGTTCGGAGCTCCAACAAGGGGGCAGCAAGCACGTGGCGAAGGGGAAGTTGTTGTGGTGCTATCACTCGGAAGGGGGAGCTGCAGGGGATAGGTGAGCAGCGGCTACAAGCGTCAGGCTCACGGGTCACTGGTAGAGCGGCGAAGTGGCGATGGCGTGGCAAGAGCGGCAGAAGTGTCGGGTCGTCGCGGGTCGATGCGAGTTGCAAAGGCGTTGTGGGCAGAAGTGCTGTAGGGGCGTCGGGTTGCCGTGGGTCAATGCGGGCTGCAGGCGAGGCGGTGCGCGATGGTGACTGGAGGAGCGACGAGTGGCAAAGGCATCGGGTGCTAGGCTAAGCGAGGCGGACCACCGGTGAAGGTAGGGGCGGCGTTGGGCACTAGGTCACAGGCGAAGACATGGAAGCAACAGAAGCGATGGAAGATGGCAGAGCGAGGGGGCTCAGGCTTCAGCTGCTGGGCGACGACCGGCAAGGGGAACGAGCGGGAGGTGCTGATGTGGCGGTCAACGCGAGGGTTCGACGGCTCGAGCGGCAGGGGTGTGATGGATCGGGCGGCAAGGGATGGCTGAAGAAGAAGAACAATAACCTTGCTTTTCCCTATTTCGCTTTTCTTTTTTCTTCTTTTTTCCCCTTTCACCTCTGCTATACGCACATTCTTCTCCCCTGTCTCTCTCTGATGTACTTTCTACTGGCTTCACTCCTAAAAAAAGTACCTTTCTTCTTTTCTTTTCTTTTTGTTGATTTTCCCTTTTTTCTTGAGCTTTGACCTAGAAACTAAGGGAAAAATAAAAAAAAATAAAAAACCCAATGGAGAGATCCTTTTTTTTGTGCTATTTTCCTTGGACTCAAAAGAAATGAAGAAAAGCCCCTGTCTCTCTCCGTACACGACTCCTTTTATAGGCCAAGGATTAGAGCTTTAATTTCTTCTTCAAATCATCGTCCACGAAGATTTTTTTTTTTCCGAATGCAATATTTCTTTTCACTTTCCACATCTCTTCTAGATTTCTTTTGCAAAAATGAATATTCTCCACCGATTTTATCACATATTGCCACAGATTCAAAATTGCAATAGGATTTTTCTCAAATTTGAAATCTCGCAAAGATGAATTCATAATATCTCCTCGAGGATACGAGCTTGGGCCAATTTGCTCTCTTCGTGGGCTTAGTCCAACCCGTCAAATTAAAGTTCAGAACTACCATTTCAAACCTATCTGTCACTAGACCAATGCGAATGCAATAATAATAAATAAATGCACATAAAATCATATGCTATGCAATTAATTAATTAATTTGTAATTTTTTTATGCAATAGATAAATAACTAGATCGCCAAAATTTAGGTGTCAACAGTGACTTTGAAGTCCCAAATAATAGCACATAAAAATGTACGTGCCAAATAACAACTTATCAAATATGTATGTGGCACTCAAGTCCCAAATAATGGCTTATAACTTACGCATGTACCTCTCAAATCCCAATTAATATCATATAAAATATGCATGTACCAGAATAATAACTTCTAAAATATGTACGTGACTTTCAAATGCTTAAAATACAATCACACTCAAAATCCACATAAAATTTTATAACTTATGCACACGAGCATCAACCACATATTACATGGCTTCCATTTATTACACATAACCAAAATCCATCGGTTCTTCCGGAATTTATCGGGCATCGTCTTGCCTCATCAGCCACAGCTACGTCCTAAAATCCATTGCGCTATGTTCCAACATCCTATCCACAAATGGCATCTGAAATCCATCAGAAATCCATCCGACATCATCTGAAATCCATTGGTGTGATGGCATCATCTCGAAATCCATCGGTAACAGCTTCCCTTGTGTGACCACACGTTCAAACAAGCATGCAGTTGGTTCTTATCCTTTCTTTAATGTAATGCAAGAGCGTCTCAAAGGTGTGCCAAGCGAAGGGTGTGTGGTGACCTACCACAACCGCGTCGTTACAATATGCCGAACTTGAAATGAAAACCATGGCTTGACCCATTATGTTCAAGCACCAACCTAAGTCAAACCCGATTTGTAAAAGATATGCCGCAATATTGTCGAACCAAGAGCAAAACCTGGCCCGGCGTGCTTCCACGCTTGTCAAAGACCAACATTGTGACATCCTGAATTTCGACCCCGTCTCGATAATATGAAATGGGCATTTCGTCGACGCGCCTATGGTCCTTTTTCTCGGAGCTAATCACTCTCGAGTTAACTAATCTATCAGGTGAAGCCGTTAAGGGATATAAACGCGACAGACTTGAGAATTCAATCAGAAATCAACTGCTCGACCATGCTAATCGGCAAGGGTCAATACGGCACCGTTATTAGCAATTAGTGATTGGATATAGGTCGATTCAATGGAAGCATGCAATTGAATTGTGGGTGATTTCACTTGATTGCAAAATTTGCGCCGAACGGCACTAGCTCAATTTTTTGTCGCTTCGGTACCCGGTACCCGTAATTGAAACCTTGAGATTTTCACGACAACCGAGAATCGCCGACGAGTCAGAGATGCACAAACGTGGATTGAAATCATCAACCATGGGTCAAACACGCTAAAATCTCTAAAAGCTACCCCGTAGATTGGGTCGCGCTAAAATTGCGTCCAGTCGATTTTAACCACGAAATTGAACTCGGTCTCGAGAATCGAACGTTCAAGCATATTGTGATTTATTTTTAGGACCTTGTCTCATCTTTCGGAGAAATTTCGTCAAGTTTGGGATTTTGCAGAAAAATCGATTTTCGGCAAAAAGAAATAAGGAAATTTCGGATGGCTAACAATGGGCATACTTATCTACACCAAAATGGCTTAATTTGGGTGAAATGAGAGCAAATTCTCCATTGGATGGGCTGAAGACTTTTGTGGACATTTCAATGATGAATTAAGATATTTTGCTTGGACTTTCTCTCCCTCCAAATGCCTCTCTCCTCCCTCTCGTGCGTGTGTTCTTCTTCCTCTCCCCCTTAAGCTGCAGCCGACTACCTTCTCCATCCCAATCCTCCTTTACATTTCTTTTTCCCCCACCTAGTTCTGCCCATTTTTCCTCCGCCTCAACGTCTTCATCATCACCCCTCTTCTTCAGCAGCAACGCCCCTCACGCAAGCTCCATCCCAGCACCAACACCCCTCATGCAAGCTCCATCTCCTTTCTTCTACTGCCACATGTCCACCACCCCTCACCCACCACTCCACACCACAGCCAGCCCCCCACGCTATTTCCTTCCCACCGAGCTGCTGTCTCGCTAGTTGCTGTCCGTCCATTGGCCGCACCATCAACAGCGTCCCAACCTCATAGCCACACCTCCATCTACCACTCAACCCATGCCCAGCAACCAAACCAGTAGCAAAGCAAAACCGAAACCAGCTCAACCGTGAAGCTTGCAAGGCTTTTTCAACTTGGTCCAAGCCTCCGTTGGTGACGCCATACACATGGGATTTCACCGCCGTCGCCGTGAACCCGTTATCTTGCTAATCCGGTGAGTTAACTCCCTAATCCTTGATTAGGTTGTTAATTGCACTTAATGGGTTAGTTTAGTGGTAATTAGTTTAGTTAAATTAGTACTAAATAAAATTAGCCTTAAGATGGATTAGTGCTAATCTAATATGGTTAGATTATCCTTAAGATGGATTAGTGTTGATCTAATTGGTGATATTAGCACTAATGAGGAGGGATTAGTCCAATTCAGTGGATTTTTCTCAGATATGCTTTATTGACCCTCGCCGTTTGCCATTTTCGTGGATTGAAATGTACTGAGATTTTGATGTTAAAATTCCTTCTTGAAAAATGTTTTAGACATCTTCATCTATAATTCAAGATTTTAGGGATTTAAAAAGGAGGAGATTTTGGCTCCGTCATTTGAAAACAGAACTCCTATTTTTGCTGGAACTAGTGACCTTTTGGGATTCACTGGATTTTTATGAACTCTTAGGGTTTGAATTTTGAAAGGGTTTCTTCACAAAAGTTGTTTGTCACATTTTTTAGTTAAACATATTCAAATTTCAGACCAAATGGGCAAGTTTTGGATCTCAAATCAAGCTGGTTTTGTAAAACATGATTTTTGGAATCAGACCCAGTTTTTGTACTGGATTGAGCGATTTACTCCTCTTAATCCAGAAGGAAATTGGTTAAGGTGTCTCATGAAAAATATTTATGTAGGTGTCTTTTATAACATATTCAAATTTGAGAATTTTCTAAGCTTGTTTAATTATGTTTCTGGATTTAAACTTGGAAACACGCAAGTGGCCTGGTTTCTGCCAATTAGGACCGGTTATGGTTTGTGGTTGTTGTTGATGTTGCGCTTGCTGAATAAGGTATATTTAGTGTTGTGGTGGACTTGTGGCATGTTGAGAGCTTATGTGTGGGATCATGAGGCGGATTGCTCCTTGTTGGTTGTTTATTGTTATTACAAAACATGACCTTTTGGACTATTAAATAGAAAATAAATGAGATGTTGGGTCTGGACACCGAAACTTATTTGCCCATTAAAACTATAAGGTTTTAAACTAGGTGCGTGCAAAGTTTTGACGGATTAATTTTGAGTACGTGAGCACCTATGAATTAATTTCTAAACGTCTTGGACAAAAAAAAAAGGGGGTTACTAAGGTTTGTTTTCAAAAGAGTATGGTTGGAAAAGAAATTAGAAAAGAAATATGGTGTCGGGTTTGGGCGTCAAGTTTTATGTGCTCAATAAAACGAGGAGGATAAAACGATGTGCGTGCAAAGTTTGGCGGGTTAATTTCAAATACAGGACCCCGTACGAATTTATTTTGGAAGGCTTGAACAAAAAAAGAAAAGGAGTTACTAAGTTTATTTTTAAAAGGGGATTTTGGTGTTTTGGCTATATGATAAAAGGTAAAAGTTCACTTAATCGATGACGTGCCTACATGGTCAGGTTAATTAGATAGTTCAGTTTAATTAAACGCAATTTATTTATTTAATTGCAATTTATTTAATTATTTATTAATTAGTGTAAATTATATCGGGATAGTCGGTTGTCAGAATTTCGTGCTGATTGTCGTGGTGTAGTTAATTTATGCAATTGAGTGCTAATTTGTGCAAATGAGTGATGATTGTTGATTTTCAATTATTATTTCAAAATTATGAAATTTTGGTATTTAATTAAAAAATACCGAGTGTCAGGTTTTGACACCAAAAATACTTTTAAGTACTATATCAAATAGTGGGATTTAAAAAAAGGAAGGATATCAATTTTTGTGGTTTGATCTGACCGTGTACCCATATACGATTATTTTATCGAATTTTTTTAATATGAAGAAAATAGACCAAGTACATTATTTTAATTGAGGCATTTGTGTGCAAAGCACAATATCTTTGGCCGGGATTGGATATGTATATAATCGCTATGAGAACCCGTCACGAGCTTTTGAGCCGGACAATGCTCATTCGGGAATGGCTAACTCAACGGATGCTGGTCACAGTGGAGGCTGGACTGATGCTCTTATGTGGAATGCCCTCTAGATGTAGACGTTGCCATGCTTAATGATGCGAGACGACCCTTGGCTATGCCGGAAGATCGCTGATTGTTGAGTTGGCCGTGGCTGTTGGGTCATAGTCAATTAGGACGCATGGATGATTGAAATTGATGCGCTTGATTATGGGACAAAATTGTGCAGCACGGAATGTTACGCGTCATAACGATTTGACCTTATAATCGGGACCCTTGTGATTAACTGAGATAGTGAGATGTTCCAATTGATGAGTGCATTTACTATATACATCTATTATATGAATTGTACTGATGTGTAACAAGTAACTAAGGGAAAGTAAGTGTTGTGTACTTAGGTTGCCTTTAGGTGAATTTTCATCCTAATCGGGGTTTAGGGTGTGGACTCGCTAAGATTTATTCTCACCTCGGCGTGGTTTAAACATTTTCAGATCCCCAATGTGGAGAACCGGAGCCCGAGGCTAAAGGGTTTGGAATGTATGTAGCTTAGTAGTTTCTTTTGGAGACAGACGGATGCGTATAAACCTATAGGTTTAACTTGATGTGTTTATAAGATGTGTTTTGTGAAAATTCATTGTCCTACTTTTCTATCACATGTTTGATTGTGTCTAGGGTCAGCGACACGTCATGGGAACATCGAAAAAATTTTAGTTGACCGTTGAGGGATGTGTGCGTGCTCGAGGTTCGAGGCTCGACATCCCCGCCTGAAGTGGTATGAGAGCTTGTGACATCCTAATTTTCTAACTCTGTTTTTTGATTGAATGAGTTGGGCTTTTCATCGACACACCTATAGTCTTTTTCTCTAAGCTGATCACTCACGAGATAACTAATCTATCTGGTGAAGCCGTTAAGGATTTTAACACAATAGACTTGAGAATTCGACTAGAAATTGACTGCTCGACCGTGCTAATCTGCAAGGGTCAATACGGCACTGTCAAAATCGATCAGAGATCAGAGATAGGTCGAATCGACTGAGGTATGTGATTAAAGTGTGGGTGATTCCACATAATTGCAAAATTCTCATCGAACGACACTAAATTGATTTTTTTGTCATTCATGTACCCTGTGCCAGTATTTGAAATCTTGAGATTTTCAAGACAACCGAAAGTCACCAATGGGTCGAAGATGCACAATGTGGCTCGAAAATTATTGACCATAGGTCAATTGCACTAAAAATTCTTAAATTGAAAGCTCTGTCATGTCACAATTCATTTTAGGAATGTCAACTCATCCTCCAAAGATTTTTCTACAAACCCGAGTTTTTGGCAAAAATCAAATTTGGGTGTTTTTGGACCGGGAAAATTGGAGGGCCATTTTTTGTTACATTTTTGGCATTCAAGTTGGACTAATTAGCAAGGAAAAATGTTGAATTAAGTGTGGACACCTTGGCTGAATTTTTGGGGCATCAATTGGGTTAATTTGGATATAAATTAAATGAAAATGGAGGGGAAATGTTACAAAATTCGTAGGCCAAGGGGGGAGCAACATTTTGGACACTTTGGGTGGCTTCTAGGGGAAGCTTTGGAGAGGATAGGGCTGCTGAACTTGGCCATGGACTTTGGGGGCCTCTCCAATGACGGTTTGGATATTTTGAGGAGACTTTAGAGGCATTTTGGGCCCCCCCCCTTCAACTGAGCCTTCCTCTTCTTCTTCAGCCTTACTTTCTCCATTGTTGATGTCATTTGAGAGCTCAAGAACAAGAGGAAAGCCAGCAGCAGCTCGTCGACCGCCCCCTGCCGTTGTTGTGCGCCATTGCTGCCCATCTGAGCAGCCGCAAGGCTCCCGCCAACGTCCCGCCATCGCCTCTGCTCCTGCTTGCATCCTCACCGTCTTGAAGCCTAGAGCCACCCTAGTCGTTGTCGAACTCACTTGGATCTCGCGCCACCATCGCCGTCCAACCGTCGGAGCCACCGCTTAGGCCCGCTGCAGTCGCCATCGTCTTGCCTTGGCCATTCCAACCCATCCAACCACTCGACCCAGCCCCTTCGATCCTTGGACAGAACCAAAGGCCAGCAATGGCTGTTGGGCTTCGTGGTCCCTTTTAGGTCTCTTCCGGGCCTCACTTGGTATCGCCACAGGCTCGTGTTCCGCCTGCCTCCGCGTCGCCGTTGCCGTGGACTCACCGGTTCGCTAATCCGGTGAGTTTACTTGCTAAACTCAGCTTAAGGAGTTAATAACGTTTAGTAGGTAATTAGATTAGGCTAAGTATGGCTTAGGTGGTTAGTTAGTTTGGATTAGTGATTTAATTGCTTAATTATGATTGTTAGGTGGTTAGAATAGATTGATTAGGGGCTAAATAGATTGTACTATTTATGTGGATAGGTGCATTAATTTTCTAGGCCCGTTTAGGTGGTTAAATTAGCGTTTTTGGCCTAGGTTTGCATTTATTGGATTAAATTGCATTTATTTAATTATTTTTACTATTTATTTAATTATTTAATATTTTCTATAAATTATCTTGGGATAGCCGGTGATCGGAATTTCGTGCTGATTGTAGTGGTGTGCTTAGTTTATGCAATTGATGGTTAATTTGTGCAAATTGAGTGATTATTGTGATTTTGAGTATTTATTTTAAAATTATGAAATTTTGTTATTTAATTAGAAAATACCGAGTATTGGGTTTTGACACCGAAAATGTTTTTAAAAACTATATCAAACAGTGGGATTTTAAAAGGAAGGATATCAATTTTTCTGGTTCAAATTGACTTGTATCCACACACGATTATTTTACTGTGTGTTTTTAATACACAGAAATTGAGCCAAGTACATTATTTTAATTGGGACATTTGAGTGTAAAGCACAATGTCTTGGTCGAGATTGGATGGGTGCATGAATGACATGAGAATCCGTCACGAGCCTTTGGGGCCGAACGATGCTCCTTCGGGAATGCCCCAAGTCAACGGATGCCAGTCGTAGTAGAGGCTGGGCCAATGCTCTTATATGGAATGTTGTCTAGATGGGACGTGTCATAACGATTTGGCCTTATAATCGAGACCCTTGTAATTGTTTGGGTTATAAGTTGAGACGTCCCGATTGATGAGTGCTTTTAATGCAATTATATGAGATATGAACTATACTGACATGCAAGGAAATGAGGTGAGGTAAGTCTTTTGTGATGTGTGGTTAGATTACCTCTAAGCGTATTTTCTTCCTAAATTGGGGTTTAGGGAGTAGACTTGCTGAGACGTTGTCTCATCCCGTTGTGGACTTAACCTTTTCAGGTCCTTAGATAGCAGTCCCTCCGATTCATTTTGGACAGCCTCAGGGGATTACTAAGTGGAGTATAGACATCCCTATCCCCGAGAGTCACTTGATCAATGAGCTTGTTGTGACCACTATCTAGGTCGATGAGGGCCTACCTTAGAGGGTACCTTATCGATTCACAATGTGGTTTCACCATGGGCTCAATGGGTATAGGGAAGGTCCCCTTGAGGGTTTTGTATCCTTGCCATTATGGTCAACGCCGCTCCAAGCGAGGGTGCAACTGACCCTCCTGATGGGGTTATGGAGGACCCGAAGCCCCCGAAGCCTGTGGAGGTGGAGTCCGAAGGATCGGCAAATGTGTCCGACTAGTAGTTCGTAGGACAGCTTCTTTTTGAAAGCCGATCTTTTTGTAGATAGACTAGTTTGTTTATGAAAATGTGGTCCTGCTTTTCTATCCCATGTTGAGTGTTGTCTGGGGATTATTATACGCTTCCGCCTATGCATAATCGATTGGGTCGGCGACGTGTTCTGGGATGTCGCAAGTTTTTTCAACCATCAAGGGATGTGCGCGCCCTCGAGGTTCGAGGCATGACAGAGCTAGTCAATGTCTGTAGTGATAAGGTGCGATGGGTTATGGGATAGTTAGTAGGAAATGTCTTTTTCTTATGCAGATGCATGTGATTGATTAGCTATTTGGTAGATGGTTTGGTGCGGGTCGCTTAGATTTCTAATTTCGTATTGGAATTGGAAGGCATGTTTCTACAAAGAACGTGCAAGATGAGCGATCCTGATCTGAGAGCCCCTCGGAGACGGGCCGTAGTAGTTTTGGCAGGTGCTAGAGGGAGGGCATCAAGGTGAGCAAGTACTAGAGGTAGATCGTCAGCTCAAGCAAGTATCGAGGAAAGAGTACCGCTTTTGGCTGGTATTGGCAGAAGAGCACCCGACGATCCCAGGTTGGATGGGATCGTTCAAGCGCTTAAGACTCTAGGTAACAGAAATGGCCGAGTTCCAGTGTCTTCGTCAGAGTGAGATGTTAGTGGACCAATACGAGGCAAAGTTTGCAGAGTTGTCTAAGTATGCACCGAGGCTGATTGAAGACCTAATGGATAGGGCAAAGAGGTTTTGGGATGATTTAAAACTGAACATTGGAAGTCAGTTGGTGCCTTCGAACTTGAAGGATAAGCAAGCTTAGGATAGTGCACTGCTATGATGGGTGACCTCCTGGGATAGTGCCTACCCATGCGCCAAAGGGTAAAACCGTGACGCTCGGTATGGGATGGGTCAAAGCAGATAATGTCTCTGTGAGTTAGTTCCTATAGAAACGGGACCCCTTCATTGGGTGTGTAGCTCGAGGACGAACCAGGCGAAAGCTGGTGGGCCTGTAACAACCCAGTCCAATGAGGGTAGGAAGTAATCGCCAAGGCCAGAGGGCCTGAACAAGGAGCGACTCCTGGCAGGCTTCTCGGATGGCGAAGGGGATAGGAATGAACCGGACTATGCACCGAACAGGATGGACAGTGTTTCTGGGATAATTTATCATAGTGGCATAACGAAAGTATCATTAAGCTTGTAGAACTTCGGCTTAGTGGAATGAGGTTGAAGAAAGGAGGAGCGTCTTGCTGTAATGGATTGTTATTGTGAAGCAATTCAGTTTAACCTGGTGGCGAGAGGTAGTTTTGAATTTAATTTAAATTGAGGAGGACCATCAATTACTTTGATTTCATTTACTGAGGCAACCCGGTTACTAGATGTGGGTTGCCAAGGTTATTTGGTAACCTCAGTTGATATGTCAGTTGAGGAGCCAAAGACGGAGGACATCGCCATACGAAAGGACTTTGCATTGGACAGACCTGCTGAATTGTACGTGCAATAGGTAGTTGTCATTATGGAGTGCTAGTAACGATCACGTTAGATCGAGATCCGAAGTTCACAGTAGCTTTTTGGAAACGTTTATAGACTATCTTGGGAACAGAACTGCAGTACAGCACGGCCTATCATCCGCAGACGGATGGCCGATCTGAGAGGATGATTCAAACTTTTGAGGACATGCTGTGAGCTTGTGTATTGGACTTCAAGGGAAGCTAGGAGGAATAGCTTCATCTAGTTGAGTTCGCCTACAACAATAGTTATCAGCAGAGTATCCAAATGGCTCGTTTGACGCGTTGTACAACAGAGCCTTCAAAACTCCAATTTGTTGGGACGATATTGGAGAGACCAGTTCAAATCGGGGATCGAAAGGAGCAAGTGTTGCGTGTCAAGACGATCTCTTTGGTCAAAGTGGTCTGGCAACACCACAGGACAAAAGGAGCTACGTGGGAAAGTGAAGAATCGATGAGACGTCAATACCCCCACCTGTTTGAAGAAGAATTGTAATGGTTTAAATTTCGAGGACGAAATTTTTATAAGAGGGTAAGAGTTGTGACATCCTGAATTTGGTCTCGTCTCGATAATATGAAATGGGCATTTCGTTGACACACGTATGGTCCTTTTTCTCGGAACTGATCACTCTCAAGTTAACTGATCTATCAAGTGAAGCCATTAAGGGATATAAATGCGATAGACTTGAGAATTTGATCAAAAATCGATTGCTCGACCATGCTAATTGCCAATGGTCACTATGGTACCATTATAAGCGATTAGTGATTGGATATCGGTCAATTTGACGGAAGCACGCAATTGGATTGTGGGTGATTCCACCTGTTTGCGAAATTCGCATCGAATGGCACTAGCCCAATTTTCTATTGATTCGGTACCCGGTACCCGTAATTGAAACCTTGAGATTTTTACGACAACGGAAAGTCGCCAACAAGTCGAAGATGCATAAACGTGGATCGAAATCATCGACCATAGTTCAAACGCACAAATTTTTTTAAAAGCTACCCGATAGATTGGTTTGCGCTAAAATCGCGTCCAGTCGATTTTAACCACAAAATTGAACTTGATTTTGGGAATCAAACGTTCAAGCGTGTCACGATTTATTTGTAGGATCTCGTCTCATCTTTTAAGGAAATTTCATTGAGTTCAGGAGCAGAAAAATCGGTTTTCAAATCTGGATTAGTGTTGATCTAATTGGTGAGATTAGCACTAATGAGGAGGGATTAGTCCAATTCAGTGGATTTTTCTTTGATCTAGTTTCTGGACCCTCGTTGTTTTCCATTTTCATGGATCGAAATGTACTGAGATTTTGAGGTTGATTCCTTCTTGAAAAATGTTTTCGAAATCTTCAGCTATAACATTTATTTTATTCAAGATTTTAGGGATTTAAAAAGAATGAGATTTCGGCTCTGTCATTTGAAAATAGAACCCCTGTTTTTGTTGGAACTAGTGACCTTTTGGGATTCACTAGATTTTTATCAACTCTTAGGGTTCGAATTTCGAAAGGATTTCTTCAAAGTTTAAGATAGTCAAATTTTAGATCAAATGGACAAGTTTTGGAAAACGTGATTCCTGGAATCGGACCTAGTTTTTGTATTGGATTTGTTGACACCTAAATTTTTGCCCAAAAAAATCATTTCCAAAAAAATGGGAACATTTGTTTTTCCACAAAAATATTCCAAGTTAAATTCTTGCATATAGATTATCTAGGCATTTAATATGGTGTTTTAAATGGAAGATGTTTTTACTTAAAAAAAAATTGAAAATATATATTAAAAAAAAGATTTAAAAAAAAAAGAGAAAACAAGAAAAAAAGAAAAAAAAGTTGGGGCAAATGATCTAAATGTGACTAGCCAAGCCCAGGAGGTCAGATTAGAATTAAAATGGCAAATTGGGGCCAAAATGCAATTTCCAAAAGTTGAGGGACCTATTCGCAATTTTTGCAAAATTTTGCCCGAACCCTTAAATCATCATCTTGGTCACCAATTAAGTTGAAATTGAACTTGGACCAACTCGAATCAATTAAATCGGGCCAAAAAGACAAAGTTTGTATTGAAATGGCTATTTTTGGATAAGAAAATGGCCAACTTTGAGGGACTTTCTTGCAACATTGAGTGAGTACAATTGTGAAAAATGGCCAATATCTTAAACTATTATACATGAGCTTGCTAATTGATCAAAAAACGCAGCCAAATTGATGGATTAAAGCACTCAAACGAGCTACCAAAACCCAGCCCACGGTTTGGTCTGATTTCGGAGTTGCTGAGTAAGCAACTTGGTGGCCCCACCATATCCTCCTCAGCTGTCCAACCAGCCCGATCTCTGCACGTGATGGAAGGCCATTATTGGTACTGCAAGTGGACAAACATTGGTCAGAGATAAGCTTCTAATTGATCAAAAAACGCAGCCAAATTGATGGATTAAAGCACTCAAACGAGCTACCAAAACCCAGCCCACGGTTTGGTCTGATTTCGGAGTTGCTGAGTAAGCAACTTGGTGGCCCCACCATATCTTCCTCAGCTGTCCAACCAGCCCGATCTCTGCACGTGATGGAAGGCCATTATTGGTACTGCAAGTGGACAAACATTGGTCAGAGATAAGCTTCTGAAGGCACGGGAAAATCGCACCAAACCCGGACACTCAACATCTGCAGAAATTGAAAATCTGGCTAAGTCAGAAAGTTGTTGAAGTAACCCTGTTGACAGGCTTGGTAGGTGGACAAAAGACCGACCAAAACTCCTCTAATTGAGTGGATAAGATCACGGAAGCAAGCTATTTCAAGAAAGGAGAGAGAGGAGACGAGAGAGAGAGGAGAGAGCTCGGAATCGTTCCCCAAAGACACCTTCAGAAGCAACTCCAGAAAGCAAAAACCCAGAAATTCCAGACCGACCTAGAGAGAGAAAAGTGAGATTTTCACACACCTGAGGTAACAATTAGCCAAAACCTTCAACTAGAGAATTAAACTTCACTCAAATATCTTTCCAACCATAGGTCGCACGTCCCAAATGGAGATAGGGAATGCCTACTAAAGCCCCCGAAAAACAATCCTCCTGGCGAGCCAAAGAAAGTCTGAATTTTTCTAAGTGTTGAGCCCGGTTAGTCACGAGTGAGAGAAAGCAAGTGGTTTTGAGAAAATTGAGAGATAAATGAGGAAATCCATGACCTACAAGCCAAACTAGAATAAATATAGTTTGGGTTTGTTTTAATTTGGCCAACAAAAGAGGTTCTGAAGCTTGATTTTGGAGGTTCATGAAAACCTTCGTTATCAGTTCTTTCTTTGCATATCTTGTTTTCCAGTTGAAGAAGCCAACTTCCACGGGCCCCCGAGGATAATTTCATTGGTTTCTTGAGCGAAGAACCACTTGAAAGGGAAACTAAGAAGCAAGGTAAGCATCCTAGATGTATTTTCTTTCGAGTTTGAGTATGTTTTGATCATGAAAATCAAGAGGAAAACTAGCCCGGAAAACTGATTTCTGAGGCTGAAATTTTTCTAAGTGTTTGGAATTTCTTCAAGAATTTTTCAAGTGTGCTTCTTGGAGAGGTCGTTTTGATGTCTTTCAGTGGGTCATTCTCTATGATTTTTGTTGCATTTGAAAGCTCATGTTACCTACTTTCACTCGGATTAGGTAGTGGTTCTCGTAGATCTTGCATGTGATAAGTGTTGGGGCTTGAACATGGGCATACAACCTGTTTGTTTGACTTGGGTTCAAACCCAGATTTGTGAAATCAGATCAAACCGGCATATTTGAGGATGATTTTAGCTTAGTTATTTTGTGTTTTAAGCTATGATTTCTGTCTAATCTTGCTCCTTGCATGTGGTAGTATAATCTTGATACTTTATTTCCGCATGAGATTGCTTGTGAGTTGAGATTGAATGCCACAAACATGGCCCGACGAAGCTGATTTGGGTAGATTGATGCACGCCAAGTGTTCGAAGAAATGCGCAAACCAAGTTTCGATCTTCAAACGATCGATTTGAGCTCGGTTCTTATTATTCATGTACTGGGCAGTCCCATATTAGTGTAAATTGGCATATAACGGTTTAAGGAATTATTTTTTAATAAAAATTAAAAAAAAATGAAAAAAAAATGAAAATTTCAAAAAAATTGTAAAAATGATGGATGTTATCAAATTAAGCCAAAAATGACATCTAGGAGATTTTCCTAATTTTTTAAAGGTCATTTTCTTAATTTAATGATATTTTGGTATTTTATAACCATTTTTGTAAATAATCTATTTTGCGTAGATTAAAATTAATTAGAGTAATTTCATGCATTTAGAATAATTTCATGCATATTTAAATTCTCATTTTGCTCACGGGGGTCCTGTCTCGGGGCGTGACAACAAGGCCATGTAATATTATTTGCCCGACTTGTATCGGGTTTTCATTTTCCGCATTTATTTTCAAGTTATTTCAATTTCTTGGATGTTTACTTATGCACCGCTTTCATTAATTTGAGTATAAATTTCTTTTCTATATTATGTTAGGATTAGTTTAGATATTAAAAAAAACCTACAAAAACATTTGCATGGACGCTTAGCGGTTTTATAAGGATTATAATTGGTAATTAAGATTGTGTGGCCATTTGGATGAACAATCTTTCAAGTTAGTGGTACCGTAAGGGCGCTAATAGAAACATTAGCGTAAACAAGTCCCCGTTCCTAGAAATCTCTGGTTGCGTAGGAATCGAGACAACACTCCCGTGCCTCGATTGGTTTCTAGCCGACCCCAATAGGCTAGTGGCGACTCCTAGAAATATTTAGGTTGTTAAGAACTAAAAAAACAAAATCCAACGTCGCGCGAGGTATGGGCTTGGGAGAGCCCGCGCCTAATTTAGGGCCATTGGTCCGCCTCTTTAGGCAAATACCCCTAAACCTTTCTTTCTTTTCCCCCGGACGGAAAAAGAGAGGTCGTGACAGCTTGGCGACTCCACTGGGGACTTGGTTGCAAACCTTAGAGGACTTAGGCCGTAATAACCTGATTGGTTGTTCACTAATATGGTCTTCATTTGATAGCACGTGTCAAAGTCGCGTGGAAAACAAGGTTAGTCCGCTAACAATGTGTTAAATGTTTTGTAGGTTTGGAGTAATAAGGGGTGGAGTGTTTGTTAACCCATTTCTTTTGTAGGGAGGCGTAGGAATGTATGCCTATATGGATGAAATTGAAGCGTTGTTTGGATATCCATTGTTGTGCATGCTTTATACTTGCCTTAGCACTACACATTTACACACACAACCCACGATCTAAAACCCCGATCGCATCAGGAAGCCCATAGGAGGTGCCAAAAGATGGAACCCGTGCGGGGAATGACCCATGGTTCTCCACTTTTGGTCCCGCTCATTTTGATTAATGATAAAGAGAACTGTCTGACGTAAGTGTGGAGTGGGGAAAACTCTTTTGATCTAATCAAAATGGGGACCTTAAGCCTTTAGAATGCCACCTTTATGCGTCAAACCTCACAAGTTTACATCCGCATGTCTATGTGATTAAAAAAAAAAATGTCTCTTCACCCACTGTAAGTACGATTTCTCCATCTACTTGCTCACTTCGGATTGAAATTTTTCATTTTTTGAGATTCACGAAAATCAATGGAATGCCCTAGAAAATATAGGCTTGTCACTCACTCTTGATAAATAAACATTTCAAATGCATCTAATCTGGCCTAGATTAGAACATATGTTTTTGTTTAAATTTTCAAGTACATACTCAAAGTCACATTTTGTATAGAAATTCTTCCAAGTCAAGATTACATTTTGGGGCATAGAATTAAAATCAAATTTTCAAGAAAATTCTTGGTCGCATTTTGAAATTCAAATCACATTTTTGTGTATTGATTTCTCAAAATCACCTCACCTTTGCATGAGTGAAATTACAAATTAATCTTTCAAAATCAATGCCCCATTTGTGTATGAAACTTTTCGAACAAAGTGGGCATTCAATTGATAGCCGCGGATCGATCTTTTAATGAAATCTCCTCTTACTAATAAAATCTTGACTAAATACCAAATTCTCGTAAGTGGATACTACGAAGAAGGTATCGTCGCCTTGATTTCATTGTAAGAGGCGGCTTTATTGAAAGATCAATTTTTCATTCATGTAATGACATTATTTTCCTTTCGCAGGTCATGCGTGACAACCATTCCTTGAACTCCTCTTGCTTGACCATGCCAAAAGTGGACTTTAAAGCTAGGATGAGAATTGTGCTTATTACGCTCCTCTATGAAATAGCTTCTTGTACTTTGTCCTCGTCATTATTCCTATTAGGAACCATGCTTTGCGTTTTGGGTTTTGATTGTGGACCCAATCGAATGCTGTTGTAAATCATACAACTCGCATTTTTTAATAATGAAGTTAGAGTTCGTAAAAATCATATCCTTTAAAACACTTGAAGTGTTTTAAACGGACCATTTGGGCTTTTTATGCCTTAGCTTCAACATGTTTGAAAAAGAGTTTCAAGAACTTGCAAAATAGTTTATCTCTTCACTTAATCGCTTTTGTAGGTTGATCCACAGGATGATGCTTCAAGGGGTAAGGTTGTAATCGTTCCAATATGGATTTCTTATGCAACCACTAACTTGACCATCCATTTTTGTCAAACAGGTAAAATGATGGTTTTGTTCAAGATTAACATTTACTTTCTCTGGAAAGACAAAAACAAGAAGCAACTGCAATCCCTACACTTCCAATGGTTTCTTGGCATCCAATCCTGTATGGAGATCATTATTGGGGGTCTGCAAGACAACACTTCAAGATATAGATGCACACAAACAAGAATCAATCATCAAATGTTGCCCTCGAATAAAAGGTGGTAATCGTTTCAAGTTAAATTCAATTTATTTTAGGAATGACTTGTCCTTGTACTTTGTGCAGATTTTAGTGAGGAAAACTACTGGCAAGCAACAAGATTACATGGGGAGGACAACCTGGTCCAGAATCACACGATCTCTAAAAGAAAAGGGTGTGTTCGTTCCAAAAGTCAAAACAACTCATTCATAAACTGACATAGCACCCATGCTTACAGATTGTGAAGTGGGAAATGCATTGACACAGCAAAAATGGCGAAAGATCACCTAGCCTAAAAGGGGAAATTTTAATTGGGGCAGATGGCCACAACATGGATCAGGGAAACATAATGCTTGAGTCATCCGGCTTCTAAAAAGGGAAAGATTCAAATGGAATAAACATTTGCCAAATGAATTGCTGTCAATCAAGAGAGCAAATCCCTCTCCATAGCCAAGGAAACGAGATGGAGCGATATCATCATATATGCTGTAAAAGGGAGTATATTGTTCCTAAAATGAATCATGTCGAGTATGGAAATAACATATTACGTCTTTTTTCCTTGCAGTTGATAAATGGGGCAAGTCACTCAAAGTAGAGTATCTCTCACCCATGAGCAAGATGAAACACAGTTAATTGATTCAGCACAAAAAGGGAGTATCGTTCCTAAATTAGTCCAATTCAATTTTGGAATATAAGTAACATGCCCCATCTCTTGTAGGAAAAGGTGTACATTGACCACTGAAGCAACACCTTATACCAAGAAGGCATGCTAAGGCCCAACCATCCATTTTGATGGAATAAATGGAGTAAAACATACAAGGAGCAATGCCCTCACATATCTTCAAGGAAATCCTGAAGAGCAAAGGCACATGAAGATGAAACACAAGACATTTAAAGTCAGATATAGGAGAAGGGTATTCGGTATCGTTTCCAAAATGTCTCGTCTAACTTCATTTTTTGACGTAGTTCCCTTGTTTGACAGGAAGCGTCGCTATTCGAGGAACAAACTCGAGAAATTGATTGAAGCATAATCTATATGGACCAAGCAAGCATATGGAGGTAACACATGTCAAATTCACCTAACTTGGTGGAGTTCAAGAGCCAGTTCAATTAAATAAAAAAAGGAAGCGCCCCATGGACACTACCGGCGCTTCGGCCTGGTGGTATAGGGAATGAATGAACGGGTCCGAGAGGTACAGGGTTCGATCCCCAGAAACGGCAACAAGGTTGCCTTGTAAAAAAATAAAATAAAATAAAAACTTTTGCATCTCTTATTTTTGCAAAAAGAGGAAAATGCTTGAACTAATGAGACCAAAAACCTACGACTCTCTTCAAGCCTTAAAACGATACGTTCATTCCACTGTTTGCCGCCAAATGGTGAAACTGACCAAGGGTAATGTTATATCATTTCCAATTTTATGATCCCTGAGGATTCATATACTAACACATTCCCTTTTGTTCTTCGTAGGGTCGCCTGACTACTAAGGCAAAGGTAAGTACCCTCCTTCTCAAAATCAAATGCAAAACAAATGGAGAATTTTCATTGCAAGAAAGAACATTTAGTGTTTTTCTAGAAACAAGCACAAAAAAATGGAAAATGAAGAAACAAGTTTTCCACAAAGTTTGCAAAAATCTTCTTTACCTTTAAATTGTCCATCCACTCGACGGATCACTCATTTTGAATCAAAATTCCTTATGGAGATTAATCCACTCAGATGATCTCAACAAAAATGAAAGGCGATGTTGCTTATGCCAAGCGAGAAACACTTAGGATGATGAAAGGCAACTCATTTCCAAACATGTCCTTTCAGCACTCTGGGATTCGAGCGAAAAAGAAAACCCATGTCGTTTAAGGTCAATGAATTCATTCGCAAGTGGTACATAGATCAAGATGATAAGAGGCATTTCTTTCCTTTATCATACACACTACATGTGACAATAGTTAGCCCATTTGAGCCTTTTAATGTGAAGAATTTTCTATAAAATACCCCTGTCAAGAACCACCCCACGATGGGGCAATTACGGAGGTTTGGGTTGACTTTATTTGGAGAGGAAAGATGAGAAAGGTTTCTTTGCTCTCACTTGCATAAATCTTTTTGTGGTAACTTCAGGTGAATTCTTATGGAAGCTCGAAGCATCCCAAGGTGAAGAAGAGCATTCTTTTCTCTACCCAAACACTGATACCCTTTGCTTAAACCATATTGAGCCTAACTATTCATTTCTAAAACCCGAGTGGTGATTATCTCCCCACATTTGGGGCAAGGCATATGATTTGCCAAGGCAAGTGATGCTTACATGAGAATCTGAAAAGCATCTTGAGATAACTAAGAGCTCAAAAAGTTCAAAGGAGCAAAAGTCAAGTGAAAATTAAGGGGCATGAAAAAGCGGTGTGCCTGGTAAAAGCAAGGCCAATGCCCGAAAAAAGAAAAAAAAAGGGAGAGTGGAAGAAAAACAATTGCATCAAGAGGAATATCTCTGCGAAAACAAAAATGGCAAAAAGAAAAAAAATTGCCTGCATTGAAAAGAAAATCATTGCAAATGCAAAAGCCATTATGTTAAGATGATTAGTCAAAGGACTTTCGAGACAATTTGAATTTTAAAAGTCAAACACCAAAAAAAAAAAGAAAAGTAAAAAAAAAGAAAAGGGGATGATATGGTAATGATGTCATGATAATCACCAACTCTCAAATCCCCCATCGACAAAAAGATCTAGGCCTTTTGAGCTAAGCCTTTTGAGCCTTTCACCGAACCAACATTACAACCTATTCCCAAAGTCTCTTCAGATTGGGATAATTCGAGTGGAAATTAGGATTTCTAAAGAAGATGCCGCTTGAAGAAGTGAGGGCAAGGTTGTCTTATCTCATCTTAAGGTTTCTTGACTTGTAAACCCGGCGAAGATGTTGATCAGTGACTAATTCATTTCATAGCCAATGATGCTTATCCATTGCTAAAACCATGACCAGACCTGCACTACGGTCCTTCTAAAAGACCTCTTAGATTGATCAATGTGTACTTATTGCGAATGATTCAAAGCCTTGCACACTGGAAGAGTGAGATTGAGTGATCAGTTTATTTCCCACATGAATAGATGGGATCAAATAGCTTTTTTCTTGAGAATATGCGAGAAGCCCTTTCTGACTAAGGGTCCTTGCTTGGCATACTTAACAAACATTTCTCATAAGTCGAGGTCATTTCGACAATGACTTTTCTCCCAAGGGAATTTGACGATTAATGATATCATCCGAGCATAATGACAATTGTATGAGTTTGTCAAGTGGTCGAGATTAGTTTGATTTGTTTATGCAATCGTTGCCTTCTCATTACCAATACACTTTTGATATTGTTCTGATGACATGCGCTGAAATCGATCTCATCTAGTATGCTTTCGCTACTAGAATAGTTGTTATAATAAATACTATTTGATATGCAGTATCCATTTCAGAATATTCTCGAATGACAGGTTCCTCCAGTGAAACCACACAATTTCTAAAGGGTTCATGGGTTAGCCTTAAACCATGCATTTTTAAAAGGTTCTTGGTTATCCTTAAACCTTGCAATTTCAAAGGGTTCATGGGTTAGCCTTAAACCATGCATTTTCAAAAGGTTCTTGGTTATCCTTAAACCTTGCAATTTCAAAGGGTTCATGGGTTAGCCTTAAACCATGCATTTTCAAAAGGTTCTTGGTTATCCTTAAACCTTGCAATTTCAAAGGGTTCATGGGTTAGCCTTAAACCATGCATTTTCAAAAGGTTCTTGGTTATCCTCAAACCTTGCAATTTCAAAGGGTTCATGGGTTAGCCTTAAACCATGCATTTTCAAAAAGTTCTTGGTTATCCTTAAACCATGCATTTTCAAAAGGTTCTTGGTTATCCTTAAACCTTGCAATTTCAAAGGGTTCATGGGTTAGCCTTAAACCATGCATTTTCAAAAGGTTCTTGGTTATCCGTAAACCTTGCAATTTCAAAGGGTTCATGGGTTAGCCTTAAACCATGCATTTTCAAAAGGTTCTTGGTTATCCTTAAACCTTGCAATTTCAAAGGGTTCATGAGTTAGCCTTAAACCATGCATTTTTAAAAGGTTCTTGGTTATCCTTAAACCTTGCAATTTCAAAGGGTTCATGGGTTAGCCTTAAACCATGCATTTTCAAAAGGTTCTTGGTTATCCTTAAACCTTGCAATTTCAAAGGGTTCATGGGTTAGCCTTAAACCATGCATTTTCAAAAAGTTCTTGGTTATCCTTAAACCTTGCAATTTCAAAGGGTTCATGGGTTAGCCTTAAACCATGCATTTTAAAAAGGTTCTTGGTTATCCTTAAACCTTGCAATTTCAAAACCATGCATTTTCAAAAGGTTCTTGGTTATCCTTAAACCATGCAATTCCACAAGGTTAGTGGGACTGCCTTAAACCACACGGTTAGTGGACTACCTTAAACCACACGGTTAGTGGGACTGCCTTAAAACACACGGTTAGTGGGACTGCCTTAAACCACAAGGTTAGTGGGACTGCCTTAAACCACACGGTTAGTGGGACTGCCTTAAATCAACGGTTAGTGGGATTGCCTTAAACCACAAGGTTAGTGGGACTGCCTTAAATCACAAGGTTCGTGGAACTGCCTTAAACCACACGGTTAGTGGGACTGCCTTAAACCACAAGGTTCGTGGAACTGCCTTAAACCACAAGGTTCGTGGAACTGCCTTAAACCACACGGTTAGTGGTACTGCCTTAAACCACAAGGTTTGTGGGTATATCCTTAAACCACACTTTTCAAAGTATTCATAGGTACATCCCTAAACTACGCTCTTTACATTAAGCTCACTTGCATTCTCATTTTACTATTGTAAACAAGAAAAAAAAAACAAAAAATTAGGTGTCACCTTATCTTTGAAATAAATCTCTGTGAGCTTTCTTCCAAAGAGGGGCAGCTGTTGACATCTAAATGTTTGCCCAAAAAAATCATTTCCAAAAAAATGGGAACATTTGTTTTTCCACAAAAATATTCCAAGTTAAATTCTTGCATATAGATTATCAAGGCATTTAATATGGTGTTTTAAATGGAAGATGTTTTTACTTTAAAAAAAAAAGATAAAAAAAAATGAAAATATATATTAAAAAAAAAGATTTAAAAAAAAAAGAGAAAACAAGAAAAAAAAAAGTTGGGGCCAATGATCTAAATGTGACTAGCCAAGCCCAGGAGGTCAGATTGGAATTAAAATGGCAAATTGGGGCCAAAATGCAATTTCCAAAAGTTGAGGGACCTATTCGCAATTTTTGCAAAATTTTGCCCGAACCCTTAAATCATCATTTTGGTCACCAATTAAGTTGAAATTGAACTTGGGCCAACTCGAATCAATTAAATCGGGCCAAAAAGACAAATTTTGTATTGAAATGGCTATTTTTGGATAAGAAAATGGCCAACTTTGAGGGACTTTCTTGCAAAATTGATTGAGTACAATTGTGAAAAATGGCCAAGATCTTAAACTAATATACATGAGCTTGCTAATTGATCAAAAAACGCAGCCAAATTGATGGATTAAAGCACTCAAACGAGCTACCCAAACCCAGCCCACGGTTTGGTCTGATTTCGGAGTTGCTGAGTAAGCAACTTGGTGGCCCCACCATATCCTCCTCAGCTGCCCAACCAGCCCGATCTCTACACGTGATGGAAGGCCATTATTGGTACTGCAAGTGGACAAACATTGGTCAGAGATAAGCTTCTGAAGGCACGGGAAAATCACACCAAACCCGGACACTCAACATCTGCAGAAATTGAAAATCTGGCTAAGTCAGAAAGTTGTTGAAGTAACCATGTTGACAGGCTTGGTAGGTGGACAAAAGACCGACCAAAACTCCTTTAATTGAGTGGATAAGATCATGGAAGTAAGCTCTTTCAAGACAGGAGAGAGAGGAGACGAGAAAGAGAGGAGAGAGCTCGGAATCGTTCCCCAAAGACACCTTCAGAAGCAACTCCAGAAAGCAAAAACCCAGAAATTCCACACCGACCTAGAGAGAGAAAACTGAGATTTTCACACACCTGAGGTAACAATTAGCCAAAACCTTCAACTAGAGAATTAAACTTCACTCAAATATCTTTCCAACCATATGTCGCACGTCCCAAATGGAGATAGGGAAGGCCTACTAAAGCCCCCCGAAAAACAATCCTCCTGGCGAGCCAAAGAAAGTCTGAATTTTTCCAAGTGTTGAGCCCGGTTAGTCACGAGTGAGAGAAAGTAAGTGGTTTTGAGAAATTTGAGAGACAAATGAGGAAATCCATGACCTACAGGAAAAACTAGAATACATATAGTTTGGGTTTGTTTTAATTTGGCCAACAAAAGAGGTTCTGAAGCTTGATTTTGGAGGTTCATGAAAACCTTCGTTATCAGTTCTTTCTTTGCAGATCTTGTTTTCTAGTTGAAGAAGCCAACTTCCACGGGCCCCCGAGGATAATTTCTTGGTTTCTTGAGCAAAGAACCACTTGAAAGGGAAACTAAGAAGCAAGGTAAGCATCCTAGATGTATTTTCTTTCGAGTTTGAGTATGTTTTGATCATGCAAATCAAGAGGAAAACTAGCCCGGAAAACTGATTTCTGAGGCTGAAATTTTTCTAAAGTGTTTGGAATTTCTTCAAGAATTTTGCAAGTGTGCTTCTTGGAGAGGTCGTTTTGATGTCTTTCAGTGGGCCATTATCTATGATTTTTGTTGCATTTGAAAGCTCATGTTACCTACTTTCACTCTGATTAATTAGTGTTTCTCGTAGATCTTGCATGTGATAAGTGTCGGGGCTTGAACATGGGCATGCAACATGTTTGTTTGACTTGGGTTCAAACCCAGATTTGTGAAATCAGATCAAACCCGCATATTTGAGGATGATTTTAGCTTAGTTATTTTGTGTTTTAAGCTATGATTTCTGTCTAATCTTGCTCCTTGCATGTGGTAGTATAATCGTGATACTTTATTTCCGCATGAGATTGCTTGTGAGTTGAGATTGAAGGCCACAAACATGGCCCGACGAAGCTGATTTGAGTAGATTGATGCACACGAAGTGTTCGAAGAAATGCGCAAACCAAGTTTCGATCTTCAAACGATCGATTTGAGCTCGGTTCTTATTATTCATGTACTGGGCAGTCCCATATTAGTGTAAATTGGCATATATCGGTTTAAGGATATATTTTTTAATAAAAATGAAAAAAAATGAAAAAAAAATGAAAATTTCAAAAAATTTGTAAAAATGATGGATGTTATCAAATTAAGCCAAAAACTGACATCTAGGAGATTTTCCTAATTTTTTAAAGGTCATTTTCTTAATTTAATGATATTTTGGTATTTTATAACCATTTTTGTAAATAATCTATTTTGCGTAGATTAAAATTAATTAGAGTAATTTCATGCATTTAGAATAATTTCATGCATATTTAAATTCTCATTTTGCTCACGGGGGTCCTGTCTCGGGGCGTGATAACAAGGCCATGTAATATTATTTGCCCGACTTGTATCGGGTTTTCATTTTCCACATTTATTTTCAAGTTATTTCAATTTCTTGGATGTTTACTTATGCACCGCTTTCATTAATTTGAGTGTAAATTTCTTTTCTAGATTATGTTAGGATTAGTCTAGATATTAAAAAAAAAAACCTACAAAAACATTTGCATGGACGCTTAGCGGTTTTAGAAGGATTATAATTGGTAATTAAGATTGTGTGGCCATTTGGATGAACAATCTTTCAAGTTAGTGGTACCGTAAGGGCGCTAATAGAAACATTAGCGTAAACAAGTTCCCGTTCCTAGAAATCTCTGGTTGCGTAGGAATCGAGACAACACTCCCGTGCCTCGATTAGTTTCTAGCCGACCCCAATAGGCTAGTGGCGACTCCTAGAAATATTTAGGTTGTTAAGAACTAAAAAAACAAAATCCAACGTCGCGCGAGGTATGGGCTTGGGAGAGCCCGCGCCTAATTTAGGGCCATTGGTCCGCCTCTTTAGGCAAATACCCCTAAACCTTTCTTTCTTTTCCCCCGGACGGAAAAAGAGAGGTCGTGACAGCTTAAAGGATTTACTGCTCTTAGTCTAGAAGGATCTAGGTTAAGCTGTCTTCATGAAAAACGTTCGTGTAGGTGTCTTTTATAACATATTCATATTTGAGAATTTTTTGAGTTCGTTTGATTATGTTTCTGGATCTAAACTTGGAGATGCGCGAGTGGCCCGGTTTCTGCCAATTAGGACCGGTTATGGTTTTGCGGTTGTTCTTGATGTTGTGCTTGCAGAATAAGGTGTATTTAGTGTTGTGGTGGACTTGTGGCATGCCGAGATCTTATGTGTGAGATCATGAGGTGGATTGCTCCTTGTTGGTTGTTTATTGTTATTACAAAACATGACCTTCTTGACTATTAAATAGAAACTAAATGAGATGTCAAGTCCGGACACCGAAACTAGGTGCGTGCAAAGTTTAACGAGTTAATTTGGAGTACGTGAACACCTATGAATTTATTTCTAAACGTTTTGAACAAAAAAGGGGGGGGGGGGAGTACTAAGGTTCTTTTTCAAAAGATGGTGGTTGGAAAAGAAATTAGAAAAGAAATATGGTGTCGGGTTTGGACGCCAAGTTTTATATGCTCAACAAAACGAGGAGGTTTTATACTATGTGCGTGCAAAGTTTGGCGGGTTAATTTCAAATACGAGACCCCATACGAATTTATTTTGGAAAGCTTGAACAAAAAAAAAATGAGTTACTAAGGGCGCGTTTGGTAACAATTCTATTCTTAAGAACAGATTCTAATAAGAAATGATTATTTTTTATTCTGTTCCCGGGAGCTGATTCTGAGTAAAAGAACGTGTTTGGTAACCGTTCAAAATTTCTGATTTTGGAATAGAATTGCATTTGGTACCGTGCTAATTAATTCTGTTCCAAATTAATTTCTTTTAATTTTTAAATATTTTTTTACTTTTTTCCTTTTTTTATTTTCCTTTTTTCCTGTTTTCCTTTTTTTTTTTCCTTTTTTCTTTTCTTTTTTTTCTGTTTTCTCCTATACTACTACTTCTTCTTCTGGCCGGTGACCTCACCAAAGCGTCGCCAGCCCTCGTCGCCCGAGCCTCACCGGCAACTGGGCGAGGCTCGCCCAGCCTCGCCGGTGGCCAAGCTGGCCTCGCCGGGGCTGGGCGAAGCTTGCTTGGCCACTGGGAGGGCTGGGCGAGCCTCGCCGGTGGCCAAGCGAGCCTCACCGGGGTTGGGCGAGGCCTGCCTGGCCACCGGCAAGGCTTGGCGTCGCAAGGCGATTGATCAATGACGTGCCTGCATGGTCAGGTTAATTAGATAGTTTAGTTTAGTTAAACGCAATTTATTTATTAATTAGTGTAAATTATACTAGGATAGCCGGTCGTCAGAATTTCGTGTAGTTTGTCGTGGTGTAATTAATTTATGCAATTGAGTGATGATTGTTGATTTTTAGTTATTATTTCAAAATTATGAAATTTTGGTATTTAATTAGAAAATACAAAGTGTCGGTTTTTGACACCAAAGCACGATGTCCTTGGCTGGGATTGGATATGTATGGAATTGCTATGAGAACCCATCACGAGCTTTTGAGCCGGACGATGCTCCTTCGAGAATGCCCTAAGTCAACAGATGCCGGTCGCAGTGGAGGCTGGACTGATGCTCCTATGTGGAATGCCGTCTGGATGTAGAGATTGTCGTGCTCGATGGTGTGAGACGACGCCCGGCTATGCCAGAAGACCGCTGACTGTTGAGTTCGGCCGTGGCCGTTGGGTCGTTATCAATTGGGACGCATGGATGATTGAAATTGATGCGCCTAATTATGGGGCAAAATTGTGTGGCACGAAATGGGACGTATCATAACGGGACCCCTGTGATTGATTGAGATATAAGTGAGACATTCCAATTAATGAGTGCGTTTAGTATATACATCTATTATATGAATTGTACTAACGTGCAGGAATGTGCTGAGGCGAGGTAAGTCTCATTTGTTGTGTGCTTAGGCTACCTCTAGGTGAATTTTCATCCTAATCAGGGTTTAGCATGTGGACTCGCGGAGATTTATTCTCATCTTGTCGTGGTTTAAACATTTTCAGGTCCCTAGTGTTAAGAACCAGAGCCCGAGGTTGAAGGGTCCGGAGTGTAGGTAGCTTAGTAGTTTCTTTTGGAGACAGACTAGTGTGGAGGTACGGACACCTGGAGTGCCAAAACTTGGCACGGAGGGGCACTTAAGTGTCATCACTTAAGTGCCAAAAGTTTGGAAAGTGACACTTAAGTGCCAAAATCGAAGCAAAATGGATCACTTAAGTGCCACTCTGGCCAAAATGTTGACGTGGTGATTTTCCGGCGAAGGAAGTGCAAAACGACACCGTTTTGCACGCTGACATGGCTAAACAATACAAAAAAGACATCGTTTTGGTGCTGATGTCGTAAAAAAATTAATTAAATTAAATTTAAAACTAAACTTATTTAAAACATTTAATAATAAAATAAAATATTAAAAAACTAATAAAACTAATTTTTTTAAATAAAAAAAAATCATTGGGACGAACTTTGGCAAAGTGGAACAACTCCACTTATTCTCTCTCCGATCGAACAAGGATCAAAAGATAAAGAAGTGGCATAGTTTTGGCGGTTCATGCAGAAAGAAATAAAGATTGAAGGAGATCTTATTCGACTATCAAATTCTACGAAGATACTTCAAAGTTGCTAGTTTTATCCTGATTTCTACAAAAGCAGAACAAAGATTTGGCTTTAAGTCTTGTTAATCTTTACTTGTATATTTGTCACACTTGGATTCTGATTTCAAGAGATTTTGCTGAAGAAGAAGCTGAGAAACAAGCTCATATTTGCAACATCAAAGAGAGGATCGTAAACTTCGAGTCCATAATCAAGTTGTCTGAGGATGAACTTGAAGTTCATGTGTATTTGCTACTCGATCATAGCAACAAGATCAAATCATCTCATGTCATTGTAATATGCTCCTTAGTTCAGCGATTCCAATGGCAAATGCTGTCTTCATCGGCGAGCAGTACTTTTGCTTTAGTGAGTCAAGAAATGACAAGCTATCTTCATCGTCCATTGAGCCTTGCTTTAATGTTATTCTGATTTGATCATGTTTTTGTTTTATGCTAAAAAGTTGCGTTGATCTCTCTCATTTGTTCTCGTGTTTTTTTCTTTTTTCATATTCTCATTTTCTTAGCTTTACACTAAGTTAGATCAACAATCGAAGAACTTTGAATCCAGCACCAGATGAAAGATTGGTGTTCTCCACTTTTCAAAAAGCTCCAACAATCGAATTGAAGCTTCAACGTCACTAAATGGTGCACATATTTGAAGGCAAGTGCGTTAAAACTCCTTTTAACGGCATCCGATGAGGCGAGAGCTTCTCGTTTCGAACACATGATAGACAATGAAGGTTCAAGGCTAGGATGCACTATAAATCTGATTAGAATCAATGCTTATACGATCTGGAACGGTTATGTTTAGATTTTTTAGGATCTGGGATTTTCGAGTCTAGATGATCATGTTTCTGTTTGGCCTATTTTGAGCTCTTAAATGTTATTATCTTGCAAAGTGATGGACTAGAAGTTTGATGTACATATCTTAAGCTTCGAATCAATCGGTCACACGCCTCGATCAAGCATCGTTTGACCTTTGTAATATACCTCCAAAAATGAGCGATTCTACAGTAGTTTAGGTTAGTTTTCAATTATGTTCCTATTCCGCCTTCTATCTTTTCTATTTCTGTGCAATTTTCTACGTTGATTTCTAGAGGAACTTTCCTTCATTAAAGTTGTTTGTTATTGTCTTGAGAATGTTTCGCATTTTTTTTTATAGAATATTTGGACATGATTAGTTATGTCAAAACCACTTAGATCTTAGCCTAAGTTAGTTTGCTCTGTGATGATCTTTGACTTTGTCATTTTTGTATTGATCCCTTTGTTGATTTTTGAAAGAACTTTCTTTCATAAAATTGCTTGTAGATTGTGTGGAGAATGTCTTGTAATTTTTTCAAAATTTTCGGATGTGTTTAACTAGGTCAAAAAATCGTCTAGATTCGAACATAGGATAGTCTGCCCTACACTATTCCGATTGTATTTTGGTGAAATTGAGTTCATAAATGACTTTATTTGGTCTCAAATCCTCATGAAAGATGAAATACATGATGTGTGTGTTCAATTGATACGTTATTTGCAAAGTGTTGATGTTGTCTAGTGTGTCAATTGCATGAGTTAATGTGAAAAGATGCTGCAGCAATATATAGCTTTGATATGCACCTCTATTTTGCCATTTTTGCTATGACTCATGTGATAATACTTAGGTTTTGAACTCTAACAAGAAATGTTCCTCATTACATGTTTTGTATCTGAGATTTTTGCATATCTTAAGATGGTCGAAATCATGCCCGTTCTGTGGAGTTGATGCTGAAACAAAACCTTACTGTACATGCACCTTACCATGCTTATTTGAGTCATTTAGAGACTAAATCTTGCTATCATGCCTTCTTGATAATTGATCCGCATATTGCAAGGTTTGCGTACATGTTTTGTGACATCCTGAATTTCAAACTCTGTTTTCAATTTAATGAATCGAGACTTTCATCAATGCGCCTATAGTTCTTTTCCCTAAGTTGATCACTCACAGGATAACTAGTTTATCAGGTGAAGCCATTAATGAATCTAAATGCAATAGACTTGAGAATTCGACCAAGAATCGACTCCTCGACCGTGCTAGTCTACAAGGGTTATCACGGCATAGTCAAAAATCAATCAGAGACTAGAGATAGGTCGATTCGATAGAGATATATGATTAGTGTGTGGGTGATTATACCTAATTGCAAAATTTCTGTCAAACGACACTAAACCGACTTTTCTGTCATTTCTGTACCATGTGTCCGTATTTAAAACCTCAATATTTTCACGACAATCGAGAGTCGCCAATGTGTTGAAGATGTATATTGTGGCTCGAAAATAATCGATCACGGGTCAATTGCACTAAAAATTCCTAAAAGCTACCCAATAGGTTAGGTCACGCTAAAATCGCGCCAGATTGAAATTAATTGCGAATTTGAACCCGATTTCAGAAATGGAAAGTTCTGTCATGTCACGATTTATTTTAGGAACGTCGACTCATCCTTCGAATAATTTTCGGTGATTCAAGGATTTTTACATAAAATTGATTCGGACGATTCGAAAAAGAACGGAAATTCGGATGGGCCAAATCGAATGGATTTTTGGCCTCCTTATGGAGCTATTTGGCGAAGGGGACTTGCAGAAATTGTATGGGCTTCCTCCTTACCAAAATTGGACACCAAATTGGAGAATTGGTGAAGAAATTGAAGTCCAAATTTAGTGAAATTCGGAGCTATGGATGGAGGGCTACAACATTGGCATCAAATTGGATAATTTGAGGGATTTATCTTGCTAGAAAGTAATAGGGGACCAAGTATTCAAGTGAGGACATAAGTGTGTTGACTTCCCCCCCCCCCCTTTTCCTTAGCTTCTCGGGCACGCCTCTGTCGATCTTCATCTTCTTCGAAATTTTCTACCTTAGCCAAAGACTTCATCCGTTCTTCCTTGCTTCTATTTTGTCTTATTTTCTTCCTCTGTTCGAGCCCCCTCCTTGGACGAACCCCTGTAGCCGCTCCACCGAATCCCCCAGCCGCTGCCACACGTCCCAAACCATCCACTCCATCTTCGCAAATTTCACTCTCCACGCACGTCCAGCGCCGCCTCAACCCCCTCCGTCCTTGCCATGTTTCTTTTTCCATTTCTTTGCCGCCTCACCCAAATTTCTTCGTGGCTTGTTTCACCGAGTCTCCCCTTCCATGTCCACCCGTCTCCACTCGTCAACCACTAGTGGATCCCCTCCATGATGTTGACCTCTCCAGCTCACTCGACTCCACCGATTTTGCCTCAGCTTTGCCGCAACTAGCTCCAATTCAACCCATCTTTGCTCCTTTAAATTTCAGCGCAGCAGTAGCCCTTGCTGCCTTCAACTAGCGTCGACACCACCTACCACCTCCAACTACTCCCTTCACCTCCGCACACTACAATCCTGAGCCACTAAGCCAAGCCACGACAATCTCTTGAGCAGAATCAGTTTTTAGCTCAAGCAAGGAGTTTACGAGACCATTTTCTGGCCTAGCCCAAGCTCCGTTGGCACTGCCGCAAGCATAAGTTTTGGCCGCCGTCGCGTTGCCATCACGATGAACCAGTTTTCACACTAAACCAACGAGTTTATGCACTAAACTTTACTTTGTAGGCTAATGACATTTAGGGGTGTTTAGTTTAAGTTAATTAGGGATTAGGTGGTTAGTTAGATTAAATTAGCAATTTAATTATTTAATTATGCATGTTAGGTGGTTAGAGTAGCATAATTAAAGACTAGACAAATTGTATTATTTATCTAGATTGGTTCGGAAAATTTCCGGGCCCATTTTGTTATTTAATTAGGCATTTTTGGCCTAAGTTAGCATTTTTGGTATTTAAATTGAATTATTTAATTAATTTTGGTAATTATTTAATTATTTAATATTTTCCGAAAATTAGACCGGGATAACTGGTGACCAGAATTTCATGTTGATTGCAATGGTGTGGTTAATTTCTACAAGTGAGTGTTGATTGGAATTTTGGTTATTTATTCCAAAATTTGTGAATTTCAATATTTATTCATAAAATCCCGGGTGTCGGATTTTGACACAAAAAATGATTTTATATACTATATGAAATAGTAAGATTTATATCTCACCCTGTCGTGGGCTCAATTCTTTTTAGGATCATAGGGTGGAGGACCTGGAGCTAAGCTAAGGGGATCTGAAGTGTAGGTCAGATAAGACAGTTCCTTTTTGTGAGGCATTCTTTTGAAGTCTTTTGGTTAGACTTTTGTACATGACTCAGTATGTTTATAAAACATGTTTTGTTTGTGAATCTGTGTCCTATTTTTCTATCCCAAGCTATTGATGTTAGGGGATTAGTAGTTCGCTTCCGCATGTGCATTAAAATGAATGGGTTGGCAACGTGACCTAGGAACGTCACATTTGTATCGACCACAAAGGGATGTGCGTGCGCTCGAGGATCGGGGCGTGACATCCCCATTTAAGTGGTATCAGAGCAAGGTTTGTGTTTGGAGTGATAAGGTGCGATGGGTCACGTGATAGTTAGTATGAATGACCTCTATTTTATGCTGATGCATGTAATTGATAGCTATTTGGTAAATTGTTTGTGGGGATCACTCAGTTTCTAATTCTGTATGAAATTAGGAACAGGTTTTGTAGAAAATGTACAGCATGAGTGATCAGGAGCAGAGGACTCCTAGAAAAAGGACTAAGACATCAGTGACTCGGGGTAAAACGCTGACAAGGGTCGGTACCCGAGGTGGTTGGGATAGAGCGCCAGCTTAGGCTAGCGCTAGTGGAGTAACACCACCTCAAGCCGGTGCCGGTGTAGCAGCACCTGGTAATCCAGGAACTGTCGGGATCATGCAAGCGCTAAAGGTGATGAGAGATCTTATGGGGCAACAGGCCTAGAATCAAGCTGTCGCCATTACCACCGTCACTACAGCTGCCGCCAATGCTGCTATTGTTGCCACTGCTGATGCCGCAGCCGCTGCCGCACCTGCTGCCATACCTACTGAGGTTCCACCTGGGAATGTGGTCACTATGAGGCCGATGCATAAGCTGGCGGAACAATTTCTAAAGTTAAACCCGCCGAAGTTTACTGGCACAAGAGATCCTGAAGCTACAACCTTATGGATTTAGGGTTTGGAGAAGACCTTTACATTGTTGATGTGCACCGAGATAGAGAAGGTCGTCCTTACAATCTATCAGCTGTAGGAAATTGCAAGTACTTGGTGGATGACCACAAGAGGAATAGTATTCCCTGAAGGTGTCGTTCTGGAATGGAACGCCTTTGTCGAGGTCTTCAACAGCAAATACTTTTCTAATACTGCCAGATAACTGAAGATGGTCGAATTCCAACACCTTCGCCAAGGTACGATGACAGTTGATCAGTACGAAGTGAAGTTCGTTGAACTGTCGTAATACGCCCCTAGATTGGTCGAGGATCCGGTAGACCGAGCTAGGAGATTCAGAGATGAACTCAGACCAGAACTGAGGAGTCTGTCGATACTACTCAACTTGAGGAACTACAACGACCTATATGAATGAGTCCAAATGATAGAGAGAGACAAGAACGAACAAGCCGCCGCATCTGGGTCACGGTTTGGTTCGATCAGAGATGGAAATAGGTTTGGAAAATGACCTATGACTGGAGGAAGGTACCCTATTCCGCCTAACAGAAAAGGTGGGATAGGAAAATCAGCGCAAAGATAGAATGGAGCGTGTCGTTTCTGCGGAAGACAACATGGATCAGCCCCATGCCATTCTAGGCCAGGTGCTCGTTTTGAGTGTGGCTAACAAGGTCACTTGGCTAGGAATTGTCCTAGGAGACAGATGGGACCGCCGCAGTTGCCGCCACTGCCACCGATGGGTCAGAACTGAGGATTTTCACCACCGAATGCACAATTGAGAGGGCTAGTACAAACACCTAGAGGGGGTGAATAGGTGTAAATAAAAATTTTGCAAGACTTAGTAGAAATAAATTGCTTGTAGAAGAAAACAGACTATAAACGTATTTCAACTTTGAACAATTAAATAAATCTACGAACAAAAGTAAGGAGTTCAGGAGTTCAGGGAAAGAGAATAGAAACAGAAGGTTTATAGTTGTTCGGCATAAATCAAGCCTACGTCCACTCTCCTGCACTGATAGCCCACTGATTGGATTCCACTATGAATCAAAAGAGAATTTACAGCTTGTGATGTTGATTTTCTCAGTGGAGAGTCTCTACTAATCTCTCATAGAGTCTCACTAAGAGTTTCTCTCTTTCGTTTACAACTTTGAGCTCAATGAATGAAAAAGCAAGTAACTGGGAAACTTCAGACTTTGAAATTCTTCTTTCACACACTACTTCAAACAACTGGAGAGTCTACCTTAAATACTGCTTCATGCCTTCACGATCGTTGGCACTTTCCAAAGGAGTTCTTCCAATCAACCCTTTGGACATAATTAATTAAGGTGATCTCGAGTCATTTGATGATTTGTGATGAAAGCCCGTCACTCATGTTCACCCATACAATCAGGATCTTGGTTTCCATAAGTAGAACCTTCCAAGTTTGCTCGCCTCATAAAAGATCTTCAATTCAAAATTGTTTCCAATAAAGATAATCAACAAGTAGGTGCTATATCTAGCCATAAGGTCATCCATAAACCATATGAAACGAATCCCTGAAGATAATCCTGCATCTAGATAAGTCTTCATTCTTCGATCTGGAAACTATCAGTGAGGTAAGACTTTAAAACTAAAGTCAGGTGGTCTTCAAACTTTGACAATAGAATATGGAAATCTTCAGACTTAGACTTGGCAAGGTTTTGTCAACTTCAAAATAGTAAAGGAGTTTTCTCCAACAATCTCCCCCTTTTTATGGTGACAAAACTTTCCTACAAATTTGAAAAGCTTTTGACCTGCAAAACAACACTTGTGCAATACATGATATCTTATAAAAATAAGTTGTTTTGAACCTGGATAGTATTTATTCTGCAACCACTGAAAATATGTTAATTTTAAACATAATAAACATAACTATCCAGTCATAAACAATATCACAAACTTAGTTACTGCAAGCATCAAAAGATTCAAAGTCAACAATAAACAAATGTCCAAAGTTAGTTCAAAATGCAAAGTCCAAAAGTCCAAAAGAAAATACCAATACCAATCAAAAGATAGATAAGAATCTGCACAGATTCTCCCCCTTTTTGTCAACAGCAAAAAGTGGAGAATCTCTTAAAAAGTTGATAAAATCATGGCTGTCTGGGAATGCCAACGATCTTGAAATCCCCAATAGACTTGACAGTCTCCTCCAGCTTCGTTAGAGTCGCCTTCAGCTACTCCAAATCTTCACCCTTTGTAGTTCCTTGCACTTGAAGCTTCAAGTCTTTCAACTGTTCTTGTAAAGAGTCTGAAGTTGACTGGAAAGCTGTTTTGAGATTTATAATCTCACACTCCATCCCATATTGCTAAGCCTTCAAATCCAAAAGGATTTCCAGCAGCCTTTGAAAGTCTGCTATTGGTTCTGTTGTAGCACTAGGTCCAGCCGAATGAATTCCAAGAGTATTGAGGTTTGAGGGATCATCAGTAGTTCAATCACCAGGACTAGGAGTGGATTCTTCAATAGCTTCTTCAGGACATTCCTCTGGATCTGCTGGAGATCTCCTAACATCACTAGTAAAAACAGGTGAAGAGGTACCTCCTTTGGCAGCAGCTCCCCTTGTCTCTATTCCTTCGGGTGGATAAAAGAATTCCTCTTCTTGTTCTTGCTCTACTTAGCGCTCATGTGATGTTTTTCTTGTTCTTCTCCTATAGTTCCACTCCAAGTCTTTTCCGAATCCTCTGACAAGGATACAGCATATGTTGGCTCAAAAGAATCATCTTGACCCTCTTCTTCTTGAGTTTCCTTGCCTTCTTCTTTTTCTTCATCCTTTTTCTCTTTCTCTTCTCTGGCTCTATTCTCTTTGTCCTCTGGCTCTTCAAAATGAACAAAGCTATGTAGATTTCTTAAGGCAAATGCGAAGAGAGTAATGTCGTCCTCATCTTCTTCTTCGTCCTACAAGATAAGGTTTCTCCTCTTCTTAATTGGTGCGCCCATGGGCTCCTTGCCTTTCCTTTTCTTCATTGCAGAGTCTTGTTTTGTTTTGGCAGGGGACTTCTCCTTCAGGCGTTCCAATGCCTTATTCAGCTCCTTCAGTCTCATTTTTGACACCATCTTCAGTTCTATCACCATAGGAACAATTGTCCGAACACACAGAGTAGTAGGAACCTGAATGTTGAAATGTCTTAATAATTGGCTGACAAGTGCAGAGTAAGGTAGTTGCCCCTTGTCCTTCACAACTGTCCTATACATGTGCATTAGGATAGTGTGAGGCAGTGAGAACTTAAACCCAATGTTGATTACGTACATCAGCTTTGCCTCAGAGTGAAAGACATCAGTCTTTGAAGTGGATTTGGGTCTGATGTAGTTGATCACAATCTTGTGTAACAAGATATTGGAGGCAGTCATTCTGGAATAAGAAATCTTGTCTTCTACAATTCTGTCCCGAATAAGAGCCAATGTTGCGTGACCAACAGACACACTGATTGGTTGGAAACTCTCTTTCCACACCAATCACATCAACCAAAGTGTCCACATCCACCACAAACTCTTTGTCCCTTACTATAAAAGAAAATCTATTCGCATCTATAAAATATAGATTTGAATAAAAGTAGGCAGTCAATTCAGGGTAAGCAACTTCAGTCTCCGAGCAAAATCTCTCGAGCTGAAGGAGAGCAAACTTCTCCCTCAGGTTTACTTTCAAGGAATCTAGAAAATCAAAGTCAATTTGAGGGTTCATCACCACTCTCTTCAAAAAATTCGAATTGTTCTTCTTGTGATCCTTAGAACAGAATAAAGCCGTTCCCTCTCCATGAACATTTGCAGCAATACCCATCCTAGGCTGAAAAAGCGTATACATCCTCTCATCATCATCTTTTCCTTCTAGTGGATTAAAACCACCAAAACGCGGATCACTTGGAAAGTTGGCAAAAATCCCTGCTGCCAAACCTTTAGGTGCAATGCCTAACCTTTCCATAGCATTTAAGAACAAAGTTTTGTTCTTATAACCGTTTGCTCGCAAAAATTCATCGATCAAAGTCATCGCAGAACCACCCTCCTTTAAGTTAGAGTAGAGACTATAAAGAAATTGGGATTTTTGTGTTCTTACTGGTTCAATATCTTCAATAATTTCTTCTTCTGCTTGTTGTTGTGGAGGATCTTGAGTCGCTTGTTGTGAAGAATGACGCTATTGAGAATGTTATTGATGTTGCTGCTGCTGAGGAGAATCTTCTTCCTCGGTTAAGTCAAAGTGCGTAGGACCCTCTCGCATGTGTTGTGGTCCCCTATTCGCAATTCTATAAGACTTTCTCTGGAAAGACATTGTCACTGTCAAGGGGGATTTCTTGAACTCGCTCGTTGAAAATTTTGAAAACTTTGTAGATCAAACTTGAGAGAAAATGGGAGAAAGTATAATCTTTGTTTTCTAGGGTTTGTGTGTGCGTAAATTGAGAAAAAGAACTTCAATGCTATATAAAGTAAATGAAATGGGATATACAAAACGTCACAAAATAAAACAACCTTTTTCGAAAATGAAAAACTGCCTTTTTCGAAAATAAAAAACTACCATAAATTCAAAATTTTGAAAAATATAATTTCTAAAAATGAAATAGGCAAGTACCGATTCAAAAATCAATGTACCTTTTCAAAATTTCACCCAAAAATAAAATAACATTCATTTAGAAAGCATTAACTTATAGATGTAACTTCTGGATAATCTAAGTCTAAACACTTTCAAACTTTACCCGGTCGAAGGTATGATGTTCAGTCTGGTGTGAATAGACTCAAATAAGCTTTTCTCCAGTGGCTTTGTAAATATGTTTGCCAATTGTTTTTTGAGTCAATGAACTGAATCATAACTTCTCCACTCTGAACATGTTCTCTAATAAAATAATGTCGAATCTCTATATGCTTTGCCCTTGAATGAAGAATTGGTTCTTTGTGAAATTGATGGCACTGGTGTTGTCACATTTGATCTCGCTACATGATTCTTCAATACCAAAGTCTTTTAGCCGTTGCCTTATCCACAAGATTTGAGAGCAACAACTCCTAAGAGCCACATATTCTACTTCAGCTGTTGAAAGAGTTACGGTACTTTGTTTCCTTGAAAACCTAGATACCAATTTGCTGCCTCAGCAGTTGACAAGTGTCAGAAGTACTTTTTCTATCAACTTTACATCCTAATATGCATCTAAATATCCAAGTAGAGTAAAGTCTCCTTCTTTGGGATACCACAGACCTAGCTTTGGTATAGTTGCAACGTATTTAATGATGTGTTTTGCGGCACTAAAGTGAGATTCTTTGGGATTTGATTGAAATTTAGCACAGATACAAACACTAAACAAAATGCCAGGTCTAGATGCAGTAAGGTAAAGAAGTGAACCAATAATGTTCCTGTATAGCTTATGGTCTACATTCTTTCCTTCTTCATCTTTGTCCAACTTTGAAGAGCTTGACATTGGTGTTTTTGTCTTTTTGCAATTCTCCATTCCAAACTTCTTGATGAGATCTTTCGCATACTTCTCTTGGTGAATAAAAGTACCTTTCTTTGATTGTTTAACTTGTAAGCCCATAAAGAAATTTAACTCACCCATCATACTCATCGCAAATTCATCATGCATACATCTAGAGAATTTCTTGCATAAATTTTCATTTGGTGATTCAAAAATAATATCATCAACATAAAGTTGAACAAGCAGAAACTCTTTACCTTCTCTTTTTATGAGCAAAGTAGTGTCTTCAGTCCATAAAGGGCATTTTTCAATCTGTAGACTGAGTTTGGTTTTCTTGGATCTTCAAATTTAGGTGATTGTTCCACATAGACTTCTTCTTAGATGAATCCATTTAGGAATACACTTTTTAGATCCATTTGGAATAACCTAAAATTTTTATAGTAGGCAAAAGCAAGTAATAATCTAATTACTTCTAACCTCGCCACTGGTGCATAGGTCTCATCATAATTAATCCCTTCTTCTTGCGTATATCATTTGGCCACAAGTCTTGCTTTGTTCCTGACCACTTTTCCTTTCTCGTCCAACTTGTTCCTGAAACCCCATTTAGTTCTAATAATGGACTTACTTTTAGGTTTAGGAATTAGTTCCCAAACAATGTTGATGCTGAACTGTTTGAGCTCTTCTTGCATAGCTTCAATCCAGCTTTTAGTAGCTAAGGCTTCTTCTATATTTTTGGGTTCAATCTTAGAAATGAGTGCCAAGGCATTAGACTCTTCTCGCCTTTCGGATCTGGTATGAATTCCTTCATCAATGTTGCTAATGATGAGATCTTTGGGATGACTTGACTTATGCTTCCAGTTGCTAATTGGTTTGTGAGTCTGCTAATCCTCTGCTTCAGTTGAATTTTCTGGTTCTTCTTGTTGTTGATCTTCAGGAGTCTAAACTACTTCATGGCAAGTAGACTTTAAAAAGTTTGGAGCAGATTCATATTCTTCAATTTGATTTTGATCTAGTTGATTCTACATAAAGTCTTGAAACTTGACATTCATAGATTCTTCCACAGACTGAGTCTTCTTGTTGAATACTCTGTAGGCTTTGCTTGAGATTGAGTAGCCAAGAAAAATTCCTTCATCTGATTTTACTTCAAACTTACCAGTTCGATCATTTGTATTTTTCAAAACAAAACACTTATAACCAAACACATCAAAATAAGAAACATTTGGCTTCTTCCCTTTAAACATTTCATAAGGAGTTTTCTCTAGAATATGTCTTAAGAATACTCTGTTAATAATGTAGCAAGCTGTAGAAACTGCTTCAGCCAAAAATCGAGAGGAAATATTACTTTCAATTAAGAGGGTTCTTGCCATCTCCTGCAAGGATCTATTATTTCTTTCCGCAACGCCATTTTGTTCTGGAGTTTATGGAGAAGAGAAAACATGCTGGAAACCAGATTCATCTCAGAATTTCTCAAAGTCTTGATTTTCAAACTCACCTCCATGGTCTGTTCGTATGCTTGAAATAGCATATCCTTTTTCATTTTGAACCTTCTTGGCAAATTTTGAAAAGTGAGAGAAGGCTTCAGACTTACTTGTCAGGAAGTATACCCAAGTAAAGCAAGAATAATCATCCACGATTACTAGGCAGTATCCTTTTCCACCAATACTTTGAATTTTGGTTGGTCCAAAGAGGTCCATATATAAAAGCTGCAAAACTCGATTAGTGGAAACTAGATTTATAGGTTTAAAAGAACTTCTAACATGTTTTCCTAAAACACATGGCGTGGATAATTAAGACTTTTGATAAATCAGGTTGGGTAGTCCACAAACAAGCTTCTTGGAGGAAATTTCAGCAATATGTTTCATGTTAACATGACCAAGCTTTCGATGCCAAAGGTTTGCTTCATCTTGAATGGATATTAGACACTGAGAACTTTCTAGTTTTATATCTAGAAGATAAATATTCCCATGTCTTCGTCCAGTGAAAGATTGAGAGAGATCTTTACTAGTTCCCGAACAAATGCCTTCTTGAAAATTAATTTTGAATCCAGTATCGCACAATTGACTTATGCTGAGTAAATTGTAATTCAAACCTTCCACCAAGGAAACATTGTTGATTGTGAGACTTCCAATCTTCACAGTTCCACATCCAACAGTTATTCCTTTATTGTTTCCACCAAAAGAAACTTTTCCACCGTTTATTTGAACAAGCTTTATGAAACAACTTGAATCTACTATCATGTGTCTCAAACAGCCACTATCCAAATACCATTTGATCTTCTTCTTAATAGTGACCTGCAATCATAAAAAGAACTCAAGCTTTCTTTGGTACCCACACTTTCTTGGATCCAGAGGAGTTAGTATTAAAAACAGCCTTTGCCCAATCCTTCTTAACAGGTCTTCAAACCTTGGGACATTCTTTCTCGAAATGTTCTGAGCTGTTGTATTGTGAACATTTGAGAGCATTTTGGCCAACAAGTTTTACAAAAACTTTTTGAAAATGCTTCCTGTAAAATGTTTTTGTAGATCTTTGTTTGATTCTTTCATTTACTTTGAGAAAATCAATTAAAGGAATTGTTTCTGGTGTCATACACAAACCAGATTTATTAAAATAAGGTCTTTGTACAGAAAGAATCTTTTCTAATTTCTCAGATCCTTTTGAAAACTTTTTTATGATATTTAAAACGCCTTCTTTCAAAAAAGCATTTTCCTTCGAAAGAGAATTTGTATTTTCTTTTAAATCATCAAAACTTCTATTCATATTTTCAAACTTTTCTTTCCAAGTGGTTTCATGTTGCTTAAGTTTAGAATTTTTCTTCTTCAGTTCAAAATTCCTTTTAAGAGAAGCTTTGAGACTAAGACAAAGTGCATCTATATATTTAGAGACTTTAACAGGAATTGTCAAATTGCTAACCTCAACTTCTTTGTCTGAGTCTGAATCATAGTATGTTTCAGAGTCTGAGTCTGATTCTAAATTGGCCATTAGACATATATTGGCATATTCTTCATCACTTTCCTCACATTCAGTATCACTCCATGTCTCTACTTTGAAAGCCTTTTTGGATTTCTCTGTTTTTTCTTTCTTTTTCTTCAACAAAGGGCAGTTGGATTTGATATGCCTTTTTTCTTGCATTCGAAGCAAATCACATCTTTGTTGGTTTCATTGTCCTCAAATGATTTCTTCTGAAATTTTTGAGTGTTCTGCTTCTTCCAGTTAAACCTTCTTCCCTTCCTATTCAACCTTCTGAACTTTCTAATCATGAGTGCTAGCTCTTCATCGTCCATGTCATTTTCTGAATCTGTAACATCAGAATCATTCAGTAGATTTTAAAGCAATTGACTTCTTACCTTTGGGATCTTCTTCTTCGTTGATTTGTTCCACTTCATATGATTGAAGTGTGCCAACTAGTTCGTATACTGAAAGAGGCATGATCCTCTGGGTTTCTCTTATTGAAGTCTTTATGTGATTCCAATCTTTAGAGAGTCACACAGCAATTCATTGACCTTCATTAGTCCTGAGATTGGTTGTCCGTGATATGCTAGACCGTTTACACTCTCTGTGAAACAATTGAACATGTCAGTAATGGATTCTCCTGGCTTCATCTTGAAGGCTTCATACTGTCTAAGTAGGATATTGATTTTTGTTTCTTTGACTCGATCAGTTCCTTCATAGGTAATGTGCAACCTATCCTAGACTTCTTTTGCTATTTCACAAGATGAAATTCTATTATACTCAGTAGGAGATAAAGCACAGTATAAGGAGTAGATGGCTTTAGCATCAAGAGCTTGTCTCTTGGTTATTTCTACTTGTGTCATTTCGCCAGCATCTACAACATCATTTGCTCTTTCTAAGGTTGATGTAGTTTTGGGAATGATCCATTTTTCTACCACATCCCATTCCAAGGGATCTTTCAATCTCAGGAATGCATTCAACTTGTTTTTCCACACATTGTACCCTTTCCCATCAAAGTAAAGAGATCTAGTGTTGCTTTGGCCTTCAACCAAACCTGGAGCCAAAATACTAGCCATAAATCTTTAGCTTAAGAAGTAAAAACACTTCAATAAATAAGCACACAGGCTCTGATACTAATTGAGAGAGCTAGTACAAACACCTAGAGGGGAGTGAATAAGTGTAAATAAAAATTTTGCAAGACTTAGTAGAAATAAATTGCTTGTAGAAGATAACAGACTATAAACGTATTTCAACTTTGAACAATTAAATAAATCTACAAACAAAAGTAAGGAGTTCAGGAGTTCAGGGAAAGAGAATAGAAAGACAAGGTTTATAGTGGTTCGGCTTAAATCAAGCCTACGTCTACTCTCCAGCGCTGACAGCCCACTGGCTGGATTCCACTATGAATCAAAAGAGAATTTACAGCTTGTGATCTTGACTTTCTCAGTGGAGAGTCTCTACTGATCTCTCACAAATTCTCACTAAGAGTTTCTCTCTTTTGTTTACAACTTTAAGCACAATGAATGAAAAAGCAAGTAACTGGAAAATTTCAAACTTTGAAATTCTTCTTTCACGCACTACTTCGAACAACTGGAGAGTCTGCCTTAAATACTCTTTCATGCCTTCACGACCATTGCCACTTTCCAAAGGAGTTCTTCCAATCAACCCATTAACAGAATTAATTAAGGTGATCTCGAGTCGTTAGATGATTTGTGATGAAAGCCCGTCAATCATATTCGCCCATACAATCAGGATCTTGGTTTCCATAAGTAGAACCTTCCAAGTTTGCTCACCTCTTAAAAGATCTTCAATTCGGAATTGTTTCCAATAAAGATAATTAACAAGTAGGTGTTATATCTAGCCATAAGGTCATCCATGAACCATACGAAATGAATCCCTGAAGGTAATCTTGCATCTGGATAAGTCTTCATTCTTCGGTCTGAAAACTATCAGTGAGGTCAGACTTTAAAACTAAAGTTTGGCAGTCTTCAGACTTTGACAATAGAATCTAGAAATCTTCAGACTTAGACTTCGAAAGGTTTTGTCAACTTCAAAACAATAAAGGAGTTTTCTCCAACAATAATAAGGTGGACTGATCAGACCTCCACCTCAAGGAAGGATGTACGCGATCACTAGAGGCCAGGCGGAGGACTCGCCTAATGTGATTACAGGTACTGTTTCGCTGAACGACCACGCTGCTTATCCTTTATTTGACCATGATGCAACTCATTTGTTTATAGCTGAGCAATATGTTAAGTTGGTAGGATTGATTCCTGAGTTGTTGGAGTCAGTGGTTAGCATATATACACCGTTAAAGGATAAGGCTACAGTGGGTTGTCCTGGTTGTAAGTTAGTGATTTGTGAGCGAGAGGGGAGGATAGATTTGGTAATCCTAGCCATGTATGCTTTTGATGTGATAATTGGCATGGACTGGCTCACCAAGCAATGGGCTAAGATTGACTACTATCGTAAAGCGATTTAGTTTAACCCGTTAGCAAGTGAAAGTTTCGAGTTTAATGGGAGTCGAGGAGGACCCTCGATTTCCTTGATCTTGTCGCTGGAGGCAACTCGTTTGTTAGATGGGGGTCGTCAAGGTTACCTGGCAACTCTCGTGGATACAACAGTTGAGGAGCTAAAGATCGAGGACATTACAGTAGTCCAAGAGTTTTTAGATGGGTTTCCGAAGGAATTGCCAAGTCTACCGCCAGAAACGGAGATAGAATTTGCAATTGAGCTAGCCCCTGGGACAGAGCCAATCTCTAAGGCTCCTTACCGGATTGCGTTGTCTGAGTTGAAAGAACTGAAGGTGCAGATGCTGGAATTATTGGATAAGGGATTCATACGTCCCAGTGCATCACCTTGGGGAGCACCAGTTTTATTCGTGAAGAAGAAATATGGTTCGTTGTGCCTGTGCATCGATTATCGTCAACTCAATCAGGTGATGATCAAGAATAAGTATCCACTGCCGAGGATCGACGACTTGTTTGACCAGCTACAAGGAGTGTTGATATTCTCTAAGATCGACTTGAGGATGGGATACCATCAGTTGAGGATCAGAAAGGAGGACATACCAAAGTCAGCGTTTCGTACGCGATATGGCCATTATGAGTTCACTGTAATGCCGTTTGGATTGACGAACGCCTCAGCTACTTTTTATGGATTTGATGAACTGAGTATTTAAGGAGTATCTGGATCAGTTTGTGATTGTGTTCATCGACGATAACCTGGTGTACTCGAGAAGTCCAGAGGAACACGAGAGTTATTTGAGGATGGTACTTAAGACTCTAAGAATTCATGAGCTGTATGCTAAGTTTAGTAAGTGCGAGTTTTGGTTGACTTGTGTTGCTTTTCTAGGTCACGTGATTTTAGGTGAAGCAATCTCCATGGACCCAACCAAGATTGAAGCAGTTATCAACTGGCAAAGACTGACTACAATTATAGAGATTAGGAGCTTTATGGGTTTAGCAGCGTACTACAGAAGGTTCATGGAAGGGTTTTCAGCATTAGCCTTGCCGTTGACTTGACTACTGAAGAAGGAAGAGAAGTTTGTGTGGACAGACAAGTGCAAGTGTAGTTTCCAAGAGCTTAAGTAGAAGCTGACTACTGCACCAGTGCTGACCATACCATCTAGTCCTGGAGGATACAAGATCTACAGTGATGTGTCATTTAGAGGACTAGGTTGCGTGCTAATGCAACATGGTAGGGTTGTTGCGTACGCGTCCCGTCAGTTGAGACCTCATGAGCTGAATTGCCGAACGCATGACTTAGAACTCACAGCAATTATTTTCGCTCTGAAGATGTGGAGACATTAGTTGTGTGGAGAAAGATTCCAGCTCTTTACAGAACATCAAAGTCTCAAGTATCTATTCTCTCAGAAGGAGTTAAATATGAGACAGTGTCGCCGGATAGAACTTCTAAAGGACTATGATTGTGATATTCTGTATCACCATGGAAAGGCTAATAAAGACGCAAATGCGCTAAGTCGGAAGTCTTCAGTTGCGCATATGATGGTCAAGGAATGGATTTTACTCGAGAGAGCTCGAGATTCGGTTTTCAAGTTTGAGGTAGGCCACCTTTCGAATCTTATGGCCACCCTCAGAATTGAGCCAAAAATGCAGATCAGAATCAAGATGCTTCAGCTGACAGATCAAGAGATTCAGAAGATCTTGTAAGAGGATATCGATAAGAGGAAGATTGGCTTTCAAATTTCTGGAGACGGAACACTAAGGTTCCGAGGACAATTGTGTGTATCTAACAATGTAGCGCTTAAAGAAGAAACTTTGTTAGAAGCTCATCGTAGCAAATACAACATTTATCCTGGAAGTACGAAAATATATCAAAATCTACATCAACACTATTAGTGGTCCAGTATCAAGGCAGACATTGCCAAGCATGTCGTCAAGTGTCTGACATGTCAACAAGTGAAGGCACAACATTGTAAGTCGGGAGGATTTTTGCAACCTCTCGAGATTCTCGAGTGGAAATGGGAACACATCACAATGGACTTTGTGACGGGCTTACCAAGGAGCTAGAGAGGTAATGATTCAATTTGGGTAGTGGTCAACAGACTAACGAAGTCGGCTCACTTCATCGCAGTATGAAAGGACCTTGATTTGGACAAGTATGCAGAGTTGTATGTGAGTCAGATTGTTCGTCTGCATGGAGTGCCAATGACGATTACATCAGATTGAGATCCGAGATTCACAACTGCATTTTGGAAAAGTTTGTAGACTGCTTTAGGAACGAAGCTATAGTACAGTACGACTTATCATCCCCAGACGGATGGCTAGTCTGAGAGGAAGATTCAAACCCTCGAAGACATGCTGCGCGCTTGCGTGTTGGATTTCATGGGAAGCTAGGAGAAACAGCTTCATCTGGTCGAGTTTGCCCATAACAACAACTACCAGTAGAGCATTCAAATGGCTCCTTTCAAAGCATTGTATGGCAGAGCGTGCAGAACGTCAGTGTGTTGGGATGAGGTCGAAGAACGAAAGATCATAGGTCCAGAGTTAGTTCAGTAGTCAGTGGATGCAGTTGCCGTCACCAGGGTCAAACTAAAGACCGCACAGAGCCATTAGAAAAGCTACACAGATAAGCGTAGGAGACCATTGGAGTTCCAAGTTGGTGATCACGTATTTCTGAAGGTGTCACCAATGAGGGGTACTTCGCGCTTTGATAAGAAGGGAAAGCTAAGTCCGAGGTACGTAGGTCCCTTTGAGATTCTGGAAAGAATCAGGACTCTAGCATATCATCTTGCATTACCACCGAGGTTGACGCAAGTGCATGACGTCTTTCACGTGTTGATGTTGAGGAAATATGAACCTAACCCGACCCACGTGCTAAATTTTGAAGAGTTAGACGTGGATGACAGGGTGTCGTACGTGGAAAGACCGGTTTAGATTATGGATCGAAAAGAACAAATTATGCGCACCAAGACGATCTAGTTGGTTAAAGTGGTCTAGCAACACCACGGTACAGAAGGAGCAACCTGGGAAAGTGAAGATTCTATGAGACGACTGTACCCCCACCTTTTTGTTTAAAGATTTATATTGTTTTAATTTTGAGGATGAAATTTTTTATAAGAGGGGAAGAGTTGTGACATCCTGAAATTCAAACTTTGTTTTCAATTTAATGAATCGGGCCTTTCATCGACACGCCTATAGTTCTTTTCCCTGATCTGATCACTCATGGGATAACTAGTCTATCGAGTGAAGCCGTTAAGGAATCTAAACGCAATAGACTTGAGAATTCGGCCAGGAATCGATTGCTCGACCAAGCTGCAAGGGTCATCACGGCACAATAAAAAATTGATCAGAGACCGGAGATAGGTCAATTCAATAGAGATATATGATTAGTGTGTGGGTGATTCAACCTAATTGCAAAATTTCTGTTGAACGGCACTACACCGACTTTTCTATCATTTCTGTACGCTGTGTCCATATTTGAAACTAGAGATTTTCACGACAATCGTGAGTCACCAATGTATCGAAGATGTACATTGTGGCTTGAAAATAAATCAGGTCATCAATTGCACTAAAAATTCCTAAAAGCTACCCGATAGGTTATATCACGCTAAAATTGGGTCAAATTGAAATTCACCGTGAATTTGAACCCGATTTTAGAAATTGAAAGTTTTATCATGTCACGATTTATTTTAGAAACATCGACTCATCCTTCGAAGAATTTTCGGCAATTCCGGGATTTTTACTGAAAATCGATTCGGACGATTCGGAAAAGAACGGAAATTCAGATGGGCCAAATCGAAGAGATTTTTGGTCTCCTTACCAAGCTATTTAGAAAAGGCGACTTGCAGAATTTGTATGGGCTTCCTCCTTACCAAAATTGGACACCAAATTGGAGAATTTGGTGAAGAAATTGAAATCCAAATTTAGTGAAATTCGGAGCTATGGATGGGGGCTGCAACATTGGTATCAAATTGGATAATTTGAGGGATTTATCTTGCTAGAAAGTAATAGGGGACTAAGAATTCAAGTGAGGAGATAAGTGTGTTGACTTTCCTCCCCCTTTCCCTTGGCTTCGCGGGCACGCCTTTGTCAGTCTTCATCTTCTTCGAAATTTTCTACCTCGGCCGAAGAATTCATCCGTTCTGCTTTACTTCGGTTTTGTCTTCTTTTCTTCCTCTGTTCGAGCCCTTTCCTTGGATAAACCCCTGTAGCTGCTCCACCGAATCCCCCAACTGCTGCCACACGTCCCAAACCATTCGCTCCATCTCCACAGATTTCCCTCTCCACACACGTCCAGCGCCGCCTCAACCCCCTTTCACCCTTGCCACGTTTCTTTCTCCATTTTTTTGCCGCCTCACCCAAATTTCTTCATGGCTTGTTTCACCGAGTCTCCCCTTCCATGTCCACGCGTCTCCGCCAGTCAACCACAAGCGGATCCCCTCCACGACATTGACCTCTCTAGCTCACTTGACTCCACCAATTTTTCCTCAGCTTTGCCGCGACTAGCTCCAATTCAACCCATCTTCACTCCTTTGTATCTCAGCCCAGCAGTAGCCCTTGTTGCCTTCAACCAGCGTCGACACCACCTACCACCTCCAACTACTCCCTTCACCTCCGCATGCTTCAGTCCTGAGCCACCAAGCCAAGCTGTGACGGGCTCTTGAGCAGAATTGGTTTTCAGCTCAAGCAAAGAGTTTGCGGGACCATTTTCTGGCCCAGTCCAACCTCCGTTGGAGCTGCCGCAAGCTCAAGTTTTGGCTGATGTCACGTTGCCGTCACGGTGAACCGGTTTATGCACTAAACTCTACTTAGTAGGCTAATGACGCTTATTGGGTGTTTAGTTTAAGTTAATTACCGATTAGGTGGTTAGTTAGATTAGATTAGCAATTTAATTATTTAATTATGCATGTTAGGAGGTTAGAGTAGCATAACAAGAGACTAGACAAGTTGTATTATTTATCTAGATTAGTTCAGAAATTTTTCGGGCCCATTTTGATATTTAATTAGGCATTTCTGACCTAGGTTAGCATTTTTGGTATTTGAATTGAATTATTTAATTAATTTTGGTAATTATTTAATTATTTAATATTTTCCGGAAATTAGACCGAGATAGCTGGTGACTGAAATTTCGTGCCGATTGCAATGGTGTGGTTAATTTCTATAATTGAGTATTAATTTGTGCAAATTGAGTATTGATTGGAATTTTTGTTATTTATTCCAAAATTTGTGAATTTCAATATTTATTCAGAATATCCTGGGTGTCGGATTTGATAGGGTTAGTACGAGCACCTAGAGGGGGTGAATAGGTGATCAAAGAAGTTTTTACGAATCTTAACAAAACAGATTAGCTTCTAGGAGTAATAAACTGAAAGCGTGAAGAATTATAAGCAATCGTATAGAGCTACGATTTAAAATAAAGAGTTAAGGGATAGAGAATCAAAACACTAGGTTTATAGTGGTTCGTCTTAGACCAAGCTTATGTCCACTCTCCCGCACTGACAGTTCACCAGCTGGATTCCACTAAGAATCAAAAGAGATTTTATAGTCTCACGTCCTTGATTCCATAGTGTAGAGACTCTGCTACACTTCCTCAAGGTCTCACAAAAATCTAATCTTTCTTTTGAGTAGAAATTTGGCTCAACAAATGAAACAGCAAATAACAAGGAGCTTCAAACTTTGGAATTTTTCTATCGAGCACACTCTCGAACAACTTGAGCGTCTTCCTTATATACTCCTCTATGCCTTCATAACCGTTGGCACCTTACAAATGAGTTCTTCCAAGCAACCCGTTGGACAGAATCAATTAGGGAGATCTCGAGTTATTTAAGGAATGTGAAGATAGCCCACCAATCCTACTCGCCCATACAATCAGGATCTAGGTTTCCATAAGTAGAATCTTCCAAGTATACTTTGCCAATCAATCGGATCTAAATTACTCGAATTAATATCAATACGAATAATAGATCTTGAGGTGCTATCTCCAGCCATGAGATCGTCTTCAACCACACGAATCAAATCCTTAAAAGATATACTCGTCTTATTCAACGAATAATACTTTTCTTCGTCGGTCTGAAAACTATCACCGAGGGCAGACTTTAAATTGAGTCTGGAGGTCTTCAAACTTTGACGATAGAGTCTGCAAGTCTTCAGACTAGACTGATAGAAACGTTTTATCAACTTCAAAACAAATAAGGAAGTTTTCTCCAACAGAATTTTCACACCAAAATGGTTTTATATCTATATGAAATAGTAGAATTTTAAAAGGAAGGATATCAATTTTTCTTGTTCAATCTAACCGTGTACCCACACACGATTATTTTACCGTGTATTTCTAATACAAAGAAAATAGGACATGTTCACCATTTTAATTGAGGCATTTGAGTGCAATGCACGGTGTCCTGGGCCAAGATTGAGCGGTCGTGTGTTGGTTAAGAGAACCCGTCCCGGGCTGTTAAGCTGGACGTTACCCCTATATGGGATGCCTCTGAATAATGGAAGCCGGTCGAGTAGATTCTGGACCTATGCTCCTTCGAGAAAACTGTCTAGTAGAGACGTTGTTGTGCTCAATGGGGTAAGACGATGCCTGGCTACGCCAGAAGACCGCTGAATAGAGAGTAGGTTGTGTTATATGCCAAGATCAAAACTAGGAATGCAAGACGAATTGAATTGAATGTGTCGGATTATGGGACAAAATTGTTTGGCACTGTATAGGACGTGTCATAACAATTTGGCCTTATAATCAGGTCCCTTGTAATCATTTGAGATTGAGTATTGTGTTCCAATTGATTGAGCTTGAGTACTACTCTTGTTTGTGGTATGAACTGTGCTAACCTGCAAGGTGGATTTGAGACGAGGTAAGTCTCTGTGGTTGTATGAATGTGTGGTTAGGACGCCTCTAGGCGTATTACCCTCTTAATCGGGGTTTAAAGCGTGAACTTGCTGAGATTTATATCTCACCCCGTCGTTGGCTCAATTCTTTTCAGGACCGTAAGGTGGAGGACCTGGAGCTAAGCTGAGGGGATCTGAAGTGTAGGTCAGATAAGACAGTTCCTTTTTGCGAGGCAGTCTTTTGAAGTCTTTTAGTTATAGACTTTTGTACATGACTCAGTATGTTTATCAAGCATGTTTTGTTTGTGAATCTGTTTCCTGCTTTTCTATCCCAAGCTGTTGATGTTAGGGGATTAGTAGTTCAATGTGCATTAAAATAAATGGGTCGGCAACGCGACCTAGGAACGTCGCATTTGTATCGACCACAGAGGGATGTGCGCGCGCTCGAGGATCGGGGCGTGACATGTTTAGATCATATCACCTAAGCATTATCTTGCACGTTAAATTTGCGTTACAAAAGTGCTCATCACGCTTAGAATTCCCAAGCATATCATTAGTAATCTTGAATCATTTTGTAATGTTATTTAAATTGTATGACATTTTTGCATGTTGATTTAGGATTAGATGATTATCCAAATTTTCCGTCGCATCCAATCCTAAAACCCATGTTATTTGTTCATGCCATTTATGCATTATTTGAATAACTTTGATGTTTTCTAATGCATGCTTCTATTCTATTTTTTTAGTTACTAATACTCACACCTTTAAAGATCTCAATCTTAAGGTACCAAATTGATCTAATTTGGACTCGAGCCCTTCTAGGAAGTCATAAGGCACACTTAGAGGTTTCCAATGCGGTTAATTTCACACAAATCACTCATCCTTTGAACCATTTATATTTTTTTCAAAACTAGATTAGAATTTAGACATGGGATCAAATTTGGACCCCTGTTTGGATAGACCTTTGATATTTTTGTTCTATTTTTTTCTATAAGGATTTTGCACTTGGCCTCTCAATGAAACTTGTTTGTCGACATGTTGGCTACGTTGTGTGAAAATATGGTGATTTTTAAACTTATTTTCATTGGACAAATCTTTGTAAAAATGACTAAATATCCTACTGTTTTGACAATTTTCTAACATGCTGTTACTTGTTATCTAATTTTTGTAAAATCATGAGTAGCTTGTTTACGAAAAATTTCTTCATAAAAGTTGTTTGTTATTCTGTCGCGCATCTAAGAGAATTTTTTCATTGCTAAATTGTCAATAGGCATTGCCCAATTTTGCTATCTTTACATGCTTATTATGAAATTTTTCGACATGAGTTGGATTGTGATCGTTTAGATAAAATTCCTAGGTTAGTTTGTGCATGAACCTAGGTCATTCATTCTTCATGAAAGTTGCTTTAAACACCTTGATATTGATTGCTAAATGATTTTCAACAAGTCTTCTTTTCAAATCAAATTTAAAAATGCTTTGGTACATGTGATGTTTCTAAAAACCATTTACTAAGAAATTCATTTCCAAAGCTCGATTTTGCTTAAGGAAGAGTCGTGATTTGGACCATATTCAAAATACCTGCGATGGTTGTGAGTGCATTTATGCGAGTCCTGAGCTAGCCTTGTCAATTGAATGTGTTCTATAGCCTAAATATTCCTTGATTTGAAATATTTTCAAAAAATTTCTTTAATCTTGATTTGATACCGTGAAAGTCATGGTTTGAATTGTATTCAAAATACCTGCAATGCTTGTAAGTGCGTTTATGCGAGCTCTAGACTAGTCTTGACAAATGAATGTCTTTCACAGTCAAGACATCACTTTGTCTAAAAAAAATTCGTGGATGATTTCAAAAGATGTCTTTGAAACATCACAGGTACTAGGGATGAGCGATTACGGGTTCCGATTTGGTTCCATTTGGAACCTGGAACCTACCCTCAGCTACAAGTTCCTCGTTTTTTGGAATTTAGAACCTACCCATCAGAACAAAGAACCTGGAACATACCCTGTCACAGGTTCCAGGGTTGGTTCCAGGTTCCAACATGTTCTTTTTTTCTTTTTCTTTTTTTTTTCATTTTCAGATTTGAAAAGCTCTTTTCAAACAATTGACGGTTCCAACTCCAATCTCCTATCTGGTCATAGCTTAAAGCAAGCAATAGCTCTACCAATTGATTCTTATTCTACCCAAGCAAAAGTAGCAAATGAGAAATGGTAGTAACAACGCTGCAACTAGCGCATACACAAGTAGTAAAAAAATTAAAAAAAAAAAAAGAATCGCCATCTGCATATGGTAGTTCCATAAGCAGCTCTACATCAAGCAAAGTCAAGAAAGGCCTCAGCATAGTCATCACCCATTGATCCGACGTAGACAAAGCTCAAGTAGATTCATCGGAGCAAGGACTCGTCAACGAAACTAACCATTCAAGACAGCATAGAGCTGCTAACGATTTGAACAAGCAGTGCATGGGATGCTATATTGGAAATACAGAGCCTCCATAGCTTCGAAATGCATAAGGACACAATAGTGAAGGAGGGGGGACCCGCAAGAAACCTCAATACATTAAGCCCAAGGCTTAGTTCGATCTCCGAACTAATGAGACTACTTCACTGATTTCTTCAAATTTCCGCCTTTCCTTCAGAAGCATCCGGGCAAAATTGAGAGCTCGGCACTTGCAGTTTGCACGCTTACTAGCATCAATTATGGACTCAAGATCCTCCACATCAGCAACCCCAACAATTCTCCTGAAATCAAAACCAAAGATGCATGAAGGCAAACAGTGAGTACTTAGACAGCTGTATGCTCAAAAAGTGACATTAGTCCCAAAAGCTACTAGATATCTAGCAAGTTCATAATCTACACAAGAAGGAGCAAGAATTTCCACTTCATCCAGTCGCACCTTATCATTTTGGTAGCCCCAAATCCAAGAGGATCATGGAATAAATCCTTCATGAATTTCCTCTGGACCAGCTCGAGCAGCACATCATTGTTATAGATTGTTGGTAGATATGAGAGCGAGTTGAGTTTATTGATTCATTCTCTTCCATAGCAAAGCAATCAGGTTCTTTTAAGAAAGCGGGAGCAATGCGAGCAGCCCAAGATCATCTGTACATGCAAGAATCAACAAGAAATGTAAGCAAGTGAATTTTTCTCTCATACTTAAAAGACTGCACTTATAAGCCGAAGCTAATCCATATTGAGGTTTGCTCTTCACCAGACAATCTACATCTCCCTATACAAGCAACACATTACAATCACTCATTAGCCAAGAAAACACACCAAAGCTAAATACTCTGGAAAGAAATAAATCTCAGCCGCCTAAATGACTGAGACATCGTGCAAGATTTAGCTCGCCACACCCCGCATTTTCGATGGACTTTCATTAGGATCGGACCCCAAATCACAGGTAGAACAAAAGCCCTCCTTTCGGAGCTAGTTTACAATCCAACCAATTTCAACCACACCCCGCATTTTCAACAAATTTTGAGTAGGGCGGTCCCCAAACCATAGGTTGAGCAAAAGCCCTCCTCCATTCGGAGTCGGTCCACAACCAAATCAATTTCAAACAATACCTCAACAATATTGCCGACTAAGTAAGGGAGTTGCTTGTTGAGCTTAATCTTCTCTTGATTCTCCTTTATCTTCTCCTTATACTACTCCAGCTCCAGATTCGTCCTCTGCAGCTCCTCCTACCATCACAAAATAGAAAAACAAACGAAGTCCCATCAAAACCCCCATCGATGCACGGACCTCAAATTAAGATTCAAAAGAAACCCTTGCGCACAAGCCGAAGCACAGAAGCCCCCAATGACAAGTAAACCCACGCCACGAGCCCTAGCAAATCCAAGCAAAGCCATCGACGTCTAGAGAGAGGGACAAACCTTGAGGATGCAAATCTCGTTGTCGAGGAGGCGAAAGCCAGCCTAAGCTTTAAAGCCCGTGCTTTTGAATCGAGCAAAGAGAATACAACACAAATGCTCAAGAGCTAAAAAAGAACGATGCAGAGAGAGAGAGAGAGAGAGAGAGAGAGAGAGAGAGAGAGAGAGAGCTTACGGTCTTTGCTGCCACGAACACCAACTCTGGTGGGATGATACATGGTTCCGACGAGGTCCTCCGAGCTAACGAAGATGGGGATGCAGTCGTCTTCTTCGCCGTTTTCTCGTAGACGAGCTTTACCCAAAGATGTAGGTCTTGCTGGAGAGGAACTCGTCGAGGGACTTAAGGCCCGACTCCTTGTGGAGATTCGTCGAGGGCGAGCACTAAGCACAGTGAGCAGAGTCGAGCAAAGACAGAGAAGAAGTGTGAAGTGTGAAGTGAAAGTGAGAATTGAGACTAGGGTAAATTAATTTAGGGCTTATTTTTGGAACCTAGCTGGTTCCAATTCTTCCGGTTCCAAAACCACCGGTTCCCAGAAAAGGGGAACCGGGAACTGGAACCGGTCTCTTAAGAATCGGGAACCCAACCGGACCCTCCGGTCGGTTCTCCGGTTCCCGGTTCTACCGGGGAACCATGCTCACCCCTAATAGGTACCCTTCATGCATATAATCACATCATTCATTTAGAAGTGTCTGTGTTTGTGATTGGCGCATGCCCTTGGTAATAAGTGATCCACTGATGATTCACTTTCTTACTTGATTAGTTGAGAAACAAAGTCCAAAAGATCTGCATGCATGTATAATTCTCGCAATGCATGTGACTTTTAGATGTATGATAGGGTCAATGCATGATATTGAGGGAAAACCTTGGGATCACATAGATCACTTGGTTTGGAGACTTATAAGTGTTATTGGTCATGCAAGAACACAATTGGTCAACAATGGCTATAAGTCATAAAATGAATCGAGTAGGTGTCTTAGAGGGACTTGCGCATGAATTACAAAAGCCGACCCCAAGGCCCAAATCTTCTTTTTGCATTGAATTTCTTTCTAAATATTGATTTTAGTTTGATGTTGTGCTTTTGATTATTTTGACATGTATGCTTGTTTCTTTCCATTGTTTGTACATAGTTATAGATTTCCTAGACTATATCTAAATTAGGACCTTGAAGATGAAGAGGACATGAAGACGGTAAACGTTGATGTTCATTCCGACCATTATTCTATACCATTCATCCTCGACATATGTCTCGGGTTCTTATCGTCAATATAAAAGCCTGTTGACACCTGATTTTTAGTCAATACATAAAAAAAATAAAAAATAAAAAACCAAATTAGTTCACAATTAATCGTCACCATTCATCAATAATGCATCATGGCCGTTGAAATAGGCATATGCTCAATTAGGGGAACTCTTAACTAGGAAGATCAAATCCTAGCCCTTAGTTCAATCCAAGGGCTAAGATTTGATCTTGCCAGAAAATATATAAAGAGAAAAAAAGAAAAGAAAAAGGGGGAGCATTTTCACGATCGATTCTCTCTCTCCCGCTCTCTCTCCATCACGATCTCTCTCTAAGGCGGAGCTCTCTCACTCGGATTCTCTCTTTTTCTCTTCTCTCTCGGACGAGCTCTCTGGCTCACTCTCTCTGACTCTCGCTCTCTGAATCTTGACCTCCTCCTTTGCACTTCCCTAAAACCCTAGAAAACAGATTAACCACCGGCGAAGGAGCTCGAGGTAAGGGGCTCAGATCCAAAGCCGATCAACGGCGACGACGGCGGCGACGACGGCGGCGACGGCGGCAACATTGGTTTTCGATCATTTCCTTGTCCCGGTTCTTCGGTCATTCCCCTGCAGTGGCTCCGAATCCGGTGTCTCTCTCAATCCGGTTTTCTCTCTCTATAATCGAATCAATCACTCTCTCGCTGCTCGCCTTGGCTCTGACTCCGTGTTTCGAGCTTTGGGATTGCGCATCGCCTTCGGTTCTTCGTTTCTCTTCATCCGGCGCGCTGACATTGATTCTCTTCCACCGCTGTCGAATCGACCTCTAGAATGGAGGCGCTGGTTCGTTAGAGAACCGGAAGGAGGTAAAACTCGCTCCCTTTCCGATTTGTTTTTTTCCATGGCGTCACGGTAGATTCCCGGTGCGGTGACATTTTTGAGTTCTTGAGGTTTCGGCGCGTCATCCTCGGTCTTAGATTTTAGGTCTCGGCCTTTCTCTGCTTTGAAAAGACTGAAGCCGTAGCGATCTATTAGAGCGGATTAGTTTGTTTTTGGCGCCACGGTTTCGCGAGCATGGAGTTAGAAGATTGGGATCGTGGTTAGGTTTTTGTTTCGAGCTACTCTACTCTATCTTAGCTCCAGAATCGGTTCCTTAGTCAGGCGTGCTTGTGCGCTTTATTTACGAAGCAAAGGCTGGGAATTGTTGCCATTGTCTACGTGAAAAAGGACTGTGATTGAGGTTCTATTAATGATTTAAACTTGCTGCATTTCCTTTGCAATGAGTCGAATGTGAATCATTGCTCTACATTTGCATCTAAGCTCCCTAGGCCCAAATGTATACCGCATGTTTGATGAGATTCGTGAACTAAATAAGTGTGTTCTTTTTATTCAAGTATTGACCCAGAATTTCATTCATCACTAGGTTTTTGATCAATTTTTGTCATATCAGCTTAATTGTGTTATGTTTCTTCATTGAAAATCATAGGCGTTCCATTTTGAACTTGCTTTAGCTTTGTTGGAATCTTGTCAATACATGCTGATTTGCAACTGTTGCGGCCCTGATCTAATGTCCATTGATCCTTTATTTGGTGCTATTCCACTTAAGTAAGCATGTGTAGTGACATAAGATTGTGTTATGATGAATTTCATGTTCGCTTGGAAAAGATATTATGTCAGGGATGAATCAAAGTTTAATGGAAATCAATCCATGGATGTTGACCATGTCTTGATATCCCATGATTGGGTGTGCATTTCATTCCAACTTGAGGCTAATTTGGTTATGGATTGATGTCATTTTGATCAAGTAGACTCATACGTGCTTGTCAGAAGATATAGCTTCAATTTCATGGCAATTTGTCATCAAACAATCATAATTTACAGTCTCGTGTGCTCTGTTACAATTTTGATTGCATGCTAAAATCATGGATTATAGATGCCGCAATGGATAATAGATGTGTTGATTGTGGTCATTTGCATTCTCTGGAAATTCGTAGGTTTTAAGGATTTAGTTTTTGCTGTGGCAAATTTGAGATCATAAACTTCGAAATCTTGAGTTGACGTGTTTTAGACAATCGATCTACATTTGATAAGCTTCGATTTGATATACTAAAGGGCTCAAATGGAAGTCATTTGCTAGCTCAAATCCATATCGAAAATTTGTGTACTGTGCTGGAAATTTGATTTGAAATCTACTAGCTGCTGTGATTGTTGAACACGTTTGCTGTTTTCTGATTTTCTTCTGAATTTTTGCTTGGATTCGGAGGTCAATGGATCAAGAAAGTTTTCTCGACATATTCTTGGCTACAACATATAATTCTTTTAGATTTTTTGGACTTGATTTGAGTAGGGAAATGCTGTCTTTTCTGTGGCTAGTTGCTGTTAGTCTTGAAATGAAATAGCCGATGTGTCGCAACTGAAATTATCATTGCATTTTGCCCCTAATGACAAATCACATATCAATGTTAATGAATTTGTATGATCTTTTGCACATGGATTTAGGGTTATATGTCTGAATCAAACTTGTTCTTCACATTTAACCCTACGTCACGTTCAAATTCCATAATTTTCATGCATTGATTAGGTGACTTGGTAAGTCTGTTATCATGCATCATTTTCTGGTTTGCTTGTGATTGATTTGCATGTGTTAGCGATTGTCACTTCTTGGCCATGAATTTGACCTTTCTTGAACCCGACATCTCTTAAAGTCTTAGGGTACGTCTTAATCTTTCTAATGACACTAGTTTTGCATTATTTGCATGTCATTTGTCCCATTTTTCCATTTTTTGCAAAGTTGGCCTTGAAATCTGCTATAAGTGAAATTCGGAATGCTTATTTAGCCCTTGTTGAGTCAGATCTCTTATTGTTTGTGCATGGATTTTTCCCTAAGGATTTTGAGATCGACTCCTTAATGAAATCTGTTTGTCTTTCTCATGACTATGTCATGATGAAATTTCAGAATTTTTAGTCATTGTTTATTAGGACAAATTGTTGTTGATTTACCATGATGTCTTGCTATCCTTTGTTTCTGATGTGTTGTTATGTGTTCTTGAATTTTTATAAATTCATGTGTAACCCATTTTAGGAAACTACATTCATGAAAGTTGTTCCTCATGATGTGCTTGATGTTTTGTACTTTTCTTAGAGCCAATTGTCCATGGGTTTTACCCCGATTGCTTTGATCTTAGTTGTGATGATTGTTTCTTTCATTTGTATGCACCTAGTTATAGGTTTTTAGGTTAGGATTAGATTAGACCCCGAAGATGGAGAAGGGGTGAAGATGGTGGAGGTCGATGTCCATTCCGACCATTATTAAGTAATATTAGTTTCTCCTGACATATGTCTCAAGTTTATTTTGTTGTATAAAACCCGACCAGTTGCGGGTTTTTCTCTCTTTCTCTCATTGTATTCCCTTTTATACTCTTTAGGATTGCATAATAGATTTACTGCTTTCCTTGATTGATTACTTAATGTCTAGCAATTTCAATTTCATTGATTGTTTTCCTTTCTTATTTTTTTAGAAATAGAATAGCGTGAAAATGATCAACCACGCATGATCACTTAGTTTAGGACTGATGATCCTAAAAATGTAAAAAGAAACGCATAGACATGTTAGGAAAAACACAACATACTGTTTAGGTACCGAATGGGCGTTAATAGCAATATTAGCGTAACCCAAGTCCTCGAACCTAGATATCTAGTTACGTAGGAATCGAGGGAACACTCCCAACCCTCGATTGGGTTTTCTAGCTGACCCCCGAAACGAGGCTAGTGGCGACTCCCGTCTATTTTTAGGATGTCATAAATAATTAGACTGTATAAAATTCGCTGTCACGCGGGGTACGAGCTTGGAGAGCTCATGATCTCGTGATCAAATACTCCTAAACCCGACCCTTCCCTCCTTTGACATAGAGGGGCGGCGAAATCAGGTCGTGACAGGCTTGGCGACTCCACTGGGGATTGGTTACTAGATTAAGAGGACTTTGAGCCGTTTAAAAATGGTTGTTGTGTTTTAATTAACATGTCTTGTGTAGGATCGCTTGCATGTCAAAGTCATGTGGAAAATCAGGTTAGTCGCTAACCTTGTGTTAAATGGTCTTGTAGGTGGGAGTTATAAGGAGAGGCGTGCTTATAAACCCTTCGTTTTGCAGAAGGTGTAAGGATGTATGAATGTATGAAGGTTTATATTGAATTGCTGGATGTTTAAATTTAAATGCATGTTTACAAGCTTTAGCACGACACCGCACACACAACCGCAGTCTAAAACCCCGATTGCCCAATCTAGGACCTTAGGAGGGTTTATGGGTGGAATATGCGAGTGAATACTCGTGGTAATCCATTACTTACATTAGCCCGCTCATCCTAACCGATAAAGATAGCACTGACCGACGATAGTAGCGGTGGGTAAACTATTTTTATTCTTTGGGATGGGGACCTTGAGCCTTTAGCACCCTCACCTTAGGCGTCGAAACCTCACAGTTTCATGCAGCATGTGACTTGTGCTTGCCATGTGTTTGGCGGGTAAGTGATCGTTCCTTTTTATCGTCCTTATCTTTTTACTTTCCATATCTCAATTATGCATTTTATATTCCAACGACGATATGTTTTAATCATGGGTGCCCCTTTAGGTTTAGATTTAGATGGGTAAACTCGAAGTGGACGTGATCCCCATGCCTGGGAATCTCAAGACTGTGGGAGAATCTTGACCCAAGACATCAAGACTATATGGAAAAATGCATAGGCTTCCTCTCAACTCTATTAAAGGTCGAACCACGCATCACGATGGTGAAAGCAATGGCTCATTTTTTGGAATCCCGTGACTTCCACTTTCGTGTTTAATCAATATGAATTGACCCCTACAATTGAGGAGTTCTGAAAAGCCATTGGATTAGGTAAAGCTTCTTCAGGTTTCGTCACTCCTCCTATTGGTCAAAATCCAATCTCTCTTCTAAGTCAATTCCTCAATATCTCTACCAATAAAATTGAGACCATTCTTAATGGAAATTCTCGTGCTATGCCTTATAATTTCCTCGAACAACATTTCCTCAGCCTCAAGCCTAAATCTGGGAACCAAATTCCTTGTGTCCTCTTACTCATGTTCTTTGGCTTTGTGATATTCCCACATACCCGAAAAACAATGGATCATGTAGTCACTCACATTGTCAACCAAGTGTGCGCATTTAATTGTTTTACACACATGATCCTTGCAGAAACTTTTGTGTCTCTTAATCGTTTCAAAGCAAATGGACGAGGAACTCTTAGAGCCTCATTAGGACTTCTCCAAGTTTGGCTCTTTTCACATACTAAGGAATTTGCCCCTCACATGAAAATTGTCGATGTCACAAAATATCATCATCCCATTCTTAAATTTTGCCAAAGAAATGAATTCTTTCCATCATGGTCTTTCTCCACTTGGTTTCATTTCCTCAAAAGCCTCAACCCTAGCTTAATTCAATGGCATGTTCGGTGGCTTGGGAATCCCGAAGTGCACCTTTTTAGTGGAGTTGATGACCCACTCCCCCTCGTGGGATTGATGGGTTTAACGTCATATTACCCTTTAAGGGTGCTTCGCCAATATCGCGCGCTTCAAACGATCCCACCAATCCTCAAGCTGGGGTTATATCGTATTGATTATCACATTGAAGTCATCAAGGAAAACCAAATTGACCATATCAAGGCCGCGATTCAAGCTGCTATTGGAATTTGGTACTCCCATTCCTCGCATTATGTGGTTGCCATTGATGAAGATGACTTGGAAGGAGAGATGAAGACTCACCAAGCTACCATTGACTACGTATACCGTCAAGTAGAACCTGAGCTCAAGGTTCAGTTGCCTGATATTCCCGAGCCTCAAGGTTTTCGGCGAGCTCATGTTAAGGAGCAAGAAGACAATGCCTTGACCGATGAGGAACGCTTGACCCATGATAACAAGCGTCTTCGCATTATCCCACCTTGTCCTTAGGTTTTCATTTCATATTCTTTTCTTCTAAAGGGATTTCATTTATGTTTCCCTCATTCCTATCGAGGTTTCCCTGTATTCATTTTCATATCACAAGTAAAATTGAACCACTTTGTAAGCTTTAAGAAAGCAAGGTTCTGTTTCCCTTGTAATTGTTCGATTGAAATGAATAAAATTCATGAACATTTTCATGTAACTTTTAGAAAATGGGCATTCTGATTAAATATTTGTCATCGTTCCTTTTCAATTGTATAATTTATTTTGATGAAATTTTAATAAGAGGATGTTATATGATACTGGGATCATATACACTTCTTATCATTATTTCATCTCAAGAAAATATAAAATTGACCAGGATTTGTATTTTAATGATCTCTTTAACTTGTACTAATTCGGGTGATTTTCTTTTACAGGTTGTGAAAAACGGCTGAAGAACGGTCTATCATACGTACCCGCCACCAAACAAGGATGGAGAACGAAGATACTTGTGCCCGTGTTATTAGTATGGAGAATCAAATAGCGCAAATGATGGCGTTGTTAGCTGATCTCTCCAACCAAGTCAAGAACTTGACTTATGTAGTTCCTGCTTCTCCTACCATAAATCCTCCTACCGCACCCCCTGAAGTGCCAGTAGTAGAACCCATGGGAAAAGGGCCTGCTGAAGAAGTCCCTACTACAATCCTGATAGTCGTTGATTTACAGCCTCCATCTAAGGATACTCCAACTCCGTACTTTGATGAGGAAAGTTCGAGACGTCTCGCAAAGATTGAGGAACGCCTTTGTATGCTACAAGACTATCAATTGCAAGGGTTCGATAAGCTGTCACCCTTCGCCAAGGTTAAAGTTCCTAAATTCTACAAGGAACCCAAGTTCACAAGGAAATATGACGGCATTGGATGCCCCAAGACCCACTTGAAGTACTATTTGGGCAAGATGGCCCGTTACTCAGATAATCCTCCACTCCTGATTAATTCCTTTCAGGATAGCTTGATCGGTCCTGCGTTGACATGGTTTATAGAGTTGGACATGGAGAAGATCCATACTTGGGAGGATCTTGCTGATGAATTCTTCCAACAATATAAGTTCAACACTGAAATCGCTCCAACTCGAGAGGAGTTAGTCCGGGTCGAGAAGAGGAGAACTGAAACGTTTAGAGCTTATGCTCAAAGATGGAGAGTTACTACATCTCAAGTAAAGCCACCATTGTCTGAGAAGGAGACTATGAAATTACTGCTTCAAGCTATGCCTCATGATTTCTTCAAGAAGATGTACAACCACACATGTATTAACTTTGCCACATTTGTGGAGTTAGGTGAACGCATTGAGGCGATCATGCGTGAAGAAAGGTTGACTGAGAACACGAATCGTCGATATGCCCCAAAGAAAGATAAGGAATCGATCGTGGAGATTGCTTATATACAAAATTCCTCTTCTCAGAAGCCATATAATCCTCAAGCTCACAAACCTACCATGGAGGTAGGGGGTTCTTCCAGAAACTTTGAGCGCAAAGGAAAAGCCCCTCAAAGGCAATTTACTCCATTGCCTAAACCCATGTCCCAACTACTTCCAATGCTGATCGAAAATCATTTTATGGCAAAAGAGATCCCGAGGGATAATCCGCCAAAGTTTGTCGGGTTCGACCTTAATAAGACATGTGAATATCATATGGGTGAGAAAGGTCATCATGTGGACAACTGTATGGTGCTCCGTTCTAAGATCCAGAATTTGCTGGATAAAAAGCTGCTCACCTTTAAGGACTCGGCGCCGAATGTCCAACAAAATCCCCTTCCAAAGCATTCTGAAGATGGCCTGGTTGGCACCATTGTTGAAAATGAATAGCCTTCAGTTCCCACTGTGTAAAGGATGTTTCTAGTTCTTGCATTTAATTTTTAGTCGTATTCCATTCATTTCTCCCTTGCAAGGGAATTCCATTCATTTCATTTGTTTCTACTTGTAATAATCTGAATCATAAACTCTATGGATCCAAGATGATATACGTTGTCATGCAATTTTTGCATATCGATAAAATTCATGTTTTGTTAATAGACATGTGAAGCCCAAATCAGTCCTATGATGATGCTTTAAGGCATGAGCCTTCACACGATCTATAGTTTCAAAATGTTTTAGTAGAACGAGGATGTCCAATGACATGAAGACTAGTTCCCAATAAATTTCTTCAAAAACTCGAATTTGAAAACAAATTTTTCATGACATTTACATACATTGCATTCATTTATATGTATACATACTAACCATTTTTCGATTGCATCTCAGGCACGACATTTCACATCACGATAGTCATTTGCATTCAAAAGATTTTTCAAGAAATATTATCCATGAATAAATTGAAAGGCCTTTGAGCCACTTTTGGATTGAATCTGAGCCACTTTAGGATATTTGCATTATGCATCGCATGCATACATATTGCTTTTGCATGTTTGTTCATCTTGCAGGATCTCTGATGAAGATTCTACCCGTCCACAAGAGGTTCATATAAGAAATGCAAAACTTCAAAAGTGTCCATTCTTCTTTAGAACTTAGAAGTGACCCTATCCTTTAGAATGCCAAAAGAGTTAGTTAGAACTCTAGAGTCAGTTAGAACTCTAGAAATGAACCATTGTGCTAGGCAAAGCCTGTTCAGTCCACAAGTTTTATTCAACCTTACTTTTCCAAAAGTCTCCCTAGTAGGGTCAAGGAAACATGTCCTTTCAAACAAAATTTCATTACATTTTCATTCCCCAAGGAGTTGAATTTAACCAAAGTGTGTTTTGGAAAACCTAAAAATGATTGTTAAATATGCCAGGGGGTAATGCCTAAAATGATGAGAGGCAACCATTTTACCAAACACGTCCTTATACACTCCTTGAGAGAATTGGGTGGAAAGAACCATGTCTTAAGACATAATATTCATTCACAGTGAATACATGTTTGAGATGATAAAGGCATTTTATTTCTCAATCACAAACACTATTGATATCCCTTGCAAGCCACTTTGAGCCAAATAGGGAGCATTTCCAAAATAACACTGTCAAGAACAACCCCACATTGGGGCAAAATAGGGGGTCTTGGTTGAAAATTATGGAGCAAAAGATTAAGAAAGATTTTATTGCTTTTACTTGCATCAATCTTCTTGTGCTAGCTTCAGGTGATTTCTTATCGAGACTCGAAGCATCCCAAAGTGACGAAGAGCATTCTTTTCACTATCGCAAACACAATTACCCTTTGCATAGCCAATTTGAGCCTTATACAATTCTTTCATAACCCTAGGTGATGATTATCTCCCCACACTAGGGAAAGGCACATGATTTACCAACAAAATTGTGAATATTGGTAAATGCCACTCGAGAGTCCTAGATGCTCAAAAGAGAGTGAAAACTAGGAGGTATGAAAAAACAGTGTGCCTGGTAAAAGCAAGACCAATGCCCATGAAAAAAATGCAAAAAAAATAAGCAAGAATGCAAAAGATAGCAAAATCAATGGTTATGCAAAACACTATCCGTTGAAAAAAAAAAAACAAAAGAAATGCCTTGCAAGAAAAAACAAAAGAATGCAAAGAAGCTCTCATGTCTCAAGACAAATTCCCAAAAGGACTCTCGAGATAGGATAAATTTCAAGAGTCAAATTTTCAAAAAGTCATGTGGTGGTAATGATGCCAAGATAATCACTCACTTTTAACCCTTTGATATCTGAAAGTTTTTCAAGCCTTTTTAAGCCTCACCCGAACCAACATTACAACCCTTATCCGAAGTCTCTTCCGATTGGGATGGTTCGAGTTGAAATAAGAATATCACATAAGAGCTACCGCTAGAAGGAGTGGAAGCAATCCTATCTTATCTTATCTTCAAAGTTCTTGACTTGTAAACTCGATGAAGATATTGATTGAATATTCATTTCTTGGCCTCAAAGTACATGCCCTTTGTGCAAGCCCATGACCAAGCCATCATTACGGTCCATTCAAAAGACCTTTTGATCAATAGATTGTATTCACTGTGAACATTTCCGAAAGCCTTAGACATAGGTTGAGTGAGACTTCTCTAGTGAGGATTAAACAGTTTTCCCATATCAATGGTTGGGAACAAAAGCCTTATTTGAGAGTCAGTGTGAAAGACCTCTTTTGATTAGGATATTTCCACTTGGCATAATTGATTTAACCCTTAGATGGTTAATCAGATCTCGTTTTGTTAAAATCCTCTCTGAAGGGATTTGACAATTGGCATTATTTCGCAAGATTGGCTCTCAAGCAATTTCGAAACGCTTTTTCAAAATATTTGTCCCTTAGTGAACCAGTTTTTGGTCATCCTAAACCATATCATTGTTTTTGGTTTTTGGGTCATCCTAAATCATAACTCTTGCTTTTGATTTTTGGTTACCCTAAACCATACCCCTTGCCTCTTTAGGTTCTAGATTATCCTTAAACCTTGTCTTTTAGGTTCTAGGTTATCCTTTAACCTTCTCTCCTAGGTTCTAGGTCATCCTTAAACCTTGTCTCCTAGGTTCTAGGTCATCCATAAACCTTGCCTGTTAGGTTCTAGGTCATCCATAAACCTTGCCTCTTAGGTTCTAGGTCATCCTTAAACCTTGCCTCTTAAACCTTGCCTCTTAGGTTCTAGGTTATCCTTAGACCTTATCTCCAGGTTCTAGGTTATCTTTAGACCTTATCTCCAGGTTCTAGGTTATCCTTAAACCTTGTCTCTTAGGTTCTAGGTTATCCTTAAACCTTGTCTCTCAAGTTCTAGGTTATCCTTAAACCTTGTCCTTAGGTTCTAGGTTATCCTTAAACCTTGTCTCTCAAGTTATAGGTTATCCTTAAACCCTGTCTCTCAAGTTCTAGGTTATCCTTAAACCTTGTCTTTAGGTTCTAGGTTATCCTTAAACCTTGTCTCCAAGTTCTAGGTTATCCTTAAACCTTGTCTCCAAGTTCTTGGTTATCTTTAAACCTTGTCTTTAGGTTCTAGGTTATCCTTAAACCTTGTCTTTAGGTTCTAGGTTATCCTTAAACCTTGTCTCTCAAGTTCTAGGTTATCTTTAAACCTTGTCTTTAGGTTCTAGGTTATCCTTAAACATTGTCTCTTAGGTTCTAGGTTATCCTTAAACCTTGTCTCCAAGTTCTAGGTTATCTTTAAACCTTGTCTTTAGGTTCTAGGTTATCCTTAAACCTTGTCTTCAGGTTCCAGGTCATCCTTAAATCTCGTCTTAGGTTCCAGGTCATCCTTAAACCTCGTCTTTAGGTTCTAATTCATCCTTAAACCATTTACTTCTCATTTAGTGATTTTATTTCCATTTCACGGAGAGAAAGAGAGCGATAGACAGAGTGAATAAACCCAAACAAGAGTTCACCGTCATGAGCAATGGTAAGTATCAGGTACGTCCCTAACCAAATATCATTGCTCGTCTTTCCACTATTTCCGAAATGGGGTCGACTAAAAATTGCAGGTATTAATTTTGTCTTTGAGTGGAACCTCTTCGAACTCCCACTCAAAGAGGGACAACGGTTGACACCGGATTTTTAGTCGATAAATAAATAAAATAAAAACCAAATTAGTTCACAATTAATCGTCGCCGTTCATCAATAATGCATCATGGCCGTTGAAATAGGCATATGCTCAACTAGGGGAACTCTTAACTAGGAAGATCAAATCCTAGCCCTTAGTTCAATCCAAGGGCTAAGATTTGATCTTGCCTGAAAATATAGAAACAAAAAAAAAAAGGGGAGCATTTTCACGATCGATTCTCTCTCTCCCGCTCTCTCTCCATCACGATCTCTCCCTGGGGCGGAGCTCTCTCACTCGGATTCTCTCTTTTTCTCTTCTCTCTTGGACGAGCTCTCTGGCTCACTCTCTCTGACTCTCGCTCTCTGAATCTCGACCTCCTCCTTTGCACTTCCCTAAAATCCTAGAAAATAGATTAACCGTCGGCGAAGGAGCTCGAGCTAAGGGGCTCAGATTCGAAGCCAATCAATGGCGGTGACAGCAACGGCGGCGGCGACATCGGTTTCCGATCATTTCCTTGTCCCAGTTCCTCGGTCATTCCCCTGCGATGGCTCCGGATCCGGTGTCTCTCTCAATCCGGTTTTCTCTCTCTATAATCGAATCAATCACTCTCTCGCTGCTCGCCTTTGCTCTGACTCCGTGTTTCGAGCTTCGGGATTATGGATCGCCTTCGGTTCTTCGTTTCTCTTCGTTCGGCGCACTAACGTAGGTTCTCTTCCGCCGCTGCCGAATCGACCTCTGGAATGGAGGCGCTGGTTCGTTAGAGAACCGGAAGGAGGTAAAACTCGCTCCCTTTCCGAATTTTTTTTCCATGGCCTCACGGTAGATTCCCGGTGCGGTGACATTTTTGAGTTCTTGAGGTTTCGGCGCGTCGTCCTCGGTCTTAGATTTTAGGTCTCGGCCTTTCTCTGCTTTGAAAAGACTGAGGCCGTAGCGATCTATTAGAGCAGATTAGTTTGTTTTTGGCACCACGGTTTTGCGGGCGTGGAGTTAGAAGATTGGGATCGTCGTTAGGTTTTTGTTTCGAGCTGCTCTATTCTATCTTAGCTCCAGAATCGGTTCCTTAGTCAGGCGTGCTTGTGTGCTTTATGTACGAAGCAGAGGCTGGGAATTGTTGCCATCGTCTACATGAAAACAGACTGTGATTGAGGTTCTATTAATGATTTAAACTTGCTGCATTTCCTTTGCGATGAGTCGGATGTGAATCATTGCTCTACTTTTGCATCTAAGCTCCCTAGGCCCAAATGTATACCGCCTGTTTGATGAGATTCGTGAACTAAATAAGTATGTTCTTTTTATTCAAGTATTGACCCAGAATTTCATTCATCACTAGGTTTTTGATCAATTTTTGTCATATCAGCTTAATTGTGTTATGTTTCTTCATTGAAAATCATAGGCGTTCCATTTTGAACTTGCTTTAGCTTTGTTGGAATCTTGTCAATACATGCTGATTTGCAACTGTTGCGGCCCTGAACTAATGTCCATTGATCCTTCATTTGATGCTATTCCACTTAAGTAAGCATGTGTAGTGACATAAGATTGTGTTATGATGAATTTCATGTTCGCTTGGAAAAGATATTATGTCAGGGATGAATCAAAGTTTAATGGAAATCAATCCATGGATGCTGACCATGTCTTGATATCCCATGATTAGGTGTGCATTTGATTCCAACTTGAGGCTAATTTTATTATGGATTGATGTCATTTTGATCAAGTAGACTCATACGTGCTTGTGAGAAGATATAGCTTCAATTTCATGGCAATTTGTCATCAAACAATCACAATTTGCAGTATCGTGTGCTCTGTTACAATTCTGCTTGCATGCTGAAATCATGGATTATAGATGCCGCAATGGATAATAGATTATCAATATGTTGATTGTGGTCATTTTCATTCTCTGGAAATTCGTAGGTTTTAAGGATTTAGTTTTTGCTGTGGCAAATTTGAGGTCATAAACTTCGAAATCTTGAGTTGACGTGTTCTGGACAATCGATCTACATTTGATAAGCTTCGATTTGATATACTAAAGGGCTCAAATGGAAGTCATTTGCTAGCTCAAATCCATATCGAAAATTTGTGTACTGTGCTGGAAATTTGATTTGAAATCTACTAGCTGCTGTGATTGTTGAACACGTTTGCTGTTTTCTAATTTTCTTCTGAATTTTTGCTTGGATTCGGAGGTCAATGGATCAAGAAAGTTTTCTCGACATATTCTTGGCTACAACATATAATTCTTTTAGATTTTTTGGACTTGATTTGAGTAGGGAAATGCTGTCTTTTCTGTGGCTAGTTACTGTTAGTCTTGAAATGAAATAGCCGATGTGTCGCAACTGAAATTGTCATGGATTTTGCCCCTAATGACAAATCACATATCAATGTTAATGAATTTGTATGATCTTTTGCACATGGATTTAGGATTATATGTCTTAATCAAACTTGTTCTTCACATTTAACCCTACGTCATGTTCAAATTCCATAATTTTCATGCATTGATTAGGTGACTTGGTAAGTCAGTTATCATGCATCATTTTCTGGTTTGCTTGTGATTAATTTGCATGTGTTAGCGATTGTTACTTCTTGGCCATGAATTTGACCTTTCTTGAACCCGACATCTCTTAAAAAGTCTTAGGGTATGTCTTAATCTTTCTAATGACACTAGTTTTGCATTATTTGCATGTCATTTGTCCCATTTTCCATTTTTGCAAAGTTGGCCTTGAAATCTGCTATGAGTGAAATTCGGAATGCTTATTTAGCCCTTGTTGAGTCAGATCTCTTATTGTTTGTGCATGGATTTTTCCCTAAGGATTTTGAGATCGACTCCTTAATGAAATTTGTTTGTCTTTCTCATGACTATGTCATGATGAAATTTCAGGATTTTTAGACATTTTTTACTAGGACAAATTGTTGTTGATTTACCATGATGTCTTGCTATCCTATTATGTTTCTGATGTGTTGTTATGTATTCTTGAATTTTTATAAATTCATGTGTAACCATTTTAGGAAACTACATTCAGGAAAGTTGTTCCTCATGATGTGCTTGATGTTTTGTACTTTTCTTAGAGCCAATTGTCCATGGGTTTTACCCCGATTGCTTTGATCTTAGTTGTGATGATTGTTTCTTTCATTTGTATGCACCTAGTTATAGGTTTTTAGGTTAGGATTAGATTAGACCCCGAAGATGGAGAAGGGGTGAAGATGGTGGAGGTCGATGTTTATTCCGACCATTATTAAGTAATATTAGTTTCTCCCGACATATGTCTCAGGTTTATTTTGTTGTATAAAACCTGAAGAGTTGCGGGTTTTTCTCTCTTTCTCTCATTGTATTCCCTTTTATACTCTTTAGGATTGCATAATAGATTTACTGCTTTCCTTGATTGATTACTTAATGTCTTGCAATTTCAATTCCATTGATTGTTTTCCTTTCTTATTTTTTTTAGAAATAGAATAGCGTGAAAATGATCAACCACGCATGATCACTTAGTTTAGGACTGATGATCCTGAAAATGTAAAAAGAAACACATAGACATGTTAGGAAAAACACAACATACTGTTTAGGTACCGAATGGACGTTAATAGCAATATTAGCGTAACCCAAGTCTCCAAACCTAGATATCTGGTTGCGTAGGAATCAAGAGAACACTCCCAACCCTCAATTGGGTTTTCTAGCCGACCCTCAAAACAAGGCTAGTGGCGACTCCCGTCTATTTTTAGGATGTCATAAATAATTAGACTATATAAATTTCGCTGTCACGCGGGGTACGAGCTTGGGAGAGCTCATGATCTCATGATCTCATGATCAAGTACTCCTAAACTCGACCTTTTCCCTCCTTTGACATAGAGGGGCGGCGAGATCAGGTCACGACAATGAGTTGAGGGTTCTCTTTTCCTGTTATCCTTTTCAATTGTGTTTACCTTTTATATTTTCTATGATTGCATGGTAGATTTACCGTTTTTCTTAATTGTTTACTTTATGTCTCACAATTTTCAATTCAATTGTGTTTTCTTTTCATTTTCTTTAGAAATAGAATAGTATGAAAACGACCAACCACGCATGATCGCTTAATTTAGGACTAACAATCCCAAAAATGTAAGAAGAGATGCATGGACACATTGGGTAAGCACAACATATTGTCTAGGTATCGAAATGGCACTAATAGAAATATTAGCGTAACCCAAGTCCTCGGACCTAGATATATGGGTGCGTAGAAATCAAGGAAACACTCTCAACCCTTGATTGGGTTTCTAGCTGACCCCCAAAAATGAGGCTAATGGCGACTCTTGTCTTATTTTTAGATTGTCCTAAACAACTACACCGTATAAATAAACTTGTCGCGCGGGGTATGACTCCCGATAAGACTCACCATGATTTAACAAACCCACATGTGGAAAATTCCTAATAGCCGAAGTGATGTCATCCTTAAGAAGGAGTACCAGAGAGAGGGCTACCATGGTAAATATACCCTTAAATTCGATATTCACACCCGACCTCCTCTCCCGAGGTGTGTCGCCCGTGTGGGTACAGGTCAGGACACTCCGCTATTATGCAGGGTACGAGTTTAGGAGAACTCGTAACCTTGTAAAGGGAACTTGCAAGAGGTTCTTCCAAGGGGTGAGGTGATGACATCCCTATGGTTGAGAACCGTGAGAAAACTTTCGTGGTCAAGTACCCCTAAATCCGACCTTTCCCCATTTCTTTTTATTGCGAGAGGGATCGAGGGCAGCGAGATAGGGTCGCAACATTGTGTCCTTGTAGAATCAAACCTCTTTTCATTTTTGTATGGATTTTTCTTTCTCATGCCTATGTCATGGTGAACTTTCAAAATTTTTAAACATCATTTATTAGGACAATTTTTTGTTGATTTTCCATGAGGTCTTGCTGCCCTTTTCTATTTATGATGTGATGCTATGTGTTCTTAAATTTTATAAATTCACATGTAGCTCATCTTAGGAAACTTCTATCATGAAAATTGTTTTTTATTGAGTGCATGTCATGTAATTTTCTTATGGCCTTTAAATGTAATTATTTTTCTAGGATTTTTTAAAATGTCCTGCATGCTGAACTGCGATTAGTCATATTCATGAAATTTATTCCAAATTTCCTAATCTTTGTTGTCGAAGGTCCTTGAAAAATGAAAAGGCCTTTCAGTGACCTTTAGTTAATTTTTTTACAAATTTAAGACAAAAGTCGATTTCACATGTTAAGGTAGCTTTCGTGTATGTGATGCCTTCAACATCAACTATTTTAGCATCCCTCAAACTTTCGATTTGAGATTGATTCTATTTAAGTTTCGGTGGTATTTAAAATGTTTGTGACATCCATTAGTAGTGCATGATGTGTCTCGGATTACCCTTGGCAATTAAATATGCCGCATAGCTATAATGGAATCATATCTCACTTGCACTATTTTCTCTTTAATTTGACATTGAATTTGTCTAGGTTTGGATTGTATTTAAAATGCCTACGACATTTAGTAATAGTGCATGATATGCACCTCGGATTAGCCTTGGTAATTAAATACATCCTACAGCCGAGATGTACCTACGTCAAAATACCTCATCTCCTTATTGATGTTTCAAAGACATCTAAAACTTTTTGAGTCATTACGTGAATCATACATGCACAACATCACTTCATTTGTTAGAAATGTGTGTAATTGTGTTTGGCACTTGATGACTGCATAAGTGACCCGGTGTTTGCTCACTAATCTTGTTTGATTGATTGAGAACCAAGACCCAATGGCCTGTATGCATGTTTATTTTCAACTATCTATATGATTTTTAAACATATGCATAGGTGCGATGCATGATCTTGTGGGATACCTTGGGTCACACTTAGAACCCATTTTAGGGACTTCTTAGCATTGGTTGCCAAGCGAGAGCACAAATGGTGCCTGATAACTATAAGTCACTTCAAAAATGAATTGGGTAGGTGTCCTAGGTGGACCGTTGCATGAATCACAAAGGCCGATCTCGAGGCCAAGTTTGATCGACTAGACATATTTTCTTAATTTCTTGATTATTTTTGTCCGTTTTGTGATTGTGATTATTTTTTTAATGATGATTGTTTCTTTCACTTTGTAAGTACCTAGTCTTAATATCATATTAGACTTAGAATAGGCCCATGGAGGTGGTGACCCCGAAGACAGGAAAACGATGAGTGGTTGATGTCTAATCTGACCCTGTTTTATACCATATGTTCCTCAATATATGTTTCAAGTTGTCTCGTTTTGTATAAATGCTTGACGAGTTGAAGGTTTCTTTCAATTTACTTTCTGTTTAGGATTGTTTGTTAGATTTATCACTTTCCTTAAATTGTTTTTGGTTGGTGTAAAAGAAGAGAATAGAAGAGATGAAGTCTGTCCCTTAGCCCAGTCTATATCTACAACGTTACTTATTGTGCTGTCCTTAAATTTCAACTGATTGTTTTCTTTCTTTTTCTCTTTTGGTAGAAATAGAATAGCATGAAATTGACCACCACGCATGATCACCTAGTTGATTTTTCATTGGCATGAAAAAGTAAAAGACACGCATGGACACCTTAGGAAACATGACAAATCATTAGGTACCGAAAGGGCGTTAACATAAATGTTAGTGTAGCCCAAGTCCCCTAACGTTAGAATCTTTGGTTGTGTAGATACGGAGGGACCATTTCCAACCCTCAATTGGGTTTTCTAACCAACCCCCCAGAACAAGGCTAGTGGCGACTCCTAATTTTCATCTAGGTTGTCTTAACAATTTATAAATAATAAATAAATATGTCATGAGGGTTATGGGTCTTGAGAAGACTCATTTGGTTTAGTATACTCGATGTAAAAATCTCCTAAAGGATGAAGTGACGCTATCATTATGGATGAATGTACTATTGAGAGGACTATCATGATAAGAGTACCCTTAAACTCATCTTTACATTCGGTTTCCTTTTGACCTTAGAACTGTCGATCAAGATATGTTGTGGCATTGAGGTAGAGTCATGACAACTCTCGCTGTCACACGAGGTACGAGCTTGGGAGAGCTCACAACCATGATCAAGCAAACTCACATAATCGAACACGAAAGAAGTGATGACATCTTTTGGGACACATACTATGAAGGAACTCCCGTGGTCAAGCATCCCTAAACCCGAAATTTTCTTAGGCCCGAGATTGGGTCGTGACAAGATCGATTGACTTGCCTTGGTTCACAATCGCACGGAATCGATGTAGGGCCGTTCACGTATAGTATAGTGACCATGCAGAGTCACCCACGACCAGTATAAACTCGAGCTGAATCAATTCATACCCATCCATTGATCGATTCGTAATGGCACGTGATCGTCCACATCGATCCTTATGGTCGAGTGGTCTTTTCATGGTCGAACACTCTAGTCTAACATAACCCTGATCCTAAGTCATCTTGCCCCAATCAACTAGTTGTCTCGTGAAAAATCCCTGGGATTGACTCACGGTCCATTCTCATTATCAGTCTACTGATCTTTAGTCCATTCCTTGCGCCCGAGATAGGGATACGAATTGAGAATGTCACAGCTTGATCAATGCATGTTGATAAGTTTTGCATTTTTTGAGTCTGATGAGTGAGTGAGCTTAGCTTGATGTTTTGGCCTAATATACATTAAAATTAGGCTTAGCGTTCAACTAATGAAATAAACTGGACATCTTGAGCTTCAATTCATAAGTCATATACCAAAATTGATGATCGTTTGCTACGTGAAATAGGTCCCCAAATCTGAAGTCAGAATCTAGAAAGTTGAGAATTAAACTTAGGAATCTCGGTTCCTGACCTAACCTTTCTCCGTTCTCGGATTTTTAAAAATTTCCATATACATAATTAGGAAAAAAAATTCATAAAAGTTATAGCTAGAATAGTAAGCTTTCCATTAATATCAAATTCATCGAAATCAAAGCTTTTTTGGTTGGCCAAAGATTTGATCAATGTGCCAATTAAATTCTGCACTCATATTCGGAAAAATTGTCTCCAGGATGACTTAAAAGTGTTTTGCAATTTTGAGGTATTTAAAGTCCTTTTTTTTACCAAAAACTTAAAACTGAAAAGTTGTTCATTAGGATCTTAATTAGTGGAATGAAAAATTTGAGGACTTAATAGCAAGGTTTGGAGGTCCTTACTGCAAAAAATTGGATAAGGTCGGTCTCGGCCTCTAAAATAGTTCTCAACTAACCACTGAGGTTTGCCCTAGTGGCCTCCCCTCCAACATGGAAGGGGGAGGTGGGGGGTTCGAATTCCCACCTTCTTAAGGGGGTTGGGGTTTCGAATTCTCACCTTCTTAAGGGGGTTGGGGTGGGAACGCATTAGTTTCAGGAGTGGGTTTTGACTCCCACGCCTGGCAAGGAGGCAGGGCAAAAGTCTGAGAGTGAGAGTTAGTGTAAGAATAGAATATGACTGACAAAAAAAAAAAAAAAAAACAGTTCTCAACTGAGTCCCCAAGGAAAACTTGCAATTATCAAATAGTTCAAGGCTTACCTGCAAAAGTATTAATGATAGCTAGCACTATCTGCCTGTAAAATTTTGCGGGATTTTGAAACCCTTATAATTGTTTTCAGATTTTTAAACACGGGGGGTCGAAACCAAGTTCAAATCCTGCGCAATTTCAGGTTTTTCGATTTAGAACCAGGTCAAGTTGTCTTCACGGACTTTGAACTACACATCTGGGCTTTTATTGGTGCCTGAGTCATTGCAATTGGACTTCGTTTGGTATGTTAACTAAGTCATGATATAATCGGTCTGAATTTTATGATAAAACTGAATAAGTCACTCTTCATTGTTCACTTCCTTTTGTGTGATTGGCTGTTTTTTTTTTTTTTTTTTTAACGTCAAATGACTTGAATCCATGCTTAATTTGATGTTTATGTATGTGTTTGCTAGATGAAAGGATAGGTGCGATGCGTGCTCCATAGGTATCCTATTGGGAATTGATTAGAACCAAATTAGGGGTTTATTAATGTTGACCATCGTTCTATGAAAGCAAATGGTGGCCAATCATCATTAACCATTAATCGATCAACCTTAGTCAATTAGGAGGTTGGGATGGTCGAAATGCATGAGAATTAGAGGCTGACCTCGAGACCAATCCATTGATTGATTTGATTTCATTGATTGTTTGGCTTGAATGATTGCATGCAATTGTGCGAATGAATGAAATGAGTGGAATCAACATAATGAACAGAAATCAAACAAAGCGATCCAAAGAGGAGGTGGCCGAATCCATGATGACGAATAAAGATTGATTCCAATCTGGTCTAATCTTGTATTAGTTAGGCTTCTTGTAATTCAAATTAGCTAGACTTCATAATTGTTACAATTGAGTCCTCAGGGTAAATTTCATAATATCACATAGTTCAAGGGGGTTTTCTACAAAATGTTGAAACATGAAAGTTGTTAAGCGCATAATGAGTTGTTCACACGTAAAATTTGGCACTTTTTCATAATTGTTTAGTATTTTCCTCCAATTTTAGAAAAACGGGGTAATTGTAAAGGAGTTTAATCGATTTTTTTAATATTACTTGCACCAGAATTAGGAGAAAGGGTCTAAAAGAAAGTTGAAGTAGACATACTAAGCTTAAATTAGCAATTGGAATCACTTAATTTGAAATTCATTAAGGCTTTACATTGAATTAAAACCGAGAATGTCAGAATTAGGGGTAAAACTGGAAAAGTTGCCCTTTGGGTCAACTAATTAATTTGGACTTACGCTAATTAACCTAAACGCATGCTTAATTGACATTATTTGTGATTGAATTGATGATTGATTAGTGATGCATGATCCTTCTGTTGGTTGCGTAGATTTTAATAAGGAGCTTAGGCACTTAGCCAACTGCTTGATGAAATGCAAGTGGGATTAATAATTGCTTAGCATTAATTAATTAACCCTAGCTGATATTTTTTTTGGTCAGTAACCCTACCTCATTAAACCACTGGGGGTTCGCCCCAGTGGCCACCCTTCCATCTTGGAAGGGGAGGTTGGGGGTTCAAATCCCCACATTCTCAGGGGGGATTGGGGTGGGGATGATTTCATTTCAGGAGTGGGTTTCGACTCCCACGCCCTGCAAAGAGGCAGGGCAAAAGTCTGAGAGTGAGTGTTAGAGTAGGATTAGCATAGGACCGAAAAAAAAAAAAAAAAAAAAAAAAAAAAAAAAAAAACCCTATCTCATTAGGAGGTGGATAAGTTATCGAATTACATGTGGTTATTCAAATCCTGAACCAAACTCATTTTCTTTGGTAATTAGTGAAATTGAGTGAATTTGCTTATTGACACTTGATTTTTAGTCGATGCGTCATTAAAAATAAAATAAAATACCAAGATTAAGGTCTAGATTGTGACATAACATTTTTCCCGACAAAAAAGTATCGTTTTTCATTTCTTTCTCATTTACCCATCATTTGAGGATAATTTCTTAATCATTTTCATCATAAACTCAAAAAGTCAAAAGTTGACCTTTTAGTTGACTTTTTTTTTTGTTAATCCCTTGAACAAAAAGTCAACTCTTAGTCAAAATTTGATTTTTTGTACAAAAAATTTCTAAATAGTTCCAATTTCATTTTGGCTAGAAAATATTTCGAAAATTGAAATTTTGACCATAAATCGACATTTTTAATGATTAATCATTAAATGGATGATTTTTGGCTAATCTTCTGACTAAAAATATTTAAAAAATTTCAAAACCCACAATCATTTTATTTTAGCTTCAATTTGACTTTGGCCACAAAAATTTCACAAAAATCAATTAAGAATCTATTTTTCCAAATTATTTCGATTTAGGTTCAAAATCGACCAAAAATAAAATTATTTTTTTAGTCGTATTTTTCTTTTATAATATTTGATTTAATGGTCATTTCGAGTTCACTCATGTGACTAATTTTGTGATTTGGCATATCGAGCTGTAAATTTCCTTTTTTAGAATTAATCAGAGGTTCCAACAAATTCTTCATGATTGATGAGATCATACTTTTCATGAACTTGTTTTCTTAGTCAATTCAAATCTATAGTTAATTTTGGCAAATTCACATAGAAACTTCTCAATTTAGCAAATTTGGCGTATCAAAAAGTTGCGAAAGAAGGTTAATGTGTTTTGATTAAGCCAATTTAACTTGACCCATTCTAGACTAAAGTTGAATTTGATGAATTGAAATTCAATTTGAACTTTGAACATCAATTTCATTTTGACATATGGTTTGTGTCTTCATATCAATGCTGATTTAAGTGTGTTAGGTCTTACTGAGCGCACTTATTTGAATCAATCGATATTACGTCATATTAATTGCATTCAATTCAATCAATTTGGCAATTAAGCATGGGAAATATGGAAATTGCGTTAATTGTTCGGAAGATCCAAATTTGTGTACCCATTGAATTTGCGCATGATTTTTGATCTTTTTGAGTTAATTAGACTAGTTTAATTTATTGAGATGTTGTTAAAAGGGTTTAATTGGTTTAATTCGATCGAATTTGGGATGTTTCCCTTCAAATTAGCCAATTTTCCCTTTAATTGGATAGAAATTCTTTACAATTAGGTACCTAATTGCACAAGACTTTGAATAGAACTAGCCAAAACCGGTTAGGACTGGCCAAACTAATCAAAACTGGTTCAGACCAGTTTGACCAATTAGATTGGCCTCCAATGGTTTGGCCATTTCTCGACAATTGGCGGCCACCCCTAGTTGGCCCAACTCATGGCCGACCTCCCCATGCCTTTACTTTGTTGAAATTACGAAATTGCCATTTCGGGGCAAAAATGACAAAAATGCCCCTTGACCTCTTTTTGAAGATTCAATCTCAGCCATAAACGACTGTCGTTTAGCCTCGACACCATCGGAGAGCCCCGATTTGTCACGCCTCGATCCTCAAGCGCGTGCCCATCTCTCGGTGGTCGATTAAATTGCGACGTCCCAGGACGCGTCGCCGACCCATTCATTTTAATGCGCGTGCGGAAGCGAATAGATAAATCCCCAGACAACACAAAGATGGGATAGAAAGGCAGAGCCGTCATTTTGAAAACCATGACACACCTTTGTACACAGAAGACTAGATCATTTACGATACTAGTCTATATTCACAAAATCTACAAAAGGTCGATCCTCAAAACAAAGTTGTCCTAAGACAAGCTAGTCGAAACTCATTCGCTGATTCTTCATCCTCCACAGGGTCCGGACGAGATGCCGAGTTCTCCACCACACCATCGAGAGGGTCAACTAGATCCTCGTCCAGAGTAGCGTCAATTACCACAGCAGGGATATCAAAAGTCCTAAGGGGACCCATCCTGAAATCATTGGGTCTATAGAGAAACCACGCTCTGAATTGATGAGGTATCCTATGAGGTGGTTCTCTTCGACCCAAATAGTGGTCACTACCAATTCATAGACCCAAAAACTTTCGGGATCGGGGTAACTAGAAACCCGTTCAGTAACCCTCATGGGACGGCCAAAATGTTATCGAGGATTCGCCATCTAAGATCCTGAAAATAATGAGCCCACGACGGGGTGAGACAACGTCTCAGCAAGTCCACCCCCTAAACTCTGACTAGAAAGGACATATGCCTAAAGGCTATCCAAGCACACACAAGACAGAGGACTTACCTTTGCCTCAGTTCCTTTCTATAAGTCAGTACAATTCATATACTCAACCAATCACTTCAATTCAAATCAAATCATCGATCCATCGATTCACTCGATTCCATACCATCAATACCATCCATAAAATTCAATCGATTCGAACACTGCTCACCCAAGCTGAAAATAGATGGTATAGTTCACCAAAGTTGATAATAGATACATAATGATAATGTTCACCGAAGGTGCTATATATCTATATTGCTCACCGAAGCTGACGAATAATATAGCTCACCGAAGCTGATAAATATCTATAATGCTCACCGAAGCTAACGAATAATATAGCTAACCAAAGCTGATAGATATCTATAATGCTCATCGAAGCTGATGATTCACCATTTTTATCATACTCGATGAAAATAATCGTGTGTAGGTACACGGTCGGTCTTAGCCAAAATACAATATTTTTTATTTTTAAAGATCCCACCATTTAGTATAGTCCACAAAGATATCTTTGGCGTTATAAACCGACGCCCAGTGTTTCCCGATTAAATACTGAAATTACTCAATTTTGGGATAAATTCTCAAAATCACAATTATCACTCAAATAACACAATTTAGCATTCAATTAAATAAACCAAGCACACCATTGCAATCAACATGAAATTTCGGTCATCGACTATCCCGGTATAATTTTCGGAAAATAATAAATAATTAAATAAATACCAAAAATAATTAAATAAATACATTTAAATGCCATAAATAGAAACTTAGGCCGGAAAAAGCATAATTAATTACCAAAACGGGTCCGGAAAAATTCCGAACCTATCTAGATAAATACTACCACCTATCTAGTTGCTAATTAAGCTGATCTAACCACCTAACATGCATAAACGATTAATTAAATCGCTATTCCATTCTAACTAACCACCTAAACCTTACTTAGCCTAAGCTAATCAACCCTTAAGCATAATTAACTCCCTAAGCAGAGTTTAGTGAGTAAACTCACCGGTTTTGAAATTCGATGAGTCCACGGTGACGGCAACGCGGAGATGAGCAACAAACTCCGAAGCGGCGACACCAAGCTGAGCCGGGACGGGCCCGAAAACTAGCCCAACAGTCACGGCTGGGCTGAGGCTTCTCGGTTCTGGTCTTAGGCCTAGAGATTGAGCTGGGCAACAGCTTGGGGCTGGAACGGCGAAGCGGGCTGGCGGACGGCTACAGCGGCAAGTAGGGGTGACGGTGGCTGCTCCGGCGAGCTGGACAGCGGCCAGGGGGCTCTAACGTGGTCCAGGGAAGGCTCGAGGACACAGGACGGCGCGCAACTGGAGCGGAACGGTGAGCAGGACGAGCGCGGCTCGCGCGGGGCGCGACGGCGAGCGGCAGAGGTCCAACACGCTTGGCGAGCGGTCAACGAGAAGGGGGGATGGTTGGCTCGACTCTCTGTAATTTTTTGAGCTCCAAAGGGATTGAAAATCAAGAAAGCAAAGCCTAGGAGGAAGAAGAAGCCAACTACACAAGGAGGGACCCTCCTTGGCCTCCAAAGTCTTCCTCTCTATCTCTTTGATCATTGCTTGGCCCCCACTTGACTCAGCCCTATCCTCAACAAATTTTGTGCACACAAATCCCCCTAGAACAAGTCCCAAGTGGTCCAAAAGGTAGTGCACCATGGGGCTACGAATTTGCACTCAATTTCCCCCAAATTGAACCAATTTCTCTCCAATTGGACTTAAACCGGTCCCTATAATTTCCACCAAGTGGTCCTCGATCAAATTGACATTTTCCTCGCTAATAGAATCAACTTGCATCCCACAAACGTAATAAAAAATGGTCCTCTGAATTTTCCGGACAAAAACGACCATATTTTGAACTTTCGCCAAAAATCACAGTTTGTAGAAAAATCTTTGGAGGATGAGTCGACAATCTTAAAATGAACAGTGACATGAAATAATTTTCAATTTCATAAATCGGATTCAAATTCGCAGTTAATTTCAATCATGCACGATTTTAGCGTGACCCAGCCTACCGGGTAGCTTTTAGAAATTTTTGGTGCAATTGGCCCGTGATCGATTTATTTCGTGTCACAATGTACATCTTCGATATATTGGCGACTCTCGGTTGTCGTAAAAATCTCAAGATTTCAATTACGGGCACAGGGTATCCAAAACGACAGAAAAATCGATCTAATGCCGATCGACAAGAATTTTACAATCAGGTGGAATCACCCCCATTTTGATCACATATCTTAGTCAAATCGACCTATCTCTGATCTCTTATGGATTTTGACAATGCCGTAATGACCCTTGCAGACTAGCACGGTCAAGCAGTCGATTCCTGGTCGAATTCTCAAGTCTATTGCGTTAAAATCCCTTAACAACTTCACCCGATAGGCTAGTTATCTTGTGAGTGGCCAACTCAGAGAAAAGAACTATAGGCGCGTCGATGAAAAGCCCCAACTTATCCAATCGAAGACAAAACTTGAAAACTAGGATGTCACATGATTAGAGCTATTTTCTCCTTCTGTCCAAAGATCCGCTTGCACATCAGTAGCTCATCCGATTAGTTAATTCGGCGAATCTAACAATTGGTGATACTCCTCTGCGGTCCAAGCACCTTGTCGATGATCCTCATTGAGTTATTGAACTCATGGTGGCCATTGATAGTAAAAAAATCTCGACGATCAAGCTCGCGTGAAGATAAACAAGGTAAATGTTCTTGATCATGAATTCGATGAAATGAGATTGTATTAGACGACCAGGGCTAGGATTCAAACTTTAGGTTGCAATCTCATGTTTAGATGAATGATATGGATGATCTAGGATGAGTTTTGGTGATGCTGTGATGGTTGATGATGAGATTATAGCTTCATGATAAATCATTGCTTGTTCTGTAAAATTGGATGCTTGTTTTGACCGGCCTGATTGATGACTTGAAATGAGCTGGTCAATGAGGCTATTTAGCTTTAATGCATTCAGATTATTTGAAATAGAACTTACGAAATTTCCAACGACATATTATGTGCATATTGTCGTTTGCCCTGTCAAATGATTATAACAATATTCAGGCTTGATTCCGGAAATTCAGAATGGTTGTTTGAACGGATGTGCTTTAAGACTTCAAATGAGCTTGTAGATGATTTCAATTGTCTTTGATGACTTCTGATGATTTGTGAAGGACTTCATGAGCTTTTCATAGACACCTTGTTTGCTCAATTTGGCCGTCGTTTACTAGGTGAAATGATTTTTACAAAATCAGAGTTTGATTTGGAAATGATTAGTGTTCTGATTCAGTATTCAATTTCGGTGACCTTTGCTATTTGTCGATTTTCTATACTTTTTTGTGGTGGAATTCTTAAGCCGATGCCTCAATGAAAGTTTCTTAGGACATACCCACCAGTGGGCAGCTGCGTTGATTGGGTGTTCTCTCCTTCATCGCTGAGGTCGAGAGTTCGAATTCCTGCGTTGTCATACACGTCTTAAGTGGGGGGTGTTGGTAATTTGTTTATAAAACAAATGAAGAGGTGCCTTGTCCCACATCGAAAAGATGTGAGTGCGCACGTGGACGAGATTTGGCACTAACCAACGATCATTATTTTATTTATTGAAAATTCGGATTTATTTTTATAAAAAATTAATTATAAAGTCTTGTTGAAACAGTGCGACTGTTCACAAAAAGTTACGGTTATTTATTATTTATTATTTATTTAATTTCGAATTCTTTATTTCTTTTCAACGTAACTTTTGAGACGTACTTGTTCACGAAAGGTTGCCTTTGTTATTTTTGCAATCTTTTGAAGAGTTGTCTCTATTCGAAAGACAAAGACAAGTATATTTGTTTTGAGATCAAACACATATCTTCTTCTATCTTTTCGTTTTTCTTTGGAGAGAAACTACAGCCATTGTTTCTAATTGTTTCCCATGAGAGACCCTGGAGAAATACTAGAATTGCTATCTAGTATTCTCATTTGAGACTTTGTTGTATCCTGGAGGAAATTTGCCGGTGAACCATTAGCAACTTTGTGGGGCAAATAAATCCTTAAAGAAAGTGATATCACGCCTCAAAGTCCGACTTGATTACTCTAAATATACAACTTCATTGTTCTACCCTATTCGAAGCCATATTTTCCCAACAATTTTAAGGAATTTATTTTTCAGCAACAATGAAGTTGGAGTTAATGGAAGTCAAGTTCTGTCGGGCACATTCGTCTGCTTTGCCGCTAGTGCAATTTTGCTCGAATCGAGAACCAGGGCAGAGGGCTTTGGTGGAACTTCAGAGCGTATTGATGTGGCGGGACAGTTCAGTTATTTCTGGCAAATCTCGTGACAATCACATTGATATATCTTATGCACAGATGATACAGCATCACCAAAGGGGGTGAAGAATATTTTGCAAGCAGAGGACAACATTCAGGATATTATGGAACTCTTAGAAAAAGGATGATTGTGTTTTGGAGGAAGCAAAATGAAGGAAAATCCTGATGGATATCAGTTGATACAAAAAGAAGATGTGCATACGGAGGAGACTTCAAACTCTTTGGCAAATATATCGAGTGATCACATGCCATGACTTCTTGCATGTTGATCTGCTCCATGAGGGCGTGATGTTCGACAACAAGTACAGAACGTTGGAGAAGACTACTTGGAGTCAGTAGAAAGATTTGATCCTTGAGAACGCTCATGGAGACCGATAAAGGACATGAGCACGAAAAGAGGGGGTCATTCTTTGGTCGTCGTGAACCAAAAGTTATATGATGTAGGAGGCTACGATGGATCTAAAATGGTGGCGACAGTAGAGCTTTTCGATCCTCGTGCTGGTTCGTGGATGATGGTGGAATCGATGAACGATCTCACCAGTGGAAATATTTAGTCGTGAGAATTCGAAAACAAAACCATCTTTTCTCGAACGGATGGTGAATGAAACGTATTGGCATGGACGGCGGTTGGGACCCAACGCCAGTCACGAGGACGAAAGGACGTCAATGGCGTGGCTCTTTCTACGTTTAACCATCCACGTGCTTTAACTGGTGCATGAACCTCTGACCCGGCGGGTCGTGTCTTTTCGCCAGCGTGCCTGCCTCGGTTGAACCGGGTTCTCGCCCTCTCGTTATTAGGGTTCTTACGAGGCTTTGCCTTAGATGGTTTTTTCAGTCCTACTTTTCAGGTTGATTATGTTTTGATTTTGTCAATTGTTGCGGTCCTTGTCAAGATTGGTGCGGTGCTTGGTTTTTGTCGAAGAGTCTCGATTGTTGTGCAGAGTGCGCGACATGGTCGCTGGTTTGCACGAGAATCACCGATCCAGTGTTCAACTCGGGGTGGGGGTCGGCCCTGACGGAGAAGGGCACGGTGGAGATGGAGGCGAGCATAATGAACGGGGTGGGGAGGAGGTGCGGCACGTTTTCTAGTGTGACGACGGTGAAGAACCCGATATCCCTGGCCAGGCGCATCATGGACAAGTTCCCCCACTCCTATCTCGCCTTCGCAAGCGCCAAGGAGTTCGCCCGCCTCCACGTCTGTACTTTCTGCCTACTCCCATAGACTTCTGCTTCTCCTTTTTTGCTCACGTGGGTCTCACATTCGGGTCATGAAAATCATGAACTCCTCTCGAGAGAAGCGTTTCTGCGGCATGTATTAACGGACGGTCTCGATGAACGAGGATATGGAAGTACTCGACACGGTGGAATGTTACAAAGAGGGTCTCGGACGATAGGAGATTGACCAAAAGGCTTTTGAGAAGAGGTGTTATTTCTCTGCAATCATGGTATGACAGAAGATCGAGGTCCTACACTTCGGTTCGGTCCTATGTAAGTCGAGCAGGGGAGCATGATCTCGTTGGGATTGCTGCACTTATTGTGCGCGGTCAAAGCTCTTTATATGTTTTCAGGTTTCTGCCTACCTTCAAGCGGACAAGCTTCCTCAATAAATAAGGAGGATTAAGGATGTGGTTGTGAGTACGGTAAAAAATAGACTTAGTCATCAGCAGGGGAGAGAATTTGAAAAGAGATGAGCTTTGATATGAAAAAAAAAAAAAAATGCAAGTGAAGGCAAATGTTGGGTCATTCATGGATGATTTGGAGGATTACTTGAGAATGTACTGAGGTATTGCTTTTTTTCTTATCGGCTTATATGCTAAGGTATACGATATTTTTATCTCCATGTTTAGCACGTAAATTGCTACACTATTTGTCATTGAGGGTTCATACTTGCTCTTAGTCTTTAGTCATCTTTTGGCATGTGTGTTCAATTCCATGTGTGGGATGATGATAGAATTGAAGAGATGCAATATGCCCCTATTTAAGACTTTAGTAACAAGAAAATGGTACGCATGTGTTTGCTTGAGCTGTTGATCGTTATAGGCGGTTGACCAAGAAAGGTGAGTTCAATCGCAATGCACTACGAGATTGACACGAGCGTGTGAATTTTGAACTAGAACTCAAAGGTGTCCATAGAATTTTGGTATTGCGTGATTGAGCTAGATTTTTGTCTCGATTCATTTCATGCTTTAGTATTTTTGAGCCATGCATTCAAGCACAAGATTAATTGGAATCGGCTTGATTGCTTGATGTCCTGGATTAATATGTGCACGAATGTTTATGTTATTATCGGCTTATGCAAGCACATAAGCAGTGGCATGAAAATTTGATTCAATCATATTTTCTAATGGTTTCAAGCATAATAATGTTAAATTTATGGTTTTGCCCTGCGTGCAATTTGATGAAGAAATGAGGTATGGCTCTGATTATACCTTTTAGAAGGTTTCGGATTATATGATGTTGTTGATTCCATTCCTAGAATTGCCAGTATCTTCTTTTCGCCTCTCTCAATTCCAGTTTATGCACTTTTGATACCTCGATACTCGATTCGCTCGCATTTACTGAATTGTTAGAGAATGTTGTTACATGCATGGGCTAATATGTAGTGCTCTATTTATGGAGGCGATATAGAGATACTGAATGGGTTTTCAGGTGTGTCCCTTGTTTGGTTCTAATGTGTTTTATTTGTTATCCTTGCCCCTCATAGATTTGATTCTATGGAATAGCATAAATGAGCCAAGAGAGTAGAATTGCATTGATTTACTATTTTGATGTATGTATTTCATCGAGGATGAAAATTTGATGATGCATAATTTCAATTAATTACCTCTTGGAATATTCTTGAAGTGGGGTTATGTCCGAAGGGACTTTGGAACTAATATGACTAGAATCATTGAGATTAAGAAGTATCTGACTTTCATTTTTAAAATGAAAGATTTGGGTGAAACAGATACTATCTTAAGTATTAAAATTAAAAAATAGTGGGGGTTATTCTTTGAGCTAAAGTGATTACATGGAGAAGATGTTGTATAGATTTAAACATCTTGTTTTCAAATATATGAGTTCTCCATTTGATTCATGGTGGAGAATTTTTAATGTGAGTGATATTGGTCTTTAATGTATGCGATGCATTATACTAGACCTGATATTGTATAAGTTGAGTAGATATACTAGTAATCCAAATATAGAACATTGAAAGGCTATTATTACAATTTTGGTTATATTAAGAGGACTTTAAATTTGTGATTGTTCTATAATAATTATTCGGTTGTATTACAAAGATACACCGATACTAGTTGGATTACAAGTATGGAGATGAAACTTCTGGATGGATTTTCATATTACGTGAATGTGTTGTTTCTTGGGCGAGCAAGAAACAAATGTGCATAATTCACTCAACTATGAAATTTGAATTGTTGCTTTAGCAAAATTTGGGAAAGAGGCTAAATGGACTATGAATTTGTTGTTGGATATCAAATTATGGCATAATCCTATACCTCTTATTTCTATCTATTGTGATAGTTAGGCTACTTTGGTAAGAGCCTATAGTAGTACCTATAATGGTAAGTCTAGACATATTAGTCTAAGACATGAATATGTGAAACAATTGATTAAAGATGGTACCATAACAATTGTCTACGTGAGGTCAAGTAATAATCTTGTCGATCCCTTGATGAAGGCTTTACCAAGACACATGGTAATAATGATCTCACAAGAAACGGGGCTGAAACCCTTTAATTAAAATCACCAGTAATGGTAACCCGACCTTTTTCTAGAACATCACTAGTTACAAGGTTTAATGGGTAAGAACAAGTTATTGAATGTGATTGTTTGATACTGACGTAGCCCTGATATGAGAAGTCAGTATCGTCTGTTACGTTTAGTAGGTTGAATTGAATTCTTAATGAAGTATAGTACAAACTTGTAATGTGTTGATAGTAACAGAAACACATGATAGATACTTCACCTATATGAGCTTAGAAGTGGTGCCGCTTCTTACGAAAGTTAGGGTTGCTTTCTAGAGAGCTCATGAAACAGGATCAAGCACAAGGCCATAATAGTGCGGAGTAATATAGAATTTCTCGCTGAGACAAGAGATGAGTGTATGTGCGGTATGTCCGGTTCTATTATATAAAAGTACAAGTTTAAAGCCGAGCTACTTGTCACTTTGATAGAGCTTTGAGATACTTGCACTAAGTAAAGGTTTAACTCGAAAGAGACCTTTATGTATGTATATTAATCTCAAGGAAATTTTGGCTGTATATTTCTAATGTTTTATTTCTTGTTTTTGTTTTATAAACAAAAGTGGGGGATTGTTGGTAATTTGTTTATAAAACAAATGAAGAGGTGACTTGTCCCACATCGAAAAGATGTGAGTGCGCACGTGGACGAGATTTGGCACTAACCAACGATCATTATTTTATTTATTGAAAATTCGGATTTATTTTTATAAAAAATTAATTATAAAGTCTTGTTGAAACAGTGCGACTGTTCACAAAAAGTTACGGTTATTTATTATTTATTATTTATTTAATTTCGAATTCTTTATTTCTTTTCAACGTAACTTTTGAGACGTACTTGTTCACGAAAGGTTGCCTTTGTTATTTTTGCAATCTTTTGAAGAGTTGTCTCTATTCGAAAGACAAAGACAAGTATATTTGTTTTGAGATCAAACACATATCTTCTTCTATCTTTTCGTTTTTCTTTGGAGAGAAACTACAGCCATTGTTTCTAATTGTTTCCCATGAGAGACCCTGGAGAAATACTAGAATTGCTATCTAGTATTCTCATTTGAGACTTTGTTGTATCCTGGAGGAAATTTGCCGGTGAACCATTAGCAACTTTGTGGGGCAAATAAATCCTTAAAGAAAGTGATATCACGCCTCAAAGTCCGACTTGATTACTCTAAATATACAACTTCATTGTTCTACCCTATTCGAAGCCATATTTTCCCAACAGGGGGCCCTAGTGGTGGGGTTCTAGGCTAGCCTCCCTCGAGGTATTGACGCCGGAGAGTGGCTTGCGACGATGTTCACCGGTGCCACCAGTCATCGAAGGGCGGTGTGACCCCGGAGGGGTCTCAAGCAGATCCTCGGTCATCAACAAAAAAAAAAAGTTTCTTAGGACATGTAAATCTATGACATATATAAATTTTGTGGCGGTTAATCATGCTTAGAAAGTCTGTGCTGAGTGCAGTGATTTTACTTTGCTAACCGGCCTATTTGCATTCCTCAATTTTTAGAAAATCACACGTTGAAAATCTCAAATCAACTTCTTTATGAAAGTTGTAGAGGTTTGCATGTTCTATATGCCATAACATTTTCATGAAAATCTCATATCATTAGTTGGGCATGAGCATACTCTCATTTTGCAATGCATTGTCTGCAAATTCGCCGTTGCTGAATGTTTATTAATAATTCCTTGATTTTAAGAAATTCATATGTTGACAATTAGAGGTCAAGGCCGGCTAGAATTTTGTTCATCATAATGTAATCTTTGATGTGTGCAATTTTTGGATCAAATGAGATCCATTAAATTGGTGAAATATGCTTAGAACTGAACATGCGTACTTCTGTGATGCTTATTTCACTGAACAACTTATGTCAATTCATTGATTTCTGTAAATTCTTGTGTTGATAATTAGATGATAGTGTCTCCACGAGATTTCATTGAATATACTTGAAGGAATTCTAGTCGGCGGAAGACGACTTACCTGATTCCAATGCGCAAACAGTAAATACCCCCGGATCGAACGTTGAATTGCGAATCAATCACAAACAACACTGCCTCACGTTGGTCTGGATGCAATCATAAGGAAAACACCTGATTTCCACGGCGTAAATGCAAACCGTTCTTGCAAATTGATGATGGAATGCTTTCTTTCTTGAAGATGGAATTTTGAGAGAGAATTTGGTGCGAATGAATTGACAACACTTCCAACGGTTGTGTTCGGGAGATTTTATACATCTCCCTTCGTACCCCTCCATTGGTGACCTTCCATCGTAACACATAGAGATGAACCGGTGCGTTCCGTTCGCACCCCATCATGGACGTTGATAACTCTATAAAAATAGAGTTATTTACCTATTTTAGGCAACAATTAATGCAATATCTATGAGAAAATATTTGGATTTCCTTCTGATTATTTGAATTTTCCTTATTTATGCAGAATAATGATATATGGAGAAGATAAGGAAAAAGATGGCAAAATCGAGGAATTTAAATCAAGCAGCAGCAGGAGATAGATATCAAATCAAAATCTTCTGATTTACTCCCTGATTTTGTGCGCAATTGCTTGGAGATAAGAATCTTAGATATATCTTATGAAGAGGAGAATAAAGGGAGAGAAGAACAGCTAGGTTTTAGTTTTAGTTTTTCTGTTTAGATCGTTTTTCATTGTTCTGAGAGTTTTTCAAGTATTTTGAAGAGAAGACAAAAGTGGTGATAGAATTCTTATTCTTTGATTCAAGATGCTGAGTTTAATTTATATTTATATTTCTTCATCTGCTATGTTCTAATTTTCTTTTGTTAGGGCTACGATGTAGCCTAACCATGATGATGTGAATTTCATGATTTTTATGTTTTACAATTGATTTCATTCATGTGAGTTATATATTATTGTGCTTAATGCTTTTGAGTGACTGGCCACCACTTGAATGATCTTATGTGCATGTTTGAGACTGAGAAGTGATAATATGCAATTGCTCATTATAATATATAACCATGAATTAAACGTGGATAGAGATATACCGCGTTATTTGTGTAGCTTTCGGTGATAAGGTGATCCAAAAGACTCATTGTAAGCCGGGAATATTCATAGTTCTTAATGCACTCATGTTTATTTTAATTCACATAGAGATATAGTGGATTAATAAACTGAGTAGGTTTGCTATACCTAGATATAGGATAGTAAATAGGTTAGGAAATTCCGCTATCACATGTTTGATATTGTTCTTGTATTCACAATAATCTGAAATTCATATCTAGTGGTTATGGTGAAATCGGATGCTCTAACATATTTATCTGATCGATTTACTACATTTAGTCTACAAATTTCGTTTTTAATTTATTCTCAATTATATTTTGATCTGTTAGATAAATTTTAGAGTTAATCTATTTTAGTATTTAATTAGTTTATTAATCATCGATCTCCGTGGGACGATATTCTTTCTCATCATTATATTACTTGTTCGACACGTTCACTTGCGTTTAGAATTTTACGAACAAGTTTTTGGCGCCGTTGCCGGGGATCGTTTGTTTAATACTAATTAATATTGATACCAGATAATTCTAAGTTTAATCTAGCTTTATTTTTGTTTTATTTTTCAGGGTGTACATCGGTTTATGACACGTAGCCAACAAGGGAAACTTGTTGAGCTTGATCCAGAAATCGAGCGTACATTCAAAAGGCGACTGAGAGAACAGAGAAATCACGCTAAGATGGCAGATGGTGAGAATGAAAATCCACGTAGACTCTTAAGAGATTATGCTGCGCCAACAGTTCAAGGCACCACATCAAGTATCAGAAGACCTGCAATTCAAGCAAACAATTTTGAGATCAAGCCGTCACTCATTCATATGCTTCAACAATCGGTGCAATTCAGTGGGCTACCAAGCGATGATCCAAACGCTCACATCGATGCTTTTCTTGAAATTTGCGACACCATTAAATATAATGGAGTTACAGATGATGCTATTAGATTGAGATTATTTCCATTCTCTCTTAGAGACAAAGCTAAAAGTTGGCTTTCTTCTCTTCCTGCAGGATCAATCACTACATGGAATGATATGGCTCAAAAATTTCTTGGTAAGTTCTTTCCACCTGCAAAGTCTGCGAAGATGCGTAACGATATTACTAATTTTATGCAGATGGACAATGAATCATTATATGAAGCATGGGAAAGATTCAAAGAATTTCTTAGGAGATGCCCACATCATGGACTACCCGTATGGATGCAGGTACAAACTTTTTATAACGGCTCTAGTGCAAATCTTCGTTCTATGATTGATGCAGCTGCAGGAGGAACTCTAAATAATAAAACACCAGAAGAAGCCTACAATTTATTAGAGGAGATGGCGTCCAATAGTTATCAATGGCCTACTGAGAGACTACCAATGCGAAAAGTTAGCGGAGTTCACGAAGTGGATGCTTTTGCTGCAATTGCTGCGCAGTTTGATACACTCAACAAAAAGCTTGATAATATGAGTGTTTCAGCCATGAAAATTCAGAATTTGACATGTGATTTTTGTGGTGGAGGACATGTTAGCACAGCGTGTCAGGTAGGTAATACTTTTAAACAATCTAGTGAAAATTCTAACTTTGTTGGGAATTTTAACAGGTCACAGAATAATCCCTACTCCAACACGTACAATCCGGGATGGCGCAATCATCCAAATTTTTCATGGAATAATCAGAATGTGATGAGACCACCGGGATTCAAACAATCAGAAGAGACAAAGTCAAATTTGGAAGATATAGTCACCAAACTTGCTAATACGACTCATGACTTCATCAAAAGCACGGATGTGAGATTTCAAAACCAAGAGGCTTCAATCAGAAATTTGGAGATGCAAGTGGGTCAGTTAGCAAGCATGATGTCAGGGAGACAACAAGGTTCTTTGCCGAGCAACACAGAGAAAAATCCAATTGAAAACATAAAGGCTATTACCCTGAGAAGTGGTAAACAAGTGGGAGAAGAAGAGATTGTCAGAGACAAGGAAGATGTGATCAATAAACAATCAAAGGAGACAAGCAAGAGTAAACTTTTTCCAGATAATCCCAAGCCATATGTGCCGCCAATTCCATTCCCTCAGCGACTCCAGCAGCACAAAATAGATAAGCAATTTTCTAAATTTCTTGATGTATTTAAAAAATTGCACATTAACATTCCTTTTGCAGATGCTTTAGCGCAAATGCCTAGTTATGCAAAATTTTTGAAGGAGATTTTGGCAAACAAAAGGAAGCTGGAGGATTATGAAACTGTGAAGTTAAATGAGGAGTGTTCAGCCATCCTACAAAACAAATTGCCTCCGAAATTAAAAGATCCAGGGAGTTTTACTATTCCTTGCACTATTGGAGATTCTTACTTTGAAAAGGCATTATGTGATTTAGGTGCAAGTATTAATTTGATGCCTTATTCAATTTTCAAGAAATTAGGATTGGGCGAGGTAAAAGCAACAACAGTGTCACTTCAACTGGCTGATCGATCAATTAAATATCCGAGAGGTATTGTGGAAGATGTTTTGGTAAAAGTTGACAAATTTATCTTTCCTGCAGATTTCATAGTTCTTGACATGGAGGAAGATTTTGAGGTACCACTTATCTTAGGTCGACCTTTTCTAGCAACAGGAAGAGCTCTTATTGATGTGCAACAAGGGAAGTTGATCCTTAGAGTTCAAGATGATCTTGTTTCATTTAATGTTTTTAAAGCAATGAAATATCCATCTGATGATAATTCTTGTTTTAGAATTGAGACAGTTGACAAGTTGGTGAATAAGGTTTTTCAGGAAAATATTTTTAAAGATCCACTTGAAGCATGTTTGATTCAACCAAGGGACAAAGATATTCAGAATGAGGAGATAAAGGAGTACGCAAATTTTATGGAGGCAATTCCACCATATTCAAGGCAAAAGGCAATTAAATTTGAGGAGTTGGGACAACACATTACAAAGCCTGAACCATCAATTGAAGAGCCTCCAATTCTTGAACTCAAACCCTTACCTTCTCATTTGAAATATGCTTATTTAGATGGAGTTTCTTCTTTACCAATAATTATATCTTCTTCTTTGACAGATTTGATGGAAGAGAAATTGCTCAGAGTATTAAGAGAGCATAAGGGTGCAATTGGATGGAAAATAACTGATATCAAGGGAATTAGTCCTTCAATTTGCATGCACAAAATTTTGATGGAGGAGCAATATAAACCCACTATCCAACCTCAGAGGCGTTTGAACCCGAAGATGCAAGAAGTAGTGAAAGGTGAGGTAATTAAGCTACTTGATGCAGGTATCATCTATCCTATCTCTGATAGTTCTTGGGTAAGTCCTGTACAAGTTGTGCCAAAGAAAGGTGGTATGACTGTTCAGAAAAACGACAACAATGAATTGATTCCAACTAGAACAGTTACTGGGTGGCGTGTGTGTATAGATTACAGAAAATTGAATGATGCCACTAGAAAAGATCACTTTCCTTTACCATTTATTGATCAGATGTTAGAAAGACTTGCAGGGCATGAGTTTTATTGCTTTCTGGATGGATATTCAGGGTATAATCAGATTCCTATTGCACCGGAAGATCAAGAGAAAACTACTTTCACTTGTCCCTATGGTACTTTTGCTTTTAGAAGAATGCCCTTTGGTCTTTGTAATGCACCGGCTACTTTTCAGAGATGCATGATGGCTATTTTCTCTGATATGGTTGAAAAATATATTGAGATTTTCATGGATGATTTTTCTGTTTTTGGCTTATCATTTGATTCTTGTTTAAATAATTTGGCTTTGGTCTTACAAAGATGTGAGGAGACTAACCTTGTTTTGAATTGGGAGAAGTGCCACTTTATGGTGCAGGAAGGAATAGTGCTCGGGCATAAAATTTCTCAAAATGGAATAGAAGTCGATCGAGCCAAAGTGGAGGTTATTGCAAAATTACCTCCGCCAACATCTGTGAAACTTGTCAGAGGATTTTTGGGGCATGCAGGATTTTACAGGCGATTTATGAAAGATTTTTCAAAAATTGCTAAACCTCTTTCTAATCTTTTGGAAAAAGATGCTCCTTTTAATTTTTCTGTTGAATGCATGCAGGCTTTTAACACTTTAAAGGAGAAGTTAACGTCAGCACCAAATTGGGATTTACCTTTTGAACTGATGTGTGATGCTAGCGATTTTGCAGTAGGAGCTGTTTTGGGACAAAGGAAGAATAAAATTTTTCGAACCATATACTATGCCAGTCGAACCTTATCAGGTGCACAATTGAATTATTCAACAACAGAAAAAGAACTTTTGGCGGTAGTATTTGCTTTTGATAAATTTCGTTCTTATTTAATTGGCTCAAAAGTTATAGTTTATTCTGACCACTCTGCTCTTAAGTATCTGCTTGAAAAGAAAGAATCAAAACCTAGGTTGATCAGGTGGATTCTATTGCTGCAAGAATTTGATTTGGAAATCAAGGATAAGAAGGGGACTGAAAATCTAATTGCAGATCACTTATCAAGAATTCCAAATTCAAAGGAAGAGGTAAGACCAATTTTGGAAGAGTTCCCTGATGAGAAATTTTTTTCCATTAAGTCCACAAAAATTCCCTGGTATGCAGACTTTGTAAATTATTTGGTAAGTAATGTTCTTCCTCCTGAATTATCATATCAACGGAAGAAAAAATTCTTTTCTGATGTTAAAAATTATTTTTGGGAAGAACCTTTCTTGTTTAAAGTATGTGCAGACAGGGTCATAAGGAGATGTGTTTCAGACGAAGAAAAGGCAAACATTCTACATCATTGTCATGATGGAGAGGCAGGTGGCCATTTTGGTGCCACCAAAACTGCAGCTAAGATTTTACAATCTGGTTTTTATTGGCCTACAATTTTTAAAGATGCATACTCCTATGTAGTTTCATGTGATAGGTGTCAGAGAACTGGAAATATTTCAAGAAAAAATGAGATGCCTTTAAACAACATTATTGTGTGTGAATTATTTGATGTTTGGGGTATTGATTTCATGGGACCCTTTACACCTTCTTATGGAAATTTATACATTTTAGTGGCTGTGGAGTATGTGTCTAAGTGGGTAGAAGCTGTAGCATTGCCAACAAATAATGCTAAGGTTGTGGTCAAATTCTTAAAGAAAAATATTTTTACTCGATTCGGCACTCCTAAGGCAATCATAAGTGATAGGGGGACACATTTTTATAATAAACAATTTGAAGCACTTTTGAGTAAGTATGGAGTCACACATAAGGTTGCAACCCCTTATCATCCTCAGACTAGTGGTCAAGTAGAGATTTCAAATAGGGAAATCAAGAGAATTTTAGAAAAAACAGTGAATGCCTCTAGAAAAGATTGGTCAATAAAACTTGATGATGCACTTTGGGCCTATAGGACAGCGTTCAAAACTCCAATTGGTATGTCTCCTTTTAGGCTGGTGTTTGGAAAGGCTTGTCACTTACCAGTGGAATTAGAGCATAAAGCATATTGGGCATTGAAATTTCTGAATTTTGATATGCAGTCTGTAGGTGAAGAAAGATTATTGCAACTGAATGAATTGGAGGAATTTCGCAATGAGGCCTATGAAAATTCTAAGTTGTACAAGGAGCGTACAAAAAGATGGCATGACAAGCACATATTCAGAAGAGAGTTTAAAATTGGTCAAAAAGTCTTACTTTATAACTCCTGTCTTAAACTTTTTCCAGGAAAGTTGCGGTCTCGATGGTCTGGTCCTTTTATAGTTACACAAGTATTCCCATATGGAACAGTTGAAGTTGCGCATGACACTGAGGGCACATTCAAAGTGAACGGTCAACGTTTGAAGCCCTACTTTGAAGGTGGTTACAACAAGCAGAAGACCACAATCGAACTTCATCCTCCAACATAGCGACATCTGAGATAGTTTGGCTGAAAACTATAAAGCAAGCGCTTCTTGGGAGGCAACCCAAGCATTTTAATTATGTTTTTTTTTATTATTATTTTCGTTAAGTTTTTTATGTTTTGCAAAAAAAAAAAAAAAATTAACTTTTCTCTGTTTTATCCAGGTTAATTTTTTAGGGAGCATCTTTCAAGAGTTTAATCATCAAGGTCATCAATGAACTTATCCTACAACCAGGGGAGTTTTCTTCTTCCTATTTCTATTATTCGCATTGAGGACACTGCTTCATTCAAGTTTGGGGGGGAGACAAAATTTTTGGCTAAATTTTTTTTTATCATGATTGCATTCTTGGTTGTGAATTTTTGCGATTCTTAGGGAAATTTAAATTTTATTTAAACTTGCAATTGATGTGTGAGTTAATCTTAATTCTGATTATGTTGATCCACTTACTGAGCACTAAAAGTCCTTAATTTTTGAATTGTGTGTAAATCTAGAGAACATTCATGTGAAGTATGTGATTTTCTTAAATTTCACCCAAATCTTAGAATTTGTTTGATTTTCTCTTGAGGCGAAATCCTAAGCTAAATCTAACTGAGAAAATGATTTAGGCAGTTTTTGGATCGATTGAGCCTTTCAAGCTAACCCTGTTTATTTATCCCTAGTCACCCCTTTGAGCCTTAATTATTACCCAATTTTTCATTGGCACCCATATATATTTAGCATAGCCGTTATCAAATTATATCATTGTCCCATGCTCTATGAACACGTTGATTTTCTTTTGGGATAAAAAAATTATTTGAGCGTGATAGAAATTTGGGAGGAATGATGGAGTACGAAAAAAAAAGAAAAGGAAGTGATTGCTATGGTTGTTTGGGGTGTATTGTCAAAAAAAAAATTGCTTTTATGGTTCCCTATCCAACTTTCAATTGAGTGAGCCTTTTGGATACTCAATGGGTTGGAAGTTTTCATGTTATATTAGGAGGGACTTTGGGAGAAACTCCACCATAAAGCAATTCAAAAGAAAAAAAAAAAAGAGAAAAAAAAAAAGGAATGATGATATTTGGTGGCAAAGAAATTATTTTGAATGAGTGAAATTGGACGGTGACATTGGCTCTAATTAGATCCTAGAAATCAACGTGTTGATGGGTGATTTGAGCTTAAAATTCTCATTATCTCACCTTTAGCCCAGCCTTACATTACAACCCGAGAAAAGTCCTATTGATTTTTGGTTGGATAATTGCTTACATTAGTGGAGAGAGGAATGAAAAGCAAACCTATGAGATTTGGTCATAATTATTGAGAATTTTTTAGAGGTTACATGTCAATGTGAATTTATCTGAATTGCATATAATTCGAAAAAGATGAGGACTCTCACACACACACTTGGATCACATAGTTAGAATTAGTCTTAACTTATAAATCAATTTCAATGTTTAGATGAAATTTGTGTTTTTCTTTGAATTGTGAATTTGAGCAATTATGGAAAGATGAGCAATTTGTTATGTTTTGATTTTGCTCGAGGACTAGCAAAAGGTTAAGTTTGGGGGTTTGATAACTCTATAAAAATAGAGTTATTTACCTATTTTAGGCAACAATTAATGCAATATCTATGAGAAAATATTTGGATTTCCTTCTGATTATTTGAATTTTCCTTATTTATGCAGAATAATGATATATGGAGAAGATAAGGAAAAAGATGGCAAAATCGAGGAATTTAAATCAAGCAGCAGCAGGAGATAGATATCAAATCAAAATCTTCTGATTTACTCCCTGATTTTGTGCGCAATTGCTTGGAGATAAGAATCTTAGATATATCTTATGAAGAGGAGAATAAAGGGAGAGAAGAACAGCTAGGTTTTAGTTTTAGTTTTTCTGTTTAGATCGTTTTTCATTGTTCTGAGAGTTTTTCAAGTATTTTGAAGAGAAGACAAAAGTGGTGATAGAATTCTTATTCTTTGATTCAAGATGCTGAGTTTAATTTATATTTATATTTCTTCATCTGCTATGTTCTAATTTTCTTTTGTTAGGGCTACGATGTAGCCTAACCATGATGATGTGAATTTCATGATTTTTATGTTTTACAATTGATTTCATTCATGTGAGTTATATATTATTGTGCTTAATGCTTTTGAGTGACTGGCCACCACTTGAATGATCTTATGTGCATGTTTGAGACTGAGAAGTGATAATATGCAATTGCTCATTATAATATATAACCATGAATTAAACGTGGATAGAGATATACCGCGTTATTTGTGTAGCTTTCGGTGATAAGGTGATCCAAAAGACTCATTGTAAGCCGGGAATATTCATAGTTCTTAATGCACTCATGTTTATTTTAATTCACATAGAGATATAGTGGATTAATAAACTGAGTAGGTTTGCTATACCTAGATATAGGATAGTAAATAGGTTAGGAAATTCCGCTATCACATGTTTGATATTGTTCTTGTATTCACAATAATCTGAAATTCATATCTAGTGGTTATGGTGAAATCGGATGCTCTAACATATTTATCTGATCGATTTACTACATTTAGTCTACAAATTTCGTTTTTAATTTATTCTCAATTATATTTTGATCTGTTAGATAAATTTTAGAGTTAATCTATTTTAGTATTTAATTAGTTTATTAATCATCGATCTCCGTGGGACGATATTCTTTCTCATCATTATATTACTTGTTCGACACGTTCACTTGCGTTTAGAATTTTACGAACAAGTTTTTGGCGCCGTTGCCGGGGATCGTTTGTTTAATACTAATTAATATTGATACCAGATAATTCTAAGTTTAATCTAGCTTTATTTTTGTTTTATTTTTCAGGGTGTACATCGGTTTATGACACGTAGCCAACAAGGGAAACTTGTTGAGCTTGATCCAGAAATCGAGCGTACATTCAAAAGGCGACTGAGAGAACAGAGAAATCACGCTAAGATGGCAGATGGTGAGAATGAAAATCCACGTAGACTCTTAAGAGATTATGCTGCGCCAACAGTTCAAGGCACCACATCAAGTATCAGAAGACCTGCAATTCAAGCAAACAATTTTGAGATCAAGCCGTCACTCATTCATATGCTTCAACAATCGGTGCAATTCAGTGGGCTACCAAGCGATGATCCAAACGCTCACATCGATGCTTTTCTTGAAATTTGCGACACCATTAAATATAATGGAGTTACAGATGATGCTATTAGATTGAGATTATTTCCATTCTCTCTTAGAGACAAAGCTAAAAGTTGGCTTTCTTCTCTTCCTGCAGGATCAATCACTACATGGAATGATATGGCTCAAAAATTTCTTGGTAAGTTCTTTCCACCTGCAAAGTCTGCGAAGATGCGTAACGATATTACTAATTTTATGCAGATGGACAATGAATCATTATATGAAGCATGGGAAAGATTCAAAGAATTTCTTAGGAGATGCCCACATCATGGACTACCCGTATGGATGCAGGTACAAACTTTTTATAACGGCTCTAGTGCAAATCTTCGTTCTATGATTGATGCAGCTGCAGGAGGAACTCTAAATAATAAAACACCAGAAGAAGCCTACAATTTATTAGAGGAGATGGCGTCCAATAGTTATCAATGGCCTACTGAGAGACTACCAATGCGAAAAGTTAGCGGAGTTCACGAAGTGGATGCTTTTGCTGCAATTGCTGCGCAGTTTGATACACTCAACAAAAAGCTTGATAATATGAGTGTTTCAGCCATGAAAATTCAGAATTTGACATGTGATTTTTGTGGTGGAGGACATGTTAGCACAGCGTGTCAGGTAGGTAATACTTTTAAACAATCTAGTGAAAATTCTAACTTTGTTGGGAATTTTAACAGGTCACAGAATAATCCCTACTCCAACACGTACAATCCGGGATGGCGCAATCATCCAAATTTTTCATGGAATAATCAGAATGTGATGAGACCACCGGGATTCAAACAATCAGAAGAGACAAAGTCAAATTTGGAAGATATAGTCACCAAACTTGCTAATACGACTCATGACTTCATCAAAAGCACGGATGTGAGATTTCAAAACCAAGAGGCTTCAATCAGAAATTTGGAGATGCAAGTGGGTCAGTTAGCAAGCATGATGTCAGGGAGACAACAAGGTTCTTTGCCGAGCAACACAGAGAAAAATCCAATTGAAAACATAAAGGCTATTACCCTGAGAAGTGGTAAACAAGTGGGAGAAGAAGAGATTGTCAGAGACAAGGAAGATGTGATCAATAAACAATCAAAGGAGACAAGCAAGAGTAAACTTTTTCCAGATAATCCCAAGCCATATGTGCCGCCAATTCCATTCCCTCAGCGACTCCAGCAGCACAAAATAGATAAGCAATTTTCTAAATTTCTTGATGTATTTAAAAAATTGCACATTAACATTCCTTTTGCAGATGCTTTAGCGCAAATGCCTAGTTATGCAAAATTTTTGAAGGAGATTTTGGCAAACAAAAGGAAGCTGGAGGATTATGAAACTGTGAAGTTAAATGAGGAGTGTTCAGCCATCCTACAAAACAAATTGCCTCCGAAATTAAAAGATCCAGGGAGTTTTACTATTCCTTGCACTATTGGAGATTCTTACTTTGAAAAGGCATTATGTGATTTAGGTGCAAGTATTAATTTGATGCCTTATTCAATTTTCAAGAAATTAGGATTGGGCGAGGTAAAAGCAACAACAGTGTCACTTCAACTGGCTGATCGATCAATTAAATATCCGAGAGGTATTGTGGAAGATGTTTTGGTAAAAGTTGACAAATTTATCTTTCCTGCAGATTTCATAGTTCTTGACATGGAGGAAGATTTTGAGGTACCACTTATCTTAGGTCGACCTTTTCTAGCAACAGGAAGAGCTCTTATTGATGTGCAACAAGGGAAGTTGATCCTTAGAGTTCAAGATGATCTTGTTTCATTTAATGTTTTTAAAGCAATGAAATATCCATCTGATGATAATTCTTGTTTTAGAATTGAGACAGTTGACAAGTTGGTGAATAAGGTTTTTCAGGAAAATATTTTTAAAGATCCACTTGAAGCATGTTTGATTCAACCAAGGGACAAAGATATTCAGAATGAGGAGATAAAGGAGTACGCAAATTTTATGGAGGCAATTCCACCATATTCAAGGCAAAAGGCAATTAAATTTGAGGAGTTGGGACAACACATTACAAAGCCTGAACCATCAATTGAAGAGCCTCCAATTCTTGAACTCAAACCCTTACCTTCTCATTTGAAATATGCTTATTTAGATGGAGTTTCTTCTTTACCAATAATTATATCTTCTTCTTTGACAGATTTGATGGAAGAGAAATTGCTCAGAGTATTAAGAGAGCATAAGGGTGCAATTGGATGGAAAATAACTGATATCAAGGGAATTAGTCCTTCAATTTGCATGCACAAAATTTTGATGGAGGAGCAATATAAACCCACTATCCAACCTCAGAGGCGTTTGAACCCGAAGATGCAAGAAGTAGTGAAAGGTGAGGTAATTAAGCTACTTGATGCAGGTATCATCTATCCTATCTCTGATAGTTCTTGGGTAAGTCCTGTACAAGTTGTGCCAAAGAAAGGTGGTATGACTGTTCAGAAAAACGACAACAATGAATTGATTCCAACTAGAACAGTTACTGGGTGGCGTGTGTGTATAGATTACAGAAAATTGAATGATGCCACTAGAAAAGATCACTTTCCTTTACCATTTATTGATCAGATGTTAGAAAGACTTGCAGGGCATGAGTTTTATTGCTTTCTGGATGGATATTCAGGGTATAATCAGATTCCTATTGCACCGGAAGATCAAGAGAAAACTACTTTCACTTGTCCCTATGGTACTTTTGCTTTTAGAAGAATGCCCTTTGGTCTTTGTAATGCACCGGCTACTTTTCAGAGATGCATGATGGCTATTTTCTCTGATATGGTTGAAAAATATATTGAGATTTTCATGGATGATTTTTCTGTTTTTGGCTTATCATTTGATTCTTGTTTAAATAATTTGGCTTTGGTCTTACAAAGATGTGAGGAGACTAACCTTGTTTTGAATTGGGAGAAGTGCCACTTTATGGTGCAGGAAGGAATAGTGCTCGGGCATAAAATTTCTCAAAATGGAATAGAAGTCGATCGAGCCAAAGTGGAGGTTATTGCAAAATTACCTCCGCCAACATCTGTGAAACTTGTCAGAGGATTTTTGGGGCATGCAGGATTTTACAGGCGATTTATGAAAGATTTTTCAAAAATTGCTAAACCTCTTTCTAATCTTTTGGAAAAAGATGCTCCTTTTAATTTTTCTGTTGAATGCATGCAGGCTTTTAACACTTTAAAGGAGAAGTTAACGTCAGCACCAAATTGGGATTTACCTTTTGAACTGATGTGTGATGCTAGCGATTTTGCAGTAGGAGCTGTTTTGGGACAAAGGAAGAATAAAATTTTTCGAACCATATACTATGCCAGTCGAACCTTATCAGGTGCACAATTGAATTATTCAACAACAGAAAAAGAACTTTTGGCGGTAGTATTTGCTTTTGATAAATTTCGTTCTTATTTAATTGGCTCAAAAGTTATAGTTTATTCTGACCACTCTGCTCTTAAGTATCTGCTTGAAAAGAAAGAATCAAAACCTAGGTTGATCAGGTGGATTCTATTGCTGCAAGAATTTGATTTGGAAATCAAGGATAAGAAGGGGACTGAAAATCTAATTGCAGATCACTTATCAAGAATTCCAAATTCAAAGGAAGAGGTAAGACCAATTTTGGAAGAGTTCCCTGATGAGAAATTTTTTTCCATTAAGTCCACAAAAATTCCCTGGTATGCAGACTTTGTAAATTATTTGGTAAGTAATGTTCTTCCTCCTGAATTATCATATCAACGGAAGAAAAAATTCTTTTCTGATGTTAAAAATTATTTTTGGGAAGAACCTTTCTTGTTTAAAGTATGTGCAGACAGGGTCATAAGGAGATGTGTTTCAGACGAAGAAAAGGCAAACATTCTACATCATTGTCATGATGGAGAGGCAGGTGGCCATTTTGGTGCCACCAAAACTGCAGCTAAGATTTTACAATCTGGTTTTTATTGGCCTACAATTTTTAAAGATGCATACTCCTATGTAGTTTCATGTGATAGGTGTCAGAGAACTGGAAATATTTCAAGAAAAAATGAGATGCCTTTAAACAACATTATTGTGTGTGAATTATTTGATGTTTGGGGTATTGATTTCATGGGACCCTTTACACCTTCTTATGGAAATTTATACATTTTAGTGGCTGTGGAGTATGTGTCTAAGTGGGTAGAAGCTGTAGCATTGCCAACAAATAATGCTAAGGTTGTGGTCAAATTCTTAAAGAAAAATATTTTTACTCGATTCGGCACTCCTAAGGCAATCATAAGTGATAGGGGGACACATTTTTATAATAAACAATTTGAAGCACTTTTGAGTAAGTATGGAGTCACACATAAGGTTGCAACCCCTTATCATCCTCAGACTAGTGGTCAAGTAGAGATTTCAAATAGGGAAATCAAGAGAATTTTAGAAAAAACAGTGAATGCCTCTAGAAAAGATTGGTCAATAAAACTTGATGATGCACTTTGGGCCTATAGGACAGCGTTCAAAACTCCAATTGGTATGTCTCCTTTTAGGCTGGTGTTTGGAAAGGCTTGTCACTTACCAGTGGAATTAGAGCATAAAGCATATTGGGCATTGAAATTTCTGAATTTTGATATGCAGTCTGTAGGTGAAGAAAGATTATTGCAACTGAATGAATTGGAGGAATTTCGCAATGAGGCCTATGAAAATTCTAAGTTGTACAAGGAGCGTACAAAAAGATGGCATGACAAGCACATATTCAGAAGAGAGTTTAAAATTGGTCAAAAAGTCTTACTTTATAACTCCTGTCTTAAACTTTTTCCAGGAAAGTTGCGGTCTCGATGGTCTGGTCCTTTTATAGTTACACAAGTATTCCCATATGGAACAGTTGAAGTTGCGCATGACACTGAGGGCACATTCAAAGTGAACGGTCAACGTTTGAAGCCCTACTTTGAAGGTGGTTACAACAAGCAGAAGACCACAATCGAACTTCATCCTCCAACATAGCGACATCTGAGATAGTTTGGCTGAAAACTATAAAGCAAGCGCTTCTTGGGAGGCAACCCAAGCATTTTAATTATGTTTTTTTTTATTATTATTTTCGTTAAGTTTTTTATGTTTTGCAAAAAAAAAAAAAAAATTAACTTTTCTCTGTTTTATCCAGGTTAATTTTTTAGGGAGCATCTTTCAAGAGTTTAATCATCAAGGTCATCAATGAACTTATCCTACAACCAGGGGAGTTTTCTTCTTCCTATTTCTATTATTCGCATTGAGGACACTGCTTCATTCAAGTTTGGGGGGGAGACAAAATTTTTGGCTAAATTTTTTTTTATCATGATTGCATTCTTGGTTGTGAATTTTTGCGATTCTTAGGGAAATTTAAATTTTATTTAAACTTGCAATTGATGTGTGAGTTAATCTTAATTCTGATTATGTTGATCCACTTACTGAGCACTAAAAGTCCTTAATTTTTGAATTGTGTGTAAATCTAGAGAACATTCATGTGAAGTATGTGATTTTCTTAAATTTCACCCAAATCTTAGAATTTGTTTGATTTTCTCTTGAGGCGAAATCCTAAGCTAAATCTAACTGAGAAAATGATTTAGGCAGTTTTTGGATCGATTGAGCCTTTCAAGCTAACCCTGTTTATTTATCCCTAGTCACCCCTTTGAGCCTTAATTATTACCCAATTTTTCATTGGCACCCATATATATTTAGCATAGCCGTTATCAAATTATATCATTGTCCCATGCTCTATGAACACGTTGATTTTCTTTTGGGATAAAAAAATTATTTGAGCGTGATAGAAATTTGGGAGGAATGATGGAGTACGAAAAAAAAAGAAAAGGAAGTGATTGCTATGGTTGTTTGGGGTGTATTGTCAAAAAAAAAATTGCTTTTATGGTTCCCTATCCAACTTTCAATTGAGTGAGCCTTTTGGATACTCAATGGGTTGGAAGTTTTCATGTTATATTAGGAGGGACTTTGGGAGAAACTCCACCATAAAGCAATTCAAAAGAAAAAAAAAAAAGAGAAAAAAAAAAAGGAATGATGATATTTGGTGGCAAAGAAATTATTTTGAATGAGTGAAATTGGACGGTGACATTGGCTCTAATTAGATCCTAGAAATCAACGTGTTGATGGGTGATTTGAGCTTAAAATTCTCATTATCTCACCTTTAGCCCAGCCTTACATTACAACCCGAGAAAAGTCCTATTGATTTTTGGTTGGATAATTGCTTACATTAGTGGAGAGAGGAATGAAAAGCAAACCTATGAGATTTGGTCATAATTATTGAGAATTTTTTAGAGGTTACATGTCAATGTGAATTTATCTGAATTGCATATAATTCGAAAAAGATGAGGACTCTCACACACACACTTGGATCACATAGTTAGAATTAGTCTTAACTTATAAATCAATTTCAATGTTTAGATGAAATTTGTGTTTTTCTTTGAATTGTGAATTTGAGCAATTATGGAAAGATGAGCAATTTGTTATGTTTTGATTTTGCTCGAGGACTAGCAAAAGGTTAAGTTTGGGGGTTTGATAACTCTATAAAAATAGAGTTATTTACCTATTTTAGGCAACAATTAATGCAATATCTATGAGAAAATATTTGGATTTCCTTCTGATTATTTGAATTTTCCTTATTTATGCAGAATAATGATATATGGAGAAGATAAGGAAAAAGATGGCAAAATCGAGGAATTTAAATCAAGCAGCAGCAGGAGATAGATATCAAATCAAAATCTTCTGATTTACTCCCTGATTTTGTGCGCAATTGCTTGGAGATAAGAATCTTAGATATATCTTATGAAGAGGAGAATAAAGGGAGAGAAGAACAGCTAGGTTTTAGTTTTAGTTTTTCTGTTTAGATCGTTTTTCATTGTTCTGAGAGTTTTTCAAGTATTTTGAAGAGAAGACAAAAGTGGTGATAGAATTCTTATTCTTTGATTCAAGATGCTGAGTTTAATTTATATTTATATTTCTTCATCTGCTATGTTCTAATTTTCTTTTGTTAGGGCTACGATGTAGCCTAACCATGATGATGTGAATTTCATGATTTTTATGTTTTACAATTGATTTCATTCATGTGAGTTATATATTATTGTGCTTAATGCTTTTGAGTGACTGGCCACCACTTGAATGATCTTATGTGCATGTTTGAGACTGAGAAGTGATAATATGCAATTGCTCATTATAATATATAACCATGAATTAAACGTGGATAGAGATATACCGCGTTATTTGTGTAGCTTTCGGTGATAAGGTGATCCAAAAGACTCATTGTAAGCCGGGAATATTCATAGTTCTTAATGCACTCATGTTTATTTTAATTCACATAGAGATATAGTGGATTAATAAACTGAGTAGGTTTGCTATACCTAGATATAGGATAGTAAATAGGTTAGGAAATTCCGCTATCACATGTTTGATATTGTTCTTGTATTCACAATAATCTGAAATTCATATCTAGTGGTTATGGTGAAATCGGATGCTCTAACATATTTATCTGATCGATTTACTACATTTAGTCTACAAATTTCGTTTTTAATTTATTCTCAATTATATTTTGATCTGTTAGATAAATTTTAGAGTTAATCTATTTTAGTATTTAATTAGTTTATTAATCATCGATCTCCGTGGGACGATATTCTTTCTCATCATTATATTACTTGTTCGACACGTTCACTTGCGTTTAGAATTTTACGAACAGACGTACCAACTGAAAGAACTACATCTCCCACTCGGACATGATGGGCCTTATGGCGCTCTATCAAGAATATAAGGCAAGGCATTCAATCATTCATCAACTTTACAGAACAATTCATACTGGCAAGTAAGCCGTGCGACCAGTGAGTACACCTGCACTTGGGAGCTCAAATTATGCACCTGTTAGGGATGACATAATGGCTACAACCCGAAAAGAAAAATAAACAATCGATGTCTCACAGTGCCCCAGACATATTTTGTTACATCAATTCAAGTATACCTATCCCTTAAAGGCTATACTTGATTATCCTCAAAAACATCATGTATTTACAATTATATCCGCAACCACATAAGGCGATATAATTGGTCGACCAGTAAATACATGTGACAGATGTAAAACAACAATAGTCTTCCTTCGCACTCATGTCTCTCTTAATTTTAGAACAACTGCTTTCCTAGACACGTCTCATAGGCCATATCTATTCATGACCGCCCGTAACATGCTAAAGTAGCAACATTGATCTTTCATTTCGAGAACATAGTCAGAAGTAACATAGGGCACGAATTGAGTTAAATTATAAATTACCTCAAGAGCTCACACAATGAGTAAATAGGGATAATTTTACTCACTTTCCCTTGTCGGTCGAACAATGCACATGTAGTATGAATTACATGTTATAATGGCTTTCTCTTTCTATAAGAGCGTATGTCATTTCATAAATATATCCACTATACGGATCTTAGCCTAAACATAGTCACGTGCTTTTCACGTACTCATGTTTAACTCGAGTGCTATATTAGCTTGCTTTCTATAGCGCCCAATTAAGTACTCGCATCCGGCATTTTACAGGCATACATGATTGTGGAACTATCATGTTCGGTCTTAAACAAATCACAGACCTCATCTTGACTCCAATCAAGGCGACATATTTTATGTACCAGACTTGCTTTGTAGCATTTATTTGTACATAACGTCTCATCTCAACGTGCTAACTATAGCACTTGAGGTGATTGCTCGTGTGAGTAAGCCAATCAATACCTGCTGACATACTTTCCAATAATATATGTGTGCTTGTGCTAGTCTCATAATGGATTTGCACTTTTTTTATAAAACATCAAGTCATTAATAAACAAACAAGTACAATACATATGTCCATAAATACATAAAACAATGATCCTCTACAATAACACATATCACATTCTACGCAAACCTAGTGACATCCTGTGGGTCAAGAATATGTCTCTAGGAATAGCCTTCGTAAATGGATCAGCAACCATTCTATTGGTTGAAATGTATTGTAGAATCACTTCTTTATGCGCTATAATATCTCTGATGAAGTTATTCTTCATGTCAATGTGCTTCGTCCTTCTATGATACTTGGGATCTTTCACATCTAATGGCAGCTTGACTATCGCAATAAACTGTCACCGGTCTTGGAACCTCAGTGACAGTGGCTAAATTTTCAAAGAAACGTTTTAGCCATACTGCTTCTTGCACTGCGGTAGAACAGGCAATAAATTCAGCCTCCATAGTTGACAAGGCTGTGCATGTCTGTTTCTTGCTATTCCAAGAAATTGCACCTCCATTGAGCAAGAACGCATATCCAGAAGTCGATTTACGCTCATCCAGGTCTCCACCTCCAATCAGCATCTAAATAACCTAATAAGCGTAAATCATTCCCTTGGTAACAAAGTCGATAGTCCATGGTGCCCTTCAAGTATCTCACGATCCTCTTCACTGCTTTCCAGTGTGTTTGACCGGGATTTGATTGATATCGGCTCACCAATCCCACGGCATAACATATGTCGGGTCGAGTACACATCATAGCATACATCAAACTTCCTATCGCACTAGCGTAAGGAACAGTTTCCATCACTTTTGTTTCTTCTGGAGTCTTAGGACACATTTCAGTACTTAGGCCTTCACCTTGCATGACAGGGGTATCAATGGGATTACAATGCTGCATATTGAAACGCTCAAGAATCTTCATAATATAAGATTCTTGTGATAAAGTAAGGAGTTTCCTTGATCGATCTCTTTCGATCTTAACTCCTAATATATAAGCAGCTTCTCCCATGTCCTTCATTTCAAAATTGGAGGACAACCATTCTTTTATGGTGATTACCATAACCTTGTCATTTCCAACAAACAGAATATCGTCCACATAAAGTGATAAAATCACAAATTTATCTTCAGACCGCTTGACATATACACAGTGATCTTCTTCGATCATCGTAAAACCAAAAGTTGTTATGGCTCGATGAAAACGAAGATACCACTATCTAGATGATTGCTTAAGGCCATATATTGAGCGATGAAGTTTGCAAACTTTATGCTCTTGACCTTTAGCTATGAAACCTAATGGTTGTTTCATATAAATTTCCTCATCTAGTTCTCCATTGAGAAATGTCGTCTTTACATCCATTTGATGTAATTCAAGGTCCAAATGTGCAACGATGGCTAGAATAAGGCGAATTGAAGCAAACCTTACAACTGGTGAAAAAGTTTCCTCGTAGTCTATACCCTCTTGTTGAGTATAACCTTTCGCCACAAGACGAGCCTTATACTTTTCAATGGATCCATCCGCCCTTTACTTAATCTTAAAGACCCATTTGTTTCCAATGGCTTTACGATTGGGTGGTAGATCAACCAAGTCCCAAACATGATTTGTCTTCATTGACTCCATCTCATCTTCCAAAGCTTTTCTCCATTCTTCCTTATCAGAGGATGAGAGAGCCTCTTGAATAGTCTTAGGCTCGGCATCTTCTTTATGAGCAATCATAAATGCTTCCTCTTCAATCTCAAAACGACGACGAGGAATACTTATACGATTACTTTTACGCAACTGAATTTCTCTTAAATTCAATTCACCAGACGATGCTACACTCCCACTAGGTCTTTCATGTTGAGGTAAATCTTCATTTCCCTCCATAACATTAGTGGGTGTATTATTAGGATCTTCCATCTCATATAATTGGAGTTCCTTATCAATCTCACCTCTACTAGGAAAATCGTTCTCCAAGAACGTGACATCTCGTGACTCCTTTTCGGCCACACTTCCATCAGCTTGTTCACCTATGAACACATACCCTTTGGAGTGTTCAGAATATTTTATAAAGATACATTTCTTCCCTCTAGGGCCTAATTTGCCATATTTATGGGAAGATTCATGAACATAAGTTGCACATCCCCATGGACGTACACTATTTAAGTCTGGTTTTCTTCCAGTCCATAATTCATAAGGGGTGGAAGTGACCGATTTTGAGGGCACTCGATTAAGTACATAGGCAGCAGTCAATAATGCATCTCCCCAAAAGGAGATAGGTAAATTTGCTTGCGCCATCATAGACCTAACCATTTCCAATAGGGTTCTATTCCTTCTCTCAGCTACCCCATTTTGTTGTGGAGTATTAGGAATAGTCAATTGTCGTACAATTCCCTTTTCATCACAAAGAGCCTTGAATTGCTCCGATAGATACTCACGTCCGCGATCGGTTCTCAATGCCTTTATTGTTTTGTTCAACTGATTCTCTACCATCGTTATATATCGTCTAAAGCATTCTAATGCCTCGGACTTATGGGAGATCAGAAAGACATAACCGAAACGCGTGAAGTCATCTATGAAAGTAATGAAATATGAGGCTCCATGCCTCGCCCTCACATTCAAAGGACCACAAATGTTAGAATGTATGAGTTGCAATGGAAATTCAGCTCTAGTCCCCTTACCGAATGGTTTTTTAGTTGCTTTTCCCGCTAGACAATGTTCACATACGGGTAGATCAACATTAGTGAGTGACCCTAAAAGGCCTTCTCTAGCTAATCTTTGCATTCTTTGCAACCCAATGTGACCTAATCTAGCATGCCAAGTATTTGCATCAATCCCAACGTTATTAGAAGACGCAATTAAAGAAAAACAACCATCAACATTAACATTGTACTGATCATAGTCAATGTCTAACACCATAAAACCATTCAATACATGACCTGAACCATAATAAACTGTTCCATACAAAATATCAACACAATCACCATGGAAATTCAATACATAACCTAAGCTAAGAAGAACAACTACAGAGACCAAGTTTCGTCGAATATCTGGAGCATAAAGGACATCATGCGGGAATAGGTTTCGACCACCATGTAAGATTAATTTACATGTGCCGATACCCTTCACTTCAACTCTTGAGTTATTCCCAACATATATCCATCTTCTTCCAGGCGGTATCCGACGATACTCCACAAATGCTTCTCGGTCTCTAGCTAAATGGTCCGTTGCTCCTGAGTCTATAGTCCACATTGGATGAGATTCAGCAAGCATTACAGTACTAGAAACAAAAGCATTACTCAAAGTAATGGAGTAATAGGGTACCTTTTTCGGCTCAGTGCATTCACAAGCAAAATGACCCAGCTTGCCACAATTGTGGCACTCTATCTTGGCCTTGTCCTTCTTCCCACCACGCTTCTTGCGTCAGAAGGTCTTAGCCCTATTGGGTCCCTGATTAGTCATCTTCCCTTTGTTGTTGAACTGAAGGTTCCTCTTGCGCTTGAAGCCCGAAGTTTTGCGCGAACTCGTTTCGGCAACATAAGCATGGGTAGAGGATCTCGCAGCCTCTAGGCGCTCATCCTCTAATCCAAATGACGCGCAATATCATCAAAAGTGACGATGTTCTCACTATGCGTCATATTGATCTTCATATGTTCCCAATTATCAGGAAGAGACCTTATAACAGCCTGAACTTGCTGTTCATCAGTAAGGGAGTGACCTGCCGACTTCAACTCACGGATCATGTTTGACATCTCCCAAAGATGTTGCCTCATTGTTACATTTGGGCGTTTTCGGAATGTGTCAAACTTGATGGTGAGTCTCCTCAGCTTAGTGGCAGATGTACCCCCAAACTTATCCTTCAAGGCAACCCACATAGCTTGAGCTTTATCATAACTTTCAAACTCACACATGAGATCATCTTGCATACAGCTCAGCAACGTGATGCGAGCAATGCTATTCTTCTTTTTCCAAGCTTGATAAGCTTCAAGATCTCTCCTGTGTTGAGCTGAAGTTCCATGCTCAGGTTCATCCATGGTGTGGTTGAGGGTTTCCAAAACCTCTTGCTCCTCAAGGATGTACTGAACCTTTCGGTGTCAAATATCATAATTGTCACCGTTCAACTTCTCACCCTTATTGAGGTCAGCCACAAAGGTCTTGGATGCCGATGTCATAATCAATTGCTATAACACATTGACATAATAGACGCAGAATCAATACTAGCACATTTTTCAGAGTAACACACATATTTAATTTGCAACAAAAACAAACTAAAATAATAATAATTCAACAAAAGACACAGAAACAAAAGTTCACTATGTTCCCAATCAACTTCTATGTACGATTGTTCAATTATCATTAATTAGTTTAATTTGCACAAATTTTGAGTTCTAGGTGAGGACTCCTTCGAATTCTACCAACCTACGAACTCCCACTAGGAAAAATAATTACATGACCTCATGTAATTTCTACATCTTTCCTTAACACAAAACCATAGCATGATAATAACCAATGTATAAACAAAAATCATGCTTCAATTATAATTAAAATTGCAATTCAACATGTAATGGATTTCCTACCATTGTTCTAATTTTCTAGCAACTAGAAAATTGCAAGTATATTAAAACTATATACATGGCATTATCAAACCAAGTTCTACACAGCATATATGACATCATTTACACACAAGCTAGCTACTGTATTTCTTAAACCACAAGGAAATACAAGCTACAAATGAATAAACTATGCATTAAACCCCAAAAAATACGCGTACATAGGGTTCCCTACACATTTTCATACATTTATAAAATTCAAAAATGAAAAATAATTATTCCACAGTGTAGAGGACATCCATACGAACCCAACGCCACCGACCACGATCCAATCGGAGCCCGCACGCGCCCCCACGCGACGCCTGAGTGCGCGGCGCGTGTGGCGCACGCACCAGAGAGCCAAAAGGCTCCTGGTCGATCCGACCGGTCCGACCGTTGACCGGTCAATGGTCGGATCAACGGGTCGGGTCGGTTCGCTGGCCGGGCAGTGATGTCATCAATGACGTCATCCCGACGATTACTGACCGTTGGATGACGTCATCCGTCACGTCGGCACGCGTCGGTTCGCCGACGCGCGCGTGACGTTGCACGCCAGTTTGGCCAAGCAGTGCGTGACGTCACGCACCAGTTTGCCCACCAGCGCGTGACATCACGCGCCGGTTCGCTGGCGTGCCCAGCACGTGTAGCGCGTGGCGCCCACGCGCCATGGCTTCTGGCCGCGCATGTGGGCGCGTCCAGCATCATCTGTCAGTGTTCGACCCACCGTTGGACTCGTCTCAACGAGTACTTTCACCCTGCATATTCAAAAATTATTTTTGACCAAAAAATTATTTCGAAAAATGGCCAAAAGCGTATGGGTGTACCCGACCCCTAATCCGATCTTCGCTTCGGTTCGATTGTGAGTTTCTCAAATGGCAATTCCGACCATTAGACATCCAAACAATGTAGAAAACAATCTCTTGATCTCAATATCAAATGGTAGATGAGAAAACTCAATGAAAAACAAGGCATAAATCACGATCGGGCTCTGATACCAATGAAGGAATTCTAGTCGGCGGAAGACGACTTACCTGATTCCAATGCGCAAACAGCAAATAGCCCCGGATCAAACGTTGAATTGCGAATCAATCACGAACAACACTGCCTCACGTTGGTCTGGATGCAATCACAAGGAAAACACCTGATTTCCACGGCGTAAATGCAAACCGTTCTTGCAAATTGATGATGGAATGCTTTCTTTCTTGAAGATGGAATTTTGAGAGAGAATTTGGTGCGAATGAATTGACAACACTTCCAACGGTTGTGTTCGGGAGATTTTATACGTCTCCCTTCGTACCCCTCCATTGGTGACCTTCCATCGTAACGCATAAAGATGAACCAGTGCATTCCGTTCGCACCCCATCATGGACGTACCAGCTAAAAGAACTACAATACTAAACTTCATTTTCAAAAAAAATTATAAAATAAAAACATGATTTGCTATTTTTACCGATATTTTTAAAGTTGCAAGGCTTGCTGAAAGTTCATTTTACATAATTGATATTTGTGCATTGTTTGATTTTTATAAATTCATATAATTCAAATCTTTATATGCATTCTTCATGAAAGTTTTAAGAGCGCTGTTAATTTCACACACAAGTTCTCATTAAACACCTAAAGGTATTTCTTAATTTTAATGAAATTGATTACCTATTCTTAAAAATCTCAAAATTAGAAAGTTTTAAACGTCAATCTAAGCTTTCTTTTGATATCAAGTTTGTCAAAAATCGAGTTACGTTTGATTGTTGAAAGGACTCGATCAGCGTGTCCACATTATTCGCATGTAGGTTCTGGAATTCATTTCCCAAGAACATGAAACTTGTCTCAAAATTCCAATAAATTTAATACCCTTGTTTGTCATCATTTGAAACTTGAAAATCTTCTTTCAAGAACTTAATTCCAATTTTCCATAACTTGTTTCCTTAATTGTAATTTTTCAAAACCTTTGTACTTAATTGCAAATTTTCAAAACTTGTGTCATTGATTGCAAATCTTTGAGAGTTTAACTTTTTGGTTTTCTTCCTTCATGATCATGTTGTGTGCATATTTGAGTGATTGCAATTGACTTGAATGAGTAAGTGATCCACTTTGGCTCACTATCCTTGGATGATTGATTGAGAACCAAGGTCTTATGCCCTAAGTGCATGAACTTTATATTCTTTCTGCATGTGTTTCCTAGATGAATGAATTAGGACCAATGAATGTATACGGAGTAAACCAAAGGGATATTCCTTGACCCAAATTTAGGAGTCGATTGATCTTGACCACTGCTTAAATGATAAGGGATGGCCAAATATCAATGGTTATAACCAATCAATTAGTGGACATAAGTTGGGTCGTTATGCATGAACCTTAATGGCCAATTCCAAGGCCATATATTGTATCGTGATTTGTCTTGAGTTGTTGGAATTTGTTTGGATTCATATGATTGTGATTGATTTTATTATATGCATGATATGATTTTGTGTGTTAGTGTGACGTCCCGGCAGTGTCACATACTAAGCGCAAGCAGAAACTATACGGATTATTATCATGACAGGACCTGTTAGTTTCAATTATTGCACTATAGCATCCAAACCTAATTGGTTAGCATGTATAACATAGATATTTTATGATCTAAAGCTTTTCTAACACACGATCACCCTATAACAGTCCTGTCACCTAGCATTAGACAATCCAACTAAGAACATATATAAGGATCATGAGAAGCTTCTTTAACTTTCCTTTTCAAAACCATTCGAGCTTACATACGTTGACTAGGATTACTCACAAGTCCTTTACCTATGTACAACATATATTTACATGTTCATAAACAAAAGTGTAAGTAATCAGCCAAAGAAAATGGTGAGAGGGGTTCCTAACATCACTACCCCCTACACTAGCCCACGTCCATCAAAAAACAAAAGACATCTTCTCCAGCTTCATCATGATCTGGGTGCCTAAGCACCTCTTTGCCTCGGCTCTAGGTCCTCCAGCATCGAACTGAAGAGGGCCAAATAGCTCCCCTTCATGGTTTATGAACCAAGCAACGAACTTCATAGGAATCCAGTCTACCCCACCATTGTCCATCCAAAGCATGGCCTCATATCTTGTGTAGGTTAGCTCGATATTGGGGTCATATACGTCATGAAAAGAAACATCAATGTACGCTATCAACCCATAACGAGCGATCGGTGGTACGTCCATACTAACGATTCAAAAAATAGAAAGGAATGAGCAATGCACAGTAAATAAATAATAAGAACCTAAGCTAGACAATCTACAGTTGCCAAAGAAAGTGAGAGAACACAACCAAATAGCTCAACATACTAAGGCAAGATTGTCATAGGTATAACTAAATGAATACTAAAATGTCATGTGAATGGTCACTTCGTAATAAACATGCTAAATGCACATGTATGCCTCATGCTCCTAATCTGAACTAAGATGAGATGTGACAACAACAGGCGAACTCACACGCCAAGTGGAATTTATATTATAGTGTGTCTATCAAAGTCCACCCTCAATCAGTTTAGCCATTGGAACACAGGCCAGCTCGATCGAGTCACTTCCAGAATCCCACATCTGGACTTCCACGATATTGCTATCATGGATATCTCACTCCGAGGCATCCCAGTATCACACAACTGAGGCATCCCAAGATCACACAGCATGGGGCATCTCACTCCAAGTAATCCCGATATCCCACAACCGAGACATCCCTGATCACACACAGGGGCATCTCAACTCCGAGGCATCCCGGTATCTCACTCAACCGAGGCATCTAAGATCACACAGCATGGGCATCCCACTCCCCGGGGCATCACCAATATCTTAGTACCGATAGAAATCTCTTACTCATTTAATTCACACATCCACACATCACACCTCTAAATTACATCACAACGGCATGCAAATGATCTCAAGAGCACACGATCACTTCAAGCAACACTCAATGCTCACATAGCATTTCATTCATGTCACACTCATTGCACACACATGCCACAATTAGTAACCATACAATGACCACACTTCAAATTATGGAAGAGGCATGCTCATGCAAAAACTAACCATTATTTTAAGACCATTAGACTCCTTATATGCCATAAAAATCAGGTACAAGAGGCACCACATCTATTGCACAGTCTCGGATCAAAGCAGGATACAAGCTGACACGGGCAGTTTCAATCACAGAAGCAGAAAATGCATCAAATCTCATTAAAATGCTACGAAATTTTAGTATGTTATAAAAGAGACATAGATTAACATTTTTTGTGCAGAAACCTAAGCCTATGTCTCATTGTATAAAGAGCAACAATTTGCTGTCTTTACCCCTAAGTTCTGCAGCAACTTCCAGATAAAGTGCCTACTGGAGAATGATCATTTCACTATCCAAATATCGATTGTTTGTTCTCAAATTTTGATATGTTTTCCCTAAAGATGTGTCCTACAACTTTCATGAAGGGTTTAAGATCCAAATACGTCTATAAAATTTCGTAAAAACCATAGAACTACCTATGGTTCTGCTGTTTTTCTGCAGGTCAGTTTGCTGTTTTGAGGAATGTTCTCGCCAGCTAATTTTCACAAGAAAATCTCTACAACCAATAGTCAAAGCCTAAAATAGTTAGTACACTCTTAAGAAAATTAATTCTTTCCATTAACTACACCTTTAAAACCCCAAAATGATGCATAAACTAGTAATTATTTGTCTTTGTCTTTCCTTAACAGAACATCCTAAGCCACTGTCCCCATCTACAGCTCAATCAAAACATTTAGTTCATCTATAACCTCTTTTAGTACCTTGACACCTCTCCGACAGAACCCAAAAGTGATCTCATTAGCTCATCGAATACACACAGCAACCTACAACTCAACTCGAGGCTAGTATTCACGTCTCAACCCCTCAAAAGCAACATGCAACACCCATCTATCACTCAGTAGTCGTCTACCCACCAACTCGACAACTCAGCTCCCTTGCGCTCGGTTCTTTGACCATCTGAACCCCGATCATCACATGCAATGACCAACAACTTCATTTGAGTGCCCATCTAACCTATTCCAACTCAAAATAGAAGCATCAAACTTAATCTTCCACCATTCAGCATGCTCCGCAAGTTCCCTCGACAAACAACGGATAAATTCTAGTTTAGGACCTCATCATTTCCTTACTGGTGGCTTGTTGCTCTTCAGAATTCTACCTCAAATGTGCGCAAAAAGAAGAAGAAGAAGCTAAAGTCACTAAGTTCCGCTTCTGTGCAAGTCACGAAAGAGAGAGGGAGGGAGAAGAGAATTTTGGACTTATTTAGGGGAGGAAGAGGCATGGATTCTGAGGAAGCCTAGCTTTGAGTGTGCAAATTTTTATTTTAAATCCCAAGAAGATAAGTAATCATTAGAAATGATTAATAATGATGTCTCCTCTGAAGGCTTCAAGTTGGGGAGAAACTGAGAGGAAGAGATGAATGTCGTGGCTCCCATGCATGCATTCTTCTTCATGGTCGACACCTGGCGCTCAAGAATGGTTAAGATTAAGTTCTAATCCATGGCGTTAATTAGTCTAATAGTTTCTAACATCTACTACTTAGTTTCGTTTCGAATCCACAAAATTTTCGATCCTCACGTAACTATACGAGTCCATGAGTTCACACGAATCGAATTGACACATTAACGTCTCGGCGCTAATCTATGATACAAACAAGAATAAATCACAAGAAATTACTAAAGTTAGTATTCGATAATAGAATTACAATCGCTTATAAGTTTTTAATAAAATTTCTAATTAAATCCCTCATAATAGTAATCTATAATCTTAATTGAAAATTAAAGCGCTCGGGCCTAAATACCTGTCTCTAGCCCACCAGGCTCATCCCACGACATTTCATGATCCACTAGACTTATTTCACAATTTTAATGAACCCGACTCTTGGCCCACTCCAAGCCAAGCCCAAGTCCATATCCTATCCTTTGACCGATCAAGCCCATGCTCGATATCTTCATGCAGCCTGTTGACTTTTTAGGCCCATACTTTCCTCACAACCCATCAAGCTTGTCATATGGCCCGCTTTAAAATAATCCAAGCCCTTAACAGTCCAATTACACTTATAAGGTCGGTAAAATTCAGGATGTCACAGTTAGTTTAGTATCAGGCATGGATTAGAATAAGTCCAAAGGCAACCCTTGGAGGAGATGGAAATAAAGACTTGAAGATGGTTGGAATAGTCGATGTCCAATCTAGTTTTTATACTTGTATCAATTCATTTCTGAACATATGTCTCGGGCCTTTCTTTGTGTTGTGTATTTTTCTTTCTTATACTTAGAATAATTGCTCATATGCTTTTCTTGGGTGTTTATTTCTCGCACTACAGTTTCAATTTACTTGTTTGATCTTTCTTTTCATTTTGATAGTTAGAATAGAATGATTCAAATGAACCATCCATGAGTGACCATTTAGCATTAAAGTTCAAATTTGCACAAAAATGTAAACAGACCTTTTGATCACTTTAGTTAATAATCATACTCATAGGTATCGAAAGGACGCTAATAGAAATCTTTAGTGTAACCCGAGTTCCCGAACTCATGAAATCTCTAGTTCAATGGAAACCAAGGGTGGTCTCTCAACCCTTGATTGGGTTTCTACCCAGCCCCCAACAAAGAGACTAGTGGCAACTCCTAGATCTATATTTTAGATTGTCTAAACAACTTTAAAATGAATCATGCTATCATGTGAGGTATGGGCTTGAGAGGACCCACCTTCTCAATTGATGGACCTCCTAGACGACCATTACAGATGATGCTTTCAGGCATTCTTTGTGTGATGCACCTTGAGGACTATCACTTGAATAAATACCTCTAAATCTAGTCCTAGGGGTCCAAATGGCTTGGAGGGGTAGGTCGCAACATTGCTAATGTGTGGATTAAGTGATTACACGGATGAATGATGTGATCAACAATGAAGACTGTTTGTCGAGAGCTCGAAGTGGCGATCCATGGTGCTGACTAGATTTACGTTTATCAAATTGGCTTAGACTGGAATTAATTGAAGTAGCCTAGATTTTTTTTATTGATCTAGTTAGTTAAATGAAAAATCAAATCAGACTAGAATCATTCTCTTATAACTGAGTAGCTTAGTCTAGATTAGCACAATAATCCTTGATAAAATGATAAAAGTTAGACCCACTTTAATCTAGTTCAAATTTAGGAATTAGGCTTAGTTCAAATTCTTTTAAGATTTTCGATCAAATCAGGTAGATCAACTGTTTTTAACATTTGCCAATCCAACTCCACCAGCGATTCAAATTTTCCCAACTGTGTATGGAAGCTCCTTTCCTTTCATTGCGGACCGCCCTAGTAAACAGTGAGTATGAGCCTCACTAACCCTCTAATAAAGCATGGGAGTTCACGAGTATACTCGTTCATACCGATATGATAACCTTGTAATGGACCTAAGCATTAGCATCATAAACTAATTTCAGCACCAAATGAAATGTCTAGATCCTCCAAACAATAGAAACAGAATGCAATTGGGAGAATTAAGTTAAATTGATAGCAAATCCATTCACCTTTTTTTGACAACTGACAAAAGGCTTCAGGAGTCAACGTCTGACAATTTCCTTGCTCTAAAGACCTCTTCAACAACCAATTGAAGTACTTCTTCGTAGCTGCAGCAACGCACCATTGAAGGACAGCTCATTTTAGTTGGACAAACATAAATTGAAAGGATATTAAAATGACGATATAATTGATGATTTGATTTCTCAAAACCACTGTAACCTGAAGATCTTTACCTCAGACAACAAAACAAAAGAAAAAAAGAATGTGTGGCTATACCAGTATGCAATTCTCTTTTGTTCGACCACAGTTTCTCCAGATAGTACAAACTAGAAGGATCCACTTATTACTCTGCAGAATTGAATTTGCTTGAGTGGACAACTATTTGTATGCAAAATAGTTGCATGCAGCAACTTTGAAACTCTCTGTGTTGGGAAAGTTCAATTGAATGATTTGTTTACCGCATGATTTAGTAGCAAAATAGCAGAATTACCTGTTATTTTTCAAGATGAAACCACCCATTGTTGCGACCTCAATCAGGGCCTCTTTCCATGACTTCACTTCATTGTGGTCGAAGTTTGTCCAGTGCTTGTCTAGGTCACTTTTGTATAAATCAGTTTTGAGCTTAACATCATCAGTATCCACGTCATAGAAAATGGGAAGGATTCTTCTTTTTCCATTTGATTCTAATGTGCATTTTACCATGTGAGCAACTTCGCGAAGACACCAATGACTGGAAGCATAGCTTCTAGAGAAGACGGGTATGTAAATATTGGAGTTAGCAAGTGCTTGTAGAATCTTTTCCCCAATCCCTTCACTAGACCTCAAGTCATCGATATCACTATAAACGGAAATTTGATTACGTGACAACCGAGCGTGAAGATAACTGACAATGCTATAATGAGTGTCTGGTCCCTTAGAACTCAGGAATACATCATACGTAGGTAATTTGTGGGGAAGCCAAGTTGGTCTTGAGATATTCGACAATCTTTCCAGGATTGTGCGGCCACGACTATCCAACACCCAGCTTTCTAAGCCCTCGATGCCCTCGATTGGTCTTAAATTTGGACAAGCTTCTAGCTCTAGATGTTGTAGCTTACCCAACTTGGATAAGTTGGGTAACTGTCCTATTAAATCACAACTGGAAAGAATGAGGTACTGCAAAGATTCCAGTTCCGACAAACCTTGAATCTGAACTAGCTTTTTCAAGCCCTTCAATTCCAAGCGCTCCAGACTCCTCAAGAGTGACAGGCCAGGTATTTCCTTTAGGGATTCACATCTTGTTATGTTCAGTTCCCTCAAATGTGTTAGACCCGGAGTGATAGGTAGGTGTGATATTGCACATTCAAATACATACAGAACTGTCAAATTTAATAAGTTGGAAAAATGTGGCAGTGGAGTGATACTTCTGAGTTTCAAGTCCAACAATTGAGATGGAAGCTGATAAGACGGTTGCACCTGCGTCCAAGCTGCTTTAAGTTTTGAGTCATAGTCCTGCCTAGTAGAGTAGTATCTACGTAAATTGCTGAACCTATATAATTCCAGTCGTTCTAAACCGGTGACGCTTGAGGGGTGAGGGACAAAAGAGAAGTCCATGGCTTGAACTGCAAGGAATTTCAAACTTGATGGAAGAGCCACTTGTTGAAGCTCAATCGAACCCACTTCAAGTTTTTGGAGATTGAGACGACTTATCTCTGGAGGCAACCTAGAAACACTAGTAAATGCTAAGTTCAATGTCTTCAAATAGCGTAGCTTCCCAATTTCCTCCAAGTTTTTATCCGTCAGATCCCAGGATTTGTTGGCATATAAACCTTCAAGCATTTCCAGTCCTCCAATAGTACGAGGAATCTCCTTTATCTTCGTTCTACATAAACTCAATACCTTTAGTTTCTTTAAGTTTCCGATAGTCTCAGGTAGTTCAACTATGCCTGACACTGATACATCCAACTCTACCAACATTTTTAACTCCCCAATTGAGTTTGGAAGTTCTTTTATCCCCACGCACTCGCGTAAAGTTAAGCATGTAAGATTTGCCGCCCCTCCAATTGAGTTTGGAAGTTGGCGGATTTTAGGGTGGTAGCTCAATCTGAAACTCGACAAAGATTTCAAATTGCCAAATCTCTCTGGAAGCTTCAAGGGTTGAAAATTTTGGGGCATGACGATCTGCTTCAAAGATTGTAGAGAATCAATTTCTTCAGGCAACTCCGCAAGAGAACTACACCCTTTGATATTTAAAGTCTCTAGGAGTTGAAGCTTAGAAATGGAGGGGTGAATTGTGATCAAGTTGGAACACCGAGCAAGTACTAACGTCTCCAAAGACGTGAAATTAGAGAAGTCGGGTGTCCTCCTTAACTTTGTGCAATCTGTTAGATCTAGAATTTTTAATTTTTTTGCCATCTGCAGAAAAAGAAAATATGGAATTAAATAAAACACATTAATCATCTTAGATTTTTTATTTAAGTAATTGTCCTCATTTCTATAATTCAATATACTCCCTCTGCACAACTAGGTCGATGTACCATCAATGTAATTGAAAATTATTGAGTCTTTTTTTTAAAAAAAAAAATTACTTCTCATAACTAGATCTTAGTGGTGAAATAATAAGTTAGAAGTGAAATTCATAACCTGCTAGAGATTTATAGTAATATTTGCTTGTAATATATCGCTGGTAACCGATACTACTAGTAAAGTATATAAGCAATTAATTTATACCCTACAAATGGAAAAAACTTCTTTCTAATAAAAATATGAAAGACTGTTTATAATCTACTAGGGCAAGCCTGGTAAATCGATTATTTCGTTAGTCTTTTATTGACTCACAAGCGTTATTACCCGTAAAATCAAAATAAATCTAATAATCTCCTATGATTTTATAGTAAAAGAATTGTTTTTGTGTTCATAAGTCACAATCGTTAACAAATACTACTAGTAAAGTATGTAAGCAATATGCTCAACGAAAAGTGTGTAAGCAATTCAGAGTCTACCAGTTGAGAATCATGCTCGCTTGTCAAAGTGAATAACTGTTTGTAGTTTACAAGGGTATTTCAACTTGATAAATCAATTAGTATATTTGTCTATTACTAAAAAATAAAAGTTGGTACTTGGTAAGATCAAAGCAATGGCCATAATCTACTTAAAGTATATACGCAAATATAATCTAGTAATTAATGAAGGGGATCACTTATAATATCAAAAAACAATTGGCAATCTGCTGTTAGATTTGATGGTGGTAAAGTTGTTATTTTGTTGATAATTTATTGCACTAAAAAGTTGCCAATCAGTTCTTACTTGTCTTGATTTTTCAAATTTACCATCTATCATTCAAATTTACAATGCACAAACAAGATTTCGTTTTGACAATGAATTTAGAGAAATCTGCTTGCAAATAGCCCTTGAAGTTTAATGCTTCCCATGGTTTAAAAAGCCTTACACATGGAACTGTATTTCGAGTCTATCAACTATACGAAAATGGTACTTCTCTTTATCCCTCATTCGTGGATCTTCACGAAGTAGAGTCATAATTAAGTTTAAAAAAAAATTATAAAGCATCATAAGAGAAACTTATGATGTTATAATATTCCGAGTCTAGGAGAGACCTATGAAATATGACCACGGCACATGGGGTGGACGCACAAGAGAGAGACAGAATAAATATATAGAATAAAAAATCCGTTATCAAGACAATATTTCAACAATTAGAAATGCAACTACAACAAGCCATAAAGCATACGTAGTCCAAACTCCATATTTATCTTGAATTCCTCAAGCCAAGGCGATGATGGATGCTTGGATAATAGCGTGGACTTGGGAGCACAGCTAATCATTCTCGCTCGTACGAATTTTACGTACATCGTATTTATCTGTGGCTCGATTAATAAGGCAGTCCGGACTGTAAACAACAATGATATTCTGCTCGTGATATCAATTACTGGGATGATATGCTGGTGCCAAGTGATTCTATGGCTTCCTCATCTTTCTTATTAAATGTGTTTAGCTAGTTGAAGTTGACTCTAGACGTTAGACTAGCACAAAATATTTTAGATCAGGGAAGCACGCCACTTGTGTGCACCGTGCATTGAATGATATGGAAACATGGAAAGAAGGTGTTTAGAGAGTAAGGCATATCGTACCTGGATTTGGCTCCACCCTCCCCAATCATCTTCAATATCACTCCTTGAAAGGTCTAGAATGACCAAGCTAGCAAAATGGAAACTCTCCGCATAAAATTTTTTATTTGTAATTTCCCAAGAAAACCATCTTAGCTCAGAAAGAAGATTCTCGAAGTTGCCAAGAAAATCAGTGCCTTTCACTCGAAGAAACCTTAGATTTGGGAGGGCAGCTAATTCTTCAGATGCAAAGCTGTGGCTACAGCCATCGGAAATTAGGCTTAGCGCTTCAACATCTTCATTTCTCTGCATTTCAAAGGCCCGACTGAGCACGCAACATACAGTTTACAGAGCTACAACAGAGAGGACGCAGAAGCACTGTCAAACAATTTCTTTAATGGTTGAGCTCGCCACATATGCTTTCTAGAAATATGGCACACTTTTTTTTTCCCAATAAGTAGTTGTTTCCTCCTCTTCTACATAAACTAATTTTTGAGTCTAAAGGGATCATATATTCGGTTTCTATTTCTCCGGAAATATAATTTGCATATTAATAAAAAAATCTTAGTTTATTCTAAAAAATCGGTTTTCAAATTGACCTTAAAGTTATTGATAATGCAAGTTTTGTTTTCATTTTACCTACTTCACACGTAAACTGCTCTTTGTTTTTACAAAATTTCATAAAAGCTACTTTCTATAGACTAGAACCAAGAAAATAAAGCCAACTGTCAGGCAATCTCTGTTGGCTCTCTCTTCAAACTTTGAGACCTTTGACCTGAAAGTTTGACAGAGAAATGCAGCCCCGACAAGACAAAAGCGACGTTACAAAGCTAACTATTGGATGCATATTTTAACAAAATTGCTGCTTTAAATGGGAAAGAAAAAAGATTCTCTTGCACCAAATATTTTCAAACATAAGCAGTTCCCGTTTACCTTTTTTCCCTCCAGTAGTTTCAGGGCATCTTCAGGTATCCACACCCTACAAAACTTGCGAGGATATATTTGAAGAACAATACACCTGCCAAAGTCTCGAACTTGGTCATGCATCCAAAACTTATCATCTTTAACTTTTATCAAGGACCTGTGAGAGAGAACCCCAATTGTAGTGTGAGGACAGTAATCACAATCATCCCACATGATTACTGGATATGTTTGGTCGTCATTGGGGAAAAAGCACGCAATATCCAAAAATACTTCTTTTTGCTTATCATTTAATCCGTTATAACTAATCATCAATGTATCTCGGACATCCTGAAAAGGACCTTTCTTTAACTGCTTCAGCATGTCTTCCCATACTTCTCTTTTTTTCGAAAGCACTAGATCTTTGCCCAAGCAAAAAAGAGAGGACCCTATCACCACAACAGCCAAAGGAAGCATACTCACTGTATGAACAATTTCTCTTGAAAGATCCTCATATTCTTCTACAGCATAGCCACTTCTAAATGCATGCTTATAAAACAGATCACATGCTAGATCAAATCTCATTCCATGAACTTCATAAGCCAAAATTTCTTTTGATTGGTTGAGGACCTCTTTACTGGATGAGTCCACTTGAGTCATCAGGATGCTTTTATCCCTAGTTGTGATAATGATTCTGCTACCAGAACAAAACCAATCAAATTTCCCGGCTAAATTTTGGAGTTGCTCCTTCTTGTCTAGATCATCAAGTACAATGAGTACTTTTCTATTACTAAGTACTTTTTTGATCCTCTTGGTCCCACCACCAACATCTTTAATTTGGTCAATAATCCCTGAACTAACAAAACCTGATAAAAGCTTTTTCTGCAAGTTTAAAAGACCATCATGATGTTGCGCCGATGCTCGAACGTCTTCAAGGAAACAACAGCCATCAAAGTGAAAATATATTTTGTTGAACATGACTTTGGCGAGAGTTGTTTTCCCAATACCACCCATGCCATGTAAACCAACAAAACGTACACCATCAGAGCTAACATCCAACAACTTCATCATGGCTTCCACTTGAGCATTATCTTCAACCAAATGTTCAGTCACAATCATGTGTCTTGTATTAAGCTTACGGCAAACCTCTTCAACAATTGATTCGATTTGTTCTCCTTGGCTGCAGCAAAGCATGAAAATTTCATTTCAGTCAGAGACATGGTAGACCCCAGGACTGTAGGGAACATGTGGATATATAACTCAGCTATTTCAACAACTTAAACAAACGGACATTAAGCATTATAATCAGTAAAACTGGAATTCAATGTTTGGGTAGAGGTTGGGTTTGACATAGATTTTTCCGGGTTTGAGAAAAGTTCACCTTACCCACACCTTGTTTCCTTTTGAGGGTTCTCGAGCACAATTTCAATTAACTAATTGACTTCTAATGTAATGCCGCATTTGGACACACAAAGTTCCTTCCAGACAGACGTAGATTGCAACTACAGACCATGAGAAAAGTTTCAGGAAAATTCCCCTTTGCCTTTAAGATCCCATCCCAAAGTTTCTTCCCCCGCTTTAATTCGTCAAGGCCAAGCTTCTTCTTGTGCTTGGATATCGCTTTTTCAGTACAAATTGTTTTGAGCTTAACATTAACCTTTCCCGTACAAATCTTGAAACATTTTTTTATTCCACACGTGTGTTCAATTTCTTCATATTGTGTCAGTAATTTGTTTTCATTAATTCGTGATTCTCTAATATTTCATAATAAGGAAATTCTGTAAAATCTTTTAAAGGTCCATTTTTTTTGCATAGATGCATTGCGTGTGCACTTTCGTATGTTAATTATGCACTCTTTTTGGAAAAAAAAAAATCACGTCTTGGTATAATTTTAAAATTGCCATGCTCCTACTGATTCAACAATTTAACGCAAGTTTGTTATTGTACAAAATGTTGTTATTACCGTGAGAGGGGGAAAATACATAAACACGAGATTTCCTATATATTTATTGTGATAATATGATAAGTAAAATACTTGATTAAGTAAAAAAATATGATTGAATAAAAAGTTAGTCTTACCTGTCGGGTCATATTATATTAACCCGACGTGAATTGAAATGACTTGTCTGGGTTGGGTTTGACCCGGTTTGTTGTGCTTTAAAAAAATAATCAGCCATATTCTATTTTCTACCGTGGGTTTGTGGGTGTTGGGTCTAGCTTTCATTAACTTGTAATGCGGATCTTGAATGAAATACCCCCATGCTTTATGTTCGGAAATTTCAAAGTACAAATTTTCATCCAATGGAATGTAAATATTGCGCTTAAAAACCACATAAAGTCGAGGAAATTTACCGTTTGCCGTTAAGTTCCCGTCCAATTATACCTCCAACCATTTTGAGGGCACTTTCCCATCTCTTCGATTCATCAGAGTCAAACTTCTTCATCTTCTTGAGTTTGCAGATGGCTTTCTTGTATAAATCGGTTTTGAGTTTCACATCATCAACCTTCACGTCGTAGAAAATAGGGATGATCTTTTTCTTCCCATCTGAATTTGAGGTGCATTCTACCATGCGTTCTACCTCACGGAGACACCATTGACTGGAGGCAAAGTTCTGAGAGAAGATGGGTACGTAGATCTGAGACTCATCAATTGCCTTTAGAACTTCACTGATTTTTTCACCATCTCCAAGTTCTTCGCTGTCAAGGAAAACATGGATTCCAGCATTTCTCAAGCCATGATAGAGGCAATCGGTGAATCCATTGCGAGTATCTGATCCTCGGAAACTTAGGAACACCTCATACTCTTCTCCAGATGCATATTGAGTTCTCGAGGTAGACTCCGAGTTTCTCCTTAATTCCTCGTTTTCTTCTTTAGAAGCAATCTCTAGTCTCGAGGTTGACTCCAAGTCCCCCCTTTTTATTTTCTTGAGTTGTCTCAGGACCCTGCCAAAAGTTTCAAACTTTAAGCTGATCAAGACTTAAGAATCGGAATGGAAATCGAACAAGCAGGCTGAATTGCATCAAACATGTACAATAGCGAAGTTCCTTCTTTTTTTAATGTGTGTGTTATCTGTCACCAAGAGCTCGAACAGAAGTCAAATAAGAGCACTTACAGTCCTCCCACAGTCAAAGCGAGGATGGTGATTAGAGCCTGACCTCCATTGGAACCCATCTGTGGGCCGATTCTCTCAGCTGTGTTCACCCAAAGAAGAGAACCACGCTTCTGTAAAAAGAGCTAATTGGGAGGGTTCAGTGGAGGAAGATCGGCTATAACTTCTCAAGGTGAAGAGAAGAAGGGTAAAGTCATTCCAGGGAGGTTGAAGGCGAGTCTCTGGGCAACGAAGGAAGAAGCCAAAAACGTGGGCCGCACGCGGTCCAACACTCGGTATAATTAAACAACTGGTGTTTGAAGGAAAAATCTCACAAAAAAATAAAACGAGGGGAAAGGGGCAAAATTGAAATTTCAACAGATTTTCCATTTTTTTAGGGCGTTAGAAGGACATTGGCTTCTTTTTTTCTTTTTTCTTTTTCTTTTTTGATCAACGACATTGGCTTAATTAAGTAAATGGTAAATGGTTTGTTTTTTCCCCCTCCAAACCCATTCGTTCGATTTAGCAAGTACTCCCGGGCTGGGTTTTCTCTCTATCCATCAGGGATAGTTTCTTCTCTCGCGCATGCAGAGCTTCTTTTTTCGGTTTCATGGCATCTTAAACCCTAATCTCTTTGTTTCATCTGGGTTTTCTCAATGGATTCTCTCTTCTATCAGCTGTGCATGTCCGTATTTTGTAATCTTTCCACCTCGAGCTTTTATCTGCTCTGCTTCTTCACCTCGCCTTTTTTACCGGTCCTCTCTGTCTTCGCAATGCTTCTCTCTCTCTCTGGACACTCATCAGATTGCTTGCATGTGTGATTCTGATCCTCCTTTGGGTCTCTCGGCTGTTCTATCGGGTCTTTCTCACATACCCACGTCTTCCTACTTGCTGACTTTTTCTTTGATTGTTTGGTTTTGCCATCACTCTGTCCCCAGCAGATATGGCACATGTAGATGAAGAAGTTTCGCCTCGTCTGGCTGCTCTGTGTAAGAGCTTGGGACGATTGTGCTCGCCTCATGAGTTGGAGGTCTGGAACGATGAGCCTACTCCTGCAAAATTGAATGAGTGCCGTTTAACTCTGATTGGCAAGGTATTTGTTGATTCTCCTATCAGTTTTCAGGCTTTTCAGAGTAGTATGAAAAAGGTGTGGCGTACAGAACAGGTGGATATCTCTCAGAGAGAGGATGGTCTCTATGCAGCAAAATTTAAATTACTTACTGATAAACAGCGGATTTTAGAGGGGGGACCCTGGGTTTTTTCTGGTCAATTGGTCGTCTTTAAGCCTTGGATTCCCAACACACCGCTACATTGCTATGATTTTTCAACTTGCGCATTTTGGGTGCAAGTGTTTGGCCTTCCTCTGGAATTGTGCACAGAACATCTTATTAGAAAAGCAATTATGACAGTTAGAAAAGTTTTGGAGGTCAGGGCTGATGGTCAAGACACATTTACCATGAGATCAGGGCGTGCCCGAGTTGAACTCGACTTTCAGCATCCTCTGCAGACAGGCCGTTTGATTAGAATCAATGATAAGACTATTTGGCTAGATTTTAGATATGAACGTCTTGCCCATTATTGTTATATATGTGGGAAGTTGGGGCATTATACTACCTCATGTCCAGAGAAATCTGTTAATGTTGATGTATTAACTGGGAAGGACAAGTTGCCGTATGGACAATGGTTGCGCGCTGAGCTCAAGGAACATAGTCCGTACTGGAAACTCTATTATGAAACGAAAGAAGTGGAGGATATAGTGGAAGAAGTGGTACTTGAAACTCCCCCTACAGTTGCTCCACCCCTTCCTCTATTGCCGCCAATTCCTACATCTGGAGCCTCTCCCTTGTTGCAACCTTTGGTAACTGACATTCCTCCTGCATCGCATCTGGATGGAGGTTCTCATACTGCTTTGATTCCTGCATCAGCAAAGCAAAAGGGGGTTCAGTATAATACAAGTTCTATCACTCAGGACAAGAGGATGAAAAGTTCTCGCCATATAATTTAAAGTGGCCCTGTTAAGAAGCTTAAGAGGTATAACCCATATGATATACACAGCGTAGCACCTGAAGATTTGGACAAATCTTTATTGATGGATACTCCAATTGAGCAAGCTCCTGGAGATGGAACTGGGGCATGGGTGGCTAGCCCTCAACAGCCCCTTATCACAAATGAAATTGATCAGTTGGAACTGTCAGGGTTTGGGCAATACCCTGACAGTTCAAGCACTAAAGGCCCTGGTACTTAAGGAAAAACCTGATCTTTTATTTTTGATGGAAACTAAGAATTGTGAAGCTGTTCTTAGTCAGCTACAATTTAGGTTGCGCTTTTTACATATGCGTGTTCACAACCCGGTAGGTTTGGCAGGGGGTTTAGTAGTCTCATGGAATGATTTGGTTTCTCTTTCTTTTGAGCATTCAACATCGGATTACTTTGATATGATGTGTACAGATGTAGCAGGAAACATTACCTGGCGCCTCACGTGTCTTCATGCCCCTGCTGTTGCTCGTCTGAGACTTGATGTTTGGCAGGATCTCATTAACATCAGCATTGCAAATACTCTTCCTTGGGCCTGCATTGGTGATTTTAATGAGATTCTTTTTCACTGGGAAAAGTACGGAGGTAGACCAGTAGATTTTAATCGGTTGCTTCCTTTCAATCTGTTCTCAATGACTGTTCTTTAATGTCAATTGAAGCTAAGGGTTGTGCGTTTACGCGGACAAACAATCGTCAGGGGGAGGAGTTAATTAAGGAGTGTCTAGATCGACCACTATGCTCACTGGAATGGAGACTACTTTTTCCTCGGGCTGAGGTTTATGCCTTACCCGCTGTTGGTTCAGACCATAGCCCTCTTATCCTTAACACTTCACCAGTGAGAGGTTCTAGATAGCACTACTTTAAGTATGAATCCTATTGGAATCAGGATGTGGAGTGTCGGGATATTATTACTACTTCCTGGAATTTTGTTTGCAGCAAGAAACCATCTTTCAATAGTAAGATTCAAGCAGTTTCTTATGCTTTAACAAAGTGGAGCCGTTCTAAATTTTCTCATAATAGAATCAAGGTTGATGAGTTGCAGCTCCAGCTGCAACACCTTACAAATCAACAAAATGTCTTATATGATCAGACTGAGGTTAAAGCTTTGAAGGAAGAACTGCAGAGGGTGTGGAGTCGTGAAGAACAATATTGGGCTATCCGTTCCAGACTAAATTGGTTGAAATGGGGAGACAAGAACACCAGTTTTTTTCATGCAACAACTGTTCAACGCCGCCAGCGCAATCGTATTACTATGCTTAAGAATGATGATAACTCTTGGGAGCAGGACCCTACTAAAATTAAGGAGATAGTGACAAATTTCTTCTCTCGTTTATATACCTCATTAGGATGTCGTAATTATGCTCCTATCTTAGATCAGTGCATTCCTTTGGTAAATCAGGCAATGAATACTCGTTTAACAGCTGTTGTTACCCTGGAAGAGGAACAGCAGGCCACTTTTCAATTAGGCGCAGCCAAAGCTCCGGGCCCTGATGGTCTTAATGGTTTATTTTATTAGACGCACTGGGACATTATTAAATCTAACCTTTTTGAAGTTGTTCATGAGTTTTTTACTACTGGTGTTATGCCCTCTTATTTAAACAGAACTCCGATAGCTCTGATTCCTAAAATTCCTCACCCGGAAAGCCTTGATCAGCATCGTCCTATTAGTTTGTGCAATTATGCTTATAAAGTCATATCTAAAATTATTGCAAATCGTCTAAAACCCATCCTACCAGACCTTATCTCAGAGGAACAGTCGGCCTTTGTGGGGGGCAGACAAATTCAAGATAATGTTTTACTGGTCCAGGAAGTTCTACACCAGCTTCGAATCAAGAAAGGAAGGTCTACTTACCAAGCTATTCTGAAAGTGGATATGAGGAAAGCGTATGATAGGGTTGAATGGGATTTTCTCCAAGATTATCTCCTTAAACTGGGTTTTCATCCTACTTGGGTGAAATGGACTATGCAATGTATTTCCACTAAACTGAATGGAGAACATCTTAGCTATTTCTTTCCTTCTCGAGGTCTTAGACAGGGTGATCCTCTCTCCCCTTATCTATTTATTATGTTGGTTAATCTCCTTTCTACACTTATTAAGAAAGCTGTTGGCTTTGAACATCTTAAAGGTATTAAACTGAATAGGTGGTGCCCTTCCTTAACTCATTTGTTTTTTGCGGATGATGCCATATTCTTTCTTGATGGTACTGTTAATGAATGCCAGAACCTATCGAATATATTACAACAGTATTGTCTAGCAACAGGGCAGGAAATCAATCGGAATAAATCAGGTATCTATTTTGCAAAAGATTGCCTAGTTAGTTTGCAGCAGAATTTGGCTTCGGAGCTCCGGCTTCCTATTCTAAACAAGTGTGGGAAGTACTTAGGGATACCTTCGGATTGGGGACGTTCGAAAAAAGATATGTTTTCGTGGATATTAAGCCGAGTTCATTCTAAATTGGAGAGTTGGAAAGCTAGTCTACTTTCAAAGGGTGGGAAAGAGATCCTACTCTGTTAACACCTAAAGTTTGGCGACTCGTTTAGTCATTTATTGCATTAAAAAATTGGGGGTTAATTTTATCCCTAAAAAAAAATAGTTAATTGCATAGCATATAGTTTTAGGCGCGTTTATTTTTAACTTGCATTTTTTGCATTTAGCATTAGACCGACGGCGAGCATATTCCGATAGGATTTTTTATATATTCAGGTAATATACACCAATGGGTATAATCTTTGGTAGAAAAGAAATTTTTGATGGAATATTTGAAAAATACAAAAGGGAATATTTCACGGGGTGCAACGACATATTTAGGGGTATCGTGCGCAACCAAAAAAGGAAAAAATATATGTCGTGGGATATATTTTTTGGACCTATAAAATACATCGCGTGCAAAGTAAAAAAGGGGGGCCACACAGTGCACAGACGGCCACATTGAGTTTTTTTTTTATCACGTCGAAAGGGCTTCTCTCGGTCTTGGAGGTCAGAAATTCAACATAAAAAGAGAGATTTCTCTTTTGTTCCTTCGTTGGGGGCTTCCATGCGAAAGAGCAACACCAAAGAAAGGAGCAAAAATAAGCTTTTATTGCTTTCTTTTCTTCTGACCAGCAACAGAAGGCAGAACAGAGAAGAGACAGAGGGAGGAGACGTGAAGCAGACAAGAGGAGAGAAAAAAAATTAAAAAAAGAAGAAGAAGACTGTTCTTCTTCTCCAGCGCATCTGAGTGTACCGCCTGCCAGTCATCGCCTCGCACACCGCTAGTCGTCGCACCACCGTGCCCCTGCACCGCGCCGCACCACCGCGCCCGCACAGCCGCCGCCGCAAAGCTGCGCCGCCGTGAAGTCCTGCTGCCGCGGAGCCCGATGCCTGCGCCTCACGCCACCCCGACGCTGTATGAAGCCCACACCACCGCGAAGCCCCGCCGCGACCTGCACCCGCGCTGCCGCGAAGCCACGCCGCGAGTCGCCTGCACCAGATCCGGACGCCGAGCCCACCGGTCGCCGCCGCCTCTCCGTCCGCGAAGTCCGCGCCCCCCGCGAGCAGCACCCAACAGCTCGATCCAGACGCCGGAGCTCCTCATCGCAGCCACCTGAGGCCTCCCGCCGCCCCTGCAGTGCCCCGCCGGCTGAAGCCCGTGATCCGAGTGCCCTGATGCCGCCCCCGCGACGCAGGCCCGTGCGTTCCTAGCCCTCCCCGGAACCCTAGGCGGCGACCGAGCTCCCCCCTCACCGACCGGCCATCAGCTTTATCTTTCTTTTTTCTTTCTTTAAAAAAAAGGAAAAAAAAAAAAGAGGAAAAAGAGGAAAAAGCAAAAATTAGGTAATTTTTATTTTTTCTTTTCTTTTGTTTATTTATCTTCTGTTTTTTTATTATTGATATCCCATATTATTTGTTTTTTTAGTGTAATTACCCTTTAGTGTGGAATTGAAATTGCATGATATGAAATTGCCTTGAAATTTAGTGATTGTCAGTCCGATTTTCGCGCCCGAAATCCGACTCGCAATTACTTAAAAGATTGCCAATCCGATCTCCCGCCCGAGATCCGGTTCGTGATTTTTGTGAAATTGGCCAACCCGATCTCATGCGCGAGATATGGTTCGTCAATTTGGGTATCAATGTTGCTTGATTTGCTGTGGTGTCATTTAAATTAATTAAAAAAAATCAATCAAAAAGATGTAGGTTAGAATTAGGGTTTGCATGTTTAGAATTGAAATTTCATTTTAAATATAAAAAAAATCGAAAATCAAATCATTTAGTTTAGGTTGCTAGATTTATTTTTTAACTTGGATTGCATGTTTAATTACTTGGCAATTATTAATTTCGAAATTAAAAAAAAAAAGAGGAAAAAAGGAAAAACAACCAAAAAATCATCATGCATATGTCATGTAGAATTAGGAGGCATATTTTGCACGTCATTGCATATTAGGGTAAGATTGCATGTTAAATTTTATTTCCTAGTTAATTATAAGTTTAGATTAAAAAAAATCTTAAGTAGATTGCATTTTAGTTAGGGATTTCTAAGTTAGGATAACATTCTAGTTTAAGTTAGGATTTGACATAACTTCATTCCTAATTCGAATTAGATGACGTTTTAATTTAGGTAGATAATTTTCACTTTTTTTTTATAATTTCGAATTTCATAAAAAAAATCCAAAAAATGTCTTAGGATAAATTACTTCCTTTTTTAGGGTAAATTGCATTTTTTAGGAAAAAGAAAAAAAGAAAAAATGTCATGAACATGTCATTAGGATTAGATTAAATGAAATGCACGTCATTTAGTTTTGTTTAAGCCCATTTAATTAGAAATTGCCTATCAATAGAATTAGGTCATTTAGATTGCATTTAATTATTGCATTTCTTTATGATTTACTCTATTCATGTCATATAATTTAGATCATATTGCCATGTCATGTAATTTAGGTCATGCTGCCATGTCATCATTAGATTACTAGCATGCATTGCATATAGATTAAGTTCCCATTAAATAAAGTGAAAACAAAAAAAGAAATTGCGTGTTAATTAGAAATCATATCTAGGGTTGATGATGTGAATTTTGATCTAACAACGCAGATGCTTTCGTTGCTTTGAGGTAAGTTTACAATTTATTCATTGTTTTCTTGGGTGTTAAATTGATGGATTGCACACCCGCATGGTTACCTCACATGTTAGGAAAATAGATTTAAAATCAATTCAAGCTGCTTGCCAAATATTTTTCGAAATAAAAGAGAAAGGTACTGAAAGGGCGTTAGAGAAATCTAGCGTAACCAAGTCCCTGAACCCATAAATCTCTGGTTCGTAGGAGTAAAGTAAATCTCCCATTACTTTACTTGGGTTTCTAATCGACTCACCAAAAATAGATTAGTGACGACTCCTGATTGAAAATCATTTGCACGTTAAGAACTTAAACCTAAGTCGCGAATTGGTATGGGCTTGGGAGAGCCTGAGTTAAGTCTATGCTTAACAATCCATTAGCCAAACCATAGGTGGTTCACACCCGAAATAGAAAAATTGGTCGCGACATACTCAAAACTGTTATTCAGGCTATTCCTCATTATGCAATGTCTACTTTCAAGTTGCCCGTGTCTATTTGTAGATCTATTGAAAGAAGCATAGCCAGATTTTGGTGGCAAAATGATCGAAACAAATCAGGAATTCATTGGAGAAGTTGGGATGTTCTGAAAAAAAGCAAAGCAAATGGAGGTTTAGGATTTAGAGATCTTCTACATTTTAATAGAGCTATGCTGGCCAAGCAGGCTTGGCGTTTACTTAATCAGCCTTCATCTCTTTGGAGCAAAGTTTTTAAAGGTTTGTATTTTCATTCCAAGTCTTTTCTATATGCTGACAGAGGCTCTCGCCCATCTTGGGGCTGGCAAAGTCTCCTTATTGGTCGGGATGCCATCCTACCCAACATACGTTGGTCTGTAGGTGACGGTCAATCAATCAGGATACGTGATGATCCTTGGCTCTCTATTGGAATCTTAAGTGGCCCTTCAATCCGTGAAGAACCTATTTTCGTGTCTGATCTTATTGATCAATCCACTAATACCTGGAATGCTAGCCTGCTACACAGATTCTTTGACAATCAGGTTATCGACCAGATCACCACTATCCCTTTGCGACCACTTTCTACCAGTGATCAAATTATTTGGACTGCTACTAAAGATGGTTATTTCATTGTCAAATCTGCCTATCATTCATTCACAACAACAGCAACACAAAAGCCAGTAAGTAACACTTCCTCATCTTATCAGAATCCAAGTTGGTTATGGAAAAGAATCTGGAAAATGCATTCCCCCCCAAAAATTCGAGCCTTCCTATGGTCGCTTTGTCAGAATGCTCTTGCTACAAGGGCTAATTTGTTTTAGCAACATATCATTAATAACCCGTGCTGTCTACTTTGTGATCAAAATTTCCCTGAAACTCTTGAACATCTATTTTTGTTATGTCCGTGGACTCAAAAGGTCTGGGCGCACCCTAGCTTCAACATTCAGATTTCTCCTATGCAGCTTCACAAAATAGATGAATGGATCGTCCAACTAGTTCAATCTAGATCTTTCTTACCTGGTTTGGAGACTGTGGCCTCAGTTCTTTGGCAGATTTGGTGTGCTCGGAATGGTTTTATCTTCCGACGAGAACGCCTTCGACCGTCTCGGGTGGCTGAGGCTGCACTAGCTGATTCCCATGTAGCTCATCTGACGGCTTCGTCGCTGACAAATAAGGGCCGCTCATTACTGAGCAGGGGAACAATTCGGAAGCCTCCAGATCCAGGTACCTTGAAGATCAATGTAGATGGGTCGTATCAACTTGGCTCGCGAGAAGGCACAATGGCATGCGTATGCAGAGATCATCACGGAAGACTTACCGATGGATTTTCAAAACATTTTGCTGCATCTTCTGCCCTTCAAGCCGAGATCCAAGCTGTGTCTTTCTCTCTCCAACATCTACAATGCCATGGCTTATCAGACGCTTCGATTGTCCTTGAATCCGATAGCCTCCTGGTGGTTGACATCCTCCAGCGTCGCCGCAAGCCGCCATAGGAAGCTCGGTCTCTCTTCCTCGAAGCCGCCTCCTTGCTCTCCAAATTCCCTAATCTCTCGCTAGGGCACTGCAGAAGGGAGGCCAATGTTGCTGCTGATTGGGCTGCAAAGGCCCATGATCGTTTTTCCTCTGTCCAATGTTGGGATGTTTTTCCCCCCTTTTATTTGATAGATCTAATTTGCACGGATGCTATAGCTGCCGGTTGTAATGGTTTCACCTCTCCAATATAGTCTCTTGTTTCTGACCCAAAAAAAAAACCCATTCGTTCTTTTCATCGTCAATCTGTGGCTTGGCCAAAAAAAGTACAAGAACTAGAAGACAGAAATGGTAGATTTTTCTTCACAACAAAAGAGTAACATTAAGTAATGTGATTGGCTATTGAATACTGTTTTTCCAATCAGCTAATCGTAGATTGAATTTTTTTTTAAGTTATTTTTTAAAAAAAATTTTGCCAGTGCACGCTTTAATTTTTCAATATGAGGACCTGAAATTTTTACATTAATCCAATATTGACAAGTAAATCTAAATATAATTTTTACCATCTTTTAAAATTGGAAAAAAAAATCATTTTTTGGCAAAAATGTAAAAAGGTTTTTTTTTTTTTTGTCGGTCCTACGCTAATCCTACTCTAACACTCACTCTCAGACTTTTGCCCTGCCTTCGTGCAGGGCGTGAGAGTCAAAACCCACTCCTGAAATGAAATCGTTCCCACCCCAATCCCCCCTGAGAATGTGGGGATTTGAACCCCCAACCTCCCCCTTCCCAAAAGGTTGAGTTTTGCTTTTTTATGCCAAAATAAATGAGGCTTAGGTAGGATTGATTGGTTCTCGGTCTGGTCCCGTTCTGAGGTGAAACCGGGAACTAGACTCCGGAACTGGACTGGAAGGATTGGTTCCCAGATTCCGGGACTGGGAACTAAATCGGCTGGCCCACGAACTGGTAATTTAATGTTTGAGGGCCTAAATAAATTGAAAAATGTTACGGCTTGCTTCTTATTTCCTTGGTCTAAGTGTTGGATTGAGGTTCAAATCACACTCTCCTCACACCCTCAATGTTGTCATTGAGTAGAGAAAAAGAAATCATTTTTTTTCACACAAATGGTGTGTGGGCGTCATCGTTTTCTTTAGATAGGATAGCAGCCTGCTCTTGTTAACTTCTATCGCAAAGAACCTCAAGTATTGGACGGAATGCGCACAACTCATAAAAGCATAAAAAAAAAAAAAAATTGAAGATACATGTCTTTTGTTCTGGATTACGGTTGTCGTCGGTCCTTTTAAATTTGTCATTCTCTCACAACTTGTTTGTCAGGAGGAGAAGCATGTGACCCATTGCAAGAACAAACTACAAGCAAAAGAACCTGCAGAAACTCTTCTGTGATGGGTAATACTCATGGCTTCTGTAGACAACAAATTTCGATCTGGTCAGTCCGGTTACCACCTTGGAACTAGGAACCAGACCGACTGGCCACCGGTTCCAAGAATGGGAATTGGGAACCGGACATCCCTCTTCAGGAACCGTCCAGAACGGGCCGATCCGGTCTAGTCCAAGTAGTTCCTGATTCAAGCAGTTCCCATTGCATAACGCTAAACTTAGGAGAGTTTTTTTCTTTTTAGGCAAAAAGAGTCGAACGAAAAGCATAATGACATTATTTCTTTTGGGCCTAATTCCTTAAAAACCCTTGACTTCAACTCTAGTCTCAATAATACCCTAAACTTTTCTAAAAAAACCCCCAAGTTTAGGTCCTACCCCATTTCTTCCCTAAATTTATTATTTTATAAAAAAAAATCACAAACTCTTCTTGAGTCCAATTTCTATCTCCTTTAGCCCTCTATCCAAAATCGCCCTTAGTGATCATATGTGGCATTTCCACGTCATTGCTTTAATTTTTCCTCAAATTTCTGAATTTTAACATTAATCCAAATGACGTTTTCTTGTAAATGAAATTTGGATAGAAACTAGAGCAATCAGGATTGGCTTTTTTTTTTTTTTCAATTACTCTTATTCTTAAGAGATTTTTCATTTCATCTCTTTCAAAGATCTTCAATTGAGCAATCGATCTTCAATCTCTCGTGGTTGGAGAGCTCACAGTTGGGACACCCGGGTTGAGACAGAATAGCTCACACTTGGGAGTTTTCAAGCTCTCAATTGTTTACATGAAATTTGGACAGATGGTTAATGGGGTATATTTAGAATTCAAGTAAAAGTTAGTGGTTTTTTATAAGATAAAGTTAAGAATAGAATTTGGACCGAATATAAAGTTTCGGTTTTTTGGACCAAAAAAGTTTTGAATAGAATTAGAGCATGACCTAAAGTTGGCAGTTTTTAGGGTATTAGGCCCTTTGTCTTGTAACCAACTTAAAATTGTAAGTAAAGCATTCATAATATTAATTGTACTACCTTTTGATAATTTTTCAATAAAAAATGAACGAAAAAATCTCTTTGTAAATTTACATCATGGATGACATATAGGAATGGGCCTAGACATACTCTTTTGCATAAATAATTGCTTGGTTAATTATATGACGTAGACCTCGCACCTTGTAATCTCAATAAGAGATTGTCGCCCTTGATTATTTTAAGGAGTTCTTGTCAAACGAATCATAATTGCGCCAGACCAAAAAATAATACAGCTTAATTAATCTAGGCAATTGACTTCGATTTTCACCTTAGCACAAGATTATTTGGTTTTGTCCAAATATTCGCTGGCATAGTTTATTGTTTTGGGTGATTATTTAATAAAGATGTTAGATTCTGATTATCATGGTTCTTGAACTTTTGAAAATACTATATGTGATGTATATATGGATGGTTGAGACTCGAAATGTTTCATGGTGCGAAATGACTTGGTCCACTTAGGATTATTTTGGTATATAAATTTGTAATTATAAACAAATAAAAATATTTAGCGGTCCCGCTATTTGTCATGCATGAATCTCACCAAGTAGTTGTTAGTATGTCTTTGTCCTAGCAATTTTTAGTACTTTTTGGCCGGATCTCTGACGTATCGCTTGTCGGAGAGATAAAACAATAACAAAAAACCAATGTTTATCGACAAGCCATGGGAACGCATGAATCTCCTTCCTTGGCTTGTCTTAATCAAAATAAATAAATAAATAAAAATCTTAAACTTATTACATATATCAATTCAATTATGAATTTTTCAATTAGATTAAGTTAGTCATAAAAATTTTCGTGTTTTGCTAATTGAGTTCATCCACAAGCACTAACCATCTTACTTGGTATGGCTAACGAAAGGTTTCTTAGTTTTTTTAATTTCTTTTTCCTTTTTTTTCTCATTCTTTTTTTTTTAATCCCTCCCTGCGATCGTAGCGCTCCAAATTGTGGTCAGTGCGCTTTCGCAAAATTCTCAAGCCATGGCGGCCTTAGTCTTTTGCGGATCGATGTCGATCGTGTCGAGACGAGTAAGACATCGGCAACACCTTGCGGGGAGCTTTGCCGGACTTGTTGAAGTAGAAGCTACTTCGGTGCGAAGAGGAGGATTGGTTGGAAGTCGAGTCTTTACATATGCTTTTGTCGCCACGGTAACCAAGATCATGGCTTGACCTCAATCTCTTCACGATCCAACCGCTTCAAAGCCGCCAAACAAAAAAAAAATTAAAAAAAGTAAAAAAGAAAAATGAACATCTCAAAGAAGAAGTTTCCGAAGAACAGTGCTGGGCTATGAAATCCTAGTCTCCAACTCCGCAAGCTAAAAACTCGAGCTTTACGAAGGAACCAAAACTCGAGGCAGATTTCGGAGAAACGCCCATTTGGATGTAGACCTCGAAGGAAGCGAGGAAAATTCACCGTGGGCTTGGCCATGGCGCATTCTGGCCAACCACAGGCGAGGGCTTTGTAGCCATCTCTTGATATAGGCGGTGAGCTTCGGCAACCCTTGCCAATCACAGTGGAAAAAAGAAGAAGAAGGAAAATAGCATAAAATTAAAAAAAGAAAAAGATAAGAAATCTTTTTAAATAAATATAAATTTTAAAAAATATATATATTATTTAAAAATTATAAATAAAAATGCCTAGTTAGGGTCAGCCAAGTCATGTAGAGTGGAGGATACTCATGTCAGTAATTTTTAACCAAAATTGGCCAGATAAATACAATTGGTAAACTGTGAAAATATTTAGGACTAAATTGATCCAATTAAAAGATTTAAAGTAAAATTAACAGCAATGTAATAAATTTAACACTTCTTTTTTATACTTGTTCCCTTAATTAAAAGTCGACTTGACTTGCTTTCCACAGTCCTCTGTGGTCAGTTGCCTCTTCGGACTAGCGCACTATCATTGGGGAAGTGAGTGCATGGACCTTTACTGAGTCAAGGTCGAACTCACGAAGCAAGTTCCTCCGTTTTTCCTCTTTTGACCATCCTTGGGCTCAGCTCATTGAGTTCAACCCATGTTTTCTTTTTATTTTTTGTTACTGGAAATGGGGTTTTATTTTCCACGAAAGAAAAGGGTTTGGTCAATTAAGATTGACCGTCTTCCGGTTCAAATGAGAATTCTCCCACAGCCAATCTGGCCTTAATAAATCACCAATCGTGCATGTAATTTGGTGATTAGCGATATAATCGAGCTATTAACACAATATTTAGAAAAGAAAAAAAAAACGATTCTGTTTCAAGCCTCTAATAGAGATGCGTGAGGGGATAAAATGCACGGCTCAGATTACATTTCTCACATCATTAAGGGTAACATGTGACATCTTGACAACCACAATGTAAAAAAGTTTAATAATTAGAGAAGCCTCTCAAATAAAGTATTGACAAGTTCAAGTTTAGTCCATTTCATACTTAAGTGGAATAGACTTGAACTTCTCAAATCCCGTGTTGACACCGGAAGTTTTGCCAGCAAATCAAACGTTGATTTTTGTAAAACAGTAAGAAAGATAAATATAAAATAGCAGTAAGAAGACCAAAAGAAATATATTACACAAGAAATAAAGAAATAGACAAGTACTTAAAAAATAAAAATAAGAAAGAGAGTCCCGATTTAGATTAGTTCGGCCCATCACCTAAGTCCTGGCCCTTGCAATCCGGTTCAATTCAATTGAGCCCAGTAGCTCAGGCCCATCGGACTTCACTCATCAGGCCAACCCACTCCTTCACTCTTTCGATCATGTGTATTGACGTTAAGTCGGAGTTTATATTAGGTTTCTTGCTTCCCTGCCAATGACTCCATGACCAAGCATCACGTTGTTTTTCTTCCATTTGTTAAGGATGTGTATGTTTGTGAGTTAGGCCAAGCGCTTGAGCTTTGTTCAAACTGGAATTGTTACAGTTTACTGATGTGAAAGATAACCTGGAATCATCCTGTTATTGAGGATAAATTGAGATCAAACTATCGATATTCCAGAATCGCTTGCATTGGTCATGAGATTCGTGTTTTTTGTTCAATTAAGCCTCCCGGATATATCTGCCAAGCTTATAAGTGTGATTGGTTGAAGAGAGAGTTCATCCCCTTTATTGTATCTGATGAAATTCCTCAGTCAGCAGCGTGCTTGGCTATTGATTGTTTGCTCATATAGCATGTGTGCTTGATTGTTGTTGAAGGATTTAATCATGGGCCTAAGTCGGCCCGGCCACGATGGGCCTAAAGGCCCGGCCCACGGGAATTAGGCCCGTGGAAAAGGGAACCTATAAAAGGGATGAGAAAGAGAATGAACGCACCTTTTCGCATTTAGTACGTTCATTTTTCTCTCCCAAGATTCTCTCTCTCTCTCCAAGGCCAAGAGGCGACGCCATCTCCACTCCACGGCGAATCTTCGACATCGGATCGAACGGAACTGAAATCTCTTCTTCAATACGGCATCGGTGTCTAATCTGTGGCCAACAAGGTACGCTCGAATCCGTGGTGTGCTTTTGATCGGTGATACGTGACATTCCCGAGCTTATCTTCCGCATATGAATTAGGGGTTTGGTTTCGGTGCCGAATCCGGTTTTTCAGGGATCATTCGAACCCAACATTGGTATCAGAGCCCGTGTTAACGTTTTCCCGACTTGTATGATGTTTTATGATGTTGTATGATGTTTCACGATTGATTTTTTCGCAAATGAACTTCGGCCGTACGGATCGGGGCAAGGAATCCCGACACCCGAGAGTTGTTCGCATATCTTTTCGATTTTTCGTAAGTCGAAACCAAAATCTGATTTCACAGGGAGGAAGGCGACGTCGAGACGAGTCCGGCGACACGTCGTGCGCCGCAAGGGGACACCGCACGCGCCCACACGCGCGGCCAGAAGCCGCTGCGCGTGGGCGCGACGCGCACAGACGCGCTGGTTCGTCCAGCGCGTGCGGCACACGCGCCGGTGACGAACCGGCGCCTGCGACCCGCCGGCCGGCGAACCGGCACGCGCCGGTCCACGGACCGACGCGTGGTGACGTCAGCATGACGTCACCCAACGGTCGGTAACCGCCGGGGTGACGTCATCGCTGACGTCATCGCCGACGTAGATTGGCCGGACGGTCGCCGGCCGGCGACCCGACCCGACCCGCCTTGCGCGTGCGCCGCACGTGCGGGTGACGTCTGCGTAACGTCATCCCATGCACGCGCGCCGCACGTGCGGTCGATCCGTCCGACCCGGCCACCGGTCCGACCGGCTCGACCAGTCCGACCGGCTCGACCGGTCCGACCGCCCTATCCGGTCCGACCGGTCCGACGACTGTGCCGGTTGACCGTTGACTTGACTGTTGACCGACCGTTGACCGCCGACCGTTGACCGTTGACCGTTGACCGAAAAAAAAAAAAATCAATTATGTCTATGTGGATTATATGTAATCCATTTTTGTTCTGCATTTGTTGCAAGAACAATGCCTCCCCGTAAGCCGCGCGCATCTGTGCGCACTATGTTAGATGAACAAAAGGAAAGGCTTACAAGATTGATAACTGATTTGAATGGTTATTGATGGGAAAGTGACGACATAATTGTTCGTGTCATAGAGGTCAACAACAAAATTCAGGAAGTCATTTGGAACGGTTATCCCATGCAAGATATTCAGATGATGCGATTCTTTATGAACACTCTTCCACAAGGATGGCAAGGAGTGTTGAATCGCCTACGGGAGGTCAAAAGATTTACTAGCTATAAGGCGCTAGTAATGGAATTCGTAGATGAATACCATCGGGTTGGAGTCACAAAGACTGCGACCCAAGGAATGACTTCGATTGGGGCAGGACTGAATGTGCGTAGGAAAAATCCTAAGGGATATCCGTCTGTTTTTCCGTGGCTGTCAAGAATGCCTGAGAATTTTACAGAGAAAAAGAAAAAGGAATTGGACCATGTAGCTGCTTACCCTATTAGTTGCATGATGCCTCGTTTATAGATGTTATGACTTGTCTTTATTTAATGTTCTTGGTGGACATCTTATGTAAAGTTAACTACCTGATTGTGGTTGTTTGTAGCAACCTATATGTTAGCCATATTATGTGAAAGCATTATTATTTTATATTGTATGTCAATTATCTGTTGCTTTCTGTGATTGCTGGTTGCTGAGGGTAGTTAGCTGTGGGTAGTAATAGAAGTTTTTGTAGCTTCATAGAATTGATTTTGCATATGACAATCATATTAATAATAGTTTTAAGTTAGGATTTTTGGAGGATGATTGGAAACATAGTGACCTTTTGATTCTGAAACCTTACTTAAAATTATTAATTAATATGATGGGTTTTGTGCAAAATAGATGCATAAGTGATAGGCATTAATAACTCGTGCATGGCTGTCTGATGTGTTCAGATCAATGGCTTCAGCCACAAAGAGCATAGTTGTCGAGCTGAACAAAGGTGAAAAGCTCAAATGTGACAACTATGAAATTTGGCAAATGAAAATTCAATGTATGCTGGAAAAGCAAAAAGCACTAAAAGCTCTTGACCATGTTATGGAAGATCTAGAGGATGCTGTGCGCCACCTTGAGTTAGCTGATCATCGCCTCAAGGCATTAGAGCAAGAAATAGATACCTTCTGTGTTGCTTTAAGCTCAGAAGGGGCTTCATGCTCTAAGCGCGAGCGTATTGATTCGTTCAATATGTGGAAATGCAAGGGATCAAGTCCTTCTTGCAAGAAACCAAAAATTAACCAACAAAAAAGAGGAAAACGTCCTCATGTGAAGAATATCTCAAGGGTGAAATGTTACAACTGTGACCAGAAGGGTCACTATGCTCGCGATTGTCGCGAGCCAAAGAAGGTACACACCCTTGGTACAATTGGGAACTTTGCGTATGTGTCAAGTTCTGTATTCTTGACTGAATCTAATCCTTTGTGGACTGTGGATTCAGGAGCGACAGACCATGTAGCGAAGGATAGAGGATCCTTCGTGGAATTCCGACGAGTACCTACTGGAACTAAGTGGATCTATGTGGGAAACAAATCCAGAGCTGAAGTGAAAGGAATTGGCACATGCCAACTGAATATGCGTGATGGACGCACTTTGTTCCTTCATGATGTATTATATGCTCCGGAGATTCGTCGGAATTTAGTGTCTGTTTTAGTGTTGGTTAAATTAGGTTTTAATATGAACTTCCATAATAAAGGTGTAGATTTGTATTTGGATACAAACTACTATGGTCATGGTTATTTTCTGGATGGTTTCATTGTATTGGATATTGATTATGTTAATGTAAATATTTGTTATTCCCTTCTCACGTCTCACAATTCATATGATAATGATGTGAATGTGTGGCATGCTAGACTTGGTCATATTGGCCAACAGCATATGAATAGACTAGCCAAAGAGGGCTTGTTGGGGAAAATTGAAAAAGTCGATTTGCCTATCTGTAAGCATTGTCTAGAAGGGAAAACGACAAGGAAACCATTTGGAAAAGGTAAAAGAGCTGAATTTCCTCTGCATTTAATCCATTCTGATATCTGTGGTCCAATGAATGTGAGAGGAAGGCATGGGGCTGTTTATTTCATCACTTTTATAGATGATTATACTCGATTCGGATATGTCTATTTGATTTCTCACAAATCTGAAGCAATAAGTTGTTTCAAAAGGTTTATGAACCTGGTAGAGAATCAATTAGACAAGAAAATAAAAGCATTGAGATCCGATTGAGGTCGAGAATATTTATCTGATGAGTTCAGAAAATTATGTGATGAAAAAGGAATAGAAAGACAGTTATCTATTCCATATACTCCTCAACAAAATGGTGTTGCAGAGAGAAGAAACAGAACCCTACTAGAAATGGTTAGGTCCATGATGGGGCATGCTAACTTGCCTATCACCTTTTGGAGTGATGCGTTGTTATCTGCTGCCTATATACTTAACCGTGTGCCTTCCAAATCAGTTGCTTCCACTCCATATGAGTTATGGACAGGTAGAAAACCAGACTTAAGTTTTCTTAAGCCATGGGGTTGTGCTGCCTATACACTTGAATCCTCTCACAAGTTTGGGAAATTGGGTCCCAGAGGAAAGAAGAGTATTTTCATAAGATACTCAGAACACTCAAAAGGGTATGTGTTCATAGGTGAGCATGAAAGTGGGAGTATAACTGAATTTGAATCACGGGATGTCACATTCTTAGAGGATGAATTTCCTAAGAAGGGCGAAATAGGGGAAGACAACACCCTATTTGAAACCTCGAATCAAGATAATGATCTTAGTGGAGTTCGTCCAAGTGGAAGTAATATGAGAAGTGATGAATTGAATTCGACTCATTCTCAAATGCAACCACATGATGAGACGACATCATTATCTAATCCCAGTGGGAGCATAATGGGGAATGATGTGCAAAGAGCACAAACTCCCATACGGCGAACAAGTCGCCAAAGTATTCCCCGTCGACGTTTTGACATTGAAGGGGAAACTTTTATGGTTGCTCCACAAGATGAGGATGAGCCTAGAAATATTAATGAGGCTCTAAATTGCCCTAGTAAGGAAAAATGGATTCATGCAATGGAAGAGGAAATGGAGTCAATGAAATCAAACCAAGTCTGGGAACTGGTTGATCTTCCAAAAGGACGCAAAGCTGTTGGGAACAAATGGGTTCTCAAAGTAAAGCGAAAGGCTGATGGCTCGATAGAAAGGCATAAGGCTCGCCTTGTAGCGAAGGGGTATAATCAACAGGAAGGGATTGATTATGAAGATACGTTTTCTCCTGTAGTGAGATTTACCTCGATTCGCATTATTCTGGCAATAGTATCTAGTTTGGATCTTGAGTTACATCAGATGGATGTAAAGACTGCTTTCCTCAATGGAGAATTAGAGGAAGAAATCTACATGGAACAACCTACTGGTTTCATAGTGAAAGGCCAAGAAGAAAATGTATGTCGACTTTTGAGATCGATATACGGCCTTAAGCAGTCATCGAGACAATGGTATATACGTTTTCATAATGCCATAATGGCATATGATTTTACAATGATTGATGAGGATCATTGCGTATATATCAAAAGATCCAAGGATCAATTTGTGATCATATCCTTATATGTTGATGATATACTGATTGCCGGAAGCAATATGGAGTTTGTTCATACTGTCAAGAGTTGGTTGTCTTCCAACTTTGAGATGAATGATATGGGTGAGGCTGCATACATCCTTGGAGTTAAGATTTCAAGAGATCGTTCGAAGAGATCGTTGTCTCTTTCGCAAGAAACATATATAAATAAAGTTCTTGAACGATTTCGTATGCAAGATTGTAAACCCATAGACACTCCTATTGCAAAAGGTGAAGGATTGAGCCATAGACTGTGTCCAAGGACTCCACAAGAAAAGGAACAAATGAAACATGTTCCTTATGCTAGTGCAGTTGGGAGCTTGATGTACGCTATGATGTGTACAAGACCCGACATATGTTTTGCAGTTGGAATGGTGAGTAGATACAAATCCAATCCAGGTCCAGCACATTGGAAAGCCGTAAAGAGAATACTGAGGTATCTAAAGGGAACTGCTGATTATACGATGAGTTATCAAGGAAAGGATCTGCGACTCAAAGGCTATCCTGAAACTGTTTAGGGAGGAGGTTTAGACGAAAGAAAATCTACCTCTAGGTTTGTTTCCTTATTGAATAATGGCACCATATGTTGGAGCAGTAAGAAACAAACGTGTATAGCCTTGTCCACGATGGAAGATGAGTTCGTGGCATCATCAGCAGTAATATAAGAATGAGTTTGGCTTTAGAGATTTTTTTGGATCACTTAGATGTTATTGAGAAAGCTGCAAATCAATTATTAGTTAATTGTGATAGCCAAGCAGCTATAGCATACACTAAAGATCCAAAATATCATGGCAAGACCAAAAGTATAGATACCAAGTATAAATTTATCAAAAGATATGGTTGCACGAAAGAATGTGAACTTGCAGTACATATCTACGCATAGAATGGTAGCAGATCCTATGACAAAGCCAATACCTAGAGATGTGATTTGTGGTCATGTAAAATCTCTAGGATTGCGTAGAGTCTGATGTAATGGATTGTATTTTCCCTGAGTTGTTCACATGTATGAACTAGTGTTGTTTCATTATTAATGCCTATGAGTCTTTGTTTGATCTTTATGCATCTTAATGCTTAGTGCATTATATTATGTTGAGAAAGTATGTCGGACAGATAAGAGATTAGCCCTCTCACACGGGTAATCGCCTCTATTTACTATGTGATAAATAGATATGAGACGATTTTTAAGCTTATTATCTAGGTGATAATCGAGAGCTCAAGCTTAAAATACGTATGTCGCCTTAACTGAGTGTTAAGATGAGGACATAGTACTTACGATGTCCGAAAGTAAAATAACCCACACATTTTACTTTATCTGTCTAAAGATGCCAGATGTGAGTTCTGATGAATTTTGTGAATGAATAAATACGTGAACTCAAGTTAGACATTAGGTATGTCTGAACTATCATATGTACGGTATTGATTGTGTAGACATACGCTCCATGGGAAAGGAGTTAATACCGTAATACGTATTTCATACTACGTATGCATTAGACGACCTATAAGAGTGGCAAAAGTTTGATCTCAACTTTTATGACGTGTGAGACTCTTGAGGAATAGAGTTCCTCAATTTTTAGTGCCCTCATGACTCTTACTTATTCTTAAGATTTCTATTTAGTGTTTGCTATCTTAGAATGTTGCCAATGGTCATGAGTTGATTCGATCTAATGGGACATTTCTAGAAAAGCAAGTTGAACTGAAATTGAGAGTTTGAAGGAAAGAGGAAGATCGGATTTGTAGAATCACATTGTGGTTTTGTATTCACAGGTCGACCAATTATGATTGTCTTTGGGATAATCATAATTGTGAATACAATATATATATATATATCATTGTTTAAATGAGATTAAGAGAGATATAAATGTGATCGATCGATCTAGGGTACTGCATACTATTTACTCGGAAAATGATGCCCATTATGAGCTGCTATATATTCCTAACAGATGTATAGCAACGAGCTCTCAAAGTATGCTGGTCGCACGGATTATTCACCGGTATAAATGTTGAAAGAGGAAAAGAGGATTTTCAGTTGATGGGCCTAAGTTGGGCCTATCCGCCCATGCTGGTTTTTTGAACCACCATGTGCGAGTGGGAGATGAAGGATTTAATCATGGGCCTAAGTCGGCCCGGCCACGATGGGCCTAAAGGCCCGGCCCACGGGAATTAGGCCCGTGGAAAAGGGAACCTATAAAAGGGATGAGAAAGAGAATGAACGCACCTTTTCGCATTTAGTACGTTCATTTTTCTCTCCCAAGATTCTCTCTCTCTCTCCAAGGCCAAGAGGCGACGCCATCTCCACTCCACGGCGAATCTTCGACATCGGATCGAACGGAACTGAAATCTCTTCTTCAATACGGCATCGGTGTCTAATCTGTGGCCAACAAGGTACGCTCGAATCCGTGGTGTGCTTTTGATCGGTGATACGTGACATTCCTGGGCTTATCTTCCGCATATGAATTAGGGGTTCGGTTTCGGTGCCGAATCCGGTTTTTCAGGGATCATTCGAACCCAACAGTTGTTAATGATTGATATATATGGATTGTTGCTTTATTTTAGTTTGGATTATTTCTTATTCAACCGTGACATTTCCATAAATCAAGCGTGCTTTGTTTTAGTCTCATTTCATCTATGCGTCGTGTCTTCAACTCTGGTTCCCTTTGTTACTTTCTCTGTTGTATGTGGATCAATATAGGAAGCAAGTAAATATGCCACGAGTTGCATTGTATTACCGAGTGAACCATTGAAACGTGAGGTTGTTGTTTGCTGGGGATGAATGAATGAATGAATGGGAATAGATAATAGAGATTAAGCAATTGTTCGTTTTTTGGAAATGAATGTCTTAAGTATATCTCCCTGGAGATGTTCAGTGTGGGAGAGAATGAACAATGGGACCTCGTGTGGTTCAATGGAGGTTTGTTCACGTATATGTATTCCTGTTCCAAAATGAAAGAGCAAAGAAAAGCTTAGACAGGAAAAGTGTTATGGATTTAGGGACTCTCTTTGTTTGAACATAAAAAGAAAATAGAGTAGAAGAAAGGAAAGCGGAAGAAGAGAAATCTACAGGAATACTTGTTCTGGGAACAGTGGACCAAAGAAGAAAAGAAAAGATTTAAAGAGAGAGTGATGGGGTGTGGTTCATCCTCTCCATCAACTTTGTAGGGGTAGTGCCCTTGCGACTCTAGAGATTGAGCTTATATTTTATTAGTAGTTCGGGTTTGGCCTTATGAATAGCTACTGGATGTATATATCTATTTGAATATAAATATTCTCTTTCTCTTATAATTAAGGAATATAACAGAGAGGTGCAAGGTGCTAATTATAGTGGAATCTTCAGCTAGAAGTAACCCTAGTTTAAAAGTGAACTAGGATAAAAACATTGCATCTCAAATTTTCTCTATTTACTCTCTATTTTCTTTGTGATTGTGTGATGAATCCTAACATCTAGTATCAGAGCTTGGTTTGAGGTTAGGGTTTCTTGGTGAAGAGAAATCCGAAATAATCTTGGGAAGATGTTGTCTGGTCAATCACGGATTGAAGTTGAGAAATTCAGAGGAAAGGGTTTCGAGTTATGGAAATTGAAGATGGAGGCTCTACTTGTGGAATGAGATCTGTGGCACATGATCAAAGAAGATAAACCTGAGGAAAAATCTAAGGGGAAGTCGAAGGAGGACGAGGTAAAAGAATCCACATCTACTGAATTGAAGGAGTGAAATATTAACGATTAGAGGGTGCGAGGTCTGATCTAGCTATGCCTTGCTGATAACGTCCTGATAAATGTGACTTTTGAGAAAATGACAAAAGATCTCTGGACGAAGCTGAAAAACCTTTATTAGAGCAAGTCGCTCATGAACGAGTTGTTTTTGCAGAAGCGATTGTACAACCTTTGGATGAATGAAGGTGATTCTTTTTATGCACACTTAAACGAGTTTAATACTATTTGTGGGCAACTTGTATCGATCAATGTCCATGAAAATGAGGAAGATAAAGCACGTACTTTGCTGTATTCACTGCCTAATTCATGGGAATATATAAATGTTTCTATTGGCACTGGTGTTAATGCGTTATCCTTTGAGGACATTGTAACTACTTTATTATTTGAGGAGATGAGGAGAGAAGGTTTTGATAATGCAACGCAATAGGCTCTTTTCGTAAGAGGAAGAAATAGTAAACGATCCAAATCCAAATTTAATGGCAAAAATAAGCCTAGAGGAAGATCTAAAAATCAAGATTGATTGGAAATAACATGTTGGAAGTGCAAAAAACCTCGACACTTGAAGAAAGATTGCAGAAGAAAAAGTGTGGGTCTACAAAAATTAAGAGGATGCATCATCCTCTAGTGCAAAGAAGGATGATAACGGTGACATCCTGAATCTTTGACTCATCTCGATAAAATGAAATGGGCTTTTCACCGACGTGCCTATGGTCCTTTTTCTCTGAGCTGATCACTCACGAGTTAACTAACATATTAGGTGAAGCCGTTAAGGGATACAACCGCGGTAAAATCCCTAAAAGCAACCCGGTAGGTTGGATTGAACTAAAATCGCGTCCGATTGATTTTAACCACGAATTGAGCTCGGTTTCGGGAATCGAACATTCGAGCGTGTCATGATTCATTTTTAGGACCTCATATCATCTTTTGGGAAAATTCCATCGAGTTGAGAATTTTTACGGAAAATCGAAATTTGGCAAATTTAAATGAAGGAAATTCGGAGGGGCATTTTCAAGTGAACTTTTGGCCTCCAAAATGGATGGTTTGGTGGAAGAAATGCATGGAATTCGTATGGGCTGAGTGGGAGTGGTTTTTCATCACCAAATTGAATTGTTTTTGTGAAGAATTGAGAGAAAATGAAGAGGAAATTCGTATAAATGTTGCATGGACCTTTCTTGGCCTTCATTTGGCTTGTTTTGGTTTTGGTTTGTGAAGAAAAATGGCCCTTGGCTACCACCTTGACTTCGGGGTGGCTGAAGACTTTGTTGCACAAGTAATGAGTGGAAGATATTATGCATGGAAGGCCATTGGCTCAAGCCAAGACTCCCTCTCCCCTTTGTCCCCCTCTCTTCCCTCTTGCTCCCCCCTTCTTCCCCTTCATGCGTACACCCCCCAGCGGACCCATTTTTCAGCTTCTTCTTCTTCTTCTTGCTTCTCCCTTATGTTGGAGAAAACTCATTTACTATTTTGAAGTTTACAAAACATTTCCATAGTCTAGTATGAAGACTTCCAGACTGAAGTGTCAAAGTCTGAAAACTGCCAGACTTTAAGGTCAAAGTCTGGTCACACTGACATATTCTAGACTGAATGCTACTAAAGAATGAAGACTTATCCAGATGCGAGATTATCTTTATTTCTTCAAGGATTTGATTTGTATGGCATATGGATGGCTTTCTGGTTGGATATAGCACCTACATGATTAATTATCCTTAATGAAATCAACTCCGGTAATCAAATCTTTTGGAAGGCAAGCAAACTTGGAAAGTTCTACTTATGGAAATCAAGATCCTGATTGTATGGGTGAACATGATTGATGGGCTTTCTTCACAATCAATCAACCAACTTGAGATCCCTTTGATTGATTCTGTCCAATAGGTAGATTGGAATAATTCCTTTGGAAAGTGCCAACAGTCGTGAAGGCATGAAGGAGTATTTAAGGCGGACTCTCCAGTTGTTCGAAAGTGTGCATAAAAGAGAAATTTCAAAGTTTGAAGTTTTCAATTTCCTTGTTACTCCAAATACTGAGCTCAAAGTTGTATACAAAAGAGAGAAACTCATAGTGAGACTTTGTGAGAGACCAGTAGAGACTCTTCACTGTGAAGTCAAGATTGCAAGACTGTAAAATCTCTTTTGTTTATTAGTGGAATCCAGCCAATGGGCTGTCAGCGTGGGAAAGTGGATGTAGGCTTGATCTAAGCCGAACCACTATAAACCTTGTGTTCTTATTCTCTTCCTTAAACTCTTTACTTTATTCGTAGTTTTATCTAAATTTTTAAAGTTTGAATTTGTTTAAAGTCCTTCTTATTCTAAAAGCAAATTATTTCTATTGAACACTGCGAATTCACACCTATTCACCCTCCTCTAGGTGTTGTTACTAGCCCTTTCAATTGGTATCAGAGCTTGTGTGCTTATTTTATCAAAATGTTTTACTTCTAAAGACAAAGATCTATGGCTAGTATTTGGCTCCAGGTTTGGTCGAAGGCCAAAGCAACACTATGATAAGACTAGTACGTGCACCTAGAGGGGGGTGAATAGATGATAAAAGAAGTTTTTGCAAATCTTAACAAAACAAATTATCTTTTAAGATTAATAGACTGAAAACATGAAGGCAATAAACAATTATATACGACTACGATATAAAGTAAAGAGTTTAAAGATAGAGAATTAAGACACTAGGTTTATAGTAGTTCGGCTTAGACCAAGCCTACGTCCACTCTCCCGCACCGACAGCCCACCGGCTGGATTTCACTAAGAACCAAAAGATATTTTACAGTCTCATGTCCTTGATTCCACAGTGTAGAGTCTCTACTACACTTCCTCAAGGTCTCACAATTATCTAATCTCTCTTTTGAGTACAAATTCGGCTCAACAAATGAAGTAGCAAAGAACAAGGAGCTTCAGACTTTGGAATTTTTCTCTCGAGCACACTCATACAACTTGAGCGTCTTCCTTAAATACTCTTTCATGCCTTCATAACCGTTGGCACTTTCCAAAGGAGTTCTTCCAATCAATCCGTTGGACAGAATCAATTTAGGGAGATCTTGAGTTATTTGAGAAATGTGACGATAGCCCACCAATCATGCTCGCCCATACAATCAGGATCTAGGTTTCCATAAGTAGAACCTTCCAAGTAAACTTCGCCAAACAATCGGATCTAAATTACTCGAATTAATCTCAATACGAATAATAGATTTGATTTGCTATATCCAACCATGAGATCTTCTTCAATTGCACGAAACAAATCCTTAAAGATATACTCGTCTTATATAACGAATAGTACTTTTCTTCGTTGGTCTGGAAACTGTCAATGAGGGTAGACTTTAAATCTTGAGTCTGGAGGACTTCAGACTTTGACGATAGAGTCTGCAAGTCTTCAGACTAGACTAATAGAAATGTTTTGTCGACTTTAAAACCAATAGGGAAGTTTTCTCCAACAATCTCCCCCTTTCTGATAGTGACAAAACTTTCCTACAGATCTGGATAACTTTTAACCTGCAAGACAATTCTTAAGCAAATAAAAGTATCTCATGAAAGATAAGTAGATTAGGATAAAGATAGTAACGATTTTGCATCCACATAAAACAAGTTAGTTCTTTAAGAACAATTATCTTTACCAAAATCATCAACATAGCTTAAGATGTTGCAAGCCTTAAAAAGTCAAAGCAGTCCAAATCAGTCCATCCAAACAAAAGATAAGTCAAAACACAAACACAACCAAAAATCAAAAAGAGTTAAAAAACTGAGTCAAATTTGCACCAACTTCTCCCCCTTTTTGTCAACAGCAAAAAGTGGAGAATGAGATAAAATCAAGATGATTTGGGAATGCGAATGAGCTGAAAATCTCCCATAGACTTGACAGTCTCCTCCAGCTTTTTCAGATCTTCCTACAGTTGCACTAGATCCTTACCCTTTGCAGTTGATTGAACTTGAAGATTAAGGGCTTGAACTTGATCTTGCATAGAAACGGAAGTGGATTGATGAGCATTCTGCAAGGTCTGCAATTCACATCCTAAGGCATACACTTGACCTTTTATCTCCAGAAGAATTTCAAGCAACCTTTTAAAGTCTGCTGAGTTGTCAGTTTGAGTACTTGCTTCAGCGTGATCAGTTTGTAGAGTGTAGCCAGATGATGGTACTTCAGCACGAGCATCCAAACTTGGAGATGAAGCCTCATTACCTTCCTCAGGAAATTGAGAGGCATACACATCCTCTGGATCGGCAGGAGAATGACTAACATCATCACTGGTAAAACCAAGTAGAGGAATCCCTTCTTTATCAGCAGCTCCCCCTATTTCAGTGCCTTCGAGTGGAGAGAAGTATTCTTCTTGCTCGGGCTCTTCATGATGTTTTTGGGCTTCTTCTGCTGCTAGAGAATCACCCTGACTTTCTCCTTATGTTTGTTCTCTTCCTTTCTCTTTTTCTTATTTCCTTCCTTCTTCTTCTTCTTCTTCTTTCATCATCGATTCCCTCTCTTCACTCCTTTTTGCCATCTCCTTCGTATGTTGGTTCTCTCGATCTTCTGTTTTTGGAACAAGACGCTATATATTCTTTAAGGCAAGAGCAGAGATAGTGATGTCGTTTTCATCTTCTTCATCTTGCAAGATGATTGCACTCCTCCTCTTAGATGGAGCTGTCATAGGCTCCTTGCCTTTCCTTTTTGCAGCCATAGGGTCTTGTCGAGACTTGACAGGGGTTTTCTCCTTAAATCTCTCTAAAATCTTGTTCAGCTCTTTCAGACGCATCTTTGTAACCATCTTCAGCGCTATCACCATTTGATCAATGGTTCGAACACATAGAATTTTGGGAGGCTGAATATTGAAATGTCAAAATAAACGAGTAATGAAAGCCGAATAAGGAAGTTTTCCCTTGTCCTTAGCCATTGATCTATACATGTGAAACATGATGGTGTGAGACAGAGAGAACTTGTAACCGACATTGATGGCGTACATCAGCTTCGTTTTAGAATTGGAGACGTCAGTCTTTGACATGGATTTCGGTTTGAGACAATCGATCACAATCTTATGAAGCAAGATGTTGGAGGCACTCATTCTCAAATAAGAAATTCGGCCTCTGCAATTCTATCTCGAACAAGCTCCATAGCCGCATGACCAATAGACACGCTTATTGACTAGAAAATCCCTCTCTTTACTCCAATCATATCAACAAGAGTGTCCATATCTACCACATAATCTTGATCCCTAACACTGGAAGAGAATTTATTCGCATCCAAAAAGCTTAGATTGGAATAGAAATATGCAATAAGTTCAGAATGAGCAACATCTGTTTCAGAACAAAAACGCTCAAGTTGGAGTCTCGCAAACTTCTCCCGTAACTTGACGTTCAATGAGTCTAGAAAGTCGAAGTCCACACTTCTTGGGTTCATCACCCCTCGCTTCAGCAAATTAGAGTAAACTTGCTTGTGTTCCTCAGAACGAAACAGATCTCCCCTTTTTCCTCGAATGTTCGCAGGAACACCCATCCTAGGCTTAAACTGAGTGAACATCTTTTCATCGTCATCTTTTCCCTCAGGTTGGTTAATCCCTCCAAAACGTGGATCGTTTGGAAAATTCGCAAAAGCCCTTTCTGCCATACCAACAAGAACAATTCTCGAATGTTCCATAATTCTTAAAAAGTGGGTTTGATTTCGGTACCCCTTTTTCTCTCAAAAAGTCATCAATAAAGTCATTGCATATCCACCTTCCTTCAAAGCGGTGTAGAGTTTGAAAGTAAATGTAGGCTTAAGAGTTCTTATAGGTTCGACATCCTCAATAATTTCTTCCTCTGCTTGTTGTTGTTGTTGATGCTCTTGTGGTCTAGCCTGAGAAGAGTGGCACAGTTGAGAATGTTGTTGTTGACTTTGCTGCTGCCTTGGAGAGTCTTCTTCCTCAATCAGATCAAAGTGCGTAGGACCCTCACGCATATGATGTGGTCCCATACTTGCAATCCTTGATGACTTTCTTTGAGAAGACATTGTCACAATCTTTGAGAGAATTTTCGAACTCGATTTGCGAGAAAGATGAAAACTTTATGGATTAAACTAGAGAGAAAAAGTAAGAAAGTAATGATTTGTGCTCTAGGGTTTGTGGGTAAAAACGGAGAAGAAGAACAATATATAAACCAGTCGAAACAGGGTATACAAATCGTTATAAAAGGCAAAATAAAAATACCTTTTCAAAAATGAATAACTGCCTTTTTGAAAATAGATAATTGTCTTTTTCAAAAATAATAACTGTCTTTTCAAAAATTAATTTGTGATTAATAAACAGTCTTACCTTTCCGAGTTTTTATTCGAAAGTTAAAATACTGTGACCGAAATAACTTACAGTCGTGACTTTTGGTCTTCCAAGTCTGAACTTTTTCAGATTTTATCTCTGAATATGAGCTTCTTCATATTTTAACCCTGAGTCTGAGCTTCTACAGATTTTAACCCTGAGTTTGAGCTTCTTCAGATTTTAACCCTGAGTCTGAGTTTCGTCAGACTTTGAGAGATAAGATGTTAAGTCTTGAACGAATATACTCAAATAAGCTTTTCTCTAGAGGTTTTGTAAATATGTCCGCCAGCTGATTCTTTGAGTCAATGAATTGAATCAAGACTTCTCCATTTTGAACATGATCTCTAATAAAATGATGTCGAATCTTTATATGGTTTGCTCTTGAATGAAGGATTGGATTTTTTGTGAGGTTGATTGCGTTGGTGTTGTCACATTTGATCTCGGTGCATGAGTCTTCGATTTCAAAGTCTCTTAGTTGTTGTTTTATCCATAAAATTTGAGAACAGCAACTTCCAAGAGCCACATACTCTACTTATGTTGTTGAAAGGGCTACAGTACTTTGCTTCCTTGAAAACCAAGATATTGTCCTGTCACCAAGCAATTGCCAAGTGCCGGATGTGCTTTTTCTATCAACTCTGCAACCTGCTAGATCTGCGTCTGAATATCTAAGGAGAGTAAAGTCTCATTCTTTGGGATACCACAAACCTAACTTGGAGGTTGTTGCAACATATTTAATGATGCGTTTCGCAGCACTTAGATGTGATTCTTTGGGATCTGATTGAAATCTCCCACAAATGCAAACACTAAACAAAACATCAGGTCTAGAAGCAGTAAGATAAAGAAGTGAACCGATAATACTCATGTATAGTTTTTGGTCAACTTTCTTTCCTTCTTCATCTTTATCAAGCTTTAAAGAACTTGACATTGGTATATCAGTCTTTTTACAATTCTACAATCCAAATTTTTTAACAAGTTCTTTTGCATATTTTTCTTGATGAATGAAAATTCATTCCCTCAATTGTTTCACTTGTAGTCCAAGAAAGAATGATAGTTCACCCATCATGCTCATCTCGAATTCATCCTGCATAGTCTTGGAAAATATCTTGCACAAATTTTCGTTAGGTGACCCAAATATAATGTCATCAACATAAATTTGAACAAGTAAGAAGTTTTTACCTTCTCTTTTAATAAACAAAGTGGTGTCTACTTTTCATTTAACAAAACCATTTTGAATTAAAAACTTACTTAACCTTTCATACCAAGCTCGAGGTGTTTGTTTTAATCCATATAGAGCCTTTTTCATTCTAAATACAAAGTTTGGTTTCTTTGGATCTTCAAATCCAGGAGGTTGTTCCACATAGACTTCTTCTTAAATAAATCCATTTAAAAATGCAATTTTGACGTCTATTTGGAATAACCTAAAATTCTTATGACAAGCAAAAGCAAGTAATAATCTAATTGCTTCTAACCTTGCTACAGGAGCATAAGTCTCATCATAGTCTATTCCTTCTTCTTGTGTATATCCTTTGGCCACGAGTCTTGCTTTGTTCCTTACCACTTTTCCTTTTTCATCCATCTTGTTCCTGAAAACCCATTTAGCTCCAATAATAGACTTACCTTTTGGTTTAGGAGTTAATTCCCAAACATCGTTAATACTGAACTGCCTGAGTTCTTCTTGCATTGCTTCAATCAAACTTTCGTCAGTTAAAGCTTCTTCTATGCTTTTTGGTTCTATTTCAGAGATAGGTGCCACAGCGCTAGACTCTTCTTGCCTTTTGGATATGGTTCGAATCCCTTCAGTGATATCACCAATAATGAGTTCCTCAGAATGACTAGACTTATGTTTCCAGTTGCTGGTCAGTATGACGGATTGTTGATCTTCTTTTTCAGTTGATTCTTCAACATATGTTCGTTGTTTTTCTACTGAAGTCTAAGCTACTTCAGGAGAAGTAGACTTTGTAGAGTCTAGTGCAAGTTCAGATTCTTCGATTTGAGTCTGAATAGATTGATTTTGCAAAGAGTCTTGAAATTTGACATTCATCGATTCTTCCACAGTCTGAGTCTTCTTGTTGAATATTCTGTAGGCTTTGCTAGAAGTTGAATATCCAAGGAAGATTCTTTCGTCTGATTTTTCTTCAAACGTACCAATTCAATCATTTGCATTTTTCAAGATAAAACATTTGGAACCAAACACATGAAAATAAAAAACAATTGGCCTTTTTTCTTTGAATAATTCATAGGGAGTTTTCTCCAGAATAGGCCTTAAGAATACTCGGTTAATAATATAACATGCTGTAGACACTGCTTCAGCCCAAAAACGAGAAGAAATATTACTTTCAATTAAAAGAGTTCTTGCCATTTCTTGTAAGGAACTATTCTTTCTTTCCACGACTCCATTTTGTTCAGGTGTATATGGTGAGGAGAACATACGCTGAAAGCCAGATTCGTCACAAAATTTGGCAAAGTCTTGATTCTCAAACTCACCTCCATGGTTTGTCCAGATACTTGAAATAACATAACATTTCTCATTCTGCACTTTCTTAGCAAACTTTAAAAAATGAGAGAAAGTCTCGGACTTACTTGCCAGAAAATAAACCCAAGTAAATCGTGAATAATCATCCACTATTACTAGGCAAAACCTTTTTCCACCAATGCTTTGAATTCTAGTTGGTCCAAAAAGATCCATATGTAGAAGCTGCAACACACGATTAGTGGAAACTTGATTTATTGGTTTAAAAGAACTTCTAACCTGTTTTCCCAACACACATGGTGTGCATAAGTCAGACTTTTGATATTTCAAGTTGGGTAGTCCATGAACAAGCTTTTTGGAATTGATTTTGGCAATTTGCTTCATGTTGATATGGCTAAGCTTCCGATGCCAGAGATTCACTTCATCTTGTATTGATATCAAGCATTGCGATCTTTCTGGTTTTATATCCATAAGATAAATATTCCCATGTCTATGTCCAGTAAAGGATTGAGAGAGATCTTTACTGGTTCCTGAACATGTTTCTTCTTGAAAATTGATTTTGAATCCAGTGTCACACAATTGGTTTATGCTTAGTAGATTGTAATTTAATCCTTCCACTAGGGAAACATTGTTGATTGTTAGACTTCTAATCTTTACTGTTCCACATCCAACAATTCTTCCTTTGCTATTTCCACCAAAAGAGACTTTTCCTCCATCTATTTGAACAAGCTTTATAAAACAATTTGAATCTCCTGTCATGTGTCTTGAACAGCCACTATCCAAATACCGCTTAATCTTCTTTTTGATAGTGACCTGCAATTAAAGAGAGACTCAAGCTTTCTTTGGTACCCATATTTTCTTGGGTCCAGTTGAGTTAGTGCAATATACAGTCTTTGCCCAATCCCTTTTGACAGGTTTCCAAATCATAGGACATTCTTTCTCAAAGTGTTCTAAGTTGTAACACTTAGAACATTTGAAAGCACTTCGGCCAACAGGTTTTACAAAGACTTTTTGAAAATGATTTCTATAAAAGGCTTTTATAGGTCTATGTTTGATTCTTTACTTTACCTTTGGAAAATCAATTAGAGGAATGGTTTCAGAAGTCATTCCTAAACCAGATTTGTTAAAGTATGGTCTTTGTTTCGAAAGAATCTTTTCCAACTTCTCAGATCCAATTGAAAACCTTTTTGAAATATTTGAAATGTCATTTTTTAAACAAGTATTTTCTTTTGAAAGAGAGTCTGCATTTTATTTCAAAATAATAAAATTTTTGTCTAAATTTTCAAATTTTTCTTTCCAAATATTTTCCTGTTGCTTTAGTGTAGAATTCTCCATTTTTAGTTCAGAGATCCTTTTAAGAGAAGTTTTGAGGATAAGACAGAGTTCATCAATATACTTCGAGACTTTAGTAGGAATTTTTAAATTACTTACCTCAATTTCACTGTATGAGTCTAAGTTTGTATCTATCTCAAGATCCGAGTCTGATTCTGATTTTGCCATTAAACAAATGTTGGCATAATCATCATCACTTTCTTTGCATTCAGTATCACTCCATGTTTCTGCTTTGAGAGCATTTCTGTATTTCCCAGCTTTTCCTTTCTTTTTCTTCAACATAGGACAATTGGGTCTGATGTGTCCCATTTTCTTGCATTCAAAGAAAATCACATCTTTATTGGATTCATCATCTTCAGTTGATTTGTTCTAAAATTTTTGAGTGCTTTGTTTCTTCCAATTGAATCTTCTTCCTTTGTTGTTCAGTTTTCTGAACCTCCTTATCATAAGTGCTAGCTCTTCATCGTCTAAATCTTCTTAAGAATTTGTAACATCAGAATCATCGTTAGACTTTAAAGCAATAGACTTCTTACCTTTGGGATCTTCTTCATCATTGATTTTCTCCACTTCATAAGACTGATGTGTGTCAACCAGTTCGTCTACAGAGAGCGGCATGATCCTTTGTGTTTCCCTTATTAAGGTCTTTACGTGATTCTAGTCTTTGGAGAGTCCACGTAGCAATTTGTTAAATTTCATGGGTCTTGAGATTGGCTGTCCCTGCTCTAGACCATTTACAATTTCAGTGAAGCGGCTAAACATTTCAGTTATAGATTCTCCTGGCTTCATCTTGAAGGCTTCATACTGTCCGAGTAGAATATTAATCCTTATTTCTTTCACTCGATCAATTCCTTCATAAGTGATGTGCACCCTATCACAGACTTCTTTGGCTGTTTCACAAGAAGATATTCTATTATATTCAGTAGGAGATAACGCACAATGTAAAGAGTAAATCGCCTTTGCATCAAGAGCTTGTCTCTTGGTTATCTCTTCTTGTGTCAAGTCGCTAGGTTCTGCAACTTCTTTTCCCTTTTCTGAGATTGATGTAGCTTTAGGAATGATTCCTTTTTCTACCACATCCCATTCCAGAGGATCTTTCGATCTTAGGAATGCCTTCATCTTGTTTTTCCATATGCTGTATTCCTTTCCATCAAAGTAAGGTGGTCTGGTATTGCTTTGGCCTTCAACCAAATCTGGAGCCAACATACTAGCCATAGATCTTTAACTCAAAAGTAAAAACACTTTAATTTAATGAGTACACAAGCTCCGATACCAATTGATAAGACTAGTACGTACACCTAGAGGGGGGTGAATAGGTGATAAAATAAGTTTTTGCAAATCTTAACAAAACAAATTATCTTTTAAGATTAATAGACTGAAAACGTGAAGGCAATAAACAATTATACACGACTACGATATAAAGTAAAGATTTTAGGGATAGAGAATTAAGACATTAGGTTTATAGTGGTTCGGCTTAGACCAAGCCTACGTCCACTCTCCCGCACTGACAGCCCACCGGCTGGATTTCACTAAGAACCAAAAGAGATTTTACAGTCTCACGTCCTTGATTCTACAGTGTAGAGTCTCTACTACACTTCCTCAAGGTCTCAATTATCTAATCTCTCTTTTGAGTACAAATTCGGCTCAACAAATGAAGTAGCAAAGAACAAGGAGCTTCAGACTTTGGAATTTTTCTCTCGAGCACACTCGTAAAACTTGAGCATCTTCCTTAAATACTCCTTCATGCCTTCATAACCGTTGGCACTTTCCAAAGGAGTTCTTCCAATCAATCCGTTGGACAAAATCAATTTAGGGAGATCTCGAGTTATTTGAGGAATGTGACGATAGCCCACCAATCCTGCTCGCTTGCAGGTCAAAAGTTTTTCAAATCTGCAGGAAAGTTTTGTCACCATCAAAAATGGGGAAATTGTTGGAGAAAACTCATTTACTATTTTGAAGTTAACAAAACCTTTCCAAGTCTAAGTCTGAAGATTTCCATATTCTATCATCAAAATCTGAAGATCGCCAGACTTTAGTTTCAAAGTCTGACCTCACTGACAATTTTCAGACCGAAGAATGAAGACCTATCCAAATGCAAGATTATCTTCAAGGATTCGATTCGTATGGTTTATGAATGACCTTATGGCTGGATATAGCACCTACTTGTTTGATTATCTTTATTGGAAACAAATCCAATTTGAAGATCTTCTGAAAGACGAGCAAACTTAGAAGATCCTACTTATGGAAACTAAGATCCTAATTGTATGGGCAAACAGGATTGACGGGCTTTCATCACAAATCATCTAACGACTCGAGATCACCTTAATTGATTCTGTCCAACGGGTATATTGGAAGAATTCCTTTGGAAAGTGCCAATGGTAATGAAGGCGTGAAGGAGTATTTAAGGCAGACTCTCCAGTTGTTCGAAGTAGTGCGTGAAAGAAGAATTTCAAAGTCTGAAGCTTTCCAGTTACTTGTTTTTTCATTCATCAAGCTCAAAGTTGTAAACAAAAGAGAAAAACTCTTAGTGAGACTTTGTGAGAGACAAGTAGAGACTCTTCGCTATGAAAGTCAAGATCACAAGCTGTAAAATCATTTTTGATTCATAGTGGAATCCAGCCAATGGGTTGTCAGCGCAAGAGAGTGGACATAGGATTGATCTAAATCGAACCACTATAAACCTAGTATTTCTATTCTCTTTCCCTGAACTCCTTACTTTTGTTTGTAGATTTATTTAATTGCTCAAAGTTGAAATACGTTTATAGTCTGTTATTTTCTATAGGCAATTTACTTCTACTAAGTCTTGCAAAATTTCTAGTTATACCTATTCACCCCCCTCTAGGTGTTTGTACTAGCCCTCTCAGTTTCATTCCAATAATTAAGATTCTTCTAATGGCATTTTATCACTCACTTATTGACCTTAACTTCTCGGAAATCATTATAGCAGCTAACAAACTATTTAGATTTTATGTTTATTTAACTCATCATGTCCAAAAAATGAGTCATGAAATAGATTTTTTAGACGTGTACCAGATACAATTTAGTTTCCCATTAACTGATTTTGATATTTTAAGTGCCTTCTTTTGCTTAAGAATTGTATTAGGGAGCAGGTGCATGTTTACATCATTTAGACGTGTACCGGATACAATCCAGCAGCTTGATATATATAGAACGTAGGAGAACTATTCCATGTGGATCAAATTATTGCAATATCCGTTTGTATAGTTAGATTGATAGTTATTAAATTTGTTGTCTTGCTCTTAAGAAGTGTCTCGTGTTATATTATGTAAATACATTTTCTTGAAGTATTCTCATACCAAACAAAAAAAAAAAAAGCTCTCCATAAGACACGATTCTCTCAACTCGGGTTGAGTTTTCTCGCTATCCCTTCAGGTGATAGCGGCTTTCTACCCAAATCCTAAATCACCAAACCCTAAATCCTTATCTCCATGGCATATTATGGGTATCCTCCACCTGATTAGCTCCACCTTCTTTCCTTCAATGCGTTTCAACCAGTGTGTCTTTGATTGAAGCATTTTCTCCTGATCTTTCCTCTTCAAGGCAACCCATGGCAACATAATCGCATCTCGGTGGGTTTCTTCCTTGAAGCTTCAAGCAATTTGAAAATGAAGTATTCCCTGGGCTTATGTGTTTCTAGATGCTGGACTTAGCCTCTCGAAGAGGATTCCCTGCATAGACATTTAATGCAACTTCCTTTGAGCGCTCATTGATAGAACTAGTACGAGCACCTAGAGGGGGGGTGAATAGGTGATCAAGATGATTTTTATAAATCGTAACAAAATAGATTAATTTTTAACGATTGATAGACTAAGAGATTGAAAACAATAATAGACGTATGAAGATACAATGTAAAGTAAAAGGATTAGGGATAGAAAATCAAGACTCCAAGTTTATAGTGGTTCGGCTTAGACCAAGCCTACGTCCACTCTCCCGCACGGACAGCCCACTGGCTGGATTTCACTAAGAATCAAAAGAGAATTTACAGTCTCACGTCCTTGATTCCACAATGTAGAGCTCTACTACACTTCCTCAAGGTCTCACCAAAATTTAATCTCTCTTTTGATTACAAGTATAGCTCGAAGAATAAGATCGCAAAAGAACAAAGAGATTCAGACTTTAAAATTTTTCTATCGGGCACTCTTGAACAACTTGAACGTCTCCCTTATATACTTCTTCATGCCTTCAATACCGTTGGCACCTTCCAAAGAAGTTCTTCCAATCAACCCGTTGGACAAAATCAATTAGAGAGATCTCGAGTTCTTCAAGGAAAATGACAATAGCCCATCAATCCTGCTCGCCCATATAATCAGGATCTCGGTTTCCATAAGTAGAACCTTCCAAGTATAATTTGCGGATCTAAAGGATCTAGATTACTCGAATACGAATAAAAGATCTTAAAGTTCTAATTACAGTCATGAGATATTCCTTAACCATACGAATCAAAACCATACTTGAATTTATCCGTATAGAGCTTTAACTTCGTCGGTCTGGAAACTGTCCATGAGAGTAGACTTTGAATCTTGAGTCTGGAGGTCTTCAGACTTTGTCAAAAGAGTTTGCAAGTCTTCAGACTAGACTGATGGAAACGTTTTGTCGACTTCAAAACACCTTAAGAAGATTTCTCTAACAATCTCCCCCTTTTTTATGGTGACAAAACTTTCCTGCAGATTTGGATACTTTCGTCCTGCAATACAACATTTAAGCTAACAAAGATATCTCATAATAAGTTAGGATGATGGATCTGCATCCATAGAAAACAAATTAGTCCTGTAAAGACAATTATCAGTTATCTTTATCGAAATCAATAGCATAGCTTAAAGTACTGCAATAATAAGCAATCCAAAGTTCAAGTCAGTCCAAAATCCAAACAAAAGATAAAGTCAAACAAAAACATCAAAAATCAAAAATTGAAATTTGTCCAAGAGTTAAAATCTGCAACTTCTCCCCCTTTTTGTCAGCATAAAAAAAAAGGTGAGAAAGTTAAAATCAAGATGCTCTAGGAATGCGAACGAGCTGAAAATCTCCCATCAACTTGACAGTGTCTTCCAGCTTCTTCATATCCTCCTGCAGTTGTGCTAGAGCCGTTCCTTTTGTAGTTGCCTGAATCTGAAGATGAATATCTCGAATTTGATCTTGCAAAGTGACGGAGATGGCATGATTCGCATTCTGCAGAGTCTGAAATTCGCATCCCAATGCATAGACCTAGCCTTTAAGCTCCATAAGAAGTTCAAGCAACCTTCCAAAGTCTCCAGATTTATCAGTATGTGTGCTTACTTCAGCATGTTCAGATTGTGGAGTAAAGCCAGATGATCGAACATCAGCACAAGGATCCACATTTGGAGATGATGCCTCAAAGTCTTCTTCAGGAAATTGTGAGGCATATACATCCTCTGCATCAGCAGGAGAACGACTGACACTAGCACTTGTAAAAGTTAGAAGAGGAATACCTTCTCTAGGAACATCTTCCCATGTTTCAGTGCCTTCGGGTGGAGAAAAGTATTCTTCTTGCTCAGGTGCTTCTTCAATGTCATGACGTTCTTGATCCTCATTTCTTTCTGTGTCTTCTTCTTCCCTCATTGATTCCTTCTCCTTATTCCCTTTCTCACTCTCTCCTCCGACTTGATGTTCTCGTTCTTCCGACTCAGGTATAAGACGCTGTGACGCAAAAGCGGAGATAGCAATGTCTTCCTCATCATCTTCATCTTGTAAGATGATTGCTCTCCTTCTTTTGGTTAGAGCAATCATGGGTTCTTTGCCTTTTCTCTTCGCAGCAGCAGAGTCTTGTCTAGATTTGACAGGGGTTTTCTCCTTAAATCGCTCTAACGTCTTGCTTAGTTCATTCAGATGCATCTTTGTGATCATTTTCAGCCCTATTACCATTTTATCTCTAACACTGAATGAAAATCTATTCGCATCAAGAAAACTAAGATTCGAATAGAAATATGCGGTCAATTCAGAATGAGCAGTGTCTATCTCAGTACAGAATCGATCAAGTTGAAGTTTTTCAAACTTCTCTCTCAGATTGATGTTTAACAAGTCAAGGAAATCGAAGTCCACAGTTCTTGGGTTCATGACCCCATGCTTTAGCAACTTGGAATAAACATTTTTATGTTCCTCAGAACGAAATAATTCTTCCCTCTTTCCTCGAATTTTAGCAGCCACACCCAGTCTTGGCTTAAAGTGCACGAACATTTTTTCATCGTCGTCTTTCCCTTCAGGCTGATTCACACTTCCAAAACGTGGATCACTAGGAAAATTAGCGAAAGCCTTTTCCGCTGTTCCAATAGGAACAACTCCCGAACGTTCCATCACACTTAAGAAGTGAGTCTCATTCTTATACCTTTTTTCTTTTAGAAACTCATCGATAAATGACATTGCAGAACCCCCTTCTTTCAGAACAAAGTAAAGCCTGTAAGTGAATGCGGGCTTAAGAGATCTTACGGGTTCTACATCCTCGATGATGTCTTCCTCTGCTTGTCAGGTCACGATCATGTGATCTAGCAGGTGAGGAATTGCGCGATTGAGAATGTTGACGCTCATGTCGTCTTGGAGAGTCTCCTTCTTCGGTTAGATCAAAGTGCATAGGCCCCTCACGTAAAACTTGTGGTCCCCTGCTTGCTATTCTCAATGACTTTCTTTGATGCGACATTGTCACAGTCTTTGAGAGGATTTTCACACTCGAATCGCGAGAAATGTGAGAACTTTAAGGGTTAAACTCGAGAGAAAATTTCAGAAAGTGAAGATCTGTGCTCTAGGGTTTTTTGGGTGAAAATAAAGAGGAAGAAGAATAGTATTTAAAACAATCGATACGGGGTATTTGAAATGTCATGAAAAGGAAAAATAAAAATGTCTTTTCAAAAATAACTGTCATTTTAAAAATTGATAACCATCTTTTTCAAAAAGATAACTGCCTTTTTAATATCAATTAGAGATTAACATACGATCTTACATTTTCGAGATATCAGTTTAAAAGATTAAAAGCACTATAACCGAAATAACTTACAATCGTAACATTTGGTCTTCTGAGTCTGAACTTTTTGAGTCTGATCTTTTTCAGATTTAGTTCCTGAGTCTGAGCTTCATCAGTCTTCAAGAGATAAAATGTTGAGTCTTGAACGAATAGACTCAAATGAGCTTTTCTCAAGCGGCTTTGTAAATATATCTACCAATTGATTCTTTGAGTCGATAAACTGTATCAAAACTTCTCCATTTTGAACATGATCTCTAATAAAATGATGTCGAATCTCTATATGCTTTACTCTTGAATGAAGAATTGGGTTCTTTGTGAGATTAATTGCACTGGTGTTGTCGCATTTGATCTCGGTGCATGAGTTTTCGATACCAAAGTCTCGTAATTGTTGTTTTATCCAAAGTATTTGAGAACAACAGCTTTCAAGAGCTACATACTCTGCTTCTGCTGTTGATAATGTTACGGTACTTTGCTTCCTTGAAAACCAAGATACTGCCCTGTTACCAAGCAATTGACAAGTGCCGGATGTGCTCTTTCTATCAACTCTGCAACCTGCAAGATCTGTGTCTGAATATCCAAGAAGAGTAAAGTCTCCTTCCTTGGGATACCATAGACCAAGCTTAACAGTTATTGCAACATATTTGATGATATGTTTTACAACACTTAGATGAGATTCTTTAGGATCTGATTGAAACTTAGCACAAATGCAAACACTAAACAAAATGTCCGGTCTAGATGCAATAAGATAAAGAAGTGAACCAATGATATTCCTGTATAGTTTTTGGTCGACTTTCTTTCCTCCTTCATCTTTGTCTAGCTTCAAAGAATTTGACATTGGTATGTCAGTCTTTTTGCAATTTTTCAGTCTAAACTTTTTAACAAGTTCTTTTGCATATTTTTCTTAATGAATAAAAATTCCTTCTTTCAGTTGTTTCACTTGTAAATCAAAAAAGAAAGATAGTTCACCCATCATGCTAATCTCGAATTCATCCTGCATAGACTTAGAAAATTTCTTGCACAATGTCTCATTAGATGATCCAAATATAATATCATCAACATAAATTTGGACGAGTAAAAAGCTTTTACCTTCCTAATAAATAATGTAGTATCTACTTTTCCTTTAATGAAAACACTTTGAATTAAAAAGTTACTTAACCTTTCATACCAAGCTCGAGGAACTTGTTTTAATCCATATAGAGCATTTTTCAGTCTGAACACAGAGTCTGGTTTCTTTGGATCTTCAAATCCAGGAGGTTGTTCCACATAGACTTCTTCTTGAATAAATCCATTTAGGAATGCGCTTTTGACATCCATTTGGAATAACCTGAAATTCTTATAAAACGCAAAAGCAAGTAATAATCTAATTGATTCTAACCTTGCTACAGGAGTGTAAGTCTCGTCATAGTCTATCCCTTCTTCTTAAGTATATCCCTTAGCCACGAGTCTTGCTTTGTTTCTTGTCACTTTTCCTTTTTCATCGATTTTGTTCCTGAAAACCCATTTAGCTCCAATAATAGACTTACCTTTTGGTTTAAGAGTTAATTCCTAAACATCGTTAATGCTTAATTGTCTGAGTTCTTCTTGCATTGCTTCAATCTAGCTTTCGTTAGCTAGGCTTATTCTATATTTTTGGGTTCTATTTCAGAAATAAGCGCCACAGCACTAGACTCTTCTCGCCTTTTGGATCTCATGCGAATCCCCTCATTAACGTCACCAATAATGAGTTCTTCAGGATGACTAGACTTATGCTTCCAGTTACTGGACAATCTGACAGGTTGTTGATCTTTTTCTTGAGTTTGATCCTTCATCATCAATTCGTTGTTCTTCTTCTGGAATTTGAACTGTTTCAGGGGAGGTAGACCTTGTGGAGTCTGAAGCAGGTTCTGATTCTTCAGTCTGAATCGGTTGAGTTTGTGGAAAGTCTTGAAATTTGACGTTCATTGATTCTTCCACAGTCTGAGTCTTCTTGTTGAATACTCTGTAAGCTTTGCTTGAAGTTGAGTATCCAAGAAAGAATCCTTCATCCGATTTTTCTTCAAACTTACCAACTCAATCATTTGTATTTTTCAGGATAAAGCATTTACAACCAAATACTTGAAAATAAGAAACAATTGGTTTCTTTCCTTTAAAAATTTCATAAGGAGTTTTCTCAAGAATTTGCCTTAAAAATACTCTGTTAATAATATAACAGGCTGTAGAAACAGCTTCAGCCCAAAAACGTGAAGAAATATTACTTTCAATTAAAAGAGTCATTGTCATTTCTTGTAAAGATCTATTCTTCCTTTTCACAACCCCATTCTGTTCTGGTGTATATGGAGAGGAGAATTTATGCCGAAAACCATATTCATCACAAAATTTAGCAAAGTCTTGATTTTCAAACTCACCTCCATGGTCTGTACGAATACCTGAAATAGTATAACCTTTTTCATTGTGCACTTTCTTAGCAAATTTTGAAAAATGAGAAAAAGTCTCAGACTTACTTGCAAGAAAGTAGACCCAAGTAAATCGTGAAAAATCATCCACTATTACTAGGCAAAACCTTTTTCCACCAATGCTTTGAGTTCTAATTGGTCCAAAGAGATCCATATGCAGAAGCTGCAGTACACGATTAGTGGAAACTTGATTTATTGGTTTAAAGAAATTTCTAACATGTTTTCCCAATACGCATGGTGTGCATAAGTCAGACTTTTGGTAATTGAGATTAGGTAATCCTCGAACAAGCTTCTTGGAAGAGATTTTGGCAATTTGCTTCATGTTGATATGGCCAAGCTTTCGGTGCCATAGATTAGCTTCATCTTGTACTGATATTAAGCATTGTGATCTTTCTTGATTCACATCCAGAAGATATATATTCTCATGTCTACATCCAGTAAAAGATTGAGAGAAGTCTTTACTAATTCCTGAACACGTTCCTTCCTGGAAGTTGATCTTGAATCCAGTATCGCACAATTGGCTTATGCTGAGTAGATTGTAATCCAATCCTTCCACCAAGGAGACATTATTAATTGTTAGACTTCCAATTTTTATTGTACCGCGACCAATAATCCTTCCTTTGTTGTTACCACCAAAAGAAACTTTCCCTCCATCTATTTGGACAAGTTTTATAAAGCAACTTGAATCTCCTGTCATATGTCTTGAGCAGCCACTATCCAAATACCATTTGATCTTCCTTTTGATAGTGACCTGCAATTAAGAGAAAATTCAAAATTTCTTTGGTACCCATATCATCTTAGGTCCGGTTGAGTTAGTGCAATAAACAGTCTTTGCTCAATCCCTTTTAACAGGTCTCCAAACCATAGGGCATTCTTTCTCAAAATGTTCTAAGCTTTGACACTTCAAACATTTGAGAGCATTTTGGCCAACAGGTTTTACAAAGACTTTCTGAAAATGATTTTTATAAACAGCTTTTGTAAGTCTTTGTTTGATTCTTTCCTTTACCTTTGGAAAATCAATTAGTGGAATAGTTTCAGGAGTCATACCAAGACCTAATTTGTCAAAGTAGGGTCTTTGTATCGAAAGAATCTTATCCAACTTTTTAGATCCATTTGAAAACCTTTTTGAGATGTTTGAAATATCATTTTTTAAATAGGTATTTTCTTTTGAAAGAGAGTCTGAGTTTTCTTTTAAAATGGTAAAGTTTTTATCTAAATTTTCAAATTTTTCTTTCCAAGATCTTTCATGTTGCTTCAATGTAGAATTCTCCCTTTTTTATTAGGAGATCCTCTTAAGAGAGGTTTTGAGACTAAGACATAGTTCATCAATATATTTCGAGACTTTAGCAGGAATTTTTTAGATTACTTACCTCAAACTCACTGTCTGAGTCTGAGTCTGTATCTGTCTCGAGGTCTGAGTCTGAGTCAGATTTTGCCATTAAACAGATGTTGGCATAATCATCATCACTTTCTTCACATTCGGTATCACTCCATGTTTCTGCTTTGAGAGCCTTTCTATATTTCTCATCCTTTCCTTTCCTTTTCTTTAATAAAGGACAGTTGGGTCTGATGTGCCATTTTTCTTGCATTCGAAGCAAGTCACTTCTTTGTTGGAATCATCTTCCTCAGTTAATTTGTTCTGAAATCTTTGAGAGCTTTGTTTCTTCCAATTGAATTTTCTTCCCTTTTTGTTCAGCTTTCTGAACCTCTTTATCATGAGTGCCAGTTCTTCATCATCTAGATCTTCTTCGGAGTCTGTAGCATCGGAATAGTCATTAGACTTTAAAGCAATAGACTTCTTACCTTTAGAATCTTCTTCATCGTTGGTGTGCTCCACTTCGTAAGACTGAAGTGTTCCAATCAATTCATCTATAGAAAGTGGTGCAATCCTTTGTTTCCCTTATCGAAGTCTTTATATAATTCCAGTCCTTAGAGAGTCCACGTAGCAGTTTGTTGACCTTCATTTGTCCTGAGATTGGGTGTCTCTGATATTCTAGACCATTCACAATTTCAGTAAAACGGCTAAACATATCAGTTATTGATTCTCCTGATCTCATCTTTAAAACTTCATATTGTCCTAAAAGAATATTGATCATTGTCTCTTTCACACAATCAGTTCCTTCATAGGTAATGTGCAGCCTATCCTAGACTTCTTTTGTTGTTTCACAAGAGGATATTATGTTATACTCAGTAGGAGATAAAGCACAATATAAAGAATAAATAGCTTTAGCATCAAGAGCTTGTCTCTTGGTTATTTCTTCTTGAGTCATCTCGATAGAAACAGCAGCTTCTTTTCCTCTCTCTGATACTGATGCAGCAGTAGGAATGATTCCTTTTTCTACCACTTCCCATTCCAATGGATCTTTCGATCTTAGGAATGCTTTCATCTTGTTTTTCCATATGCTATAGTCTTTTCCATCAAAGTAAGGAGGTTTTGTGTTGCTTTGACCTTCAACCAACCATGTAGGCAACATACTAGCCATAGATCTTTAACTCAGAAGTAAAAACACTTCAAATAAATAAGTACACAAGCTCTGATACCAATTGATAGAACTAGTACGAGCACCTAGAGGGGGGGTGAATAGGTGATCAAGATGATGTTTATAAATCGTAACAGAATAGATTAATTTTTAACGATTGGTAGACTAAGAGATTGAAAACAATAATAGACGTATGAAGATGCAATGTAAAGTAAAAGGATTAGAGATAGAGAATCAAGACTCCAAGTTTATAGTGGTTCGGCTTAAACCAAGCCTATATCCACTCTCCCGCACGGACAGCCCACTGGCTGGATTTCACTAAGAATCAAAAGAGAATTTTACAGTCTCACGTCCTTGATTCCACAGTGTAGAGACTCTACTACACTTCCTCAATGTCTCACCAAAATTCAGTCTCTCTTTTGATTACAAGTATAGCTCGAAGAATAAGATCGCAAAAGAACAAAGAGATTCAGACTTTGAAATTTTTCTATCGGACACTCTTGAACAACTTGAACGTCTCCCTTATATACTTATTCATGCCTTCAATACCGTTGGCACCTTCCAAAGAAGTTCTTCCAATCAACCCATTGGACATAATCAATTAGAGAGATCTCGAGCTCTTCAAGGAAAATGACGATAGCCCATCAATTTTGCTTGCCCATACAATCAGAATCTCGGTTTCCATAAGTAGAACCTTACAAGTATAATTCGTGGATCTAGAGGATCTAGATTACTCGAATACGAATAAAAGATCTTGAAGTGCTAATTCCAGTCGTGAGATATTCCTTAACCATACGAATCAAAATCATACTTGAATTTATCCGAATAGAACTTTAACTTCGTCGGTTTGGAAACTGTCCATGAGAGTAGACTTTGAATCTTGAGTCTGGAGGTCTTCAGACTTTGTCAAAAGAGTCTACAAGTCTTCAGACTAGACTGATGGAAACGTTTTGTCGACTTCAAAACACCTTAAGAAGATTTCTCTAACACTCATCAACCCTAGAGCTTCCTTCATTCCATAACTAAATCCCCAAAAACCCTCAGTAAACCCAGAAAAGGAGATAGGAAATGGAAGGAGGGGAGGATAACCATCTCTAATTGGCAGCACTGTGTCAAAGAATGGGAGACTTGTGGTCCGAAAAGGATACTACGGACCTAGGGGTTAACATTCCAGAGGAAGAAAAGCAAGAAAGTGAGTTAACTCTTTACGGCAAGCTATTTTCAAAGCATAATGTTAATTTCCAGGCATTCCTTAACACCATGAAAAGAGCATGGAAAATAGACTCAGTCAAATGTGAGTTAATCGAACCAGGTTATTTCTCTTTTGTGCTCCAATCGATTGAAGAGAAAATGAGGGTTTTAGAATCGGGACCGTGGTCTTCCACAAGTAACCTATTAGTCCTAAAAGAAGGAGACCCAAACATACATGAACATTGTTATGAGTTCACGCATTATGCGTTTTTGGTGCATATTATAGGCCTCCCTCGTGCTAGAGTGACTGAAGATTCCATACGCCTCTTAGCCTCTCGATTGGGGAAAGTTGAGGAGATAAAAATCGAGGCAAGAAACAACAATTCATGCAAAAGTGGAAAGGCAAGAATGTTGTTGAACCTATCATGCCCACTCAAAATAGGAACTGTGATCAGTGTGGGAGAAAAAGAAATGGTGGATAGACTTCAAGTATGAAAAGCTCCCACATTTTTGCTATTCTTGTGGTCGCATTGGAAATTACGCAAACTTTTGCTCATAAATACCTTATGAAGAAATCGGACTAGCTCAGGATCAACCAGGACGATATGGTTTGTGGCTAAAGGCGGAAGTCTGAGAAGTCAACCCCTATTAGAGGACCTTTTATGGAAAAATTGAACTCTCTACCATGGATGAAGAGGTTGTGATGGAAACTCCCATAATGGCAACCGAAATACCCCTAAGAGCAGAAGTGGTTGAAATGAATGAATTGGCAATTGTTACTGTCCAACCTATTGCAAAGGAGGTTATGGAAGAGTCTGAAAAGATAGAACAAACAACTACAAGCAGTGGTAAAAGATCATAGCAGAATCTAATGTTACTCCCTTCTCCAGCAGGGAATGAGATGCACCTAGTGAACTCTAAGAAAGGAAAAGCAACGTATAAATCTCTTGTGGCAAAAAAACAAAAACGGGTCAGTCCCTATGAGAAGAAAACCTCACAGGACCTCTTAGTGGATGAGAAACAACTCTTGGATGCCTCAATTCGATCTTGGGAAGGGGCTAGTGCATGGGCTTTGGTGGCTGACCCTAATAAGTCACCAAAGAATAGATGAAATTATTGAGCTGGAACTATCAAAGGCTGGGCACACCTTGACAATCCAACACCTTGTAGCCTTAGTGGCTCAGGAAAGGCCCAATCTAGTTTTCCTCATGGTAATTAAGAATAAGAATACTGTCGTAGAGAGAGTGAGGAAAATGATTCATTTCCAATTTTCTCTTATTATCAAGCCAATTGGTATAGCAGGAGGCTTGGAACTAATGTGGGATGAGGAGGTTAAGGTGGAAGTGGAGGGAAGCTCCGAGGAGCTTATTAACATACAATGTAAAGATCTTAAAAGTGGTGACTTAATGCGAATATCCTTTCTACATGCACCAACCAATTTTCAAGATAGACTAAGGCTATGGCGTTATGTGAAAGACAGCAACTACAACAATCCACTCCCATGATTATGCATTAGAGATTTTAATGAAGTGCTTTACCATTGGGAAAAGGTCGGGAGTCAAGAGGTGGATCGCTACAGAATTGCAGCTTTCCGGGAGTTTTTAGATGCTTGCTCTTTGATGGACATCAAAAGCAAGGGTTGTGCTTATACCTAGTCAAACAATAGAGAATGCAATGCATTAATAAATAAGAGATTGGATAGGGCGATTTGTACTTTGGAGTGGAGAGTCCTATTTCCAAATACGGTGGCTTTTGCCCTACCGGTGATAGGATCGGATCATAGCCCAATTCTACTATCTTTAGATCAAATGGAGAAGAAAAGCAAGAAAATGTTCGGGTTTGAAACATTCTGGCTAGAAGCCCCTGAGTGTGAGGTGGTCAAGCAAATTTGGCATGAAAATAGAACAAATGAAATAAGTCTTGCTGGTAAAACAAGGCTGGTAGTTGCTGAATTAAGCAAATGGAGTAAAGGAAAATTTAAAAATGCCCAAAAACATATCACCCCCCTCAAATTTTGGCTTATAGAGTTGACTAATAGAATGGATGGGGAGCAAAACAGAGAGGAAGTTAGCAACATAGTCGGAAAAATCGAAGAATTGTGGAGGCAAGAAGAGATGTATTGGTGCATGAGATCGAGAATTAACTGGTTAAAATGGGGATATCAAAACACCAAGTACTTTCATGCTACAATAGTTCAAAGAAGACAACGAAATAAAATATCCATGCTTCGAATTGATGATCAAACTTGGTGCAGAGACCCCTCGACTCTCAAACAACATATCCGAAGCTTTTATCAATCCTTATTCACCTCGGTGGGAGATAGGAACTACCAACCTGTATTAGATCAATGTCCAGCAGTGGTCAACGAGGAGATGAATGAAGACCTGATTAAACTAGTCACAAAAGAGGAAGTTAAAGCTATTATTTTTCAGTTAGGGGCTACAAAGGCACCGGGACCGGACGGGCTAAATGGTATATTTTGTCAAAGTCACTGACCTATCATGAATGAAGACATATTTAGCATGGTTCAATCCTTCAACCAAGGTACGTTTGATCCAGAGCTTAATAGAACGCATATTACTCTCATTCCTAAAGTAACAAACCTAGAAGATATCACCCAATTCAGACCTATAAGCCTTTGCAATTTTAATTATAAGATTATAGCAAAAGTGCTGGCTATTAGGCTGAAACCATGGCTTTCAAAGATTGTCTCTATGGAGTAAACTGCCTTTATAAGTGACCACCAGATCCAAAACAATATCTTTATAGTTCAGGAGGTGATTCATCAAGTCAGGGTGAGAAGGAGAAAGCGTAAATTTCAAGCCATTTCAAAACTAGACATGCAAAAAGCCTATGACAAAGTCGAATGGGATTTTCTATGTGATTATATGCTAAGATTGGGTTTTAGTGAGAAATGAGTCAAATGGATAAAGCAATGTATCTCATCGGTGTCTTTCAGTGTCTTAGTAAATGGAGAGCCCTCAGCTGTCTTTCGGCCTACTAGAGGAATTCAGCAAGAGGATCCTCTCTCCCCCTATCTATTCATTAACATGGCCAATGTCATCTCGACCCTTATAAGTAAAGCAGTAATGGATGGAAGTATCGAGGGTATTCGCCTAAATCCCACATGCCCAACTCTCTCTCATCTCCTCTTCACTAATGATGCAATCTTTTTCTTAGATGGAACGATAAGAGAAGCTCAGAATGTAGCTAACATACTAAATTAATACTGTTACGTGTCGGGACAAACTATAAATCTTAATAATTCAGGACTTTTCATTGGGAGAGATTGCCCACGGAGCCTTAAACAAAATTTAGCTGGTGAATTGAGAGTTCCAATCACAGAAAAAATAGGAAAATACCTTGGAATTTCATCTAACTGGGGTCAAACAAAAAAGCAAATGTTTGCTTGGATCCTTGCTAAAATCAAGAGGAAACTTGAAGGATGGAAAGAGAGGTTGATCTCAAAGGCCATAAAAGAAGTTCTCATTAAGACAGTTATTCAAGCCTTACCCCAATATGCTATGTCCATTTTCAAAATCTCAACTTCCATTTGTCGTACTATTGAGAAGTGAGTAGCCTCGTTTTGGTGGAAACAAAATGCAGCTAGAAGAGGTATTCATTGGAAAAAGTGGGAAGATCTAAAAACTAGAAAAGACTGTGGTGGGTTTTAAAGACTTAGTGGATTTTAATAAAGCAATGTTGGGGAAGTAGGCTTGGAGATTTGTCCAAAAACCAGATGCTTTTTGTGTAGAGTTCTTAAAAGTACTTATTTTCTTCGAGGCGACTTCTGGGCAACCAACAAAAGTCTCCGTCCTTCGTGGGGATGGCAAAGTTTATTGATGGGGAGAGATACAATCGAACTTGAAACTAGATGGGAAGTTGGGGATGGACAAAGAAACAAGATTAGAGAAGATACATGGCTACCTTTAGGAAAACTCATAGGCCTAGCAAATCGTGACCATCCAAGTGTGGTGGCTGAATTAATTGATCATGAATCAAAGGAATGGGATACTCGACTAGTAAACAATAGGGGTGAGCGGTTCCAGGTTCCGGTTCGGTTCCGTCTGGAACTTGAAACCTACCCTCAGGTACAGGTTCCTCAAAATGAGGAACCTAGAACCTACCCGTCAGAACCGAGAACCTGGAACCTACCCTGTCACAAGTTCCAGGGTCGATTCCAGGTTCCAACAGGTTCTTTTTTTTTTTTTTTTGTTATTTTCAGATTTGAACTATAACGTACGCGCACGTTACAAAAAAAAACTATAACGTACGTGCACGTTACCAAAATATATATATATATATAACGTATGCGCACGTTACCAAAAAAAACTATAACGTACGCGCACGTAAACAAAAAAAAAAATATAATGTACGCGCACGTTACCAAAAAAAACTATAACGTATGCGCACGTTACCAAAAAAAATAAATAATAACGTACACGCATGTTACCAAAAAAAAATAATAATGTACGCGCATGTTACCCAAAAAAAAAAGATTATAACGTACACGCACGTTACAAAAAAAAACTATAACGCACGTTACCAAAAAAAAAATATAACTTATACACACGTTACCAAAAAAAACTATAACGTACACGCACGTTACCAAAAAAAAAAAAATATATATATATATAATGTACACACACGTTACCAAAAAAAAACTATAACGTATGCGCACGTTACCAAAAAAAATATATATATATAACGTACACGCATGTTACCAAAAAATAATAATAATGTACGCGCATGTTACCAAAAAAAAAAAACTATAACGTACACGCACGTTACCAAAAAAAAATATATATAACGTATACGCACGTTACTAAAAAAAACTATAACGTACGCGCACGTTACCAAAAAAAACTATAACATACACGCACGTTACCAAAAAAAACTATAACGTACACGTAAACTACACGGTAACTTCCCACATATTTTGATCTTAGCAAACATACCAATACCAACTGTTAAGAATTTGGACATACATAATCAAAACTAATAAGAAGTTTCTAAAGAGGAAAGGAGATGCTTGATTACATAAAAGGAACTTGCATTAAGATTATGACAAACAAAGTTGCTCATCAATAAGCCAACAAAAAACCTTGCTTGACTCAACCGTTGGACCCATTGCAAATGCGACACCACCAACTTTATTTATCGACGATAATCTCCGCATTAATACCAACCATATCTGAAAAAAAGAGGAAGAGATTAAATAAAATATTCACTTATCATATATACAAAAAGAATTACAATATATAAAGATATAAACATTACTTACCCGACTCAAATTGTTCTGCGTTCTCAATACACTCTTCAACATCAAGCGGTACACAAACGGCTCTCAACCAATCTTGAGTGCAAATCAAAGCTTCCACTACTTTTGGAGTTAAAGAACTCCGAAAGCCATCAAGCACACGACCCGATGTACTAAAAGTTGATTCTGAAGCAACGGTAGTTACAGGAATTGACAAAATATCTCGAGCCATCAAGGAAAGGATCTTATATTTTGAGCCATTAGTCTTCCACCAAATCAAAATGTCAAGATCAAGATCCTTTTCATTTTTTTCTTGAAGATACTCATCAAGCTCGGACTTGTTGTCATCGCGCTCTTGTTCATTCGAGTATAAAAACATTTTCTTCCAAGCTTGGGCGTTATGCTTTTTTATTCCTTCACTACCACCCGTATTGGTATTGGAATTGGAACTACTACTACTTGTACCCAAATTATGGCCACCAAAATCTTGATCACTTGAAATAAGAGAAGATTGCTCATAAAATTCATACAAACGCTCCAATGTATGCTTCACCTTGCAATGCATCTCTTCAATCTTCAATTCATCATCATAAATTTGTTCATACAAGAATCTCACATAATTTAACTTGGCTCTAGGATCTAACACAACCGCAATCAATACCATCATATTCACTTTATCCAAGCTTCCATAATATTTGTCAATTTTTTTTTTCATTTTCATACCCATATCTTGAAGCTTAGGATCCGAAGCATTGATCGCATCTTTCAAATTTCTATACAAAAGAGCTATCCCTTCAAAATAATCATTTGAAGTAACATATGAAGTCCCAGACATCTGATTGGTGGCATCATAGAATACTTTGAGAAAATCCGAAAGAATAATAGCATTTTCCCAATCATCTTCACTAGGAGTTTCATGATTAAGCTCACTTACAAAAGATGCATCATGATCTTCCATCCTTTCGAAAGCTTTTCTGAACTTTATGGCGGTGTCTAACATGAGGTAAGTGGAGTTCCATCTAGTGGCGACGTCAAGAACTACCGAACCCTTATAAGTGATCTTTTCTTTCTCAATGCAAGATTGAAATCCTTGGGCTCTTGTGGGAGAACTCCTTACATACCTAACCACATTTCGGATACATGCAATGGAGTCACGTACCATAGTCAAGCCGTCTCTCACAATCAAATTTAATATATGAGCTGTACACCTCATGTGGAAAACACTACCATCTAATATCAACGACTTTTGTTTCGAAAGTTTATCCCTCAAATAGGCAACCGCAACATCATTCGAGCTAGCATTATCCACGGTAATTGTCAACACATTTTTTTCTATTCCCCACTCCTCAATGCATTCCTCCACCATTTTCCCAATCTCCCTACCCCTGTGACTATGCATCACCACAAAGTTGATGATTCTTTCCAATTTTTATCAATAAAATGTGCAGTGAGACACAAATAATTCAGATTTTGATTGGAAGTCCATGTATCAGTCGTGAGTGCAATCCTATAATTAATCTTTCCAAAATAATTCTTCAAAGAAGTTCTTTCACATAAAAACAACTTCATGCAATCTTTTGCCACCGTGAAACGTGATATATGTTTGAAGAGAGGTTGTAACTCACTAACATATTCACGAAATCCAACACGCTCAACCAAGGAAAAAGGTTGCTCATCAAGGATGATGAACCGAGCAAGCATGTGCCTACAACGTTCTTGATTAAATGCCCATGTCGATAAGACACTACCAGTACTAGAACCTTCTCCTGCCTTGCCAGCCATGTTGACATTACGTGGTACAAAAAAATTTTGCCTCTTAACTAGATTACGGGGAAACCTCTTACATGTGGTCAAGTGCTTCCTCATTGCAGAAGTACCATTAGCAACACGATACTTAAGCATTGACCCACAATGAATGCACTTCACTTGATATATTTTTCCATCCTTATCACTAATTTTCGAATAATGATTCCAACATTCGGATGTATATCTCTTATCATGGGAAAGATGAGAACCAGGCAGCTTATTTGTGGCACTCGAGGTAGGGGGTGCCTCTTCTTCAATTTCATCGTTGGAAAACTCCAATTTCGTAATCGGAGTCATCTCCTCACGTCCCTCCACCTCCATTGATGTGTTATCTTGATACATTAACTTCGCACTACACAACAATAATAGAATATAATTAGAAATTTCAAAACAAAATGTGAATTGAGTTATAGAATAATGTGCAGGCGGTTGCTAAAAATGAACATGTAATGCACCAAGTGGATTGGATGTCTTGATCGTTCTCAAACCAACATGATGTTATGGTACGGATGCACTTTATGGGGAACCATCGTAATGTACGTACCAAATAGTTGCTGCATTCGTAGAATCTACTTACTTTTGCAATTGAACAAAGTCCAATTTATTTACGAAAAGCATGTGCATCTATGGACAACAACTAAGAGGCTTCCCTGACAAACAGATGCTAATGCAGAAAAACAGGAATGGTTATATCTCTTGAAGTGAAATTCAGACAATTTCCAGATATGATCCTTAGGCATCATAGCTAATGGGATTCTCATTCTGATGGCAGACATTTCATATACAGCTTAAATGATAAAATCATTGTTGTTCATGCATGAGACTTTAGATTGGTGACTAGTACAGTCATCACAATTGACAACATTAGACTTCCAGGAAACAGTTCGTGTGCTCGATCAATCTTTTCATTACTTGTTCTCTATGTGCATGCTCTCTTCAATTTCCTTTTGCGGCTTTTTCGTGCCATCACATGTTGTTTAACCAAACATTAAAGCAACAAAAAGAACAAGGTCTTTCATATGAAATTAAAATTAGACCCGTCTCCCATCATCCAAAAACGAAAGCTTTACTAGTAATCCAGTTCCCAAGTTGTTTACGATGCTTGCAGAACTTTAGTCCCGTGTCATTATTTCCAAATTGGAGTTAAGTATCCAGCAAGATCCCCTGTTCAGTTAAACAACATAAGGATTACCGGGCCAAGCCTAGTTAATGAGGTAGGCATAAATGAACGGTTTTTGATGGATGACAGTCATAGGCTTAAACCATTTTGGAGCATCTCTGCACCAAGTAAGGTCCCTTATTGAGCTCTTCTTAATCAAATTAGATTTGAACTCGGATAGATATCGTCCCAAACTTTATGATGTAACCTCTCCCTTTTCCACCTACTGGATGTGAGTATCAACGTTAGAACTACAAGTTTTTTTATTGTTCCCTCGAATGCTTAGTGATTATAGTGGCATAGCTTTAAATTCCTATGGGTAAAGATTGATTTTTTGGTTCCTTCTATCTGGGTTTAGTGGCTGTATTTCCTATGTACAAAGACATCATGACTAATTTGATCGTACTGAAATGACAAACTGCGAGGTCAGAAGCATTTAGGCATGTATGCGATATCATAAAGGTGGGTTGTGCAGCGTATGATTGATTTAATCAATTGGTAAGTTTCGAATATGCTGTCATCCAGAACCCATTCATTGAGCAAAAGGTAACAACCTTGCTTTTCATAGGCAGAAAATCAATTACCAAGGCAGAAGAGCATAAATCAAAGCAAACAGTGAGGAGGGCAAAGCTAGTACAATCAAGCAGGAATGAAAGCCTCATCTTGTAAACAAGGAAAAGCAGGGATACAGGTTCCTGATACAGAAAGCAGACGTACCTGAACTGTTGGCGTCGGGTCGTCGGAGGGAGCAGAGGCGAAGACAGCAACAACGGGCCAGCGGCGTCATAGGTCAGAATCGGAGACCAGCAGCTCCGATCGGACGGCCTGAGGAAGGAATCACGGCAGGAACGGACCGACGGTGGCTTCTGGCGTCTGGTTGCAGCGGAGGTGGAGCAGAGGACGGTGGTCAAGCGGCGTCTGGCGGCTGGCGTCCGGTGCTGAGCAGTGAGCAAGGACGTTGAATCGTCGATTGCTGGTCTTCAGGGCAACGCAGGTGTCGCGAATGCGGGCGTCGAGCGACGTCGGCGACTGGCGTCCGACGGCGGTGGCCTTCAAGGCAAGCGGCGTCCGGCGGCAAGCGGCGTCCGGCGAGAGTTTCAGAGTTTTAGAGTTTCAAAGCACTGTGACTGTCTGTGAGTGTGAATGTGAGTCGTGAGTCTCGTGACTGTGAGGTGAGCTGAGGTGAGCGGGGGAGGGGTTCCTTTTGGAACCCTAACCGGTTCCGATTCCGGTTCTGCGACCGGTTCCGAGACCGGTTCCGATTCTGATTCCGCGACCAGTTCCGGTTCCCGAGAAAATGGAACCGGGAACCGGAACCGGTTCTACCCGGGAACCGCACTCACCCTTAGTAAACAATCTGTTTGAGGAAAGTGCAGTTAAAGAGATTCTAGCTACCCCTCTTAGCTTGAATCCCCATCTAGATAAGCTTGTGTGGATAGCCAATAGCTCAAGTTCCTATAGTGTGAAGAGCGGCTATAACAAAATACATAACGGGGTAGAACTCCCCACTAAAAATACCCTGTCCTCATCCTACCAAACTCCAAAGTCGTTATGGAACGAAATATGGAAGCTCTAGACTTTTCCCAAAATTCGTTTATTACTATGGAATATATGCGACAATACTCTCCCGACAAAGGACAACTTATATAAAAGGTGAATGCTACCTGATCCAACCTGTCAAATTTGTGGCCAAGCACTAGAAACAACAGAGCACATTTTCCTCCTCTGTGATTGGACAAAGATCATATGGTCAGCCCCTGCTTTCAAGCCGACACATCTCCGGAACGTATTTCTCGAATTGACAAGTGGATTTTTGAAAATCTCACCTTCATAACTAAACCAAACTCGAAAGCCCTCTTTGCTGGTGTTCTATGGCAGATCTGGAAGATCCGCAACGCATCAATCTTCCAAGGAAGGAAGCTCGACCCGACAGTCGCTCAAGAAGAAGCCAGCATCACTGCAGCTTATCGGGCCTAGCGGAACCATGCTCCATCCGCATGGGTTGCCGAAGCCCTAGCTATGAGAGAAGCGGTACTTTGGGTGAAGAAAAACAGAGATACACGAACTGAACTAAACCAGCAGCTTAAGGCGATAAACGATTTGCACATGCTCATATCTTCAAATAACTTATCACTTGCGCATAGCTTATCAGGCCTAGCAGAACCTCCTTGGCCGGCCCAGTCCATCGTTGCTGATTGCAAGGGAATAATGGCCCAGTTTAGTGGAGTTTCAGTCATTTACGAGTCGAGAGATACCAACAAGGCCACAGATTGGGTCGCTAAAGCTCACTGAGCCAACTCTCTTCCTAGTAATTAGATTTCTAATCCTCCTCAGTCTCTATATTTAATCCTATGTTTAGACTTTCCAACTAATGGTGCCCCTTTAGTGGGTTAGCAATGAAAGTTATTATCTTTCAGCCAAAAAAAAAAACAGAAGTATTCTCATACCGGTAGATTCAGACAAATGTTAAGTAATTGAGTTAAACTAAAAAATTATTCATTTCCCTCTAGCGTAAAATGCTTACAATTTTTTACTAATTTATCTTAGTTGGATATTACAATGAGGTGGACTTGGGAGGTCTGATCCTATTTTAAACTCAAAATAATACTAAAAAAAAATTCAAGCATGTCCCAAATCCAAGTTGCGTTTTCAAATAGGATTCTCACGAACACCCTAAACTTAATCAATTTACATTCCTTGTATATTATGAACAAAGAAATATCAACTCACAAATAAATTATTACCAAAGTAGTTTAGTATTCAGTAATCTGAGGCCCGAAAACCAATTATATCCTCATAGAGAAAAAATTAGACAGCACCTTTGCAAATAAAACTAGAAGTTCCAAATGACGGTGCTTTAAACCGTGGAGGAAGAGATAGGGATCGATCCAGAAATTATTTTAGAAAGGAACAAAAGCAATCAATGGTTCCAAATAAATCGAGCGTAATTTGTTTTTAGTTATTTAAGTAGTATTTCCATGGTTGAAAAGCCTGATAAAGATAAAATATGCTTAGCTTTTTGTTCATCTAAAGCGTCTATTCGTTTATAATTTTAGAACTTCGAATTATTTTTTGTTGATTTCAGAGGGCACCTTGAAAGGGAAGCATTCAAAACTTACCTGAGGATTAGCATAACAAGAGATTTGGCCACTGGACTGATTTTTTCCCTCTTGTAGCCATTGTTACGCTAGCGGCGATTCATCTTCAAAACCATGATTGGAGCTTTCTATTTCAATTCCTTTTCCATGGAGTTTTGACTTTTTCCGAATTTTATTCAGCATCGATAATCTAAAAAATTCTCTTGAGACCGCGAATCATTTGCGATTTTTTGGAAATGGACCGAAAAAAAATTATGATATCTTCCCATTGTATAAATCTCGAAAGAAAGGCCGAACGTAATTTCGTTTCCTTTAATTGAAAGAACAAGAAAGTGCTCCATCAGCATAATATCATCAAATAAATAAAGAAAAAAACAATAATTAATGACATATTTGCAAAAGATTCCTGCAGCTAAAGATGACCCCTCATCACCATCCGACATCCGTTCAGCCTAAATTACGTGGAATAGATATGCACTGTACCATGCAGAAACAACTAGTTGCAACCATGATGCTACGTCCGAACCCTAGAGAACGACGCTTGTAAGGACGCGAACACGCGCCCCGCCGCCACGTGTCACGTCGACTCGACACCTACATAAACGTGTCGGGTTCCTTCCCCATTGATCAGACCGGTATCGCCTTTCTTTCTTTTCATCAACCTCAGATCGGTGAGTACTCTTGAGAGAGAGAGAGAGAGGGAGGGAGAGAGAGAGAGCAGGAGATGGCGGTGGACGATGCCCACAGGGCCAGGGCGGGAGGGAGGAACATGCCGATGAGCCCGGGGGCGATGGCGGTCGGCGGGATCCTCCTGGTGGCGGCGGCGGCGGGCTACTACGTCTTCTACAAAGACAAGAGGAACACGAGGGAGGGACGCGCCAGGGTCGGGAACGGAGTCACCACCCACGACCCGCCTTCGGATGTTCGTGCCAGGAAGTGAATATGTACGACTCGCACGAGGGATGTCAACTTGTAATTATGCGTGTTCTGGAGTCTCGGTCGGTCTGTATGTATCGCCCTTTTTGGAGTTACGTAGATAGATGATGAATAGAAAATGGTCGAGCATTAGTTAATCCAAACTGAAAAGTACATCTTTTTCGCTATGCTTGGGATTACGGATGATAGAGGAGCAGATTTGGATGCATGCAAGCTCATTTCGTTTTGCGATGAAGATGTCCGAGTGACCGAGACGCTCTCCTCGGAGTCTAGATTGAAAGTTTTCGAATCTGATCGAATCTTTTTAGGTTTTTGAAATTAAATTAGAGAAGTGAAAAGTGGAGGGTCATATGCAACTAGTGTTCATATAACCTTCTGGTAGTTATAGTGCTCTTCTCAAGTGCAGATATGTTCAAACAGGGCGTTCCTTCACATGCGAACTTAACACAAAACACGACCCGTCATCCACAATACACTGCCTTAACCAACCATGCCTCTCCTGTTCTTGCTCTTTGCTGCACCATTTGGTCCGCCATCCCCGACGCCGAAGATTGCCTCTCCGCTTTGTCTCGCAACTCGGTCTCTCTCGCTCCAACACTCTCTCCCTCATGTATGGACGCCGAAGAATGCCTCCTCTTCTTGAAGGTGGCAGATCTGGCTCCATCTTCACGGATGGACGAGCCAGCGGCCCCATGTTCATTGACTAAATCGATGCAAACTCTATCGATGCTAACTCCGCGGAGGATGGAGCCAACTCTGGCCAGACCTGCCTCCATCGACGGCGTCCAGAGTTCCGTTCCGCAGCCATGATGCTGTCACTGTTGTGGTGGATGCAAACAAACCAACCCCACTTGTCCTGATCAGAACGATTGAAGAAAGAGAACGGGTAGAAACTTTTTCCAAGGGGACATCCTCGGAGAACAATGCCGTCGGTTATTCCCTCGTTGCCTTGGTTCTTCCATATTTAGAAAAGTAGAGAAGTGCCTCGTTACCTTGTTCTCACTTTCAATAAAGAACCGTCAAGAAACAAGAACAGTCAAGAAAGAATTCAATGGCGTTCTTGCGATGATGCTAGGCCGCTGTTCCAAGACACGCGATTTGGGCGAGGTCGACGTTATGGTAATCTCCCAAAGTCCGAACATCGTTAATAGTCTGTCGTTGGAGAAGAGAAGATGGTACTGAATGGGGGTAGAGGAATACGAGTATTTTGATTTTTTCCCTTTCTCCTGTTTTTTCTTGGCCATTAAAATGTGTAATTATAATGGTGGGAATGACTACTCATTGGGCATTAGCAAAACCTTTTCCTTATCTTTAATCTGGGCCAATGATATGATTAACTTCCATATTCGACTCATCCATTCAAAACAAGGGTACAAAATTGATTAATATAAGACCGTCAAACGGACTTTACACCCGCAATGGAATTGACCAGTGATAAAAAGAGTTTTATGCTTTGGGAACTTATGATTGTGGCTAGTTTCATCCAAATAATCCGTTAGTCACGGATAAAAATAGGGACTACTGTCGGTGAGAGATGAGAATGCCAGGAAAGGGAAGAGACAGCGACCGTAAATAATATGCAGAAACCAAGGAACATATGAGAATTGTGTATTTCAATAATCATCCATAACTTTTACATATGGGGAAAATTATTTTTTTTAAAAAGATGTTTTAAATCTTTTGCAATTTTACCATTTTAAATCTTTTACAATTTTATCAATTCAATTTTAATTTTTTATTTTTTTTTTTTTTGCCAATTCAATACGCTGCGTTTATGTTAGTGCCAACTGACCAAATTTGGCTAAATAAATCGGATCACCATAATTATGAAAGGTTTAAAACTAAATTGATCAAAAAATATTTAGAATTAAATTGGTAAAATTATAATACATCTAGGACTTCTACACTCAGAAAAAAAAAAAAAATATCAAGTAATTAATTTTGATAAAAGAATCGGTAATCATTCGTGAGGATAACATTTGAATCAATCTTGGATTGCATTTTATGCGTATATTCTGTTTGTGCTCTGATTTAACTGCGACCTGGAGATGAACGTTTGAATAAAACTCGGATCGCTTATTATGTAGATATTTTTTATTGTATTCCGATTGTGTGCAAGCCCAAACATCTGGCAGTGGGTCAACGGTTGAAACCAAACCTCTCAATTAGTAAAAAGAATGGTCATTTCGTGAGCGAACTCTGCACGACCGTGCCATGTATGTATAATGCGAAATCCCACGTGTCCCATGCTACAAGAGGAGGCAGACATGCAAACTGCCACGTGGCGTTCGACGAGGCGCGCACTTCGGTCCCTCTTCGCCACGATCTCAAAACCGTCCGACATTATCCCGAGCGAGAGGAGAAGAAGACGATCGAGAAATAGAACGAGAAGGGAGATGGCGAAGGAAGGAGATGGCGATTGGAGGAAAATGGCAGACACCCACAAGATGAGCCCGGAAGAAGTGAGGGCCGCCGGAGTCGAGGCGTCGAAGCGGCCGCCCGGGCACGGGCCGGGCGAGGTCCTGCACCAGCGGCGCGGCCTGCCCTACAGCTTCCCCGCCATGGCGATCGCCGGCTTGCTCATAACCGGGGCCGTCGGCTACTTCGCGCTCTACGTGTTGAAGAAGCCCGAGGCTGATGCCGGGGACGTCGCCAAGGTGGCCACCGGCGTTGCTGGGCCGGAAGACACTCACCCAAGGAAGTAGCCGGAAGACCTCTTCATCTTCAGATTCTTTTGGTTTATCTTCTTATCGAGAGGTTGTATCGAAAGTTAAAGGATCTCCGGCAATGCTCGCCTACTGGCCTGTTTATGCCGGCACAGCTGTTTATGAGTTTACTTGGGAGGTGAACGTTTTGTTGAACATCATCTCTGCTCTATAATTTTAAAATGGAGGACATGAATGCGCTAGTTCTATTTCGTGAGAATTTCTGTATTTTCTGTACGTTTGAGTCAATGAACATTGCTCAGGAAGCGCGCAAATCGCCATGTCGATCACATCTTTACATAAGATTTGTATACGGTGAAGTCTTTTCTATGATTTTCACTTATATAGCTGCGAAGTTTATAATAGTTGGCTCTTAAGGTCCACATATTTAATGTGACCAATGACACCATCTGTGACTAATTTATTTCAAATTAATTTTTTATCATTAAAAATTTCAAATCGATATATTTGTGATATATTTATCTCAAATTAATTTTATGATTCTAAAATCTCAAATAAAAATTCCAAATCGATATATTTATGACATATTTACTCTTCATTAATTTACATTAAATTAGATTAATCATGATAAATTACAAATCAGTATATTCGGTATATCTATCAACTATCACGTATCATCCAATCAGCACTTTAACAGTAAAATTTAATAGAAATTAATAAATGATAAATTTATCACGGGCATATCAATTGACAGTTTTTCATGATATTAACACTATATTATAAGGAAAAAAAAAACAAACGGTCCATGAAATTTAATTTAAAACGAGATATGGTTCCTGAACTTTTAATATAATGCCTGAAATTTGGTCATTTTTATGCAATTACCGCCCATACATTTTTAATTTATTTAATGCAGTTCATGAACTTTGGTGTAATGTTCAATAAAGTCTCTAGATTTTTAAATGTTTTCATAATGTGCGGGGACGACGTTGAACATTCATCAATAGCTTAGGAATCCGATTGGAATCCGATTGAACAAGTTAAAAGTTTAGGGACGGCACACATTGAGTCAAAATTCATGAATCACATTATACAATTAAAAAGTTTGATGATGATATTATATATTCAATAAAAGTTAAGAGACTATTTATTCTATTAAGCCCATTCTCGAGCCCACGAGCTGCCGAGCATTTTTCGTTGCCCTTTTCTCTTTCGACATGCCCTCGTCACCCTCGCGTAATCTCCTCGGCAGACGAATGCAAGCCCCTCTCTCTCTCTCTCTCTCTCTCAAGTCGAGTTGAACAACCTCAAAACCCCAACCTTTCCCGTCCTAAAGCCCTAAATTTTACAGAGAGAGATTTTGGCGATCGCGGGAGAGAGAATTCGCTCGGATACCGCGATGGAAGGAGGTCCGACCGAGAGCATGGTGCCGGAACCGGTGCTCGATTCGGCGAAGACCACGCTGCGCAACGTGGAGGCGCTGCGGAGCCAGTTCGTGGAGTTCCTCTCCCTCGCCGACCCCGACGTCCTCGCCGAAATGCCGCCTCTCCAGCGCGCCCGCGCCCTGCTCGTGCTCGCCAAGGCCGCTTCGACTCTCTTGGCCGGTAGCTCCCGCCGCATTCCCCGGCCTTCGCCCTTGTGTATTTTTTGACGATGAAATTTGGGTTCTGGGTCTTGATTTTAGGCCGCGCATTTCGCTGTTTTTGGGTTTTCTTGATAGCTGATATGACTCGGTATCTTGTGTGATTACAGTGAGGTTAAGGTGTAATGGCGTCGACCCGGATGACCATCCTATCAAATCCGAGCTTGTGAGTGATAAAAGATTCGACTTTGATTCCTTGTAGATGTCGGTTGCAGCATATTATTTGCTTAGTGGATTACATTTGGCGTGCAGAATGAGCTTTATTTATGCTTGACTCTGGCCTCTGCTTGAACTTGATTGTGTGGAGCAGTTCCTCTCTGAGTGTTGGCTTAATTTGTGTGATTCTGTTTCGACATTTGTAGGAGAGGCTAAGCTTGTACGAAGGCAAACTCGAGCGGCTTGTGGATTTGAGTAAAGGTACTTGTTAAGTCTCCGTATTTCTGGGATTTAATTCTTCAGTTGAGGGGGCCAGAATGTTTGAGTGGGTCACCAATATTCATCTATAGTTGCATAAATACGGTTGTGCACCTAATCTGATCTTAAGTAACCTTTATACATGCATTTAACCGTCTAGTTTATATACGTTGTGTTTCCCATTAAGTCCTTTGACTGATGCTGTTTGGCCAAGAAAGTCTGAATGGAGCGACATTATCGCTAGTGATAAGTATCTGCTGGAGCATGCTCGCCATAATCATCTTCTAGTATTCTGTATTGGAGTGAGGAAAAGTAAGTATGAGAAGAGTGAATCGCATGGAAAACCAACACCAGAGATCCTCCCGTTACCCTGGCAGCTATTTGACAAACGCACGATCTACGGGAAATCTCAATAGGCACGCACTGAAGTTAATGAGTGAAAGCTTTTCATTTCCACAGGAAGTTTGCTATTCTCTTCCCAAAGAGCATTGCAGCCTTAGATTTGCCAGAGAAGCACTTGGCCATAGCACAAATGCTCAATTGATGGTGATTTATATTGATAATATTTCTTCATTCATCACAACATAGTCGAATGACAGATCCCATGCTAACGTTGGTTGAGCAATTGTGATGATATTTTTCCTTTTATGGTCTGAATCTGATCCTCGGGATCAGGATTCAGGAAGGATGAAGAAAAGAAAGAGAGATCGGCTTTTCGAAAGGGAGAATCCATCGCGACCCCTGTTGCCAGCTCCATTCTTGTTCAATCCCGCCATTAGTACTTCCAAGGAAGTCAGATGTTAAATAATTAGTCATGGCAAAGCTTTACATTACATCAGAACTTTATTTTTGTCGCAAAAATTTGTTGTGAGACAGGAACCATAATCAGAATTGTTTGAAATGGTGAAAATCTTTGGTGTTGTCTGCTGCTTTTGATTGTTATGCTATATGATTCGCAGACAATTTGACTTAAGAGTTTGGGGCATCTGGTTTTTTAGTTTTATCCTTATTGCTGTACCATTTTCTGACGATGTACTTGTATCCTTGTTTCTCTCCCTGAAGCTCCACTTCGGCCTTCTACTACATTGAATCTCCAAGCAACCACTCGCTTAATCAAGCATTCTTTGCCTGATCTCACCCCAGGTATACCTTCAATCACTTTCTTTATAGGACATTGAATGTTGACTGCAGATCCCAGTGGGTTTCATGGAGAGGTTTCTATTGCAGACCAGAGGCAGAGCATGAGGGAACTAAGTAGAGGAGGGGGGCCAAAGCTGAAGAAGAGCTATGAGAGGAAGAGGAAGTATCAGTCTTCCGGGCTCCACTCTGTTCAAGCTACTGCCAAGGAATTCCTGGAGAAAGCTGCGCAGGAGCTTCTTGGTGGCAATAGAACCGGTTTTAAGGGACCTCTGATCGACGATTCAGATGAGGACAACGGCCATGACAAGGTCATCAAGGGATTGGTGGAGATATCATCGGATGAAGATTGATTTTGTTGCGCAGGCCCTTTGCTTGCTTTCTGTAGAGTGATGCCATGCTATTTTTGTACATTGCAATATTTTGGCACGGTCGCATGGGATGCTGCCTTGCACTTTGAAATACTCCGCGACACATCGGCTTTTACCGTTGTTCTTTCTTTTCTTTGGCCAAAACATCAGCTGAATTTTGAAAAGGGAAAATGTCACAAATGGTCCCTATACTATTACTTAATGTAAACGGTTACTTAATGTAAACGGTCGCATGGGATGCTGCCTTGCACTTTGAAATACTCCACGACACATCGGCTTTTACCGTTGTTCTTTCTTTTCTTTGGCCAAAACATCAGCTGAATTTTGAAAAGGGAAAATGTCACAAATGGTCCATATACTATTACTTAATGTGCAATTTGATCCATGAACTTTCGATCGGCTCAATTTGGTCCCTGAATTATTGATAAATGTCTAATTTAGTCATTTGTTACTGTTTTTTTTTGTTTTCTTTTTCTTCTTCTGAGCCGGCAGAGATATTTTTCTTCTTCTGAGCCCGGCGGAGGGAAGTCGGCAGAGGGAAGAGAGAAGAAGCCAAAAAAAAAAAGGAATGACTAAATCGGACATTTTTATCAATAGTTCGGGAATCAAATTGAGCCGATAAAAAGTTCAAGCACCAAATCGGATATTTATCAATAGTTCAAGGACCAAATTGAGCCAATCGAAAGTTCATATACCAAATTGCATATTAAGTAATAGTAGGGATCATTTGTGACATTTTCTCTTTTGAAAATGTTGAGGGGTGTGGATTATTGTGTAGTTAGAGCCCCCTTGTTCTCAGTGAAATGACTTGGGGTTCGCTGTTCAGGATGTAGAGCATACTAAAAAGCTAAAAACTGCACAAATCTTCTTTTTCTTCAGAAAAAATTGAATGAATTGCTCAAGCCAATAGGAGTACATATTAAATCTTCTATAGATTGGAGATTTCCAAAAAAATAAACGAATCATAATAAAACGATTGGGAAGGGAACATCACAACAATTCCATCTCATCCCCACGCACAGCGGAAATCCTGTATATATCTTCAACTCAAAACAAGCCCAAGCCGAAGATCCCGAACAACGCGCCCGCAGCCAAGGCCCAACCCATCTTGAGGCCCAATCTCGCAGCCCCACTGGTCGGAGCCACCGCCGGCCCCCCGGTCTCCGCCGGAGCAGGAGCCGGAGAGCTCGCCTCGACGGGGGCATGCCTGGGCGACAGCACGACGACGATCAGCTTCTGTCCCTTCCCGCAGTGGCCGGGAGCTCCGCTGATGAAGTAGAAGGGGCCGGACCTGTCCAGCTCCGCCTTGGCCTCGCCGCCCTTGTTGACGTACTGGGCTACGGGGCCGGAGGCGTTGCAGGCCAGGTAGCCGGCCCTGGTGACCTGGAGGACGGAGTCCTGGGCGGGGTCGTACTTGAAGACGAGGGCGTCGCCGATGCGGAAGCGGGCGTTCTCGGCCCACGAGTTGAGAGCGTCGGCCGTCTGCGAGGAAGGGATCTTCCAGACGCCACCGTTGGCGGCTCCTCCCACGAGGACCTCGGCGGCTCGCGACGAGGAGGAGATGCTGGCCAGGAGCAGGAGGAGAAGGGTCAGGGAGAGAGGAGATGGAAGAGAGGTTGCAGGAGCAGCCATTGCGCAGAAAGAGAGAGAGAGAGAAGATGCTGGTTGACGGTGGGAAGCTTGAAGGCGATGGGGTGTTGGGTTTTCTCGTGAGTTAAGAGTGTGTGTATGGGGGGATATATAATGTGTGGAGAGACGAGAAGCAGAGCTAGCCGTTGGAGAGAGAGAGAGAGAGAGAGAAGCTGGCATGGAAACGGGCTGTTTGGTGGTGGGGTGAGCTTTTTCGTACGTTCTCGATGCAAGGGACAAGATTGGACAGGTGGTGTCGTGGAACAGGGTGAGGAAGAAGAGAAGGGGGAGATTCAACGGTCTAAAATGAGCTCATGCTTTTTAAAAAAAAAAAAAGAGCTCATGCTTTTCTCGCATTTTGATGCCGGGTCGGGTCGGGTCCGGTAAATTAGGTTGTTAATTTTTTGTGGGTACATGACGTAGGACAATGGGCAAATGCTTAAATAGAAATTTCCAAGCGTCAAAGGAGCCAATGATCCCACAAATCAAAAAAGATTGCAGGATCTTCGAAATTGCAAATGGATTACAATATTTTGATTTCAAATTCATGCGTTTCCATTTATTCATGAGACGTCGAAGATTTTGGATGTGTTCATCGAAATCTTCAAGTGAATGGTCCCACAAATCAAAGAAGATTACAGGATCTTCAAAGTTACGAATGGGTTACTATAGTTGATCTCAAATTCACGTGTTTTCCTTAGGACGCGTTTGGTAACGATTCTATTCCCGGAAATAAATTATGATCAGAAATGATTATTTTTTATTTTGTTCTTAGGAATTGATTCTAAGTAAAAGAACGTGTTTAATAACTATACAAATTTTCTAATTTTGGAATAGAATTGTGTTTGGTACTGTGTTCATTGATTCTGTTCCAAATCAATTTATTTTAATTTTTAAATAATTTTTATAAATTTTCATTTTTTTTCTTTTTTTCCTTTTTTTCTTTTTTTTTTCCTTTTTTTCTTTTTTTTCTTTTCTTTTTCTTTTTTCTCCTATTCTAATTCTTCTTCAGGCTGGTTGCCAGCCCTCGGCGAGGCCGACCCTCGTCAGCTCAACCTCAGCGGCAGCTGGGCGAGGCTCACTTGGCCACCAACGGGGTTGGGTGAGCCTCACCGGTTGCTAGGCTTGCCTCCAGCAAGCTCGCCAGACCTTGCCCTAGCCTGGCGAGCCTTCGACGAGCTCGCCGGACCGATCACCGACGACCAACGGCGGGCGGCAGTCGCGGGATGGTGGTCGATGAAAAAGAAGAAAAGAGAAAAAGAAGAATTTTGATTCTCAATTTTGTTCCCGGAACAAGAATCAACTTTTTTATTATTATTGATTCTCGTCCCAAACTGATTCTGGGAACAAAAAATTAGAATCTGGCACTGTTAGTGTAATATTAGGCTTGTGGGCCCAAAAGAAGAAAAAGAAAAAGAATGTTGAAAAGTCAAAGAAGAAAAATGATGAGGAGGCACCGAGAACATTCGGGGAAAAGAGAAGAGAAGAGAGAGAGAGAGAGAGAGAGAGAGAGGAAGAAAATAAAGAAAGAAAAAGAAAATAGCAAAAGGGGAAGAGATAAAAAGGACAGCAAGCCCACGTTCGGGCAGAGAGAAAAGAAGGAGAAGAAAAGAAGAAGAAGAAGAAGAAGAAGAAGAGAAAGGGGAAGAAAGGAAAGGGGTTTTGGCATGTGCACGTCACGGATGCCTCGCCAAGCCGACTCGACTCCATAACGCAGCACCGGTAAGAGATTAGGCCCCTCGTTTGTCCGATTGAAGTAATTTTTGGGTTTAGGGGTCAAATTCGGAATTGTTGGAAAATCAAGTGGCGAAGTCCGATTTTGGAGTCGTTGAGCCGTGTATTTTTGTAGGAATGATAGTTTAGGGTGTTGTGAAGCCGTGGGATTTTACAGATCGTGATTTGAGCTTGTGGTTTGTCCGAAACAGAATTTCAAAGTTTCCCGCGCGCAGTGAACAGTACGCGTCCAGCAGCTTCGAGCTTGTATTTTGTCACCTTTCGGCTTGATTTTGGGACAGTGAAGTTGGGATTCTTGTAATATATGTCAAGGGCTCTCTATTGACTATAATTTCATTTGGATCGGGGTTCGGAGGAGGAAGTTAGGGCGTGATCAAGTTTTGCGTTTAAATTTCGTGTTGCGTTTTGTTAGCGCATAGAAGTCCTTTTGTTAGGGTTAAGGCATAAGTTAGTAATTTTTGTAGTTAAGATAAGAGTTTTATTAGATTTTAACATTATTTCTCGATTATTTGATAGGGCCGTGAGTTTGACGATACGAGTATTGTTCGTCGTTTGGTTGTAGACGACGAGGTGAGTGGTACTATATCTTCTTTGGTTTTGAAAAAAAATCATGTCTTGAAGTATATATGTATATATTGAATCGAGAAGAGCATTTTTATTGCATAAAAGTCGGATCGAGCATTTACTACTCTTTGGTTGATTGTAAATGTTTGAAAAGCATGTTATACAAGGTTTGTGGAGAAATATATATATGAAATTGCTTTGCGATTGATTTATAGAAAGGTTTATAATGATTTGAGAAATTAATATTAAATGGATGATGGGCTATGCTGCAAATATTAATTGTTTGATTTAAGATATTGATTTCTGGTTTGGATTTCTGGTATTGGATGATGTTTATTTATGCTCAATATGACTGTGAACCCAGTGAGGGGTTTTTGAGGTATGCATACCAGGTTTAGGATATCCTTCTGGGCCCAGCCATCGGCTTTGTAGGTGGAGACCTTGCCAAGGGGAAAAGCTTGGTCGCCTTGTCACAAGGCGTTGTGTCGTGATCATGGTGGAATATTGAGCAATAGATTAATCAATGGATGGACCATTGATATGTGATATTTGATGGAGATTATTCAATGGACTTGACCATTGATACTTGACTTTTGATGGTGATTTAAATGAGTTTTCCATATTAGTATAGAGTTTTGATGATATCAAATAACCCTTTTATGATTTGATATGTATTTTATATATTGAGTTGGCATTATGAAGTTTGGTATTGCTTTGTATACATGCATAGTGGTTGTTCGATCTGCTTAGAAGATATGTAGTACTCACTAAGCTGTTGTTGCTCATTCCACTCCTCCTTTAATCTTTTCAGGTTCTTCGGTTAGCGGCGAATAGAGCAAGTGCGCCGTCGGTGGGAAACTTTTGGGGAGTTCTATTTTATTTTATTTTGGGTATGGCCAAAGGAAGTGGTGCACTTTCCTTGCTAGTGGTTGGATTGCTTGAGTTCTATTTGTATATTTCTTTTTGGTGGATTATAGAAACCCTGATGTTGCAACCAATCTGTTGGTCTATCTGATATGTATATATGGTTTGATATATATATATATATATATATATATATATATATATATATATATATATATATATAAGTTGATATCAGGTTGTTGGTTGTGTTTGAGGCTGCGTTCTTCGTGTGGAAGGACGGCCGTGTCATCCATATTCTTTGTAGTTTTGGGATGTGACAGTTGGAATGTACCAAACAGACCCTTAATTTCCAAGACGTCAAAGATTTCAGATGTGTTCTATAAATTTTCCAGTAGCATATTAGCCCCGTTTGGTTCAGCATTTCCAAAGAGCTTTCGGCTCCGAAAGCCCCTTGAGAAAAAATTTAGGTGTTTGGTTCAGCATTTGGAAGTATCCTTGGTCAAATACTGGCATTTGAAATGCTGAAAGCCCAAAGCAGGTGGGGACCTGCTTTGGGCTTTCAACATTTCGGAAATGCAAGTCCACATCTACTATTCATCCGTTGACTTTTTTTTTTTAAAAAAAAAAACCGATCATCTTCCCCACACCCCAATCGCTGTTGATCGGCGATGGAGTTTTATTGGATTTTATTTTTTATTTTTTAAAAAAATAATAAAAACCCTTTGCAAATGTTGGATTCACTTTCTTTCTTTCTCTTTTTGTCATTTTTATCTTTTGACAATTAATAACCCAACTTTTTATCAATACACTAGAATGATCATTAATTAACGAAGATGATCAATACTACAATAATTAAAAAAAAAATTATTCAAAGTTGAAAACAAACATAAAAGAACCCTAGGCCAAAAGTTGAGCTTTGCATCTAATCTATAATCAAATTCTTTTAATATGATTTTTAAATAAATTTACTAATATATATATTTTACATTACTCTCAACATAAAAATGTAAAAGGTTATATAGTCATTGTTTCTTTTTTACAATTTTAAAAATACTAAAACTAAAAAACTTAATTTGGTCACATTAAAGGGCTTTTCACCAAACAATCTTGCATTTCCCTAAAACACTTTTCAGTTATAATTTACCAAACAGTTTAGCATTTCGGAAAATCCATATACCTCAAAGGTATTTGCATTCTGCCAAGAACATTTCCCCAAAGCCGAACCAAACAGACCCATTGAAAACTTCCCCCTATATCAATATCTTTTTTTTATTCTATCATTTAATTTTAATTATTTAATTATCTCCTAAATAGCGATTTCCCTATAAATAGGCACTTAAAATATTATAATTGACGTTTCATCATTCAACTAATATTATCCTTTAGAATCCCAAGCCAAGGGTTTCTTCTTCTCCATTAATACAGTTTTGCAGCTTTTTGCGAACGATCGAGTCAATCGCAATTCGATAGAATAATTTGAGGTTGCGTTCGGTCGAGCTGTGCATTTCCTCGAAGATTTGTTTTTGGCTCAAAGGTGTTTTGATTAGTGGCTTTTGGCGTAGTTTTTTCGTAAAGTTATTAGATCTGAAGTTAGAAAGAAAAAAGAAAAGGCGAAGGGAACTACCGTTCCTCGTCTCCGACGGCTCGGAGTCATAGGACTGAATAAAATGAGGGTAATACACTGAAGCAGTACGACCGTTTCGCTGATGCCGGAGGTGGAGGGGGCGGCGCCGCCCTCGATGGCTGTGCTCGCCGAGGAGGATCGGGCGAGCGTTGCGGGACTCGGTGGTGGCAATGGCAGTGTGAAGATGTGGCCCGTGCGGGGGTTGGGGGCGTCCTTCTTGGTGTCCTGCTAGATCTTTAAGTTCCGAAAAGGTCGAACCATGGAACTACAAAGCACAAGCTTCACCGCAAAACCGGGTTTGAAATTCAATTGACTGAATCAAACCGGAATCTTAGAAAGGAAGTAGATCAAGGAGGGTTGTCGGTATTCATGAGCTAGTCGCCATGACCAAATGAAACAAGAATCTCTGAGCTAAGTAGCATCAATACAGACTCGCAACACGTGACACGATGCATCAACACATTATTTTTAAAAAAAATAGAGAATTCGGACATGTTGGAACATATTGTATATTAAATACATATATTTTTATATACATGATAAATGATTATTTTAATAAAATCAATTTGATTAAAAATCACAAATAAATAATAAAAGAGTTTATAATGAATTTTCTACTAAAAATATTAATCCATAATTTGTTAATATCATTCATTATTTCAATTTGACAAATTTAACTTCATTCTAATAATTCATTGGAGGAAAAAACAATCCCGATTCTAGACTCACGTGTCAAAACGTGTCGGAAGAAAATTAATAAAAATAAAAATTGAGAGATAAATTGTGTATCAATGGAAGTGAGAGTCGAGAGAGAAAAGAATACTAAATTTTTCTTCTTTCGCTATTTATTATTTTTTACATATTTATATTTTGAGCTTTTATTTATTGAAATTTTTTTATAATTAACCCTGCATTGGAACTTTGAACTCATATGTTGAAATTCCCGACTCGCGTAGGAGAATTGATTAGGTGTCGAATTTTCTTATACGTGTTGATTAGACATCGAAGAATATCAACCACATATCGGAGTGTTCGACACGATGAGAAGGATCCCAAAGAGAGTTAGTGCTTCTTAGCCGATGAGTTGATTGTTAATATTGGCAACTAAGGTCTATCGATTTGGGGAGATTAATGATGGTGACGGTGGGCTCTAGGTAGTCGCAAGAGAGGGTATAGGAATTGGACTGAGTTGGGACCGTACCAATATAAAAGTGAGGGCAAGATTGGAATATAAAATTTTAGTGGAGGCAATTTTGGAAAGAAAAAGAGTTCATTAATCCTAAAAGTTGCTTTCCAAAAATACTAAAAATTCAAAATAGATCTCCAAAGTGGTATGAAGATGAATTTACCAAATTTCTGAACTTTTCTCAAAGAAGCCTAAAGTCTTTTAAGAAAGTCGAATCACAACTAGCGATACGAGATTAGCCAGCGATTAGGAGCTGTGTCGTAAGGCATGCTAATTTTGTAGTGGGCCTTTCACCCATCTTCACTCATCCTAGGCGCGAGTGGTTACTATACCAACCTACTCGGCTACTCGGCGGTAATCGAGATATGCAAGCACATCTCTCGACGTGAAGTCTACCTTCTTCATTGTGAGGCCCCCAAATTCTCTATTTATAAAGAGGGAATACAAAAAACAGTGTAGGGGTGAATCTCTCACATATTTTCCCCTTGAGTTTTTTAAGAATCTGTCCAAGTCCAAGCCTATAATCTTTTAAGGAAGTCAAATCAAATGCATAGAAAATTGAAATTCCACGGATCTGATGGGTAATTTGCAGGAAATGACATAACATTTTTTCCATTCACTTTAACAGTCTTTCGGATCACGTCCAATAAAAAAAAAATGGGTCTTTCAGATTCGATCCCGACCTTCGAAATTCGCACTAGACAATTATGAGTTTCCGTGGCCGGCCCACCGTGTGTCAGAGAAGGAACGTCGAGATCTGAAATGCGCTCGTTTTGCTTGCGATGCGTATGACTTAGAAAGCGAGTAAAAATCGTATGCAGGGATCTAAACCCAATTGTTTTTATACCAAGGGGACGGTGGGCCCCCACTCACCTTGTCTTTTCCGCGATGTGATTGAACAACAGTCCTTATGAAAGGCTCGTCCATTTGGCAGTGACGTGAGGAAAGCAACTGTGCACTCGCCTCCTAACTTTGTTAGGCAAACCCTTAATAATAATTGACTTTCGTGATTGATTTTAAGATGGATCGATTTTTATCTTGAAATTAAGAACCGGATCTAGACGAGTCGGTTCCCTTGTTATGGAATCGGAAATTGACTCACCTCCCTCTCTTTTTTTGGTCTCCTGAGTGCAAAATGACAATGGACGAACAATCCCGATCTAAACTTGTGGTTGCATCACAAGGATATGAAAATTTGGCTTCACAAAAACTTTCCTGAGTTGACTTCATGTATAGATTTAGATTATATATATGAAATTAACCTCAACTAAACTTTGCCGACTCTTATAGGAACTGCTTAAAATAGGCCGATTCGATCCGATCCCTTTGGTTCAACCGGGATCAATGCTCGCCACTTTCCTATGAGCTGCAAAATTAAGAATAGTTCATCTCGTGTCCATTACCATGTTTATCTATTGACATCCCTTGTGTATTTATGTGATGGATGTATTTATTTGGTTAATGTTACAAAGCCTTATAGGATTTGCCTAAATCAACCGGAGTCTATAAGCTCTCTTGTTAAAATTGAATACTTTTGTAATTCATCATTTTTTTTTGGTATATATTTTTTTTTATCAGTCCTACTCTATTCCTATTCTACACTCACTCTCAGACTTTTGCCCTGTTTCTTGCAGAACGTGGGAGTCGAAACCCACTCTTGAAATTTACGCGCCCCCACCCCATTCCCTAAGAAGGTGGGGATTTGAACCTCTCACCTCCCCTTCCAAGTTGGAAGAGTGGCCATTAGAGCGAATTCCAGTGGTAGGTTGATCTATAGCATATAATCAAAAAATTATCGTAATTTCAATAAAAAAAAAAAAAGAAAATAAGAAGAAAAAAGAAGAAGAAGAAATTTCACCATTTGGGGCCTCTCTTTCGCTTGCATTCCACACAACCTTTTGACGCTTATAATCGCCGAAGGCCGATAAAACTCCTCTAGATCTCGTCCCCCTTCCCCCCCTCCCCATTCCTTCTCCCATCTCACTGTTTCTCTCTCTTCCTCTCGCTCTGTCTCTCTCTGCTCGCGCTCTCCATGGATCCGCTGAGGAGATCTCTCTCCCTCCGATCCCTGATCCTCCTCTCCTTCCTCCTGATCCATGGCGCCCGCTCCTTCTACCTCCCCGGCGTCGCCCCCGAGGACTTCGAGAAGGTCAGTTCCGCCTCTCGCATCTGCTCGCTCTCGCTTCCTTCCTTCCAGTTCCGTCCGCCCTGGATGCGATGCCGTCTTCGGTTTCCGGATGCATGCGGAATCGAGAGCTTTGCCTGCGCGCGCGCGCGTTAGTGTCTGGTGTCGAGAGATGTGCTCGTCACTGTGTGAGACCCCCCGCGAAGCGAAGCGGCTCGATCTGCGCCGTCGGTCGTCGGATCTGGTCGATCCGCGACTCCGGCCCGCGCCTGCGATCGCGTCGCGGCTCGGATCTGGCTTTTGATTCGCGGTCGGGCGGGGAGCCGAGGTGGCGGTGGTGCTGAGAGCGCTAGGGATTTTGTGGTTCTCCGTTCGGAGTGGCGACGCGATGGTTTGTCTTTTGCATGTGGAAATGCGAAGCGGTGCTCGATTCAATTTGCCTGATTCTCTTCTTTTTCGGCTGCCGACGCTCTCGATGGAAGGGATACGGCAGGAGAGAGATTGCTGCCTTCGTGGGAAATGTGAAATGACGTTGCGCTGGTGTCTTGAGCGATAGAGAGTCTCTAGGATTAAGCTGTGGAAATGGCCGTGCCTGTGCACTTCAGGAGAATCTCCAATTCCTGATTTTTAGGTCACTGCTGCTGAGCTCTAGAGTAACTCGGTGTGATGGGGAATAGCAGTGTCGTCTTGTAGCTGTGCAGGCTAATCCTTAGATTGGGAGGTGGACTTGTGATGTAGTTGGAATCAGATATTCATTTGATTAGCTAGATTTTAGCTTTTTAGGAGCTATTGTTGCTGGGTTTGCGTTAGAAATATGTGCTCACGAGTGTTATGGCTGTGGAATTGAATTTTTACATCGTGTGAATAAGCTATAGAATGTGATACATTTCGTTTCTTTTATGTTAGCCATATCTTATGTGTTTCCATACGTATTGTAGGTCTGTATTTCTAGATCTGGCAAGTGAGGAAGCAAGATTTGGAGATATAGGCAACTTAGCTTTAGATTTGTAAATTTCAGCCATAGAACTTTGAGCAAATTACGATGACATGTGGTGTTTGGCCACGAGATGATGATAGCAGTTAGTGTAAAAAACTGATGTAGTTTGATTCATTTCATTCTGCTGGAAGGCTTGAGAAATACATCACATGCACTGCCCATGGGAAGACTCACGATCAAGCTAGATTTTGTAGAAAGAAGAAATAAAGTTGAAAAGAGAATGAATGGCAAGCTTACATAAATGGTATAGGGGTTAAGAACTGCAGAATCTATTTACCTAATACTCTGTTCTTAAAACATAATGATTGCTGGTTGGAGACTTGATGTAGGTATTAATTAATTCATGAAAATTATCTCTTTGGTTCTTTGTGTTGTGATATATTTTGGATGCATGGCCAATGTATAGCAATCAAGTCATTTTAGGGGGATATTTTCATTGTCGAGCTCTCCTTCCTGGTATAATAATGTGTTTTGGCAGTGCTATTTTCTCTTCTTTTTGTAATTTGAATATTTTTCTGTTGCGATCTAAGTCATTTGATCAAAGATGAGCGGTGATGATATTTAATATTTAAAGTTCTGTTGAAACTGTGTGTTGCCACTTGCCATGATTGTCTTGGTGTGCTGTGTATCCTTTTTTGAGCTGTAAATATCTGAGTCTGCGTTATTTTGTGCTTTTATAATTTGCATTCTGATATATGAGGGTTTTACTCAGACATAATCCCATGTTGACTTTTTGTTTATTGCGTTCTAAAATGCAGGGACATTCACTGAAGGTCAAAGTGAACAAATTGACATCTATTAAAACGCAGCTTCCTTATTCCTTTTATTCTCTACCGTTTTGCCGCCCCAAAAAGATATTGGACAGTGCAGAGAATCTTGGTGAAGTACTACGTGGGGACCGTATTGAGAACTCTCCTTATGAGGTTAGTTTTTGTGTCTGCAAGATTTTATCTTGAGAATGAATTTTGTATTTTGCTAATTACCTAATTGATTTCTGCAGTTTAAGATGCGGGACCCAAAGATGTGCAAAATCCTCTGCCGTATGGTCCCTAATGCAAAGCAAACGAAGGATTTGAAAGAAAAGATTGCTGATGAGTATCGGGTCAATATGTAAGGAACATGCTGAACATGCTTTTGGACCAGTCTAGCTTCTGTTATTTTCTAGAGCACGTTGCTCAATTTGGTTTTCTTGATGTGCTTAATGACAGGATTCTTGACAACCTACCTGTTGTCGTTCCCTTACGGAGATCAGAGCAGGATGCCACTCCTGTATATCAACTTGGTTTTCATGTTGGGCTTAAAGGCCACTACGCTGGGGTATGTTCTCTCATAACAGAACAAAATTCTCTCTCTCTCTCTTTCTCTCTCTCTCAACATAGCATGATAAGTTTTTCACTTTTTATGTACAGAGCAAAGAGGAGAAGTATTTCATCCACAACCATTTGGCATTTGCTGTTAAGTATCACAGAGATGCAGAGACTGACTTGGCCAGAATTGTGGGTTTTGAGGTCAAACCCTTTAGGTTGGTTTGGCTTGCTTTCGAATGTTATTATTTGCTATGTCTTCCTCCCCTTCTAGCAATACCTGATGTGTTTTGGTTATGATTTTGTGAATATAGTGTCAAGCACGAATATGAAGGGACGTGGAATGAAAATACTCGTCTAACGACATGCGATCCCCATGCGAGGCACACAGTAGTTAACTCAAATTCTCCTCAAGAGGTTGAGGAGAAAAAGGAAATTATATTCACCTATGATGTGGATTTCCAGGTGAGCTTCTTTGCTTTAATGATAACCTTTTTTTCGATATGTTGAAGAACTTTTGGTATTGATGATTTTCTTCAGTTTCTCATATATAAACCTGTATCTTTCCTGTGAAGAGTCTTTCATTAGCTGAAGCACTTTTTGATAATAATTATTTGTATTTTCAGTTACCTTCAAATAAATCTGCTAGATGAGAGTTGTCTATGTCCTGACTCATGTCTCATTATATCAATTCCACTCTCCTTCATTTATCTTTCAGGAGAGCGATGTGAAGTGGGCTTCTCGGTGGGATACCTATCTTTTGATGAGTGATGACCAGATCCACTGGTTTTCAATTGTTAATTCTCTGATGATTGTCCTATTTCTCTCTGGAATGGTGGCTATGATAATGCTGCGGACACTTTATCGCGATATTTCCAAGTACAACGAGCTTGAGACTCAGGAAGAAGCCCAGGAAGAGACTGGATGGAAGCTGGTCCATGGTGATGTTTTCAGACCCCCTTCCAACTCAGATCTGCTGTGTATCTATGTAGGAACAGGTGTTCAGTTTTTTGGCATGATTCTGGTAACGATGATGTTTGCCATCCTCGGGTTCCTCTCCCCTTCAAACCGGGGTGGTCTCATGACAGCCATGCTCTTACTTTGGGTATTCATGGGCCTCTTTGCTGGATACGCATCTTCTCGTCTGTACAAAATGTTCAAAGGAACTGAGTGGAAGAAAATAGCACTGCGGACTGCAATTGTGTTCCCTGCAATCGTCTTTGCCATTTTCTTCGTCTTGAATGCGCTCATATGGGGCCAGAAGTCTTCTGGGGCAGTGCCGTTTGGTACCATGTTCGCTTTGGTATTCTTATGGTTTGGAATTTCAGTCCCACTTGTTTTTGTGGGTGCCTACATTGGATTCAAGAAGCCGGCGATTGAGGATCCAGTCAAAACAAATAAAATTCCCAGGCAGATCCCAGAGCAGGCTTGGTACATGAATCCAGCCTTCTCAATCTTGATTGGTGGAATCCTTCCATTTGGAGCTGTCTTCATCGAACTCTTCTTCATCCTCACTTCAATCTGGCTGAACCAGTTCTACTACATCTTCGGATTCCTCTTCCTGGTCTTCATTATCTTGATCGTCACTTGTGCTGAAATTACGATTGTGCTCTGCTATTTCCAGTTGTGCAGCGAGGACTATCTTTGGTGGTGGAGATCTTACCTCACGGCTGGATCCTCGGCCTTGTACCTTTTCCTCTATGCCACGTTTTACTTCTTCACAAAGCTCGAGATCACGAAGCTAGTTTCTGGGGCATTGTACTTCGGCTACATGCTGATTGCTTCCTATGCATTTTTCGTGCTGACTGGAACCATCGGCTTCTATGCTTGCTTCTGGTTCACTAGGCTCATTTACTCGTCAGTGAAGATTGACTGATCGATGCAGTTGAGTATGTGCACCGGTTAGCTTCTTCCCTTCAAAGAATGAAAAACAATGACTGTTCCGATCTCAGATTTAAGGCGTCTTCAAATCATTCATATGTATTCTTATGTTTTCAATTTTGTATGTCAGCAGAACTATGATTTTTGTTATAGTGATTCTAAAATTCTCATGTGAAAGTAGTATACCCTTTTAAATTCGAGCTTCGTTGCTTGAAGTTAGCTTGTCTCCATGCTGCTTGATAATAATGTAGATTCTCTTCAAAAGCTTGCTTTTGTTTTCTAGAGGCCTAGTTCCTGTAAACCTTTGTTTTCCAATTTCGATCGAGTGCGCTCGATCGGTAGGGATTAGCGGATCTTGTCTCATGATTTGGATGCTCGGTAATGCTTCTTATGCTCTGAAAGGCTAAGTTCCATTTGTGCTGAACTGGTTTTCTTTTCTTTTATTAATGATCGAGCTTTAGGGGAACGCACTCACTCCATTGAGATAGACAGCTCCTAAAGTAGCTTGTCTACGAGCCTAATTTGTTGTTTATAGCTGTATATTTTAATGTACCTATACATCTACAACCGTCGTAGACTTGAATCGTGATTTCCCTATTCGTGTTTGAGAGTAGCTTGCGTTGAACTAGATTTGCATACGATTTGAGTTGAGTTGTACTAAAGCTTATATTGGGGTCGAGCGTGAGCTCTCCAAATTTAATGTCGAGGGGTATATTGTGCTGTGTCCAGATTGTTGAATATTAACGGCATTTTCGTCACATTTTATGATTGATGATGCATTACAAGGGTTGGAAGAACTCATTTCGAAACGCTAACTTGTCTGCTAACTGGCCGAGAGACAAAACCCAAATCATTGAGCCCCAGAATATTCTTTTCAGCTGTCCGACGTGCGACTTCCCTCATATCAGTGATGGAAATAACATTTTTCAAGGCACTTCAAAAATACTTTACCATAACTTTTTAAGTAATGAAGCTTAAAAGATCGCTCAAGAAGGTGCTTTTTAATGTTTTCCTTTTGCTTTTAAGACATTGTATCCGGACAATAATATATGTATGAGCGCTTCAAAGCGATATGTATGCTTCATACCCACCAATCTCGAGTGAGTATGAAACATGACACCCGCTCAAGTATTAAATACACGAAGCATATTTTGGCAACCTAGCAAACCAACTTCCGTAATATGCCACTCAATAATCGAAGCGCCAGTGTCAAAACAGAAAAGTAGCAACTAGCAAGGCAGCAAAACCTCGTCTAAGGTCTACCAACCGCTCACGCGTTGCAAATAGTGTCAGACAACTCGATTGCGCTACGTCACATGTTGCTTTTACATCTCTTGGAAATCCTTTCCAATTCTACAATAAAATTTACAAGGGGGAGAGAGAAGGAAGAAAAATAAACATTATATTTTCAAGAAATCGGAATCCTTTAAAAAGAGATTACCCAACTGAAAAACCCGTGCATCGACACCGGTCCGTTTCTAATTTACTCAGGTCCGGACCCATTACCCTCTGGTTTCGACCCTGCTTCGGTAGGCTGAGGAGGTGGAGATTGCTCCTCGGCAGGCACTGAGGACTGGATAGGTTTCTTGAACTGGACCAAGATCATGGTCATGTTGTCGCATCCCTCGCCAGTCACAGTGGATGGTGCCAAACATCTATCCAGAACTCTCTCGCACACCGCAGAGAGCTTGGTTTCCTGCATTGCATGTCAACCGAAATGAAGATGCAAGATCATGTCGCTCTAAGACAAATATATATTGTATGTGCATGCGTGTGTATATATATGAGCAAAAACAACGTACCAACTTCAGCTGGTCGTGTATGAAATCCACTAGCTGCTGGCTTGACATACAGTCCCTGAACCAAAGTGAAGAAAATCACATGACCATCTCTCCTCTCTTCTTTTTTTACCATGACATGACCATTTAACTTCGGGTAGATACCGATAATTGCAATTCATATGCCACCGTGTTGTAAAAGAAGTAACCTAATCACAGATGAGCTTAAAATAACTGTGTTTACAAAAAGCATCATCTACATTACCAATGGACCCTTCCTTGAATTTTATCATAGAGGCTATCGGTTTAATCAATGCAGACCACATATCGAGCATGTCTTATTCCATCCAGGCACTCAAAACTTGGGTTTCTCAAAAATGGAAAGGGGGAAAAAGACTAAGTCAAAATCCTTTAAAGTAAAAAATTAATCATTGAATAGTGTACCCAAAAACTCCTATACATGGCAAAGTTTTCTGCTGATATATTTATAAAGCAGGATGAAGAATCAGGACATATACCAGATTCCATCACATGCCAGCACCATGAAATCGTCATCGTCACAAAGCTCCACCTAAAGACAACAGTTAAAAGAAAAGATTAGAAGTGGTACCTCATAAATCCAATAATATTAAAAGCCAAACGAAAATTAGGCACAGCCACACCAAAGTCTTAGTTAAACACAAAATGACAACAAAGAGGAAAGAAGGAACTAGGAAATCCCCGCAACAACCACTTTTGCAATAATGTACCTAGAAAACAAAAGAGCGATTATGTAGGACTATACGTACAGTATTTATATCGGGGTTGGCCGTTACAATTTGCTTCTCAACAGGCAAATATTTGTTCTGCTTGAATTCCATGTCACCTGCATCGTGTGGAAACTGGTATGCTTAAAATACCAAATTGCAATTATGGTGTTTATCAATGCTACATGCTGCATGATAAATTCCACTGAAAATGCAAAAAAGTCAAATTTGCCAATCGCGCTGACAACGCGATCCAATGGAAATGACTAGACAAGAATGGAATCAAGAATCAAATGCGTGATATTCACCATATAAACATGTGACATAATAAATCCTGAGGAGGAAGTGAGTACCTATAGCCCTGGCAAGATTCAAACTTCCATTAACTCGTCCAGCATGAATGAAACCACCAGCTTTTATAATCCTCTCCTTTTCAGCCTCCAAATCAGGTTTATGGTCTCGAGAAAGATTGTATGCCTTTTCAAGAAGAATCCAGGAGAAAATAACAGTTCTTATACTACCTCTATCCAGGAATACAGGAGTCATACTACATCTACCAGTCAGAATATCTAGATGAACGCAGCAGATTTTAAGTTATACGGCAAATAATCCATGGCGCAGAAGTTACACATTATCTTCAGTAAATCAATCCAAGATAATGGATACTCAAAAACAGGCAAGGAAATCCATGATGACCCTCTCCAATAAATACAAGAATGGTCTTGAGTTGTGGCTTTGATATCCTACCTGACCCTTCCTAGATATGACACACCGAGAATCACCAGCATTTGCAACAACAAGCTGGTTGTGTCTAATGATTGCAACACAGGCTGTACTCCCAGAAGTTGGTCCAGAAAAATCAGAATGAGGCCCCTGACAAAATGCCAAGAAGGAAAATGTCTGTGTCACTGCTGTGAAATATTAATAGAAAATGAAATAACATCTGGGACTGCAACGGTAATAAGAGAAATTATTGATGTATAGCTTGCTGCACCTACATCCTCAAAAGACCAATCATCAATCCGGCCATTAGCGTCACCACCCCTTGGAGACCATATTAGCCCTTCTATCATACCGGAAAACTTGTTTATCTTGTCCCCAAGAACAGCTAGCTCCCTCCACCCTCTCTGGCCACGCATCATCTCATCCATTCTGCAAAAGCAAAACCAAAGCAATCCCAGATGTCATCAAAACTATGCATGTGAGTCCGTCTCATATAAAATAAATGCGGCAGAACTAATCATCCCAGTAGAGCCTGTCAAAATTCAAACCACATCTTGCAGATCTCAACATTTATGAATCATCGGACATTTTCTGCAGTACAGAAGCTATACTAAGCGAACTTTAAACATAATCTGATCAAGCATTTATTCCAGGAGAAGCATTGAAGTTTTCCACCCATATTTGATCAGAAGCTTTGGTTGATGATCTTGTCCACCATTTAGTCTGTTGATGTATTATACTTGATCCACAATACCCATTTCTTCACAATTTAAGCTCTTAGAAATGGTTGCATATCATGGTATTTGAGTATGGGTCGAGTTTCAACACCACCACTCTGCTTTATTAAACCTGTATTTTACTCTATTCGTCCATTGTTCGTTTGACACGATTATGTACATTCTGCATTTTACATGTCACACTCAACTGACATAGAAGAGGCAGCACTACAATATCTTGACACAGATTCTGGTCTAATCTATAGAACTGTTCTTTTTCTTTTCAGAATTAGACTATCCTTAAATTAAACAAATACTTAACGAGGCCAACAAAAAGGCAGATGTTTAAAGTTCTATTGTTTGAAGCAGCAGCCCATTAGTGTTTTGACTTGTTAACTGTCGTTAACAATACAATAATGACATGACAGAATAGGATGTCGTCCAACAGAAGTAACAACCAGCTGTTTGGTTAAAGTCAGATCATTGAGGACTCACGTCTTAAATCATCAAAAAATAGACAAAACTGGACAGAAAGAAAGAGTTAAGCAAGCAACTATGCCCTCCATTTCATGTCTTAACTTTTGGGAACTAACAGATTCAGCCATACATATTCTGCACCCCATCCATAAAAAAGCATGCTTGCACTAGAGATCAAGGCCACACAAGCAGTAACCGCAGACTAAAACTCAATAAACCATATACGCAAAAACCTGGCTAGAAAGCAGAAATGCGAATGCACAACAACGCATTCAAACTCGAAAATTGATGAGCAGCACCTGAAAAATGCCTTCTGAACTGAAGTTCCAATGTCCCCAGCTGAATAAGCCTCCTCCTTCAAAACCTGCTGGTGAAGATATTTGGCACAAAACTTGGCAACCACCTTACCTGCAAGTCATGGTAAATTGTACTCTGTGATGCAAATATCGATATTGCAAACAAATAGAGAATTCAGGAAAGTTACTGATATTGAGAGTATACCAAAAGCATGTCGTTACCTCCGTGGCCATCGTAAACACCAAAGAACGAGGTGGAAGAGTCCAGATTGGTATAGGCAGCATGCTGGCGGCAACACATACAGTAGTAGTAACTAACCAACATTAGTAATGGCATCAGCACCAAAACTCATCAAGTACAATCTCAAAGGCCAGATGGCAAATGATGATGAATTCACTCACGGCGTCTTCCATAGTGGCACGCCACCCTTGCATCGACGACAACCCATATCTGAGCCGGTCACCCTCGCTATCTTCCGAGAATTTCTCAGTTTTGGGAGTGCTCAAGTATACTCCCATCTCTGCTGTTCACCCAAAATTCAACACATCAGGGGGTCGTAAGTTTCGCTTTCACAAATTGAGTCCTTTCTATGGTTCAAAACTCTTTTAAGTCCACACGATTCAATCCCTCGTCAAAAACCAAAGAGAAATTTTACTAAAAAACCGTTTTCTCGTTAGAAAAAGGAGCACGATCCTGTAGCCCCTCAATTCTCCAGAATATACAGTGACCAAAAGAAGAATCCTTTCCAGAAAATACCACTCTTTACCCAATTCGAGAATTGCGATGCTCGAAACCGTACTCGTCACCGAACATTAAAGAACAACAAGAAAAAAAAAAGTCGAATCCCCCTACAGCAGAGAGAGAGAGAGAGAGAGATCGGATGAGGTAAAAGCCACGCGATCAAATACCACTTACCGACCCAGAAGCGGAGATGAATTAAGGCCTCGTGTACAGGCACCCGCCTAACTTACCCGCTTCGAGTGAGCTCCGTACAGAGCCGGGAATTCCAGAGAACGAGACGGGTGGCGAAGAAAGCAGGCGAATTTTCCCCCCACGAATCCGGAAGGTTCGAGGAGGAGGAGGGGCCGAAAGGAGAGAGCTTTATAGAGGCGCCATAGGAGGCGGCGGCGACGACGACGAAGAAGAAGAAGACCCAGAAGGGAGGGAGGAAGGAAGGAAGAAGGAGATGGAGATGGGGATGGGGATGGGAAGGGTCGTGTATTGTCTTGTCGGGTAATGAGTGGGGGACTGTTTAATCTACTTCGAGACGTGTGTCAGCCAGAACTGGAAGAGTCTCTCTCTCTCTCTATCTCTCTCTCTCTCTCTCTAACGACTGCGTCGCAGCACAGCGACACGTGTAAAAAATTATTACTTTTGTCACCTGGCCATTGAACCTATCCACTTACCTTGGAGATTTCCCCCTTTTTTCATTTGTCTATGCGCTCTTTTTTCTATTCCTCTTCAAGGCTGTCTCCGTTTTACTACAGCTTTCATGGTGAATTTTTTTTTTTTATATATTTTTCATGAAGATGATCTAAGAAAATAAATAATTTTCCATGTTTTGAAATATGGACGAAAAAACTGTGAAATTTTTATAAGATCATTATCAACTGTTTTAAAAATGTAAATTGTTAGATAAATGAAGGCATATTTTAACATTTAATGATTCTAACACTCTTCCTCATGAATAAGTTGGATTTTGGCCCAAGTTTAAAATATGGAAATATATAATTGGAGAGGAGATTGGAAACGATTTGAACTCGTGATCTCCTGATACCATCAAAGAACAAAAATATTTGATTCTTGATCTCAACGTATAATTATTGAGATGCTTTCCATTATATATGGATCTTATAAATGAATGGAAAATAATAAATGAAGAGATCTTATACTATAAGAGTTGTCAATCCCTTGATTCTAGTATCCCAAGAAAGATTCTGATTGGATTTTGATTGATATTTCTAGATTATTCTTCTTTGCTTGATAAGCCGAAGACTTTAAAATCTAATGTAGCATTAAAAATCTTAAGTCAATATTTAAAAAGACATGTTTATTTTAAAATAGTTTTCAATTCACGGAACATTCAAAATCGGTAATGTTGTGGCATATCTAATCCACGTGATGAATGATTGCAGATTAGACTAATCTGACGTAGAGAATGATAGATCCAAAATGAGTTTAACTAATGTTACTGCTCTTTTCCGAAAGCAGAGTAAATTGTTATATATTCGGGAGTTATTTATTATGCTTCACTTCTTAAAACAAAATATATACTAAATAATGTCGCTTATTGAAGTTATAACCGAAAAAAACAGAAACTACCCCAAAATATTCATCTATTACTTAATTCCAAGAACGGATTCTCTTTTTCTTCTGAATTTTCTGTGGTCCAGATAAGAATCCTGGTTAATCTCTAATCACTTCTTTTTATGTCCAAGAAAATATCCCCGAAAGTTTTTCGGACGTGTTTCCTTTCCCATCTTCCCCACAAGGTCCATCGAATGACTGGATTAGGGCAGAGTTAGGCTCGTTCCGACATGGAAAGAAGATGATTCTCTCCCTTTCTTTCTCTATCTCTGTCTGGGCTAACCGGAAAGAAAATTATTGGTGCACGCCTATCGGAGAAAGGAAATTTAGACCTCTCCTAGATAATATTATCGTGTATTTGAGCCACACGCTTTGCCCGACAAACTGCTAAAAGCAGGAGAAAAGGAAGGACCTTTCTCCATCGTTGAATTCACACTGATCGCCCTTACATGTCGACCATGGAACGGAGTTCATCTTTGAGAATGCCTCGCCAGCAGCAGAAAAAGGAAATATCTGCCCCCAGATTCTCTCGGGCAGAAATGGGTTTTGCTTGTTAAGCTCCCCTTCCTCCCCTTCTCTCTCTCGGGAATTTTCAAGAGATTAGTCTTTTTCAGCATCGTTTTCTGACTTCCCTTGTACTTCAGGAGATAAAAAAAAATCTGGCTTCACACGTCACGGCCAAGCATTGCTGCGGGCCTTATCGTGTTTTGGTTCACATTCCACTTTCGTCCACACCCTTCCAAATCCTTCTGTCCACTTGCGAGTCACCAAACGCCGAGCAGCCTCCAATTCAAGAAACAGAACGCATGAAGTATTCCGTTTCTGTCCATCGCCTTTTCACTGCAAGTTCAGTAATTTTTAATCTTAAGCAACGTTTGCTTGCTTCAACTCGAAATGATAATGAATTGCTTATGTGGATCACCAGATTAGGATTGGGTTGCATCGGTAAAAGCTCCACAGTACAGGAATATGCTCAGTTTTTTTGGGGGTGGAAATTAAAGGAGGGACTTCTTTATGGGGAGAGAGATCGATGGGTTGTACCTGGAAAAGCAGACTGTTCAATCATGTGAACGAGATCTCTCGCATTGGAGAGGACAAGATTTGCCACGGAGGCCGAAAGAGTGACGTTGGGAGTTATCGGCTCCGAAAGAAGAATAAATAATCTGGTACTAGTTAGGTGGGACATCAACTTTACAGGCATATTAAATCTGACATGAAGTGGTATGATGAGGGATGGAGAATTCAAGGATCACTATTGTTCTGTGTGCTCAGGGTACTATTGCAGTGAATCCAAATGAATGGCATGGAGTCACTGAGGAAAAGTCATGTGCAGAGTATGATAGAATATTGCCATTCCTATGTGCTGATGGATCAGCCAAGCGGACTTGTCTCCTAACAAGATAATAATCAATATATCGAAGTGACAGGAGCAGGAGCAGGTACAGGTGGCTTGGACCGTATGGGCAACTTGGTTGACTTCAAGAAACTAGGAGGTGAAAATTCAATGAAAGATTAAGGAAAAGAAGAGGGAGTGATTCCAGCTAGACACTCCTTTGTAACATAGACTCGGTCTAACCATATCAGAGTCTAAATTTGACCAAATCAAAGAGAGAATTTTGTAAGCTTGACGAAGCTGGCAGGCTATTTAGTCTTAGTCGGATTGGAAAAGTACCACTTCAACGAGCAATTGCACATTAAACGCACCGCCAATCTCTAAGTCATGGATTGTACGGGTATTTTTTTATAAGGCATCGTTAACGAAATCCTTCTTAAAAAGTCAAATTTGACCCGATCAATTAACTTTTGGCTGAGTTTTACTCCCTCATGTCGCTCTCATTTGGCGCAATAGTCAGATAAAAAAAATATGTTATCCACGACGGGAAGAAACTAGAGACATTTTCAGCTTTGGGGAAACCATAACTTACAAAAGTTGGTAGTCTCATTAATGGGTTTGTCAGATGGTCACTTGATAATTGGCCAATCTAATTGGGACTGAACAAGTTTCCTAGGTCCAGTAATTATCTTTTATTCAAAGCTGCAGCTTAGCTCACAATGAAGCTTTAATAAGAACAGGACAACTAGAGAACAGAGCGGACTCCCAATAAAATATTCAGCGATCCGCTCGTTTCAATTAGATCACGAGGAGCTACTCTACCGACCTCTTCTTTAATCTTACTCATTACAATATCTGAAAAGAGGAACAACCGGCAAAGGAAAGATATACCAAATCATTGGCATCTCATAATTATTGAGTCCCCGAAAGTGACATAAATCGATGGCGATGAGGGTAGCTCAAAGGTACCTACGGATCTTGTTGCAGACCATGGTCCATCCAGCACGGATCAACCTCTCATCAGCCCAACTCAAAGGACTCAGGGTAAATCTGAACACTCCCGTGCGCATGTTCATTACATAAGTTTGTACCAGGAAAAAAGTGGATCAGAAGAAGACTCGCCAACATCTGGTGCAGCAAGGGAGAACATGGCAAGGAGACTCATCTTCACAAGCCCAAGCCCAAGCCTGATGAATCTGCTCAACAATACCACACTTCTTTTTGGGCAGCTTAGAAGCTCATTCCAGGCCCACTTAGGACATAATCCATTAACAAGATTGTGGAACTTCGACCGGGTTGGGCTGCCTATGATGGGCTGACCCCTCTGGAAAGGCCCCAACTCAGGACATCAGATTATTACTTTGGATAGATTTGAAACTTCTTCTTCTCGAGGAGAACAAGAAATCGGGTGAGAGATTACTAATTATTGATTAGTTACAAAATTGCTAACCGTATCAGCTATTGTAACTAGTAGATATATATTGATGTTTTTTTATATGACAAATTACCTTTACTTTCGTTTCCACTTGTTTTGACTAACTTGAACTCTATTCTCTACGTCACCGTGACAAGCTTGAAAAGAAAGGCTCGAATGATACAAAATGAGACAGACAATCTCAAAGTGCTTGGTCTGTAAAAATACATTGATAGGTGCATAGATGCTCCATTTTATCATTATTTTTTCATTGAGATAAAACCTAGAGATAGTTGTTCATACACTAATGAGAAATTTATAGCTTCTCAAGAAGAGACAAGTTGTGGCATTGTGGACCTCTTTGTTGAGAAAGGCCATATCCTAAGAAATATCGAATTAGACGCCTTGGGAAAGCCCTGAAGGCATAAGAAGCCCTTGCTTTAAAAAAGATTTTACATGGATCTTGTTAATAAATAGATGGTTCTATGTGCTCTGACACACTACTTTGGTTTCAATTCAAAAGCATTATCAATGTGTTTTAAAGAAGGGTTATCTAGACGTGTTTTGCTTCTTATCAAGTGAATTTAAATCGAGAACCTTTTGTTAGGCCATCATCATCATCATCATCATCATCATCATATGGTTTGTTGTTGTTTGATATCACTGGTTTTGGATTTTGGATCTTTTAAATTATTTGCGCGGGAGATTCGAACCCACTTTTTTTTTCCCAAGATATATTCATTGGAAGTCCTAAAACTTGTCAAAAAAAATACAATTAAGTCCTAAGACTTACAAAAAGTGTAATCAAATCTTAAAACTTATTAAGTTGGTTTAATTGAGTCATTTCGTTAACACCGTTAATTTATACTAACGAAATTGCTGACATGGCTTATTTTAATCCTTTCTCTCTCCTACGTGGCGACTAGGGCAAGGAAAATTGTCCAAGTCAGCAAAACGACATAGTTTTGGATATTGTTTATTTATCCAAAATGACGACATCTCTTCTCTCCTATTTTTACGTTTTCCTTCCATTGAACCCTTCCCCTTGCGTTTTCCTTCAGTCCCTTCTTCCCCATCCGAATTAACCCTTCCTTCGTATGAACCCTAAGCCCTAAATCTAGACGCAGGTCACGATCTGGTACCTCGCGAGTTGCAGTTCTTCGTCAAACGTGACTACGTGCGACACTCATCCTATGAAAGCCTTGGTGGTGGATCGAGCGGCGTCGATGATGGAGGTAGCCACTATGACAGAGCCACTCTTTCTCACTCGTCTAAGCTAGGTTTGTATCGATTTCGCCGCAACTTGTTGATTCCAAGATTTTGGGTTTTTAGTTTTCGAAATCTAAGCCCTAAATGTGATATGTGTGCCAACTTTCCCCAAAATTTCATTTTGAAATTATTGATTTGGAAGGGAATGGTGAAGAAGATGAGCAATCTTGCAAGAAAGGAGTACAACCCCAAAATTTGTGTTAATTGTTGTCTATCCTACTGTTCTTTTTTTTTTGCTCTGTTGAGTCGGATTCTGGTGTCAAATTTTCTTGGTTCTCTTCACTTTTCTACCCAAATTCTAGACAAAAATTTTTCAAGGGCCCTTCCTTATGGTGGAAATAATGTAGAGATAGGAAAAAGTTTTTATTTGCAAATATCGTAGTTTTTGGAACTTTTCATTCTTTATGAAAATGATTCTAATGTGAAGTTGGTTTTCCTACAAGACTTTTTTTTTCTTTTTTTTTAATGATTGTTAATAGCCCTCCAATTTACACAAGTGGAAATTTCAGAATCGTTAGCCTTGAGATTTTCTTTCAATAGACTTTTTTTGCATTGTAAAGATTGATAAAGTTTATTGGACTTAGTTTGGATCAAATTCTTTTGCTGGTATACCATTTATGGCTATGCGCTCATAAATAAATATTTTACAAAATGTTTATTCAATATATTAATATGTTTGAGCAGCGAGGTAAATTATGTTTTGTTAGCTTCTTTGATTGCATTTAAAGATCTAATTTTTGATTAACATATCATATACAAGGGGATTAGGAATATATAATACGGGAAACAATTCTAGAGCTTTTGGGAGTTGGATGGCCTTTCCAATGTTTGGTTTTGAGTTGTAGAGGGTGTACAATGGCTTAAAATTATTGTTGGTTGTTTATAGATTTTGTGTTGGTCAATCATTTGGAAGGGTAAACAGCCAGAAGATGTCTGTAATTGAAGTGGTTCATATCAGCCACAGCTTAATCTATCTCCATATATTTACTCATTTGGCATCTTGCGAAATGAGTCCTTACTTGAATGAAGACACATTCTTTTTTGTGATTCAAAATGTGACATGAAGTTGTGGATTGAAAAAGAAAACGGCAAAATGTCATATTGAAAAAAAGAAGTAGAAGAAGAAAACGGCAAAATATCCTTACCCCATACTTAGCATGATTAAGAGCTTGGACCATAGTGATGAAAGCTAATCCTGCACCAACTTCTTTGTACACACTAGTCAAGTAATTGTGCTGAATTGACTTCCTAAATGGGTTGTGTTGCAATAGATTCTGAATAAGTTGAATGTTGTTGGTGCTTAATGTATTCAAAGAATTTCTCTCATTACTTAAGATACTTTTCAATGAATTAACTTGCCTTTATTCTCTTGCAGTGTAGGTTTTGCTAATTTGCAACTGTGATATGCTTTTTTAATATGGCGACAAGAAGAATGAGGGCAACAACTTCTAAATCAAGTAGTGTAACTCCCAATGAGGCCGAATCAGAGTTAACCTACTATTCGGTCTTCAATCACCACTTCTTATTGCAAAAACAAAGAAAAACGCAGGAAGAAGGTTTTGTGGATGTGCTAAGTTTGATGGTCCAAGTTGCTGCAATTTTTTCATGTGGGTTGACCCAAAAATACCGAATCAAGCGAGGGACATGATAGTCGACTTGCTTGAAAGAAATCAAGCACTATTGGAGTCAAGCCAATCGAGATGCGGCGATGATTATGTGAGCTCACTAATAGCTAAAATGAATGTGCAAAAGGCGAAAAATAGACTTTTAAAGGAGGAGCTTGCACGAGTGTAGAAAGGAAAAACGCTCTATCAATTGGCATTTTTTCTATGCATGTGTTATATCAGTATGGGGATTATATTTAATGTGAAAGCTAGTGAGAAGTTCAACTACTGAATGGATGAGACATTGATTAAAAAAAAAACAAAACAAAACATTAATATTGAAATCATTAGATACATTGTTGCAAACAAATTCAAGATGAGCAATAATAGTATTACATACCTTTTGTTGGTCACTTATTAAGGCCTAACCATTACCATTACTCATGTCAAGATCCTCATTCAACAAGTTGATAAACTAGGTCCATGTGTCCTTATTCTCAATTCTTACAACTGCCCATGCTACTGGATACATTTGCTTGTTAACATCCCTCCCTACAGCACACAACAACTCATCCTTCATCAATCCCCTAAGAAAACATCCATTTAATCTAATGATCTTCCGACACCTTGCCAAAAATCATTTCTTGCAAGCATAAAAACAAATGTAAGCCCTATCAAATAATGGTAGGGAATCTGGTAGTGGTCTTTCAACTTTCATTTTAAATGTGCTCACATGGCTTGCAATGTAAAGCTCTCCAAAGTAATCGTACATTGGTGCATACTCATTTTTATAATTGCCTTGCAATTCCTTGAATACTTTTAGCTTTGTTCTCTTGCATTGACTCAAAGTGACATTCACCCTCAATTGTTCTCTAACTAATTTATTCAACCGAGGTGCATTGATTTTAGGCATTGTAAAAGTGAAAATCATGAAGTGTTTAGTTAAGAAAGAACTGAAACTCTCTTATTCTCAAAAGTGATAGTACATATATGCTCATCAATGTACTTTTTCAAATGAAAAGATCCAGTTTTGCTATCGAGAGCACCATAAATCATCCAGTTACAATTAGCCTGGGCACACCTAACTCTTACAAATCTAGTGATGTTCTTGGTGTATTTAATTGCTCTTTGCTTAACCACTGAGTACCTCAAAATTGCATCTTTGAACTCACTTGAATCTTCAAATGTCGTGCCAACAATAAATACTAGATTCTTACCATTTTGATCATATGATGGAAACCTACTCCTCCTTCTTGAATAACATCATCTTCTTCTTTTTCACTCTCATCATCTAAATCCGAATGAAGACTTTCTTCTTCATCTGAAACATAGTACTTTATTTCGTACCCAGAAGCATCCACCATTAGAGGATCAACTAATAACTCTGTCGAAGAGTCAACGTTTAACTGGGAAGTTTCTTCAATGTTAGTTCCAATTTTGAGTATATGTCTCACCGAAAATTCCTTTAATTTTTTTCCTGCATTAACCAATTCAAAATCATCATTGTCACTCGACTGTTCCACATCCACCAAATTACATGCATTATCATTCTCATCATCCAAATTTCTACTTTCACCCTCAACTCAATTCCCGTCACCATCGTCATTTTCAATCATATTTTCAAATACATTATCAGCCACATTGTTAACACTTTCTATATTCACATCAAACAAATCTCTAGTTTTTATCTCAACTCTCCTTATCTTAGTAAGCGTCTCTTCATCATCGACATGCTCAACATACAATTCAATATTTTCATAATAAAGATAATGATAAAATTGATTTATTACACCGGAATTATCCCATAAGTACTTAAGAGTTACCCCATCTTCAAGAATATTACTTCCAAGAACTATACAAAAGAGTTTTTCTATTTTATGCCCACACAAAACCTTAATAGATTCAATTATATTGGACAATGAACCCTTACTTAAGTTTACTTCAACAACATAGACCATTCCATCTACATATTCTAAGGACGGTTCAACTTGAAATTTACCTCCAAAGAAAATAATTACATAAACTTTGTTGTTGCCTATTGGACCTACAAAGAAACAAAAACAAATAGCACTTTCAACCGTAAAATTTCAACTAAAAACTATTAATAACTTCACTTGTAAAGAAAAATGGGTAAGGTAAACATACCCATGTTGATGGATGACCTTGAGAGTAGGGGTGTGCAACCGGTCCGGATCAACTCAGTTCCTGAATTGGCCCACTCGGAACAAGGTCGGGAACTGGTTCCCAAAAATCAGACCCTGTTTGAACCCGTTCGGGAACCGGTTCCGAAGGATTACCCACCCGAGAATTGGATCAACCGAACCGGTTTGGAAACCGGTTTGAAGCCACCCCCAAAACGCACGCAAAACCTAATATGCTTCTTTCTCTTTTCTACGTTCTATCTTTACCTCCCGAAATCGCGAAGCCGACGCCGCCTTTGCCGTTCTCGTTGCACCCCTCGCACTCGCACCACCGCCGCCATTCTGCCGGTCATCTAAAGCTCCACTCCACTGGTTTTGCCTGAGAAGCCATTGACCCCCGCTGAGCTCGTACCCGAGCGCTGACGCCGCCTCTGTTTGATCTCGCCGTTCCACCTGTTGCTGTTGTCTTGCCGATGCCCCTGACTCGCAGATCTCGCGTCCGCAAGCCCACCTTGTCGCATCTTCGAGTTCGAGCAACCCACAGTAGCCCTCCGCCGATCGCCTCGCCTGCGCTGCCCTCCCCTGCAAAGCCACTGCTGCTCCTGGTGTTGGGTCCTCCTCTTCTCGACGCCCGACAGATTTGCTCCGAGGTTTACCTCTCACTTTGCCTGGAATGAAGCTTCTCTATAGCTGTTTCCGTTATTTGGATGACGAGATGATTATAATCTTCTTTCTGCAATTAAAAAGTGTTGGAGAGTTTTAAAAGCTCTTGTTGTTTCTTTGGTTGTTTAGATGTTTATTCCCCTGCATTGTTAGATTCGTTGAAGCATGAGCAAGCTAAAGATAATACCAATAACATTAGATTATGTTGCTTGTGGAATGATGTATTATAGCATGGTAGGTTAAGTCTTGTTCATTTTCGTTTTTCATGAAAATGGGGGTCAACTGCTAAAGCATTTCTATCATCATTTGTTGTAGCTTTCTCATTCTTAATCGAAAGGTTCGCCCTAAAATTTTTTTAAACGTGGAGTATGGTTTGAAGTTGGTTTAGTCTTGCTGTAACTTAATAAGATCTGTTGTGCAGCAACGCTGCTCTAGCTATGGAAGTTGTTTTGTTGGGGGATGAATATGACGAAATTGCTGTGTTATGCTGAAAGAGAAGATGTTTAGCAACTGGTCTAGGACTGCCGCATTTGTTGAAAGCTTGGTGAGGAACGTTAGCTACTTAAATCACGCACTAATTTCTCTAGGCATGTAGGTGGACTTTTACTGATTTCGCCCGCATATGAAGAAGAATGGTCTAAACGCTATTAAGTGTAGAGAACAGGGAAGAGGAGCTGATGAAGTCCACCATATTTCCCTTTTCTTCTCCGGGCTGTTTCTGAATGGATCTTTTTGAGTTGTCTCGTGCTATTAGTAAATAAGACTCTGTCAAAGGAGATCTTTTGATGACTAATACAAGGTAAGGTGTTAGAGCAACCTTAGTCGTTCCTCTCTTTTTTTTTCAAATAATCCAAGACATGAGTGGAAATCCAACTGCTAGAGACCTATTGGACAATCTTGCAAGCCCCATGAACTAATTTAATATAGATGTTTGACCTATGCATGTAACTCTTATCTAAATCCAACTGCGAGTGACTTCTTGGGATGAATGAATTACTTTCTATCTCCAAAGTTATGTTGAGAGATTTGATTTACCATGAAAACTAATTTGTTTTTGTACAATCCTAATGTTATAAAATTTTATTTTATTTTTCAGTTTTCAGTCAATGAATCAAGACAGACATATCAATGGAAGTAGAGGGATATAATGAAATGAGTCCACTCATGGAATTGCCATTCCATGGAGTTTATGAAGTGGAATCTGCAACCATGGGCGCGACAAACAAGGTGAGGGTACCTAACTCTCATACTGCTTCGGGTAAAAAACAAGCTAATCAATCAGATTGTTGGGATCATTTTTCGAGAATTATAGATGAGAAAACACAGAAAACAGTTAAGGTGAAGTGCATTCATTGCGGAATGGATTATGTGTATAATGTTGATCATGGAACCTCTACTATGTGGAAGCACTTGAGAAAGTGCAAAAAGTATCCTCACACAGATAAAAAGCAAATATTCCCTTACCTAGTTTAAGACTCAAAAACTGCTTTCTCGAGCTCGCTTGAAGGCTGGCTGCTTCTTTGGTCGCTAGTCCTTCGAAGAACAGCAATGAAACAAGATGAAAATGAGAGAGGGATGCGTAGGGCGAGTGAGGGGAAGAAGGCAGAAGAAGAACAAATGAGAAGGGAAAAATAAAAGCAGAAGTTAGGGGGAAAAATGAAAAATTTCCTTGGGAAATTTTCCCTTGCTGTAGCCATGCAAAGGAGGAGATTGACTGGGGAAATTTTAGAGCCATCATGAGGTTTAGGGGCTGAAGTTTCGTCTGGGGGAAAGGGAAGAACCGAAACTTTGCATGGGGAAACCAAAACCTATTGTAGAAAATCCTAGATTTTGTCCTTTTTCCCTTGGCTTACATGCCCTAAACAAAACTTAATCTAAACAAAATAAAACTAATCATTCTCCTAGCCCAAAGAATTCGGCCACCTCCAATACTAGGCACTAATCAAACAACTTTATTCCAAGATCCTCCATTATTAACATGACCAAAAACTTAGTGGAATGGTATAGATCTTTAAGTCATAATTTCTAATATCCAAGGATCTTATGTCCACCATTAATTTCATATACATTACAACATCACTAATTAAGTTATAAGAAAACACCATCGAAAATTTAAAATCACTTGAATTCGCGCAAGACGAACATTGGCAAAAAAACTCGGCATTTATCCTCCTTAACCGAGCCTTCCGCACACGTCCAGCCCACAGGCCTTATTCACGGTCCACCGTCCTCTCTCTCTAGTCCAAACTCATCCCAAAATTAGGCTCACTAGGCCATCACATGCCTAGCCCACACGCAAAGCCCATCGGACGATCCACCTATCCCGATTCCTCTTCTGTCAACAAGCACTAGCTTAAGTGGGATTTTAAGGCTGAAATTTCAGGATGTCGCATTGTGGTTGATATAAATTACTTCAATTATAGACATCTTTGGGTTGTTTATCTTTGCGAATGATTAAACAATGCAAAACTTGTAAACAACCTACAATAATTCTAAGCTATAACACACCCTCTGCAATTCGGAACCAGACATTGGAAATGCCATCCAATTCCCAAAAGCTTCAGAATTGTTTCCCATATTGTATATTGCTAGTCCCCATATATATGATGTGTTAACCAAAAAATAGGTCTTTAAATGCAACTAAAGAAGCTAACAAAGCATAATTTATTTCGCTGTTCTAGCATATTAATATACTGAATAAACATTTTGTAAAATATATACCCATATGAGCGCACGGCCATAAATGGTACACCAGCAAAAGAATTTGATCCAAGCTAAGTCCAATAAACTCTACCAATCTTCACAATGCAAAAAAAAGTCTACCAATCTCCCAAAAGAAAATCTCAAGGCTAACAATTTTGAAATTTCCACTTGTGCAAATTGCAGGGCTATTAACAGTCATTAAAAAAAACAAAAAAAAAAAAGCTTTGTAGGAAGATCAACTTCACATTAGAATCCTTCTCATAAAAAAAGAAAAGTTCCAGAAACCACGATATTTGCAAATAGAAACTTTTTCCCATCTCCAAATTATTTCAACTGTAAGGAAGGGCCCTTGAAAGATTTTTGTACAAAATTTGGGTAGAGAAGTGAAGAGAATCAAGAAAATTTGATGCTAGAAATTGACTCGAAAAAGCAAAAAATAAAAAATTACAAAAAATAGCAGGACAGACAACAATTAACACCATTTTTGGGGTAATGCTCCTTTCTTGCAAGACTGCTCATCTTCTTCACCAATCCCTTTCGAATCAAGAATTTTGAAATGAAATTTTGGGAATAATCGGTACACAGATCACATTTATTAGGGCTTGGATTTCGAAAACTAAAAACCCAAAATCTCATAATCAAAAAGTTACGGTGAAATCGACGACGAAGATACAAACCTAGCTCATACGAGTGAAGAGAAGAGTGGCTTGGTCATAGTGGTTGCCTCCATCGTCAACGTTGCTCGATCCGCCACCAAGGCTCTTGCGGGATGAGTGTCGCAATACTTGCGTTTGATGAAGAATTGCAACTCGTGAGGCACCAGATAATGATCTACATCTAGATTTAGGGCTTAGGGTCCATACGAAGGAAGGGTTAATTCGAACAGGGAATAAGGGACTGAAAGAAAACGCAAGGGGAGGGGTTCAATGGAAGGAAAATGTTTAGGAATGTAAAAAAAGAGAGAAGAGACGTAGCTGTTTTGGATAAGTAGTATCCAAAACTACGTCGTTTTATTGACTTGGACAATTTTCCTTGCCCTAATTACCACGTAGGAGAGAGAAATGATTAAAATAAGCCATGTCAGCATTTTTCGTTAGTATAAATTAACGGTGTTAACAAAAGGACTCAATTAAACCAACTTGATAAGTTTTAGCACTTGATTGCACTTTTTGCAAGTTTTAAGACTCAATTGCATTTTCCTGATAAGTTTTAGGACTTCTACTAAACATATCCCTTTTTTTCCTGACCCTGGAATTAACCAAAACCAACTTATTTTTTCTGTCTTTTTGCTCGTTGATAAATGGATAAAAAGGAAAAGGAAATAGGAAATGCTCGCATGAGAAAAGTTCGCAATAGTTACTATATCATATCTCACTTGTATTATGTGTAATCATTATATTGAAAATTAAAATATTAGAAAAGAAAAAAAATAAAATTGAAAGTTGGTTAACAAAGGGTGTGTTTGGGAAATACTTCCCAAAGCCCTTTGGGCTAAATTGAAGGTGTTTGGAAATTTTTTTTGAAACCTCATTTCACAAAGGTCAGTCTTCAAAGAGTTGAAAGTCCAAGGCAGGTCTTAAGTTGCCTTGGACTTTCAGCTTTTTTGGCATGCCTTCAGCTAGGGTTAGTAACAAAAAATTCTTCTAAAACTCTTTGTTTTTCTAGTTTTAGCCTCAATGACTGTGCAGCTTCTTCTCTAGTTTTACTCTCAATGACTATTTGTCTTCTTCTCTGTTGAGGTTGATTGACAAGGCTGCGAGGGGCATGCGATTTCCTAGAGAGGGGTCAGGATGGTCACGGTGACATAGGCGACCATTGCTGGTGGTAGGGGTGTGCAAAGGAATTGGGACTCACCTAGATCTCCTGGAACCGAATCGGACCTGTTTGGAACAAGTGATTCTTAGGGAAATTGGTTTGGTTCCCAATTTCGATTTATGGAAATTAGTGGGTATCAATCCGGTTCCTGGTTCCGTTGGTGCATTCGCCCATCAGGACAAGATCGGTTATATTATAATAATATATTAATTTTTAATATTGAAAAAAATCAAAATCAATAAGTCTAAAATTTAGGATTCATGTTCTCTCTCAATTCTCCATCTTGTTGCTCTCAAAATCGCTCAAGCTCTCACTATCTCTGTCTAGGGCTCACATTATGGTATTACCTCATTTGCATAATCATTAGATGCTTCTCAACTTGAAGGGTGGCGACATTCTTGGGGTGGATATAGAATTTCTTTATTTTGTGGTTGAATTATGAGAAGTTGCATTGTCAGTTTGAGTTAGTTTGAGAATTCAGAATATTGCAGTTTTTCAATTGCTTTGACTTGAATAAAAGAGATGAGCTTGATTGGATTGTTATCTAGTTCAATCAAGTCAAACAAGCAATTGTCTAAATTTATTCGCTATGCTTTTGCTCTAGAGGGTTCCAAAGCTTCTTATCTCTAAATCAAAGACCTTCATCTTCGTCGAGAAAATGTTATTATGAGCAAATTGTGACTAAGATATGAGGATGACTTTTTTCTTGCGCATTCTCATTCCGGTACTAGAGTACCAAATTTGCCCACTTGTTCCTTGCAACATTATTAAGCATGCATAATTTTTTCTCATTATTTTACCAATTTTGGTTTCTCTCATCTTGGTTGTGTAAGTCTAGATTGACAATATTTAGTTAATGTTTGGTGAGACCGGTTTCATGGATCCATTTGGGAACCGAACTGGGTGGATCCATACAATCAATGGGCAGTTCTCGGTTTCAATTTTTCAGAATCGGTCTTTAGCGGGCGGTTTTTGATTCGAAGATTGGAACCGGCCACCTAGACCATGCACACTCTTAGCCAAGGGTCATGGGACCTTTACAAGGGGCCGTGTGATTTGGGTCACGTGATCTCCACGGGATCTGGGTTGCAACGACCTCCGCGAGAGGCCATGCGACCTCCGCGCAATTTAGGTCATGGTGACCTCTGCTAAGAGCAATCTAGGTTGCGACAACCTTCGGTGAGGCCATGCGATCTAGGTCATAGTGACCTTCGCGAGGGTGGTGAGACCCTCGCCAGGGGTTGTCTAACCCCAAGTAGCCCTCGCCAGTGGTCTCCAAGCGCCACTTGAGATCTGGCAACCTTTAATGATGGTTGCTTGCACTTCACCGACTATTGCCGCACTTGACAAGCTAGCTCTTTTTTTATAAATATAATTTCTTCAAATACTATTATGCTCAAAGATATTTCACCATAAATTTTAAGAATATAATTTATCAAATATAATTTATATTTTGAAAAATCCCTTCAACTTAAAGTTTTCACAAAGTCTAACAAAACACAGCCAAAATATCCGCGTGGAACAATGGAAAAACACCACTCCACCGTACAAAAATTTGACCACGTGGAACAACACCTCCCACTGCCCAAAGTCCACAAATTCCAGCCACCGTCCTCCTCCTTCCCCTCGCCGTTCGCCATTTCTGCTCCGCTTTCTTCCCCACTCCATCGATCACTCTGCAACTTCCCATCGATCTTCCCTCGCGAAACCTCGAATTCCGCGAACCCCCGCCGAAGGAATGGCCTCGGCCGCTTTCTCCGCCCCTTCTTACGGCTTCCGTCGAGCCGGAACGAATGGAAACTCCCCCTTTCCGACCTCCCTTTGGTCGTCGGCCGCTCTTCGCGTGCCGTCATCGGTTCGATCATTGCTCGGTTCATGTAATTCGGCTTTTCTCGTTAATGGGTTGTCGTCGTCGTCCCTTCCAAGTTCGTCGCGGCTCAGCTTCAGTTCTCGCTCGTCGGGTGTTTATGCTAGAGCTGCCACTGAGAAGACCCTCTACGATTTCAGCGTGAAGGTATCGAATTTCTCTTCTGGGTGTAGCTGAAATTGGTTCTTGAAGAGATTTTCTTTTGTGGGTCGTCAGGGATCTTCGTAATTCACTTAAATACGATGTTTTTATGTATTTATTTATTTTCGGTAGAATCAAGCAATTCTGATGGCTTGCCCAATCGACTTTGGAAATTAGAAAAAAATATATCTTAATTGTCTCAGCTGCCACACTGTTTTTTGCATCTTCTCTGTTTTATTGTTACTTTTGGATGACGAGGAAGCACATTTTAGCTACTTAATATTGGTGCTTCCAATTTGGACTAAAAGAAATTAAGCTGGAGTTGAGGTCGCTTATTTGCTCTTTGTTCATGAATTGAACTAATTTGCAAATTCTCCACGGTATGCAAATCCTTAGAATTAAGATTCATGCTGTTGTGGCTAAAAATTCTTCGTTGTTTTGGCACCTACTATGTTTTGGTAATTTATGTGGACAATTGTTATACTATTAATTTTTCGGTTTACATACTGAATTTTGGGTAAAGCTGCTTTATTCATGATAATTGCTAATTGCTGCCCACATTTTTCTTCATGGTTCAGGACATTGATAGGAATGATGTTTCATTGAGCAAATTCAAGGGAAAAGTCTTATTAATTGTGAACGTAGCTTCGAAATGGTAATTGCTTTGTCTTCTTCAATTGTCTGATTTAATTTATCAGATGTACACTCTCATTGAAGAATTTTCTTGTGATTTAGTGGTTTAACGACATCAAACTACAAGGAGCTCTCGCACATATATGAGAAGTACAAGACTCAAGGTGAGATGAGATTGTGAGGAGAGTTATAGAATTCCTTTAAAAGCTTCTCCTGTTTGAAGTTAGACTACTATCTTTGAGCTAGGAGGGATCATTAATTTGTAAATATAGTAGATGAAATCATGATTTAGCAAAGGATGTGAATCACTTTATTATATCAGTGTCTTTTTCCACTCATCGGCAAATGTACAATATCAATGGATTTTTGTCTGTCCTACACGCCAAAAGATTCAAGTGGAAGTTCTGTTCAAGTTCTCGAGACCATCTAATTAGGAGCTGAATTTCCTTAACAACAAGTCATGTCGATCATTATGCTTCTCAATTATAGTTTTTAATGATATGGGCTCCAACCAGAATTTAATCTTCTCAAGCAAGCTTTGTTTAGTTTGGCCTGTGGTACTGGGTCTTACACAGATTGCTAAAGGGATTGTCCAATGGTCTTTGCTGCGGTTGAGTGTAATGGTGTGCTAGAAATCAGTTGTCCGTTATTTTTCTGTGGGACTTTTACCAGTTTTTGTTCCAGTCCATTTTCAGGTGTCATATTTTGCCAATCATGTTTGTTACATCGTCTTTTTGGTACTCTTGCACATTTACGAATGGCACAGTTAGAGATGCTTCCTTTGTGTGTGTATTTGTGTGTGTATGAGTGAGAGAGAGAGAGAGAGAGAGTGGTATATCCTGGATGGATGGATGAATGGATGGGGTGATAGGGGTAGAGAAAGAGAGATGTACCTCCACTGATGAAAAGGAAGGGTTCTTTGTTTTGATGCAAGGAGAGAGACATAGAGAGGGAGAGGCCTATTGCCTCTACCACAAGGGTGGGATGGCTGTTTCTTTGCTGGGATGGAAACAGTGGGAGACCTCCACTGATGAAAGGAAAGGAGTTTTTTTTTTTTTTTTTTTGGGGGGGGGGGGGGGGGGGGAGCTATATATTTTGCTATATCCGAGAGACAGGAAGAGATCCACTTCTTAGAGAGTGAAATAAGTTCTTTGCTTTGATTCAAGGAGAGAGCTATAGAGAGGGAGAGACCTATTGCCTCTACTGGAAGGGTGGGATGGCTGTTTCTTTGCTGGGATGGAAAGAGTAGGAGACCTCTTTCCTCTAATCTAATGTATAGCTTGAATCTTCTATGCGGATTTGGATTTGGTTAGTCCTCTTTCTATATCTTTAAAATTGATAAGAAACACCTTGGGCTGTCCATGTTACAGGTTTTGAAATTCTGGCTTTTCCTTGTAATCAATTTGGTGGCCAGGAGCCTGGTTCAAATCCAGAGATTAAACAATTCGCTTGTACAAGGTTTAAAGCAGAGTTTCCGATTTTTGATAAGGTTTGACTTCCACACATACATTCTTTCCTCTATTTTAAGTGATGGCTAGAAGGAACAACCAACCTCAAGTCTGTTGGAAACAGGTTGATGTTAATGGACCAGGTACAGCTCCTGTGTATCAGTTTCTGAAATCGAGTGCAGGAGGTTTTTTGGGTGACCTGGTCAAGTGGAACTTTGAGAAGTTTCTGGTTGACAAAAATGGCAAAGTTGTGGAGAGATATCCTCCAACAACGTCTCCTTTTCAAATAGAGGTACGTTTTTTAAGCTAACTTGTGAAGTTCGGAGATATGCCTAAGTAATCGATGTTCTGAAGTATGGCAATTTCTTGCTACCATGACTGGCATGGAGATGGTTACAGTCTTGTATGTTGTCTGACTGTATATCTGGTGTGCTTTTGTAATCGTTCACCATGCCGTTCCCATAGAAAAAGTCAGTCCATATTCTTTCCCTTTCTGAGGCAGAGATTTTGTATGTTCATTGTAACTTCAGTGGGTTCTCAATGCACTAATTCACCTGGGTCACCGACAATGATAAATTTTTACACCTCCCATTCACCAGAAAGGAGGTCTATATGTCACGTTCAATAATTCTAGAAGAAAAGACCAACAAAAGACTTTGGTGCACATAATCTTTTGAAGATCAAGCCTCAGAATGATTTGAGCAGTTCTTTCGATTAACATTCTCGAGTCTTCTTGCAGAAGGACCTTCAGAAGCTTCTTGCTGCTTGATTGCTTATCCAACAGCGGATCTCTCACTGAACGAGTCGGGGTTAAAGGTTGTGCGGCACCTCTCTTTTACTATTAACATGTAGTTGTGACGTACATTTGGACATGCTGAACTGGAGTTAGTGGGTTGTTCGTTCATCTACAATTGCTTTTAGTGCTCTTACACCGTATGAATATGAATGCTGTAAGATCGGTATCCGCCAGACGGGTAAGCCATGTAGCATGTACTTACTTTTTGAGTCTCTGTACAGCCTAAGGATGTACGGTACTGGATTTCGTCTAGCAATTGAACTGCCACATTGCATTCAGCCTTTTCCTAGAGACTGCATCTCTTTCTACATTAGGATGCCGGGGGAAAAGGCGAGAAGTTTTAAAGAGTCGGCTCTCGACCCCGTGTGCATAGAAAGTTCGGTTGTTGTGCGAGTAGAAAGAGACTCGAGTTGCGGCGAGTGCTTATGGTCCCTTCCATGGTAGTGAGAAAGATGCCCGAGAACTCGACAACGGGGTCTGATTTGGTGCACTGCACTGACCCTGTCGGGGTCTTGGAAATCTAGGATCATGGCACGATCCATTACCGACCCTTTCTGTTCTTACTCGCGATACATTCATGATGCCGAGTCGAGCGTAATGGTTCAGGCGGCTTTAGATCGATTTGACATTTCTTCACGGATCAGCTCTCTAATCTTTCTCTCAAGTTGCTGCCAATCGCATTACAAATACGGTAACGATGGCAAGCTGCCAACGCCAATCAGAGCCGCCCTCTTTTAATATTTTGCGGCGATGAGCACATCTTGAAAAACTTTCTATAGAGTTTTTTTTTTTTGTTTTTAAACAAATGACATAAATGGTTCATGAACTTTGATCTAATGTGCATCTAATGTGCAATGTTGTTTTTTGAATTTTTAGTATATATTCAATTTAGTCTGTAGATATAATAAGTCTATGAATCATTAAAATTGAGAAACTATTTGTGTTATTATCTTCTTCTTCTTATTTTATTTTTTCTTTTCTCCTTTTCCTACCAATGCAAATCTCTCGACGATCAACATAGTTTTCTATTTATTTACAGATATCGGATTTTGGACATTCTTCAAGTGTTGACATACAAAATCTTTCAAGATACTGCCAATCGCATTACAAATACGGTAATGGTGGCAAGCGGCCAACGCCAATCAGAGCCGCCCTCTTTTAATATTTTGCCAAGATGAGCACATCTTGAAAATCTTTATAGAGTTTTTTTTTTTTAAAAAAAAAAAAAGCAAATGATATAAATGGTTCATGAACTTTGATCTAATGTGCAATTTAGTTTATAAACTTTTAATTTGTTAAATATAGTTCTTAAATTTCAGCCTGATGTGCAATGTTGTTTTTTTTGAATTTTTAGTATATATTCAATTTAATCTGTAGATATAATAAGTCTATGAATCAATAAAATTGAGGAATTATTTGTGTTATTATCTTTTTCTTTCTTTTTTTCTTTTCTCCTTTTCCTACCGATGCAAATCTCTCGATGATCAACACAGTTTTCTGTTTATTTACGGATATTGGATTTTGGACATTCTTCAAGACATACAGAATCATTCCTTTTTTTTAAAGTGGTGGTTGCATTTGATTATGTCGTAACAACTGTCATCTCGTCCTTGAAAATTGGGGGTGGGGGGAGTTCCTCTCCACTTTCCAAGTTCCAAACTCAAGAAATGATTTTTTTTTCTCATTTTCTCCGAATTCGACGTCATTCTCCTCGAAGGTCGAAGCCAAGTGTCGATCGATGAGTCACTCACACGTGTTAATAAATAACACTTATCAGTCCTCACCTTTCCTTACAAAATATCGATACATATTAATTGCAAGCATTACATTATAATATATATGATTAGATCATATCTCTCATTCTTAGATACGGTGAACAAATATAAAAAGAAACGTATATATATATTATTTAGTAAGCAGTACCAAAAATTAGTGTAAATAAGTAGAGTCGTGCTCACGAGATCGCGATCCTTTCAATAACCAATGATATATGAATAAGCATAAAGTAGCGTGGTTGATAATTATCATATAATTTTTTTAATCAATTATATGTTTTTAACGTGTAATTCTAAACAACTAATGAAAGTTTTCCTACACGGGACATAGGCCTGTGATGATATACCCCGCCCCACCATTTGCGAGGCACGGGGCAGTGGCAAGGACGAGGAATGCGATCCCCTAGCCTTGCTCCGTCCCGTGCCCATCCCTACTTTACATAAATTTCGATATCTCTTTTGAGAGATGGATAGTTAGACCCTTTTTCCTTCTGCGCTTTTCATATACAAATATAAACTAATTTTTAATTCTTTCCAACAAATCCTCCAAATCCCTCCTTCACATGTAGAAAGGAGCAAGTGGAGCAAGTACTAGTGAGTATGTACTATATATATCAAAATAAATCTAGACCCATATGAATTTATACATGTCGAAATTTGAGAGGAGAACTCATATAAAGAGCAGGGTGATCCTTGAACCAACTTTATTTATTTGATTTCAAATTAATCGAAGACGTGCAGCTCATGCCAAAAAAATTCATTCCCACAAATTATATTCAGATGTACGAAGCACAACGCACGTCCGAACCCGAGTAGGTATTTTATTAAATGTGAAATTGTTTATATATATGTACGTATGTGTGTCTGTATTGAGAAGGAAAGGAACCTCCCTAAGTTCAACCTCTTTATTGATTAAAGAATTCAGTTTTGCATCTCAAACCTTGCATCTATATCTCTCCCAAGAGTCAACATTTCCCTATGAAAACTCTCTCTCTTTCTCCCTGAAACCTCCGCAATGGGCTCCCTAGAAACCGAGAAGCTGGTCCAGAACTCCCTCTCCGACCACCACAAGCCTCCGCCGCTGCCGCCGTCAGCCGCCACCTATTTCCAACCGAAAGCTTCCAAGAACCGCCTCCTCTCGCTCCTCCTCGAGCCCATCCAATGGCTCCGGATGCTGTCCGACAACCTCAACCCGACCTTCGTCCTTGGCGTCTTCGTCGTGTACGGCCTCAACCAGGGCTTCGCCGGCTCCTTCTTCAAGGTCGTTTCCGACTACTACTGGAAGGACGTCCAGCAAGTCGAGCCCTCCGCCGTCCAGCTCTACATCGGTTTCTATTACATCCCCTGGATCATGAAGCCCCTCTGGGGCCTCCTCACCGACGTCTTCCCAGTGATGGGCTACCGCCGGAGGCCCTATTTCATCGCCTCGGGGGTTCTCGGGGTGGCCTCGGCGATGGCAGTGGCAGCTGGGGGGAGGCTGCCGGTACCTCTGGCGCTGACATTCCTGGTGGGGCTGACGGCCGCCGTGGCCATTGCCGATGTGACGATCGACGCGTGCGTGGCGCGCAACAGCATCGAGATGGCGGTGCTTGCGCCGGACATGCAGAGCCTCTGTGGGTTGTGCTCGTCGGCCGGAGCATTGATCGGGTACTCCACCAGCGGTTTCTTCGTTGACCACATCGGAGCTCAGGTCAGCTCAAAGTTTCTCTCTCTCTCTCTCTCTCTCTCTCTTTTCCTTTTTAAGCTTAGCTTAGTCAAATTAAGAATATTTAGCTGTCTTTTTTCTATTCAATTACTTAGATTATCAATTAACTAGATCTTGGACAAACGGGGTTTCCTTGGCCCTACACGTGAAAGAAAGATTGACCACTCACGGTCAAATTTAACTACATGAAATTATACCTCATGCCTCATAGAGTTTCTTAAAACTCTATGCTTTTATCAACAAAAGATAGATAGAATTACTGGCTTTTTAGCCTTCATTAAAGAAACTTTAAGCAAGTGCGCGTGGTAATCAATCTCACATTTTGCAATAAACTATTCTGTTCTTTGGGAAATTGCTAGTAATTATAAGTAGATAATGTAATTTTTGTGGGAATTTGCAGGGAGCTCTGGGTGTATTAGCAATTCCGCCAGCCTTGTTGATAGTTCTTGGTTTTGTAATTCATGAAGTGAGAACAGACGCTCTAAATTCCGAGAAGAAGAAAAAGGTCAGCATCATTTTTCTATTTATTTCATTTTGCAACGCGTTTCTCATGGTTATATTTTTATCTATTTTTTTGCGTAGCTATTCGTGCTATAAACTAACCCTAATTTATATCTGGGCCATACCAAAAAACCATTAAATTATTCACTTCAAGCCTTTCTATGTTATAGCTCAATTGGGTGTGACCCTTGGACCTTGGCTTTAGCTTATTTAGCCCTAAAGAATATCAAGTGGATGTTTATATATCTAGAATGAGGTGGAAAACTCAGACCTCATCTGGGGTTTGGTTGACATTATGACAGCAACCGATCCGAATCGGAGAAGTGCATAGCGTGAAGGTTCAAAAGTTCAAATCAACTTCTCTTGAAAAAAAGCGTTGAATCGGTGAAGTAACTTTATGATAATAATTTTCATGTCGTGAAAAAAGGTGGGGAGGCTGAAAGCTTTGAGCATCTTGATTAGGGTTTTCCGAGGTTTGACTATGAGCAGAGTATGTCTAAGGGTGGAGGCTTGCCGACCAACTTTGGCTGTCCCTAACGGATCTATAATATTTTTGCCATCAAAGGTTACAACCCCAGAAGTAGCCTGCCTCAGAAACACTTCCTTTATTTTACTTAAATTCATATCATTGGCTAGATAAAAATGACTCCATTGTTGGCTGCTACAGTTCCATTTTTTTCTACCGTGACCTCCAGCCTGTATTATTCTTGAAAGAAAGCGTGTGATCTATCTCGAGATCCTCTAGGTCAAATTGCTTAGTTAAAAAGTTAATGAATGAAGTAGGAGATTGGCATAGATTGAATCAAATGAAACATCACAAAAAAGGGCGAAATTATCTTCACCACCAGTGGTAACTACTTTCTCATCCGAACTGGGTTCACCGCGACTTTGACCTGCGATCTCATTTTGCCAGAAGATCTCACGACATAATCCTGTGACTTGACCATTGTATCTCAGGGTCTCTACGCGGTTGTTTTCAGTAAATGATATGCTTTTGATCGTGTTCGTGCGCGAAGATGATGCGAGCGACCATAATTTACATAAAACTACAGAAAAATTAATCTGTCATGTGACGCTTTGATGGATACCCAAGAGGAATGGCGTGTAGATCGTATGATGCTCTAGTCTCGAGGAAGTTTTAAATTATAGTTTGACCTACGAAATGTCGTTGTCTATTAAGATGACAGGATCCTATCAAGCCTGATTGACGTTAACTACCAAAAAATATTATTTCTTTATGTGATCTTCTGCTAGATAGATTAACGAATTAATTATCTTACCTACTGGAATATCTAATCATCAAAGATACAACGGAAATTTCTTTCTCGTAGAAGCATCAGGAGTAAGCTGTAAAATGATCGAGTAGAGCTACAAAAGATGTTTTACTACATGATAGCTTCCATCTATAATAGCATAATTGTAGTATCCGGTGTGTTTTTTTTTTTTTTTTTTTAAATATAATTCTCTTGGGTAGGATTTGGGTTTTGGGTGGTAAACTTCAATAGGTGCCATTGTAAATATCGAAAAAGGCTGGTGGTAAGATAAACGACCGGCGACTTTTTTTTAATGTAATTTGTTGGTTACTTTCCGACGAAATCATTAACCTTTTTAATTGTTTGTAGGTTAATGATTTTTGTATTAACTTATCAGATATTATTTGCATAATCTCACCAACGCTTAAAATTTACTTACCATTATATGAAACTACCAATCCAAATTAGATTGATTTACCATTTTTTAATGATTTATTTTTGGACTGCTGCCTTGTGGTATGTTAAGACGTTTCTTTATCTATAGAGAGACCCACTTTGACTTAACCTCACACCGTAATTTGCACATAAGCATCGAAATCCGAGAAAGACGTTTCATGTGGTTCATTAAGGTTAGATCACAGAACCAAGCATCTTACTCATATATTGCATATCAAATGAGAGTAAACTCAGAAGTTTGAAAATAAAAAGATCACCAGATATAAAAACATTGCATTATACAGATTTTTTTTGTCAATGTATTGACTATAATCAATGTGCAGGCGACGGAGAAAATAGGAGCGGCAGTAAGAGGCATGTGCGAAACGATAAAACTCCCCCAAGTATGGAGGCCATCTCTCTTCATGTACCTGTCCTTCTCTCTCAGTATCAGCACGCACGAAGGCCAGTTCTACTGGTACACCGACCCCAAAGCCGGCCCCGCCTTCTCCCAGGAGTTCGTCGGCATCGTCCACGCCATCGGCGCGCTCGCCTCCATGGTCGGCGTCCTCATCTACCAGAAGACCCTGAAGGACTGCTCGTTCCGGAAGCTCCTGTTCTCCGTGCAGTTGCTGTACGCCGTCACCGGGATGCTCGACCTCATCTTCGTCCGGCGGTGGAACCTGGCGCTCGGGGTGCCCGACTCGTTCTTCGTCATCACGGAGGAGTGCGTGTCGCGGGTCGTGAGCCGGATCCGGTGGATGCCGATGATCGTGCTCAGCACCAAGCTCTGCCCTCTCGGGATCGAGGGGATGTTCTTCGCGCTGCTCATGTGCATCGACAGCCTAGGGTTCCTGAGCTCCAAGTTGGGAGGAGGGCTGGTGCTTCACCTGATGCACGTCACCAGGACGGATTTCAGCAACCTGTGGCTGGCCCTCTTGATAAGGAACGTGCTGCGGCTCGCCACGCTGGGCCTGATCTTTCTGGTCCCGGAGGCGGAGCAGTCCGACGTCATTGTCGCTTCCGGCGGGTTGAGCAATAAGAACGGAAGCGGGAATGCCAAAGACGCCGACGAAGATGACGACGACGGCCACCACCACCGCCATGAAGGGTTACAACTTGTTCCCACGAGTGAGAAAAGCGAGGTTTAACACTCATCGATTTTGTACAGACGTCGAGGCATCTATTACATTAATTGATAGAAATTTCAAAAAACTTTCAGCGCATATCATTAAATAAGATGGAAGGCTCTCTTTTCCTTGGTTATCCAACTCTAGGGTTTGGCATATTCTGCTATAGTGCTGGAGAATACGTGAGATTCTCTAAAGTAGAAGAGAATTTCAATATTCTTATATTCACGTGCTTTGAGCGAGATTAATTTCATTAACTCATTATCCACGAACTAAGTTCCGATGTTACGAACGAAGGACAGTCCATTTACTCTCGCAGGATTCAATCTCGCAAGGTTCGTTGCAAACTCGACCTGAGAAATTGAGGTAATTGGTTTTCTATCCGGTCCGATCTCACTTAGAAATTGAGCACCGACTGCCCAGTCAATGAAACCAAACACTTAATACATAAATTTATTATTATTTTAGAATTTATAACTATTTTGGACTAAATTGGCCAGTCCGTCCGATTGAGTCCACTTTTCGGTTCGATTGGTCCCATATGTTCACGCTACGCGGAACTACAGAAATGCGCGACCAGGTGGGCCCCCCCCCCCCCCCCCCCCCCCTCTTTGAGCTTTCGTTGACCAAGAGATGGGGGCATACACGTCATTCGATCTTCCCTCTTTTCCATTGCGCAAACGCGTCGTGGGACCCAGCAAGCACCTCTCTCCCTTTCTTTTCCAGCTGCATTTTGTCGTCTTGTCCATCCTTTTCAGCTAATGCAGAATCATCGTAGCGTTTCCAATTGGATGGATGAAGGAGTCTACAGAATTTACCTAAACGTGACGAAATTAGATCTAAATTGACTGAGTTGAGGTTTCCTTTTCGATTTTGTTTCCTCCACGACCTTGGACCCGAGAATCATGGCCAGAGGCCGAAAAGGGCGGTTGGCATCATGAGTCATGATTGATGTCGTGTCGAGTTTGTTAAAAATGGATATGAGCATGTTAAGATGCGCATAATGACTATTTTATTTTTGTTCAAATATTATTTTTTTATTTTAGAAACAAATTTAATTTGTGAAAGATGAATCTGTTTAATTGTCATTTTTTCATTCTTGGGATTATCTTTTCTTCGGAAATAGATTTAAAACAAAATCAAGAAGTAGTCTTTTAATCGGTCTCTTGCTCGTTGATCTGCCTGATTGCTCACTCATCATCTGCTCACTCGCTCGCCGTCCACCCACCCCTCAATTCGCCACCTGTGCCCCATTGATGTTTAGGAAGGAGAAATTTTATATTATTATTAAATGTATATTTTTTCTTAGAAACTTATTCATAAATAAAGATATAAAAATTTATTTATATTTAGAAATCAATTTCTGATATTTCTTAGCAAATGTATAAGAAGCGCCACCTTACTTTCCATTTCCCAACACCCGAGGGCACCGTAGTTATTTGATTTGCGGGTACGACAAATTTCCATGATTTTTCCAAAAGATTCGAGAGGATGCAGTTTTAAGCTCATTTAATGCCGCGATGTATTTGAGAAAGTAAGATTAACTTTACACCGACCCAAAAAAAAAAAAACAAGATTAACTTTACCAATTTTTTTATTTAATTATATAAATCATAATACTGTCTTAGTTACAGGAGCCCTCGATTTAGTAATAAGAAAAAGAAACAGAGAAAAAGACAAAGCAGAGGAACCTGCTCCCGGCACATAAAAACACAAACAATAACACTTCAAAATAACATGAATGATCAATTTAAAAGAAAAGAAAAGCCCCATAAAATAATTCGTCACAGTTAGAAAAGAAAAGGGTAAAATAATTGGTAAAAGTCAGGAAAAAAAAGGCAAAAATGTTAAAGTTAATTTCATGAAATGAAAGCGAAAAATCGAGCAGGGGCGAGAAACGAGAAATCTTAGGCTCAGACCAAGTTTGCAGGTTACGATCGAAGCGGAAGGGCAGAGGCATCACCCAAGAAACGCCGCACCGCCGCACCGCCCTCGGCTGCGACCAGACGGCTGCCGGTGAATACGGAGGATGGGACCGTCCGTTTCCGTTCACGGGCCATCCGGGTCGCCCCGCCGGAGGGCAAAAAATGCGAGTGGTGGGCGAGCTGGGGTGCTCCCTCGATGCCCGACCCGACCCGACCCGATCCTCCATGTTCATGCTCTTACAAACTTGCGAACAACCGTCATCACGGCCTCTATCAAGCAGTCGGGTTCGGGGCCGCGCGGTCGGAGTCCGACCGCGGCGGGGGGGCGATTTTTGACATCATCAGAAAAGATGAGGAACAACAGCGAGACGCCAAGAAAAGGAAGAAGAAGAAGATTCTCAACCAGCACAGGAACAGAGAGAGAGAGAGAGAGAGAGAGAGTCCATGGTTCATGGCGTCTCAGGGTCGCCCGTGAAATCACAGGCTTCGCCATCAGATCGCGGAGGAGGGAGAGAAAGAGATGGTGCCTCATTCGAGATCGAGCGTCTCCGACGAACCCTAGAAACGATGGTTTTCGCTTTGCGGTTTCCGTAGGATTCGCCTTTCGAGGCCCTTGTCGATTTTACCTTTCTGCCCTCCGCGCTCCCCGAAAAGGACCAATTTGACCGGAGGGCATTTCGGTCTCCACGGTGGGTGATTTTTCCTTTTCTAAACCGGGACTCAGCGACAGCGGTGATTATCTGATCTTGAACGGACTGGATTTTGTCGACATTAATTAAATTGGCTACATTGAGAAATTCTTGCAATTTTTAAAATGTATTAATTATTTTTCTTCTTACTTTTCAAAAGAATAGATCATGTAATGTGACTGTATTTACTGAGAAATATATCAAAAACAACCCTTGGAAAAAAAGGGGTGAAATTTCAAAGAAGATAGCAATCTGCAGGCAAGATTTTTCTTTGTTTTTGGGTCATATGCAGGGCAGATTAAATAGGGAAAAGAAACAATTTTCTTTTTTCGCGATAGAGAAATGTTAAAACTCTGCAGTAGATCCAAATCTTCAAACAAAAAAGATAGAAAAAGAACAAAAAAAAGAAAAGAAAAGCAAGCTCGTGAATAACAGAGAGAGAGGCTCAGATTCGTTCAATGATCAGGCAGATGAAGAAGGAACCCCGCCATGGCTGCGGCCGGCTCTGGCCGCCCCGCCAAGATACGGTCGGTTCTCAGCGCCTGCCACACATTCATTTCTCTCGCCCCGCATTTCGTCACAGCCTCTCTTCACTTACCCTTTTTCTCTTCTCTTTTTTTCCTAGCAAACCCAGAATCTGCGGAGATCGGAGTCGTAGTTCGGGGGGTTGGTGGTAGTGGTGTGTATGAAAATGGAGAAGCAGATGAGATGGGATCGGGAAGCAGCTGTGGCATGCTTTTGCTGTTTATGTTCATTCCCCTTTGTTTCGCGGGGCGGCTGTTTCGGACGGGCGGAAACGTGCGCGGAGGCACGCTCGCCGTCGCGGGCCGGCGAAATCATCGGCTCCGCCGTCGACCGGAGAGGCGGCAACCGCCGCCGGGACACCCAGGAGCCTCTCCGGGAGGCAAAAGCCTCATTCTCTCGAACTGAAAAGAGTTACAATGCCAGACCCTGAGGCTGCTCCTCTCGCCTCCGTTTTTACCCCTATATGATGATGATGATGATGATGGCATTATCGACGACCCGGGTCCAACCGGCTCTGAATTTCAATCCGGTTCTTGTGATTTTCAAATTTTATTAGACAATTTCTCTCAATTTTTTTGAGCTAAATTTCTCTTAATTTTTTGACAAATTTATTTGTCGTTGCGACAAAAACAACAAAAATCTAAAAAATAAAGAAAATTAAACGACCCTGCATCTGAGCATGGTTGGAAAAAGAGTTTCTTCTGCATTTTCCCGAGAAAAAAACCCGTTTTTTAAGATGAAAACACAAGAAAAAATCTATCATTAAATTGGGAAAAACCGAAACTCATAGCTAAAGAACAGAAGAAAGAAAAACAGGGGAAGAATGGTGGAAGACGGAGGCAGAGAGAGGCTCAGATTCGCCTTTGATCAGGCAAACGGAGGAGGAACCCCGCCATGGCTGCGTGCCGGCTCCGGCCGCCCCGCCAAGATACGGTCGGTTCTCGATGCCTGTTACTTTTCCGCATCTCGTCATCGCCTCTTTTCTCTTAGCGCTTAAACGCCCGAACGCTTCGCCAGCAAAGCTGGGAAACATCGGCATGCATCGCCGTCGGTGAATCGTGGTGCGGGTGTGTTGGGTTCAGATCAGAAAGGAGCTGCATCGTCGTCGTCGCCGTCGGCGGCAGAAGGTACAGGACATTTTGTGGCATTTTCCCTTTTGTTTTTTCTGTTGCTTTTCTTTTTGGAACCGGGGCCGTTCCGAATCACCGGCTCGTCGTCGTGGACCGGCGAAATCACCGGCTCCGCCGTCGACCGGAGAGGGGGCAACGGCCGCCGGGACACCCCTAGAGCCTCTCCGGCAGGCAGAGCCTCATTCTTAAACTAATGAGTGATGGAGACCGAAACCCTAAGCTGGATTTTATACCTCCGGTAGTGGGTGCCTTCGTGGAGGTTCTTTTACTCTTTTACCCCTTTGTGATGGTGGCTACTGGCTAGGCTGATTTTTGTTTGTTGGTAAAATAGACAGGAGAAAAATTGGGTAAAATAAGTGAATGAAAGAATATTCAAATTTTTTAGGCTTTGTGACAAGGAAAAGGAAAGATTGGAAAGAAATAATTTGAGAAAATCCCATGGTGTTGTTGGTATTTAGACTCGGTTTGTTTCGAGAATTATGTGACATTTTTGAAAAATGATTTCTAAAAATTCATTTTATAGGAATATACAAATGACAATATTTTCCATTGTTCGGTTGAAATTTGAAAATGAAATAAGGTATGAAAAATCTAATTTGATTTTCTAGAAGAAAATTACAAAAATATTCAAGAGTTTTAATTACTTTTTGTTTTTATTTTTCCTTCTTCTTCAATCGGTTGCAAGCCATGCGATGGCCAACAACGATCAAGTCCATCCAAGTTTGGCAAGTCCAGCCCTCCTTCGTCCAACTCTACATTGGCCTATAAGGTCCTGTTTGGGTTGGTTTCATGGGATTGGGCTAAAAAGGTTTTCCAAAATGTAAATATTGTTTAGTGAATTGAAATTTATAAGTATATTAGGAAACAACTTGGACTTAAATTGTTTGGTAAAAGTTATATATGTAAATGACTTTTACTAAATTAAAAAAAAAAAAAAATTGCATTTTCTTTTTTTTGGAGTTTAGCCACTAGTGGCTAGATTTGGCTGCCGAACGGCCTCATTTAAGGTTGCCCACCTCAACGAGGGTCACCTGGGGTCGCATGACCCAACCAAAGGTTTGGCGATAGTCACGACATCACGACCCCTTAGCCGGCGATCGCTAGTCCTTGATCGGCTTTTCTGTGCAATGGTATTCGAAGAAAATGAATAGTAAGCGAGGGCTAAGACTCGCATTTTGAGAATGCAACTTCCTAATGGACTTTGAACTCGCTTGAGACTAAAAGCCCTCACAGCCCTTTGTAGATACAATTGTATTTCTCCAAAGTTGAGTAATAAAACGAACCAAACGCATTTACATTTGACCAAAAGACTTTAGAGTCCCAAAACCCATTACATAAACCAAAAGAGGCCTAAATCTAGAAAGTAGGTTAAAGAGACTACTAGTTAGATGCGATCAATTCCTGAGTGAGCCAATTCTCAATCTGAAACCAAGAACTACCTACGAAGTTGGGAATCGAGAATCGTCTATTGGCTCATGAACCCAACCTTGAACCGACCCATGATGGTTCGATTTTTGGATGGGTCTATGGAACTAGCCATATCATGTCCCACATTCTATCATTCGCTTCACATATAAGAGAAAACATTAGATACTTTAAAAGAATCATGTCATCCATACTTTGAACCATTCAGTAGTTGACAGCTGTCCACATGGATACCTAATATTTTCTCCACATATAAGGATCTTTCGCTTCTATTCCGTATCCAGTTCTTCTCATCCCTTCTCTCTCTCTCTTTACATCGCGTTTAAAAATACGATTCCCCCATTTCTCATCCCTTCTCTCTCTCTCCGTTATAGGATTTTAGGAACTTCTGGCTGGCCTCTTAAGGAACGTGCTAAGGCTCGCTCCGTTGGGCTTGATCTCTCTGGTTCCAGAGGCAGAGCAATGCGACGTATTTGAGCAAATAAGAATGGAAGCGCGAATCACGACGAACTTGTTCCCCCGAGTGAGAAAAGCGAGGTTTAACCACGAACAGGATCCGACATCACGAACGACGGCCCGTTAGATTTGCCGGATTCGGCCTCACAGGGTTCGTCCCAGACCCGACCCGGGATGTCTGTCTGGAGGGTCCGACTCCTGCGGACTGGTTCCAAAGGATTCAGATGGCATACAGTTTAGGCTCATCTTATATCATTAAACGGAAAAAAGAAAGAACACTAACCTAGTGATGTATTTGACAAAGTAAGATGGAGTTTACCAAGTTTTTGACTTAATTATATAAATAATTATTCTGTCTTAGTTATAGTTTTGAATAACGATGAGTTTCGGAGATAGTAGTGAATGCGCATTGCTCGGACGCTCAACTAGTAATTAATAAAAAGGAACACAGAAAAAAACAAAGCAGGAAACATGTTCCCAGCACATAAAAACGCAAAAAAAAAAATGACACGAATTATATAAATTTTGAAAAGGGGAAGAAGAGAAAAAACCCATTAATATAGTTAGTAAAAGTTGGAAAAAGAAGGGGCCAAAATGGTGAGAAAAATAAAGGAATTTAGCACAGAAATTCGATGGCAAGAAAGTGAATCGAGTGGGCGAAGCGTGAGAAACGCGCGATGCTTTAGGCTCAGACCAAGTTTGCAGGTTACGATCAAAGCCGAAGGGCAGAGCCACCACCCAAGAAACACGCAACGCCGCCGCACCGCCCTCGGCTGCGACCCGAGACGGTCGCCGGCGAAAGAGGAGGACGGGAACCGTCCGTCCTCGTTCACGGGCCATCCGGGTCGCCCCGCCGGAGGGCAGAAAATGCGGGTCGGCGGGTGAGTCGGGCGCTCCCTCGATGCCCCGACCAGATCAGACACACGCTCGTCCAAACTTGGGAACAACCGTCATCACGGCCTTACATCAATCGGGTCCGGCCGCGGCCGGGTGGGGGCGATTTTAGATCATCAGAAAAGATGAAGAACAACAACAAACCAGAATCCTCTGAAGAAGAAGAAGAAGAAGAAGAAGAAGAAGAAGATTCTCAAGCAGCACAGAGACAGAGACAGCGAAAGAGAGAGACCATGGTCGATGCCGTTTCGGGGTCGCCGTGAAATCACAGGCTTCTTCGCCATCGGATCGCGCCGGAGCGACCGAGGGAGAGAGAGAGAGCCTCATTCAAGAATCGAGCGTGTCCGGCGAATCCCCAAAACGACGGTCTTCGCTTTGGGAGTTCGGCTGATATTCTGGTTTCCGTAGGCTCCGATTTTCGAGGTCCTCGTCCGATTTTACCTCTTTGCCCTTCGTCCTCCCCGAGACAGGACGAATCAGACTGGAGGGCATTTCGGTCTCCCCGTTGGGTAATTTTGCTTTTCTGAAAAGTGACTCCGGTCAGTGACAGTAGTGATAAATATGATGTTAAACTGACCAGATTTTGTTGACACTAATTGAATTAGCAATCTTGAGAAAAGTATACAGCTTTTAATGCATTAATTATTTTTCTTATTAATTTCAAAAGTAAATTATTTAATGTGACTATGTTCACTCTGAGAAATATATATATATAAAAAAAAAAATCTTGGAGAACAGAGGAGGAAAATTTCAAAGAACTGGGCAATCTGCAGGCAAGATTCAATAGGCAAAAGAAACAATTTTTTTTTTTCTCTTTTTACAATAGAGAAACAAGAAAACTCTGCAGTAGAGCCAAATCATCAACCAAAAAGAAAGAGAAAAGAACAAAAATTTGGCAAATTTAGGAGGAAATTCCTGAAGATAGAGAGAGAGAGAGGCTCGGATTCGTTGAATGATCAGGCAAAATACAAAAAGGAACCCCGCCATGGCTGCGGCCGGCTCTGGCCGCCCCGCCAAGATACGGTCGGTTCTCAGCGCCTGTCACACATCATTTTTCTTCCCCCCGCATTTCGTCACAGCCTCTCTTCACTTTACACATTTTCTCTTTTTTCTAGCAAACCCAGAATCTGCGGAGATCGGAGTCGTGGTTTGGGAGGTTGGTGTTGAGTGGTGGCGGTGGCGGCGGCGACTATGGAGAAGGAGATGCGATGGGATCGGATCGGGAGGCAGCTGTGGAACGGTCGTTGTTTCAGTTCATTTCCCTTTGTTTCGCAGAGCGGCTGTTTCGGACGGGCGAAAACGCGCGCCGAAGGCACGATCGCCGTCGTGGGCCGGCGGAATCATCGGCTCCGCCGTCGACCGGAGAGGCGGCAACGGCCGCCGGGACTCCCAGGAGCCTCTCCGGGAGGCAAAGCCTCATTCTCGCGAGCTCAAAAAGTTCAACACCAAACCCTGAAGCTGCTCCTCTCGCCTCTTGGCTTTTATATCGTGGAGGTTCTTTCCCCATTTTACCCCGGTCCAACCGGTTCGCTGATGGCATTATCAATTACCCGGGTCCGACCGGTCTCAATTCCAAACCGGCTCAAATCTCTTATTCCCTTTTTTTTTCCCGTGATTTTCTCATTTTCGTTAGAGAAAATCTCTAAATTTTTAACCAATTTATTTGCTGCTGCAACAAACACGATAAAAACGCAAAAAATAAAAAGGCCAAAAAATGAAGAAAATCAAACACCAAGGGTTGAAAAAGGGTTTCCTTTTCATTTTCCCAACAAAAAAAACCCGTTTTTTCCAGAGGAAAACGCAAGAAAAATCATCATCAAATGGGAAAACCAGAACTCAGAACCAAAGAAAGGGAGAAAGAAAACCAGGGGAAGAATCGTGGAAGAGAGAGAGAGAAGAGAGAGAGAGAGAGGCTCAGATTCGCCTTTGATCAGGCAAATGTAGGAGGAACCCCGCCATGGCTGCGCGCCGGCTCCGGCCGCCCCGCCAAGATACGGTCGGTTCTCGATGCCTGTTACTTTCACATTTCCGTAACCCGCATCTCGTCATCGCCTCGTTTTTCTTTTCTCAGCGCCATAACGCCGAACGCTTCTCCAGCAAAGCTGGGAAAGATCGGGCAGGCAGTGCCGTCGGTGAATCGCTGTGCGGGCGTGTGAACGCGAGGAGGGTCAGTTCAAGATCAGAAAGCAGAAGCTGCATGCTCGTCGCTGGTACGAGGGTTTAGGTTTAGGACTTTTTCGTGGCAATTTCCCTTCTGTGTTCTTGTTCGATTTTTTTTTTTTTTTTTGGAAGGAGCGGCTGTTTCGGAAGAGATGAGCGCGGGCGGCGCGCTCACCGTCGTGGATCGGCGAAATCACCGGCTCCGCCGTCTACCGGAGAGGCGGCAACGGCCGCCGGGACACCCTGAGAGCCTCTCCGGGAGGCAGAGCCTCATTCTTAAACTAATGAGCGATGGAGGAGACCGAAACCCTAAAGCTGGAGTTTATAGCTCTGGCAGTAAGTGCCTTGGTGGGAGGTTCTTTTACTCTTTTACCCCTCTTCTGATGGTGGCTGACCTCTTCTTTTTGTCCGTTGATCGGTCGGACATTAGCCCATCCTACAGTGGAGGGCAAAAATGGACAGGAGAAAAATTAGGTAAAATAAGTGGATGAAAAAGAATATCCGTTTTCTTTAGGCTTTGTGAAAAGGAAAAGGGAAAGATGGGAAGAAATAATATGAGAAAATCACATGGGATTAAATAAGCCGTTTGGTAATATCATACAAGCTTTCCTAGGATGGAGAAAAGAAAAGAGGAGGATGTTTTCTTGAAAAAGATAAATGACCCATTTTCCTTATTATTGAGCTACCGTGCTTAGTTTTTTTCTGGCTTGTTCTTTCTAATTTGAAAAAATGACGTGAATGATCCTAAATTTTAATGTGCAATGTGAAATTTTAATTGTACAATATGTTGCTTAAATTTTGGTCCAATGTTCCTTGTGGACCCTATAATATAAGGACTACATTGGACATTACCAATGATTTATGGACCATACCGAACAAATTAAAATTCTAGAGAGGACATTAGATATTGAACCAAAGTTTATAATTGCATAAATTAAAAATTCAATAACGGCATTTCACATATTGAATTAAATTCAATTGACCGTTCATGCTCCTATCCCTTCAAATTTCGACTTTTGTCCCCGGAAATGATCCATAGACAGGATGCTTGATAGGCCTCTTTCAAGCCCAAAGTATAAATGGACGAGTTTGGACAATGGCCGTACGTTAAATGACTTGAACTACCCAATCGTAGTGCGGACGAGCCCCAACATTTGAACGTGCATTTCAAATCAAGAATTGGATTGGACCCAACCCAACCTGCAGGCGCAAACGCAACAAAGTATTAAGCCTGGCATGGCCTACGGTCCTCGCCACTTTGTATCCTCTTAGTTCGCTAGTGCATTGTACCGTGAATCGATATTCGTGACCAGGCCTTAGTCAGGATAGTATTCTGGCCGATTCATGTAGATTGCCAATGGGATACGATGGAAAGACTGCATTTTTCATTTCGGGAGCACCGTCATGAATAGATCGTACACAAGACACTTTCTTTATTCAACCAGAAACGACACACATGTGCAAAAGATTGGACAAATTCTTCTGTTATCTCGTGAATTAAGGCGTCGTCAGGCTTACGAGGTCGCATCGATCTTCTCTCTCTCGAGCTCCCCCAGAGCCTGTCTCCACGCTCCTTAGCTGGAGCTTCTCCCCCCCATCAATGGCTTCTGCACCAAGCTCAGAGAACACAGAAGAACAGACGACGAAAGTAAAAGCGTGCAGAAATTAATCGAAACGAAAAATGGGTTTTTGAGAACGCAAAAACGGAGAGGTGGGTAAGGATCATCCATTAGGCTCAGATCAAGTTTGGACTCGGGTCGAATGCCGACCACCGCAAGGGACGAGAGAGAGCGAGCAGGGAGTCCCCCGCCGCGGCTGCGAACGCCGGTTGCCGGCCAAAACAGAGGCTCGCCGGCCGTCCGGGTCGCCCCGCCACGACGAGCAATGCGGGTCTCGCTCGGCCCCCCGAGGTGCGCACCGACCCGACCTTTTCCTCTTGGGCACACGCGCGCGCTCCTTTTCCAAACTCGAGCGATCGCGAACGCTAACGCGATCGATCATCACAGCCTCAGAAGATATAACGTGGGGGGTCCGGGTCGGAGGTCGCGGCGTTCGATCCGCGCCTTGCGGGTGCGGGGGGCGATTTCGAGAGAACAAAAGAAAAAGGAAAAGAAAGAGAACAGATATATATACCCATCAGTCATCACATACATACACCCCCACAACCCAGTAGAGAGAGAGAGAGAGAGAGAAAGAGAGAACAAGTCCAGCCAAGAAGATCCCGGCATGGACTTGCAGAGCGCGAACGAGCGAGCGAGCGAGAGAGAGAGAGAGAGAGAGAGAGAGAGATGGAGGGGTTGGTTCGGGTCGAGGGTCGAGGCGGAAATCACAGGCTTCCTTCTTCTTCTTCATCTCGGAGCCTCATTCGGAGCTCTGGAGCGCGTGTGCCGAAACCCTAGTCCTAACCCCTCCTTCCTCCTCTCTCGCTTTCGGCCATGGCGCTGCCAATTTATGGCAGGAGATCTTTTCCCCTTCTTTCCCACTATGCCCTTCGTCTCGCCCCGCTTTCTTTGCCCGACCCACGTGGAGGATCGATGGCGTTTCGGTCAGTTTCGCGGGTTGCCGGGCTGGGTTGAAAGATTTCTCTCCATCGGTTCGTAGTTTTGGAAGGTAGAAACTTGGAACGGAAATCACGTACATTTAGGAGGATAATCGGGAGTCAAGATGGGTTCTCAGATGCGGAAACTGGAAATTCACGTGTGTTCCGGATCGATTACACCTGTCGGGTCGGGTCAAACTTTTTGAAAAGACCGGGTACCCGATTTGACCCGATGTGGCGCGACCTCTGATTTCATTTGGCAAATGTTCAAGACCGTTTCGACATGTTGAGGCCAGCAGATCGGACGGTAGCAGCGATGAGTGGTTTAAATTTTGAATTGCATGATAGGTGACCGCTCGGGTCGCCTTGTCGCTCCTACCTAAGCACATGAACGGCACATAGGCGGCTGTTTATCCCCTTCTAGCAAAGGCCAATGTCTCTCTGTTCGAGCAAATTGTAAGGTCGATTTCGGTCAACGGATAACTTTTCCGAAACTCGGCCTATAAACGCGACATGCAGAGCCAGAAACACGATACGCAAAGGAACCTATTACATCAAAGAGCGAAGAAGAAACAGAAGAAGAGGACCCCTGATGACTTCAGAGATTCCATCGGCTCGATACATCATTTAAGTTTGTCAACTGACATTGGAACAGCTCTGAAGAATGTCTACTCTGTCGTCGGCATCTATGACTCCCTCCCAAATAAGAACTCCTGAATTGCTAATTTGTATTCACTTGCTGCTAGAAAAGAACAGTATCTACCAAAGGGAAACATGATTTTTGACACGGTTTCTTTCTGGCCTTCAACTGCAAATTAGATTAAATTCCGTAGTCATCTACTTAATATGCCGAGCCAGAGCCAGAGCCAATTTAAATGCTACCCAAGGTAGGGACACATGTGTAACTGTATATCATAACTCAGTAGTCTCAAGATCTGCCATAACTAATCCTACAGAATTTATCCTCACAAATCAAGGGGATGACCATCATCCTACCTATTGCTTATCAAACACGTTTTCATAATGCTGAACATCTTTTTCACCCAGGATGCAAATGGCAAATGGCAAATGCTGAACGTTGGAGTAGATACAAATGGCCATCAGTTTGTAAAAGCAAGCAGCTCGTCCATTGCAACATCATCAAATTAAAAGAACTACACTTTTGCCAGGAGACAATATAATGGAGGATGCCGGAGTAGCAGAAAGTTGCAACATAAGCCAATAATTTGTTGCACAAGATCTACCTGTTGCACTACTATGATATCCAAAGTTCCAGGTCACAGTTCGTAAAAATTTAATAATATACAAGGCATGGGAAATTTCTTCAAGCAGTGTAGGTCGTCTCCTCAGAATATAGATTAGCATATCATGACTGCATGATGATTCGATGCCACTTCCAGACCAAATTGGACATTAATAACAGAAAAGACAAGGAGATGTGCTGAGAAATGTATGATTCAGACATAAAAGAATAAAACCTGCTCCAAATAAAGACCTGGCATTAGCTAAATATCCATACCAACGTTTGAGAAGCATAAGGATAACACAGTAGAAGGAGCTGGGACACAAAGACAGACCGAGAAACTGAACACTTGACATGATGAAGCCTCAAGTCACATAGCAATGATCCAAATGGAAAAGAAGAAAAAATAACTTCACAGGCCACAAACTAAACAATATAGCTTTTCTCCTCCTAGGTAAGGCAGGAGAGGAAGCAGACGGGAATTGAACCAGGACCTATTGGATGTTGGTAAGGGTGAACCATCCCTGGGTCACGCCCATGTCCTAACCTAGCATTAATACTAATTAAAATTATAGATGAAGGCATAATGGGTGACATTGCAAGGCATAGTCAAATAACCCAAAAATAGTCGATACAAAAGGAGATGTGCATGCAGTGAGTGAGTATTATGTCTGCGGCATGTGCGCATGCATCCTGCAAGCGAGCACGCACCCTCAGATTCCGTGCACAATAAGGTTCATCCTTCAAGACAAGCTCTAAAACATGACAAAGCTCAGTCATCTTGTTTGCAATGTTTCAATGTAAAGCAAAATGAGAAGTATGAATGCCATTTCCTGGGTAAACATGTCTATTTTCCTATCCTCACTACTTGCTAACATTCTCAAGGACTTCAAACTATGTACCACATCAATCCTGGAGAGTGACCAAAAATCCAATCGACCATACTGTGCAAAAAAAAGAATGATGTGAATGGGGAACACACAATCTGGCAGAGAAATTTTATATTTTAAATTTTTATTTCAGATACTATTTTTTTCCTCATCTTAGTAACCATTCTGTCCATTCTCAACACCCAGACCATACAAAACCCCAGCATACTTCTCAGGCGAGCCATTAAAGAAGTTCTCCTTCAGTTTCATGAAAGTACTGCAAGTGAGCAAACTATCAGAACCTGCTTGATGACATATGCCAACCCGTTCCACTTCCAACAACTCGGCAACCTTATTCAAACCCCCATGAAGGCTATTGCAAAACTTCATCAAATGCTTGATATCGTAAAGCACAGGGAAGTACATCTTAATCAGATCAAAGAACCCGGACTGTGTACTCGGCAGACTCTGGCAGGTCAGCACCTTAAGCAAGTACCCAAAGTCATACCCGCTGTGGAATGTGACCCAGTGAACACCATCGTTCAACACTATCCCGGATGACATCAATAGCTCGCTGAAGCGACGAGCATCGACGCCCACCTCGTTGTTTTTCTTGAAGTTGATCCCACTTTGAGACAACAAGTCGATTGAGTCATGAGCATAAACATCCTCATTCAAATTAAACTCGCGGAAATTGAATTGCCACACGTAGTATTTATCCGTTCCGCAAGTCGGGAGATTCCCCTTCTCATCCGCGAAGGTCAGGCCCAACTGGATTAGCTTCAAAAGATCGACATTGGCCTTAAGGGTCTGGTAATTATACTCGGAGCTGCTCTTGAAATTCCCCACCGGGCGAAGGACCATCCCGGGGAACTCTGTGTCCATGGCAATGTAGGGATAATCATCCACGATCTCGCTAATCAACGAGAACTCATCTTCCAGATTGTATTCCCAAACATCCCTAATCTCAACAGAATCGCTTTTCGACAGAACAGACATTCTTGAATGTTTCCCGTCCTCCCAATGCTTCCAATATACCAAACCCGATCCGAAAAACAACGATAACCCAGAATCTGCGTCACAACAAAACACAAACCCAGAACCATCAAAAGAAGCCATCACCACCCCCACACGCATACCCATTTCAAGGCAAGAACTTGGGAAAGGACCCGACAAAGGAGAAACACCCGATTGGACAAAGATCTTTACCTGAGGATATTCGAGCCGAGGACCGTCCGTGGGCGCACGAGGAATCACCAAAAGGGTCGCCACCGAGGGGCTCCGAAATGGGATCTGGACGTTTTATTTATTTATTTTTTATTTCTGTCGGGGGGGAAACGATTCTTGACTTTTGGCAGGGGGAAAACCTTGTTGTTGGTGGGGTGGTTTTTTCGGTTCGACAGGCGACAAAAACCGCGTCTTTTTTTTTATTGTTTCTTCGGTTCCTGGATTGAGGGATGACTGTAGAGAACGGGAGGAGTTCGCAGAGGAAGGTCTCAAGGGCACTTGCAGATAGCAAGGGCTGCCTTCCTGTGCTCACATCGTGAGGAGGACATGCGATTCGAGGTTATATGGCAGAAGACTGCAAGAGATAAGTCGGTGGTTGTCGTGTGATGTCTCCCTTATATTGCCAGACCGGACAGGGCTGCCTCTCCCTCTCCCTCTCTCTCAAATTTTTTATTATTTTTTTTATTATTATTATATGGTGTGGCACATGGTTTTTCGTGATCGAATGTCATTTCACTGTTGGATGTAACAGCACCTCCATTTCTGACAGAGAGAATGGCAAGATTTTTTTTTTTTCCTCCCATAAACAGGTGTCTAATGAGTGCCCTTAGGGTTTTCGTTAATCATTCTCTGTTAATAAAGCGTGTAATTCTTTCGTTCTCAGAATGTCTTGATTAATTTTATTTAATATTCTAAAGGTGCTTGTCTTAAAGGCAATTGTTGACAAGACTTATTCAAATTATCAAAAGTGTTGTAATGAGAAATGAGGCGCGCGTGCAAAGCGGGAAAAAAAAAGTGGTGTGAATGCCGCAACGATTGTAGCTGGATAGACATGAAGAGTTCGCAATAATCACTCTTTCAAAATAAGGTAATTTAAGTAATGATGTAAAGTGAGGGATACAAAATGTATGACCAATGCATTTTTACTACTATCCTATATCTTTTATAAACAATCGAATCTAGGTAGGTCCTTAAAAGGCCTATAAGGAAATAGAAGGGAGAAGCTTCCGGGGAGGGTGACCCCTTTAATGCCCCTGTTCCTAAAGAATGGGGCTGTCTCCAATGGGGGGAGGCAATTAGCTGATAGGTGCTGGCCCCTCTATAAGGGTTTCCTCCCCACGTAAAACTAAGGAGTGTGGAAGATCCCATTTGGCTATAGCCCGTATTCCTTGCTAAACCGGGAAGAAAAATATCGATTTAACTGTAGGGGGAGTTAGGTGCCGTGTCCCCGAGGCATTGTTTCGGGCAAATCCAAGCAGCCCGCCACCTCTCCTTAGGACGTGGACAGGCATTGGTAGACCTAGCTAGAGAGGCTAGACCTCTTATGGGTTGTTGTAAAACCTTCCTAGGTGAACCTTTAAACCTAATTTAGGAAGGTGAGCAAGCAATAACACACCCCAATTATTTAAGTAATGATATAAAGTGAGGGGTACAAAATGTACGACCAATGCATTTTTGCTGCTATCCTATACCTTTTATGAACAGCATTTAGTTAACTCGACCAGCATAAAAAATAAAATAGTTGCTTTCTCCCAATAAAGAGATTCACATTCTCTTCATGAAATATAATGAATTTATGCTTTCGAGATCATAATTTATCTTCCCAAAGAGTATTTTCATGTAAAATCTGCTTAGTTCATGAAAACGTATTCGAACGGCCTCTACATAGATAGCCTTAGTTGCAGGAATTATGTACCTCAAGCTGAGCATTTTGCACTTGACCTATTTGAAACTTGAGTGGTCGTGCATGACCACATTCAATCTAATCTACAGGAGTTCAGATTCTAAGAAAAGCAACTATGCTCTCAGTGAGAGTGAGGGTGAATCTCGTGGAATGCTGGAATGGTTGAAACCAAAGAGTCGCACGCGACGAGTACCAATGCAACAACGACCTTACCAAGCACACAAGCGTGACAGCTACAAGTCCCCAAAACAACAGCTATTGCCAGATAATGGTCAATACAGAGGAGGAGAAATGGAGATGGTCTGTCATGCAAAGTCCAAGTTCAGTGCGTGCGCGAACCCAGCTTCTAAAACCGTGCCATGCTTCGAATCGTGCATCCTCCATTTGCATGCGACTGCGCATGAGCCCATAATCAGATGGCCAATTACCGGGAGCCCAGATGTCCGCAGCTTCCTACATTTGCATACTCTTCTTTATTGATCATCAATCTGCGACAGAGTCATTATGCATCCCGTTCCGCTCACTAGTTTCGCTTTCTTTACAAGCAAAACTTCTCCAGGCAACCAGTGTAACTTCTCAAGTGTCGATTTAGTGTGAGCAATAACTATCATACAGCAAGTGAAAACTTCTTGAAGGATCAGATGGCCAATTACCAGAGGCTGGATGTCTGTGACTTCCTACATTTGCATACTCTTCTTCTGTGATCATCAATCTGGCAAAGGTCATTATGCATCCTGTTCTGGTCACGAGTTTTTCTTTGTTTCTAAGCAAAACTTCTCTAAGCAACCGGTATCAACTTCTTGAATGTTGGTTCAGCATGCCCAATAACTATCATAGAGCAAGTGAAAGCTACCCATAGGATCATTTTCAGTCGATTTTGAGACATTGTTTTGCCTGTGATAACAATGAGCCCTTGAAAACAATGTGCTGAGAAAGTTCTGTAATCCATTAGGTCTTCAAAAAAGTAGCAAGCCATAACATGGCAAAACAGAATAGAGGAAGCTATTCACTATGAAGCCAATTAGTCAAAAAGACAACTACATATACTTAAACCTGTGCACGGTGAAGGGACCCTACCATTCCTAGGAGCTGTGAGGGCATAGAAAAAGAAAACGGTAGCAGGGAAAGGGCTAGCGCCAGAACTATCTGCACTATCATGGTTGAAGTCTGGATGATCGAATGAATTTGAGCATAAGAAAGAACATCTAAAAAGTGCACAAATAATGGACAGTCATGTATATACTTCATCTCAATAACACCAAAGAAATATATACCATATGATTCATATCCAAAGTCAATTACACAATTAGCCCACGATCCCATTGAGTTGAGCATTATGAAGCTTGAACTTGTCTCAATTAATACTCCAATTCAAACATTCAAACTTGACAAGAATGAACTAAACTGACATATACAATTTTAAAGAGACTTAAGAAACATCTTACGTACATAAACCGAATGAACAGAACCTCAAGTTTATTTCCATTGCAGAGAACAAAGACCATAACAAAAATGAATAATAGCAAGTAAAACAGTCATCAAAAACTGCTGCAGATATGAACACAAGCTTGCATGACATTATACTATCATATACTGAGAAAAAGTTTTAAAAGAATACTCAGCTCATGTGCATAGAGCAGATATCCCAAATAACACAACTAACCCAAATTCAACAGTCAGCTTAGAGTATTTCTTAAGGCATAGCAAAGAAGGGCCATAATGTTACAAACCACTTCCCCATAGCAATATTGGTAATCCAGAGTAATAGGAGTCATCCAAGGGATCATTTCAAGACATCCCAGCCCTTGAAGAGTCATGGCACACAGCAGGTACAAATCTTCCTTGGCTGATATTGGTTTTTAATTGTGTCAATCGGTCACACATAGTTCCGCTCCGATCCACTGGTCAACAAATGCGAAATCAATGCATTCTTTGACATGTGTGGAAGCTGAGGAATTTGTTCTACCCATGGCTCGGTCCTCCACTAGGTATTGCCCTAATTTCAACCTGCTCACGGTTAGCTCACCTAGTTTGGGACTAAAATCACTGACCTAACACCCACTCACTTTTGCTGCAGCTCCGTTTACCAACCACAACTTGCAGGCTCATTCCGCATACAGGTTCTCACTTCTTGTAGATGCAGGTTCTTTTACCCTTTCCCTCATGGTCACCATCAGTGACTAAGTAGTATTTCACAGTGCAGGGTAGTCCCACCCTAAGACATAGCTAAGGAGTAACATTGGAGAAAGTTCTCCTACCAATGACACTATAATATGCACGGATAATGCACAAACCTGGAAAAGTTACATGCTTCAAACGTACAGCAGTAGATAAATGATGCCCACAAGCTCAAGCTCTGAAATTATGACATACAATATCATCAAGATATAATATAGAAGAACACCATACACAGCCATGCTTCTATACAAGACTTCATGGACTACAGAACCAAAGCATACACAGAACATATAATTTGCAGGGAATTCCGTAAGGAGTGAGAAAGAGTCTTTATAATATTCGTAAAGTTCATAAAAAGAAAAATATATGGCTCAATATAAATAAACTACTTGCATTTCATGGTTAGGTACAATGTACGTCATCGAGACAATCTGATTGTAAACATCAAAGAACTCCACAGTAAGAGAATCTCAACATCAACAAACAACTAAATCATCTATGGCAAACCATGATTTATGAATAAAACACCCAGACTGGCCAAAGACAACTCATCAAGGGTGCTCAAGTTTCAGATCCTTCCAGAACTAATTCCTATTAAGCGGGAGGGATCTGCAAGAATACGTCTCTTTGAAGTCACTTTTCCTTGAAGACGTAAAAATTGATGCATAAATTTCCTTCGTAGCATTACGGGGGACTATATCTGTCGCCTTAAACCTCTTCACTCCATCAGAAGGCACACCATTCACTCCACGTCCACCATTTTTCAGTTTCCCATTTTCATCAACTTTAACAGAGGCTTTCTCAACAGCCTTTACCTCAATGCCGCGTTTAGCGCCAGTTAACTGAGTAATTTCTTCTCCACCAGCAACCACCTCCCCATTCTTCACCTTCTTCGCCTTCTTATCTCGCAATTTTGCCCTCTCCTCCTCCAATCTCTCCCTCAGGACCGCCACCTCCTCCTCGCCCCCATTGATCACAATCTTATCCAATTCACTGAACTCCTCATGACACACCAAACAAGACGACGACTTCACCTCCTTTAACGCCTTGGCGCTCAGCACATGGCCGCAGGTCCTCAAAGTGAAAAACTTGTACTTCCCATTAAACTCGAGACCCGCGATCGGGCACTGATACCGCGCGCCCTCGCCCGCGCCGACATCATCCTCCAGCCCCGGAATCTCCGTAAGCTTAACGTTGACCATATCCTTGAGACCCTTTATGTATCCGAACTCCCGGGGCAATTTCTTGCCCAGAAGAGCCTCCACCAGAGCCTGCTTATTGAAGATATTCCCCAACTTGTCCACCACGCAGGGCTCCCTCAAGGGCTCGCCGGAGAGGGCGCAATTAAACCACTTCGAGAGCCTCTGCTCGTTCGGGTCCACCTTGTCGGGCTTCTTCTCCGCGTACATTTTCAAGTAGCAGTCCCGCGACTCCGCCCCCGTCGCGCCGCCATCGCCGCCGCCGCCCCGGAGCCTGCACCGCAGGACCAGGGTCGAGAGCGGCGAGACCCCGGAGCCCCCGATCGGGGTCGAATCTTCCAGGGGCTTCCCGTTGAGGGTGAAGTAGACATCGGGCGGCGAGTCGGCGGCGGGGAAGAGGGAGCGCTTGAGGTGGCGGAGGGTGTCGGACGGCGCGGCGGTTAGGGTTAGGGTTCGAGTGGGGATCCGGAGGTCGTGCGATTGGAGGAAGATTTGGAAGGGTTTCTCGGATTCGAGCTGCATCTTCGAAGATCCTTTCGGCTGCGAATCGAAGGGAAGCTCTCGGATTGAAGAAGGAGAAGGAGGAGAATCGAGCTCCGTTGCAGGAATTCCTGATCGATCACTGCCTTCGTCGAGCAGGGATTTTCAGTTCGTCTTCGATTTGACCGATTAGAGAGCAGATAAATGCAGACGGGGACGGTGGCTAATCAGATGGGCCTGAGAGGGAAGCAGCCTGATGGGCTTTCCGCCGAAGGCCCAAAATCGATCTCTGGACTCTACCCCCAAGATTCAAGCCCAGGCCCAAGACCAAGCCCAAGCCCAAGCCCGAGTGTTGCGAATTATCTGATGATGCGGGGGAGATGATTAGCCTTTCAAAGATGTCGGGATGGAATGTCATGCGGCCGGCGCATGCAACCACGTCGCAGTTGTTATCGGCATCCGTAGAGCATCCGGCATTGACAATTGCGGAAAGAAGGGGTCCGCTAAGTGGTTAAGCGCATGGTTTGGATCCTAGAGATAACATGTTGGCTTTGAAAATACAATTGTCACGTTATGAGTGGAGTCTTACTCGATGTACGTGGACAGTACGGTTTATATGTATCCATGAATAGAAATTGAGCCACGAGATTCGAATGCACCATGTGAATATACGATGGATTACAGAACAAGAGAATGTGTATCCCAGATGGGTCTTTTGCCTTTGATTACAGGGATGCTCGGGTAACTACTAAACGATGCTGCTTCTATGCTATGAGCACTTGTGTTGAGCAATGTCCGCCGTGTCCTAAGTAATTTGGACGCGGGACCAGGATTACTGTCTTTCAAACTGCGCTTGAGCAAAATCCCAAAGCGCGAGAACAGAAAGCAGCACACCATCCTAGACCTTGACTCATCTTAATGCAGGTTTCGTGGATTCCACAAACGCAAGCTACATGGGTCATGCTGTAAATCTCCAGCCTTTAATGTCCGTTTAGGTAGATGTCTCTCTCTCTCTCTCTCTCTCTCTCTCTCTCTCTCTCTCTCTCTCTCTCTCTCTCTCGTGAATGGACAAGACAGGGACGGCACGAAGAGAGGGAAGAAACTGGTGGGCGTCGTGAATCGACAGACGGGAATCGTGCTCCACGAAAAACACGGATGGGGTGGGGTCGTGGACTTCTCTGGCTATAATCGAGAAGTGGTCCATTCTGCTGTCGAGAACATCCCCACAGCATCGCTCACGGCCACGGCTTGTGGCTCCAACGAGAGAAACGGCAGGCAGACCCGCATGTCAAAAACGGCATGTGTGGACACAAAAGCCCCTCTGAGTTCACTCGGGTTAAGTAACCTCATCAAACATTAGGTGACTCGCGTCACAATGTTAGGGCTACGCCGCTCGTCAGTTAATCTTGATGGACCATTATTTTAACATGCCAGTGTCCGCGTATCCAATACCCCTACTTATTTCCCTCTATATATCTGTCTTCCTCGAGAGGAGGGAATACCTTTGAAGTGTTTTTCTACGTCCCGAAAGTCTCAAGATCTAGATTGAACCAAAATGAGGCCTTTTGAGAATATGTTAAGGTCTATCTAGACCCATACGTCAAAAACGGCATGTATGCACCATGTTAGGGCTTTTGTGTCCACCTGTATGTCAAAAACGGCATGTGTGGACACAAAAGCTCCTTCGAGTTCACTCGGGTTAAGTAACCTCATCAAACATTAGGTGACTTGTGTCGCCATGTTAGGGCTGCGCCGCTAGTCAGTTAATCTTGATGGACCATTATTTTAACATGCCAGTGTCCACACATCCAATACCCCTACTTATTTCCCTTTATATATTTGTCTTCCTCGAAAGGAGGGAATACCTTTGAAGTGTTTTTCTACGTCCTAAAAGTCTCGAGATCTAGATTGAACCAGGATGAGGCCTTTTGAGAATATGTTAAGGTCCATCTAGACCCGCATGTCAAAAACGACATGTGTGGACACAAAAGCTCCTTCGAGTTCACTCGGGTTAAGTAACCTCATCAAACATTAGGTGACTTGTGTCGCCATGTTAGGGCTGCGCCGCTGGCCCGCTAGTCAATTAATCTTGATGGACCATTATTTTAACATACCAATGTCTACATATCAAATACCCCTACTTATTTCTCTCTATATGTTTGTCTTCCTCAAGAGGAGGGAATACCTTTGAAGTATTCTAAAAATCTCGAGATCTAGATCGAACAGAATAAGGCATTTTGAGAATATGTTAAGGTCTATCTAGACCCATACGTCAAGAACGGCATGCATGCACACGAAAGCTCCTTCGACTACCCTCGAGCTGAAGTAGCTGCGGAGCTTTTCTCACTGAAAATTTCCAACAACCCCCGGCCGGATCCGTGCTACTTCTGGTGCGGAGCTACTCTTCCTTTTCTCTATTTTGACCGTTTATCTGGTCCTCAAGACGTGATTCCAGAAGCCGCCTATAATGTTTTATGCGAAACGTGAGGAGATTAGAAAAGGGTGTGAGGAAATATGAACCTCTAGGTGGGAAAAGGGTAGATATTGGTGACATTTATTGACTATAATTGATAGGAGAGCACCCGTTACCCTCCAACCCCTTTGAAAGAGAGAGGACATCGAGAGTACTTAATAGCGATATGCATTAAAGATTATCAACATGAAGAATCAAGACATTAACAACTTTAAAAGAAAAAAAGAAGTATGACAATTAGAAATAGAAAAAGAAAGGCCTTTCATTGAGAAAAATAGGAGTCAAATTCAGTAAATTGAGAATGGAATATTTAGAAATTAATGTTAGTATTTTTGTTAAGATTAATATTAACATAGAAAAGTATAAAATGAAAAGTGGGGAAGAATCTAAAAGAATAAATTAATATAATTAGAGAAAAATATACGTGACGAATTTAAATTCACTTCACTGACTACAAGAAAAGATCGCATTGAGAAATGGAAAGAGAAGGGAGTTGGCCATGTAATTAAAATCGTGAAAGTCAACTTGAATTTTCGTGATGAAATAGGCATAATTATTAAGCTTGACATGTTAGAGAAAATTAATAAAATTATTGTAAAGCATGAACAGAAACTTTTTTATTTTTTGGATCCATTAAATGTTTGGTTAATATCACAAGAAAAAAAAAATCCTATATTGATATATGCATGTTGCATTTGCCCAAAACAAATTTTTGCGTTTAAAAAGACCCCAAACTAGTATAATGTCCCACATTTACTTACTAATTTTCGTGAAAAATTTTCAAACTGATAATACACATATACCTCATTTATCCTAAACTAATTTTTTTATCACGAAAAATTTAAGGTTTTAGCAAAATTTTGAAACTTGAGAGAGCTCTTAGGAAAGACTTAACAGATTTCTTAATCTAAAATTTTGGTGATTTTGGATTTTTGTGACTTAAAAACTAATTTTGGGTAAAAGTGCAATTAATATACAAATTTAGGATTTTTTATGACAGAAAAAGTAGTTGAGGATAAATGTGACACGGGTGTATCAATTTGGAATTTAGTGGCAAAAAAAAAGTAATTTTGGATCAATCAGGAACATATATATCATTTGAAATTTTTGGTTATATTAGCTCTTAAATAATTTAACAAACCAAGTTATATTAATGAAACATGACGTCAATTTCTGTTTTTCTTTGGTTTAACAACTAGATATCAAATAATGCACAAAATCATACATGAGAAAATTGTCTAAAGAGTCCTAAATTTATTGTACTTTGATCGATTCAATCTTAAATCTTTTAATTGTATTAATTAAGTTCTAAATTTTTTCACGCTTTATCAATTGAGTTAATCGGGCTAATTTTGAGTGGAAAACGCTAGATGTGGTAGCCTAGTTAGCGGCGATCATGCTATATGGAATACAAGCACTGACGTGCACAACTTTGCAAATTTTTTATTTTTTGAATTTCTTTTCTTTTTATGTTTTCTTCTTTCCTTCTTGCCGGTGGTTGGAGAGAGCTAGACAATGAGACCTGCCATTAGCTAGCAATGGCTAGAGAGGGCTTCACAAGGCAAGGTGACCCTCACCTAGAGCCAACGAGGGTTGATTGGCAACTCTCGCTAGCACTTGATAAAAAACATGTAAAGAAAAGAAAAACCAAAAAATTATAAAAAATTTAAAAATTATTAAAAATGTTTACATCAATGTTTACATCAATTGTCTAAAGAGTCCTAAAGTTATTGTACTTTGATTGATTCAATCTTAAATATTTTAATTGTATTAATTTAGTTCTAAATTTTTTCACGCTTTATCAATTGAGTTAATCGGGCTAATTTTGAGTGGAAAACACTAGATGTGGCAGCCTAGTTAGCGACAATCATGCTATATGGCATATAGGCACTGACCTGCACAACTTTGCAAATTTTTTTTTGAATTTCTTTCCTTTTTATGTTTTCTTCTTTCCTTCTTGCTGGTGGCTGGAGAGAGCTAGACAATGAGACCTGCCATTAGCTAGCAATGGCTAGAGAGGGCTTGACGAGGCAAGGTGACCCTCACCTAGAGCCAATGAGGGTTGATTGGCAACTCTCGCTAGCACTTGATAAAAAACATGTAAAGAAAAGAAAAACCAAAAAATTTTAAAAAATTTAAAAATATATTAAAAATGTTTACATCAACGTTGACCATGCCATGTATAACGATCAGCGTCTACGTCGGCAATTTCCAGTTAAATTTGGTCGGATTGACTCAATTCGCAAAACATAGAAATGTTTAATTTAAATTGGCATATTGAATGATTTATGACTGAATTGACCAAAATGCAATAGATTTACTTTATGGACCACAATTTTCTTGATCATATCGCGATCATCTTTTATCATATGATATTATTAATTCACGCATCTTGACTCTAATCTGTAAGATAAATAAATTTTTAAGGTAACGTTAAATGATAATATTTCATATGTTTTCAATAACCTCACGATACTTAACATCATATAAACCCACAAAAGAAAACATCGCATAAATTTTGATTAAATCTCTAAGATTAAAGAGAAAGATCAATTCATAAAGTAAAATGAAAATTCATATGGCCATACCGGACATTCCATTATTTCTTCTCCCTCCTTACCTTGTTTTAGGACGGCGCTAAGTAGGGGTGAGCATGGTTCGAGTTGGGCCGGTCCACCCCTAACCCTAGGACCAACCTGCACAGTGCTGGTCCTCAATTTTTGGGACCGAGGACCGGACCGACTCAATAGGTTCAGTCCAATTCCAGGATCAACCCGGGACCAACTGATAATTTTTTATTTCATTTTTTGTACTCCTTAAAAAAACGATTGAGGATCGAATTGACCCTATGGGTTCAATTCGGTTTCAAGGTCAACCCAAGACTAATCAATAATTTTTTATTTCATTTTTTGTACTCCTTGAAAGGGCAACCGAGGCCGTACTGACCCAATGGGTTTGATGATGAGCAAGGTCAGCTAAGAAAGGCAAGCGATGAGGGTTAAGTGGGGTGAGCGTCGAACAGAATGAGCATCGAATGTCGAGCAGGGAGCAACAAGCCAAGCGAGCATCGAGTGGCGAGTGGCACAAGTGACCCAAAGCGAGCGAGGTGAGTGTCGCATAGCGAGCGGAGAAGTTTTTTTCGATTTTAGCAAATTGAACACTAAGAGGACAAATGAGACAGAAAAGAACGAATACTAGAAAATGATGACATAAGGTGCCTTTTTGGACGCCGTGAGGATTCCTCACAAAAACATTTTCCTTATTCGTAAATTATGACTATTGACACCGTAAAAGACATTAAAAACCTAAGTTATTAAAAAAACAATGTAAAATTACTTGAACTCCTTACTAAAAAGTTGTTTAATGTTGTTAACATTGTTTATTTTAAGGTTTTCTCTATATAAAAAATTATAAATAATATTTTATATATATAAACACACATATAGTCAGGGTTGGTCTGGATTGGACCGACTCGGAACTCTCAGAACCGAGGACCGACCCATACAGTGCTGGTCTAGGAATTCTAGGACCAATGACCGATCTAATCTACCTGGGAACCGGACCAGGACCGGTAGGGTTGAGCCGGTCTAAGGTCGGTCCAGGGTTAAGGTCGGTCCAGGGTTAACCCTGGACCGATGCTCACCCCTAGCGCTAAGTCCACCTTAGCTTTGGCTATGTACACAATTGGGGAATTAGAATGATAAAAAGACTGATAGTTCGATCACTTTTGTTATTCCAATAAGTATGGAGCCAAAGTTGGTGTCATTTAATGCTGCCCGTTCTATTACCACAAAGGAAAACCAAGGTATACTTCGTCAATATAAAAAAATATATAAAAAATACAGAAACGGTCTTATTCACTGCTGATTTGAATATTATAACTATGCACACACTCAAATTAATATTGTATGAAATTTTTTCAAGTAAAATAATGAAAAAATACTTTGACAACATATTACATTATTACCCTATTGCGATCAAGTCAAGATCACTTACAAAATCAAGTCGAGGCCACAATGGTATTGTTGGTACATGGGATGTGCGGCTGAAAATTCGATGGAATGTCTCCATTAAATTATATTGACAACGATGGCCTGCACCTGGATAAGCATTTTATTCTTATAGATAGAAATAGCGACAACAAGAGAGCGAATCCACCACAAGCTCATAAATTACCGGAATGAGAAGTCCTTTTTGAAATCTTCCCCTCTTGTACTCACCTTGCCAATAAATTTTTGACAGGACTCGGTACAAGGGTAGATTGATTTGGTATAAACACCTTCCACCTATGATGTAACACAACAAACTACAAACTAAAGTTCGTTTTAGTGATTTGTAACTTATTTATGGCACTAGAATTTCCCAAAATTAATAATATCACATTTGGTGAATTTAGTACTAGAAACCTATTGGCATTTGAGCATTCCTTCTCCTTTCAAGATTTAGGAAAAATTCCAAATAAGGACATGAAACGGATATTATTTCAAATAAGGGTTTAAAGTGATTATGGTTATTTCAAATAAATGCCTAATCTTATTGGCCGACAAAATATTCTGGCTAATCAAGGGTATTTTTGTCCAAACACATTTTTCATTTGAATTTTAATTAAATTAATTTCAAAATAATAATAATAATAAAAGATAAAAGTTTTATTAAAGCAAAAATATAGGTCGCCCCATCACTGGTGGGGCAGCAATGGTGGCCGATAGGGTTGCCTACCCTCACCTCGGTCTTGGCGAGAGTCGTTGGCCCTTGCATAGATTCAACAGCCCTTGACTCGCCCTTGCTAGACTTGCGTGAGGGCTGTTGGTCATTGCCACCGCCCCACCAACGATGGAGCAGCGGCCACAGGTGAGAGGGAGCCATCTCTCCCTTATGTTTCTTTATATATACATATATATATATATATAAGTTTTAGTTTTTTTTAGTTTGTTTTTTTAAAGAAAAAAAAAAGACAAAAGAAAGAGGTAAGGAAAAAAATTGAAAGACAAAAGTCCACCACTAGAAGGTGAGGTCAAGCCTTTTTTTGAGATTGATATGGCTATTCAAGTCTTCATTTAAAAAAAATGAGGGCACTTCGGATCCTTATTTGAAATAATATTTCACTTCATGCCCTTATTTAAAATTTTCCCCAAGACCTATCCAAAAGAGAATAAGATATTTCTTGGTTGTGAATATCATAATAGCATGAATCACTCCTTGGCTATCTTTGCTTCATAATAAAATAATTAGAATTATGTTCGATCAACTAGAATGTGTATATATCCATATAGGGGATCTCCAATCAAGACGATCTATCGACTTGCGATCAAGAGAAAAGTCTATATATTTTATTTAGTTATTTATTTAAATTTAAACCAATGATCAATTATTGAATTAGATAGCAGCAACAATTTCATTTGACATGCGTAATGTTGATTTTCTAGTGAATTCACATGTTTCTTTCATGGGAATTTTTTGTAGTGAGTAATAAAACCGGTTATACTCTATACGAAAATTCTTATGTAGGCAGTTCATATCATTTATATATAATGTCTTGATCAAAGATTTTGATGCTTCCGTATTTAGACAGTAACATAATATTCCGTGTTAATTAGATCAAATCATGGATGGTTGGTAAGTATGATGGTCCCAATAATGATTTTGCATGCATCTTCGTGTGCATCTCCTGAGTGGTTTTAAAAAGACCTCATAAATTAATGTAATTTACAAGCGTGATTCTGGCTGTATCTCTATCCTTTTAATAATTGGTTATTTCTTATGTTGGGACCAAATTGGTTATTCGCCAGTCAAAGTAATAACACATGTACCAAAAAGCTATTTTCAGGATCCCTTCAATAGAGTTATTATACGGAGGTACTTGTGTAGGACAATTCACATTAACTCTTTTTTACAATTTACAAACTTTTGTATTACCTCTTCTTGGCCTCAGGTTTATGTTAATCCATTCAACTAATGATACGTAAGCAAGTATATATGGTCCTTTACAGAGATTGTAGATCACATATATTTGTAACTAGTCATTTCTTCCTTAAGGGTAAACAATGGTACTTCATTGCTACGGATATGGATTATTGAAAAGAGTAAGACATGTATTTGGATATTTCCCTTCAATTATACAAGGTTGAATTTTTTATTCGATACCAATAATTGGTGTGAATTCTTTCCAGATAAAATGGATTTTTGATGTGCATGATTTGGACTATTAATTAGGCCGTGCAGATAGATAATATGCATTTTTATTGCCACATTGAAGTTCACAACCGAAGGATTGCACGGTTGGGGGATTATGGACATTAGGTATGGGACATTCCCCATTCCTTCTCCGTGAAGTATGGATAAGACAAAATAAATATTATTTCATAAATATTCGACGACGCCCATAATTTTTTCAGAAGAAATTATCGATCAAATTTATTTCGTACTTATTTTGTCCCTTTTCCTGTGTCATGGGCATGTCGAGATATTTCCAAAGCTTCGAAACAAGACTAGCAAATGAGGGAAAAAAAGACAAAAAAGAAAGAAAGAAAAAATAATTACGTTGACATTTTGAATGATTTACGTCTGAATATAAATGGAATTTTTTATTCCGTTCTAAGTTTGGTGTGCTTCTATAAGTTTGGTGTGTGCATGAGTTTGGTGTGCTCATGTGTAAGGAGTTATGCGTGCATTTTAAAAGTTATTTTGAGAGATGGAATCTTCGGAGTCACAATCAAAATTTATATCAAATATAAACACGAAATTTAATTCAATGAAATCAAAATGGTTTAACATATAAAAAATGGTAGTAGAGTGGCCAATACGAATGCAAAACTATTCCTTAATGCCACGAGAACGTGTCTTGAATTAAAATTCTTTTTTTGACCTAATTTCCTGCTTTTGGACCAACGATATGCTCCGAGAATCGGTGCAACACAGACAAAACTTATAGATCCGTCTCCAAATCCCACAATCTTTAAATGCAATCTATTTATTATATTTTTAATTCCGGTCATACGGGAGATGCGAGATGATCTTCTTTTTCGGCCATTAACAAAAGTAGGTATCTCGCGGCAGCCTTATGCTGACTCTTCAATCCTCTCCGTCATTGCGTTCGTTTCGTTTGCCAAGCTGTGGAAAAGAAGGACATGAAAGTGCCGTCGCATTAATGACATAACACATGCGTTAACGTTCGAATGACCAATTTAAATTCGCTGACTACAAGAAAAAGTCGCATTGAGAAATGGAAAGAGAAGGGGAGTTGGCCATGTAATTAAAATCGTGAAAAGTCAACTTGAATTTCGTGATAAAACAAGCACAATTATTGAGCTTGATATGTTAGAGAAACTTTTTCTTTGACCCATTAAATGTTTAGTTAATACCAAAAAGAAAAATCCTATATTGATATATCCGTGTCGCATTTGCCCAAAACAAATTTTTGCGTTTAAAAAAAATCCCAAACCGGTATAATGTCCCACATTTACTTCAACTAATTTTCATGAAGAAATTCCAAACTGACAATACACATATACCTCATTTATCCTAAACCAATTTTTTTATCACAAAAAAATTTAAGGTTTTAGCAAAATTTTGAAACTTGAGAAAGCTCTTAGGATAAACTTAGCAGATTTCTCAATCTAAAATTTTGGTGATTTTGGATTTTTGTGACGTGAAAACTAATTTTGGGTAAATGTGGAACTAATGTACCAATTTAAAGCTTTTTTATGACAGGAAAATTTGTTGAGGGTAAATGTGGCATGAGTGTATCAGTTTGGAATTTTATTGACAAAAAAAAGTATTTTGGATAAATCTCGAACATATATATCATTTGAGATTTATGGTTATATTAGCTCTTAGATAATTTAACAAACCAAATTATAATAATGAAGCATGACGTCAATTTCTGTTTGGCTTTGGTTTGACAACTAGTTATCAAATAATGCACAAAATCATACCTGAGAAAATTGTCCAAAGAGTCCTCAATCTATTGTATTCTGATCGATTTGGTCTTAATCTTTTAATTGTGTTAATTCCATCCTAAACTTTTTAACGCTTTATCAATTGAGTTAATTCGGCCAATTTTGAGTGGAAAATGCTAGATGTGGCTGCCTAGTTAGCAGCGGTCATACTATATGGTGTATAGGTGCTGACGTGTACAACTTTGCAATTTTTTTTTTTTTTTGAATCTTTTTCCTTTTTCTGTTTTCTTCTTTCCTTCTTGCTGGTGGTTGGAGAGGGCTTGACGAGGCAAGGTGACCCTCACCCAAAGCCAACGAGGGTCGAGTGGCGACTCTCGATAGCACTTGATAGAAAAACATGTAAAGAAAAGAAAAATAAAAAAATGATAAAAAAAAATATTAAAATGTTTACATCGATGTTGATCATGTCATGTATAATGGCCAGCGTCCATGTCATCAATTTTCAGTCAAATTTAATTAGATTGACTCAATTAACAAAACATGAAAACGTTTAATAAAAAATGGTGTAATTGAATGATTTATAACTGAATTGACCAAAGTACAATAGATTTACTTTATGGACCACAGTTTTCCTAATCATATCGCGATCATCTTTTATAAATGCACGCCTCTTGACTTTAATCTGCAAGATAAATGAATTTTTAAGGTAACATTAAATGTTAATATTCATATGTTTTCAAAAATTTCACGGTACTCAACATCATATAAAATTTTCTCGACCAACAAAATAAAACATCGCATAAATTTCAATTAAATCTCTAAGGTTAAAGAGAAAGATCGATTCATAAAGTAAAATGAAAACTCACACGGCCATACCGGACATTCCCTTATTTCTTCCCCCTCCCTTTCCTCGTTTTAGGACGGCGCCGAGTCCACCTCAGCTTTGGCAACGTACACAACTGAGGATTTAGGATGACAAAAAGACCGATAGTTCGATCATTTTTGTTATTCTAATTAGTATGGAGCCAAAGTTGGTGTCATTTAGTGCTGCCCGTTCTATTACCACAAAGGAGAACCAAAGTATACTTAGTCAATATTAAAAAAAAAATATATATTAAAAATTACACAACAAATGGTCTTATTCACTGTTGATTTGAATATTATAACTATGCACACACTCAAATTAATATTGTATGAAATTGTTCAAGTAAAATAAAGAAAAAAAAATACATTGACAGCATATTACATAATTACCTTATCGCGATCAAATCAAGATCACTTACAAAATCAAGTCGAGGCCACGATGGTATTGTTGGTACATGGGATGTGCTGCTGAAAATTCAATGGAATGTCTCCATTAAATTATAGTGACAACGATGGCCTGCACCTTGATAGAGCATTTTATTCTTACGGATAGAAATAGTGACAACAAGAGAGCGAATCCACTGCAAGCTCATAAATTGCCGGAGTGGGAAGTCCTTGTTGAAATTTTCCCCTCTTGCGCTCACCCTGCCAATAAATTTTTTGACAGGACTCAGCACAAGGGTAGATTGATTTGGTATAAACTTCTTCCACGTATGGTGTAACACAACAAACTACATTCGAAAGTTCGTATAGTGATTTGTAACTTATTTATGGCACTAGAATTTCACAAAATGAGTAATATCACATTTGGTCAATTCGGTACTAGAAACTTATCGGCATTTGAGCCTTCCTTCTCCTTTCAGGACTTAGGAAAAATTCCAAATAAGGACATGAAATGGATATTATTTCAAATAAGGCTTGACGTGGTTATGGTTATCTCAAATAAAGGCTTAGTCTCATCGGCCGACAATCTAACTAATCAAGAGTATTTTTTTCAAAACACATTTTTAATTTGAATTTTAGTTAAGTTAGTTTAAAAAAAAAAAAAAAAGGTTTTATTAAAGCAAAAATATAGGTTGCCCCATCACCGGTGGGGCAGCAGTGATGGCCGATAGGGTTGCTTGCCTTCATCTCGATCTTGCGAGGGTTGTCGGCCCTTGCGTAGATTCGACAGCCCTCGACTCGCCCTCACTAGACCTACGTGAGGGCTGTTGGCCATTGCCATTGCCCCACCGATGATGGAGTTGCGGCCACAAGCAAGAGGGAGCCATCTCTCCCTTTTGTGTGTGTGTATATATATATGCATATAAGTTTTAGTTTTTTTAGTTTGTTGAAAGATGAAATTGTCCTCTGCTAGACGGTGAGGTCAAGCCCTTTTCTTAGACTAATATGGCCACTTCAGGTCTTTATTTAAGAAAATAAGAGTACTTTGGGTTCTTATTTGAAATACTGTCCACTTCAGGTCCTTGTTTAAAATTTTCCCCAAGACCTATCCAAAAGAGAATAAGATATTTCTTGGTTGTGAATATCATAATAGCATGAATCACTCTGTGGATATCTTTGCTTCATTATAAATTAATTAGAACTAGATTTGATCAATTGGAATGTGTATATATCCATATAGGGGATCTCCAATCAAGACGATATATCGACTTGCAATCAAGAGAAAATTCTATATATTTTATTTAATTATTTATTTAAATTTAAACCAATGATTGGTTATTCAAGTAGATAGCAACAACAATTTCATTTGACATGCGTAATGTTGATTTTCCAGTGGATTCACATGTTTCTTCCATGGAAATTATTTATAGTGAGTAATAAAACTAGTTATCCTCTATACGAAAATTCTTCTGTAGGCGGTTCATATTATTTATATATAATGTCTTGATCAAAGATTTCAATTCTTCCGTATTTGGACAGTAGCCAATTGTTTCGTGTTAATAAGATCAAATCATGGATGGCTGGTAAGTATGATGGTCCTAATAATGATTTTGCATGCATTTTCGTGTGCATCTCACGAGTGGTTTTAAAAAGACTTCATAATCAAGGTAATTTACAAGTGTGATTCTGGCTGTATCTACACCCTTTTAATTATTGGTTATTTCTTGCGTTGGGACCAAATTGGTTGGGACCAAGTTGGTTATTCGCTAGTCAAAGCAGTAACACATGTACCAAAAGCTATTTTTTTAACAGGATCCCTTCAATAGAGTTATTACATGGAAGTACTTGTGTAGGACAATTCACTAGAGTTATTACACGGAAGTATTTGTGTAGGACAATTCACGTTAACTCATTTTTACAATTTACAAACTTCTGTATTGCCTCTTATTGCCCTCATGTTTATGTTAATGGATTCAACTAATGATACATAAGCAAGTATACATGGTCCTTTACAGAGATTATAGATCACATATATTTGTAACCGGTCATTTCTTCCTTAGGGGTAAAAAATAGTGCTTCATTGCTACGAATATGGATTATTGAAAAGAATAAGACATGTATATGGATATTTCCCTTCAATTATACAATGTTGAATTTTTTATTCGATACCAATAATTGGTGTGAATTCTTTCAAGATAAAATGGATTTTTTATGTGCATGATTTGAGCTATTAATTAGGCCTGCAGATAGATAATGTGCTTTTTTATTGCCACATTGAAATTCACAACCAAAGGATTGCACTGTTGGGGGATTATGGACATTAGGTATGGGACATTCCCCATTCCTTCTTCCTGAAGTATGGATAAGACAAAATAAATGTTATTTCAGAAATATTCAACGATGCCCATAATTTTTTCAGAAGAAATTATCGATCGAATTTGTTTCATACTTCTTTTGTCCCTTTTCCTGTGTCGTGGGCATGCCAAGATATTTCCAAAGCTTCGAAACAGGACTAGCAAATGAGGGCAAAAAGACAAAAAAAAAAAAAAAAGAGAGAAAAATAAAAGCAAAGAAAGAAAAAGAAAGTATGTTGACATTTTGAATGATTTATGTCTATATATAAATGGAATTTTTTATTGCGTGCTAAGTTTGGTGTGCTCCTATAAGTTTGGTGTGCGCATGGGCACATATGAGTTTGGTGTGCGTATGTGTAAGGAGTCATGCATGCATTTTAAAAATTATTTTGAGAGATGGGATCTTTTGAGTCACAATCAAAATTTATATCAAATATAAACACGAAATTTAATTCAATGACATCAAAATGGTTTAACATATAAAAAATGGTAGTAGAGTGGCCAAGACGAATGCAAAACTATTCCTTATTGCCACGAGAACGTTTCTTGAATTTAAAAAAAAAAAAATTGACCAAATTTCCTGCTTTTGGACCAAGGATGTGCTCCAAGAATCGGTGCAACACAGACAAAAACTTAGATCCGTCTCCAAATCCCACAATTTTTAAACGCAATCTATTTATTATCATTTTTTTTTAATTCCGGTCATATGGGAGATGCGAGAGGATCTTCTTTTTCGGCCATTAACAAAAGCAATCAACAAAAGTGGGTATCTCACGGCAAGCCGTCTGCTGACTCTTCAATCCTCTCCGTCATCGCGTTCGTTCGTTCCGTTTGCCAAGCCGTGGAAAATAAGGATATGAAAGTGTCGTCGCATCAATGACATAACACGTGCGCTAACGTTCGATCATCCAATTAATTCAGATAGAAATTCATTTATCGGGTTTTTTTTTTTTAATTTTTTTTTGCTAGTAACTAGTGAAAGAATTGTTCCGCAGAAAGAAAAGAAAAGGAAAATGATGTTGATAATCTCTAAATCTTGGCCCACCGCGAAGTTTTAATTTTTTTTTATGGGAACCTTAAATTATTTCTGTATATTTAATGTAATATTTCAAGTTTTTGTAAATAAAATAGTTAATACCACAAAAAATATCAAATTATTACATATGTGACAAATTTATCACAAATTAATTTTTTTATCACCAAAAATTCCAAATTGATACGCATGTAATAAATTTATCTCAAGACTAATTTTTTATCATTAAAAACCACAGATTAGTATTTTTATAACAAATTCTCCTTCAATTAATTTCCATTAAATTATATCAATATCACGAAAAATCATAAATTAATATATTCGTAATGAATGGAGGTTAAAATCCAAAACTCACGTGTTATCTAGTTTAATAATTTGATGATAAAATTGAAAGGAAAATATATGAGGATAAATCTATGATAAATGTATTTTGAGATAAATTTGTCACAGATGTATCGGTCTAAAATTCTCGGTTGGTGTTAATGCAAAAAAGAAAGGAAAAAAGAAACAAAAATTGGCTGACTCCCGACAAAAAGTAGAACAAGAATCATTTTCAACGCCGGAGGCCGCGGGAAGAACGAGGCTGTAAGAAACTTCCCGTTTCCTTGGGGAAGGGGGGAGGGCGGGGGATCTTCATGGAATATCCCAAAACGAAAGAGAGTAAAAAACACGAAAAAAAGAATAAGAAAACGAAACGTAGAAAGCCGATGCAATGCCATGCGCAGGTAAACGAGGGAGACAGACGCAGCTAACGCTCTCCCAGCCTAACCTGGCACGCTTTGAACCACCACCACTCCAACTGCAAACCAAAACGTGGCTCACCTCTCCCCTATTTATACCCGCGAAGAGTCATCCCTCCCTTCCCCATCCAGACCTTCGCTTCACCACACAATCCTCTCTCCCTCTCTCCCTCTCTCTCTCTCTCTCACTGTGTGTAGGGAAGTGGGAGTAGGTGTGTGGCCTTGTCCGTGGAGTGTGCTGAGTGAATAAGCTTTGAGTGACACGGAGAGACGAGGGAGCTGCTGCAATGGCGGGGACCGGGTTGTTTGCGGAGATCTTGGATGGGGAAGTGTACAAGTACTACTCCGACGGGGAGTGGAGGAAGTCGGCCTCCGGCAAGAGCGTCAACATCGTCAACCCCACGACCCGCAAGACCCAGTACAAAGTCCAAGGTACATGCTCGCTCCTCTCGTTCGGTAACGAGTACAGTAACTTCAGTTCAGTCCTGCGCGTTATGATGTGGAAGCTCCCTGTTCCATCCGCTGTGGTGCATTGGGAAAGCGCTAGGATCGTGGGGATTGTGGGGTCTCTTGTTTCCCTCGAGTTTTTAGTCGTTAGTAGAGCACAAATTTACTTAAAAAAGGTACTCTGGCCTGTGACAAAGCCGGTTCTACCTAAGAACTGACGTAGTTAGCCCGGTTCCAGGGTAGAATTGGCGGGTTTCGACCCTCGAACAGGAAGCTAATCCGAACCTGGTTGGCAGCTAAGTTTCTTTCTCGGAATTGGCATCGAACTGAGCAGCGAGGCCGGTTTCCGGGTTGAAACCCGACCCTATTTAATACCTACCTAAATCTAAGCCATAGAGCTTGCGTTTCTTGGTAGTACTCCCGCTGAATTGATTCTAAAAAGGGTTACTTTACTGAACTTGGACCGCCTGATCACCCCTAACTAAACTCGAAACGGAGCTTGCATTTCTTGGAAGTACTTCAGAATCGATTCCAAAAGGGGTTACTTTACTTAGGAGATCGGTGTTTAATTAATTGCTTGCAATTGAAAAAGTGAGAGCTTGACTTGATTGTGTGGTCTTGTGATGTGAATTGGCTTTTGTGATGGTGTGATTGTACAGCTTGTACACAAGAGGAGGTGAACAAGGTGATGGATATAGCCAAGAGCGCACAGAAGGCCTGGGCAAAGACTCCGCTCTGGAAGCGGGCCGAGCTCCTTCACAAGGCTGCCGCGCTCCTCAAGGAGCATAAGTCTCCCATCGCCGAGTGCCTTGTGAAGGAAATTGCCAAACCAGCCAAAGATTCGGTCACTGAGGTATACAGAGAAAGAGAATGTCTCATACATTAATCCTGCTTGTGTCGCGATGAGACTAACTGGATTTATGCCATTTTTTTGGATGTAATCAAGGTTGTGAGATCTGGTGATCTGATCTCATATTGCGCTGAGGAAGGAGTTAGAATCCTGGGACAGGGGACGTTCCTGGTCTCCGACAGTTTTCCTGGAAACGAGAGGACCAAGTACTGCCTCACTTCTAAGGTAAAATTTCTCTTGGTTATATGCCATTTACTTGATCAAGTGCCCTCCATTACTCAGTGAAAAGTGATAAAAGTTTGGTAAGGTCCACCGATGGAATTTTTACCAAAAGAAAGAAAGGGTCCACCTATTTATTATTAGCTCGCAACCGGCGCCGCTTCTTGCATTAGTTTCCTTAGTATCACAAATAGAGATCCCAATATTAGGTGAAGTAACATTTTTAAACAAACATTTCTGTGTGGCCATTTATTGATCAAGTGCCCTCCATTACTCAGTGAAAAGTGATAAAAGTTTGGTAAGGTCCACCTATTCTTTTAGCCAAAATATTTTGTTAGGTTATTTAGTAGCAGGCTAACAATGTGTACCAAATTTATGTTAATCATCATCTTTCAGCCGGAAATGTATGATGTGACTGTAGAGCAAATGGGAAAATATGGAACAATGATGAGAGTAACGGACAAAACAATCTAGAGGTAATGCCGGACTTGAACAGATGACCTATGCCCCAGTTCCATATTAGATAGCAGTTGTCTAGAAAACTTAAGTTGTGAAAAGAACCTAAAGAGGCACCGCAAAGATGAATTTGGCCATTGAATCTCTGAAGTATATGATACTCAGGAGAAAACATGAACATGAATTGTCTTATTAGCCCAACATGAAGGGCGAACATAGCAGCAGGAGCAACAGCGTTGCTTTTTGCATTCCCTTTTGGACTGGTAGAGGAAGATCAGCAGAAATTTTAGGCCATCCAATCCATGTGCTTCCGTATCTTAGATCTGCTACCGTCCATGTCTGTGTGTGGGTGTGGGCACGGGAGAGAGAGAGAGAGCAGAAGATGTTTGGCTTCTAATGGTCGAAATGATTTGTGACGTGCTTCAAATGTTTTTGTTTTGAACTGCAGATTCCACTTGGCGTAGTGTTAGCCATTCCACCATTTAACTACCCAGTTAACCTGGCTGTCTCAAAGATTGGCCCTGCTCTGATTGCTGGAAACTCTCTTGTTCTAAAGCCTCCCACCCAGGTATGTTCTTGGCGTCAAGTTACTTTCACTAATTATTAACTAAAGAAGCTCTAATTATGGTGGATACTCAGTTTTCATGCTATTGGCCGCGCCTATCCTAGCCCATTCAGTCTTGTGCATGTTCTCATGTTGTGAGTTTGTGTCTCATTGTGTAGTGTTATGCGTGCGTGTGGAGTAGAAACTTTTGCATACTATAGGCCTTGCGTTTACTCTTCTGAGGCCTCCGATTAAAATTTGCGTTTCTTTTTTCTTCTGTTAGATCCTGATCAATTTAGCTATCCTGAAAACTGTACATAACTCCTTGTAGGGTGCTGTATCTTGCCTTCACATGGTGCACTGCTTTCACTTAGCTGGTTTTCCCAAAGGTCTCATCAGCTGCGTCACCGGAAAAGGCTCAGAAATCGGTGACTTTCTCACTATGCATCCGGGGGTGAACTGCATAAGGTAATTCTTGTGGCCATCTTCTCGCTATTTATGATCTCTTTGCCTCTTGCAAGGTTTGTGATTACTGACATGAATTGCCTTTTCCTATTCAGCTTCACTGGCGGAGACACTGGAGTTGCCATTTCAAAGAAGGCCGGCATGATTCCTCTTCAGATGGAGTTGGGTGGCAAAGATGCTTGCATCGTGCTTGAAGACGCCGACATCGACTTGGCAGCTGCCAACATTGTGAAAGGAGGCTTTTCTTACAGGTGACCCAAGTGATCTGCAAGCATTCATAACTTCCTTCATAGTTATATTCTTTCCCTTAAGGCCACCAAAATTGACGGTTGCTCACATCATCCGCAAAATCTGTTACCCGCTGCGGACACTAACCCGTATTCATACTCTCCTTGTCCACAACAGCGGTCAAAGATGCACAGCGGTGAAAGTCGTCCTGGTGATGGACTCCGTCGCGGACACTTTGGTTCAAAAGGTGAATGCCAAAGTGGCGAAACTAACCGTGGGGGCACCCGAGGACAACCGTGACATAACACCGGTCGTCTCAGAATCGTCTGCCAACTTCATCGAGGGGCTGGTGATGGACGCCAAGGAGAAGGGCGCAACCTTCTGCCAGACATACAAGAGAGAAGGCAACCTCATATGGCCATTGCTGTTGGATAACGTCAGGCCTGACATGAGGATCGCGTGGGAGGAGCCGTTCGGGCCAATCTTGCCAGTCATCAGGATCAACTCTGTCGAAGAAGGGATTAACCATTGTAATGCCAGCAATTTCGGCCTCCAGGTATGATTTAATCCGGTATCTGCGACAATCCCTTGCACTCTTGTCAAATTATAAGCAGCCACAGGATAATGAGTTAAAATCAAATCAAGAAAAGAAGTACGTACACAGCATTACTTGTGTGTCGAGGTATCCGCTTGTCGACATGCACACAAATTCTATCACTAAGTTACCTATCTAAATGTGTTACTAGTTACACTTATGGTTTCCGCGAAATCCCAAAAGCCACAGTCGGATGAAATCAGAGAAGAGCATCCTGTTGGAGACATCATCATGTCTTATTATGGATAACAGTCAACAAAATTTCTTTCTTCCCAGTAGTAATAAAATGCCTTAAAAATTGCAGGGTTGTGTCTTCACACGCGACATCAACAAGGCAATGTTGATCAGCGACGCAATGGAGACCGGTTCAGTTCAAATTAACTCTGCCCCGGCTCGAGGGCCAGACCATTTCCCTTTCCAGGTAAACTTAAAAAACATAAGCATCTTATAAGATTTCTATCACATTGTAAATCCCATATCAATTTTCTTTTTCTGCGAGCACAGAAGAAATGACTGCTGAAATGCTTGATGGTGCAGGGTTTGAAGGACAGTGGAATAGGTTCACAGGGAGTCACAAACAGCATCAATATGATGACTAAGGTCAAGAGCACCGTCATCAATCTGCCTACCCCTTCTTACACCATGGGCTAAAAAACTTAGTAATAAAGCATTGATAACGACTAGTTCTAGAGAGTACGTCGCTATGAAAATAGCTCCAATTCGATTCCGTTCTTGAAGTTCTTTTGCATCAACCTCCCCCAGATGTTGGGACGAAATTAGGTACATATATGTATGAGTGTATTTTGATGGGTGGCCTGGTGAGTATGTTATTGGACAATGTCCACTTAGAAATATGAATAAGACTTCCTTTACTGCAAATGTTTCAAGCTGTTGCATGTTACCTATTTACAGAATCATGAGGTTTTATATGTTTCTATCTTTTAAGAGAGGTTCGATGTATGTGTTGCTCGGGTTAAAGTCGATCACGATCTGGCATTGTCCCTGAGGTCATGTGTCTTGTCTAGCGAGGGAGGTGATAATGTGTGGACTGATTTCTAGCATGAAAGATTTCTTTGGTTATGTTAGTGGAAAATCGGCCATCATACCAGATGTTGCGAGCATTTCAAAGATACAGGAGGAAGATTGTGAAAATGGGACGTGGTTGAAAGTAGAATTTGGGGAGTTCATGAAGAGTTTCGTGGAGGTAAATCCAGTAGATGAGGAAGAAGACATGGAAATGGGAATCGTTCCCTTCGAGCCCACTGGCCAGGCGCCTGCCTCTTCTGGGCAGGGATCCTTTGGGGCCCAGGAAACAGGCGTAGGCTTTAAAGAAACTAACAAAAGCTTGGATCCGGAAAGGGCAAGGATCCTTTGGGTCCTGAGAAAAAGGCTTCTGAACAAAACAACTTGGGAACGACAGGGAACAAACAGTGATTTCAGCCTTATGGTGTGGGAACATCAGGAGAATTCCCTGGGGCCTGGATGGCTCGACACTTACTGAAACTCCGGTCTCGTTGGAGTTAATACTCGTAGATGGGATGAGGTGGCTGGCCCGAAACAGCCGCCACGGCATTCGTTAGTCTGATAGGTTGGGAACTGTCGAGGGCTGGGCGATCTCTTGAGAATTCAAGAACTTGAGAACCTCATGGTTCAGTTTGGGCCCGGCGTTCTTCTTCTGATTTGAAACGAAATTTCTGGATGATTGTCATTCGATGGATCTTGAAAATAAAGGGTATGTTTTTACCAGGTCAAATAATAAAAATGGAGTCGCAAATGCACTGGAACGATCGATTGGAGAACTCGTTCGTGTTTGGGCTAGCCGTGCAATTCACTCAGAGGTTGAACGCATAAGAGGGGGACGAGGATTTCGCTTTGAAGCTATTAAGCAAGATGATGAGGGGTGTTCTGGCATTGTTGACATAGAATAGACTTCAGCTTCAGATCCCAGTAATGGTCTGGGGGCATAACCAGGAGAGTCTTCCTAGCTTTATCTGCTAGGAGCAGGTGAATGCAAAAGAGGAAATGGAGCAGTTTCAGCAGCAGAATGGAGCAGTTTCCGCAGCAGTTTAACTAACTTGGGAAACCGCACGTCAGGCACCTTTGATCAAGACAGACAGAAAGCTATCAAGGCCAGAATCGATCAATTATGGTGACCACAGAACAACATCAGCACCAAAGATCCCATGTTTGCTAATTGAAAGAAGGCGATTGGAACACTAATAAATACTTCGTAAAAGGAACAGAATTCTTGGTCCCGGAAGTCGCTTCCTTGGAGATAATTAGTCAATTTAGACCGATTAGCTTGTGCAATCTTGCTTGTAAAGTAATTTGCTGAAGTGTCGACAAATCATTGGCAGCCCATGATGTCCCAATTGATCATACCAATGCGAAGTGCTTTCGTGCCGGGGAGGCAGGTTCAAGACGACAGCTTTATGTCATAGGAAGCTCTCCGCCGGATGAGAATGAGGTTGCGAAAAAGGAAACTCCGTGTGATGGTGGAACTGGACATTTGGAAAGCTTACGAGTCGTGTTGAATGGGATTAGACTTTGCTTGCGGATGGTTCCATCTTTTTAGGTTTTGGGCGGAGCAGATTCTTGTATTTTTAGCTAGGGTCAGAATCCAAAAACTGAGGGCTTGACCGATCGTTGAAGGGCACGTTATGAACTTCAATGGAAGACGGAGGACCTAAGCAGGCCTAAATGATCTTTCAGCGAAGAAAAAAAGGCAGGCCTAAATGATCTTTTGGTCAAATCTCATGGAAATGTCGGTGGCACTTGATACCGCGAATCTAATTTGCTTTAACGCTAGGATAAACTATAGGTAAAAGTTCTCTTTTAATCCTAGGATAATCCATTAATTTCAATTGAGTACTTTGAACTTTTAATTCGTCGGATCGAGTTATTGAATTTGTATGATGTTCTAATTTAATCCCCGACTCCGAATTCAAGTAATCAGAGTTGGGATGTCCATTGGAATTGACAAGAGTATGATATGGAAGAACTTTTTGGTATTAGGAACCATTAACAAATGCATGCGTAGTTTGGATTCTTACCAACTATACCATATATTTTAATCTTCCATTAGTTAGATCCAGGAGCTTGATGAGAAAAGTCAATCAAGCTCAAAATCTTCATTAAACAAATTAAAAATCTAAAAATGCGTTCGAAAAGATACGCCGGAGCTTGTTTGACCCTCGCTCCCCTTTCCTCAAGAGGGGATTTACATCGTCTTTTCTGACCGGCATTAGAAAACAAATTCGGGTAGGATTCCAACTATTCGCATTTCCTTGTGTTGAGAGCTTCTCAATCTCTTATAGAGACCTGCAGCCACACCACACAAAGGAAATAAAATGGAAAAAAAAAAAAAAAATTGTCCACAACATTTATGGTAACTTACCCACTAGTCGTGGATTCTCGCCTAAACCATATTCTAGGGCACTATTATGGAAAATTCCGACATTTTTCTAAGTACTTCTAATCTATACAAGTTCACTCCATATGAACCGTTAGATCGTAGTGACATCACGCAGTTAACTTCCGTATCCAATTTGACCTGGTCTCCTCCCCCAGAACAAACCCAATTAGCAGTTATAATCAGATCCCCCGTAATATTCCCCTTTTTATCTTTTTCCCACACCCTTTTCTCCTTAAAATTCAATATAAAAAAAATTTAAAAAAATTCAGGTTCGCTCATCCCCTTCACGCGCTGTGGACAACTCAAAATCAACTCACATACATAAAAGGAGAAACACACGCACTCCCCAGAAAAAAAAAAAAAACTGAAACGCCAACATCATCTCTCTTTCAGATTCACTTCTCCAGATCACTCCAACCACTAAATCCAAACAACGCAGAAGCAGGAGGAGGAGGAGAAGAAGAAGAAGACCTCTCCCTCTCTCTCTCTCTCACTTCCATTCCCTCCTCTTTCTCTCTCTTCCTCTTCCTCCTCCTTCTCCTTCTTCCAGCATGCAGCCCTGCAGCAGAGAGATGCAGAGCCTCAGCTCCCTGCTGAACCCTCCGCAGGTCTCCCTCCACGACCTCCATGGCAGCAACGGCGGCCACCCCCACCACGGCCAGATCCAGGCCGGCGCCGGCGCCGCCGGCGGCCACCACCATCACTTCGACCCCTCCTCCTCCTCCGGCGACGACTTCCTCGACCACATGTTCTCCGGGATCCCCTCCTGGGCCGACCACCTCGGCGGCGGCGGCGGCGACCCCGCCGCGGCCCACCTCCCCATGGGCCAGAACGGCGACGTCCCCGTCGACCTGTCGGAGGACGTCGGCTTCCACGGCCTGGACGAGGCCTCGGTCCTGGCCGCGAAGATGAGGCAGCACCAGATCGGCGGCGGGGGCGGCGGCGGAGGGGGCGCTCAGGTCGCGGCCGCGGCCGCCAAGGCGATGATGCTGCAGCAGATTTTGATGGGCGGAGGCGACGGTTCGCCGTCGTCTTCCCATTTCAAGTCTGCGAATCTGGTAAAACTTTTGGGGATGCCATTTTTGCTTTTGTTCTTTTGAAAATTTTCCGAGTTTTAGTGCGGGTCAAATTTCGAGTGCTCTGTAATCCATTTCAAAAAAGTTTGAATTTTTTAATAAGAAAAGCACGATGGTTCGAATGTTTCATAGAAGTTGAAATTACAGTGAAGTGGGTGGGTTTGATCGCAGGGAGGTGACAGCTCAGTTCAAGCTCTGTTCAATGGCTTCGCCGGATCTCTGCATGGCAATGGCCAAACTTCGAACCATTCGCAGCATTTTTCTCTACCTCAGGCATTTCCCCCCTTTTCTTTTTCCCCCACTTGGTGTTTTCCTCTTCTTTTTGCGGGCATAACTTTCTGAGAATCTGTTCTGGGAAATCATCACAGGGGGGATCAATGCAAGGGGCACCGAATTTCAGCGCTCAGGCGGCGGCGGCGAGCGGGCCGGGCGGCACCGCGGGCACTGCGGCCGCGCCGGGTCAGCCGAGGCAGAGAGTGAGGGCGAGGAGAGGCCAAGCCACCGATCCTCACAGCATCGCTGAAAGAGTGCGCTCCAACTAATCCAATTTGTTCTTGCGAAAAAGACATGATTTTTATTTTTTTGGGGCCTGCTCAAGTTTTCTTTTTTTTTTTATTTAATATTTTCTGGGTTTTGTACTTATCGAGTTCCTAAAATTGGAATTGTGTGGTGGTGGGGTTGCAGCTGAGGAGAGAGAGGATAGCGGAGAGAATGAAGGCGCTGCAGGAGCTGGTTCCCAATGCCAACAAGGTGCAAGAAGCTTCATTTAATTCCACTGCCTGTTGCATTTATTGTCTTCTGATGTTTCCCCATTTTTCTATGATGTTTTAAAAATACTGTAAATCATTTGTTTATTCGGTTGCTCATTACCACGAAGATTCCCCCTTTTTCCTCAGTTCCCATCTGGGAACTCTGTAACCGCTAGTCAGAGAGGCTCTGCTCTGGCCATGAATTGTGCTCAGTTCAGTTCTTCCATCTCGAAGAAGATCAGTTTTTCATGATGGGGGAAATTCTAACATTTTCTTGTTTTGTCTTGGGGGTGTTCCCGATGGGGTGGTGTTGGCCTTGGGGAATGACAGACGGACAAGGCATCAATGCTGGATGAGATTATCGACTATGTGAAATTCCTCCAGCTTCAAGTCAAGGTTCTCTCTCTCTCTCTCTCATTAAAAAAAATGGAATGATTCCCTTCGTTGACATTGTTGTTAGGGGGACATAATCAATACTGTGAATTGAATATCAGTAGCCAAGAGCCACTCCATCTCGGTATGGCTATGGGCTTGTGAAGAACATGGATGAGCTGCTGATTTTTCTCTCTCTGTGTTTCGTTTTGGCACAGGTGCTGAGCATGAGCAGGCTGGGCGGTGCGGCTGCCGTTGCGCCTCTCGTCGCCGATATGTCCTCTGAGGTACCACCAAAACACGGCTACTCCCAACCACGTATCGACTCATCCTCCAATAGAAAAACCTATTTCAAAAGTACCCCCGAAATTCCTCAATCAACACAAGACGACAAAACCAAAGCAGCACGCGTGCCTCCTTTTTCAGATTCCACTCTCTCGCTGTCTCTCTCTCTCTCTCTCTCTCTCTCGATGGGAAATTATAGAAAAATCGCTCTCGACCCACTTTCCGACTACCCCTTTTCCCCACTTCCCTGTCCCCTCCCTTGTCCTCTTTCGTGAATTCTGTATGCAATTTCTGAGATATAATTTGTGAAGATTGAATCGGGGTCGTCCTTGTCTTATCTGCAGGGAGGCGGCGGCGGCGGCGGCGACGGTTCTCAGGCGAACGGCAGCGGGCGGAGCAGCTCCAACGGCGGCGCCTCCGGGGACAGCCTGACGGTGACGGAGCACCAGGTGGCGAAGCTCATGGAGGAGGACATGGGGTCGGCGATGCAGTACCTGCAAGGGAAGGGCCTCTGCCTCATGCCCATCTCCCTCGCCACCGCCATCTCCACCGCCACCTGCCAGTCCCGCATCCCCCTCCCCTCCCCCTCCGCCCACCACCACCACCACGGCCCCGGCGACGGCCCCACCTCCCCGAGCGTCTCCGCCCTGACCGTCCAGTCCGCCGCGCTGGCCGGCGGCGGCGACGCCAAGGACGCGGCTGCCATCTCCAAGCCCTGATCCCGACGCGTGGCGCTGACCGTTGACTGCCTCCGGGTCTTTTTCGTAATTTCGTCTTCGTTTTTTTTTTCTCTCTCCCTTTGACCAGCGGAAGAAAAGGTGGGGCCCGTGGAAAAAGGGCGGGGAGACGTGGGCTGGACGGGGTTTTCTTTTCGTGTGCGGAAGTCTACGAAAATAAGGTGGTCCTGCATTTTGGCTGCTTTTGCGACGCCGTATTTGGGTAGACTTTTGGCCCAAAAAGAAAAGCTAACTTCATCAGAAATCGAAAAGCAAAAAATACTAAATGGAGCAGAACCGTATCCCGAGGAAATTCCCTTTTTTTGGGATTAGTTTCCTCTTTTTTTTATCGTTATTTTTTTTTTTGGGTATTGTTTTTTTCCTTCTCTTTTCGGTTGTAATCTCTCTTTACGTTAGTTAATTAATCTCACTTTCTAGTATTCTATTGAGACAATTATTGGGAGATAATTCCGAAATTACGTGCATTATTGTCTCTCTCTCCCCCCCCCCCTCGGAAAGGTGCGACCGTATGATTTTTAATTGGGATTGTGATTATATATATTTAATATCTTAAGGCCTTTTCCAAAAGGGAATTCAATTCAATTTGGGATGAGATCAAACGAGTCGGCCAATGCTTGAGGAGGATTTGGTCTAGCTACTCTTTACCGAATCTCCTTTTTAGCATCCAATTGTTACCACAAAAGTGATTGTTAGTATTCTTGAGAATATAACATCCATGAGCTCAAGCATCTTTTTCGGGGGATCCCTTTCTTCTTTTTTATTACAAATTGTAGGCCATCGTTTAGTTAAGGACAGGAAAATAAACTAATTTCTTATAAAAAAAAAATAAGAGATCGGTAGTGTCACACTACATCGGGTTGTCATCACCGACAATCGACCTTAGTCAAGATAATTATTTGCAGCATCTTATGAACCCCTTAGTAGTCTTTATATTTATGGAGAAATTCAATCCTAGACTTATTGTACATATATTGATTCAATTCTAAACTTTTCGATCTTATCAATTTAGTCTTAAACTTTTGTGCGAAATTTCAATGTATTCATTCTAGTCAATTTTTACCGGAAATCGTTGACGTGGCAATATGCCACGTAGAACGGCTCGAGATAATTGGACTACTACGTCAGCGATTTAAAGGGAAAGTAGACTCCATCGAGAATTTTATACGGGTCTAATCACATCTTTTTAGTGTTGTCCAAACTTATGCCTCTTTCAAGTACTCATTAGGGTTTCTAAGTCAATTGACCGATTTACTTTCTAACTTTGTTTAAGTTGCTCATTAGTGGTGGACTAGTCTAATCAGTGTTCTTGATTTTGGACACCACTTTGACCACACCTAAAGTCGGGCACTAGCAATGTACCCGATACCGCATACTCATTGTCCATAAACATTGTTAATCTTGCAAAACCACTAAGGTAAAAACTATGGACTCGCCTTAGCTAATGATCGCACTTGCGTTTAGGGAAGAATTATCAGAAAAATCTTATCGGATAGGGTCTCAGAGGGAGGGATAGTTACAGCTCTTGCGAAACACGATGTTCGGGTCCATCTAAATTGAACTTTTGGCTGAAAAATAAAGAGACTAGTTGCACTTAGGTGGTTATTTGTTTTGCCAAAAAGTGAAAATGACAATAGCTTTTCCAAAATCAAGATAATTTGAAATTGAGATTTTTTTTTTTTGAAAAAGTCATATAAGAGATACATTCATGAGTTTAAATTTATTATTTGGAAAATAGTCAATTGCAAAAATTAAATTGACATTCATCTAATTCATATTTGAAATAGATTGGATATTTGTTTAAATACAAAATTATGGATGGAAAATCTTGATTCGACCAATCAGGTTCAAGTATGAGGAGCAAATACTCCTCTCCTTGTCTTTAAGATTAGGAGTCACTTCCGTTTGTTTTCACTTCTCTAATAGAAGAAGACATATCGAAAATAAAGAATGGGATATTTTGCAGGATTATTATTTATGAAGAGGTCGTGATGTTCATTTTGAGATTAAGCTATCAAGGCTCTGAAATCGCGTTCAAGAGAAGAAAGAATTAGAGGGTCTTTACTTCTTTGTATTGTAATTAGATGTTGTACTTTATTTGTCGAAATTAATTCGATTTGATGTGCACTTTATGATCTAAATTCATATTAGAAATTTGATATGTGTACTAAACACATGTGAAGATATGTTCACAAAATATGGCCGCACGAGGCACATGATAATTTTTTGCCTCATCGTCTATATAACAAATATTTCTTAGTTACTGACTTCGGTCTTACAGTGTAAAACTTCATAAATTTAGGCAAAAAATGTCTCGAAATGCATTATCAAAAAGCATACTCATTTGTCATTTCTAAATTTCTATCTTTTATTGACTTTAAAATTTCAGAAAATGGATAAAGACTCGGTATATCCGAATTTAATCTCTTACTAAGTTTAAACTTGAAACAATCGATAAATTAGAGAGAGCATTCATATACTCTTGACTGATATGACTTATTTTGAATATGGTGTCTTAAATATATTCTTACAATTTAGTGATTTATAATTAAGAAAAATCTCTCTAAACAAGATAACAACAAGACAAATTCAACCAAAAATTCTAAATAAAAATAGAGAAAACGCGGATTAGAACTTGACCGAAGTAGGAACAAAGTAAAAACATATGGTCTCAATGAAGAAATAATTGTTAATTCGAACTAAAACTTATTCTATTCACATAATTAAATTTTATGCATTTATAATCACAACAAATTAATAAATCCATTTAATTTAATATGTCAAAATTATGGATTAGGACATCAGGAGCTCTAATTTTTGCAATGACCCCTTTTTTTGTCTAGCCACTAACTTTAAAACGGAGAATGTATAATTTATCAGTTTTTGTATTTTGCTTTTTGAAAGAACTCACTTTTCAATATAGCTTTCATTGCTGCACTCCTTTTTGGTCGAATTTTCATTATTGTACCCTGAAAGCCCACTTTTCTAATTTTGTTTTACATGCTTAGAAAACATAACATTATAACGTCTTTTCTGCCTCAATCTTAAGCATCCTTAAATTATGATATTCTTCTAGAAAGCCACCAATATTATTATCAAACGAGGTCTTCGTCTTCTCCTACATTGCATATATAATATTATCGATATTTCCACGCAAAGCGTGGATTAGATAACTAATTAAAAAGCAGATAAAAACAGAACCATCCCCACCTAATCACGCATCCTTCGAAAAGCAGAAAAAATAATAATAATATTCTCGGGATGCCACGTATCCTATTCCTAGCATGTTAGGGCATGTTGCACAAAATTAAATTATAGTGAAACTCAGTGGCTCAAACCACATTTTTACAAAGATTGGTATTAAAAAAAAATAAAAAAATATTGTGGTTAGGTCAAGAAGCATCGAGCTGCATCTGCTTTGGCAGTGAATTGAAACCGATGGGATGCAAAGAGTGGGAGGCGACTAAGGTCTGTCCCCGTCTTTGGCTCTGATTTCATTTCCTAAATGAAGTAACGAATAAAGAAAGAACTAGAGAAGCTGCATAGATCGGTCAACGGAAATGGACCACAATTCCATGTCGCAGTTCTTGATTTTTTTTGAATTTTTTTTAACGTTCCCTAAGGTGAAAACTCTTTGCGTGGACTCAGTTTTGCGATCGTATGCAATGACGGATGACGATTGTGATCGACCCAATCCGTTATTCTTGAGTTCGGCCGACACCTGATCGATCAACAAAAGGGTGCATTTGGTGCGCATCCAGGGTGATCAGCATCGGATGCTCACTTCGACAACTGGATGATATTAGAAGCCAATTAGGCTTCGGCTCGGTTAATCAATCGGGTTCCGTCCCGAGAGGTGAGAGATGAAGGTTCCGATCCTGGCCACTCGCGAACCGCCCTCAAGGGCGATGCAGGCGAGCGGCGGTGCTGCTCTGATCTCACCTTCGAGTGCCGGGTCAGACCACGCTGTGTTGATCATAGTGAACGCTGTGCTAAATGGATGATTAGCTTGAACTTCACTTTGTAAAGGATTTTCAACTCTGTGCATAAAACCCTTTCTCTAGCTATAAGCCAAGGTCTAATTTCATGATAAAACAGCCAATCACAGTTCATTCTCGGGCTCGGGCCATCCATTTCTCATCAATATATGATGCAAGTACTCACAACTGGAAATCTCCAAGTTATTCTGAAGATTACTGTAAACATTCTTGTAGTTCAATGATTAGAAAACAGATCCTGCAAAATCAAAATCACAACCTATCGAGCGCAATCTTCGTTGCACAAAAGGAAACTGACCGTAAATTGTTCTTACCGTCCTTTCTTTACGACATGTTCTCGTGAGAATAAGTTCCTGAAACTCTAGCATTGGACCTAAAGTTATTGCAATCTGCCAAACTCTAGCATAGGACCTAAAAGTATTGCAATCTCCCGACATTGTCGCCATATTCTTAGCATGAATTTTCCACGACTGTACTTTCCAAAAAGAAAAAGTGAGCAACCGGTGCTAAGTGTATGGAATAAGAGAGAACTCCATCCAGAAGCAGAATCATTGATTAAAGAAACTAGAGAAAGAAAGAAGGAAATGTAGGAAACCAAGCATACCCGGTTCCTTGTTTATGTCGCGATGCGACATAGATTTTTTCCCTTATAAATCAATGTAGATCGAGAATATTCACATAATAAGTCGTCTGACTTAACATCTACTGCTCCTAAGCAGGCAATTCACATAGAGAAAATTTTCTGCATCCCTTCTTGCTGTTTGTTAGGGTCGCGGCTATCGATGAAGCTCCCTATCACAGCATCATACAGAGCAATTAAGAACTAAGAGGAAAAGAGCAGCATATGATCAGCAATCAGCAACAAAAGAAGCTTGGAATCATGAGTTCATGCAAGTACGATCCAGAGAAAACAAATGAAGAACTGTGTGAGGCAGCGAGAGCAGTGATAATCTGTCCTGTTGTAACATAAGCACAAATGATGTTACAGTTTCAAGTACTAAGGATGCAAGTTACTTAAAACTCACTCTATTTTCTAATCGGCATAATAAAAAAATAGTGGCAGCAGATGAAAGCAGCGATAACACAAAGCATGTTAGTTTAATCAGCTATTCAAACTGAATAAAACTGATCCAACATGGAGAGTCATAGAACACTCGGATTTTATTGACAGTTGGCATTGCCCCAACAATCTGCTGTCCTGTTAAAACTACATAGTTGCACATCAATTGTTTGATAGCTAATCAAATAAAATTTTCAGACAAAGATTCCATGACAATTCTTTGAAAGCGAGTGAGATTGTATCTCTCACAATCACAAGGTATTAATTATTGTACTCTCTTTTCAGCACTCAATATGTTAAGTGAAAGTGCACTCTCTAGAGCCGGTACAGAAAGGTAGAATGTCTCAGTTAATGGATCAGAACCCAGATGAAGTTCCATCCAAGTTTGCAAATTCATCTGAGGTTCGAGTATAACACGTAAGAAAGAAAAAAGTACTTAAGCTATCTGAAGAGCATCTGATCTTCTCATACATCGCACTCAACTCCTCAGACCTTGTCAATTGCTACTCCAGTACTATACTGGCCAACCAATTGATGGTAATTTGACATGTCAGCCTATGAGTCTGGACAGGGATGAAATGCTCATTGCCTTTTCATAATTTAGCTCAGTGGATTCTCTTTTGACTTGGCAGTGAATTAGCTTTAAAGTACTTCATAGCAGCCCAACACATAAGAAAAAGAAAATTACTAAGGCTTGGTAGAGGGTAAAGCAACCTGAATTTAGGTCGTATGTTCCTTAGCATCAATAATGGGTATGCACTGCCAATCTAGGCCATGCCTTTGATCAAATTTCAACTCCCAGGTAACAAGCTACTATGGTGGATATGTCCAATGCACCGTACCATCTCAGATTCTCAACAGACACCCATTGGTTGATAAATCAAATTAAACAGAGAAAGTTGGACAACTGTGTGTTGTGGAGATGACTATAATAAAAGGATAACAGTTTGATAATGGGTATGCACTGCCAATCTAGGCCATGCCTTTGATCAAATTTCAACTCCCAGGTAACTAGCTACTATGGTGGATATGTCCAATGCACCGTACCATCTCAGATTCTCAACAGAGACCCATTGGTTGATAAATCAAATTAAACAGAGAAAGTTGGACAACTGTGTGTTGTGGAGATGACTATAATAAAAGGATAACAGTTTGATAGAAACTATATTCAGCTTTCCCTCATCTGCACTCATGTTTTAAAACGCAACACTTTATGTCCTGAGATTCCAAAAAAACCTAAAATTTAGACCTTGGAGTCTTAAGACAAATAAATTTGTAAGAAAACTTAAAGAAACTATGGGGTCTATAGAATAGTTTTCTTGATATCATAGGGTGCAACATACGGTCTTGAAAGCAGAAAATGCAAAGTATAGACTTTGGAATTAGCAGATGCAAAGTGTAATTGAGGAGAAACTTGAGAATGAATTTTGTTAATTACCAACCCTTAGGGGATTTAAAAAGTGAATGCAAGGAATAAAAAAAGTTGAAGTCTAATAATTAAGTGTAAATAACCCAAAAATGCATTGAGTCTTTGGATTTTACCCTGAGATCATGAAGTCAATGGTAAACAGAAGCATGAGGTGAAAGTCAACCTATCCCAACATTGTATACTTCAGTCTCCTTTGTGAGCACTTCTCATCACATACATCTATGATCCTCCACACCACTGAGTTCAGATTCCACAATTACTTTCTATTTTTCAATAACATTTATGAGCATTTTGATGAAAAGCCTAAAGAAAGATGTCAAAATTCTTTGTTTGTGGCATTTCTGATAATTAAGCAAGGCCCACTACCAAAAGCAGGCATTTCTATTCCTAGCTTTTCAAATCTATCCAAGATATTTCATTCAACTGGTAAGACCTGGATCAAAAGAAAGAACTGCTGCAACTAGCCGATCAAAACAGATCTTTCTCTATCAAACAAATTTGATTTCACAAGGTCAAAATTGTCATGTCTTAAAAGAAGGTAACAGAATTTATTTTAGCCATGTATTGCTTAATTACACTCAATTTGGTGCCATCGGGCATCTGTCAATCACCTTCTTTAGATATAGATTGGTACACAACATCTACAGTTTGTAGTGGCAAAGAAATTCTGCCATTTTAGTATCCAAGGTTGCATTCTTCTAGCATTGTAAAATCGTCAATTAACAACACTGAAGCAAGAGGGCCACCAGACAGTGGCAATGGGATATGTTGGGGAATAGGATGTTCCGGGGTTTAAAACCTTAAAAAAGCAACAACATGCACATGCACGCGTCTGCACAGAGAGAGAGGAGAGAGAGAGAGAGAGAGAGAGAGAGAGAATATTAGTCCAAGAAAAGAAAAAAGACACAACCATGAGGCATTTTTGAGTCTGAAGACATGATATATTGAAGGAGCTGAAGAAGCAACTAAATTACTTATATAGAGCATATTGTGGTGAAAATCACACCCTCTATGGATATTCTAAAGCAATAAACCTCTCTGAAAATCTTAATTAAGCATCTTCTCATATAGGGTTAACCCTAGTATCTAAACTTCTCAACAAAACCATATGAAGAGAACTTTCAAATCTTTCTACCGAAGAGATTCATGATTATTCATCTCCAAAAAAGGGGAGCACTATGATTCCACGATAGTATAGACATCCGTTGGCAAATTTTCCTCACAAGAACTCCCAATAGTCTCATGTAAGCATGGATTCTAAAATATTTTATACTGAAGAATCTTCCCAAGGCAATAGATTCAGAAGGTGAGCTCCGGAGACTCGTTCAGGGACATATTCAACTATCAATATTCACCAGTGAAATGTACGTCAAGAATAAGTTTTGATCAAGTTCAATTATCCCAAACTACATTGAAGAAAATAATTTATAATTGACAATGACAAGAGGAAAGCAATCAAATTGAGCATAAAACAAATGCAGCCTTAGACAAAATTTTCGCTGGTAATTGTTTCAGTGAAAATTAACAGAAGATGTCAGCATATACAGACTTCAACTCTATGACTCAACACATCCCACCAAGCAAGGGAATGCAGAGCAAATCTCAACTGGGGGTTTTGAACGTGGAAGGCTGCGGGAGCGTCAAAGGCCCGCGCTTCGCATCCTTGTCGTCCAAGAGCCTCTTGAGCGTCTTGTTCCTACAGTACTGCCTATCAAAATGCTTCACCTATACATATCAACCAAAACCAACGACAACAACATCAACACACAGACCACAAAAACGAAACAAGCGAAAACAAAATCACGGCAAGATTCCAAATTCACACTTACCCAGGAAGCTCGGCATCGATTCTCGTACTCGGCCCTCGATTTCTTACACTCGGCAGGGTACAACAGCCCGACGGAGCCGATCTCCGTCGGCTTCTTGCTCGATTCCTTCTCCAGGCACGCGTAGAAAGCGTCGCGGGCCTGCCCAGAAAGAGAACGCAAGTCACGTCGCGCCCCAGTGTCCGTCTCTGAATGATCAAGAATTCTAGAGAGAGAAAGAAGAAAGAGAGTGACCTTGTAGCAAGATTCGCGGGCTTTAGAGAGGACGTCGGCGTGGACCGTTTCTGGGTTTCTTGCTGCGTAGGTCTCTGCAACGGCAGCCATGGCCGCAACGCCCGCCTGAAGCTCCCCCCTTCGCTTGCTTCGATCGATTCGCTTCGGCTTCGGCTTCGGCCGCAGGTTCTGGTGGACTCTGCGAGGGAGAGAAAGAGAGAGAGATTGGGTTGGATCTTGGGCTCGCGATTGGTCCGGTCCAGTGAGCAGAACCGCCGCAAATTCATCGTCCCATCAGATCTTTTGGGCCCAAGAAGAACATGCACTGCCATCAGTGCCATGTATCTCCTTAGACGAATCTAACTTGCGTCTTGATATGGTGAAAATTCTCGTATTATCTGCACTCTCTAATCACAAGAATTGTCGACAAGTATCTTTTTTTTCCCTACTACTTGATGCCTTCTATTATGTAGAAATATATATATATATAATATAAGCTAGTCACTTTTATTTTTCGAGAACCGGACCAATGCTCCCAAGAATTGGACCAAACCGATTAGATCAATCCAATTCAGGTAATTCTCGGTTCAGGCGGTCCATTTTGACAACTCTAATTAGAGGTTCTAAAACTTATTATGAAAGTGCAATAGAGTCCTAAAACTTTAAAAATGTGCAATCAAGTCATAAAACTCATCATGAAAAAGTAATCGAATCTTAAACTTTCAAAAAGTACAATCAAATCCCAAAAGTTATTATAAAAGTGCAATTGAGTGTGAAATTTTTTAAAAATACAATCGAGTTCTAAAATATATAAGTAAGTGCAATCGAATCCTAAACTTTCAAAAAATACAATCAAATCCTAAAAATTGTCACAAAGTGCATCAAGTGCTAAAATTTTCAAAAAGTACAATCGAGTTTTAAAAACTTTTAATAAATACAATCGAGTCACAAAACTTGTCAAACTGATTCAATCAAGCACGTTGATAGCACTTTCGTGACAATTTTAGAACTTAATTGCATTTTTTGAAATTTTTAGAACTTCATTATAATTTCATGACAAATTTTAAAACTTTCAACACACTTGAAAATGTTTGACAAGTTTCTATCAGCTGTTCATATTGAAAGTAGTAGCTTATCAGAAGATCATCATCGAAATCAAGCACGAGATGCTGGCCCGGCAGGCCAAGAAGCCCAGTACTTCAACCTTAACATGCTCGAAAACCAATGTTGGTCTATTTGTCGGCCCAAGCATCCCTCTCGAATAAAGTTCTTTCCAGCCTTCGGGGCGAGCTTTTCTGCGTACACAAAAAATGAGCTAAGACACCGGGTTATTCTCTCCCATTTTTGTGAAGTGATTATTCAATAATCTTCTTGAGATCAGGACAAGCTATGAGAAAGAGACATTTCATGTCCATCGTTCTCAATATGTACCTCGAGGAACTCCCATGCGTTTAGCTAATCAACTAAAAAAAACTTATCATGTGTGGATTAGGCGCATGACACCAGTTCGATTCTCTTATGACTTCATGTCTATTTTACTCGACGGGTCCAAGCTTCGTATCTTACTTGGTCCATGATGTTCACGGGGTGCAACTTACTTGCATGAGGCGAGATTCCTCACTACTCAAGAACGGAACGTGACACGACTCACTCCAAACCCTAAACTAAGCCAAACTATTCAAGAAGATCCCGATCAGTCACCTAATAAGAGAGACCATAAATTGAACCAAACATTAAGTTAGACGGTCGAAATCGAAAGCAAAGGTTGTTCTTGATTTGAGGCTTCACCTACACAAAGCCACGTTCCGCAAGCCTTTCGGTTAAAGATTAGACAAAGAATGCTCATCTGGGTACATCAATAAGACACCAGAAAACGACACCGATCAGCAAAGGTTGCGGTTTGAATGGCCCCTGGTTTTGTCATCGCTCTCTCTACCTGTAGATTTCGGGGAGCAATGACCATTTCTTCTTCCTCCTTAGCAATGATTGATCAAGCTGAATCTTAGTTAAAATAATAAACGCCATTTCAGCAATTATAGAACAAAGAGGACACCTGGTCCTATAGCGCATGGCAGCGCCCGGTGGTTGAGGCTGACTAATCAAGAATTATAGAATAATTCATATAATTGGCCATGCCATGATTACCTTATTTTAACCGAAAGTTTATAATGGGGTCTAGTAGAAAGATGCCAAAACAAAAATGATGTCCTTTATAATAATTTGACAGACACGACTCAGGTGCCGCTCTGGATCTCGAGAACCTCCCCCACATAGATACTGAGGAAAGAAGGAAGGGAGGGAGAGGTGGACGTTGCCATCTTTTCGAGCTGACTGTCAAAATCTTTATTTCGATTTCCTAACTTACTAAACGCGGTGATCATATCATGTCATAATGTATATTCAATTCCGGAATTAGAATGGTCGGCGTACGAGGTTGCTTTCCAACGCGATTAGCGGGGGGGATTTGGAGATGCTTCTTCCCATGTTAGGTTTTTATGAAAACCCTAGTTTCGCTTTGACATTATGCGTAGGGTAACTGTTGTTGGATTCCGATCGGCACACTCCCGTGTCGCTTTGTCGCCTCTGCATGTGTAGTTCGCCTGCGGAATTCGAACTAGGGGAGGTCCTATGCGGCTGGCGTCTGTTCCTAATGCGGAGCATCGGCCCCCGTGCGTTTTTAGGACAGTGCTGCAGGGAGAATGAGTATCGTCTAGATTCATTTTTGCCAGATCAGGCCGGTTTACTGATGCTAAATTATTGGGTCATCGCATCTTTACCGGGTTCCGTGGCGACTTCCCTAATCCCGCAGATGGATTAGGCGAGGACTTGTCGAGGGTTTCGGAAATTCACGCTCGTTCCCTAGTCGATCGCCACCTTGTGCGATCGCACGCGTGTTCTTTCATTGACAAGATGTTGAATAGACAGCAAGAGAGCTCGCTCCTATGCTCGCAGTCTTGGATTCGAGCCTTGTTGAGAGCGCTCCAGAATTGAAATCTTGGATACACTATGTCAACACTTAATATTGTCTATGAAGGTGGATTTATCAAGATGTTCGAAAGCTTCATATACTAAGGCTTCATTGATTTTGTGGAAAATATAGCATTTTTGGACCACGTTTTCCAAGAAGCCATATTTCTAGAAAATCATCATATTTTTCGGTATTTGGATGAAATGTCAAAATAAGCTAGAAAATATATTTTGTAGTTCGATAAGGAAAATCTTTTCCTTTATGCACCAATGTCAATAATTTTTTATATTATATTATTAAATTTTTTTCATCCTCCCTTGATTAGGCAAGGAGCTCGATGGCGAGCTTGAGCCCCGCTAGATCCGACTACCTCGGCGAGGCTCTAACAACCTTAGCCTCACCCAAGTTGCTGCATCTAGCGGGCCTCGAGCTTATTGGTGTCGAGCAAACTCAACTTCACCACAGGCTAGCGAGACTCCAGCTTGCCTATGGCTGGTTGTCGACCACTGTCGTGGCCGATGACTGGCCAATGAAGAAGAAAAGGAACAAAAAGAAAAAGAAAGAAAAACAATTAAAAAATCTATTTAAAGAAAATTTGAATAATTAAATAAATAATAAAAGGAAAAAGGTATTTAATGAAAGAAAGTGAGGTGGAAGACGGTGTGGAAAATATTTTCCTCTTTTTCAAAAGTGGAAAACATTCTCCCTTATCTTAGAACACTATTTTCTTCATGGAAAATATTTTTCCCAACCAATTTATTTTTCGTGAAACGAATATCAGAAAATTTGAAAAACATTTTCCTAGAATTCTTTTATATGAAACGAACTGAGCCTAAATCCGTTTTCTTGTTCATCCCCCTTTTAGATAAGATTGCTAATGGTCTACACTCATACGGCACCTAAAGGCTAAAGTGTTTGATCCTTGGTGTTCCATCTTTCTTATTACTCGACTTGATAATCGGTTTACACGAAACAACCTCATGAAACATATCCAATAACGAGTAAACTCCGCTAGGTACATTGAGACAATTCTATTCGGATTGATCGTTCTATTAAAATATTACGACGGATCGCATTATAACATCCGAATAAAAAATATCACGAGCCGATCATAGTACACGTAGAGGTACTCAAATTATACCTATCTTTCGAAGTCTCCTGGAGTGCTCCAAGTTGATTCCATCTAACCCTGCCCAGATACACCTTATCCTACCTCAATTCATCAGAAAGACAGATTATTCAACGGGCCTTAGCAATTGCTGCTCGAATTGACTTGTCCAATCGCAACAGCAGACACTTCAGAGAAGGCTTAATTCATTAAATTAATGTGAGTGGATTATCATATTTCTTCTGGAGGTAGGCCAGCGGACAAGAACCTAACTCGGAATAATCAGCAAGTGGTCTTTGAGCACACTCGTGCCGGCTGACGTCACGTAGAAACTGGCGCAACATTTTCCGGGGTCGCTATCCGGGAATTAAAATTAGATTACGCGGTGTCCCATCTCCTTGTCCCTGTGCCCAATGATTTCTGCGGTCATGATTAAGCTTAACCTTCTTAATCTCCGATTAAATAGTGCAGTAATGCAGATGATATCTAGGGATGTTCCAAGCATATGCAGACAAAGATCTGGTTTGATTCTCTAGTCAATGTTTCCGCATGAAACTTGTCCTCAAGAAAAACTGTCTAAAAAATCCTAAACCTATTACACAACGGTTAATTCAATTCTAAACTTTTCAATTGTGCTAATTTAATTATAAACATTTTGATAATTGTCAGCTGAGTCCTTCGGCAACAAGTAGGGCACTTGAGTTGTTGCTGAGGGACTTGGCTTTCTTTCGATCGCCTCCAAGTTTTTGTAGGCTTATTTATCGATTTTCTACTCTCTTCTTTTGTTCATTTGAAAATATAACGTGACATTTCAAAAGTAGTTTAACTCGACACAAACCAGTCTGCTCTTCTAAAGCTGCTTTCTTTTAACGCTTTTACAAGAATTACTGCATAAGCATAAAGAAATTGAAAAACGAATGGACCGGCGGGGTGAACCGGTCGATCCAAATCCAATCTCCTCACTTGAACGAGTCACGGGGTATTATTTCATAAGGATGACAAATATAGAATCTCTTCGCACCCTGTGTTTTGCATGTATAGAATTAGCAATAGCATCCTCACAAATCTTTTTAACCAATTGACAGTTCTAGGGTCCGTTTAACAACCATTCCGTTTTTCTATTTTTCCGTTCTTTTATTTCCTGAAATGGAAATAGAACGGAAATTCATTTAATAACGTCAAATTTTTTTTCTTGAGAATAGAAATGGAAAGAAATCATTTCTAAATAGAAATAACTTTCGAGAACACAATCGTTAATGAACGAATTCCTTCGAACATTAATTTCGGGGAGGACCAAACGAAGGGCAAAAATATCAAGGGGGCTTGTGACATCGCAGGCCTTAGTGCAGCTAGTGCAGCTAATGCAGCAGCGAGTCAGAAGAAAGAGGACAATCATGGAGAGCGAAGCTCGAAAGAAGGGAGACAATCATTGAGTTCTCGTGAATAATTGAGACAAGAACCAGAGGTGGTTTCATTCAGTTCGTGGACGATAAAGGTCGTGACGTACGGTGTGTGCTGGTCCTGTGGGCATGCGCAGGATCCTGGCGGGGGGGAGTCATCGTATGTAAGTAGATGTCTACTCGGCCCTGATCGTATTGTCGTGTTTCGTATGGCGCGTTCGTGTTAGGAACCGCTCCGTTTGATGCTCCCGGAACGGTGAGAGATCGAGCAGTTGCTCCTTAGACACTCTACTTTCTCTGCCGAGAACGTATTGAACCCGCGTGCTCCGTTAATCTTTATGTCGACATACATTAGTTACGGTTATGTATAGAAGTATAGATTATCATATCAAATGTGTGTGTGTGTGTTAGTACGTGAATCATGCGAACAAATTACTATAATAAGAAGAGTCCCGGTCATTTGGTTGTGACACGTCTGGTAGACATAGAATACGATTAGATACGTGATAAACATAGAATATGATTAGATACGTGGTGATTAGGGGGTGTAATAGATTTGTGGTGAACACAGAATATGATTAGATATGTGGTGATTAGGGTGTGTGATAGATTTGTAATTGAGGTGGGACTATGGACTGTTGTGGCTGTCTTACAATCACCAAGTGACTCGACTGATGAGTAACGTGAGTAATTCTAAGTAAGAGACTTCCACCAACTGTGCCTTCCATAATTGTATTTCAATTTATCGACATCATGTACATGCAAATTTAAAAAAATAGACATATGAGCGACGCTCATGTTCGTAACCCATCACTCTGAAAGGTTGACCGGATGATAAGTAATTGTTCTAGCAAAAGATGTGTCTAGAGGCTCCCAACTAAAATAAGCATGGAAGGAAATTATAATCAATTGGACATGAGAAGTCAACCAAATTAATAACTTGCGTTAAAGATTTGAATTTAATCGCCACCTTCACCCATAAATGGACACGTACTTGCTTCAAAATTCAATGTTTCCTTATGTGAATATACAGTTATAGATACCTTCCCAAGTGAATTGAAGACATATCCTATCAAGAGTTTTTCAATCGGCATGTTGGATCTCCCCAAAAAAGCTCACATAGAATCTAAATTGATGCACGACCTCTTCAATTAACCCCAAGAAAAAACCACTCCCTAACTCTTCATATTGATAGATAGATAGATAGATGCTGAATTTGAATGTAAATCTCGGACCCTTTTCTTGATAATTTGAATTCTTAAAATCTCAAGTTCAATTCTTCATGTACCACGAGAGCCGATCCACGAAAAAGACGTCGGATTTGAGCTTTTAGAATCGAAGATTTTCTTTTTACTTGAGATAGAGCACGTCCCACTTGCAACATATTCACAACCCAAAAAAAAAAAAAAAAACTTGGATAACATACAAACCAGCCACTGAATTTACCAGCAGACCACGGACCGACTCCTCTGCGATCTGCTGCTCCTCGGCTGACAACTATTCCAACATAATAATCTCCGATCTACATGTACAGCCCCGCTCTCTCTCTCTCTTAAGCAGGCAACGAATCATCGCCGGCCGGCGATGTCCAGACGATGTCCTTGAGCGCCGGTCTCAGCTCCTTCCGGCAGAACTGGTTGTACTCCAGCGTGTCCCCGTGGTCCTTCTTCACCTCCACCATCAGCACCGACGGCGCCACCGCGAATATCTCCGCCTCGATCGACAGCTTCCCTTTCCTCCCGGCCTCCTCCCCTTGCAGCTTCACCCTCGTCTCGGTCTTCTTGATGCTGAATTTCCCGGCTGCCTTCGCGGCCTGCTCGATCCTCGATATGATGCTGCTCGCCGGCCTCGTGGTCGCGAACCGCAGCTCCTCCTTCTCCTCCCGCTTCTTCTCCTCGAAGAGCGGTGACAGGTCGAACCCCTCGGAGAGGGAGATGATGTGGAACGCGTTCATAGTCGCCGGCGGCCGCACCTTCGCCGCCTTCTCCTCGTCGAATTCCAGGTCCTCCTTGGGGACCAGGGTGGTGGGGACCGACTTCTTGAACCAGGTGCTGTCCATGACCTTGGAAATCTGGATTCGGGTGCTCGGGTTCGGGTCTAGGAGCTTGGTCACGAGCCGCCGGGCCTCCGGCGAGAACCAGGGCGGGCACTTGAAATCGCCCCGGTAGATCTTCCGGTACATGACCATGATGTTGTCGTCCTGGAAGGGCAAGAACCCGGCCAGGAGGACGTATAGGATCACGCCGCACGACCACAGGTCCGCCTTGGAGCCGTCGTACCCCTTCTTTCCGATCACCTCGGGGGCGACGTACGCCGGCGTCCCGCACGTGGTGTGCAGGAGGCCGTCCTGCCTCAGGTGCTCTGCGAAGGCGCTCAGCCCGAAGTCGGTCACTTTCAGATTACCGTTTTCGTCCACCAGCAGATTCTCCGGCTTCAGATCCCGGTGGTACACCCCGCGGCTGTGGCAGAAATCCACCGCCGAGATCAGCTGCTGGAAGTAGGCCCGGGCGACGTCCTCCCGGAGCCGCCCCTTGGAGATCTTGGCGAAGAGCTCGCCGCCGCGGACGAGCTCCATGGCGAAGTAGATCTTGGACTTGCTCGCCATGACCTCGTGGAGCTCCACGATGTGGGGGTGCTTCACCATCTTCATGACGGAAATCTCGCGCTTGATCTGCTCCGTCATCCCCACCTTCACCACCTTCTCCTTCCCGACGACCTTCATCGCCACGCTCCCGCCGCTCTGCAGCTCCCGCGCGTGGTACACCTTCGCGAAGGTCCCGTGCCCGAGTAGGCGGCCCAGCTCGTACTTCCCGTGAAGGATCGACGAGCTCCCGTCCTCCCCCCTCTTCGTCATCCTCCGGCCTTCTTTCTTCTCCCGACGAGGAACTCCGACGTCAAGAACCAGAACTCGATCGCAAGAACTTCGAAAGACCCACGTCAGTTCCCGAACTCCGGGTCCTTTCTTCGACCCGCGGCAGAGAGATTTTGAAAAGAGAAGAAGATTACACAAAGATAAAAACTGGGCGGCCGAGGTCGGGGGCGAACCGTAGGATCACCCGTCCTCGACGTACTTGCGGTGGCAGGTCCGGCCGCCGATGCGCGAGTTGGCTCGCCAACACGACTCAGGCTTGGATGGGGAAGACGGGCGGCGGGCTACCATCATCTCTATGCATTCCCTACGAGAAGGTGGAACTTCACTTCCTCGATGCGAGATCCTTTCTCGGGGAAATTCTCGAGGCGCCCTCGGGATCGAAGAGCCGCGAGGTTTTCGAGAAGGAGGAGGGGCGTGTGAATGGATGATTGACTCGGAGTTCTTGTTTTTTTCCTCTCCTTCTTCATCGTTCGCTGCGCACGGAGTGCCCATATATAGCGGAGCCAGCGCGGGGGCGAAATTACGCGCTTACCCTTGGGGATTTGCAAATTTATTATGCTATATGATCGCGCTTACACTTTGTTATGGCAAAGGTTAAAAAAAAATCAGGCTTGCCAAATCGATCCTGAACTTACCGGTCAACAAAGAGTTATGGCACTTTCCTAACATAATTAGATTATTACGAGAAGAACAGTTTATTGCGAGTTATAAATTATTAAAAGAGTGGATCGCATAATAATTTATAATTATTTATTAAATGATTTTTTATAGTCCAGAACATAGTATTATTCTCATAGTAAATTAAAAATTACCACCCAATTATTTCTCAAAATTATAAATTGCATATTAAATTGGATATTCGGTGCTCGGAAATTAGATTGGTTTACGTGGAATCTCAAAAATCCAACCTAATTATCTTATCTATAGTACCCAAAAGAAAAAGAAGAAAGTAGGTCGAAAGGATGATGAGAATATACATCGAATCTTATGAATAGTTCGATTTTTAGGGCGGATAATGAAATTATGATACACGAATCCAATGAAGTCGACACGATATTTGGAATGGCTTAACAAAGTGACTCGCAGCGCGACCGGGTCAAGCAGCTGTCACTACAATTTATCACTCGGTTTGTCCTGACCAGCAATAAAAAAAGAAGCGCAGTCCTCACTAGCAAATTCTCCGCATCCCAGGGGCCCCTCCGGCAAAACCCCGTGGGGCCCGTCTGAGGTGCACTTTCACACGGAAATGGTGGCTTTTTCGCCCTTCGTGGGCTTCTTACGACGTCGTTTTTGGGTAGAGAGAGAGAGAGAGAGAGAGAGAGTGGTGGTGGTGGTCAATTGATATTTTGATAAGGAGGGAGGGCTCTTCACATCATCGAAAGTCGGATTTACTTTTGCCGGATAAGCTTAGGTGGGAAAAGGAGGGAGAAGACCCCCAAAAATTGTAAATAATCTTGAATAGGTACCAACCCTAGGTTTGTTAGGCGGTCGACTTAAATTTTTAGCCAAAAAAGGGCAGCCGACTTAGATTTTCATTTCCTTTTAATTTTGGCTTTTGACCTGCCATCACAAAAGCCCAAAAATAAAATAAAATAAAATAAAATCCGAGGGCCTTTGTCTCGGTTAATTTCCTCAAATTGAAAGAAACACAGAAATTTTGTTGCTTTTAAAGTCACTTCAATTCACCGACCAAAAAGAAAAAGTCCCTTCAATTCTTTACGAGCTAGAATACTATCTCTTGATTGGAGCATAAGTTTTGATAGGGCCTCTAAAGACAACCTAAGACTTGTTGGTGTGGGATATTTTATAAGAAACGAATGGGGTGGTTGGCTTGGTGTTTTTCCTGCATTCATATGGATATATTGGTCGACGCAAGTAGAACTTTAATCTTGTTAGCTCGGAATTTATAATTGATAATACTGGTCCTACTTTGCTTAAAGATATGAGAAAATTACTGCCCTCTTATCTTGAGTTTAGAGTGCAATATAACTTTCTGGAAGAAAACCGTTCCTGCAAAATGACTTGCTAATTTCGGAATTAATAAATGCTCAGATATTAGATTCTTTTCCATACCACCTAGAAAGGTACTTCGAGTTTTATTAGGCGATAGGGATAGCAAATTTATGATGTTAAATTGACGTGCCCATTTTCACACCCACAAAAAAAGTCCGTCCACCCAAATTTATTTGAAATATTTTCTGGTATTCTATTTTATTCTAATATTGTGGATTAGGTAAATTTCAAAAAATTTGAAGCGGAAAAAATATTGATACATATTTTTCTATAAGTATTTAGATTAATTTCTTTACATTTGGCAGGGCAAATAAATAGGCAACTGTCTGCCTAAAATATCTAAAAAAAGTCGGGTCCCTTAACTTAAAATTACAAAATCATCCTCAACTCTTTCTTTTCTTATGCTTTATTTATTGCTTTCTCATTTGATGAAAGAAAAGCATCGGTGACCCGCTAATTAATTAATTAATCCCTAATCACAAGACTTGACTGTCAAAGTTCGAATTATTAGCTAGCAATGCCCTGGACATTCGACACAAGGTTTCGTGATTAACGTGGCCAGACCTTTCTTGGGTGGGTGGTTAAAAAACTTAGACGATCGATCACTAATCAAACTCGAATTGAATCTCAGGATGATAACGCGTGCGATCATTGTGTGGGGGGGAAGGTTTCATCGCATTCGTTTTCGTGCATGATTCTCACGAGTTCAATGCAATTAATAGCAGCTCATCAGCCGGCCAAATAGAAGAAACACTAGTGAATTATCTCGAAGGAGAGGTGGGGTCGCATACTTCGCGATGCTAGCCGGTGGGTGGCTTGTTCTTGAACTTAGTTTTAATAATGGACTTGTTTCTTTTGCTGGGCAGGTCCCGGCACTCATCATGAACTTGACAAGTTTTAGGATTTGCGTTGTTATTTTGTCTACTAAAATTATTAGAAATATACATATGGTGGCCTTTTGTGCTATTTTTCTTCATAGTTATCTCTATCAAAATTCATTTTTTTTTTGGTGGGAAAAATTGTGAGTAAATTGAGAGTTTGGCACCAAATGAATGAGTTTTAGGCTAACTAGAAGATATATCAACTCATGCACACCACCAATTTTTTGATGTAGGAAATTCTGACACAATTCACACAAGAATACCATCAGGATTGGTTACCAAACTTATATTCAAGAAACACCTAAACAAGGACATAGAAATTGCCAAGAGGGAGCGCAGCCCAAACTCGTTAACATATCTAATTAAACCCACCTTTACTACAAATTTAAAACAAACAAATTATGGCCCAACTAGGTAATATTAATTACTCTACACCACACCAATTCTCCCACGTGAGATTTTCTAACACAACTCATACACGTAACTCAACAATATTTATCATAGTTCCCATCCATAAATTGATCAAACGTATCGAGACGCCTGTGATATCTGTTCTCAAGCATACTTCACACTACATATGTGTCATTTTCAAGTGTAATTCATACTTCACTCGATAAATGCTACGACTATTGGAAACCATATCGTCACAAATCTCCTAATAAGTGTTGACACGAATGTCCGACTTCTGTTGGAACTTTACAACACCACGGTTACTATGATTACTAAGACTGATTATTAGTTTAAAGGCATCGGCAAGATAAGCTCAGATGTCACTGAAGATAAAGGAGAATCTCTAAAGGCACCGGATAACCTCAAATGCTCTGGCATGCTCTGGCTGGGCTGTACAATCTCGATAACGTTTGGGAAATCCATTCAACATCAAGGGTTTAAATAAGCTCCTAATCACATCTCCAACAGCACCAATGGGAAAGGCGAGAGCTGCCCATTTTGGAATTTTTGCCGAAGATCTTAGAAGAGCCAAAAAATGAATCCTAACGTCCCCACGTTCACGCGCCGAAACATTATCGTAAGCCTCCTATGCGAAGCACCTAACTTAGAATATCATGCGGCACGAGGAGATATGGACATTGGAATCATCGTCCTTCATCGGATCAGCTTACAAGATCCTGTTAAGTAAAGGAGATTGTCCCATGAGTAATCCGGTGGTTCACGCCTCTTCGTGCATATCCACTCCACGTGATGAAAAAGCGGCGATTTTAGAAAATACTAATAGCGGCCGGGAGGGAAGTTACTCGGAAGGGCGGGACCGGATGGCGGAGATCGCTGCTGGAGAGAATTGAGGAAGCGGATGGCCGTCGATCTGAAATTCTAGATGAGCATTGACTCCAAGTCAAGACCTACCTTCCCTCAGCTTCGGCGGCTGGCTACTATTCTTGGCTACCCACGAATATATGTATTGTTTTTTGTTTTTTTTTTGTTAATTTCTTCAACCTAACGTGCCCAATATTTCAATGATTTTTTTTCCATGGAAATTCATTTTTATTTATTTGTTATGAAGATGGTGTTAACTGGAATTAATGCCAGCACGTTTCATGATGGAGGCATTGAGATGAAGAAGACAAATGTGGGCTTACTTTGAAAAAGATTGTGAGGATGTGAAAAGAGAATTTGAGGAGGGAAGAAACATAGGAAAAAAGAAATTGAAATTTTTGTGATGTGGAGTGGAAGGAAACACATGGTTTTCCTCCGTCACATCCTCAAACTTAATTTAGGTTTCTTTTTTCTTTTTCTATTACATTGGTGCAAGTTCGAGGGTTTTGATAAGACAAAAAAAGGTTTAAGGTATTGGTATGACGGTGTGCATAGTTCATAATTTCTTGTGACATGATAAAGAATTTAAGATAGTAGTGAGATAATAAACATAATTTAGGGGGGAAAAGTATCAAAAAAGTTATAAACCTATTGCATTAATATTAATTCAGTTTTTAAACATTTTCACATCGGTGCCAATTCAGTTCATTTCAGCAAATTTTGTCCAATCAATGCTGATTTGAACATCGACCAGTGATTGAACCCTAACATAGATGTTGCTGGGTGGCTAGATATTGATGTGACAATTTTTTAACAATTATTTTGAATTTTTTTATTAATTCTTTTCTCTCTTTTCTTTTTCCTTTTCTTTTCTCTCTTCTTCCTCCTTGGACTATCCTCGCGATGGTTGGCGAGGGCCGCAAAGCCCTCGTTGGCTATCAACAAGGGTCGCGACCCTCGCTTGGCCTTGCCTAAGGCTGCGAGCAAGGCGGCTTTGCTCATATCTGGGCGACGCTAGCCTCACCCTGGCCTTATTGCAGGTGAAGGCAGCCTTGCTCATGGTTGATGAGGCCACGGCAACCATCAACTGGGTGACATGAGACAAAAAAAGGTTTAATGTATTGGTGCAAGTTCAAGTTCAAGGGTTTTGATGAGACAAAAAAAGGTTTAATGTATTGGTATGACAGTGTGCATAGTTCATAATTTCTTGTGACATGACAAAGAATTTAAGATATTAGCGAGATAATAAAAATAATTTAGGGCAAGAAAGTACCAAAAAAGTAATAAATCTATTACATTAATAATAATTCAGTTTTAAACATTTTCACATTAGTGCCAATTCAATCCATTTCGACCAATTTTGGCCAGTCAATGCTAATCTAGACATCGGCTAGTGGTCGAACCCTGATAAGATCGAATTCTTTCATCTTGTTTTAACTTTTTGACAATCACGTTCAAGTTAAACAAACGTCGAAACTTTACTACCTGGCAAACGCAATTAAAAAGGGGTGGAGGACCACCCATGTCTGACATCTTTTGTCAGTTAGACAAAGAAAGTCGAAATCAAACGGTCGCATATGGTTCACCAAACTCTAGTTCTTCATTAAATACTGTAGAGTTGTCCACGTGTCCTCTTGTGATGCTCCCGTGAGCGAACGAAGGAAGAAATTACACAATTTCCCGATAATTCTCCTTCACATAAGGATTCGAAAAATCAAGGCTAATTAACGCGCCCCCGTAACTTATGAAATAGGAGATTAATCGACATGCAAGTTTCGCCACTTAAAAAAAAATCAGACTATAACGGGATGAAATTGCAATTTTTTTTTCTCTAGATTAATGGGAAATTTCACGAAGTTGCAACGGGCGTACCAAAAAATTATCTCAAATAATAGGTAGGAGGCCCATGTGAATATGACTATCGTTTTTTTTTTTCTGTTTTGCTTCAAATTGGCTTTGGACCGTTGCTTGCCCATCCCAAATGTCCGTCTGTCCTTTTTACTCCTAGGACAATGTCCCCACAGCATGATTCGAAATCTAATCTCATGTCACCTACTTCAGCACTGGACCTGAGGAGAGTAATAATAGACTTGACCTTGACTTGACTTGACATGGCTTCAAAATTGAAAAGCGAATTACATATGACAACAAGCACTAGTAGATCTCAAGCCCTTATGCAATGTCAATTTTTTTTAAAAAAAGTATCAATATTTCAATTAACTACCATGATCATCATAATATATAACTTCGACTCAATAATGAAAGCATAACTTCGGCTCAATTTACTCCCTCGATATAATAAATAATATATAAAAGTGACGGTTTACATGTAAATAATTTGTGATACCTTCGACCTTTTAACCCTTTCTTTTAGTTGATCAATCGAAATCTATCAAAATGCACGATTCATATCTAAACAAGCTTAACATTCTAATGAGTTAAAACAAATAACCTAGATTCTTTTCACATGCTTCTTTTCACCCTTGGATTTCATTTCCATCTCGTCAACGTGCATGTCAACGAATGGGAGGTGGGCAACAGAAAGGGCATTATAATTCATGACGTTAGATAAGGCACGGGCATTGATGTGCCTCGAGAGACGCGTGTCGAGTTAGCGGTTTCGTCAGTTTGTACCCGGTGGTGGTCCGAAGGGAAACCAATAATGAGATACAACGTACGGGTTGTCCCGTCGTTCAAAACCACTCGTCGTCCCATCAGAATTTCCTGTCGGAGAGACTGATGAGCGCCCCTCGAGATCTAAGCGTAGCCCACGGTTTGTGTGTTGGAAATTAATCCAGAGAAAACACACCGTTTGTTTGTTGTAATCAGAACATCAATATAAAGATGATAACAACTTTATAATATCTTAAGAAAATAAAATATCACTGAAAAATAACATAAAATTGGAGGTGAGGTATGGATAACCGAATCTCCTTAAGGTGATTAGTTCCTGCCAAAGGTGCTCCGCAGATTCACGAACTATACCTCCCAAGATACAACACATCGAACCTGTTTGGATCAGCACTATGCAAACATGACTCAATCGAACCGTTCAATTAAACCAGCACACTCAGAAAAAACAGAAGAGCATGAAGTATATCAAAGCTTTTTGGAATCGAGTCGGAAAAACCAAAACCAAAACCAAAAACCCTTGTAATGAAGCTCTATTCTCATATCTATTTATAGAGCTTTTTGGTTCATGTACTAAAGAGATACATGAATTAAATAGACGCGTGTATCCACGAGATTCATGAATAAAGAAATACGTGAATCCAAGAGATTCATGTATCCAAAGATATGTGAATTCAAGAGATTCATGAACTCAATAAATACATGAACTGAAAGATACATGAATCTAGGAAATTCATGAAATCAATACATACGTGAACATAAAAGATTAGGAAATACATGAATCCAAAAGAGATACGTGAATATGACGTATTATAATTATTGGCTTTCGTTGATCCATTAACCATAATTACAACATTGTGTACTCCCCCCCACACGTAAGAATACCAAATTCCCGCCGTTCTTCTTGGCACATGTTTCGGAGAAATGAAAGCTTTTTTGCCCCTTTAGCCAATTTGATTAGATCACTTGTTTGAACTCTTCCCTTTTTCTTTTTTCTTTTATTCATGTTTTTGATGACTAGTGTTTGAGCAATTATGCCCGAATGAGTAGGATAAAACACATGATATGCAAAAAAAAGAAAAAAAGAAATTATCAACAAAGTCTCAAACTTATTATGCTTGTATTGATTTAGTTATAAACATTTTAATTAGGTCAATTTAATAGTAAATAATTTGACAATTCAATTATGTCAGTTCGGGCTTAAACTTTTTGACGTTTGCCAATTTAGTCTTTGGTTAAAAAATAATGACGTGGTGGTGTTCTTGTTAGGGCCGGCCATTCAACATGATAAAGTGGATTTTTTTTTTTGTATTTTTATATATTTTCCTGAATTTTTATTCTTTTCCCCCTTTTTTTTCCCAACTTTTGGCCACTAGGATGTGCCAGTTGCCCACCCTTGCCAGGGGCGGTGAGGGCATTCCGGCTCTCACTAGCCATGGGTGAGGGGCCTGAGGGCCACGACGCCTTCACCCAAACTAGGCAAGTCCACTCTATATCTCTCTATACATCGCTCTATACCACAATAACCTAAAAGTAATTTAAATTCCTTATCTCCCTTCCCTTTGACATTGCCATGAGCCGCGCTGCTCGATTGCTCCGTGGTCATGTCATTGTGTTGTGGCGTCCTCATCGACCCGAAGCACCCCCCCTCCCTCTCACACACACACACACAAATTCGAGACAAAAGTTCCTTAATTGCAGCTCTCACGCATCACAATGATAGTGTGAATTAACTCTTACATTGACGGTGAACTTAATAAAAGTCCAATTTATGTTCCACAGATAGACCGGAAAAATTTAAGATAATGCTAGTTTATATTGCTCATAGTACAACCCAAGAATATAGCACCGTATATAGTCTGCAAATTTGCATAAGTTTCTACCGACATAAGGACAAATTAGAGGCTGCACAAATCATGCTCAAATTTGCAGTCAGTGACGAGAAAACAACGAATCATTTGTATGTACGACACAATCACTAGGGAGCATGATGTGGTCCGACATGTTTTGGCAACTTATTTGCCCGCCTAAACTAATCAAAATCATTGTACCCGAGGGGGTCAGCGGTGCAATTGACATCCCACCAGATCCGATCGTTCCGGACGTATTCAATGCTCCGATTCAATCCACGTTACAAAACTTAAATGGGACTTTCGTTGATTAGGGTTCATATGGCTACATGTGCTTAGATCCCCGTGATTCCAGCTTATTTTTCCATTATCGTTGGTTTTTCGAAGAAAGAAATGTTTTCCATTTTCATATTTATTTTCATCCAATCCCGGTCTTGCACTATCGACATGGTTTTTAGCGAGAAAATTATTAAAAAAAATCTTAAATCTATAACACGTACGGCAATTCAATTTTTAATTTTTTTTTATGATGAATTTTAGATATTTCAATTTGATCAATTGAATTCTAAATTTCATGAAAATTTGTTAATATAGTCAATTTGGCTAATTTTGACTAGAATTTGCCGATGCTGATGTTGATCCTATTACATTGTATAATTGACACTGACATGAATAATTTATTATTATTTTTTTGAAGTTTCAATATATTGTTCTTTTCCTCTCTTTTTTTTTTTAATTTCTTTTTTTGTTGATCACTGGGCCTTAGCAACTAGCCAAAGGGGATAACCAGTGAGGGTCGCCTTCACCGGTACCTACCGAGGGGCAAGGTCGAGCCTTGCCTGAAGTTAAAGGCTGAAAAGGTTGCCCTTTGGTAGATCTCGATGAGGTCAACCCCCTGGGTGGTCACCCACAAAGATAAAAGTAGAAAAAAAAATGCAAAAAATATTAAAATTATCCATGTCGGCGTTGGATAAATTACATTCTTAAATTGTCAAAAATTTAGGACTTTATTAGCTAAATCGAAAATTTGGGCAAGAATAGGTGCAAGTATAATAGAGGTATAACTTTTTCCATAAATTTCTCGATTGTCGGTCACAAACTATATAATAACAGTGACTCTGTGGGTCAACCTTGCAAACCTAGTCAATGTCCTCAACTTCTGTGCATGATGATGGACAGGACGAGTTTGACTGAACAAGACAGCGAATGGAAACGTGATGCATGTGCTTGTTAGAGAGTACTTGCGAATTTTTCTGACTTAGTACGGAGTAATATTCACATGTGAACCACCCACTGCGGTGGCGCAGCTGGCTTGCGCTCAATCCCTCTCACGAAAGGGAGCGAGTTCGAATCCTAGCGGCGTTACTTGGTGACTTAATTGCTGGCGTGAGTGTGGTGGCCAGCTTGCGTCAGCCCCAGGTTCTTCCCGCCGGCTGTCGGCTTACGGGATTTCCTGGGTTACAAAAAAAAATAAAAATATTCACATGTGAATTTGCTTTTGAGATTAATCTGCTTTAATTTTGTACTTTGAACTCTAGATTACATGGATTTTATCATTTTATTTATTTATTTATGTGAAACGGTACTTATGACTTTGTATAGATCGAGTCGGCTAAGTGCATCTCGGCTTCCTTCGCAGTAACTAAACAGATGATGTACTAAAGATGCCGATCCCAATAACGAAAAGAATAAATTATTGTGATTTTTTTATAACGTTAAGTTTTTATATGAATTGTCACTGCTATCGTTAAATTAAAAACAAAAATAATACTCAGTACTACAGATTAATTGAAGTGACATAGAAGAATTTGATACTAAATGGGAAGAGAATTTGAATGGCCGACCAGGGAACTTCTGCATCCGATTGAAGCTCTCTTCTGGATTTTATGGAAGAAGGTGTGAACTTCCCTTTGATTTTTGGGCTAATATGTATTATCTTTGTTAAGTCGTTTTAATTAATTCTCGAAATGCTTAACCGATCTTTGAGAAGTTTGGATCTCATGAAATTGAAATATTCTCCCCGTTCTACATCAAATATAACTTTCATTAATTTGAAATATGTTTTCATGGTCTCATTTTTGTAGACAATACAAAATATTAACTTTTAATCGCGATTATTTGAGAAATAAATGCACCCTAAGAGAATTGACGAATTAAAGGACCATACTTCTAGATATGCTCGATTTGATCTCGATAGGCTGTCCAGTGAAGTGTCCCATAAGTAATTTTTTTCACATATTCCCTCGATTTTTTTATTTATTATTGTTTGACTTTGTTTCGGCCATAATGAAATCATGCCCTAATAAAATCTCGATAAACATGTTCAATTTAAGCTCCAAATTTGCAGCTAAGTGCAATGTCTGGGGGAGGATTATACGCTAGTGATGAACAAGTCGTAATTGTACACTATACCCACTTCCATCATAAAGAATTCATGGTAGGTCTACTAGTGCTCTTCGATATTCTCTTAAGGATAAATTTATTAAAATCCATTGCACGTCCGAGAAAACGACAGCCCGTTTGTACGCGTGTATCTTAATAATAATTATTTATTCCTGTATATTGACTAATTATACATGTGTAAATATATAAATGTTTATATTAATATGCTTATGTTGTTAGATTGCTTACTTGACAAAAAAGAAGAAGGTGTTTATGTTCATGATGGAGACGTAAATGAATAGCTGGGGACATCCGATGGCGACTCATACCTAGAAGTAATATTGCCTTTCTCTCCAATTTGTGCTCTTGAAAAATGCAAGTGAATGACCTTTGAGAGGTAAATTGACTTATGATCAACTACCTCGCCTCTCTCGTTCCGGTGATTTAGTGCCGTGATGTTTGAAATTTTGGTCTTTGAATTGTTCAACAATCGAAAGCAGTCCTCATCTTGTTAAAGCACCGGCTCGAAGAGGACAAGAAATTTGGACTAATAATGTGCTGTAGGTCTATATGGTGATCAAGGTTATTGTCCCGTACCGTCACATCCTAAATCTAACAATAATTGAGGAATGACATCGCCATTATTCCTCCCGAATGATGCAGTCTCAAACACAAACTAATAACTTATTATCAAAATACATATCACCGTGTATTTATATTAATGATAAACTAACAAGTTGATTACAACATTAGAGTTTTTATAATTCATGAAAAATAATATATACCTCTCCACTAACAACTAAACTCTTCAAACTCAACTCATAAACTCAAAATCCATACCCAAGATATAATATACATATTACATCAAATATGAGTTGTTTCATATAAACAAAATTTTATTAGAAATACTCATTTAATCCACCATAAGCATTCAAATATCAATAGTTAAGTCCATTAATCAATCTATAAAATCACATATCGATGATCCATTTCATTAACTAATCTATTGTTCAATATCCTACCATGGTCACGACACAATATTTGATGATAAGATGACCATGATTCCCCTCTTGGCAAGCTCTCTCCACTTATTATCAATCAGTGACTCAACTTAGAAGGATATTCTAAATTTAGTATGCATACCTAGAAATCCTTAACCTGGATTACAACAATATTGCAATATTGTACACAAAAGATCCTTTTTTGGCCATCATCCTTCAATATTTGAAATCAAATTCAGAATTAATATAAACCATAGCACATTTCACAAACCAAATAGATAAACTTTCACAACATAGTTCATCCACCAAAAATACTTATCGTGAAACATTTCTCAAATCATTTCAAAACTTATTTCATAAACCGAGACAAAGCAATACATACATGTAAACTTTCACACTACTTTTCATAACACGTTCCAAATTTCATAAGTAACCAATAAGCAAGTTATGCTCGATCTAGATTTTACATAATAAAACTAACAATTAATCCATATCACTTTTGAAATATGAGTTTAAAAACTCGAAAAAAGAGATAGCACAATTCATCTTGAAAAGCCTAAAACAAAAAACAAAACTCATTCGAATCGATGAATCCTCAAATAGGCAAGAAATAACGTCGAAATCTAGTAAATCAATACCTCAATTACAATTGACTAAACTAAACTTAATCATTGACAAAACAACCTCTACACGCCAACAAAAAACTTCCTCAAAGAAGGTATTAAAACTATTCACAACACGAAACTTGCGTGTGAAATTTTAAAATTTCACATGGAGTAAAACATTACTCTTCATCGCAGAGGTCCCAAGGTCGAAACTCCGCAGCTGCTAACACGTTTTAAGAAGGGGGCCATGGTGGTGGGAGCTTGTGCTAGTCTCCCTCGAGGTATAGGGACCCGGCCCTTCGGTGCCGTCTGGGCATGGGGGCCCGTGGTGGAGTCCTCAGTTAAAAAAAAAAAAAGAACATTACTTCAATTTGACTTCTGTAAAATCCCATAACTTCACAATGCTATAATCTATGATTTTCATATAATTTCATAGCTTAACAACTTCTGAAACTAATCTTGCAATTCTGATTTTATCTAACTTCAAAATTGTGCCCTAAGTCTAAAAATTACACTGATTCAATGAGCGCTTTCTCTCCTTTTTCTCTTTTCTTCTTTGTTTCCCGTTCCTGTATGTGCTCCTTCTCTTTATAAAGAGAGCCCACTTTTCTTTTTTCTTTTTTTAATTTAAATTTCAACCCACTTTTGACGAAGTCAAAAAAGATAAAAAGGCAATATGACACACACACCACCAGACTCGCTAAAGCACACACTCAACTCGAAATGCAACTCGAGCTCGATTTAATATTTACATATCTTGCTTGCACTCAACTAGAAAGGTAATTGAGAAATTCAAACTTGACTAGACAACTCTGCTGGAGTAGCTTGAACCTGAACTTGACTTGGAATCAATCGAGTCAAATTAAGTATTTTTGAAGCTGAGCCTAAGTTACTCACACGTAGTTCAACTCACTCGCACTCCTAGTTAATCAAATTTTAGAATGAAATATCATTAAATTAGGTTTGAAAAGCTTTAAGAGATGTTCCATGAAAAAATAATTGTCTTAATTTTCACATAGATGATTACTTATGGCACTCGTTTGGTTGCAGTGATGTTGTAATGATGTAATCCGATAGTCATCACGTACAGCATAGGCGGGGATGAAACTTCTACATCATATAACTTGACGGTAAAATAATGAAGAAATAGAGATAGAAAACCGAAAATTCCTTCTCTCTCTATCAAAGTAATCATAATCATCCGACAACTGTCTAATGCATTAATGGCAGGGTGATTAGCTTGTGGAAATTTATGCCCTTTGTACGGTTCTAGGCATGGTTCTGATGGACCTCTTGTACTCTTGTTCACATTATTTGATTAGGAGATTCTGACACGTATACATCCATCATAGCCGCCTCAAATGTATCTGCCTATTGCTGATAAAAGCGAGACGGAAAAAGAAATTTCACCATTTTTGCTGAAGCACGCAAAAAATCAATCGATCAGCAATGAGTGTCGTTATCTATATCCAGAAATAAAGAAAGCTTCTCCATTATAAGTGTGATTATACGTATATAGTCCGTCTATGGCTATCGTGTACAAAATACGTGGCAGAAATGTGTCCCAAAACGTGTCCTCAAAAGGGGAGGCGTTTCAACAAAATCAAACGCGTTATCATTCGAAATTCTTATCAACCGGTCAAGACTCAAGACTAGGAAAGTGACACAGCAACAGCCATGTTAAATTTGATGGCCAAAAAAAAATAAAAATTTAGAGCAACTCTATATCAATATTTCTTTGGAATCAATGCCGTTGTTTTTCATTATTTTTTCACCAAAAAGAACGGCTGGTCCAACAGAAGAGGACAGGTGGAAAATTTCTTGAAACTTCTCCACAGTGAGTTGCCGCATATACTTAAAACTTCAAGGTCTTATTTAGATCAGCCATGAGGTCACTCAATCAAAATTCAGACTCGATTCGCATATAATTAAAAAGTTTATTCCTTTTTTCTTTATATATGTATTGCAAATACAATGTATATAAAGGACTCTAAAAGATAAGATATAAAAGGTAACGGAATAACAAGTATTCCCTAAATATTTACTAATTCTAAGAGATAAGATACAAAAGATAACAGAATAACAATATTCCCTAAAAATTTGCTGAATATTTTCTTCTCTTAACACATATGATTATTTTCTAGGATATGTTAAAGCAAGTCCAGGTAAATACTAAGTAGTACCTTGCGCTGTAGAATAGAACTAGACTTCGATACTGTAGTCATATACCATAAATAGTTAAAATAAGCATCGTTAGCATCGCTCCACGAGTAAAATCTTAGTGCACTAGCTTTGATACGAGAGAGTGTGCCCTTAAAATTGCTCAAGTGGTGGATTGGTCGAGTGTGTGAGAAAACTAGCTCGAACACTGCCTAACCATTAAACCCTAAAAGTTAAATAAATAACGAGTGCCTAGCAATATTAAGGAGATTTAACTATCCAAATGGTGCGTTCGATGAGCATAGGAGGTGGGAGCAGTACCATGAGGATGAGGATAGGCTCCCTCGCTCGTATAACTCAATTGCAATAAATACTCGCTTGTTTGGTTATCTATATTAAACACCCAATGGCCGATACGCATGTCGAGTATCGGGATCGGACAGCCATCGCAAGTGAGGCTTGGCGAAACATCTCTTCCATTAGGAAGGAGAGAGAGGGAGGGAAAGAGAGGAAGAGAGAGAGAGTCTCGCATGACAATTGATTGCCACTATACCATCTTCTCCTCCCCGGAAATGGGTTGCCTAACATCATGGATAATGCATACACTTCGTAATCCCAAACCCGTTGATTCTCCGACACAGTATTCGGTAGACATGGGAACGACACAAAACATCCGTCGTGCGTTCAAAGAACGAGAGCACGAGGTTGCGCCCACCGATCTGTCAAAGAAAGCGAGAGAAACAAAAGAAACATCGCAGGCAAATGGGAGCAAGGAGCGTGGTCCTCTGCCCAATTCCATCACAACATGTAGGTCGAACACATCGCATTCTTGCCCTCATCCTGCAGACTTTCGTATCCTTGTCGCGTCGCATAGCGTAACAGATGATGCCACTTTGACGCTGAGCATTCGCTTAGCCAGTGTGGCCAAAGGTTAGAGGACCGGTCATTACGAGGTGACACATCGCCAGCGATTGGTGTGACTACGAATTCATCCTCGAAAGTTGGGCGTGGGGCAGTGCACTTTTCTTTTCTCTTTTTCCTGAATAATTGCCTCCTGTCATTATGTCTGGTAATAGAAAAAATAACCCATCGCCACTTTGGCCACTTAACTCGGGCTCTCAATTAACAAACGCCTCTCAATGATGAGGCTTGAAGATAAGGTGGTGATAACAACTTCTACTTACCGGCAGCTCCACGTTCAAACCAGTAGGATTTCATCTTTTGTTTTATACGTATCGAGTCATTAGTCACGAGGGCAAAAGTTCAAAGCTCCGGGGAGAGTACTTCGTAGAACAGAGTACTCTAGGAAATCTTGCCACGTTCCCTGAAGAATGATTTGGACGCTTTTGGACTCATTTTAAGTTCTGTTATTACAGCTATGTGCGGTTGTTTTCAACGCACAGGTCCCCTTAACCATTACTCTGTTTGATGGTCACGGCAAACGGAAAAACAAATAAAGAAAGAGCGAAATGAAATTGAATATATGCCGTCGAAACCAATCCATCCCATTCCCGCCCGCCCTCGGCGGGTAGCCGGTGAAGTTCTAACAAAACTCATAACGTGATTACCTACCTCCATGTAAAAGTTGAGAGATCTCTGTGTATTCCATGGATGAAAGAGTAAAAAGTTTCTATATGTAAACTAATTATACATGTGTTAATACATTATTTATATTAAAATGCATTTGTTATTAGATTTCTTGCTGGAAGAAGGTGTTTATGATCATGATGGAGACAAAAATGAAATCAAGAGATGGCACATCCGAGAGTGACTTATACCTATGAGTAAGAACAACTTCTCTAATTTATCCTCTAAGAAAAAAGCAAATAAATAACCTTTCGGGGGCTAAATTTTTTTACTTATGACCAATTATTTCGCTTCTCTCGTTAATGGTGAATTTGAAATTTTCGATTTTGAATTGTTCAACAATCGCTAGTAGTATTCATCTTTCAAAAGCATCATCCCGAAAATGACGAGGAATCCATGCTTCATATATTTTGGGTCTCTACAATGAATTTAAACGATCGAGAGAGGTTATTGTCCCATGCACTATTAGACTTGAGTTCAGCTTGGCTCGCACAAACTTGATGCTTGAAACGAGACTCGAGCTCGATTTAGTATTACATATCTTGCTCGAGCTTGACTAGAAAGGTAATTAAGAAACTCGAACTTAGATTTGAGTAGCTTGAACTTGAAATTGACTTAGAATCAATTGAGTCAAACTCAAGTCTTTATCGATTCAAGCCTGAATTACTCAAGAGTAAGTTGACCCAGCTTGCACTCCTAGTTTGTCAAAATTTTGGATGAAATATCATTAATTCGGCTATGAAAAATGGAAAAAAAAAAAATTTCTTCACATGGATGATTACTTGCGGCACTCATTTGGTTGCAGAAATCCTGTAATGATGTAATCTAATAACTATATTATTTAATTTGATAGTAAAACAATAAAGAAATAGAGATAGAAATTCGAAAATACCTTCTCATTCTCTAACAAAATAATAGTAATTATGCAACAACTGTACAATAAATAAAAATATTGTGATTATAATTTCTTAAGATAGTTATATTTTAGTGAATGTTTTTTTATATATTGAAAACCATACATGCTCGGTACTATAATTGTTGATGGCTCACGTTAGGGCAGCAATGTGGCGTTGATATTATGAATCTTCTGTAATATAATGCACCCCTTAGATAGGATTTGATAGTCATTGCTGTACAGTACAGTTAACAATTTATAGTAATATAGTCACGAAGATAATTGCATATATATCGTTGCCCATTAGGAGGAGAGCGAGTAAAGAGAGAACGGTACTTGATGATATTTATTACGAATTAAAGCCAAATTAAAATGAAATTGATATTAGACAGACAGCCATCAAAATTCTATTCACAAATACACCAAAAAAATCCCTCGGCTAGTGCCCACGAGTGCGCACACATTTTGCAATTCTATTGGATCAATCTATCATTGTGTGATTCCTGTTGAAGCATATACTGGGAGGGTGGGTGCAGGGCGGACGATTTCAAAGCGGACTCTCCATTCATTAGATAGAGAAGATCGCCAAGATTTCGTGATCCTGCCGAACTTATTCCAATTCAATGAGTATTCTCAATATTATGCCTTGAAGAGGACTCGAACCTCCACGCTCTTTAGCACGAGATTTTGAGTCTCGCGTGTCTACCATTTCACCACCAAGGCATCTGCGATTAAAAGGAAAGGGATGACATGTGACCTGAGGGCAGTTGAGGTCTATAATGTCTGATCTTATGTGGGCGGTCACGATCTTGTATCATGTTCGATCGAGCAAGGCAAGAAGGGCAAGAAAGAAGGGGAAAATGAAAACAAAGTTTGGTACTTTGGTTTTCTACAATGTGATATTATCTAGCTTGTGGAAGGAGCTTATGTTCTTTGTATGGTTGTTGATATGAGTCTGATGGACCTCCTGTAATCTCCCTCTTGGGTTATCACCAAACCAAATCAAACCACTATTTTGATACAGGTCATATTCAAATTTCGATTCGATTTGGATTAAAGCAAGCGGGCATCTCATGCCATACGATTGAGTTCGGGTATTATGAAAATTTGAACCGTACCATTGATGTTGGAGAGCTGTCCCAAAACGTGTCCTCGTAGGACAGGCATTTTAATTAAATCAAATGCGCTATGATTCCAAAATCTTATCAACCGGTCAAGACTCAACACTAGGGAGGTGACCCATCAACAGCCATGAGAAATTTCATGGCCACAAAATAAAATAATATTAAATTAAAGCAACTCTATATTTGATGGGACACATGGCACTCTATTAATTTTTACAATTTGATATGATTGCTCTGTAATTAACGGCATTATTTTTTTATTACGCTTCCCCTAAAAAGGGGGAACTGATGAAGTCGATAAGAAGTGACAACTCCGAGAATTGCTCCGAGCTAAATTTTCAGCTGACACGTGGAAAATTTCCTGAAACTTCTCTACAATGAGTCGCAACATATTTTTAAACTTCCGGGTCTTCATTTCACATATTTTGCGTAGGTTAGCAACAAGGTCCCTCGATCTCGATTCAAACTTGGCTCGTACATAATTGTTTTCTAGGTCACATTAAAACAAGATCGGCTGAATAATGCCTCGGACTCTAGAATAGAACACATGTTTGAGATTGTGGTAACATATCATATATAGTTCAAGTAAACCTTGTTCGTGTTACTCCAATTATAAATTCTTAATGCATCAAACCGATACGTGATATTTGCGCTTTTAAGATCACTCAGAAAGAGGGATTGGTCAAAAGTTGTGGGAGAATTTACCGGAACACCACCTGACCGCTAAACCCAATGAACATCGATAAGAATCAAGCACGCATGATTTATGGGCTCCGAAACCACCATCTCAATTTAGATCGTTTTGCTGTTGCAAAATCTAGATTTTTTTTTTTTTTTTTTTTTAATACCGAGGATTCGGCTTAACTCACCTTATGAGAGCACAGCACCGACTATATCTCGAGGGAGACTTACCCAGCAACCTACCGCCGAGGCCCCCCACTTCCAAAGCATTCTTTGGCTAATAAACTCACCTTCTAGAGTTGATCTATATAAATTCCGTACTTACATGCATTTCGCAAGGCGCGGTCGGATTGCTTGTGCAATAGGACCATGACGAGAGAACTCTTTAAATTTGGCTTTTAGGTTGATCATCAGACACTTGATATAAGAGATGATCTCATATACTCCTGAACCTAACCATAGTTTCTCCATTCCAATGTGAAACAACACAATTAGAGAGTAGATTATGGTTGCGTTTGGTTTAGCTTTGGATTTTGGCCTTGGGAAAATGCAAATATCTTTAGTTTAAAGGGTTTTGGGGAAATACAAATTGCATTTGGTAAAATATTATTTGCAAAACTATTTTGGTGTAAAGAGTGTTTGGCAAATCTTTTTTTATAAAAGGGCTTTTGGATTTCATTTTTCTTTTTTATTTAAAATATTAAACTCTTTGCCAACTCTAATGAAGGTAAGGGTGATTTTGGAACAATGAGAGGTAAAATCGAAAAAATAAAAATTTACGATAATAGTTTGTTTTTTTTTTAAGTAATTTCAGTATTTGGCCAAATGCTGAAAGCTCAAAGTTGGTCTCTATCAGCATTGGACTTTCAGCTTTCTCAAGGTCAGCATTTGACTAAAACCTCATTGGATAGGCTTACCAAACACCCCAGTATTTCCTCAAGGGGCTTTAGAAGTTGAAAACCCATTGGAACCCTATATTGTAAGATGAGAAGTCATTTCTTATGGGTTAGCTTATACTAACTCCATCGTTCCACGTGGCCAAATCCCGAACTTGAATTCACAAAACGGTGATCTCTGGATGATCTTTAGGGGTAAAAGTCTTCTTATTAATCAAGTTATTAGTTCTCTTCCACTCTATGATCTCTGGGGTAACTTTCCACTTGTATATCAAGTGCCCGTATATGTGAGGGCTTGCGCGCAGGGAGAGGTATCCCGCCCGATAATTAACTACCACTATACCTTCTTCGCGGCCCAAAAAGGGGTTGCCTAACCTTATGGATACTTGCATAGACTTCATCTTCCCAAACCGTCATTCCGCGAGACAGTGTATCGCTGGAATGTGAACGTAGGAGCCAAAAAGTAAAGGAGCACGAGGCTTGCCCCCATCAACCTATCAAAAAGTTAGTAACAAAAGAAACGTCATACGAACAGAGAGCAAGAAGCACTGTCCAGTGCCCTAATCCATCATAACCAGTACATCATGTCATAATACCTTAATGTGATCACACACTAAGCAGTATCGACATCAACACGTGGTACAACACAATATGCTGACACATAATTTCTTATGATATATAAAGACACGTTATATAATAAATGCATATTTTTATATATACATGATAGATTATTATTTTTTATGATTATTTCAATCAAATTAATTTGTTTCAAATTTATAAATAAATAACAAAAAATAGTGTAAAATGAATTTACACTAAAAATATTAATTCACATTTTTCAATATCATTTATTATTTCAATTTTGAGCGACTCTTGCCAAGAAGAGGAGGGGGGAAGTGTATGTCATGGGAAGTGAGAGTTAGAAGAATAGAAGACTAGATTTTTCTTCTTTCTCCTTTTTTTTTATACATATTTATATTTTGACCCCCCATTTATTGAAAATTTTTAAAAATTGACGCCATGTGTGTCGGAGCGAATTGGGAGAGTTGATCATGTCTCGAATTTTTCAACACCTATTAACCGTGGGGAAAATTACCAAAACAATCCTAAACATATTGCAATTTTTCTAATTAAGTCATAAACCTTTTTTTTGTTAATTTAGTCTTAAACCTATTGCAATTATGCTAATTCAATTCATTCAACCATTTCTTCTGATTGGCACTGACATGGATGCTGGCCGACTGGCGGACATTGACATTGACAATTTTTAATAATATATTTTTTTTTATAATTTGTTATTATATTAATCTTCACTTTTTTCTCCTTCCTTTAGCTGGTCGCCATGCAGGGCTAGTGAGGTCCCTCGCCAGCCTTGGGGAAGCTTGGTTGTGGCCAAGTGACCTCGCCTAAGTTGCCCGTTGGGGTGGTGGGGGCTTAGCCTCACCGAAGGTCGCTAGGTAGAAGGCTGCGACCTTGCACAATCTTTTGTAAGGGCTACCAGTGGCCAGGCAAGGCTCGCTGTAGTCGAATCTGGTGAAGGTCGAGCCTAACCGGCCATGGGCGAGGCCTGACCTCGCCAAAGGCTATGAGGTCTATGGCCGCTACCTCGCATGGCCTCTACCAATGGTTGCTTGTGGCTGGGTGAGCCTTGCCCTCGCCGGCCATGGAGATGCCTAACCTTGCTAGATTCAGTGAGGTCGAAGGGCCCAACCTCGCGCGGTCTCTGGTGAGCCTCATTGGCCATGAGTAGATCTTGGCCTCGCCATGGCTAGGCAAAATAAAGTACTATTTAAAAATTATCCACGTTAGTGTCGACTAGCCAAAAATGACTGAATGAACTGAATTAGTATAATTACAAAATGTTTACGACTGAATTAGCAAAAAAAAAAAAGGATTTACAACTGAATCGGAAAAATTGTAATAGATTTAGGACTATTTTGATAATTTTTCCCATTGACCACGTATTGGAGTATCTAACACGATACAAAGGCTATGCTTCCTAGATTGCACATACTATTTATTTTTCTCATATTAATTTCATTAATAATTATTGTCCACACTTAAGTTATATGGTGACCACCCAAAGGTACGACTTCTTGATGGAAGAAGTCGTATGACACAGTGCGAATGGATATAAAAGGGTCTTCTGAGCCAAATCCTCTCATGATTAAGAAAAATATATAATCGATATTGAGAGGGCAATTGGCTAATAATACCCATTCATCAACTGTTCAATGCTCAATTATTCAGGTTCTCAATCCAATTTCATTAATAGTTGAAGGTACAAAATAATTCACGTTTTAACCTTAAACTCTGATTATGCATGAAGTTTATTCATCTATGTATGATCGAAATCTTCAGTCCCTTAGACATATGGCATTCTTGCACTCATCCTGCAAACTTCCTTGTCTTGGTCACATCAAAGAGCATGACTAATGATGCGTTAAGCATTTGATAAGCCATAGTTGCCAGATGTTAGGCTTGGGACTTGTCAAGAAAAAAAGTCACAAAAAACCCTAAATTTTACTCAATACGATAAATTTACCCCGAACTTTTTTTATAACATAAAAAATTCCAAACTTTATCAATTGTGACACATTTACCCCAACTTTATAGCTGAAGGGAATTTTCATCTTTTAATTTTGAATTTTTTTTTTCTCTTTTTTCTTCTTCTCTCTTCCCTTTGCCGAGCGGAGAGAAGTGGGGTCAGGCAGCCCTCCCAGGCGTCAAGTGAGGATGGCCCTCCCTTGGGTCAGGCAAACCCTCGCTTGACACCGACGAGGGCATTCCTAGCCAAATTCGGCCCAAGCAAGGGCCGCCTCACCTGCGTCGAGCAAGGGTTGCCCTCACCGAATTTGGCGATGGCTATCCTAGCCCGACCCAGGTGAGGGCGGCCCTCGCGAGCGTCGCCTAAGTATGGCTTCTCTTCATCATGGCCGGCGAAGGGAAGAGAGGAGAAGAAAAAAGGAAAAATAAAATAAAAAGATAAAAATGTCCTATAATTTGATATAAATGTGTCATGCGAGTATAAGTTTGAAGTTTTTCGTGTCACGACAAAAGTTTAAAATGTATCATAATTGATAAAATTAGGAGTTTTTTTGTATCACAAAAAAAAATTCATAGATAAATTTATCATATTAAATAAAATTTACGAAGCAACGCATCGCCAGTGATTGGCGGCTGCAAATCCCTCCTCGAGGGACGGGTTTTCCATGTGAAAAGTGGGATTAGGTAAGGTGTCGTGCACTTTTCTATTCTCTGTTCTCCGAATGGTTGCTTTTTTTGTGCCATTATGTAATGTCTGGTTATAGAAAGATACGCTATCACCGCTCTGGCCACTCAACTCGGGCGCTCAGATAGAAAACGTCTCGATAATGAAAGCTTCCAGACGAGGTGACGGCGGTAACTTCTGCTCACCAGCAGCTCAACGACGTCCAAAACTATGGGGTTTGGTCTTTTGCTTATACTTATCACCGAGTTCTTTATATTTATTAGGGCAGAAGTTCTCGACTCTCTAGGGACTAGGGAGTACTTCGCAGAACATTTTCTAGGAAACAGTTGCCACGTCGCGTGAAGAATGATTTCGACGCTTTCGGACCATTTTAAATTATGTTATTTCAGGGACGCGTGATTGTTTTCAACGCATTAGGCCCCCCTCGGCAATTACTCTTATTTCATGGCACGCCGAACGAAAAATCACATCAAGAAAAAACGCCGAACCCAGTCGGTATCATGATATTGGAGCTATTAAAAGCGCGCATGATAATCATTTCATTTTTTATTTCAAAATTTTTTTTTTATTACAGATTTATTTTTAGAATAAAAATTTATATTGTAAAATTATTTCATTTTTCTATTTCTAGAATAGATTTTTACTTCAAAATTATGTTCGGAATAGAATAAAAGTAAAAAAAAAAATTACTTCTCTATTTCTAGAATAAAAATGAGAAATAAAAACTCTTTTCATCGTTTGTCCTCGTTATTAGCCGGTTGCAGTCCACCGTGCCCTTGATTGCCATCCGTCAACCGCTGCCCACCGTTGCCCACCGTCCGCCGCCATTTGCCGTTTGGGAATAGAAATTTTGTATTATTATCAAACGCATATTTTTATTTTGAAACTTAAAGAATAATATATATATTTCTCTTTCAGAACCATGCACCTCCAGCAAAACCCGTAATTTGGTTGGTCTTCAAATCTACCGCATCCTTGTCAAATATTAGGGTTCAGGCTAACCCAAAAACTCAAGGTAGAGAATATACAGCTTAAGAAACTGGTTTAATCAAACCAAAAATCATGTCCGTAAAAACCTCTTGTCCCTCTCTACGTCTCCCCGAGGAATATCTGAAGCTATCGACCTTCGACGGGGAAAGAAAGATTCCTCTCGACATGTTACTGCGCGAATTCGACGGATCCGTGAAAAAGAGCTATGCCCACAATACGGACTGATTGTGAAGGATCACTCGATCTTTCACATCATCGGCCACCCTCTAATTAGATGTAGATGGAAGACTAAGCAGTACGTGGATGTGTGTCTAATTTCACACGCTTCATGTGCTCGAAAACGAGGTGCACATGAAGTTTGTCCGTCTGCTTTCCATGTTTTGTCCATGTTCACTGGGTAAAGGACTGCTTGCTCTATCACTAAGATCATGATACATCACAACCGATTTGAGTTTGGGTGATATAAATCACGTCTTCAAGAAGTAACTGAATCAACCTATGTTCTTTCTTACTCGAACTCACATGAGTGATGTTGAATAAGGGCATCCTCCTCGCATGGCATGTGATGAAGTGTTCCATCCAATTGTACTTGCCAAAATGGCTCTTAGTCGCATGACATGTGGAAATAGAGTTGTGAGCTCCATCAAATTCATCACCTCTAGATAATTAAGAGAGAGAGAGAGAGAGATGGTTATGGAGTCGATGATGAGCTATTGGTACGCTGCAAGCAGTGAGGTGCAACGAGTGTGACGAGTGTCCACCAGTACAACAATAATAGCTCGAAATGATGGCATCTTTGACACAAATTTGTAACCCATCAATTAGAAGAGTGATTGGAAGATATAGACCAATAAAAAGAATAAAGAAAAGAAAATTCAACACACTAGAGTTCGATGACCGCAAAATACATACATCTCACACACACATATGCATATATAGTCTCTAAGAGTATGAGTTTCACGTAAATGGCTATGTCTATGTCGCATGTGGACTCTACTACGCAAAAGCATTACATGAAATTTTTGTAAACGGGCCTTAGGAATGTTTGAGCTTCGATTCTGGACCAAGAGGCAGATTGGATCAATTTCACTGCAAAATGAGAGTTTCAGGACATTATAATTAGAAGAGCTCTATAACATATTGGAACGGCGGTGGAAACGATAGCCTTTCGACGCAGCTGGCTAGGCGAGTATTTCTACACAGGCAATTCGTACTATCTCTTTGTAGACTCCAATTAGATTGCACTGATTTAGCGAATTCATATTGCATACAACACATGTTAAAAAGAGAGATTGGTCTCACAAGATGTTATGGATGTCCGAGTTCGAGACTGTCTTACTTGTTTCTTGTTTCGAATGTACAAAATATTACATTTTCTTTTTGTGCTTTCCACCTTTGGTAGGAGCCCTAATTAAGTCAGAGGAACTTTCTCCAATGCAGCTACTATCCTTATATCTGCTTTAATTTTGGCTAATCACTCTAAAGGCCACCATGTCTGCTCGAGCACGGCCCACTGGCCAGCCCTAACTAAGGAAGAAATGCACCTGAAAAAGTTTATTATTGTGTTATATTGGCAACAAAGATATGAGAGACGTTGAAATGAAAGAAACAACTGAAGGGGCAATTTGGGAATTTCGCGAAAAAGGCAGGGCCAAATTTCTGCACCTAAGTTTTCCATAGCCATTCCAGAGAAAGGGAATGTCCAAAAATCCCGAGCCAAAAGTTTTCCTAAAAGCTATTCTGCCACCACAGGAAGGCCAGCAAGCAAAACTAGTGAGACTTTACATGCATCAGGAATAGAACCAGCTAATGGAATTTATCAAGTCACTAGATAAATCTGACTAAAAGTGTCTTTCTACCCATATCCTTGAATCGATGAATACTAGCTACTGGCTTTTTGGTCGACGGAGAAGCTCTCTTCTGGTTGCCTCTTCCAGAAATAGTAGGAAGCTTCAATCCACCGCGGATGGACCAGCGACTTCTTTTCCTTGACAGCCCAACGCGACTTCTCCGTCCCGCCATCCGTCGCAACCACGTGGGTCACTAAATCATCGAGGTCCACCGTGCATGTGGCTCCCAACTGCTCCGCCATCTTCCACAGCTGGTGTTGCCTGGCAGGAAAGTGGGTTGGAAACACACGGCTGAAGATGATCTTACAGCCTTCAAGGACTTCCTTGCGAAGTGTCTTCAAAACCTGCTCCAACCAAATGCACAAGATCACACGTCTGAAGTGAAATGACCGGTTCCTTAATCTAGCTGCTGGCTAGACCATCAGTTCAGGATGTTCTCAAATAGGGTAGTGCAGGAGAAGTACAGTACAGGAAGGCTCCACAATCTTTCCCTTTTTCCTATGCATTTTTTTTAACTGCCTATTTATTCTGATCATAATCACAGCTCCAAAAACCTTGTCCAAGAGAACCTAAGGCATCACTCTGAAAATCTCCCAACTTTTAAGTCAAAATTCCCAAATTCCTAGCCGAAGCAGCATATTCATTTCAACAGCATAGTTTCTTTATTTCACTGGGAGTATTGGAAACTAGTAATACAAATTCAGTCATAAATGGTCAGTGAACCCTCAGCAGGAAAAATACCGGTCTAACGTCTCTGCCAGCAAGCTCGTCCTCGAGTTCCTGCGGTGCAAATTTCAAACATAAGTAACAGTATTGACTTGGTAATTACCTCACTTATATATAAAGAACACAGCGCTAGCGCAAGTGCACAGGCCATACAGTCCTCCTAGGACAGGGAATTTGTTGTCTTGCAATAATAAAAACGATAACCACACTAAGGTTACAAAGTTCTTATACAGTAGAGAAGAAAGCATACGTGAAAAAATATGGTATGGATCCGTTTGAGGACTCCAATAACAGTGGCAAGGGCTCCATCATCCTCGCTTTCATCTGTCTCCATCTCAGAAAGTGATTTACAAGAGAATCCAAATTGTTGACAGCTTGAAGCAAAGTAATGATATCTTTCCATCAGTATCAAATTGTCCTTGTGCTTTGTCCATGCCTAAAATAACAGGAGAATTCATATATTTAAAAGGGTAACTCAAAATAACTATAGAGAGATTCCGTCAGAAGGAACAAATACTCCTCTACCTAGCTAAATTTCCTGCTTCCGAAATTTGGCTTTTTACTTCAAAATCCACATTTTGTTTGGGGCATAAAAAGTCAATGACAATGTCATTTATTGAAGCCAAAAACTAACTGAGAACCCCACGTTTAATTCAGGATTTAAAATTATCAATCAAATCAGAGACAGCCAATACAGCATGAAACATGGGATTGTGACATGTTGTAGGTATATTCTTTGATTTCTTGATAGAACAAAAACACCTGAAAGCATAAGCATTGCTAAATTTACAGAAAAGTAGTAGATCAGTGGAATCATTCTTCATACAGCCAACCAAATGTATGCAGAATGATTCAAACCCAACCCCCCCAAAAAAACAACAAAAAAACAAGAAAGGGAAGCACAACAAAACTGAACAATAATTCTCACGCAATCCGATCCCAAAAATGAAAACACAGACTAATATTAAACTCCTGACAGAAAGAAAAGGATAATAGACAAGCAAAACAAAACCAAACACTAATAGTGTGAAAACCACATCCAAAATTTACCTTGGGGAATTTAAAAGACAAATCATGATTGCCTTCATTAAAATAAAAAAAAATAATTAAAAAAACTTTGAGAGCAAACCATGTAAGAATCTGTTTGGGAGTTATTTTGAAATCCATTTACCTGCTCTGTATCATCTAATATCAGTACATAACTTTCTTGGCCCAGCACCACATCAAGTCCTTTTTGGTGTCTTTGGGTACCATCATCTCGGGAGATCACTCTTTCATGGAAGTACTCTCTTGTGGGGTCAAGTAGCTTAGCCATTTCCAGGGCGTAGGATCGATCGCCCATTGTGTATATATACATCTCGAACATTTCACTAGCTTCCTTTAAGAAGGTCCGCACAAAGGGTCTCAACTTGGTCATTGTATGCATATGCTCCAAGGTGAAGAGGCTGCCTTTAGAGACGTCTGCCCATTAAATTTAAGATTAAATCCAACAATCAAGACAAGAACCAGGACTTAGAAATGTGCCCAGAATATAAACAAGAAAATAAGACACAAGGAAACTTGTAATACAGCTTGTGGCACCACATAAAACGAAAATTCACAGTCCAAACAGAATCCAAACTGGCAGGAAAGGGTATACCTTCCCGAGAATCTACTTTGCCTCTCAGGTGTTCCTCCTCTGAACTAATATGGGCAAGCGAAGTTGAATTAAGGAGTGTATGATCTAAGTCAAGGATCAAGTAAAGCTTTTTGTAACGTAGCAAATTTTTCATATCTGTCTTCCGCAATCGAGCAATCTCATCATTAGCAAGCCATAAACCCTGCATATACAAGTACTAATACATCATATCCATCTAAAATAAAAATGGTAAAAGCTAAACATAAATGACAAACCAAAAATCAAACATTTCCTTCTGCAGAAAAGAGAATGTAATGGTCATCCCCTGAGCCATTTCAGAGAAATGAACATCTTGATCCATGATTCAAGATTATTTTACAACTCTAATTGATACATACTTTTCCATCTTGGACCATACTGTCCAACAATGGCAAAACAGAAACTTCTAGCACATAAAATAGCTTCTGAGGTGCTGGACTTATGCTAGTCTGACACAAGTCTGCTCCTTTGATCCTCTAATGGAAAATAATCACCACTAGATGGCATCCACATTAGCTAATATGGAAAATAAAGAAATTGCTGAATGCTAGTTCTAAGACAGCCCATCCAGAATAGGACATGGCAATCAGTAAAACATAAATTTCATGTTTTAACTAAATTTACAAAGCAAATGAGACACGGGTAAGGGATTAAAGAGCTACTTTTCCATTTAGAACGAGAACCGGTTGAAATTAAGCCACAACTGATCATTGTTCATTCATTTCCTAAAAGGAAAGAAAGAACTATTACAAACAAAACACTGCTCAAAATCACTAGTTACCAAACAGTTCAGGAACCCTGCCTTCCTCACCCCATTCCGACCTCTCTCAAAACTTATAAACTATATAAGACATGTCAAGAAGGCGGAACCTTTTGACTTTGGGATATGATGTCTTACCTTATGTATATAGCCAAATGTTACACCTGATTTCTCTTCAAGGGATTTGCCACAACGCATGCACATTCCCCCAAAAGAACCAGGATGTGAACAGGAATCCTGCTTTATGGTTGTTTCTGCACATTAGCAAATGCCCGATATTATCTGGTCATCCTAGAGGAAAATAAAAGTAAAGCAGCGAAAGAGGATCAGTGACTAAAATCCAACTGCTAACTCATAATTAAGATCATTCTATCATTTTAAACTAGAGCTGAACACAGACTTGTGGGTTTTGAGTCAGTAGTTAAAAACTGGATAACTAAAATCAATACTTCCCCCGCTGCCACTTCACAATTGTGCCACTAAGCATGTCAAGGATTCCATCACGTGTCAAAATAAAAGAATAAGCTATCATGCTAAAGGTTAAGCCAAACTAAACCACTCAAGCTCATGACATTCATCCTCTACCTTATCTAATCACCAATTGGGTTGTCTGCCTACAGTTAAGAACCTTTACATATGAATAAGAAGGATTGCAGAACTTAGCATATGGCAATTCCTAAAGCAAAAAATTGGACTTACAAGGGTAAAACAAGCTTCCTAGTTACACCACGATGAAGAATCTTCCACTGTTCTTCCCCGTGGTTACAATTAATGCATTCTAAAGTTAACAGAAATATAATGTTGACAGGTCATTAGGCTGCAAGTTCAGTAATCAATGTTCTATTCATCTATATGTATGTGGTCACCTTAATTGTGTATGGGCTCATGTGCACAAGAGCATGTGAGCATATCTCCACAATCATTATAATTCGAATTCAGGCGACCTATTAAACTTAACTCTTCAGGCCCATACATGAAATTGCCAAGCCACTTTTCTTATAAGTAAATGAAAGTGTCAAACCGTTGAGTCAATAGTAAGCTAGCATATAAGAGGTCCTAGTTAATACATTACATCACGAAATCTCTAACTCTTTACATCCTTCTTAAGATACCTAAGCTAAGAACAGCATCAGACCCATCTCATTCTAAATTAGAAGCAATTTACTAGTATCAACCCGTTTAGAATGTCAATCATAACAAGTTTTTTAGACCTTGGCATAAAAAATACCCAAACATCTATATGAATGAGGGAGATTGATGTGATAAAGGTTGTTCTTGCAAGAGCTGCATGCAGAGTCCATCTTTGGTGGGCTTTCTACTTTCCTATATAGAGTTTCCTAATGTTTTCATATATCTAACCAGGTAAATGCATCTTTCCATTACATAAGATTGTGCATGATTAAACTTAACAATAAGAAAGAGCTGTGCTTGATACCGTCCACACACATTATCCACATTGTTAAGCTAATACACCTATGTCACGGGCCAAAAGTAGTGACACCTGTATGTAAATTAAATATGAACTAAGCACAGCCTACACCTGAGACAAAGCTAGGTAAAGGACATTTCTTCCTCCAGAACCAACCAAAGCTTAGCATTCAAGGCAGAAGCTCATTCACAAAATTCTTGAACTAGAAATCAACTAATGATTGTGTGATGTATCTTAAGTAGGCTGAGATCAAGAATTTCCTACCCTCTAGAGACCATTGTCACAGGAATAAAAGAAACTGAAATGGATACACATTTAGTCTGGAGGACTTCTTACCTACAATTTGTTCTGCATCTACAATTTGTTCTGAATATTCACGTGAAGTTGACCCCTCAGGTTCCTCTAAAATTTCCAGTTTCTCTGCCTTGCGCCTCTTTATCCTGGCAACAAACTTGTTAGTTAAAACTCGATGGAAACCAAAGCACCTGCCCTGTCGATAAAATATAGGTATAACGAAAAGATGAAAAAGATCCAATATCATTGAACTCTGACACGGTTGCGCATTCAAATTAAGAGAGCTGATTTCATGTAGACATAAAATCCAAAAGTTACAGATAGAAGACCAGAAAACTATAGACACCAGAATTGGACAATGCCATATAACCATTCTAAAATTGGTATAAACTGTTCACTGCAGACATCAAAACCATCATCGGACAATACCTTTCGCTTTCATGATCACTCTCGCTGTCAGTTTCGTCATCAGCCGATGAACCAGATGTACCAGTAGAACCAGAAGCTAACTGAGCATCGAGGTAGGATGCGAAGTCATCACTGCTAGATGAATGCACTGGTGAATCTGTCACGAGACTCATCTGAAGCAGGATACATTCGATATACAAAACATATCAAATTTCGAATACTGAATGCCCATTTTGGAGAAGATGAATACGGAAGCAACAAAGTAAGGTGGAAATAACAGTCATCGAATCAAAAACAGAAGTCACCAGGTCAGGACAGTTAGACACCCTTTTTGCAAGCTCAGATTGGGAAGGGGGAAGCGAAGAACGGGATAGAAGACCCTTCAGACCTCAATTAGGATGCACTGCCACTAGGTCAAAGCCTTAATCCATATGCACCAATCAGTCCAAATGGTGAACACAGTCAGCACTTTCCACCCACACGAAGGTAAATGCCAATAAATGTGTCGGGGCGAAGGTTTGCCCTGCCACCGCCACCCTTGCGAACCGTGCAGTGCAGGGCAATCTGCCCCACGCCACCCCGCCCCCATCCCCACACCGCCCTCACAGGGCAAGGAAACGCTCCCTCACAAAGAATTACAGACAATTCCCCAAATCTTGTTTAAATCCACTTGTATTTTCCACTAATATTAAACATCCAGCAACAAAAACCAGAATAAAATAAAATAAAATGAGCACCACATATTAGAAGCCATCATAGAATTTTCCTGAAGTGGAATAGCGCACGCCCCTCTATCAAATCCTACAAGACAAGATCTTCCTATACATCTAGCTTCATGAGAGGAAAATCTAGCGATAACTCCTTCGGATATTCAATCCCTATCGATCGCAGCTCCCCAACCAAAAATTCGACAAGAATCTCGAAGTCCGACCAACGAGGCGACGACCATTTCCCACTCTCCGCTCGACACTGTTCACGCTTAAACGGAGTCCAGGGAGAGAGAGAGGGGGGCACCTTCAGTAGTCGGTGGTGCGACGGAGAGGAGTCGGCGCAGTGGCGGCGGTGGCGGCGGGCGGCGCGCCGGCGAGGGCCGGCGTCGGTTCTGCGAGCAAAAGGGGGTTAACTCGTCGCAGATGAGAGAATTAGGGCGGAAATTGAAACCAACGGACGACGATACCGGTTTGACCCCAAAAAGTATGGTCTCGCGTTCCAGAAATTACTGCGCACTTCTTAGGGAATATGGAACATATTAAATTTCAGTAATATACTTGGATATGGTATAGTTGACACGATAATATATGATAATCAATTTTCCATCTTGAATTTTCATTTTCATCCAAGAGAGTGGGGATCGAGAAATGGAACGAAAAAAAGACCATGGTAACTTTGATCACATTGGATAATATTTTCTAATTCATTCCGTTATCAAGTCATTCCTTTAATTGACCGAAACACAGGACTTATGTAGGGACCCTCGATAGCCACACGATGTTCCGAGGGAAGTGGATGAAAATTAAAGAAATTAAGTAAAATCAAGAAGAACTAAAGAATAAATTAAATACTTAAACTCTAATCTGGAATGAAAATTCAATTGATGTTATGAATTTCTCGAATTGAGGTAAAGATTGGATTTTCGACTTAAAGATTGGTTCTTTATGCGGGTGACCCTAATGAATCTATTTTGCATAACGAAGTTTTAATGTTGAACATTCAAGATAATAATCAAGGGTAAAGTTTAACCTGTTCGAATTAAAAGTTATGCCTTGGATAGAAGGACGACAAAGACGCCGGTGGGCCGGAACCGCCCACGGTGGGGACCAAGGAACGGGGAAAGGAGGCGCCGGTACAAGATGGAGCAACGATGACGGGAAGCTTCGTCCGGTCTGATCACCGGAAGACTTGGCAGTAATCGGACGACGGCTTGGTCGCACGATGAAGGAACCCTAGCGGAAGAATGACGCCATTACAGAGGAGTCGCAGTGGCGAAGCTCAATCGTGATCTTGACCCAGTAAAGCCTCCCTCCATTGACAGGATGAGGATGAGGATGAGATTGGCTTGGGACAGAAGGCAGCGCAATGAGGACGAGAGAGAGAGTCTCTCGACCGAGGATACAAGGCCGACAAGTTGGTTAAGAGGAGTGTGCAGAGTGCATGTCGACTTTGCAGTGGATGTTTTGCCCACCCCTCCACCTTCATCGGTATGGATGATTACTATATCGGCCTATTAGTTTCTCAAACGCCCCTTATTAGGTGCGATGGAATCTACCCTCTCACCTGAAGGGCTCCTTAATTCTCGAATATAATTTTTTCTTCCCCACCCAGGAGGGAATATCCTCGATATTTTACGTCTTAAAGTTCAGACGAAACAGTTTTGAGACATACTCAAGTTCCAAGCATATGAGACTGATGCATATTGCCTGTGTAAGTGTTTATAAAGAGGATATGAGCCAGATAGAGACTTGTTTCTATCCATTTTCTCATTGGTTTTCTTTTATTTTTTGTACCCTATCAGTTCTCAACATCTCCAAGGGATATTGTTTTCCAACTTTTTTTAAAATTCACTTTCCTAGTATGCTTGATCTTGAACGTTTCAATAAGTTTATACCATTGCTTCTTTTTCTTTAAGTCTGAGTCCATTAAGCATATCGGGCCAATTTCCATATAACCTATGAAATTTACTTAATGTGGATATGTTATTACTAAATGAAAATTGTTCCAAGCACTTGAATGCGACACGGATGTTGAATTATGATAATATTGATAATTTTGTTTAGAGGTAAAATTCAATTCCTAATTTTCTAATGTAATGGATGGTAAAATTAAAAAACCAAAAATTTATGAGTGTCAACACAAAGAAATAAAGAGCATAAAAATAAAAGGGCAAAGCAATGCGTAGTGAATGGACTAAGATCAGACTAGCTTTTTGATAGGTTATCGGTCCATCATTGGTTGATCAAAAAGCGACAATGACCCGCCTTTCGAACTTATTCCTGATTTGAAGAATAATTCAATCCCTCCAATGAGAATGATTATCATAAAATCTCAACCATCACCTAAGTACTATGGAATAATCATTTTCCTGTAAGAGCTCTTTTACCGCTAATCCCATATTAAAATATCACATTTCGGCCCGTTGAGCTTGCAGGAAATGTAGCCCAACCGAGCCCAGCCAGAACAAAAAGCCCACTTGGAGCACAAATAAAAAAAATGAACCCAAGAAGGGATCGAAATGGGCCCCCAAGAGAGGAAGGCCCATGTTCCCACTCCCCTTTCGTTCCCCTTCAGCTCGCGCGCGAAGCTGGACACGCACGAAGGAGAGAGCTCCGTCAATGGCGCACGGCTCGCGCCGATTCCTTCGCGAAGTTGCTGAGCTGGGGACGTGCGCAACGGATTCAGTTTCTGACCACTGTGGGGAAGGCACACGCGTCGGCGCTTCCGGAACCGACGGCGGAGAAATTCTCTCCAGGGAGCGATTCGTGGGGGATTTTCTGTTTCCGATATTATCCATTTATAACGCCATGCATCGGAGCTCGGCTCTGTTTCGTGTCTCGCATGTTCCTGTTCGAGATTCCTTCGCCGTCTTTCAGTTTATGAGACGCGGTTGCCACGCTCTGTCGTGCTCTGTTTCGCAGCCGAAAAGCCTTGGAAGTAATTGGGCTCTCCTCGATCCTGCTTCTGCATGTGCTTTACGGTTCCAAATGTCTCGAGGCTCGAATCGATCGGTATTAGTATAGTCGAAATGGATGGGATGGATGAGGACGTTGGTCAAATTTTCCTCTAGTGTATTTGGATTCTACGTGAAGCTAACTGTCGAGTGATGCTTGCCCTCGCCGTATAGATTAAACTTCGGAAAATAGAAAGATGATCTGCGTAAAATGTGTAGCTAGCTCAATACATGTATACAAGGGTGTCATTGCTTCTGCATATCTTTTTCTGAAGTCGTCTTCCACATCCTTGTAGATCTTCTCCTGCCCCTTCGAACCCGTGTTTTTCCAACCCTGTTTTGCTTGAGACTGTCTGCTACACTGAAGTCGTGGCACCATCATAAGTTGTCGCCCGGTCGCACGATCCATTTGTGGCTGTTGAATTTTCCTTCTTCCTTTTGTTTTTCAGTACAGCTGTTGTGTAGTCTAATCATCTGAAACTTTCTCCTTACAGGTGGTGTCCTTTGTGGCGAGCTGAAGATAATCCTACCTCGTATATTTTTTGTGCATAGCTGGTCATTGCATCTACCGGGTACTGAGTGTTCTTAATCTGATATGGCTAATCGAGTCTGAGAAATGTGGTCGAGACTCATGTGAAATTCATCTCAGTATAAAAGCTTCATCCATGTTTCAAATGTGTATTGATGCTGGAGTGATGACTTGATAGTGATTCTTTGCCTTGCATGTAAGTAGAAGTTCTTTAATCGAGGTGCATGCCACCTATCTGAGGAAATGTCTGACTGAAAGACCCTCATTTATTAGCCGCTACTCATTCCTTATAAAAGGGGCGAGCACCGGTTGATACAGAACAATTGATCCTATCTGATTCAACTTGGAAAAGAAATAAGCCTCGGAATTTGGAATGAAACAATCGAGCGGCTCATCAAACATCGTGGAGTTTTCGGTCATGAGGGAAAGGGAGGAAAATCTTGAGTATCTAGAAGCACTGAACCAACTACTCGTGAATGAAAGTAACGCCAATGATGAGGTTCAAGAGATGTAAGTTTGCTATTCTCTTGCTCTTTTGTAATTAGATTTTAAATTTTACACGAATTTCTCTCATGGCTATATGCCCATTAGTTGAGTGCCAATTGATTTTCTTTGTGGTCACATGCAGGGATCTTATGGCCGATGGCAACATCCAACCGGAGTCGACAAGCAGCCCCCGCATGATAAGCCATCGTGGGGATTCAGCATGACAAGGACCACGATGGTGAGCAGCATAGTGGGGATTTGGACCATGATGGCGAGCAAGTACGAGGAAATTCCTCCTAAACGGAGTATGACAAGCCACCCGAGGTTGAAGTGGAGCTTGGAGAAGGCATAGATGGAGATCTAGCTAATGGGGGTGCAACATTCAAAAGTGTGCCAAAATGTGTAGTTTCATAATGTATTTAAGCAATCTTTGTAAATTCATGTCTTTTTTTATTTCATTATTATTGCTATTATTTATTTCAAGCGCCGTGCATCGGAGCTCGGCTCTGCTGTGTTTCTCGGCCGGGAAGGTGGGAAGTGACTCGGCTTGCCGGCGCTGATCTTCATCGCCGGTGCACTGAGGGCCAAGAGTTATAGAGTCTTCGCCAGTCAGCGTCGATAATGCTCGAATACGGAATTTTCTCTTGTCGAACCAGGTGCGAGAGGCTTCAAGAGCACTGGTTGACACCGAAAGAAGAATGTAACGATCACCCCCTGAACTATTTCCAGAGAAATGAACATCTCCATCCACAGTTCAAGTTTATTTTACAACTCTTAATTGATTTATACTTTTCCATGCGGCACTATACTGTTCGGCAATGGCAAAACAGAAACTTCTAGCATAATAAAATGGCTTCCGAGGTGCTGGACTTATATGCTATTCTGACACAAATCTGTTTCTTTAAATCCCTCTGATGGAAAAAAATCGGCACTGGATTGCATCCACAATAGCTAAAATGGAAATCAAGAAATTGCTGAATGCTAATTCTAAGCAGGGCTCATCCGGATTAGGACACCGCTCAGTGAAACTTATATTTCGACCCAAAAGAAAAAAATCAGTAAAATGTAAACAAACTTGTTTCCTTGTGCAAAGGAAGTTAATGGCGCAAACGCGAAGCTACAAAGAGATTCAAAGTATATTTCCTCAGTCAAGTCTTTTTAAACAGCATTTTGGCTTGGAGACAATTTCCTGAGAGAAAAACTTCACTCAGACACTTCGTGAAAAGTATACTTTTTGTCTGAGAAGCATTCCAGGAAAGTTATGAAGTTTAATCATCGGTAGAGAAGGGTGAAAAACGAAAAATACAGACGTTAGATGCCTAGAGGGGAAGCTAGAACTGCCAATGGAGTTAATGCACAGCTAGCTCAATGATCGGCTCTAGGAGGCTAGAACTGCCAATGGAGTTAATGCACAGCTAGCTAATGATCGGCGTCATTTACTAGCTAAGCACGCATTCACTTATGCTAACAAAAAGCTGGAAGACTGGCAAAAACTAGAGGTAACTCGGGGGTAAAGAATCAAGCATAAGTAATCTGAAAGAACTCAAACACTCTAGCATCTGGAGAGACTACTGGATAGAAGAAAGGAAAAACAGGAAGAGAAATCAAACCTCTTACTTTGACCTGAAGCTTCACCCTCCGCCCCAGTGAGATGACTTCAATTCAATTTCAAACAGTCTCGACGGATTGGTAAAAGTGCAGAGCTCGATTGTGCACTGACACCCACTAACAGCCAAGTCAGCGGAGTCGATGGTGACGAGGAGGATGGAGTCGCGATTTTCACCTTCTAGAGAAGAGAGTGTATTAGGGTTTGAAGTCGTAAACCTTCTAGAGAAGAGAACACCTTATCAATGTGTTCTGATTTGTTTCAAGCCCTAACGTCAAGTGTGTTTTGGTTCAGTTCAGGTATAAAACTGAGCCGAACCGAAACCATTACAATACCCATATGTTAAACTACTACCCGAAATGAAGAATACCTGGCCCGAAAAAAATAGGGTAGGGTCGGGTGGGGTATTGTTGATAAGGTGTCTTGAAAACAAACTGATGGTGCAACTTGTGTGCCTTCTGAATGAACATAATTAGGGTGCTGCAGGAAGAATCGAATCAGTTTTCTCATACTTACAAACAAGCAGGTTCTGGGAAGAGCTTCTAATTATATTCGCAAGGAACTGACAAGTTCTCAATATACTTGCACAGTGGCCACCTAAATATAAATGTTTTAGAGCAGCTTTTTGAATTGCGTCTTACTGGTAAATTAGAGAGTTGGTGGCTGTACTCATCCTCTCTTTAGCCAATTGAAAATGGAGTTTTAAGCTTGGAACAAGATGGTCCTTTCTTTATATTGACGGAAATTCCGTTTTTGATTTGATAATAATTATTTCCACCATACTTTATTGCTTTCATATTCACCTTCTCTAAAATGGGCGCTCAGTATTCAAAATTTGACAAGGTTTGTATATCGAATGTATCCTGCTTTAGATGAGTCTCATGACAGATTCACCAATGCATTCATCTAGCAGTGACGACTTTGCATCCTACCTCGATCCTCAGTTTAGCTTCTGGTTAGTCTGGTTCGTTGGTTGATGATGAGACTGACAGTGAGAGCGATCATGAAAGCGAAAGGTATCGTTTGATGATAATGTCGATGTTGGCAGTGAACATTTTTCACCAATTTTAGAATTGTCATGTTGCATTGTCCAATTCTGATGTCTATAGTTTTCCGGTCTTCCATCTGTAACTTTGGGATTTCATGTCTACACGAAATCAGCTCTCTTTAATTTGAATGCACAACCGTGTCAGAGTTCAATGATATTGGATCTTTTCCTTCTTTTCATTATACCTATATTTTATCGGCAGGCTTTTTATCTAACTAGTTCATTGCCAGGATAAAGAGGCGCAACGCGGAGAACCTGGAAAATCTAGAGGAACCTGAGGGGTCAACTTCACATGAATATTCAAAACAAATTGAAGGTAAAATGTCCAGACTAAATGTGTATCCGTTTCAGTTTCTTTTATTACTGTGAAAATGGTCTCTAGAGGGTAGGAAATTATTGATCCCAACCTAGTGAAGGTACACCACACAATCAGGAGTTGATTTCTAGTTCAAGAATTTTGTGAATGAGATCCTGCCTTTAATGCTAAGTTTCAATTGGTTCCAGACTTCGTCTTAGGCGTGGCTGTGTTTAGTTCATTTTTAATTTACATATGACACTTTCAACCTGCGACATAGGTGTATGGGCTTAACTATGTGGATAACGTGTGTGTAATCTATCAACACAACTATTTCTTATTATCAACTTTAATCATGCAAAATCTTATGCAATAGAAAGATGCATTTACTAGGTCAAATGTATGAAAACATTGGGAAACTCCATCTAGGAAAGTAGAAAACCGGCACAAGATGGACTCTGCATGAAGCTCTTGCAAGAACAACCTTTATAACATCAATCTCCCTCATTCACAAAGATGTTCGGGTATTTTTAATGTCAAGGTCATTTAACTCAAAAACTAGTCAGGATTGACACTCCACGGGTCGATTCTGGTAAATTGCTTCTAATTTTGAATGAGATGAGTCTGATGGTGTTCTTAGCTGAGGTATTCTCAAGGTTAGAAATTTCATGACGTAATATATTAACTAGGTGTTCATATATGTTAGCTTATTATTGACTCAACGGTTTGACACTTCCATTTATTTAGAAGAAAAGTTGTTTCAATTTGACCCACCCATTCGACAAGTCCAATGATAAGCCACCTAGGGATTATGTCATGACAAGAACCTTGATAACGAACGAGAACAAGGAAATTGCTCCCACGTTCGAGCATGACACACCATTCGAGGTTGAACTAGAGCTTGGAGAAGGCATAAATGCAGATGCAGCCAATGAAGGTGCCGACATCAATGAACACCTAATCCACCGAAACAATTATTGATGCCTAAATGTAATTAGATAGATCAAAATAAATGATTAAAAAAACACGGTCCAATTCATTTTCAATGACTAAATCGAGAGGCACATCTTGTCAAACCAACTATAGCCCGACTCGTCGCAATGATATTACTTCCATTCGTGCATGAATCAATTCATGTTGTTTGTTGGATGGACAATTGATGTGGAAACTGTATTTCATGACTCTCAAGTTACCATGAACAAGACCGACCAATCAAGTTGTTGCTCCTGAGGTAATGTTTCCATCATTGTTGTGTTATTCTGTCTTCATATTCGACATGTTGACTGATTCTTGTCGTGCATGTGTGGCGGGCGGCGGGTGCTTATGTGGATCCCATGGTGACCGGAGTTGATCGTCAGTGGAATAAAGGCGTGCGTGGATCTTTAAATGATGAGGCCCATGAATATCATGCTCCTGTGAAGAGTTTGCGTTTTGTTGTTCAGAAGTAAAATTTGCATCAATGATATGAATTGAGTTATAGAGGGGAACTCGTGTTCTAGAAATATATAGGATTAAAAAATGTAATGAAAAAAATAATAAAAGAGAAGAAAAGAAATAAAAAAATGGGTTCGGCGAAGATAGTAGAAATTGGCTTTGGTTTTTGAGTTGGCGCTAAGCATGAGTTGATGGGCCCGTTTGGTTCGGCTTTTGGGGAATGCCTTTGGCCAAATGCAAATATCTTTAGGCTAAAGGGGTTTTCGGAAATGCTCGGGTGTTTGGCAAATTACGCATTGAAAAGTGGCTTGTGTGAAAATACCGTTTGGCAAAACTTATTCCAAATGGGCTTTTGCTTTTAATTTTTTTTTTAAAAAATATGAAAATTAAATCCGGCGGTCGGCGGTGCCAAACGGCTAGGTCAGGCGACACCGTCGTCGCGACCTCAGGCGCTTGGAGGCGCAGAGGCCAAATCTGGCGGCCTGAGGTCGCGTCGACCAACCAGATCTGGCGGCCTGAGGTCCGCGTCGCCTGGGTCGCACGTCGTGCCACCCCTAGACGATGGTCACGGGCGACGCGCGACCCTCAGGTAGCGGCGGCGGCGGTGGCTGCCAGAGAAGAAGAAGAACTAATGGCCTCGTTCAAAGACGACGGGGAAGAAGAAGAAGATGAACAGTAGGCGTGGCATTTCCCAAATGCCGAATGCTCAATGCTGCCCCTCCCCAGCTTTCAGCATTGAGCATTTGGAATGCTCATATTTGGGTAAAGGAGCCTTAAAAAATGTTGCCAAACACCAAAACTTTTTCCCAAGGGGCTTTGGGGGCCCAAAGCCCCTTGGGAATGCCCAACAAAACGCCCCAAAAGATATTCGAAGTTGGGCTTGTGAGGTTTTGAATGAAATAAATAAAATGAATGAGTCCATTTATTTTTGTTGTTTTAGACTCCCGAAGTTCATCTCTGACTCCATACGCGGACCGAGTCCGAAAGCCTGCTTGCGTTTTGTGAAGTTCGAGTTTGACCTTACCCGCGGATCGGGCCCAAGGACCTGGCCTGAGTTCTCATTTTCCAGATTTTTTTAAAAAAATAATTTTTTTCTCAAAAAAAAGAAAAAGAAAAAGAATGTGAAAAACTGGTTAGGGAAACAGGCCTTGATTGGGTAAAAAATAGCTCAATTTCATTTAGTTAGTCTACAAATGGTTTAGGGTTTTAGTGGGCACATTTGATGTAGTTTAATTTCAGAAGGTCAATCCTTTAGAATGGAAATTGAACTCAATTTGAGCTAAGCTCTTAGAAGTTGTTGCTTTGGGACTTAATAATAAGGCCGTTTAATATTCATTGCTTGACACGTATTGGATTACTTTATTGCATTGTATCTTTTACTCATTCTTCGATGTGTTTTGTTGCGATTACTTTTATATCATTTTTTGTGTTGTAATTCATTTTCACAATTGATGTAACACCTTCGATTCCGACCTTGTAAGGATCGGCCATAAAATTCTAAATGGATTAATCATGGGCCATTGACCATAGGATCAATCGGTTCGATTGGTAAGGAATCAATGATAAGTCATAGTCCGACTAATTGATCGACCAAGCAATAGATCATGAACTGGTTGAGGTGTCAGCTATGAATTGTTCACCGACCGTACCGATGGGATTGGATCACCAATTTTATTTTATTTTTGGTCAAAAGATAGTGATCATTACTAATAAGTTGCGGAACCGTAACTAGGTTTGGAATCGTTACATAATAAAACCCAAAGTGGATGGGGGATATAAAATCCAATTGTGTGAGGCAGACGGTTAAGAAACGGAGACACCATTAAGTTGGACGGTTAAGAAACGGAGACACCATTAAGTTGGGCCAACAGCACTTTGCAATCCTCTAAAATTGGTTCCACTGTCCATGGGCTTGGTGCAAAGCCCATCAAGCTGTTCATCACAGTTTTGCAGTCAAATTGTACTTCTATCTTTAAGTTCTGGTTGAGCGTGGGGCTTGTGTCTTCTCTCTCCTTCATTACTTTCCACATAACTGACACTGTAGCAACTAGGCCTTAGTTCTGACATCCTTATTCATGGCGCTAACACCCATCATAACTGACGCTGTTGCAACTAGGCCTTCATTTGCACTTAGCACGGCGGCACAGAGCCACTGAACTCACTTTGATAGGTTAACAAGCTCTACCTCGGAATGAGGAGGAGGGGGCATTGGTTGCATTGATGGTTCAATTTCAAGGTGGATTTGGAGGGGAAATAAGGAAAAGGCAATTGTTGAGTTGATGTTCAACCTTTTATTCGAGGGACCGTTTGGCTCGTCCTTTTGAGGAAGACTTCGAGGGGGAGAGGAAGAGGAGGAGGCAGTGATTGGGTCTTGTGGTTGAGTCGGGGGTGGTGTTGCCATGGAAAATATACAAATGAAAAGAATGTCAGAAAGAAATATAAGATGACGTGTGTGGCACACTCCTGGGAGAAGTCTTTTAAAGAGAAACGTGCCTTGTATAGTTGGTGTAATATCATGTTTTCACACTAGAGTAGATTAATTTGTTTGATACATTAAATATATAATATTCACGAAGAAGACATCAACATATTTATTAGCTTTACTAGATAAGTACTTTAAAAATAATATCTCAATTAAAATATGTGCAATCAAAGAAAGATATTCATGCACCTTACGATAAAATATGCATTGAGTTTGAGTTGATCCTTCAGTCAAACTTTGGTAAAAAAGTCAACCCCAAGTCTAAATTTGATTTTTTTTTTTTTTGCATAAAAAGCCAAAAAATAGTCTTATTTTCAGTTTTGCACTGTCAATTTTCAAAAAAAATAAAAAATAAAATGCAAGTTTGACCCCTTAATTGACATTTTAGTGATTAATCTCCTAGGGAGCGTGCTGCACGTGCCCTCTTATCTTGTATCTTGCTATCTGACATTCCCTTCATTTCTACAGCTTCCATGGCAATACTTCCCCACCCTAGACCGCAAGACCCCAACCATTGCTTCCTCCTCCCCTCCAAGTCCATCTCGAGCATCAAGCCAAATAGTCCATCGAGCAAGTGGTTCACCATCAACTCAACTATTGCCTTTGCCTCCTCCTCCCCTCCAAATCAACCTCGAAATTGAACCATCAACATAACAATTGTCTCCTCCTCCTCCTTTCGAGGTTGAGCTCGTCAACCCATCAAAGCAAGCTTAATGGCTCCGCGCCGCCATGCTCAGTGCAAATGAGAGCCTAGTCGCAACAACATCGCTGGATGTCAACGCCACCAACAAGGATACCAAAACTATGGTTATATCCGGGGTGGCAAGGCTATTTGTCGAGGCCTACATGAGGGTCATCGGTGAGCTCGTATCAGTCTACTCCCAATATGATATTGAAATGACCCAAATTCAAAGAAAGGACAGGAGAAGAGAGGAAGGAACTAAGGAAAGGGATGTGATAGAGAAGCTACCAAGCCCATGGCAAGCGGCAAGGGTATCCGCACTAGCCTCTGCAGTGGGGTCCCTGGTGTCTCTCTTAGCAGTTACATTCATTGAGGATTACAAGTTGAGGCCACTTGTGGTGATGGTGATGACATGCATAGTGTTGGTCGGTTTTGAAGCGCTAAATGCAAAGTTGGGGAATGTGCCCATGGTCAAGTCTGCAATTAGGGCACTATTGAACCACACTAATGTCCTTTCCTTAGTCAAGTTGAACCTTAAAATTCATTTTTAAAGCCCCAATGGTGATTCTCTCCCCACATTAAGGCAAGGCACATGATTTACTAATACAATTAGTGTTTACATGTAAATGTGGAGATGTTACTACAAAATACCCTAACAAGAATCACCCCACAATGGGGCAAATTTGGTGGTTTTGGTTGACATTATTTGGAGGAAAAAGGATGAGAAATACATCTTTTCTCTCACTTGCATCAATATTTTTGCGGCAACTTCAATTGAATTCTTATGGAAGCTCGAAGCATCCCAACATGAAGAAGAGCATTCATTCCTCTATCGAAACACTAATGCCCTTTGCTTAACCAAGTTGACCTTGAAAATTCATTTCTAAAGCCCGAATGATGATTATCTCCCTACGTTGGGACAAAGAACATGATTGTACATATTTTAATTAAGACATTTTAATTAAGATATCCTCTGCCTCCTCATGGCTTCCTCACCTCTTTTTATGAGTTAAAGACTCATTTTCTTTTTCCCCCTATTATATCATCTTTTTTCATTTTTTTATGTCATCAATTTTGATCGTCCTCATCTTTAACGTGCATTCTTATTTCGGGAAAAATTAATGTTAGAAAGGTGATTGCTTTTTATACATTGTTTTGGTGGCTGAGGTGTTCATCAAAATCCGCACTCTTGTTGGCTACATCTCCATCTATGCGTTCTCCAAGCTCACTTCGACCTCAGGTGGTGGTGTATCATGCTCAGTGTTGGAGCAATCTCTTTTGTTCGTCTCATCATCGAGGTACTCGTCATGCTAGAATCCCTTGATGGTTCATCATGTAGGTTGCATGCACGATGCGAAGTGCTTCTTCGCTAGGACCTCTGACTCCGAGGAAGAGGCCACACTTCGGCTCACTGACATCAAGGAGGCTGCCCGCATCTCTAAGTGCAACGAGGATATTGCCAAGATCACTAACCAAAGCATCGGGGAAGGCATGTGGCGGGATGTCGTCCTCCTCTTGAACCCATCTATCTACCACATACTCATCATAGAGCGTTTGTGAAGATTAATCAACTTAAAGATATTATTTTCAATTTGTAGTATATATCGATATTTAGTTTCTGTGAGGTACTTTTTATTTTTTATTTTTTTCTTTATTTTTCGTTTATATCATATTTAGAATTTTACAATTCATTAGTCTAATTCAAAAAAAATATAATATTATACTATTTTCATACAAGCTGAATACGTAAAACTAGGATAGGAACCTTAGCCTATACGAATCACCCAAAAATTATAAAAGATCATGAATTTTACTAAACCATGCGTATTATCAAAATGAACATGAATTTTCCTAAACCACGTGTATTATCAAAATGAAACTAAACTAATTCTAATAATAATGTTAGGACTATTTTTCTATCCAATTTTCCTCTTTATTATTTTATTTTATTTTATTTTATTTTCTATGATTTATTTTATTTCTCCATTTTATCCATGTTTATTGCTTTCCTGACTTTTCTTTCATTCCTGTCGTCTTCCATCAACAATTGGACCGAATCTATATGAAATCCTTTCAAAACGTCTGCAACAACTGATGTAAACTTCAATAGGACTGATTTGATTCTAAACTTTTCTCACCTTTTTCTCCCATAAAAACAGGGTGTAACCAAGCAGATTCAATAAATAAAAAAACAAATGGACATGAACATTCATATGACTACTCGAATTTGGAAAACTTATTCCAATATTGGTTCAGTTTCAGATATGACCCAACTACATCTGGCAATCAGCAAGTAAAAGACATGCTCGAGAACGGTGAAATAGCGGTTCACAACCAAACCATCACAGAGACAAGATTGCAGATTCGGGTTATCAAATGAATTTCAATAGCAATTAAATCTCTCACAAGCAGAAATTAGAATTCTCGGTCACTGTTCAACACGAAGAGCATCCGAAGACTGAACATGAGTTAATGTTCAACATACCTCGAGCTTTAGCGTCGAACGATGTGCAGATTGAAGAACAGAGTCCCTAGATGGTTCAGTGGTGAGGACCGGTCCCTGACCAAAAGAAAACCGTCGCTGGTGGGTGGCGCCAGCGGACAAGCCACGAACGAATTCCAAGTTCTACCACCTTTCTTCGTCCGAAAACAAAGCAGAACCGGTAGGAGCCGAGCGCAAGTACATAGTCCGACGAGCGGCGGCGTCCGGTCGCGTTGGGTGGCAACTGAGATGGGTTCTCTCCCTCCGGAGATTTTTCATCGCGAGATGGGACGCCATGGAAGAAAGAAGAGAGAGAACTCGTGATAAGGAGTAGCGGTTCTCCTAGAAAGGAAAGATCCCAGAGGATTCTCTTCTCCTTCCGGGCGGTTGTCCAAGCGACATTTTCTGCCCACGTCCGTGACGTGGACGGCGTGTGCTTTCTTCACGATCGAATACGAGTATTCGCATGCAACCGTCGTCGGCTTCACTAAAAGAGAAAAAAAAACTGACAGCAAACCGTTAAAAAAAAAAAAAAAAGAACCGGGGCCATTCGGCCGAAGCAAGGGAAGCCATTGACTCGGTCGAGATTGAAGGTTCCAAAGAGTTTAGGCCCTCGCCTCTCTCTTAAGTTTAAGTTCATTTAGCATGTCGGGTTAATTTCAATATAACCCATGAAATTTACTTAACGTGGACACGCTATTGCTAAATGAAAATTGCTCCTAATACTTAGATGCAATGTGAACGCCAAATTATATTATATTGGTATTTTGATTTAGGGGTAAAATTCGATCACTAATTTTTTATACAGTGGATGACAAAGAAGGTTTAGGTGTTACCACGTAAAATAAGAAGCTAAAAACATAAAGGAGCAAAGCAATGTGCGGTAACTTGTTGATAGGTTATGGGTCTGTTATTGGTTACTCAAAAAGTGGCGATGACCCACCTTTCAAATCGGTTTGGGATTTAAAAACAATCCAATCACTCCAGTGAGATAATGACTATCGTAAGTTCATCACTATCACCTAAACACAATGGAATAACGCATTTGTTATAAGATCATTTTACCGTTAATCATATACTAAAGATCATATTTTTGAAATGCCCAACATGAATTAGCCTCCCTATCACATTCAAGACATAGGTTTATCATGACCCGAGATTCCTCATTCATTGGTGAATGAAATTCGGTGTCATGAAGAAAACAATTTATTTACCGCTTTTGAAACTCGTAGATTCTTCCCGCTCTATAATTGATCCGAAATTAAGTTGCGATTTGAACCAAACTTGTGGTTAAAGAGGATGGTGGAGAGGTAAAAAAGGAGAAGAAAGAAAAGAGAAAGGAAGGCTGCTCTTGCGAAGCTGACCCATCAAAATCATGGCTTTAGCACAACACACACAACACCTTTTCTTTTTTTCCCCTTTTGACTTTATTTTATAAAAGCTGAGCATGAACACATCACGTGGATACACACATGAGATAAGACGCTTTGTAATTGGGCCCTATAAGAGGTTAATGCAATTCTCAGGAGGCTTTCTTTCCCTTTGAAGATTCTACTATTTTGGGCCCACAACTGTTCTTGGTCCCCCTTACTTGTCCTCGACACTTGTCGTCTGCGCATTCCTCGTCCTCAACCCAATCCTCTATCACTAGATTCTGTTGATAATATCTGAAGGCCACATACAGCATGAACACTGAAACCCAAAAAAGAAAAAGGAAAGAAGGTAAATAAACCATTGAAATAACAATAAGGAACCTTCGCAAAATTTGAAAAGAAAAATCGACATTTTCTTTCTTCTTCATGGCATTGTGTTTTTTTTTGTTTTTTAGGTCAAATTCATAGCATTGTGTTTACCTGCCCAAATTCTTGCAACAACCGAACATAAGTTCCACACAAGAGTGAAGATGCCCACTGCCACAGCTTTCTTGTGAGAACATGAATTCCAAGCATCTCGGAAGCGTCGTATCCAGAATTTACCTATGCATTGAGGGAAAAAGGAACCACCACATATTACTTACTAGATTCACGATAAATTCACAAACTTCAGATTAAGTTTCGTCGATGCATTTGTGAGTACATCAACTCAATTCAGCTCAATTAAGTAACCCCATGAAATTAGATAATATGACAAGTAGGAGAGAGCCATAATGACCCTATAATTGCTGGGCCTAACCACTTCCAATGAGACCTCCTGACACATGACCTGTCAAATGGGCCCTAATAGAAAGACCCAAAGAAAATGGACTCAAGGTGGTCCAAGCAAGCACTACTAGAAACTGTCAAATGGGCCCTAACGGGAAGACAGAAAGGAAAACAGATGGTCCAGCAAGAACTGCTAGAAACCGTACCTGTCCTGTTCATTGTCTTCGGTTCTAAAAGTTTGCTTTAAGAAAGCATCTCATGAGAGACACAGACATATGGAAAGAACATCACATTAGGTTAGAGGTAATGATTTAGTTTTGATGTGATGTTTTGGGATCCTAAGAAGACCCATTTGCCAGTTTCTATTTTGGGGGACCCACCAAAACCTATACTCGCAAGCAAAGCATCGTCCAGCAGAAAGAGCCGTTGGATAACAGAGACGACATAGAACCAACCTTTCAATTCTTCCACCAAAAAAGTCCAAAACATGGAGGGCCCATGTCCCGTTTAACGGTCACTAGTGTGAATTACACCTTCGCTCCTCGTCCTAATCCATTAATTTATGTTCAAGGCAAGTCCTTGAAAGATCCTATTCCATGAAACGGGAAATTCCAGTTCCAAAGGATGCATTACTCGATGTTTTAGGGCATGTTGATGGCAAAGTTTTCCAAAACCATAGTGAATTGCGAACTATGAATTGAGTTTTTACATGTGATGTGGTTGAATAGATTGATTCGGTCAAAAGGAGGAAAAAGAAAAGAAAAGAAAACACTAGCGAAAGAACTGCACGGGATGCTAAACTAGCTGGCAAAACGAGTAATACTACCTACGGTATTAACCCGGTATTCCGAGGAGTCCCTAATATCTTGTTTATATAGAAAAAGAAGGGAAAGGAAAAGAGAGAAAAAGCTTTGCCGGTTTGAGAATGCAATGCATGTGCAAGCACCGACACTATCATGGCATGAGTGCGCGATGGGATGATGCTGCAATGATAGAAGGAAGAGGCTACTTGAATTCAAGGCGAGGCTTTTACCGTATGCAGTGACATGGCCGGAATACGAAGAGCAGACTTTTGGTACGGTGAATGCTCCGAAAAAGCCTGTTTTGCGCAGCGTGTGTGCGCGAGCATACCCAAACGTCAGTCGACAGAAAAAAAATGAAAAGGAAATTCTGGACAGAATATTCGGAATTCAGGCAGTTTCTTGTTGTTTGTCTGCAGGCTGCAGTTGCGCTGCACACCCGTAATGGGAAAATAAAAGAGAAAAAGACAAATTCCACCACCCCAAAATGACTGTATGCTTAATTGAGAAAGAGTTTTTTTTTTTTTTTTGGGGGTCATATTGGGGGTGTTTGTTTGCTAAGTTAAAGAGATCTTTTTTTTTTCTTTTAAACTTTCTGGGTAAAATCTAAAATATAATATATCAAAGAATTATGAAAAAAATATGTGAATTTGTATACCACTTGTATATTGTGAAAATTTCAGGTATTTTTTGGGTTAAGGAAAATCCAAAGTGAGGGCATGAGACGATTTAACTTAAAAAAGAAAAAGAAAAAAGTAAAAGTAAAAATTCATAATAAATTAACTGTTCCAGAAAAAAGGGAAAATAGTTAGCGGACTTACCAAATTTTGCCATCTTCCAGATGGTGATGGAGCTCCCACACCTGGCCATAACAAAGAGCAGCACTGCCAACTGCCATTATCAAACACCATCCATCAAATTCACTGCGATTTCCCCCTTTTTTCTATATCCTCTTTTCTAAATTTTTCTTTTTAAAAAAAAAAAAAACTTGCATAAATTTAATCGAATTAACCTTCATCGTGGTTCCTGGATCTCCAGAAAACAGAGCCTTGAGCTTCAACAAGAACTCATTCAAGTAAGGGAGCACTTTTTTCAGCAACCAGACCGCCTCTTCCTCTCCCAAAACACAGTTGCTATCATCTATATCTACATAACCTCTGAAATAAATTGCATAAATCCAGTGATGAGAAAGAATCATGAATTGGTTGATCAGTTGCCAAGTCATAACATATCAAGGAGTGAGCTGAAAATTACCTGCAAATAATGGATCTGTACAGGAAAATTGCAGCTAGATAGAACAAACCCAGATAAGAAATTACAGTAATGAAGCTGCAGAAGGGAAAAACCAAAACCAACAGAGTAATGTTAGCTTCATCCTCCTGTTCTGAGAAATGGGTGTGGGTGAATTCATAAAATTTGGGGACATTTCTCGTACCTGAAACTTATATCTTTTGTGTAGGAGGATGAGACCACGACAAACGTTCCCAATCCGAAGATAAACGCTGATCTTGATGCATCTCTCCACATAACCAAGTCCACTGAGATATAAACGAGACAAATTTAGACATCCCAAGAAAGGAAAAGTTCAAGAACCATAACTCAAGAGCCAGAGACTGAAATTGACCTAAACTCTGCAACTTATTCTGCCTCTGTGGAACACTCTGGTGTTTCTCTGAAACTGCAGGGAGAGAGAAAGAAAGAAAATAACCAGGTCAAAAGCAGAGAAAATGCAAGAAAATGAGCCAATACACTAAATCCCAGACATGAAAATTCTCAAACAATTCCATGCGGAAGGAAAGCAAAGCGGGGGACTCACATGAAGTTGTCTTGGCGGCGAAATTTTGGTGAAGTGAGGAACGTCTTAGCACGATTTGAGGCTGTTTATGTTGGACATTGGAGGAGGGGGAGGTGGGGGACGTGAAGATCTTGCTTGGAGTTGGAGTCGCAATGTTTCTGTGTACTCTCGGCTGCCTCACCACAGCAGGAGGAGGCTGTTTCTTCACAATCGGAGGAATGGATTTGGGCTTTTCAGTGACTTGGACAGGCTTCGTCTGTTCCTTCACAGCGACATCACTTGTCTTTTCCTCTGCTACTACTATCTCTTTGATCTCCAGGCTCTTGTTCTCGGGCTCAGCCTCAGCATCTTCATCAAACTCTCCTTCTCCTTCCTCTTCCTCTAATTCATCAGAAAATTCTTCTTCTTCTTCTTCTTCTTCGACCAAATTGTTGGCTGCATTGTCATTGCTATTGTTATTGTCTTTATGAGGTGCTTCTTTTGGAGCGGACTTGACCTGAATTACGTCTCTCGAAATGACCTCCTTGCGAATTTCATCCGATTTGCTCTCGCCAACTGGATCTTCCTCGTATCCATAAGCAGATCCATCAATGGCTTCCTTCTCCACTTCCTCCTCCTCCACTTCTTCCTCCTCCTCCTCCTCCTCCTGCTCCTCCTCCACTTCCTTCTCCTCCTCCTCCTTCTGCTCCTCCTGCTCCTCCTGCTCCTCCTCGTCTTGGCAAGATCCATCAAGAACGACGGGTCGCTCCGAGCTCGCCGTACTCAACCGAACTGCATTCTCTTCACTTTTACCACCATTGCTATCCCTTCTTGACTGACCCAAAACCTTGGCAGAATCAGATTTAACTTTCCTCAATTCAACCGGACTCTTCTCAACCGACCCCCTCGTACCTTCGGATCTTGATCTCCTCACCTGAACTGGGCTTCTCTGGACCGCCTGATCAGCACTTTTGCCCTTCTTGGCCACCGCCGGGCTCTTCTTCTCGACCACCTCATCACCGCTCTTGCTCAATTCACCTCTCGCTCTCGCGCTCGACACCTGAACGACCGGACCGTCGCCGCTCTCGGGTTTCCACATCTTCCTCTTCCCGCCGACGGGCCCGGCTCGCTTGGTCCTGCCGGCATTGCCGCCGCCGCCGGCGCCACCGTTCTCGGCAGGCTCGTCCGCCTTGTCGTCGCCATTGAAGACCTTGATGCCGCCCCTCACCTCGTCGCTCCTCATCCTGGTCTCCCACACTGATCCGGCAACCACGCCCGTCTTGGCTCCCGCTCTGCGTCTGCCCAAGTCCATCTGCTCGATCTTATAGAGGGGAGAGGCGATATAATAATGTCGCCACCTCTCTCTCTGTTTCTACCCTTTCCGGTAGCCAATGAGTAGTGCACAGACTTACTGGTACAAATTGGATAAGAAGCGTTAATCTAAAGAAATGGAAATGGAGGTGTTTGGTGGTGATGGTGGGGTAAAAGGATGTCACACACACCCCTACACATGATTTCAAAGTATGGAGGAGCTGTACCAGAAAGAGAGAGAGAGAGAGAGAGAGAGAGACCGTGTCGCAAGCGTTAATCTTGCTCGTCCATTTTTATTTTTTTTATACCGATGATCCGGCCTAGCTCACCTTACGGGAACACAGCATCAACTATATCTCGGGGGAGACTAGCTCAGCAACCTACCGTCGGACCCCTCACTTAAATCACGGAGCATACCTGGGGGTCGAATTCCTGACCTCTTGGTTCAGGGGGAATGCCCCACCAACACAGCCATGCGTGGGTAGGTTTGCTCGTCCATTTTTTTTTTTATCTCCTAATGATTGGACTATACTATGGAAATTCACATTGACTCGTCCATCTGCATCCATCAAACAAAGCTCCGTTGCTCTACCCATGGAATCTACAAAATGGGTTTCAAAAGATTATTCTGACTGAAACGCGTTACTGAATTTCGATACGCAACCCGTCTCATCCAAATTCAACACTCAACGACTTCAATTACTCTTCTTAATTTTTCTTTTTCCACTTGGAATAATGGGAAAGGTGCAAAGTTTAATTTATGAAGTCGATTTATTATGTAGCACAAGAGATTATTGTTCGATCGATGATTGATTATGATTTACTTACATGATATCTATTTTTATATCAGTTTCATTCGGAAAATTTCAGTCAACACGGACTGTGTAAATTCAAATTACGCATCTCACACCCGACATCATTAACATAAATAATCACTTATATCATGTCAAACCACTGGGGTTTGCCTTAGTGGCCATCCTTCAAACATGGAAGGGGGTGGGGGGTTCGAATTTTCACATTCTCAGGTGGTTGGGGTGGGGACAATATAGTTTCATGAGTGGGTTTCGATTTAAGTTAGAATAAGAATAGAGTAGAGCTGACAAAAAAAAAAATACTCATGTCAAATGTGATAAATATGAAATATAAAGATCTTTAATTACATAATTTCCGTATTGTCTGTTCATTAATCCGCGCTTTATATTTTCCTAACGTTATCACACTTTCGCTTTTTTGGTGTCTCTGGATTTGGGGAGGAAAAGCGGAGGCACAACGTGGTGGGGCTAAATGATGGAAGCGTTAAGGATGTGGTACGAACCTTCGCTTTTGTTGGGGTAAAAGATTAGGGAGATTAAATAAAAATTTGGCTAACTTTAACTTTTTGCATCAAAGGGGATTCCTGCGGAGGCACTGGACACGAGGCAACCAAAAGTCATTTTGATCTCACATGCAGACGGAGACGAGGTTGCTAAAAAATATATTATCATTAGGAATATAAGGATAGCTGCTTTTGTCCGGAGGCAGAGGCAGAGTAATGTGCACGCAGAAGGAGTAAGGCCAAAAAAAATCCATGAAGTGCCATTTTCGGGTCGGAGTTTCTACCGTCTCTCGAGGGAATGGGACCAATCTCGTCTTAAAGATTTGGGAGTAAGTACACTATCAGTACCAAAAATTGTGTACGGTGCTCACTTTGATACTAAAAGTTTTCGTCAAATCACTTTGGTGCCATCGGTGAGAGATTCTGGCCAGATTAATTACATGACTTTTATATTTAAAAAAAGAAGAAGTTGCGGTGGCTTTTAAACGACGTCGTTTTCCATCCTCCTTAAGAAACGACGTCGTTTTGCCATCATACGTGGACATCCTCACAAAAATGACGCCGTATAGCTCATATGAGGATTGAAATTAGGGTTTCTTTGTCGTTCGCTGCTTAGCCATCGTCATTCACCCGCCATCGCTCGGCCACCTTTGCTCGGCCACCATCAGAGTTGCTCGACCAGGTGAGCGAGAAGAGGCTGAGATTGTTACTTAAGCAAGAAGTGACAGGAAGAAAGGAGGTGAGGGTGGAGGAGGAGGAGGAAGAAGAGGGGTTGAAGGTGCCGCTGCTGTTGCCGTTGCTGGTGCCGCTGCTGGTGTTGTTCTTCGGGGAAGAAGACGACATGCCTTCTCTCTCTCAATTTGGGGATTTAGGGTTCTAAGTTGGGGGGAAAGACGCTAAACGGTGTCATTTTGTTATTTGGATGCTGACTGTACTCTTCGACGAGTCATGTTAGCTTTAAAAATTAATAAAAAAGTGCTACGTCGGATTTTCAGCCAATTTGATCGACATTGGTATTGAAATGATAGTTTTTCAAATTTATTGGCACTTAAGTTATCCAAAATAAACTTTTGGCACCAAAGTGAGCGCCGTACACAACTTTTGACACTGATAGTGTACTTACCCCTAAAGATTTGTACCCAAATGCATTTTGTTATCTCCCTTTGTGTCGTTGGGGTTGGTCATGCCGGATTTCAAAGAAAAATATTAGGTTGAGTTTTAGCTGATAAATGGGAGTTAAGTCAAAGGGCACCGATTATGCTAAAGTCAATTCTTAAAGACTAATAAGCATGCAACGTGACGGCTTTTGAGTGGCAGTTAATCGAGTAGGTGATAGTTAAAGATGTAAATAAGCATTAAGACATCACGTGCAGCCTATTTGGTTACACAGTAATGAAATAATGCTGTGATGTAATGATTATTAGAGTTGTAATAATTATTACTTATTTGGTTTAAGTAATGTAATATCTATTATACTGTTTAGTTTTATGAATGACATATGAAATAGAAGGGAATACTATCGGAATTCTAAAAAAAAAAAACCCTCAAATATATATAGAGAGAGATACTGGCCGTGCCATTTCGCCCACTAGTGTACGACATTCAATTAAATGAAACTATTCTTTTTCTTGGCCAATTAAATCGCTTCTTTAAACAAAAGGGGGAAATCTTGATCAAGACAAGAATCTATGAGAATAATCTTAGGTCACCCCCTTGAATTTATATATACATTAAACAAAGGGAGAACATAAACAAATAGGAAAATCCAATTAGCTGTTAGTAATAGATCCAACCCACTATAGCCACTAAAAAAATGTTCATGGACGTTGTACAATGAACGATTTATTATTATTATTATTATTATGGTCGATCCTACTCTAATTCTCACTCTTAGACTTTTTGCCCCGTCTCCTTACAATGCGTGAAAGTCGAAACCCACACTTGAAACTAAATCGTTCCTACCTTAATCTCCCTGAGAAGGTGCGGATTTGAACCTCCCCACCTCCTCTTTTCATGTTGGAATGGTGCCACTAGGGCAAACCCAAGTGGTTGAACAATTTATTATTCACAAAGCATTAGTTGAGCTAGCCGATTGGTACACCACATTGATGTTTGGTCAATTAGAAAACAGATATATTGACCTCAAAGACTTAAAAAAAAGAGTCACATCCAGTGATTACTTCATGATAAACAAAAAAAGAAGGGGAAACTAAAATAACCTAGGCAATAAAAAAGATTAGTGAAAAGATTTTAGAGTCGTGAGGCTATAGTGGTAACTCACTAAAAGCTGGTGAGTGTTGTGAAGCGGCGCTAACACTATTGCTACTATCTTGGATGTGTAGATCCACGGGACTCAGCTTGCAATTTTTCTTTCCTTAAACTCGTTATTTTCCGCTACACATTGTCAATTCGCTTTTGTGCATAGAAGCAATATTTTTATTGGAATTGTTTCTGCAAAAATTAGTTTTTATTTTTCTCGAGAAATCAGTTCGGCCCCTCCCACTCTTGGTTGCTTATATGGATCTGACGGCATGCTAAGTTATTAGGTCATGTGACGAAGTGTGGGAAAATAACAAAAAAAGTCCTAAATCATATGACATTTGTGCCAATTTAGTCATAAACATTTTCACGTTTTGCCAATCGAGTTCATCTAACCAATTTAGACTAGAAACTACTGAAATGTATGCCAACTTTTTTTATGTGACACGACCAACATTGACATGGACATTTTTTAATACTATTATAATAATTTCTTATTTTTCTGATTTTTTTTTTCTTTTTTTACTTTATTTTTTCGGGACTAAAGGCAAGCGAGAGACTGAGCACGCTCACTTTGGCCAACGAGGGCATTGAGCAAGGGGCGTGACACCCTTGCTTAGTGCTAGCGAGTGTTGTCAATCCTCGGAGTAAACAAAAAAAATATTAAAGAAAAAAGCATTAAATTCATTGTAAAATTTTCAAAAGAATTATTAAAAAAATATCAACGTTAGTGTCGGCCGTATCACATAATGCTGCTGATTTCCATGTCAATGATCTTCAACCTAAATTGCGCGATTAGACTCAATTGGCAAAATGTGAAAAGATTTGTGACTAAATTGCACAATAAAAAGATTTAGGACTAAATTATCACAAATATAATGGATATAAGAATTTTTGGTAATTTTCCCAAGCGCAAACGACAAAGACAATATATAATATTTGGGTTGCACTTCTAAACCTTGAAGAATTCCATTGAATATACCAATAAGATCTTGTCAAAGTAATTTACTTCAAAATTTACCCTCTTCACATTATCTAAGTTGAAAATTGACATGAATAGTAGTACTCGTCTAAAAATTCTAAATTCCATTCCAATTCCCTTCTCTCTCCTTTCCACCATAATTCACGAGAAATTGAATTTCGTGGAGGACTGTGATCGAGGAATTCGATCATCAATTGCCCCTAATTAATTGTAATTTCGCTAATCTCAAAACCTATTTAACAAAATATTATCTATCTTTCCGATTTCCTAACGGATCTCCCGATGATATCCTCGGAAGTGGAAAAGTTTAGCTAGTCTTTATTCAAGGACTAAACTGTAAAATTTGCCCATCTCCTTGGATTCGGTATTGGATCCTTCTGCATTTACTTGTAATAAGGAAATATCAAGTGGTTGGATTTCACGTAGGGCGGCAATTTGTGACTTGACCCAATAAACTCAATTCGAACCAAAGTGAATTTAGAAAAGCCAATAACCCAAACTCATCTCGACTAAAATTAGAAACAGCCCACGCATTGAAAACTAATGTACTAAGCAAATTGAAATCAACCGAGTTAAGTACAAGTGTAAGTGATATACATGTAAATAACCCACCGATCTGAGACGCGGTTGGAACCCTCATTCTGTTGGGGTTTAAAATGGATACGCTATTGATATCACGACACATTATCGGATAGAAGATGAAAACTTTATTAAAAAAGTCATGACTTGTTGCATTCGTATCAATTCAGTCATAAACATTTTAATTTGATCAAATAAATATTAAACATTTTAATAATTTGTCAATAAAATATATCCGGTGAATTTTGATTAAAAATTATTAATGTGAAAGCTAGCCGCTGATATTGAGATAATTTTTATAAAGGTCAAAGAAATTGAACTAAAAATGAGTAAATCTAGAGAGAGAATAAGGTGAGAGGAAAGCATCTCATAAGTCGCATCAACATCGGAAGTCCTTGAGTCTTCAAGCATTAATCAAAGTCCTATCAAATGACATGATTTTTAGGTACAGCGGTCGGTTCACCGAGCGAAGACGCTGCCCGTGACATTTGGCCCAATAGCATATGCCGGCAAATAAATGAAACTATTCTTTCCCTTGGCCAATCGAATTGCTTCCTTTAAACAAGAATGAAATTCTTGCTTTGACACGAAAATCCATGAGCATAATGCCTAGGTCGCCCTTGAAAAATAAAACCTATGTTAAGCAAAGGGAGAGCATAAAAACAAATGGGAAAATTCCAATTTGCTTGATCAATTGTTTAGTGCAAAAGTCCAGCCCGCTATAGACACTTAAAATGTAACATATATGTAGCACAATAAACAAATTTATCTTCACCAAAGCATTAGTTTTATCGACGTTGGCCAGTAAGAAAACAGATTTACCGACCTTTTAAAAAATGACATCCATTGATTATTTCGAGATAAACAAGAGAACGGACCAATTACTAATTAGAACAACCTAATTAATTAAAAAAGATTAGTCAAACTTTAGGGCCGTGAGGCTATAGTGAACACCACCGAAAGCTGGCGAGTGCTACGAAGCAGCAGTAGCATTGTAGCATCGTTGCTACCATTTTACCGTGTTGGTTTGAAAGTTTACCGGAGGACTTTCATGATAACAAAAGCTTTGTCCGAGTACATAAAGAGCTCATTGAAGTGTGCAGAGAGGCTTATATCTAAACCACATAGAAATTAGGATCTGACTCCACGAATATATGAGTCAAATTTCATTAAAGGTACGTTTGTGTCCTCGAAAACTTGTTGTCACTTAAAAATGTTTTTGAGAAATACAATTTCAGAGAAAGTAAACCATTTTTTGGTGTTGTTTGTACCAAAACAAGATGAAAAGAATTAAGTTTGTGGTGTTCGACAATAAGCGAATTCACTAAATGCATTGACAAAATCTAATTTAAGTTAATTCAGTAGATAAGAATTAGCAAGAAATCTTTTCTTCTTGGGAGGAAGGAGAAGTCGTTTTATCTCATTTAAGCTTGTTGTTTCCAGTTTATGGAAAACGTTATTCGTAGATTAACTTATTTTCTGCTATTCAAACATAGGAAAATCAAAAAATAATTTTGACAATTTTCTTTCAAACAAACAGACCTTAAGTCTGAAAATTGCAGATTAAAGGGTGTAGAACCAAAATCTTGAATTTTCAAAACAGTCAAATTTGATCTTTGAGCACTTTTAAGACTCGGCTCATAGATTATTTATGCCAAAAATCATAGACCAACTTGCTCAAGAGATTGGCAAGACTACGTAATCAAAACCAGTCATCAATAGAAGATAATTTGCCATCAATTAAAAATTTGATTGACAGCTTATATTGGGGGAATGTTATGCACATTTTTTTCAAGGAATTTTGCCAAGATTATTTTACAGAGAATTAAATGGATATAACGGCTATATGATCCAAGTGCAATATTCGAATGTGGAGCTCTATAAATTGGAGACAACTTAACCAAAAGTCGAGTAGTCGCAAAGGGAAAAAAATAAGATGAATTGAGCATTCTCAGGAAGTTTTCGAGTCTGCCTCTTTTGTACGTTTGTAATATCTATTTGAATGTTATTCCTAAGAATTAGCAAGAGTGGCGAATTCATTTGTAAACACACGAGAGAAGTCGTTGTGCTTAGATGGAAGGCATTTGTTCAGGTGAGAGACAAAGCGTGCAAAGGACTTCTTATAAATATTTAGATGTGTTATTTATAGTTTAGGGAGAGCATCTATTGTGATGTGTATATAAGATGTGAGAATGGTCTTAGGGGGTCCAAATAGAAGGAAATAAGGAGGAAAAGTGTTAAGAAAGTTATAAATCTTTTATATTTGTGTCAATTTAGTTCTAAACCTTATTTTTTTGTGCCAATTTAATCCTAAACTTTTTTATTTCGTGACAATTCAATCCTTTCCAGTTGATTTTGGCCGGATATTGCTAACTAGGCACTGGTTGGCTGACGTAACACAATCGACGCTGACGTGAACAACTTTTAATAATATTTTAATATTTTTGAATTTTTTATTGTCTTTTTCTTTTTCTTTTTCCTCCTTCCTCCAGTTGGCCACCAGACCTCGGCGACTGGCTAGAGGCGGCAGCTGGCGAGGCTCAAGCCCTCACTAATGGTTGTGAGGGCGGTCTCACGCTGGGTGACGAGGCTGCCTTCGCCAGATCTGGCAAGGTCGAGCCTCACCTATGGTCAGTAAGGCTTGACCCTCACTAGCCCGTCGTGAGGCCGCCCTTGCCACCCAACGCGAGGCCACTATAACTGGCCATCACCTCTGGCTAGTTGTCGAGATTCGATAACCGACTAGAGAAAGGAGGAGGAGAAGGAAAAAAGAAAAGAAAGAAAAAGAAAATTTTTAAAAATATTAAAATATTATTAAAAATTGTCAATGTCAGTGCCGATTGTGCTACATTAGATGGTCGATGTCCAGTAAGCAAAATCCGGCTAAAATTAATAGGAAATGACTAAATTGGCACAAAGTAAAAATATTTAGGATTAAATTGACACAAAAAAAAAGTTTAAGACTAAATTAACACAAATGCAAAAGATTTAGGACTTTTTTTTAACACTTTTCCCTAAAATAAGGTTTTTGCATAATAGCTAGTTCTACACTTTGTAATAATACCATATTTATACTCTTGGCATAACTAGTAGAATTCAGTCTGTTTGAACTATTATTAGAGCAAGAAGAGAGTAGGCATGCTCCAGATGAACTTCTATAAATCTCCTTTTAAATTTCTCTTCCCCCGAATTCATCAATTTTCACTGCTTATATGACTATTTTACTTGTGCGTGGAAGTAATATTTTTATTGGGGTTGGTTTTGCAATATTTGTATTTTCTTGAAAAGGTCAAAGAAATCAAACTTAAAATGTGTAAGTCTTGAAGTGAGATGGAATGAGATGAGGTGAGAGGAAAGCTCCTCTTAAGTAGTAACCACATTGGAAGTCCTTGAGTCTTTAAAAATGTATGAAAGTCCAACTAAATAACAACTTTTAGGTAGTGCAGTTGGATTCTATAGTGAAGGTCCTAGCCGTGCCATTTCACGCAATAGCGTCTACATTCAATTGAATGACTATTCTCTTTCTTGTCCAATTAAATTACTCCTTAAAACAAAAGGAAAATCTAGCTCGAGACAAGAATCCTTGAGACTAGTCTTAGGTCACCCTCGAAGAATAAACCTATATATGTTAAACAAAGATAGAAGATAAACAAATAGGAAAAATCCAATTAGTTCGATTGATTGTTTAGTACTAGATAAACCTACGTAGCACAATAACCAATGTATTCTTCACCAAGCATTAGTTGAACTAGACGATTGGTACACCACATTGACGTTTGGTCAGCAAGAAAACACATTACTGACCTCAGGCACTCAAAAGTCACATCCAATGATTATTTCGGTATAAACAAAAAACGAAAGGCAGAAAACTAGAAAAATTTAGCATTCCCAGGAAGTTTTTGGGTCCATCTCTTTTGTAGGTTTATAATACCAGTTCAAGTGTGATTCCTAAGAGTTAGCAATAACGACACACCCATATGCAAACACATAAAAGAAAAAAGAAGTGGCTGTGCTTAGAGCAAAGTCATTTGTCTAGGTGAGAGACAAGGCCTAAAGAAGGGTTTTTTTAGACATTTAGGGCGCACATGATAAAATTTATATTCTCTATTTCTCTGTTTCTCTGTTCTTCTGAATAGGTTTGGAACAAAAATCCATTTGGTAACGCAATTTGACTTTTCTATTTCTAGAATAGAAATCTGTTCCAGAAATAGATTTGAAGAAGAAATCAGAAACTAAAATTTTTAACTTCTTAGTTTCTAAAATAGAAATTGAGAAATCAATTTCTGTTCCAAAAATTTTGTCATGCGTACCCTTAGAGGTGTGGTTCATAACTTGGGCAAAGGATCTGCTAATGTTGTGTGTGCAAGGTGTGAGAATGACTATTGAGGTGTCCAATAATTTCTTAGTCTATAACGGGAATGATATAGAAGGAAATCAAGTTTTGCGTGATAGCAATTTCTGGAGTTGTAACGGTGTAGTATTTGTGCTCTTCAGTTTTTTTTTTGTTTTTTTTTGGGTCATAGTGCTCTTAGCATAACTAGTGGAGTTTTAGTCTATTAGATTGTTAAAATTGGAAGAGAGGAGTAGGCACACCCAAAACGAACCACTATTAATCTCGTTCACAATTTCTCTTTCTCTAAACTCATTAATTTCCACTGCTTATATTGCTAGTTCACTTAATGGGTAGAACAATAATTTTGCTGGGGTTTTCTTGAATTGATTTCTTATTTGGGTCCGATTATGTTCATGGGGTATGTGATTAGTTCATGTGATATAATGCCATCACCACATATAATATTGACTAGCACTTATAACCTCCAAGAATTCGATCAAATGCACTAATGAGATCCCATCAAATTAGTTCGCTTCAAACTTTACCCTTTTTCGATTCCTCTCTCTTTTGCACCATGATTCACGAGAAATTAAATTTCACGATTAGTAATTCATTGCGCCATATTGACTGTGATTTTGTTAATCCTCAAGTTGTAATTACAAAATATAATCTATCTTTCCGATTTCCTAACGGATCTCCCTATTGTAGCCACGGAAGTGAGATAGTAGCTAGTCTTCATTCCAGGACTAAACTGTCAAACTTTCGTACCTAATCAAGAGTGACAATCTGTCCACCTTTTGGTTTTTGAATTTTGGCAGGGTGGAATTAAATGTCCAATCACTAATGCAAAGCGTTCCTCTGTGTGTGCGTGTATATACAAACTTATGCCTCTCAGGGCAGGAACAAAGCGAATTCTCATCCGAAAGTACAAGCACCAACATGGGTAACTTGTCCTCAAATTTGCATATCTCCTTGGATTTGGCATTGGTTAGTTCCACGTTTATTTATAGTAAGAAAAATACAAGGTGTCGACTTCTAGGTTGGGGTGTCAATTTGCAACTCAACCCGATAAACTCGCTGAACCCACCTGAAAATCGAACACAATTCATATCCGAGTTGATTTAGAAAAGCCAATAACTTAAGTTCATCCCGACCAAAATGAGAAAACTGTGTATCAAACGATTTGAAATCGACCCAAGTAAGTACGAGTGCAAGTGATATTCATCTTTGTAATCCATCAATCAAAGACACCGTTGGAGCCATCAAGCCATTGTACACTACTAATGTCACGACACATTATCGAAAAGTAGATCTTAAAGGGCCAATATCATGTTCAATCATAACAATTATAATATCAACGATAATAATGATGACAACAAATGATAGTACTAATTATGATAACTCATTTGTCGTTTTGGAAGTCATCATGAACATGTTTAAGAGAGGCAAATCATCTCAGCCGATCTTCTTTACATCGAGGGAGCCGGGGTCCCAAAAAAAGGTGATCGCCCGCTCCTTCGCAATTAGAAAAAATCGAACGAGATCAAACGAATCAAAGGCATCTCCTAAAGAAAAGTCGGACGTACAATTGTATCGGCTCTTTTGGTGACTAGACATGTGAGGCCAAATTGTACGTTGTGCGTGGGAGAGAGAGAGAGAGAGAGCATGCACTTGTTTCTTCTTTTTAACGCTCACCGACACTGGATGACGAAGTCATTGAATGACAATGACTCGGTCCTTGTTTCGATGAGGAATTGCAACGTTACACAACAGTGGCCAAGTTTTCTAAAGAGTTAATATTATGAAAAAAATTAAATTAATATATGTATGATAAATTAATTTTAAATTAATTTGTTTACTACAAAAAAGCATAAACATGTATATTTGTAATAAATTTAGTCTTTGTTAGTTTCTATTAAATTAAATTAATATCACGAAAATCTAAAAACTAGTAACAAGCGGATGGTAAAACCCCAAACTGGTACATCTATCAACTATCGCGTATTATTCAACTCTGTAATTTGACAGTAAAATTTAACAGAAATTAAGGGAAAGTAAATTTATCATAAGTATATCAATTTGGATATTTTTGAATAATTATTATAAATATACCCGTTTGAGGTTTATAGTGGTATCAACCCATTTTATTTTTAAATGATGATATAATTCGTACTTTTTAGTTGATCGCAATTTAAAACTATCTAATTTTTGAATCCTTACAAAAAAAAAAAAACTATCTAATTTTTGAAGCATACATTGAATATTGTCAACAACTTGTCGAGCACCTAACTAAAGAAAGTCTACTACTTTCGTACTTCGATCCCTTTCGTACCATGTGTCATCGGTGCGGTGGAAATCGAACATGATTTTACGATAAGTATAGTTAATGAACGTTTCAAGAACTTCCCAAGATTCTCCGTACATAAAAAAAAAAAAAGAAAAAAAAAACTGCAGAGTTTTCTGAATGAATGACTTAATTTGAAGAACCCGATATCGAAACCCTATCATTAATTACTCTTACTCCGGAATTGGCACTCTGATCCAGAACCTCACTGAAGTCCGCAACGCAGCATGACGAAGAACCCTTGAATCGGGGATAATAATTTCATGGTGGGGCGTTCTTGGAATTTGGAAAGCGAACATTGGGATCGTCCTTGGGGGGGAGGCAGCGATCCAGGCGCGCCACCTGTCCACCGCAGCGGCGACGGTGGTGATCTTCTGATCAGACTGGACCCGACACTCTGCGATTCCGTCGACGGCACGTGACGCGACGGATTTGTCTTTTTTTTCTAAGGGAAGTGTGCATGGCATTCAACGCCGAGGGAGGACGAACGTTTAGCGGATCTCACGTTCCTGGACACTTTTTTTTTTCTGGTTTGCTGGGTCACCTGCTTTATATTTTTTATTTCAATTTTATTATTACCATATTTAATAGAGGCAATTATACAATCATCGAAAGTTGGGAAACTGCTGTCTGATCTCGAGTATTTGTTTAATGCGGCTCCACGTACTCTAAACCTAAAAATTGGGGAGAAAAATCGCGTTGACCCTCCGTGGGTCAAATTACGTGCGTCGTTTTACAACTGAGATAATCTATGAAATTAGCCAATTGATAATTGCTTGAGTCAAGAGGGAAAAAAAGAATGTTCTATTAGTCCCTCTAATTAATTAAGATAAATTAAAGATGATTTGGTTCGAGAACAAGTGCTCCCTTACAATGTACTCCCACCAACTCCAGGACTAAATTGGCCAAAGGCGCTGTTCACCTCAACGAAAGTTTACGTTACAGATTTTTATTTTTATTTTTATTTTTATTATTCAGATCTCGTGAGAAAGCATATTGGGGTCCCCAGACCGGGTCCTGGACAGCTAATCACGTGTTATTTTATCATAACATAATGTCGTGTCGCACCAGAATCCGGATAAAAAGGAAACCAGAAAAAGAGATGTTTTTCTTATCGTCCCTGTCACCAGCATGTGATGGTTGATGATGGAGCTAGAGTTTATAAGCTGACATTAGCCCCTAATTCCACATTTTAATTCTCATAAGAATGAAATTACTACAATAGCAAGAACCAGTCCGACACTATTCATGTTGACATGTTTTGCCTGCTCTTCCCATATACTGACTTAGCATAAAGCAGGCAATTTGACGGGCAAAGTGCACTTTTACCTTTTAAGGCAAATGTCAACCACTAGCTCGAACAACATGAATGATTGTCGTGTTAACCGCCGTAGTATTCTAGGCAAGTAATTCTTGTACATACTATCGGAACAAGAACCGGTGGTAAGCGAACTTTCAGGAGTACCCGGGATTCTTTTCGGTACTACCCCAAACTAGAGTGCAGATTAAACGGCATTGGGTGGACTATCAAGTCAAAATTATCAGAAGGAGAAAATACAGAATGGAACAAGAGTGATTACAGAAAACTTGATGATGCTATCCAGAAAGAACATGTTCATCAATAATACCTGTGCTACAAGACAAGTTGGTTTTCTACAGAAGGAAATTATTATTTTGAGGTAATTTAAATCAGGCAATTCACCACTTCTACAAAATGATAAAAAGAGGATGCAGAGGCAGGTGTTAGAAAATTCCTACCCTGAAATTGTGTCCCCAGAAATTACTTATGAATAGCTTCTCATCTGGATCTTTTACAGTTGCAAATCAGATGATTTATTCCTTGCTGGCTAACAGCCTTTCTTCTTCAAATAAACAGGTGAGATCACATAACAGAAAAATTCCTGCGGCAAGAAACACGTGAAGATGCGTGTTAAATATAAGAAGGCGAGTATCGAGGCATGCTATTTAATAAGATGGGAGAAAACTTACCAAGAAAGGTTGCAGTTAGCGGCAAGTTGTGTCACTATACAGCTGGACCTAATTGTGCTACTGGTCAATATGTACACTCTAATCACTACCCGCTAAACTATCTGATTTTCCATTGCTGTCTTTGTAAGCAGAAGGTTGAGCTGAAAATTTCCTTTCTTGACCTAGATGGAGGCATGATCACAGAACATTACTCGTCAAAAGTGATGCCTGTAGTTGATGATCAGCCTTCTTATGAGAATCGCCTAGCTTCGACTTGTTGGTTTCAGCTACTTTTTTCATCTCAAGTTCATTCTGCTTGCAGTTCTCCTCATGGGATTTGTTAAACATTCTTACGAAGTTGAGAAGAGTCGACACAACTGCAATAGGTATTTAAGAGGAAAATTAGCCAACACATTTGCTGTGAAAAGAGACCATGCATCAACAACCCCTACAATAATGTACCATGAATTACTTCATCCTGTGGCTGCAGCCTCGTCTTAACCATGACCTAAGTATCTTCTCATGGCAGCATTTCAATTTCTCACAATCCATTAGTATGGCTTTAAAGCTGAGGGTGTATCATAATAATTGTAACCATTTCCCACTGTATGCATATACTTCAAGAAACTATAGGTCAAAATACCCCATTCACTAGTAGAAAAGACACTCAATTTGCTTTGTCAATCTTTTAACCCATCTGTTCATTTGTTTTGTCATTCACTTATTAAATAACTACTTACGATCAGGATAACTAAATACTACTCATTTGACCGTTAAATATCATACAGAACTTTGTCAGAGGGAGATTCTCTCAGAAGCAGATCAAATTTAGGCTGGATTTTGTCTGACAACGCTCAGACTTCATATGAGGCTGTATCGCGCTAGCAAGCATGGCTACATATCATTTGACATAATTTTGTAAAAGTTGCATATTCACTTGCTGACATATTGTCAAGCAAACGGAACAGCGATGGCAATATCATCTTCAAAACTAGCCAGTACACCATTCTTTCCCTAAGAAAAACCAGAATTTCAATATTGTCTAGCAACAGTACCTTGCTCAAAGGGGCAGCGAGCTGGATCTTCTCCAAAGTAGAGAATCAATGAATCCACATTTCTACCCTGAAATACGTCTTCTTAGTTATTATCATTATATAATAATACATAAATAAGTGCAAGTTCAGTTCTATGGTTCATGCCAAATTATGAGACATACCACCCCAGAGTAGAGTAAAGCTAAAGACCTCACTTCAGCTTCAGCAGAGCGAAGGAACTCCTTCAAGATCTGCAAAAATAAGCTAGAACATCAGTTTCCGCAATTTATTGTATCTAGGATCCTACAAACGCCACATTTTCGTAAGCAATATTATGAAATCTGAATCAGACAAAAGTTCAGGATATATATTCAGTCAAGCTTTCCCTCAACAAAAACACAAAATAAACAATTTTCCTATTTGCCTCCTTTATTTAATAGTGGAAACGACAGTTGCTACCTCATTAAGCTAACAATATTCTTTGAAAATTCTGTTTGCAGATCCTGCTAACTAACCACTATTATCATCCTCTGACTTCAATAACAACTTTTTTACATCCTAAACATTTGAACTCATGGAGAATTTGGGTGAAGCTGCAGGGAGCCCCCTAATATTCTTATGACCTTGCGCCTCAATCACCACCACCAATAGTAATTATCATAATAAATGGCATTCAACAGTCATGCATTGACAGGCAGATTTGAGGATAAAATCATTGGAAATATTATTGTTGGGCTCAACAAACCTTGCAAAAAGTTTCTGAAACAGGACCATCGTTTTCAGCCACAGACAATTCCTGCATAACCTTTTCCAACCCTTTGCTTATCGCTTGCATTTCCTCCGCCAAGAATTTCAGTTGTATCTGAAAAGAAATGACACATATTTGTCAGGATGGCATAGTAGGTTCTGCTTGGAGAGACTGTTGCTTTTTAATGCTGGACAGTGGAAACTTTCAAAAATACAAATGTTGACATGTAGAGTCATTTTATCTTTTTTTCATAATTTTCTAAAGCTCGAACATTTTAGAAAGAAGTACTTAGGACAGGACAAGCGAACCTTAAATTTCCTATTTCATGAATAGTTACAGAAAGTACCTTGGATGATGGTTCCAAATGAGCCAGGTCCTTTGAGAAATCTAGAACTTCTGGTAGTTTATCAGCCAGTACCTGAAGCTCATCAAGGAAAAAAATCAAGAACATCAGAAAAACTTCTTCAGAGAAACACAATTGAGTTGCTGATGATAAAAATGGAAGTATACAAGCATTGTCATTTGGATGAAATGAAGAAGTCAAATACAAACCAAAATAAACAAACACATGTTACATAAACTACGTCACCCAGGCAAAGGCCAAAGCAGGCTTAATAAATAGAGGGACAGATAACGACCTTCTGAAATTCCTTTCCACAGCTAACTTTTATAAAACAATCATATTCATACATCTCTCATTGTTCTTAATAGTTCATGTCATCATTAGCTTTAGTTTTTGACAACTTGGTACTACTTAGCATCTGCAGATCATTCAATTTACAGGCCACAGTGCTTTGGTAGTACAAAAGTAACTGGAGGAGGAGAACACCTTGTGTCAGTTTATTTCCATCTAATGTATAAAAGGATTAACATAAACTAAACTGACAAAAGGTTTATGTAAGTTCAGATATTAATGAGGCAATACCTGTCCCACCTAATCCAGAGTATATTTTATAAATCCATAAGGAAAACAACTCTTTTCATGATCGATATGTACAGCCCAACTTCAGGAAAGAGAAAACCATATTTCATCATCAAATTTCGGAAGCCATATTTGAATTCTAGAGGAGGTCCAGCCCATATTTTATTTATCTTCTGCTTTCCTTCTCAAGCCACCCTTTGTTTGTCACTATCCACACAAATTCAAACTCTCAACATTCATATATTGAGCAGTTCTCGGTCATGAGAATATGACTTTTAAGTTTAGCATGACCTCACTTATGTGTAATGATGATGATTAAGTTACTAAAGACTTCCTGAGAAGAATAAGCGCCTATTCAATTCTAAAGCTAGTTTCACATAACTAGTGCAAAAATTTTGTTGTCAGCCCCTGGCCAGAGCTAGCAATCATCACCTTACACAGATAATGCATGAGAGTCATCTTATTGTTCCGAGCACGTGTCTCAGTTAGCTTGAGCAAGCTATCCAACCTAAAGCCAATAGCAGAGCCTGGACCAAAAAAAAAAAAAAAAAAGTAAAGAGAGAGAATTCAAGCCTAAGATTTTGTTCCCCATGACAAGGAGGCAATATTACTACCACAAAATAAAGCCCACAACATAAAGTCATCATCACCAAGCATTAAGCTACTTCCACAGATAAATTGATTAAACCAAAACTGCTCTTACTTCAGATGGGTAAGTTGGCATCCATTCATTAAAAAATAGAAAAACATGGTTGTTGCTCGAATCCATTCATTCAGTTAAGCAGTGCCCCTATGAGAATAATTTAATCAGAAACAAACTGTAATGTCCCATTCAAAGGGTATACCCTTGCTCAGACAGACCTTTGGAACCTACCTTGGAGTTTGACAAAAGCAATGACATATATATTTTAATTTGAGTTTTGAAAAGCATCTACAAGATTTTAAAGATCTTAACTGTCTTAATTTCTATGTCTAAAGATTCGGGAGGTTTAGTGTTAGAGGAAAAGCTAAAGCAAAAAGTTGAAGCAAAAGTTATTCCAATAGGGCTTAAATTATTGCTTACAGTAACTACAACAGATTTCAAAAAATTAACCAAAGAATAGAGAATAGATCATAATCCATGAACCAGGACCCTAAAAGAAACATTTCAACTAACTCACCCCTGGCGGTCCCCTGGTTCAAGGCATTCCCAAGTGAGAGTATCGTCTGCATAATCCTCTTCAGTTTCGCAGAATTCTTGATCTGATAGGGACGGTAAAGAATAAAGTCATATAAGTTTTGGGTTAGGTTAACCTGCAGCTGGTTGCAAAATTGATGCTGCAATCTGCTGATGTGGACTCTCTCTCTCTCCCCCCCCCCCTCCCCCCCTCTCCCTCTCTCCCTCTCCCTCCCTCTCTCTCTCTCTCTCTGCTCATGTGAGCGTGTGTTAAGAACAAAACTCACAGCCAGATGCCATCATCACATTTGTTACTTTGGGCATCTCCAACACAAAACCTCGGCTCAATATTTGAAAGACCTAACCGGCTGATTTAGCACTTTCTTTCTTGTGAGACTAAAGAACACCATAAATGCCTCCCTCTCTTGAAGCTCTGGCAATTTCATGTCCTCCTCTACAGTGGCCTGGAGGTCTTTCAATTGATAGGGAATGTAATAATGCTGCTTGTAGCAGCTTCACTCAGCTCAAAGTTTTCTCTCAGCTCTAGTGTTAATAAGCTAGTCAAAAAGGACAAATCATGTTACCTCTTCAGCAGAAGTGTTCACTATATTCAAGTTGTTTCTGAGGTCAGCAACCTGAGAGAAAAAAGGAAATTAACACCGAGAAAAATGCTGGGCAATTTGCAAGAAGATGAATAAGACATCAACTATTCTCACCTGGGTTGAAAACTGTATCTTAAATGAAAAAACTCTCAGTTTGGATTCAACTCGGGGCACTTGCATCAATTCTAAAAAGAACTGCAATAGATCACAGTATATTTCATCAGATGGCATGTCAAAGGCATCATATATACTTAGAATCCACCATACTTCTCCAAGGTGTTCAGTACCAAGGGTTTTAAGGAGACTCCATCAACTTAGCAAGATTGGAAACTCTACTCAACTATTATTTAGTACACGCGCATCCTCAGTATGATCACAAGGAGAAAGTACACAGCTAAGCCATGCAAAGTAGACAAAAAGGTTGAGCATAGACTCCAACTCCAGATATAAAAACAGACTCATACAAACCTGTTCACATCTTCCTAATTTTTCTTTCTCTCCAGTGTAGCCCTGAAATTGGAGCACCCGAGAAATCAATCTTCAAACGAAGGGGAACATGTCAACAGGAGTTAATCAGTTCCCAAGAAGTTTACTCTACCTTAAGTAGTTCCATCTCCTCCTTCGTTGGACAAAACTTTATGAGGTTTTCCACCTGGTCAACATCCAATGCAGAATCTTCTAGAGCAAGCACTGAGTTCTGTCATATAAATCTAGATATATTAAGGCACTCAGTGAAACATTAACCATATAAACATTTACAGCAATGTTGCCTTCGAACAAAGGGCCCAGAAAAAAGAAAAGCTACATAATCTAGCGTGCTTGCTCAAATAATACCGACCTAACATATAATGATGAAAACCAAAATATAGCAGTACAAACATCATGGTTGAGAAAGAAAAACAACTACATGCAAAGTGTTGAATTGCTACTAATGGTCATTTTAGAGACATAAGGGCTGGGGGAATTGATGTTTGTGGTCATGACACTACTATCAAGCACTGGCATTACAAACATTTGCTGATTGAAAACACATACGCCTGCTAATCATGCCACATCTTTGTAGATTAACCTAAACCATTTATCAAGCACATAAAAAAATACGATGCATGGAACATACTTAACCAAACAGCTTTTCGTATTTAAGCAGGTGAATATCATAAAAAAATGTTTGAGAACTGTCCAAGAAGTGTTCTGAGGGCAGAAATAACTAGTGAACCTGTTTAATCTGCATTTAAAAGATTTAAAGAGGGTCAACCAACTAGAAGATGAACTTTTCTTTCCATGCGATGGATGGGATCACTTGTTTATTATATCATAATTACGGTCAACAAAAGCACATGTAACCAGGTTTTGACTAACGACTATATTTCATGTAGCCCATTGGATTGAACAAATTGATCTTTGTAGAATTAGTAACATTGTTTTCACTTTTTACTGAAGATGACCTTAAAAGTTGATCCTTTATTCAAATATAAGACCTAACAGGACTAGAATTCTGCTGATTGAATAAGCAACTAAGATTATTGAGATTTCAATAAATATTCAATGCAACTTTAAGTATCGTCCTAGGTTTCTTATATCTAATCAGTGTACCATCTGGTGGAAACTAATTGAGTAGGAGAGTTGATTCTCTTGGACTTTAAAGAATTGCTTGCTTTGAATCATGTGTTGCAGATTGCGGAAAATGAAACAATCAATATCTAGACTCCAGTCCAGCCTCTTCAAGTGTGATGAAAAAACACCACTTGTAATACTTCAGAAGCTTTAGGCGTGATGCCTAAAGAAATGTAATCCACTCAACTTGTCCTTTGATGCAAGTTCCCTTCAGATATTCAACTAAAATTAAGCT